>OX621212.1:8576630-10069130 GCA_951640565.1 Petrophora chlorosata
ATAAAATACAGTTGTTGTTAAAGAGTTAGTATTCTGGAAAGAATATTGAGACTTTTATTATTTTTGTATATTTGAACATTTTATATGTACATAAAAGTTTTTTTTTTGACTTCTTCATATTTTAATTCAATCAATACAATTTAACTCTTAAATTATATTATCTATCAAATGTAATAACACAAAATAAAAAAGACGTGTGGCACTCGGAGACTGCCGCGGTAAAGCTATTGCATAGCATTCGGAGTGGGGGGTGTTAGGTTATTTTCGTTACGGAATTTCTGGATTCGGTCTCCACGCTCAAGGCCCGCGATAGAAGCTATGCAATAGCTTAAAAACTAAAATCCTTATTTATAAGAACATAATAAAAGTCAGCGTTCTTATAGCTAACAGAAATCTCTTTCAACTGATGTTCAACTGATAGGTTAGCTCAATTATTTTGAAACAAGTCATAGGAAGTCACAGGCATAATGAGTAATAGGCGCGAGGACACGGATATGATCCCCGCAAAAATTCGTAGCTTTCGAATCTAAAAAAATTAGGCACTTACATTATAATATTTAATCCCATATTTTTTTTTTAAGTAAAAGTAAACCAGGCAGCTCAAAAGGCAGAATAAAATAGTTTTCACCAAAATATGATTAACATAAAATAAGAAGCACTTTAAAAGAAACTCGTATAGTTGAATTTACTAAAACAAGGTTTTTTGAAATAAAAATATGCTGAGCTTGAACCCGCAACCCAATCTTCCATCAGCGCGGGAAACGCTCTACCGATTGAGTTACGGTGGCCACCAATTCGAGTGTCGAAAACCTTGTTTGATTTTGCATTCGCTTGGCATTCGTTAATGCTTCATAAAAATATAATAAGAATTGAATTTACTACCTAACTCAATGCCAGTTATGCTACCGTCAAATAATATAATATTGTGAATAATATTTTGAATACATTAGGGTGGGAATTTAGACTTGAGAGTTGAACGAGACTTAAATAGAAAGAAGGCGGCTGAGATTACCGAAACACGGAACACTCCCACGAAATATCTTTTCCCTGTTTGCAAGCAAGCACATTGATATTTCCCTACACACTCAGAGATCTATCTATATCAGCATCATTAGCCCATTACGTTCCCACTGCTGGAACTTTGGCCTCTCTCATTGAGAGAGTATGAGCCATAATCCACCACACTGGCCCAGTGCAGATTGGTGGATGTCACATGTCCTTTTTTGTGATTAATTCTTGAGCGTGTCGGTTTCCTCACGACGATTTCCTTCACCATTTTAGAGCGAGTGTTAAATCCGCACATAACTTAAAATAGTTAAACGGGGATTGCCTTGCAGACGAGGCCAGCAGGATTCGAACTTGGGTGCGTCGGATCGAAAGTCGCACGTGCGTTCACTGACCCACACTCGCTCTAGCCATATACCATGCAGTAATTGGGCTGGGCAGATGGGTCGCAAACGCTTTTACTTATCCCTTAACGACAGGATGGCAGAATGCTTTAGTGCCTAATCGCTTTCTACGGCACTTTGGCATGAAACAGGAGGGTGCTAAAACAAGGGGGAATGTCGGCCGAAGTTATTTTATTAACATTTATTTTATTTATCGAATAAATAGGTACCCTACCTACTTGTATAGTTTAAGCCAATTTGAATTAAAACATATTTAAATTAGATGCAACAAGATTTTTGTTGAAAAATATATTTTTCAAGGCAAGCTTTTAACAAATTTGTAATTTGAACCGCGAGCAGATTAAAATGAGCCCAAACACTAGTACTTTACGATTATCCGTCAAGAAGTTTCATTGCCCATCATAAGTTCAGCTGGCTTCATAATATTGCATTGTCATCGGACTTTGACAAGTATAATAACCAAAATTTCAACTCCGTAGGACAAGAAGTGGTTCTGATTCAACTTGCAAGATTTCACTCATACAAACAAACATTGCAAGTTAATATGATACTAGCTGCGCCTCGCGGTTTCACCCGCGGTTTCCCGGGATGAAAAGTACCCCATTTGGTAATCCAGGGTATCTCCATTCTGAATTTCACTCATAATATAATATTCGTGTGAAGCAGGAATGTTACGGAGGTGGTTTTACCGGAACCGGAGTCGGAGCCGGAGGTTTTAAATTTGATTTATTGAAGTCGGAACCGAAGTCGGAGTCGAAATCGGAGCCGGAGTCGGAGGCGGAGGTTCAAGAAAGAAGTGTTCCGAGGAGGCCTAATGAAGCAATAGCAATAGAATTCAGTCTCTTAAATCAGCTTAATATAAAACTTGTCACGTAAAATCTATTTAATACACTGCTCTGAATATCATTTAACAATTAACAAGTTCAACTGAAGCATATCTGTCACACAAAACAAACAACTGAGACGAGCGTGAAAAGAAGCCTAGGGCAAGTTAAAACTTATTTATTTTGAACGCGCTCTGGCCGCGTCGCTGATTTTCGATCTTCGGTATAGATTCAAAATTACCGGAACCGGAGTCGAATTCGGAGGTGTAAAGTCATTCAGAGGTTCCGACCTTTCGGAGTCGGAGTCGAAGCTCCGTGACATCCCTGGTGTGAAGTACCAATATAAAACATACATTTGCAACTAACGCTTTCATCGATCCATGTTCATTCAAATCCTTGTCACTATAACATAACTTTTGAATTCCGCTTCGCGTTGCGTAGGGTTACTACGTGATTTAGGATAATGGAAGCTATTTGTGTGGAAACCGAAATTCTCTCAGAAGCGAAATGCTTTTCGATCGGGGTTTAGGAAGGCATAAAATCAAAACGACACTTGTTTTGCTAGTGAATATTTTATCTCTATGTATAGGTAGGTAAGTGGGTATTTTAAGAGATGTTTAAGAGACTGGCGTTAGTGCCATTGTTTTGAAAATGTTAAGTAGTTTGTGAATTGTAGTGACTAAAATACGTAAATATTTGCACGTCTACATGCAGGCTGATTAAAATGGCTAATGTACTTTTTAAGACCATTCTATGAATAACATGTACCGATACAAAATGTAATTTTGCAAATAAATTATTCTTATTCTTAAAAATAACAGATTTCACTAAAAAAACGAGTTTTTTTTTTACGCGTAATAGATCTATGTTTGGCCACTATCTCACCTGATGTGAAGCGATGATGTGAACTAAGATGGAGCACATAGATCTAGAGAGAGACGGCAGTTGAGCGGCTGCTCAGACCCGTCTCCCCGATGGTTCACCGAACATCATCCCGAAACACGACTAGGTCGCTTGAAGGCATTGCTTTGTTCGGTGGGTGGTATTACAACCACGGCCAGAGCCTACCACTCCAAAGCGCGTAAGCGGGTTTCATCACGATGTTTTCCTTCACCGTTTTAGAGCGAGCGTGCAAAATCTGCACTTAACTATAAGATAAAAATATTGTAACACGGAGAGATTCTATATTTTATTTTATAATAGGTGGAAATGCTGCGTGGATCGTAACGCGGTTGATAGATACCTCAATATGTGGGAGATATTGAGGTCACAAGGTCAAGGGGTCATGCGATCCTTGCTGAGGTCGCCGAGTGTTCCCTTCATCGAAAATTAAATTTTATGACACAGCTTTTTTAAAACTCCACACTATTTCATTTTATGAAATAAAAACCAGTCAAGTGCAAGTCGGACTCGCGCACGAAGTGTTCCGTACCATTATCTATAAAAACGGCAATCAAATCACGTTTGTTGTATGGGAGCCCCCTTAAATATTTATTTTATTCTCGTTTTTAGTATTTGTTATTATAGCGGCAACGGAAATACATCATATGTGAAGATTTTAACTGTCTAACTATCACGGTTCATGAGATACAGCCTGGTGACAGATGGACAGACAGATAGACAGATAGACAGCCAGACAGACAGACAGACGGACAGCGGAGTCTTAGTAATAGGGTACCCTAAAAACGAAGTCTCTCCGTGTGACTACGGCTAGAAAGATTATACTATTTTTGTTTATGGCTTTTCAAACATTTTTTTGACCATATCTACTTACTCTTATTCTTTGGGTGCCTCGAAGGTTCTCGAAGGTCAGCAGACCAACATTCATCTAAATTCTGCTTCGTTAGAACTCAACCTAAAGAAACATTCAACCTTTTTTCTCCCAGTCCATTGTCGGATGTTGCGGAGCCGGGACATTTTGCTACGTTTAAAACAATAACGTTACGTTACGTTTTAAAAAGAAATAAACAAGATGTTTGTTAAAAAATATATTTTTCAAGACAAGCTTAACAAATTCGTAATCGGAACCGTGAGCACATTAATATGAGCCCATACACTAGTAGTTTACGATTATCCGAAAGAAAGAAGAAAGAAGTGCCATTGCCCACCTTCCGTCTCCATAATCAGATCAGCTGGCTGTCATAATATTACATTGTCATCGGACTTTGACAAGTATGCAAAATTTCAACTCCGTAGGATAAGAGGAAGTGATTCTAATTCAACTAGCAATATTCAACCCAAACAAACAAATAATAAACGTTGCAAGTTAAATAAAAGGTTGTAAAAATGGCTTACACGATTTTCTTCAGGCGACGTCCCCATGAATAAAAATAAATAAAATAAAAAATCTTTATTTCGGACAATATACACATCCATATTTTTATAAATAAAACATTAAGATTAAAAATTATTTATCAATCAATTATTCACAGGATTATTTTATTTACTCAAATATCTGTTCCAAGTCAAAGGCGTACTTGATCTAGGCAGGAGAAATACAAGAGCAAATACTGTAATGTCAACCTGCTCAACCACTTAACCACGGAAGCTGTGTCAGAATTACAGAAGGCTATCCGACTACAATTAAAAAGGGGAATATGTATTGAATCGCGCCAGCTAGGTAATATAAATTTGTTTCTTATTAGGTGTTCTCTTTGCGTATCAAAGTTGCGCGTTTTACTGATTGCTACTTCCATCTGCGATTTTGCGTTTATAGTTAGTCTTCATCATCATCAGCCTATTACGTTCCCACGGCTGGGATTCAAGCCCCACTTACTTATCTTTTGTAAATAAAAACACAATAGGTAAACTATTTCAAAGCAAGCAGAAAAACAGTGCGTTTTCGATACCTATATCTGATAGTTTGTCGTATAGCTTAAAAGGATTCGTTTGGATTTCGAATGTCTGCTATTGGGCAATATGACGAAACAGGAAATCCAATATGGCCGACGTTAGGCGTCATGATATATAAGCAAGCATCACCGCTGATACCACGCAGTTGCGTCACACGTCGCCGACAAAACATGTCATATAAATATTTTAATAAAAATTATATGTATGTTAGTTTTAAGGTATATATTTATATGGGCCGTAGAATAAGTAAATAACGTCTGTAACTTATTTTAATGTTGCGTGAAATAAGGATTAAATAAATAAATAAATAAAATAAGATCCTGGATCTTGAAACTTATTATTCGCAGGCAGTATTATATTAAATGTAACGCCTTCTTATAAACCTCTTACTCGTAATACTTTGTGAAATTAAAATAAACGGCGTACTTTACGCCACGTCGTGGGATTTCTAATTTTAAAGGCAATGGAATTCAAGATTGCGTAGCACCCTTAAATTAAAGATGAGCTCAGATTGGGAACAAATCAATAAGGATTGCATAACCTTTTAGTTTTCAATACCTTCCGTTACGCATTTATATTGCTACAAGTTTTTTGAACAATAAGTTTTGTGATATTTAAATAGGTGCTTACCATTTTTACTTTCTGGTAAACTTGAAAAACAAAGTGATAGTAATACTTGACAATTAAATTGTTATATATCGGGCTCTGGCGGTATTATAACCTTATATTCCGCTCTGTGATGATGATACTCATCATCACCCTTATAAATTAAATCATCAAATCATTTAACGACATAATTTAAAATACCCCTGACACAAAAAACCTATAAAAAGTAAAGAACAGCTAAACCGATTTTGATGAAACTTGTCTAAGACCCACAGCTAGAAAACCTGCTTTCGAATTAAAAAAAAACGCATTTAACTCGGTTCACCCGTTTAAGAGCTACGGTGCCACAGAGAGACACACATAGTGGTCAAACTTATAACATCCCTCCTTTTTACGTCGGGGTTAATAAAGTATTTTACAAGGTTAGTATTGACTTCATAGGCTCCCAAATTAGTCGAAACTGTGTTTCAGGAGACTGTTTCACCGTCTATCACACCAACCTTTTGCGACTTAACCAGTATAACATAAAATAACACTAAAAACAAAAGGGTTCAGTTTACAGTACCGTTATTTCATATACCGTTAAAATTAAACCAAAACTAAGCCCTGCTCGCGAAGCTCCTAAATTAAAGATGAGCACACACGGGCGAACCAATCAATCGGGTTCTGCCGACGTACAAGCTCATTAGGCTGCGAACTGCCATTGTGACGTGTTTTCTCTCTGAGCATGTTTTTAGTATAGGCTTTTCTAGAAAATGTTTTCACGACACTTGATGCGAGTTATTCCGATATTTTTGTTGTAATCCGATTTTTTTCGTGATTATCTGATTTTGTGTTGTTAGCCGTTCGCATTTATAATATTATTAGGATACGAAAGTCAACGAAAGGTAACTCCATCTGTCTGTCCGTCTGTTCGTCGTCTTATTACGACTAATCGACTAAACGAATAATATGGGTATCTTCAAGGCTAGAGTGAATAGGTATCTTCTAAATCTACGTGCTCCATCTTCGGCCACATCGTCGCTTAACATCAGGCAAGATGGTGGTCAAACGTAGATTTATTACAAGAAAATAAAGGCGGAACCGATCTTCATGAAATTTGGCATAGAGATTAACTGTAGCCCGGAGAACGATATATGATACTTTTCATTCCGTTTTTCTTTTATTCTGAACACGTGGTTCCCGAGGGATCGCGATTTAACTAAATCCCACGCGCACAAAGTCCCGGACAGAAGCAAGTATCTATGTTTATAGAATCGGCCCACAACCTTACAAAGGCGTTTGCCGCTACGGCCTGAATTTGATGACAACATTCATTACGTGCTTGAAATGTTCCACACGTTTCAGTATCGACTACAGCCCCCGTACCCACAGGTCCCTCAAGCGCCAATCGTATGTCGAGTTGAGCTCAAATTAATGTACAGCTTCACTGCGACTAATGAGATGCGGTCTAATTATTGTATATTTAGGTAAGAAAGTTATATAATCTTTTTATATCATAGCATTTGTCAAAACGTGGACATTTTCTACGCATCAGTCTCTAGTATAAATATTATATACTAGCTGCGGCCCACGGTTTCCCGGGATAAAAAATAGCCTATGTGCTATTCCAAGTATATACCAAATTTCATCAAAATCGGCTCGGTAGTTTTTGCGTGAAAGAGTAACAAACTTACATCCATACATTCTTACAAACTTTCGCGTTTATAATATTAGTAGAATAAAATACTGTTAAATTTATAAATTTGTTACATAAAATATAAATATTATTTAAGTCATATAAGTACAAAACCTTTTGTTTGATTTGAACGCATGCTGTGTTCACAAAGGAAGGATGTACCTACACGTACGCACGTTTGTGCCTTTTATTGTCTGTATGTTCAGTGTACACCTACACAATTCTGTGAACCAAACAAAGAAAAAAATATATAAATCGAATTAATCTCAAAATAAGTGATCTTGGTTGTGGTGTAATTAAATCATCCATACACCAAAAGAGCGAGTGTGGCTCAGTGGAAGAACGTGCGACTTTCAATCCGACGTGCCCGAGGTCGAATCCCGCAGGCCTCGCACCACTGACTTTCTTAAGTTCTGTTTGAATTTAACACTCGTTCTAAAAACGATGAAGGAAAACATCGTAAGGAAACCAGCAAGTATAATAATTAATCATAAAAATTCAAGGACATGTGACATCCACGAACCCGCACTGGGCCAGCGTGGTGGATTATTGACCATACTCTCTCTATGAGAGAACGCCCGTGTCCCAGCAGTGGGAACGTCATGGGCTGATGATGATGATACACCAAAATATGATAACTACAAGTTGAGATAAATTTTCATGGGACTATATGGCATCACAAGACATTGTCACAGTGAATCTACATCTTATTGTGAGTTCGCACGACATACGATTGGCGCTTGAGGTACCAGTGGGTATGGGGCTGTTGGTCCTTATTACCCTCCACGTTGTACAGTCAGCGTCCATATAATAAGTGTACATAGTATCATATCACAATAACAGTTTCAATGACAAGGCAATCATTTGACAGAAACAAACGTGAAGCCAGTGATTATGACATAGTTCTATAATGTATACACGTTTATGTGGGTATAATATTATGTGAACTCAATCAGGATACAATGTAAATAGGTTAATTCAGTTTATTGGCCGAGCGAAGCGAAATCTCTTTGTCTACTGTGACAGCCTCTGTGGTGTAATGGTTGGGCAGAATGGCTCAAATCTCATATACCAATGAGGTTACGAGTTCGATTCTCGCGACGGGACAAATGTTTGTGCACAAAAAATGCGCATGCAAGCATTTGTTTCGTGTCTGCTTGTTTTGGAACCATGGTCTTTATGGTTCTTGATTCCTTAGTAACAGCAAAGAAAACTAAATATTACTACTTAAAGAAGGTACACTCCCACCCCCCCGCCAATTTGTCGTCACCCGCAATAAATCGGTAAAAAAATGGGTAATGCCGTGCTTGCGTCACTCGGTTGTCACCGTTCGCTGCGAATGACGAATGAGTGAGATTCACATGTTTATTTTATATGTGCGATCAATTGATGTTATTTGAGGTTGTTATGACCTTTGTAGTGTTACATATCATCTTCATTCATTTTTCATGACTCATCAAACCTATTTCTTATTTATTTCTAATGGACCTTCTTTTATTGCCTTGAGGAAAAAGAAAACAAATTCAAAATTGGATGAACTGACAGAGAACGGTAAAAAGATGAAAACCAGGACTTGAACTTGAGCTGGGAGAGAGAAAGGTTCTCCCACGATTTGTTAAAGGTGGAAAACCATATTATTTTTGTGGCTCCGTTGTTGTGAGGTATCACAAGTTGGTGGCCCGAACAAAGGCCCACTCACCGCCGTCGAACGTCCCCTGGATTAGGAGAAGGACAAACCCAGGACAAACTTCCAGTTTCTCGGGAGAAGGACAAACCCAGGACAAAGTTCTACGTTCCCATTTACCCTCTTCGACAGGCAGAAGAAGCCTTTCGACAAGGACAATGTAATACGTTCTCATTTACCCTCTTCGACAGGCAGAAGAAGCCTACCGACAAGGACAATGTACTACGTTCTCATTTACCCTCTTCGACAGGCAGAAGAAGCCTATCGACAAAGTATACGTTCTCATTTCCCTCTATCGACAATTTTCATTACTCAGAAGATCTTTTCCTCAGCAGCACTGTTTTATATACTGTATTAAAAAGTATCACCAAATTAACATAATTTCATTACAGCTTCCAGTCCCTCTCTCTCTCCCAGAAAGGTACTGTACGT
This sequence comes from Petrophora chlorosata, assembly GCA_951640565.1. Lineage (NCBI taxonomy): Eukaryota > Metazoa > Arthropoda > Insecta > Lepidoptera > Geometridae > Petrophora > Petrophora chlorosata. The sequence goes on from OX621212.1 coordinate 8,586,117, forward strand.
GCGGAGGTTCATAGGTAGAGCTAGCCGGGGGACCTCCGTTACGTTACAATTGGCGCCAAACTGTTCTTGAACTCACGATCCCCAAAATTCTAAAAGACCACAGCGTCCCAATTTATTGTTTCGACTTTTTTTTCAAACCTTTTATTCCAACCTTTAATTTTTTATTTTGGCCATCTTTCAGATATAGCATCAGCATTGAACAATTAATCGGAAGAAGGATACCTACTTGAGTTTTAGTACGTGCCTTACTTTTATGCAAATATATACAAATTTCATCGGTTAGTACCTATTTCATTTGTAGACGGACTTCCACTCCATGTTAAATCACCTTATCTAATTCATTTCCACCTCATATGATACTACGACTACTATTTATTTGAGTGAATCGTAATACCTTTCTTAACTGTGATATTCGAATGTGCCTGGTCTCATTGTGATCGCAGTACACTAAAATTGTTTACAGTGTTTATTGTAAAGTGATCAAGGGTATTTATTGTGTTATTTCTGTACCTTATTGCATAACTGCATAGTTGCGTGCGATAATTTTACTAGCGGTGATTCAATATTATAAATGCGGTGAGTGTTGAATATTTTTTGTTGAACTGTAGTTTGAGTTGTAGTTCGTATGGAATTTTGTGAAAAACCAGTGCAGTGCTTTTTCCTCGAAATAATTGTTGAAAATACATAATTTATTGTTTGTGTTCATGGTGTTGTTTGTCTACATATAGTTTGACTTTTCGCCAGTGACAACACAAGATTGTCATTCGGTCACTTTGACAAGTTCGAGCGGCAGTAGATATCTCCAAGAAGGCAGAATATATTCAAGAAGTTTTGATCAAAATAATATTTTCTTTATGTCGTAGTAGTAGTAAAATAAAGAAAATTTCCAAACGAAATGGCTTTTATTTAAATAAAGTTTTTTTTAATTATTTTTGTTGTTTTACTGAACGGGATCTGCGTGATTTTGGTAAGTGTTCATTTTTATTTTTCATACTAACCATTCAGATACATAATATTGTAGAAATTTCAAGTATTTGGTGGACGATATGTTTTACCAAATAAATTAATTCCTGTTTGGGATTATCTATATAATAAAAGAACAGTTTTTTTTTTCTATATTCAATATTCATGGTTAGGAATAGGGAGATATTTTTATTTTTTATTCTTTTTGGACTTACGATTACTTGTGTTTACTTTTATTGCTTAAACTTTTAGTTTTTTAGTGAATTTTTGTTCGATTTGGAGATTTTTATTTAACTGTAATTTATATGTATGTCTATGGGTATCTATTTTACGTATAGTATTTAATTTTATTAATATTACATAGAGTGGGATTCGGGACTCTAAAAATAAGCCTTAGTCCGTTAATATTATTTTATTTTATTTATTATTAATTGCATTCATGTACATATATTTATCATGTAGGTCTTAAATTACATCTTATGTTGGTACATGAGCCCTGTAAGGGCGTTTGCAAGTCAGTGCGAGAGTACATTTAGTCATTTTAATTTATATTGATTTATATTTTATTAAAGTCAGTATATTTTATATGTCAGTATAGTGTCACGGAATTGAGTCATTTTTTTCCACATGCTTGTCAGTTTTGAATTCATCTACGGAATAATAACATTTTTTAATTAGATAAGATTTAAGTTTTCTGCAGAATACGTTGTATCTAGTTTCGTTTTTTAGGTATTCAGGGATTTTGTTGTATATTGATACTAATCTAAAATTTGGACTTTTTCCTAATATTTGTAAATTTGTTGTAGGTAACTTTAGTTTGTTGCGATGTCTATGTGACACTGTTAGTTGATTCTCGGTATCTGTCCAGTCAACTAACGGGACTTTAACAGAGCGGGGTTCGGGACTCTCAAAATAAGCCTTAGTCCGTTAATATTATTAATATGCGTAGACCGTTAATATTAGGTTTATGTGATACTGTTAGTTGATTCTCGGTATCTGTCCAGTCAACTAACGGGACTTTAACAGAGCGGGATTCGGGACTCTAAAAATAAGCCTTAGCCCGTTAAATATTATTAATATTGCGTATGCCGTTAATAGGTATTCTGTTAATGTGATACTGTTAGTTAGACTCTCGGTACCTGTCCAGTCAACTAACGGGATCTTAACAGAGCGGGATTCGGGACTCTAAAAATAAGCCTTAGTCCGTTAATATTATTATTGCATATGCCGTTAATATGCATAAGCATGCATATGTTTATGTGATAGTGTTAATATTATTAATATGCATATGCCGTTAATATGCATTAGCATGCATATGTTTGTGATAGTGCTAGTTGACTCTCGGTACTTGTCCAGTCAATTAACTAGATTTTGTTTATGTGATAGTGCTAGTTGACTCTCGGCACTTGTCCAGTCAACTGGATCCTGACAGAGCGGGGTTCGGGACTCTCAAAATAAGCCTTAGTCCGTTAATATTGTTTTTGTATCTATTTATATGAGGTGATGGTGTAAGTTGGCTCTCGGTCCTGTCCAGTCAATTCACTGATCCTGTCAGAGCGGGATTCGGGACTCTTAAAATAAGCCTCAGACCGTTTATATATTATATTAGGGGTTTTTAAAGGGTTTTATTATTATATCTTTTTCAAAACATTATTTTTACAACATTTTTACTTTCGTAAATTCTAAACTCTCCAAGTCAGACAAATTTTCATTTTCATTTCGTTTCTGGTGTCTTTTTCTCCAGAAAGATAATGTTTGTGTTAGCTCCTATGGTTGGTGAGGACCACAGAACTTGGGATGATCAATTAGTGTTAAGTCGCAAGTTGGTATCATGTGGAAGTCTGTACACAAATTGTGATAATTTAGATGAGATATATCTATGGTATTATCGTTGGCTTATTAGCGAATATTTTCGATAAGTCGAATATAACTTGTATATGGCACATGCTAAAAACTCAAGATATTACAAAACTCGTCGAGCTGATTACGAATATAATGTCGGTGACATTGTATGGCGGAAAAACTTTGCACTAAGCAATGCTGGTGCTTATTTTTCAGCAAAATTATGCCCTAAATTTTTAAAATCTAAAATAATTCAGAAACTGTCGCCTCTAGTATTCATTCTGGAAGATGAGAATGGAACTGGGGCAAGATAGTATGTTAAAATGTTAAGTAATGTTGTTTTTTTTATGTTATGTGAATTTTAATGGATTTTTTTTTTTATGGAATTGAATTTTGAATTTATTTTGTTTACTTTTTTATTCTTTATTCTTGAGAGTGTAATTTAAAAATCTTTTTTACCTATATTTCATTGTTAACTTTGGCTTCAATTTTAATTTTTCTTTTACTTTGTAAATGTTTTTTTTTATATACTTTCTTTTGTTTTTGTTCCGCCTCATTTCATTTCATTCACTTCAAACTTGCGTTTTCTTTTGGTTTTTTTTTACTAACTTTCTTTTTTTTTTGTTTATGATTAAGTTAGGGTTAGGGTACCTACGTTATTGGAGCAGTGGGCCGACTCCTAAAATAAGCTCATAAGGTCATGTAATGTCTAAATTGTTTTATTTTCTTTTATTTTTTTTATTGGGTTTTCAGTATGTGGTGCAGTTGACCGACACCCTAAAAATAAGCTTTCGGGTCACTAGGGACATTTCTTCTTTGAGTTTGGGCCATTGGATCTTAAGTAGTCGTGAGCCCAAACCCATACTTTTGTTAGGCGAGTATATGTTTGTGTGAATTTGAATGTTGTGAATTCAGTATGAATGGGTGGATGACGATGTTCTGTTAGGTTGGTGATTGGTTCGAATGGGGAAGTATATGTTCCATAACCTCAAAATTTTCTCTCTGCGTTCAAAATTTTATCTTGGTTGGGGGGATAATGTAGTGTTACATATCATCTTCATTCATTTTTCATGACTCATCAAACCTATTTCTTATTTATTTCTAATGGACCTTCTTTTATTGCCTTGAGGAAAAAGAAAACAAATTCAAAATTGGATGAACTGACAGAGAACGGTAAAAAGATGAAAACCAGGACTTGAACTTGAGCTGGGAGAGAGAAAGGTTCTCCCACGATTTGTTAAAGGTGGAAAACCATATTATTTTTGTGGCTCCGTTGTTGTGAGGTATCACAAGTTGGTGGCCCGAACAAAGGCCCACTCACCGCCGTCGAACGTCCCCTGGATTAGGAGAAGGACAAACCCAGGACAAACTTCCAGTTTCTCGGGAGAAGGACAAACCCAGGACAAAGTTCTACGTTCCCATTTACCCTCTTCGACAGGCAGAAGAAGCCTTTCGACAAGGACAATGTAATACGTTCTCATTTACCCTCTTCGACAGGCAGAAGAAGCCTACCGACAAGGACAATGTACTACGTTCTCATTTACCCTCTTCGACAGGCAGAAGAAGCCTATCGACAAAGTATACGTTCTCATTTCCCTCTATCGACAATTTTCATTACTCAGAAGATCTTTTCCTCAGCAGCACTGTTTTATATACTGTATTAAAAAGTATCACCAAATTAACATAATTTCATTACAGCTTCCAGTCCCTCTCTCTCTCCCAGAAAGGTACTGTACGTGCGGAGGTTCATAGGTAGAGCTAGCCGGGGGACCTCCGTTACGTTACACCTTTTTTGGATGACGACGACGACCTGCTTTACAGAGGTAGAGCAGGCCGGCTGACTATTTGACTTTGACATATAGACGAAACATATTGAGAAAAAGACGGAGAACGGCTGAAGACGGTGGAGGTGACCAGGACCTGACCTGACTGACGGGTGTCTGCCTTTCTCTTTTTTCATTAAAATTTAATATATTGACTTTGATACAATATTAATATACCTAAAACAAAATGGTTCGTTATTGTTCTGTGTATGGATGCAAAGAAACCACTAACACAAATAAGAATCGGAGATATTTTGTTTTTTCGCGTCTCCCAGCCAAGCGATAGTAGGTGTGAAAGAGAAACACTTAGGTTGCTTACGTATAGTTACGCCCTTGTCGCGCTCGATTCGTATTAGCTCATCCCTACAATCATTACGCACACACACAGAACGTGTGCGGACAGGCCGGTGCGCCAGTAGTAGTACTAGACAGCTCGGCGAATTTGTATGGAGTGTCGGGGGTCAGGTAACAGAGACTCCTAGTTAGTAGCCAGGATGTATGGATATGATCGTTGATGGTTTTTATTATTATGTATTACAAATCAGCGTTTGTATTTTTGTTTGTTTGTTATATATTGCCAGAAATTATATTTTTCGAACGGTACCAAGTTTGGAGCTTTATATAATTTGGCATAAACATAGTTCATTTTCGAGTTCAAAGATAAGCTTAATAGGGGTTAAAATGAAAAGGATATAAGGTTCAAAATGAGGAAATCATGAGAAACTCATGAGATCTGTTCTCGGAGCGAACCACTAGTCTTGAATATACATGAAAGAAGCTCATACGACGTTTTTATGACTCTTCCATCGCGTTTGGAAAAGGATCAACATACAACGTGATAAGAAACTAATTTCACGGGATATTTGCCCGCTTATAGTAAACGCTTTGTTACAAATATCCCGTTTCTGGCAAATAAACTAGAATTCAAGTTTGGAAACTATCGTGAGTCGAAATATTCGTTATAAATATAAACGGCTACACTCACGTTATGATTGTGTCGGAATAACTCCGACCAGGTTTCGTACAATTAGGATGTCCTTCTTCCGGGAGTTTACGCTTTGGATTCGCGTCTATAAATATTGTCTCTTTAAAGCATACGGTTGTCTGGAACAGACCGCTGTTTAGCGATAAGACCACCCATTGTGACACTAGTATTAAGTTAATTGTTATTTTAGTTTTAATTGCTTCTGTATCATGGTGTTATAATAAAGAGTTATTCTATTCTATTATAGTTTGCGTTTCTAGAAAACTCTTACTAGTATTATATCTAGTCATCATATCTGTGTTTGATGACTCGAGGTTGACAAGAGATTTACTCTCCTGAGAGTCCTCCTTAAGAAGTGTAGTCTGGACAACCCAGAAGTGGAGGAATGTAGACAAAAAATACATATGGACAGTGTTATCAACAAAATTTTGTAGGGAAGTAGGTACATTTTAAATGTATCTGTCCACACTTATTTAATTAACATTATAATAAATATAATGTACATAAAGTATAGTCATGACTAGAAACGTTAACTTCTCTCTTAACACCAAATAATAAAATAGCTGATTTCAATTTAACTTAAAATTAAATCGTACTATGGTCGTACTTGAAATAACTTTCAAAGCGCATGCTCGTTTATGAATGTCCAGCTTTATACTCGACCTCATAAAAGTTTTTCGACGTCAAAAGCTTTATATGCGGAAGTATTAATTAAACGATACGAGGTTACCCGTCATGTATGTGTTATACAGTTACAGAGTTCAAAAGTTTTATTGTTTCGAAGAGTTCGTGGTGAGTTGTCAATGAATCAATCGAAATCTCTTTTCTCAGTTTTTGAATCACAGACGCACTTATGAGCGTCAATGACAATGACTCTGCCACCGTATCGGAAAAAAAATTACTACTCAGAAGATACGGCAAGAAACTGAGGGGCATTTTTGTTTAGAACTTTTGTTACAATATTTTATGTTTGTTTTTGACAATATTATGTTACTTATGTGCCGGTTGGCTACTTGGCAGAAGCGGAATGTTCCATGCATCTTTTACGAAGATCTTATTGCTATTGGCATGCTAAGTGTTCAATTCAACATAATGATCTCTGTCCTGTCTCTGAAATGTGAAAGAAAAGAAAATCACTATACGCAAAGACTTAGAAACTTTAATAGGTTTTTTTTTGTGGAGTTGAGTGATGAGGTGAGCAACCGTCGTTTAGCTGATGGTAAGCGCCACGTCCGCCTATAACAATTGCAGTGCTACCCAGAACTTATAGTACCATAAACAGTACTGCGTAGGACTGCATTGCACTCATTACCCCAAAACATCAGATATTAAGTCTAACGTCAATACTATTCTAGGATGGTACGTGAAACGGTTGAGATTAAAAAACATCATAATTTTAACCGGTAGGATGGATTTATATATCTCATTTATATGGCAGCAGCATGGAACCCGGTGATTAGTAAATGTACTCGTCGCGGTTAATGTTTGAATAAATCCAGTGCTATCGTCAGTGTAGTGTGCCGTGGTGACAACCCTATACTTGTAGAGTCAGCGTCAATAATATGTACACATTTTAGAGCCATATCGCAATTATAATTTCAATGACAAGATATTTGAAAGAAGCAAATGTCAAATTGGTCATTGTGACATGGAACTAAAATGCGTACTAATTATTGACGCTGACTGTACAAGAACAAGTGCGGATAGTTAGGTGGGCCGCCTTTCTCGACACTGGTACCCGCATTCTCCAGTGTTCTCGTGACCACGACCAATGCAACTTGGTCGAAATGTCAAGGTAAATAAAAAAAAGACGTGTGGCAATCGGAGACTGCCGCGGTAAAGCTATTGCATAGCATTCGGAGTGGGGGGTGTTAGGTTATTTTCGTTACGGAACTTCTGGATTCGGTCTCCACGCTCAAGGCCCGCGATAGAAGCTATGCAATAGCTTAAAAATAATTTTAGCGCGATTGAGTCCCGTTTTATTATCATAAACTAGGTGCTGCAACTGTTATGGGCAGACGTGTGGCTTAGGTACTATCAGGTGAACGACCTACTAGTCTCATCACTAAATTCGTCCTTGTCACTCTTAGGAGTAAATTACATTACATTTACATTAAGTAAAAAGGTTTAACCAGGCCTAGCGCACTCCGCACTGTAGGTACGAAGCTACAAGTACATAGCCGAACAACGACAGCGGGTCGCGCGTCGTAACACGTGCCGCGTCAGTAGAGATAAGAGCTATGCGATAGAAAGGGAGGCGCTCTGTAGGTTAATATGACTGGTGGGTATGCAGCGCTACGCGAGCTCAATTGAGTTTTATTGCGTCTTAGCAAAAGTCGCTATTTGTTTAACTTTCTTTGCGGAGTGATGCTTCTGTCCCTTAGTATTCTGTGGTCTTAGTAAAGAAAGATCAGGTGAACTTAGGTACTGTCTATTCCTACAGGTGGTAGCTGCTTTACCTCCATTCAATTTGATACACAATACGTTTGATTGATGCTCCAACTTTAAAGCTGTATGGAGTGTTGGTGAAGGGAATTGACTTTATTATTTATCGGCTTTCAAAAATACCTATCATGTTATAGTGGGTAGTTAAGGTGATAACATATTCGATCTATGTAAGTAATAATAGGGTTTGTGTTGAAAGGAAATGTAATTAATAGGTTCTAACGCATGCGTAGTGCCTATGATGGTATATTAATATTAATATATTGATCATATTAATAATATTTATATTTAATAAATATCTTTTGATTTTTGACTTCAAGACAAGCTTTTAACAAATTCGTAATCGGAACCGCGAGCTGATTAAAATGTGCCCAAAACACTAGTAGTTTACGATTATCCGTCATGGAGTTAAATTGCCCACCATCCCTCTCCATCAACAGATCACCATAATATTGCATTGTAATTAGAGCGAGTGTGGCCCAGAGAGAGCATGTGCGACTTTCAATCCAACGCACCCATGTTCGAATCCCACTGGCCCCGCACCACTGACATTTCAAGTTATGTGCGGATTTAACACTCGCTCAAAAAAAGGGTGAAGGAAAACATCGTGGGGAAACCGGCATGTCCAAGAATTAATCACAAAAATTCAAGGACATGTGACATCCACCAACCCGCACTGGGCCAGCGTGATTATGACCCAAACTATCTCTATGAGGGAAGGCCCGTATCCCAGCAGTGGGACCATAATGGGCTGATGATGATAATGAATTGGATTTTGAAAAGTATGCAAAATTTCAACTCTTTAGAATAAGTAGAAGTGGTACTGATTCAACTTGCAAGATTTTACCTAAACATTGCAAGTTAAATAAAAGATGCCAGATGTAAAAATATGCCAGAGTCAGTCTTTCCCGATAGTTACAATCTAGGAATCTTCAAGTCGCGAGTGAACAGGTATCTTAGTAAGCGTGCTAGATCGTCAACCGCGTCGTCGCTTACCATCAGGTGACATAGAGGTCAAACGCAAGCCATTACCCAATAAAAAAAAATATACATGACAAAAGAAATAAACCTAATCTCCAATGTTTTGGCCTACGATTGAATAAAACAGCATTGCTGGAGTACCTACACTGCTTTATAGCAATTTCTAGAGCGTACTCAAGGCTAATATAATCAATTTGATTTATTTTCCCTTCCGAATCCGCAAATCTTTTTATCCAAATACAGCCCATTTCCTTTGTTCATGTCCTATTTCATGTCGCCAACACAAAAACCTAGTTTCAGGCCTTTCAGTTCGTTAACCCGGATTTTTGGCAGGGATCCTGAATGGATCTGGGGATGGGGAAGAGCCTATAAACATTCGTTAGAGTCAGACAGTAGATAATATGGGCGTGAGAGAGCGAGAGGGGCGGAGGTTGATAGAGATGTGGTAATAAGGGACTTTAATTATAATCGATAAAAATAAAAAAATGATTTTCTATTCCAGTAGTCTGCTGCTAGAAGCAAAAATCTTTTCTTTTTAATTATTGCCTGTTGTATGTGCTAGCATACGTTGTTAAGGATTTTGTGTTGGTATTATTTTATTATATAAACTGGTATACAATAAAAAGTTGTATTTCTATGTTGTATTTATGTGTGTTTAATGAAAAATGAAAATTGAATCAGTTTTCCATATGTAGTTAGTCCTAATTCGGTACGAGTGTCATTTGTCGATCGAAATTTTCATTCATACAACAAATCCCAATTCTGTACAGTTTAAAAAACAAATAAATAACTAGTTGAAGGGTACTTGTACACGAGAAGTATTAATAGCTAAGAGTGAAATCAAAGTCTGGACACCATACCTACTTTATTATCTACATACCATGCATGTCACGAGTAAATACTTTTATATAAACCATGTTAGCAAATATCTACTATTTTAGGAACAAAATATATTGTTTGTTTCATGAAATAGGATTGCTCCCAACGAAAAAATACTTACTCTTAAAAACCTTTAAAGAAATCGATTTCCATCAGCATTTTCACATCCCTAGAGGGCTAGAAGATAGAGATCTAAGGTAGATTTATTGCAAATAAGGTAGATGGAGAAGTGTAGGCACGTTATACTACCCGTGTAATACCTTAATGGGTAGCAGCTGGGAACTCTCATGGAGCAATAGAGTCTAAAAAACAAGGCTCTGGCCTGGCAGAGCCCTGTGGGTGGGCGGCCACCCAACAAAGCCATGCCGTCAAGCGACCTATTAGTCGTGTTTCGGGAAGATGTTCTGAGCAGCCGCTCAACTGCCGTCTCTCTCTAGATCTGTGCTCCATCTTAGACCACATCATTGCTTCACATCAGGCGAGATAGTGGCCAAAAATAGATCCATTGAGCGTAAAAAAAGAAAAAAAACGAGGAAGAAATACGCAATATACAAAATGCTTTACACAAAATACACCAAACAAACAAAATCAGTAGGTACAGGAAAACCACTAACAAACTAAAGTACAATGTGCGGACTTATCGCTAAAAGTAATCTGTTCCAGTCAACCTTTGGATGGAGTTAAATGAGACAGAGAGAGGTCGGCGGTGGAAATAAATGAATAAATGTGTATCTATGTATACTTTTAATAAAACTGTAACTACTGTACATTGAAGATAGTTTTGAAAATCTATTTTTGTAAAGTGTATTCGGGAACATCAAAATCCATAAATACAGTTTTTAAATTTTTTGTCTATCTGTCTGTTTGTCCGGGATAAACTCAGAAACTAAGGCAAGTGTTTTAATTCAAATGCAATCTAAAAAATGTTATATTAAAAACGTTTTAGTAAGCAATCAAGCTCCTTTCCCTGTTCGAAGATATGAATAGTTGCAGATTACGGCGACAGCATAACAGGCAAAATGCCAATAAAACTACCTACGTAAGTACCTAATGATTACCTGTGGAGCTAGCACAGACTTGTCCTAAATCTGCAATACAAATTTCTAAGGGTTCAAGCTCCTTGAATATTTCCTTTCGGTGGATAAAAATATACTCTTGCAAATGACGGCGACGTAACTGGCAAATGCCAATAAAGGTACCTTATTAATTATTACCTACTTTTGGAGTATAAGCTTCAGCAATTATTTTGTTACCTATGAAAATTTGGAATATGATCGTGAAACTGCCAGTGCTCTAAATCAGAATAATTTATTTAATAATTTTTGGAATAAAAGAAGCGACATCTAGGCTAAACTTATATTTTTTGGTTTTGCTATTTTTTTCTAAAAGTACTCAATCAATTTCGATAAAATTTATATGGGACCTCTTTAGGAGGTATGGTCTACCAAACAAAAAAAGAATTATCAAAATCAATTCATAATTGGCGGAGTAATCGCGTAACAAACATACAAAAAAAACATACAGTCGAATTGAGAGCCTCCTCCCTTTTTGTAGTCGGTTGAAAATTAAATTAAATTTCAAAATTAAATAGATATTGAACATTATATATAAAAAGTTATACTGGAGGCGATAAGACCGCCCATTGTAACACTTTATCTTTAGGTATTGTTTTGTAATCATTTCTTGTTGTTATGTTATCTAATCTAATCTAAAGCGTTATCTAATCTAATTTAAATATAACCTATTAAAATATATTATGATTATATGTATAGAAATAATAATCAAAATCAAGAAATACCATCTAAATTTATTAAAATCTTTGCTACTCTGAAGCTGCTCTACAAGCTTGTCATGATAATTATGACAACCTGCAAAGAGGTCGGCTCATTGCAAAAGCCCGGCGCGATCATTGCGCCCGCAAGGTGAATAACCTTTGGAGCCGCTATTCATTCATGATAATCCTTTCAGGTTGGATTTGCTTTGATTATCATTCAATAACAGCACCACCAGCACATAACAATAACAGCACCACCCAGAACTTTGGTTTGCTAAATCCTGCGCGGCGCTGCACTGCGCTCGTCACCCTGAGACAATTAGCTGTTGAGTCTCATAATGCCCAGAAGTTTCGCTGGCTATAAAAAAAAGTATAAATTAATTCATGTATAAATTTGTTATAACTTTAATAACAATATACCGCCCATTGTGACACTAATATTAAGTGAATTGTTATTTTAGCTTTTAGGGTTCCGTACCCAAAGGGTAAAACGGGACCCTATTACGAAGACTCCGCTGTTCGTCCGTCTGTCTGTTTGTCTGTCGTCTGTCACCTGGCTGTATCTCATGAACCGTGATAATAAGATAGTTGAAATTTTCACAGATGATGTATTTCTGTTGCCACTATAAATAGTAAAAAACAATAAAATAAATGTTTAATGGGGCTCCCATACGACAAACGTGATTTTTTGTGCCGTGTTTATAGATAATAATGTTACGAAACCTTTAGTGCGCGAATCCTACTCGCACTTGGCCGGTTTTATAAATTGATTCTGTATTGTGGTGATATAATAAACAAATATTATTCTATTCTACATTAAATTAAAACTTCTTTTTTACGGTACTGAATGATTAGGCGAGCAATTCGTTCATCTGATGGTAAGCGCAACGCCTGCCCATAAAAATTGCAGTGCCACACAGAACTTTTAATATCATAAAAAGCACTGCGTAGCACTGCATTGCACCACCACTACCGCTAGAAAACCAGCTTTCAAATAAACACACCGCATCCAAATCGGTTCGCCCGTTTAAGAGCTTAGGTGCCACAGACAGACACACATATTGGTCAAACTTTTAACACCCCTCCTTTTTGCGTCGGGGGCTAAAAACCAAACACCACAAAATATCCAGATAACGTTGTTGATTATTATTAAAACTAGCGTGAGTATTATTCATATTATTGTTTACCGCTCGCTTTACCGCTCGAACACCGGTCGAGTGTCTCGACTTATTCTCGTGAGTGTAACGTTGTTGATTGATGAAGCACTCTATCAATAAGGCTCAATGAGCTATTAGCGAATTTAAAACAGAACAGAGCCATTTTTTATATAAACATAAATGTAGTCAACGCATAATGGGACAACGTTAATTTAAATGTAAATTTAACATTCAAGTATTGGTAATATAAATGCCGGCTTAAATAATTTAATACATTTTTCATTTCGTACACAATAACTCTTGCATGTAAATAATTATAATAACTGTGTACGTCTCCTCGCTAAAAATCAAAATGTAATCCTGCCATTTATTTATTTATAAGCATTTTGAAAATAAATTATTTATTATTTATTTATTTATTTATTTATAACTAAGTTCAGATAATAATCTCGAGCCCACGGGAACTTTTAACCCCCGACCCGTTAAAAAGAAGGGGTGTATGACTTTTATTATCTTTTTATAAAATAAACTTATAAATTTGACCACTACGTGTGTCTGTCTGTGGCACCGTAGCTCTTAAACGGGTGAACCGATTTGAGGTTTTTTATTTGAAAGCAGGTTTTCTAGCGGTGTTTCTTAGAATGTTTTTATCAAAGTCGGTTAAGCCGTTTTTTTACTTTTGACAGGTTTTTTGTGACGGGTTTTTTTTTATTCAATTGAAGATATTGTAGCGCAGAGCTTCATTGCTCTCATCACTTCCAAACAACATCTACTTGATCAAAATTCTCCATTTTGCAAATAGTCTTTGCACTTCATGCCAACAACATTTCCATACAAGTTCATTACCCTTCTTGTAAACTACCCAGACGTAGTTTACAGTTTCTAGTTCTATACTTTGTCTGAATTACGGTTATTCTTCCGTCCGTCTCGTCGAACGGTTTGTCATATATTTTATATGTCTGGCAGAGTATTGCAGACCATTTAAGTTGACCTGATTTTGTAATATGATTTTACTAATGTTAATAAAAAGTTTTATACTAACATATTACTCGTAGTGGGTCTCTCGTATGCGGAAGGCAGTCTGGGTAGGTACCAGCTATGCCAGTTATTCTGCCGCCAAGCAGTAGTGTGCAAGTATTACTGTGTTTCGGTTTGAAGGGCATTGTAGTCAGCGAAATTTATTTTAGGCATATTTTATTTTGAAACGCGACTAAACTGTTACAATTATGCTTAACTTTTCTTTTGTCACTGCAAATGGGGCACTCGAAAAAGAATATTAAGCCCCCAATGCAAAAAGGAGAGGTTATAAGTGACTGTCTGTGGCACCGTAGCTCTTAAACGGGTAAACCGATTTGGATGCGGTTTTTTTATTTGAAAGCAATTTTCTAGTGGTGGTTCTTAGACATATTTTATCTAAATGTGTCGGGGGTTTTAAAGATTTTTAAATTTATTTAATTAGAATTAGTCTTCAGTTGGACTTGGTTTTTGTCCAAAACATATATTAGTAACCCAAATGACATCTACAACGCCTATTAAAAATACTTGTAAATTTCAGACGCAAAATACGATCACCGGAGAATTTACATTAACCAAATTTAGCCCTCCCTATTCTTAAAACCGCCTTTACGGTGGATAATTTATGATCCTATATTGCTATCCCTGTCGCTCTAATTTCATTAAGCAATTATGCTAAAAAGAAACATTTAGACAAAGCGTCATTATCATACAATTAAAGTATCTACAGATTTAAGGCGAGATAAACCGGGAGCTTCCTGTCATTAATTAAGGCTCGCGCCCCGGCTTACGGCTGTAAGAGGATTACACAAACGGTGAGCCGTTTGGAGGTATTATGTTCACGCAATAAAAGTGTTTTTCACATGACCACAGAATCATAACCATCGAGATCATAACATCATAGGGCGAGTGTGGCTCAGCGGGAGAACGTGCGATTTTCGATCCGACGCACCCGAGTTCGAATCCCGCTGACACCGCACCACTGACTTTCTTAAGTTATGTGCGGATTTAACACTAGCTCTAAAAACGGTGAAGGAAAACATCGTGAGGAAACCGGCATATCCAAGAATTAATCACGAAAATTAAAGAATGTGTGACATCCACTAACCCTCACTGCGCCAGCGTAGTGGGTTATGGCCCATACTCTCTTTATGAGAGACCACAGAATACCTAATAGTAATACATGACCGAAAAAAGTTACATTGACCTTGGAAGTATTTGTCTTACTCATATACTAGCTTTTCCCGCGGCTTCATTCGTAGTAAGAGTTTCCGTTGTAAAATCTTTTTAGGCAAGCATCATCATCATCATCATCATCATCATGATGATGATGATGATGATGATGATGCTTGCCCATCACGTTCCCACGCTGGGACACAAGCCTTCTCTCATAGAGAGAGTATGAGCCGTAATCCACCACGCTGGCCCAGTGCAGGTTGGTGGATGTCACATGTCCTTGAATTTTTGTTATTAATTCTTAGACATGTCGGTTTCCTCACGATGTTTTCCTTCACCGTTTTTAGAGCGAGTGTTAAATCCACACATAACTTAAAAAAATCAGTGGTGCGGGGCCAGCGGGATTCGAACTCGGGTGCGTCGGATCGAAAGTCGCACATGCTCCCACTGAGCCACACTCGCTCTCGAACCAGAAGAATAAACGTATTTTTGAGTTCATAGGCTTGATAGTTTCGAAGATTTCGTAGTGAATTATCAATTAATCAAAATTTCTTCATTCAGTTTTGGCATCACAGACGCACTTATGAACGTCAAATTATCATTATGACTCTACCACCGTATCGGAAAAAGAACCACTAGGAAGATACGGCAAGAAACTGAGAGCATTTTTTTATTTTTCTGAAATAATCAACAAAAACAAAATATAAAGGTATAGTCTGAAGTCGGTTTTTGTTTTTTCTAAAAATTAATTATAATACTAAAACCTCAAGACCTACATTTGTGTTTAAAGTCAAAAATAGAATCAAACCTTTTTCTACCTCACTGCGCATTTACCTACCTTTTCCCTGTCCATAAAATCATGCCCATTTAATGTAGATCTCCGAAACGGTCCCAAATTTCAAGTGCTTATTCAAATCATAGAGGTCTTGAAACGTTGGTCCCTGACTTCGGACCATTTTATCTGAGGGCTCTGTAATTTTCAAGTATTTGATGTGCTCCGCTGACTTCAGACTTTTTGTAGGTCCGATAGTCAGTCCGATTTTCACTGATTTTTGTCACCTATTTTGTGACCGACTTTTGTAGGACGTGTGCGTTGCAATATGATACTCCATATGTTTCATTTTCTTGTCTAGTCTTTACTAATAACAAATAAAATGTATATAATTAATTTTAAGAAAAAACAAAAACCGACTTCAATGTATCTTCGAAGTCCAAGGTCAAATATCGATGAAGTGTATATGGGACCACTTCGTAGCTATACTGAACCCAACTAAAAAAGGATTTTCCAAATCGGTTCATAAATGACGGAG
This sequence comes from Petrophora chlorosata, assembly GCA_951640565.1. Lineage (NCBI taxonomy): Eukaryota > Metazoa > Arthropoda > Insecta > Lepidoptera > Geometridae > Petrophora > Petrophora chlorosata. The sequence goes on from OX621212.1 coordinate 8,602,466, forward strand.
TTCTGAGGTAACAAACATAGAAAAATAAAATAAAAAAATACAATCGAATAAAGAACTTTCTCCTTTTTTGAAGTCCGTTAAAAACTGTTTAATTTCAATTTTTATAAATGCATAAAAATGAATAACAATATAATCATAAATAAATAGGTACTATAAAAAATACTTACAATAACTATATAATACTAATAGTTTTTTATTATAAGGAAACAAAAAGGCTTTTTTATTTTAATTATGTTTCATTTTCACCGACAAAAAGTCGGTGACCGTCTGTAGTGGGCGGCAGCCTTAACCAAAGAGGTCTTGGTACGTTGGTTTTGGATTGTTAAAATACTCGCGTAGGATTTTATTTTTGTAGCTTTATTAATTCCCACGGTAAAAAAATATAACAAAATGCTTATTGTGTTGGCCCTTTGCTTATATAAAATTTAATGAAAGTGTTACTTTTTACGCATTTTAATTAGAACAATTTGTTAATCTAGTTAATTAAATTACTGCTTAATGCTTTGTTTTGTGTTGGAAATAAACCAAAAAATAAGTAAATATGAGAAATCGGGACGAAAATTCAAGATTCAGAAATTTCAAAACGACAAATGTTAATTATTCTTGTCCAGGATCTACCAAGTCCAGGTATGAATAGAATAGAATAACTCTTTATTATAATACCACAATTAAAACAAAAAAAACAATTAACTTAATATTAGTGTCACAATAATCGGGCTTATCACTCAAAGCGATCTCTTCCAGACAACCCAGCAATAGCCAGTATGCGGCATGGTAAAGCAATATTGACTTACACCTCGTCGTAAATAGACATATCCTGGTGTTTTTTGTTCTTCTCATAATTAGCTCTCGTTTTTAGGGTTCCGTTCGGGAAAACGGGGCCCTATTACTAGTCCGTCCGTCTGTCTGTCTGTCCGTCTGCCACCAGGCTGTATCTCATGAACCATGGTAGTTAGACAGTTGAAATTTTCACAAATGATTTCTGTAGCCGCTATAACAACGAATACTAAAAAAACAAAAACCGACTTCAACGTATCTTCGAAGTCCAAGGTCAAATATCGATGAAATGTATATGGGACCACTTCGTAGCTATACTGAACCCAACTCAAAAATAATTTTCCGAATCGGTTCATAAATGACGGAGTTCTGAGATAACAAACATAAAAAATGGTAAAAAAATAATAAAAAACAATCGAACAGAGAACCTTCTCCTTTTTTGAAGTCAGTTAAAAACAGAATAAAATAAATATTTAAGGGGGCTCCCATACAACAGACATTATTTTTTTCCGTTTTTATAGTTAATGGAACCCTTCGTGCGTGAGTTCGACTCGCGCTTGGCCGGTTAATTAGTTTCTCCTTCGGAAAACATCCGTCTGTGTATGTTTCGTTATTCCTCTCCATCCAAAGGTTGTCTGGAAGAGATCGCTTTAAGCGATAAGACCGCCCTATGTTACACCACTGTAAACATTTGAATTGTACTTTATCTCTATTTTTAAGGTGAATAATAAAGTGTTTATCTATCTATCTATCTATCATTTAGATGGTGCAAGTCAATTATGGCTTGGCAAGAAACTTGCATCATCTAAAAAGGCATAATTAAAGAACAGAATGTTATTGGCATCGCATTAAAACATTGTTTTACATAATTATATTTTGGAACATTCCTACATTTTCTACAAAATACAAACATTGCAAATCACGAACATTCGTCATTCCCAAATTCTCAGGCGCGAATCGTAACCGATTTTATCAGAGAACTGGTTTTAACTTTTACGTACAAACTTTGATTGGAGAACCCAAGAGAACTTCGTGTTTGCTTTCCCAAAAATGGGCTATAGAAACGTTGGTAAAAACTGGATATACGATTACGAAGTTTGAACAAGTTTTCTAAAGGTAATATTTTCCCATTTTTAAGAGCGAGTAACGTAGACTGGAGTTGCTTTCGTAGCGTAGCTTGCCTAGTCAGTAGTCAGCAACTTTCACAGCGGAAACCGCTGGAATGGGTGACTGTTTGTGTGGTTGAACATCTGAAAGAAAGAAAGAAAATAAATTGACAGGACATCACACAACATTACACTGAACATGCTAAAATAAAGACAAAATAAAAGCAATAAATATAACACAGTGAAATGTTGCGCGATGTCAATAAAAAGTTCCAACTCAAGATACGCTAAGATATTTCGAAGTACCTTAGCACTGAGTTTAGGTCGAAACCCTGTCCATAATATCACTAACAATCACACAAATATATCACAATAAAAAAAAACAAACATAAAACACAAAAAACAGTATCTGAGCGCTACCGTGCTTCGGAGAGCACGTTTAGCCGCCGGTCCCGGTTGTTATCTTAGGATAGCAGTCGTTGGTCATGTCGGAGGCCTTCGGGCGGTCTTGAAACTCCGACACCAGGATTGACCACACATCCACACAAGAGAGAGAGAAAGAGAGAGAGAGAGAGGTCACAGTAGTAACTTGTGCGACTTTTTATCGTACGAGGCGGAATTTGAATCCCACCTCTGCAGTCTCAGCACCACACCATGGCACAAATGCTTGGAGACATTTTTTATTTATTTTTATTTTTTATATTTTATATTAAGAGGGATTTTCTGCCTCTGGCTTGTGGAGCCAGATATATCTACTCGTACTTGCAGCTACACTACTAAGCTATATTTAATGGACTTCCAAGTTTTTTTTATGAATATTTAGTAAAGAACTTCGGTGTTCTCATCATTTTCTACGTAATAAGTTTGTTCATTGTTCTGAAAATATGTTTCTCTTTTCTTTCACAGCAGTTTCCGCGCAAATCAAAAAACTTTAGAGTAGAAAGATTTGAAATTGAGGTTGACCTTTATTACAAACTATCTGCGCCCCATGTTTTCACCCGCGGTTTCCTGGGATAAAAAATAGCCTATTTGGTAATCCAGGGTATAAACTATGTCCATTCTTAATTTCACTAAAATCTGTACTGCCGGTACAGCGTGAAGAAGTAACAAACACACCTGTAAACAAACAAACAAACTTTCGCATTTTTAATATTAGTAGTATTACTATAGAATAGGATTTTCACAAAGTTCCTAGGAAGATGTGGCTAGAAGAATCTCTGAAGAATCTGCATGCGATCCGAATCCAATCCGAATCCGTCATCAATGATTGATCGAGAAATCCGATGACGGGACACAGATCTAGTGCGTCGGATCTAGGGTGTCTCAAAAATAGCAAATTCGGACAGCATTTTTCGGATTCGGAACCGCTTTTACTGTACACTAACTGTAATATTGTAAATCTCTGAAATGTACACACCAAATCACAAAAAAATATTACAACATAAAATAAAATATTGTTTTAAAGTGTAATAGTGGGCGGTCTTATTGCTAAAAGCGATCTCGTCCAGGCGACAATAATTCCTGTTTTGAGAACATTAATAGTATTATTTGAGGCTACATCGGACTGTTACGCACGTGAAGAGCACTGTCCGATCAAGCATGTAAGATTAAACAATATTTTAAAAGAGCATACCATCTTTTCATTTTTCTAAATCTGAGAAGTAAACAGAAATAACGTAGATATTTTTTGAAACTTCTACATAAAAGCCTCGGTCTTAGCAAAAACTAAAATTGTCGTGAATACGCAAAGTTTGCAAGGAACGCTAATGGTATCCTAACCTTGAATTATTAGGTTCAGTATCCACCGGGCGGAGATTTCAAATAGGCCATACAGCAAGACAACAGAAGCAAAGAAGTTATTTTCATAAGAAATATAGAAAATAATGTTTTTTTTTTATTCGAAATAGTATCCTATTTCATAGGTTCCGACTGAAAATCAGTGCTAAGGTATTTTATTACCTTAGTTTTTATGCTGAGTCGGAACCTTTTCCTGACATCGCGCAACATTTTATATTTCTATAATTATCTTTTGTATTTATTGTGTGTTATATAGTGTTAGGTATTTTATAGATATATATATATATATATATTTATATATTCTGTTATAGTCTGTATAGTATGCCTATTGTTGTAGTTTAATCTAATGTTGCGTGTGTGTCATAATAAATGTCTTTTCTTTCTTTCTTTCTACTTAATATTATAAAAACGAAAGTTTTTGAGGATGGATGGATGGATGTTTGTTACTCAATCACGCAAAATACCCTACTAATGGGATTTTGATGAAATTAAGTATGTAGGTCATCAGGTCCATCAGGTGAACATCAGGTCCTGGAACAAGACATGGGGTACTTTTTATCCCGGTAAACTGCGGGTGAAACCGCGGGACGCAGCTAGTACCTTAATAACATTGTTGCTCTAGTGACTGGTAGGTATGCAGCGCTACGCGAGCTGAATTGAATTTTATTGCGTCATAGCAAGAGTCGCTATTTGTTCAAATTTCTTTGCGGAGTGATGCTTCTTCCCTTAGTATTCTGTGGCTCTACCGAAACCCCTAATCCAGGAAAGTAACGAAATCCTATTCTATTTATTGTTTCAAAAACATCTTAGCTCACCTTTTTGTAGCGTGTAAATAATTGTTGAATTTGATGTATAATAGTGTAGTTGTAGAAATGGTTATGTATTTTTTTAGGGTTCCGTACCCAAAGGGTAAAACGGGACCTTATTACTAAGACACCGCTGTCCGTCCGTCTGTCTGTCACCAGGCTGTATCTCATGAACCGACTAACTATCAAGTTAGACAGTTGAAATTTTCACAGATGATATATTTCTGTTACCGCTATAACAACACATACTAAAAAATAGAATAAAATAAATATTTAAGGGGCTCCCATACAACAGCTATGATTTTTTTGCCGTTTTTATAGATAATGGTACGGAACCCTTCGTGCCCGAGTCCGACTCGTACTTGACTGGTTATTTACTGTTTATCACTTTTTTGTGTCGGGAGTTTTTTAAATTTTAGTTTATTATATATGGCTTCCATATCTGAGGGGATATGGACGCCAGGCTTTAGCTATAAGCGGTCCAAGTTCTGATGAATCGGCATTGTTAGGTATCGTGGAATGGCCTTCATCGCTTTTGGAAGTTTAGGGGTAGGAAGCTTGAGGTAAATACTTTTCGAACATTTTGATAAAATTGAGTGAAGAGCCGAGTAGGTCGTTCACCTGATGGCTAGGATCACGCCTTCCCATAATAAATGCAGAGCACCCAAAGCTTGGCTTTGTTAAATCTTGCGCTGCACTGCGCTCGTCATCCTGAGGCAATAAAATCTCATAACTCCTAGTAATTTCGCTGGAAATAGTGTCCTTTAAATCCAGAATACAGTGATGTTTGCACACTTCTCATCACCATCAGCCCATCACGTTCCCACTGCTGGGACACGGGCCTTCTGCCATAGAGAGAGTATAGGCCATAATCCACCACGCTGACCGAGTGCGGGTTGGTGGATGTCACATGTCATTGAATTTTGCACACTACTGCTTGGCAGAATATCTTAGACTTTCCTAAGGCGGGCTCTTAGACTCTTGTAGAAAAGGCCTACCATTACCACAATCTGCCCATTCATTTTTGAGAATTACGGCAGCTCTCTCTAACTGTACTCAACAAAAACTTTGTGCTAAGAAATAGCAAATCTTAAAAGTTACCTTACTTTCGAAACTTGTTCTGGAACCATTGAGATGAATTGGTGTTCAGCGATGCTAATCCTTTGACTCACTGAAAGCAAAGCTTGGTAGATAAAGATCCAACAGGATTCAACTGTGATCCAACTTCTCGACTTGTTTGAAAGTGGGCTGTCTCGAGTATAAACGACACAAGTCTGCATGAACTGTGATGTAAGGTTTTTTATGTAATTTAGTGACGAGACAAGCATGTCGTTTGCCTGATGGTAAGCAATACGCCTGCCTATAACAGTTGCAGCACCATCCAGAACTTTGTTTTGAAAAATCCTACGCGGCACTGCACTGCGCTCGTCGTCCTGAGATAATTAGTTCAATCTCAGACTCATAATGCCCAGTAATGTCGCTGGTTATAATGCTATCAAACCGGAACACAGTAATTCTTGCGCACTACTGCTTGCCAGCAGAATATTGACCACAATTTCACCTGATGGGAAGTGACGATGCGGTCGAAGATGAAACACGCTTACCGAGTAGATACTTGTTCACTCTAGATTTGAACACACCCAAATTGTATTTATTTGGAAATACAGACGACGGCAAGGCATTCCACTCCTTTGACGTTCGCACTAAAAAGGATGACCCAACACGTTTAGTACGAACAGGCGGAACTTCTACCATGTAGGGGTGCCGTTGTGCTATCGTCCAGTTGTCCGATTGTAGAATGGTGATGGGGGGATCAGAAATGTTTTCTTTCATACTTTCTTTCAGTTAGGTGTATGTTTTTATCTGCTAATATGTGTTTATTTTTATGCGACAATAGGCAAATGCCCTAAAAACGTTACAGCGACCATGAACAAAAGCGTTTAGCATTGAACTCCGCTTTTATCGAGTCAATTGTGCCGATACATAACGAGTAGGTTTCTAAGCAGCCTATTTACACTAATGGATATTACTTATCGACAGTTCAGGGTACACAGTACTAGATTTTGTTTGGTTCTTCGATTGTATTCTTTCCATTATTTGGCTTTGATAGATTTACAGAGTTGATTTTTTTTATTGTTTGTTGATTTGATAGATTTACAGAGTTGATTTTTTTTATTGTTTATAGGCTTGCGTTTGACCGCAATATCACCTGTTGTTAAGTGACGATGCGGTTGAAGATGTAGCACGCTCGCCTAGAAGAAACCTGTTCACTCTTGTCTTAAAGACACCCAGATTATAGCTATCCGGAAACACAGATGCCGGCAGAGAGTTGATAGCTGTTGATACAAATATTTTATATTATTATACTGATTTTTTTCATGAACTGTGGAACTAATGAGACGAGCAAGACGTTCGCCTAATGGTAAGCGCCACGCCAGCATAACAATTGCAGTGCCACCCATAACTTTTAATAGCATACAACTGCGTAGCACTGAACCGCGCTCGTCATCCTGAGACAATTAGTTCTTAAGTCTCAAAATGCCCAGTAATTGCGCTGGCTACAATGCCCTTCAAACCTGAACACAGTAATGCCGGTGCACTACACTGCTTGGAGGATAACTGGCAAAGCTGTGGTACTCACCCATAAGGCCTCCCGCATACGAGAGGCCCACCTACCTACCTACTAGTAAAACTTATACTTGCAGGTATCACCTGCGACTCTGTTGGCGTAGTAGTTCGGTTTATAGTTAGTCCCTATAGAGCTGTTCGCTTTCTTCTGATAAAAGTACCCTAAAGTAGTGTCCTAAAGTACCTACATACCAACAAAATCCGTTTAGCTTTTACGAGGATAAGAGTTAACAAACAAACACACACACACCCTCACACCCTCACACCCTCGCACACAAAAACAGACTTTCGCATTTGTAACTTTAGTAGCGATTGTGGCCCAATGGGAGCACGTGCGACTTTCGATCCGCCGCACCCAAGTTCGAATCCCGCTGGCCCCGCACCACTGACATTATTAAGTTATGTGCGGATTTAGCACCCAGTCTAAAAACGGTGATTGATAGCATTGTGAGGAAAACAGCATGTCCAAGAATTAATCACGAAAAATTTAAGGACATGTGACATCCACCAACTCGCACTGGGCCATTGTGGTGGATTATGGCCCATACTCTCTCTATGAGTGAAGGCCCGTATCCCAGCAATGGGAACGGGATGAGCTGATGATGATGATGATGATGAATATTAGTAGGTTAGGAAGAGTAGGATAGGATAATAGGTTTCTATGTATGATTAATAAGCTGTGATAAGCATACAAGACTAGAGATTTTCCTGTCATTCCTGTGTCATGTAACATTCGGCAAGAGCTTGATCATTTGTCGGTGCTGGTGCCTGCTAAAATTCAGAAAATACTTTAAAGCTTATAGAAAACTATTCGCATGGAAAATCATGCCGTCTTTAATTGTATAGAACTGGTCTTTATTAGGGCTCAGATTACATCTGACGTATTCCCTGAGGGCCTTCATTATTTTATAAAAGCTCTAAAAGAGGGTACAACTTTAGTATACCTTTCTTTAGGATTTCCCCGCGCCTTTGAGGACGCGTGAAAAATTCGGCACAACCCTGTACGTCCCGATGGGCATAAAAAGTTCAGGGGAGAAGAATAGGCCTTGATTTATACATATAACTGAGTGTGCCAACATTTTTGGGACCTTCAGCCACCTTAGCACGGACCGGAGACGAAAAAATAATGTTTTTATAGGTAGATAGATAGCTAACACTTTATTGCACTTAAAAAAAAACAGAATTACTGTTGGTAATACATAATTAATAAGTACAATAGGCGGTCTTATCGCTCAGCAGCGATCTCTTCCAGACCACCATAGGGTAAGGAAAACAACATTTTAAAGAGAATAGTGTGCAGGAGATAATAAGTAGGACGAATGAAATGATTTTTAACTTAAATGATTAAAATATGATATATAAATATATATATACACTACTACTACTATATCCACTTTTTGTTTGTCGAAAGTGGATAAAAAAGGGGATAAACTGTTTTGTCTTCGGTCCGTGTTAAGGGGGCTGGTAAATACCTTTTCCTTTGCAGTTAGGAAGTTTTGTTCTTAAAAAACAGCGGGTGAATATTGAAGAATATGAAAACTACATTTTCGAACTTTTTAATAAATGTAGGTCACGCTCAAAAATGGAATTTCAAATAATTTATTTTATAGAAAAAAAACAAGAACCGACTTGAAGACTAACCTTATAGTTCTGTTTATGCTATTTTTTTTAAAAAAGGTGCTGAATCAATTTCGATAAAATTTATATGGGACCACCTCTGAAGTATGACCTACCAAACAAAAAAGAAATGTCAAAATCAATTCATAATTGGCGGAGTAATCGCGTAAATTTAGGGTGAAAAATATTTTAATAAAAAAAGCATACTATAAAGTTAGTAATTACATAGAAGACAAAGATGCATGGAACATTCCGCTTCTGCCAAGTAGCCAACTGGCACATAAGAAAAATAATATTGTCAAAAACAAACATAAAATATTGTAACAAAAGTTCTAAAAAAATATGCCCCTTAGTTTCTTGCCGTATCTTCTGAGTAGTGGTTCTTTTTCCGATACGGTGGTGGAGTCATTGTAATAATTGACATTCATAAGTGCGTCTGTGATGACAAAATTGAATAAAGAACTTTTGATTGATTGATTGATTGAACAAACATACAAAAATATACCGTTGAATTGAGAACCTACTCTTTATTTGAAGTCGGTTGAAAATAAACAACAAAGTAGCTTAAACGAACCTATTTTACGGCATGCGTACAATATGCGCTCCACATATTTCACTTTAATAACGGAAGGCATGATACTTCATAAACGAGCTCGAAGCTTGTTCAAATAAGCTAATAAAGCAAGGGACCGACAGTAACCAGCTCATAAACACGTCTCTAACGGTATCTAATTTAATCAAAAGTTGGTATAAATAACAAACACAGAATACCGAATACTGTTCAAGCGCGATGGAAGCTGTAAAACATTTTGAATTTTACGTGGGTTGACACAGGTATAAATATACAGTTATTATCCGAAGTAGTGGTGGAGAGCGAGTGTGGCTCAGTAGGAGACTGTGTGGTTTTCGATCCGACGCACCCTAGTTTGAATCTCGCTACACTCGCTCTACAAACGATGAAGGAAAACATAGTGATAAAACCGGCATATCCAAGAATTAATTACAAACTAAGCCAGTGAAATTACTGGGCATTATGAGACTCAACAGCTAATTGTCTCAGGGCGACGAGCGCAGTGCAGCGCCGCGCAGGATTTTGCAAAACAAAGTTCTGGGTGGTGCTGTTATTGTTATGGGCTGGCGTATTGCTTACCATCAGGCAAACGACCAGCTCGTCTCGTCAGTCAGTAATATAAAAAAAAAAAAAAAAACATTCAAGGACATGTAAGATGCACCAACCCGCACTGGGCCAACGTGGCGGATTATGACCCATACTCTCGCCATGAGAAAAGGCCCGTGTCTCAGCAGTGGGATAAATAATATAGCCTCTGTAATTTAAACGAATCCTCCGCGGTTTCACCCGCGGTAGCTTATATCTTGTTCCAGGACCTCAGGTACCAAATTCCATCAAAATCTGTTTAGTAATTTTTGCGTGATTGACTAACAAACATCCATCCATCCATACATCCATCCATTCATCCATCCATCCATCCATCCGTCCATCCATCCATCAATCTATCCTCACAAACTTTTGCATTTATAATATTAAGTAGGAATGTCACAGAACGTAAATGTTTTCATTCTTAACTCAAGATAAAATGGGATTTATGTAACTCCACAGATAAGTCGAGCCTGAAAGGCCGACAGAACACCGCGTATCTGTTTAATACCTACAGGTAGAGGGGTATGTTGTAGCGATAAACGCAACCGTAACCCGTGATTTTTGCGTTCTGTCTCCCCAGGAATTTTGAAATAACGTTTACTTGGGATTCGTACGTTTTGTGAAATGTGTAAGGTTACCGTAAAATTGAAGCTGTAACATTGTGAAACGTAGTTTATAAATTCAGTTGTGGATCATTCTTGGGTCCTTAATTTTGTTAAATATTAAAAGCTAGATTTTCTTTGTAAGAAATTTGAAATCTACAATAGTAATTGAGTTTTACATCTGGCTATCCGTCCACTTTGCGTATGTCCTTCACGGTTTATCATGGAATACGCGCGAGCCTAGCGAGCGAAGCGAGCGTGCCGCGGCAGCATCCGGCGATGCCCTAGAAGGTTTTTGACCGAACTTTCGATCAATGGTAAAAATATTAAAGTTTCGTTCTACATAATTTTATTTAGTCAATCGTTTGTTCGATTATACAAAGGATCTATCGTTTTATCGACCTATTGTCAAACGGTCAAAATTATTTCGATCACCTGTGGTAAACTCTGGTAAAAATATAAAAATACCACTGTAAAAAATCAACCGCGCCAGTGTCGGCTAGTCAGCAACGTACGTTTGTTGACTAAGCAAAAGTTTCTCAGCTTCTGATACCGTTTCTGATACATCCTTTATGTAGTTTGTTAAAGCTTTGCATTGAGTTACAACTGTTACAAACCAGTTCTTCAGGTGCTCCAGTTCACGTGCTTATAATGTTTGGGAAGTAAGCAACAACTAGAAACAACATCAACAACCTTTGCAACAACTAGCAAGCTGGCGGGTCGCCAACTCGCCGTAGCCTCTCTGTAAGTACTTAATAGATTCTGATCAGAGGGAACTCTATGTTTTCTAACACTTTGTTTCTTTTTTAGTATGAAAGTTTTCGTGAGTTTGATTCAATATAAATATTTAATAAAACGGCTAGGACTCACGTAGTTTGTCGAATTAGTCGACCACTGATTGGTCGCCGCGATCTCGCAGCGTAAACTCGCCCCTGATGAAGAGCATCGTACATGCTCGAAACCTAGGTCGACTAATTCGACAAACTACGTGAGTCCTAGCCGTTTTATTAAATATTTACTTTGTTTCTTCTTGCTGACCTCAAATTGCAGTTTTCTCTCGAGAGGGCTTACTGCAAAGTGCTACGCTTCTGAAAGGGGTCCTTTTGTGGTGTACAGATTTCTGCTTGCTAGATATCAAATATTTTGAATAGAATTCAAAGTTCTCTAAGAATACTTCCAAACTTTTCTGCTCACTTCAAATTGCCTGCTTCGAGGGTAAAGTAGCGAAAATATGCATGGAAATCTGAACAGAACCTATTTGCAAGATTTCAGCCGGAATAGCATCTCTTCGTAGAATATATTCTCGCACGGTTTTAGAAAACGATGGTCCACTGATAGGAAAGGGTTGGGTATTGCTTCCTGACTTCTTCGTTTCATATTCTGCGCTATCGTGGATATCTTGACTGGGAGAAATAAAATGGCTGATACATTAACATGGGCGTTGAAACTTTTGGTATTTGAATATCTGTTTGCTTTGAATTCGAATTACTAATTTGAGTTGTATGCAGTTTTTACGTCGTCATCCTTTATAATATGGTTGATACATGTTTATCAAAAGTTCATTCTAATTTGGTACAATCCTTTGCCATCGAAATTTTTGTCATAAATTACAAAACATTTGAAGGCAGTTAAGTGAGGATGTCAGTGAGAAGTCTCACTGAACTGTCTTCTAATGTACTCCTACAGGAGGCCAGTGATGGATCAGTGACAGTGACTCTCCCGGAACTGGCGTCGTGTACGGAAGGCATCATCGTTATCATTATCAACGCATCACATTCCCACTGCTGGGACATGGGCCTTCTCTCAAAGAGAGAGTATGGGCCACAATCCACCCCGCTGGCCCGCTGGTGGATGTCATAATTATTTATTTATTTATTTCAGTTTAGATGCTTTTTGCACTTACAGTTATTAACCAAATCGTGCAGCAAGCTAAACACATAACAAAAACAAAAACTTATAATTCACTTGAAAACTGGATATTGATAAATGTACTGCATCGCATGCAGAAGATATCAACAGCTGGATCGCTAGCGATCAAGGCGTTGAGTAGATGGACACCCTGAGTCATGGGTGCATACTGAGCGGTGCACGTGCGCACCGCGGGTGCCGCGAGTAGGCTCCTCGCACAGCCTGCGCGCGCCCACCGCATCCGGTCCGGTGCGGGCGTATTTCCGAAGCACTGGTAGAGTCAGTTTTCGCATTTCTTTTCTACACCCGGACTTCAGTTTCTATATAGGAAATAAATGGGTAAACATAGGTACTTTCCATTTTTCATTTGTTAAGTCATTAACTAATAATTAACATTAATTAATAGGTACTTCCATTTATTAAGTCATGTTAACTTAAGTTAAATTTTTTAACATAAATTTAATTTTATGTATATTATGTGCTGATGACCTTTAAAAGTGCACTTTTGTGCCTATTTAATAAACGATATTTAACTTTGACTTTGACTAGTGTAGGCAATATATTGTACTTTATTTAGCTGAGAAAATGGAGAGACGTACATACTTACTTGTACATATGAGTTAACAGGCAACTTTTTGTCGTCATCCATCACAGCCTCTCAACGACAGCCCCGGAGGTTTTCTTCGTGATAATATTCTAGGAAATTGCTACCCTTACCACAGAATACACCCACACCAATTATTAGGTATTCTGTGCCCACACAGTCGCTCGTTTGTCTATACGCGGTGGAATTGAATTCGATAATCTGTCGAAATGTCTGTACTCAGTCCATGCTTTAGAATAATTTGTTGGGGCTTGATCGAGTTACAATAAAATAAAAGTAAAAATTGAATCGTCGTGTATTGTACAGAAAAAAATATCGAATTAAAAAATCACCATGACAACCAATAAATCAATAGCGTTAAATAAAAAAATTAAAACTGTTTAGTAACGTAAAGTTTATTTTTTATTTATTTAGGGCTGTAGATTTATTCTAAAGCATAGTGTCGGGAGCGAGTGTGGCTCAATGGGAGCACGTGCAACTTTCGATCCGACGCACCCGAGTTCGAATCCCGCTAGCCCCGCACCACTGACTTTCTTTAGTTATGTTGCACTGTTTAGTTATTTAACACTCGCTCTAAAAACGGTGAAGGAAAACATTGTGAGGAAACCGGCATGTCTAAGAATTATCACAGAAATGCAAAGAATTGTGACATCCACCAACCCGCACTGGGCCTGCGTGGTGGATTATGTCCCAAACTCTCTCTATGAGAGAAGGCCCGTGTCCCAGCAGTGGACACGGGCCTTCTTGGCGTGAACAAGTGAACGTGATGGGCTGATGATGATGATGGTGTCTCATTCGATAGCTACCCTCACCACAGAATACACGTAGCTATGTTATAGAAAATCTAGATTTCAAAAATAACTTTGATTAAGGTGCTCACCAAAGTTCAAGTACCAAGATAAATCTAAAGCACCAAGCGCTACCACAACACCCACGATATAAAACAAATGCTTGAGTTTTTTTCTGTGCTCAAACATTTGTCCTATAGCGGGAGGAACCTAAAACCTCGGTATATGACTTTTGGTTTTTTTATTAATAGTTAAATGAATTAAGGCCTTAGTGTACTACCCATAGTATTTTATTGATAACATCAAGATTAGTTACAAATGAGGCAATAATTAAATTCATTAAAATAATGTTGAATTACAGTATACAATAATTTACAATCACAGTACATAATAATTTACAATCACAGTACATAGTAATTTACAATCACAGTACATAATAATTTACAATCACAGTACATCATAATTTACAATCACAGTACATAATAATTTACAATCACAGTACATAGTAATTTACAATCACAGTACATAATAATTTACAATCACAGTACATCATAATTTACAATCACAGTACATAATAATTTACAATCACAGTACATAGTAATTTACAATCACAGTACATAATAATTTACAATCACAGTACATCATAATTTACAATCACAGTACATAATAATTTACAATCACAGTACATAATAATTTACAATCACAGTACATAATAATTTACAAATAATAATCAAAGTTCAAGTTCAAAAGTTCTTTATTCAGTTTTCGCATCACAGACGCACTTGTTAGAAATGACATTTTTGACATGACGTTTTTAATGACTTTATGACATGACGTTTCCGACTTGATGCTTTTGACATGTTTGACGTTTGACACTTGGTGACCGATTGTGAACTACATAATATTTCTTATCAAAAGTAAGACTCTTTGTGGTAATGGTACCAGAATAAAAGTAATTTAGTGTGCAAACACTATTAAAAATAAGAATACAATTTGCTATTTTAATTATTTTTACGACTATTTCGTTTAATGATTATTTTGAAAGTTGATAATCTCTTGTTTGAACAATGGGAAAGTTCTAAACTAGAATTTATCTGTTTGCATTGGTATGATATTTAAACTGTTGTGTTAAAATGAATTTATGGTTTGTAATACTGATAACTTTAAAGATAATGTTTCAAAGGTATTATTTTTATATTATAAGTTTGTGCTCTGACTTCGTAGTACATGATGGTATTTTACTGTTTTTGTTTAACAACACGATGTGTATCGATAAAATATAAATATAGTTTGTAATACTAATTACATAAGGATATTGTATATGAAAAGTACTATTTTTATAGGAAGTCTGTGTCTTGACATAGTGGTAGGTTATAGTACTTTGCTGATGATGATATATTTGACTTGATTTATGTTCATAGAATATTTAAACGACTGTGTAAAATATGATTATAATTTGTAATAATAGTTGTATAAGGATAATTTGTTTAAAATAATGTTATTTGTGTAAAGTAGTTGAGTATTGACTTTAAAGACTTCGCTGATGTCTCATGATTGGTAGATTTGGAAATCGGGTCATGTTTTTCTATAACCAATCTGGGGGTATTAAAAGGTTTCTATAAAAAGAGAGGTATTTCCTAAAATCAGTTCAGTAGTTTTTCACTGGGAGCTCGAGAACAAAGCTAAGTACCATTTATTTTGTCTGCTAATTTTGTTTTTATTATTCTGTGTAATTCTGTGTAATATTCTATGAGTTTCTTGCTTGTCATGTTGTTAGTATGTGCTTGAATTATATACTGATGGTGAATAATTCATGTACTATGTTTTCAATCATATTTTATTCTGTAAAGCCCATTTATCTGGTAGTTACCAGATTATGTAGCAAATGTACGTACTGTAGAAATATTAGAACATGTACAATTCGCATATGTAATAAATTGTGTTTGTTGATAATGTAATATGATGGAAAATATTTGAATGGATAAATGATAACTTTGGAAATGGTATTTTGAGTAATTTATTTGCATAAAAGTAATAAATCCCATTTAGTTGAGTATTTTCTATATTTTATTTCTAACTACCCACTTCTTCCTGACTTAACAAATCATTTTGGTTAATTGAGCTAGGTAGGTAAATCCTTTTGATAAATTAGCAATATCTATATTTAGTAGAGTCACCCCGTTTCTAACACACTTATGAACGGCAATTATTACTACGACTCTACCACCGTATCGGAAAAAAACACTACTCAGAAGATACGTGATGTTCGGTGAACTATCGGGGAGACGGGTCTTAGCAGCCGCTCAACTGAAGTCTCTCTCTAGATCTATGTGCTCCATCTTAGGTCACATCATCGCTTCACATCAGGTGAGATAGTGGCCAATACGGCAAGAAACGGAGGGCATTATTATTTTTTTAGAACTTTTGTTACAATATTTTACTAACTTTCGACTTGTAGGTGTAGGTATATAAAAACGTTTTACTTATAATCTAGTTGTCTTCAAGTCGGTATCTTCTAGGCAAGCATGATCCATCGTCGACCCCGTCATTACTTTCCATCAGGTGAGACAGCGGCAGCGGTCAAATGTTTGCCTATAAGGTAAAAAAAAAGAAAAAAATAACGTCACACTCCAGCCCTCGTCTCTTATGTAGTAAATGGTAAATGTCATTGTCTTCTCTGAATAAATAGGAGCAGAAGATACATGTTAGAAGGTATAGGATTTTTTATCGACTTCGTCGGTACACGGTTGTATCAAAGTGAAGAAAATGCGGCAGAAAAAAAGAGATTCAATCAGAAAGTTTAATGTTATTTCACATTGTTTGCACAAAGCGGAAAGGTTTATTCAACGATATCAAAATACAATTCAGAATGTCGCATCGGTTGTATCGAAGGAAAAAGGGACTTATAAAGGAAGATTGGAAAAATTGGGTTACACGTGGTCCTCGCAAGAGGAGGTTTTAAAAATGTATACTTGTTAAAACGAAAAAGTTTCTAACCCCAGGTAAGTAGATATTTTAAGGGGAATGCTTTAATCGTACATTTATACTTAACATTTTGGGTTTTGAAATATGTACTAAGCTTCAACTCATTTTGCTGTCACCATAATAATGTAGGTACCTAACACCTAATGATTAGTATTCCTTGCTACCACATTAGGAGCATGCAATTTCTTCAGACTTTGTCAAAGCAACTTAAAATACATCCCTCCTTAATTTTTAACGACGTCAAAAAAGGAGGCGGTTCTATGTTCCACTGCATTTTTTTAATGTATGTTCACCAATTTCTCAAAGCTACACATGCGCGGTATACTCTTATTATTTACTGTGTAATATATTGGAATGAGGCGTGACGTTGCGGAAATTCATCTCAAAACTGAAACGCAATGAAAATATATAGTTTAATTCCGCTGAATGCGAATCATTGGAATTAAACTTTTTATTTCCATTGCGTTGAAACGCAATGGAAATATATAGTGTAATTCCACTATTTACTGTAATGTGTATTTATTCAGTATTTACTGTGTTTTTTGGCCAGAAGTTTTATTGCTTGAGTATCAAGTGGTGTACGAAATTGCATAACGATAAAAACAAACAAATTGTAAAAATGTCTGAAAAATAGCCTCCAGTTTCTGTTTCTGTTCAGTTCTCTTTTTCCGATATGGTGGTAGAGTGATTGTAATAAATTGAAGTTCTTAAGTGCGTCTGCAATACCTAAATTGAATTAAGAACTTTTAAACTTAGTAAAAGCTCGAACTAGGGTAAATCCAAAGATTTTCAGGAAACCGAAGATTTACTAAGTTGAAACAGAGCGAACGTTGCTTGGCAAGAGGGCGTGTGACTCGAACCAACGTATTGTATATATATATATACCGAATTCGAATCCCGCTGGCCACACACCACAGTTTTCTTAAGCTATGTGTGGATTTAGCATTAGCTTTAAGACAGTTAAGGAAAACATTGTGAGCAGAACCAGTATATCCATCAAGACTTAATCACAAAAATTCAAGGGCATGTGACATCCACCTGGGCCAAGGCCTTAATTCACTATGACCATTTAGCGATTTCTTGCTTCAAAATCACGTCGATTCTCTTATTTCACGTTGCGTTGATTACTTACATCTGCGAAAATTTTACTGTCTATGACGCGTCATAGAGAATAAAAATTTCGCAGATTCGTCGTTTATTAATGAAGGAATCGATGTGATTTCAGCAAGGAATCGCCGAGTTGTCATAGTGAATTGGGGCCCTGGGCAGCGTGATGGATTATGACTCATACTCTCTGTAAGAGAGAAGGCCAGCAGTGGAAACGTCATGGGTGGGTAATGATGAATCACGATAAAATACGAATTGTTCTGTCACTGATTAATAAAAAAGCGGATGGATTTTTATTTATATATATATATATATATAGTTTTAATATCTATTTATTTTACATTTGCTATCTGCCCATCATTATTATTATTAGCCTGGTTTGTCCCACTGCAGGGCAAAGGCCTCCCTACTCTCCTTCCACTCCTCACGGTTTAAGGCTTTTTGTGTCCGGTCCTTCCAGTATGCGTCTAGTTCGTCTCACCATCTACGTCTGGCCCTGCCGCAGATATACCCCCATACATATTATATTATTCTAACAACAACCAACATAACATTCAGCGGCATTACACTACATATTTTCATTGCGTTTCAGATTTGAGATGAATTTCCGCAACGTCAAGCCTGATTCCATTACATCCTATACCTATACCTATCACTGATTGTTTTTCTTGTTCCAGGCTCAATGACAAGCTAAGCGGTGAAAGCGTTTGATCGCAAGGTCGCGTGGCGCGCGCCGCGTACTCGATGATCGCGTGCGTTCGCTGCGACAGCTGACATGACCTGAACGACGTCATGTCGACCAAGAAACACTCGCCGCAGACAAAACACAGTGAGTAATTAGTCATTTATAACATTGGCCCTAAACTAATGTATCCGTCTGGGTAGGTACCACAGCTTTGCCGGTTATTCTGCCACCAAGCAGTAGTGCGCCAGCATTACTGTCTTCCGGTTTGAAGGGCCTTGTAGTCAGCGAAATGACTGGGCATATGAGACTTAATATCTGATGTCTTGATGAGCTCAATGCAGTGCTACGCAGCTTTTTTGGATTAAAGTTCTGGGTGGTACCACAATTGTTATTGGCAGACGTGGCGCTAACCATCAGGCGAACGACTTGTTCAACACATCACTCAGTTCCATAAAATAAATAATATAATCTTTAAAAGTCCTGTAACGCTGTAGTAACTTAATGTCGCCGGGCAGAATGACACAATTACATTTGCCAAACAATGTTAATCTCGAAAATGCCGATAAAACACCTTCTGTTACAACATATACAATGGAGTAGCGTGTAATTTCATTTCCATAATGGACCAGTAACATGGTTATGTTAGTTTATACACAAAGTGGTTTAAAATTGTGACGCCTTAGTAACATTTTTTAAATCTAGGTATCTGATGTATGTAAAACATATTTTTTATCTCCGATTAGTATAATTAGAATCTTTTTTTAATGGAACTGAGTGATAAGATTAACAAGTCGTTCGCCTGATGGTAAGCTCCACTTCTGCCTATAAAAATTGCAGTGCTACCCAGTACTTTTAATACCATAAAAGCACTGACTGCATTGCATTCATCATCCCGAGAAATCAGATATCAAGTCTCATATGCCCAGTAATTTCACTGACTACAAAACCCTTGAAACCGGAACACAGGTATGCTTGCGCACTACTGCTTGGCGGCAGAATAACTGGCAAAGCTGTGGTACCTACCCAGACGGCCTTCCGCATGCGAGAGACCTACCACTACGATGCATGGAACATTCCGCTTCTGCCAAGTAGCCAACTGGCACATAAGAAAAATAATATTGTCAAAAACAAACATAATATTGTAACAAAAGTTCTAAAAATATGGCCCTCAGTTTCTTGCCGTATCTTCTGAGTAGTGGTTCTTTTTCCGATGCGGTGGTAGAGTCATTGTAATAATTGACGTTCATAAGTGCGTCTGTGACGACAAAATTGAAATAAAGAACTTTTGAATTGAATTGAATGTAAACTTCTTCCTTTTTTAAATTCGGTTAACAACAAGTGCTTAGAGTAGAAATTGTTACCGACGTGTGGGTTGCAAAACGTAGAAATAGAATACCGAGGTAGAACAAACTTTAGTCGTTTCACTCTACGTTAATTTTGTGATAGGTGTGGTTACTGCGGTTGTGGTGAAGATGGGTTTTCAGTTTTAGGGAGCAAGGTGTATTTCACGTGCTTTTAGGAATTCTTCTAGGTTAGTCGATGGCTTGGCCTTTTTAATGTCTCTTTTAATACACAGCCTCTGTGGTGTTGTGCAGGTTGGCTCAAATCTTGTACACCACTGAGGTTGCGGGTTCGATTTCCGCGTGACAAATTTTTGTGCACATAATTAATTAAAAAAAAAAAAAACAAAAACCGACTTCAATGTATCTTTGAAGCCCAAGGTCAAATATCGATGAAATTTATATGCGACCGCTTCGTAGCTATACTGAACCCAACGCTAAAATAATTTTCCAAATCGGTTCATATATGACGGAGTTCTGAGGTAACAAACATAAAAAAAATACAATCGAACAGAGAACCTTCTCCTTTTTTGAAGTCGGTTAAATAAAGGCCAAGAATTTCTCTAGGTGTTGAGGGACCATGGTCCTCATAGTTCCTGGATCTCTAGATACAGGGAATCCTAGTACATACACAAACTTTCGCATTTATAATGTTATTATATAGGATTAGGATGACTGAACCCTTTGCCGATCCTTGTAACTGTACGAAAAATTGATTTTGTTATTTAATTAAAGTGATTTAGTCATTCCTTGTACCATTTTTGTGCAAAAACACTAAATAAATAAAATACTTACATTATTGTGATCGAATTGGTGGGTGCCCTGACTTAACCTCGATATATGTCGTGGTACAAATTATTTTGATTGCAACCCATGTCCGCTGGTAAAGTAATAACTTAGGAAAGGCGAACTTTGCATTTCTTGCCCACGGTTTTGAATAAATTACTCTTGAACTAAAACAGTGTAGTAAAAATGCAAAGTCACCGTTTGATTAACAAAGTTAAGGTATACTCGTATACGGAGCAAAACTCATTAAAGATAATGACAATTATTAAGGTGTTTATCAAATTCGCATTTTTGATGAAAAAAGTCCCATCGCCAAATGGTACCGAGTGTGGTGTCGTCGAGGATGTGTATCACATTTTGTTGGAGTGTGTCCGGAATGCGACATTTAGAACCGTGAGCTTTGACAAAAATATTTTCTTAAATACAGGTTCCATAAACAGTATTTTATCTAACCCTTCTTGCGAAGATGTCAAAATACTGATTAGATTGCTGGAGCTAGGATTAGATAGGATTTGATTTTTTTTTGTTGTGTTCTCTTTCTTTTTTTATTTTATTATCAGTTCTCCTTATAGGACGATGTGGTCGCTCAGTGACAAAGTCCAAAATAAATTAAAAAAAAAGGTGTTTATAATAGGATTTACTTTAATTTTTTAGTCGACTTAAAAAAAAGGTTTTTCATCATCATCATCAGCCCATCACGTTTCCACTGCTGGGACATGGGCCTTCTCTTATAGAGAGAGTATTGGCCATAATCCACCACGCTGGCCCAGTGCGGGTTGATGGATATCATGTCCTTAAATTTTTGTGATTAATTCTTGGACATGCCGGTTTCCTCACGATGTTTTCCTTCTCCGTTTTTAGAGTGAGTGTTAAATCCGATCATCACTTAAGAAAAAGTCAGTGGTGTGAGGCCAGCGAGATTCGAACTCGGGTGCGTCGGATGGAAGGTCGCACTTGCTCCTACTGAGCCACATTCGCTCTGGGTTCGCAAAAGGTTCTTAATTCGACTGTTTTTTTTATGGTTGTTACCTCGGAACTCCGTCATTTAAAAACTAAATTAGAAAATTTTGCGTCGGGTTCAGTATAGCTTCAACATAGTCCCATATAAATTTCATCGATATTAGATCTTGGACTTCGAAGATACATCAGAATTGAAGTCGGTTTTGTTTTTGTTACAAAATATATACTTGTTATGTTACAAATTCTGTTCCCATTTATTATGTAGGTATGGAAAGACATATAAGAGACCATCAAGGAGCTAACATTTCTAATTTCATGATGACCCTGTTACAAAAGTTTCTAAAACCGATGTAACTTTTTAATTATATATTTGCATCACATACCTAAATCACAATCATATTATAAATGCGATAATTTGTATGTTAGTGTGTTTGTGTAAGTATGTTTGTTATCTCTTCACGCCACAAGGGCTAAACGGAATTGGGTGAAATTTGGAATGGAGATAGCTTATACGTTGGACGAACACATAGGATGAATATAGAATTTTGATTCTGAAAAAACGAACATTCTCGAGGGAGCAAATGTAAAGCGAATTCTTTTACGCGGTGAAACCGTGCGGCGCAGCTAGTAATCTATATTTACAGCTGTGACGACTGCTATTATTTAAATATGACAAAATACCTACGTATATTTGCGCCCATGAAATTACCCGTCCTTTGAAATATTACTTCACGTGGCGTAGACAAATGCTACGAATCCGTAGCAATTCCGTAGCGCTCGTAGCTCTCGTAGCGGTGAAATATACTTTGTCAAGGTTCTTCGTAAAGTTTGCCAATAGGGACAACGTGTTGCAAAGTACATAGTTCTGAATTTAAAGATTTCGTTTCCTATTCGCTTCAATTTGGGTTTTAATGAGATAATTTTGACTCGAACGAAATTTCGTGGTCTACAAAAGTGGATTGTTTATTTGGAGCTAGAAGTTAGGCAATGGCAATTTAAACTAGGCTAGCTTAATTGACATAGTTACGAGCGAGGCGTGGGCCTTCATGGCATTGTGTAATCAATAAGGAACCTTACTGCGTGTGCGCAAAGTGTTTAGTTGTTTTAAGCTGCTAAATTTACACCAATTAATTCCCCCGTCCCCGTTTCATTTTATCGGACTACTAGACGAACGGCAACGCGCCAACGTTATATGGTGGACTTTCCCCCTGCGCGCACTAAGCGTTTCGCTTCCATTTTCATTATGCGCACCGATAACGAGTGGAACTCCCTGCCGGAGTCAGTCTTTCCCGATACTTACAATCTAGGAATCTTCAAACGTCGTATGAACAGGTACTATCTTGGCAAGCGTGCTACATCGTCGACCACATCGTTGCTTACCATCAGGTCACGTACCTGTCAAACGCAAGCCAATAATGTATAAAAAATATATTAGGATTAATTAAATTAAGTAGTTCCGAAATTTAATGAATGCTTTTAGCATTCATTACCGTTATCACGCGATGTACCAGCATGCGCGCACCTTCATTCCCGCGCTAATGCTAATTCTGTTGCAATTGCGAATCATATTCAATAATGGTATTTCGCATGAAATTGTGAATTCACAACTGCGAAATTTCATACTAGCAATTAGCATCGCAATGGCAAGTAGCATGCTTACGAGTAATATTTTACCTGCTAATGAAATTAGTGATAAATAGCAATAATTTCCATTACTGCCTGTATGTGTAATGCATTTGACAGGTAGGTACATATGTACATTTGTTTTCACTGCAAGCGTGCGTTTAATGTGAACGATCTGAACTTTGAAAGCTTATACTCCGTCCTACCATTTATTTAACTTTTGTCATATGTGCATATGACAAAAGTTAAAGTTAGTTGATATATATATATCAACTAACTGTCTCAGGGTGACGAGCGCAGTGCAGCGCCGTACAGGATTTTGCAAAAAATAGTTCTGGTTGGTGCTGTTACTGTTATGGGCTGGCGTATTGCTTACCATCAGGCAAACGACCAGCTTGTCTCGTCTTTCAGTTAAATATATAAAAAAAAATGTTTTACTCTTAATAGATCTATGTTTGGCCACTATCTCGCCTGATGTGAAGCAATGATGTGGCCTAAGATGGAGCACATAGATCTAGAGAGAGGCGGCAGTTAAGCGGTTGCTCAGACCCGTCTCTGCGTACTATAGGTATGTATGTTCTGCTATTATGTTGATGTTTTCCTTCACCGTTTTTAAAGCGAGTGTTAAAGCCCTCAAAAAAACCGCACATAACTTAAGAAAGTCAGTGTGCAGGGCCAGCGGGATTCAAAATCGGGTGCGTCGGATCGAAAGTCGCACGTGCTCACACTGAGCCACACTTGCTGAAAGAAAAAAATACTGGGCATAAATATGCCTCGGGGTGACGAGCGTAGTGTTATACTGAGCAAAATTTTGCGGAGCAATGTTCTGGCTGGTGCTCCAACTGTAACGGGTATTTTGCTTGCCATCAGGGGAGGGCAACCTGCTCGTCAGTTGTATAAAAACATCGGCATTTCACTAACACATTTAATTTTATGCGTTCATAAAGTGCAATATTACGCGTTCGATTTCCTCGTGGACTCCACTTACGCTGAACCCCAGTGCTTACAGTTAATTGCGTCGCGCACGCGACGTGTCGTGCCACGTGTTTATAAACGTGAGTACAGCGCTAATTGTTGAGTTCCAGGAGCTCAAAGAATAAAAATATTTTACTGGTGGTAGGTTTCTCATATGCGGGAGGCCGTTTGGGTAGGTACCACAGCTTTTTTTTTACGCTTAATAGATCCATGTTTGGCCACTATCTCGCCTGATGTGAAGCGATGATATATTCAATGATGATGATTTTCCAGTTATTTTGCCGCCAAGCAGTAGTGCGCAAGTATTACTGTGTTTCGGATTTGAAGGGCATTGTCAGATTAAATTACTGGGCATATGAGACTTAATATCTAATGTCTCAGGGTGTTGAGCGCAATGCAGTCCTAGGCAGGACTTTTTATTCTATTAAAAGTTCCGGGTGGCACTGCAATTGTTATGGGCAGGCGTGGCGCTTACCATCAGGCAAACGACTTGCTCGTCTCATCACTCAGTCACATAAATAAAAATAAGATATTATATAAACAAGTTAAGAAAATTAAAGGCAAAACATATTTGATCATCTAGAGTTTGTTGGCACGAAAAATGGCCTACAGCTTACTTGGGAAGCGATCCTGGTGTTTGTTTCAGGAGGCGGCGGGCGTTGCTTTTTTCCTGGATTATGTACACACACACACACGAGTCTGTTTTGTAAAAATAGATACGTCCACGTAATGGAGCACCGAAAATTTATTAATTTCACTAGTTGCCGCGGCGGCCATGCGTGCGCGCGGTAACTCTCGTCGAACAGGGGCAGTGTTGCCAAGCGTCTCTCGCAGGAAAGCACCCAAAACGCGGGCGCAATGAATCGTTACCAACCCAGAAAATTATTATGTTTTTATGCATGTGGTCAAATTACTACTAATTATTGTTTCAGTACGAAACAGAGTTTCAGTTATTACCTACATAAGTTTCTTTAATACAATTAAAAATGTTTGTCAAACATCAATAGCGCTGAAGAATTGTTGCTATCTTGAAGAGCATCATTGAATAAAGTAAACATTTTGCAACAAATAATACCACCATCATCTAAAAACTATTCAACAATGTCATTATGTAAGTAAGCTATTTGAAAAATGTTTCATTTCGAAAAACGTTTCCAAACGCGAGCTCCGAGTATTCCAACTGGAACTGAACGGGAAATGATGGCCTTTGACCAAGTTCGGGGCTTTAACAAGTTCAATTTAGAACTTTTACATGTTTTTGTAAACAATGTTGATTTCGCCGCAAATAACGATCCGTTGAAACGTGAGTGTAGCTCTGTGGGAGCACGTGTGATTTTCGATCCGACGCACCCGAGTTCGAATATCGCTGGGCCCGCGCGTTTATAATATAGATCTAAATTGTTAATTTGATTTTGTTATATGACCACTATCTCGCTTGATGATGTAGCTCAGGATGGAGTGCCCAGAATACCCAAACTGTAGAGGAAGACGGAAAAGAATTCCACTCCTAAGTGAACTTTTCATTTTAAAACCAGCCTGTAGATGATAACCGTTACCTATTCTAGGAACTAGCAGATTTGTGCTTAAATAAATGCATGAAGAAATGTTTAAACTCTTCATTGAAACACCACAACATAGAGAAAAATAGCAATAAACTTCATCGCAACTAGTTGCCAATAATGAGAAGAAATTAATCTTTTGCAACTGGTAGCGACACTTGATCACGGCGAACGGCGTAAAGGAAAAACTGAGTTTCACAAGAGACGTTCTAAAGAAAAGAAAGAGAAAAAAACATATATTTGACAACCACAAAATCATGAAACTAAGTAAATAAAGAATAGAGAAAAACAAAATAAAAACAAAAGTTTAATGAAACAACAAGTTAAACTTATATTAGAACAAAGATAGGTAATATGTGGTGACAAATTGAGTTATGTCCCAGCTGTAGCAGTTAGAAGAACAGAAAAAAATAATTTAATATGTTTCAAATAGCGCAGAGAATACACAATGTGATTGTGACAATCTTATTATCTTTATGTAATTATGTAAATGTATATGGTATGTATTAGTATATTGATATAAGTATATTAGTTTATAGATGTACTAATATGTATGTATTGGAATGTATGTTTAAGTATGCAGGTGTTTATTATTGTAATTTAATTGCACAACGCCATTTACTCCTTCTTTCGATACTGTCCATCCAAAGGTTGTCTGGAAGAGATCGCTTTAAGCGATAAGACTGCCCATTGTACTACCATTGTAAGGAATTTAATGCTATTATTATTTTTATTGTTTTGTATCTGGTATGCAATAAAGAGTTTTGTAATTTGTAATTTATAATGTGAATCAAATTGAAACGCATACGGCGAGTGTTTGAGTCCATTGCGGAAGAGCGAGCATTCAGTTGACAATTTGGTCAGTTATTTGGCCATTCGGTCTGTCATTTGCGAGGGTCGGGGGTCCCGCTGCATAAAATATAGTAGGGACACCGGGGTATTTCTCTGGAGAGCGACACATACGTGACGAGGTTGACATTCCTACGAAACCCATGCGCACGTTTTCCTTTCACATTTGTCTGTAATGGAACCCTAAATGGAGTTTGTGTTCGCCGATTTATTAAATTGAGATTTCATTTCATTTCATTGCGTTTCAAATTGAGATTTCTCATCTGGCTTAAAAATCCCGCTGATTTCTCAATACCTACTCGTGGTACTCGTAAGTTTGAGTAAACTTTTGTAAATCACGAGTGTAGGTATGTATGTATGTATGTCAAAGTCACCGATCTGAGTGTTCTTTATTACTTGGTTTCGGCGCCGAATTCAAAATGATGCTGGTCTAAATATCGATAACTGAAAATATAATTATTTCATTAGGTAAACTCGGCAATTAATTTATCATTTATTTATTAGATTATCTACAGCTTATATATATGTGTGAATTACAATCTTAAGTTATTATAATATAGGCCAAAGACAGATCTTCCCAATTATAACAAATTATGCAGATTAGATTAGTAAATTTTAATGTAATCTAATTAACTAATTATACATCGCCGTCTACTCCTTTTTTGGTACGGTCCATCCAAAGGTTGTCTGGAAGAAATCGCTTTAAGCGACCAATCATAGTAGAAGCATACAGTGTGGATATTTACCTATTTGTTAATCTCCTTTGTTCTGTTCAGTTCTTGACATTACGGACACCGAACAAATGACTGCAATAGATGTAGGAATTAATTAGCCGAGACCTTCCCCCGAGTGCAATTATCTCGATAGGCTCCGGAAAGGCTATTTTACCCTGGCCACAGAGAAATCAAGACAGAAGTCTAGGTGCCAACTTAATCCCACGTAAACATTAGTTATCCCTCGTGCTAGGTCTCTCGTTCGCGGATAGCCAGCTGGGTACTACTTTTTTACAGTACTTTTTATGGTACTAAAAGTTCTGGGCGGCCTTGCATTGGTTATGGGCAGGCGCTTACCATCAGGCAAACGACTTGCTTCTCTCAGTTCCATTAAAAATAATAGAATGTTTTTATTAATTTGAATTGTGAAGGAAAACATCATGAGGAAACTTACACGGTCAAGAGCCAAAAAATCAAAGTGGCGCCATGTCATAAAAATGTTAATTCAGCCGCCAAGCAGTAGTGCGTGAGCATCACTGTGTTCCGGTTTGAAGAGTATTGTAGCCAGTGAAATTACTGGGCACTATGAGACTCACCAGATAATTGTCCCAGGGTGACGAGCGCAGTGCAGCGCCGCGCAGGATTTTACAAGTTCTGGGTGCTGTTATTGTTATGGGCTGGCGTATTGCTTACCATCAGGCAAAAGACCAGCTCGTCTCGTCAAACAGTTGCATAAAATAAAAAGAAATCGCTTAAATCCTTCGTGGTGGATGATAGCCCGTTCCGTTTGTACGGTAAAAGACCCGACACAAGGCCTAGAACTCAAAAATTGATGGATGATGATGCGTTTCAGGTTTAGGCATAAGTATAAAAGTATGAGTGATATGTATTAGATTGGAGACGAGGCGTCATCTGTCTCTATCATAGAGATGTCGTACTGTTTTTAATACTGTGCTTAAACTAATACCAGCGACTCGGCCCACACCGTGCTTGACCCTTGACCTCAGTAAGCTTCATTATTACGCAAGCTGCGAGGCTCCCGGTTATTATCTGGTGTCAGAGATCTTTACACTATTCTTAGGTTGTAGTCTCAATGGCAGCGGTGAGCGGGGAGATTAGGGGCGGGTGGCGCGCGCAGTAAAATGTGAAGGAATGTTGAAAATAAATTTGTTTTGCGTGCCACCGCTCGCTCCCGCTGATGGCCCCGCTCGTTGCTGACACCAAGAGTCCTGGTATCTTGGTCAAAGAAGGTCTTAAGGTTGATTAACACTCATAGAGTCGATGTGATGAAACCGTCAACAATGACCGTAAATTCGCTTGTCAAAATGGTTAAACATAATGTCCCTAAGCTGGAAGGGTAAACCGCATATCTGATAATATGAGAGAAGACCCTTGTCACGTGAGTACGAATAAATTATGTTTTGATGGGGTTTCCCACTGACATGTAGGGTTTGTTATGTATGGTTTTAAGATTTGGGATTTCTCACCCATGAACTCGATCCCTTGAAT
This sequence comes from Petrophora chlorosata, assembly GCA_951640565.1. NCBI lineage: Eukaryota > Metazoa > Arthropoda > Insecta > Lepidoptera > Geometridae > Petrophora > Petrophora chlorosata. The sequence continues at coordinate 8,631,349 of OX621212.1, forward strand.
GTGTTACCTTTGTCTTGTGTTTATGCCCACTTCATTCTAAAAACACATTTTTATTGTTGTTTACGTAAACAAGCGCGTCAGTGGATTCAAGCGTGTTACGTATGACGTCGTGGTGCATACTTGCATACTAGTTCTCCTTGAGACACGCGTCTGTAAACTTTTTGTGCAAAAATGGAGCAAAAAAAAGTTTTTATAACTTTTTTTCTAGTATAAGCTGTGTAAGCCTGTGTTCAATAATCTAATGAGGAAGATGTAAATGTAAATTCATCGCATGTTTTTTTCTTCAAAAAAACTTTATCCAAAAATAATGAAAACTCGAAAAAAAATATGTCGATATCTTATAAAGATTTTTTAAATCAATCAATTTTGAACTTCCCAAAAACTTCCTGCACCGTCCGGTACCCGTCGGCACACCGCCGCGCCGCACTGGGTCGCAGGCAGCGGGCGCGCGCGTTCAATTTAAAGGCGGGTACAGACTGCTGTAACGTAACATGCAATGTAATATGAAAGGAGCATTTCATAAGTGTGAACGCAGCGCGCGCACAAACCGAGCATGTACGTACTCGCATCTTTTCCGGCATACGCGTGGCGAATATAGCTCAGTCTGTTGAGAACACGCGAAGAGAATGGATCGTAATAATTTTGTTGTCCTAATACATAATTTTGTTGTTACATTTTTCTTGCGTTGTTTCCATCAAGTTGGTAATTTCCAACCACGCGTCCAGTTTCAAATGTTTTTTGTAAAAAGATTCATTTTGTGGATTCCACAAAATGTATCTTGTTCTGTACGCCTCAATTAACTGCAATACTTTCTCTTCACTCCATGATTCATGTGTAGGCTCTGCCAAAGCTGTATTTTCTTCCATGGTTCGCGCGCGTTCCGCAGTAGAGACGCAGACAACCCGTCCTCACTGACGCTCCGTGCACAATGCGCGCCCCTTTGTGTTCGGCGAAAAAACCGACAAATGGCGGATCGCGGCGCTCACGTGTTGAAACGCTCTGTTCGTGCGCGTAGTGTGCACGGTTCGTGCGCGCAAGGCGTCTTCACTAAGGGAATTCTGTTACATTGCATGATACATTGCGACAATATGGACGACAAATTCTTTCATTGCGTGTTACATTGCATGTTACGTTACAGCAGTCTGTACCCGCCTTAACAACCCTAGCGCGACCGCCGAACGTAGGTATGAAAAGTGAAGAACATACATGAGACTGACTTCTGTACCTTTTTTGTGGTGCTACTCTTTTAGTGACAACAACGTTAAGAGGTCGTCACGTAGAAAAATGTGACAATCATTATTTACGGAAGTTGAATTCATCTCAGTCAAGTGTTCCATTTATCACAGATTTTGTCACGTTCCGCGTTGGGGCCATTTATTTCCCTAGCTTCCCCCGTGTTGTAAAAATCCTATTTGAAGTTTTGACTTTGTTTTTGTTTTACTTGTTTTTTATACTCCTTTTTTACGGATTGTTTTAAATTCCCTTACTAGCAACCGCCCGCGGCTTCGTTCGCGTCGCAAAATATAGCCTGTAGCAGTTGTAGCACTCAAGGATAGCGTAGCTTTCTATCAATAAAAATGCTTTCAAAATCGGATTAGTAGTTCCAGAGATGACCTCCTACAAACATACATACTTACAACTTTATATAATAATAGCATAGATTTCCTTCCTGACTTGGTTTAAGCACATACTTAATCAAACTAATTTAATACATGAAGGCTTTCATTCTGGAATTAAATTAAAACCCCCAACCGTGGAGTTGAAACCCTTACAGCTACCCCTAACTTAACCTTTATTTTTATATAAATTTATGTTTTTTCTAAGTGAATTTTCCTGTAAAGTCAGCAAAGAGGCTTGTTATTCTAACTTTGTACTCTCATTGTTTTGTGCTGTTCACGTAGTGAAAATCCGGGGGGGTTAAGGAACAGAAGTAAATCATGATAGAATAGCCATAAAATTGCCATAATTTATGAATATAATGTAAAAACTGAAATGCAATGAAAATATATAGTGTAATCCCGCTGAATATTATGTAGGTTGTTTTTAGTTCCTAACAACAACACTCTTTGTACGACACGTGTTTCGCCGTCTGCACGAGGCATCATCAAGCGTCGACTCGCCGAACGCTGGACACTCTCTCACTCACAGTCACTCTCGTTCCACTCTCGTCATCATTCAGACTTCATTCAAGATACGATTTAATTATCCAATGATGCTGTATTTTATAATCCTTTCTACTTCATTTATTAAATTCTACAAAGACAGAGTCAAGAGTATCAGCTCGTCAAATGAACTACCGGAGGCTTTACCCGAATGGCAAAGCATGAAATTGAAGGTGGTGTGGCGGCGAGGGTATAGAGAAACTACTGATTTGGTGTCCATACAAAGAGTCATATTTATTATGGCCAACATACGTATTTATACATGAGGATGATTCATACCATACAATGACTTATTATTACCCCTACAAAATATTAAATCACACTCTCATTATTTTTTAACGAAATTGAGAGATTAGAAGAGCAAGCCGTTCGCCTGATGATAATTGCCACGCCGGTGCATAACAATTACATAACTATACAGGGTGTGGCAAAATTTTGTCACTTTCAGGGTAGGTTATCTTTTCCTTTGTGGTAAGGAAGTTTTGTTCTTAGGAATCATCGGTAGAATTTTGGGGAAAATATAAACTGCGTTTTTGGATTTTTGAAAAATAGTACAGGCATGCACAGAAATGTTATTTATCAAAAAAACAACATGAGTTTAGTGACTAAACTCATGTTATTTTTTGTATGTTGAGAAAATTTCTCTTTTCTCGGGTGCAAGGCTGACATCGATCCGTGTAGCTGATGCGATTCACTAATGCATGCGATGCTCGTTCGGTGCCGGTCAGAATCGACTAAACTTTAGTTAACTTTAGTTAGTTTAGTTTAGTGAGAAATTTTCTCAACATATATTTTTTTGATGGAAATGAGTGATGAGACGAGCAGGTCGTTCGCCTGATGGTAAGCGCTACGCCTTCCCATAACAATTGCAGTGCCACCCAGAACTTTTATTCCCTTTAAAAGCACTGCGTAGAATTGCATTGCGCTCATCACCCCGAGACATCAGATATTAAGTCTCATATGCCCAGTAATTTCGCTGGCTACAATGCCCTTCAAACCGGAACACAGTAATGTTTGCGCACTACTGCTTGGCGGCAGAATAACTGGCAAAGGTGTGGTACCTACCCAGACGGCCTCCCGCATACGGAGACCTACCACGTGCAATCTTTTGTTTCCAGCTTTTTTTTTTACGCTTAATAGATCTTTGTTTGGCCACTATCTTGCCTGATGTGAAGCGATGATGTGGCCTAAGATGGAGCACATAGATCTAGAGAGAGACGGCAGTTGAGCGGCTGCCCTATGGTTCACCGAACATCATCCCGAAACACGACTAGGTCGCTTGACGGCATGGCTTTGTTCGGTGGGTAGTATTACAACCACGGCCAGAGCCTACCACTCCAAAGCGCGTAAGCGGGTTTCAAAATCTGCACTTAACTATAAGTCATTGGTGCAGGGCCGAGTCGGGATTCGAACCCAGGTGCGTCTGATCGAAAGGCGCATGAGTGACCGCTGAGCCACACTCGCTCTCAAAAGCTTTCAATCGTTTGCTTTTATGTTTAATGATTTGCAAATATTAGTTCTGCGATCGTGTTTGCGGGTCCACACGTGACCCTCGTAATTCCCAAAGTAATATTTATAGGGGTCGGGTTAACACTCAGGTAGGAATAAATATTTATGGTTCTGTTGACCGGTTAAAAGCATTTATAAATCTATGAAATGAAATGATATATTTATTGTTATCAGATTGTAGGTAACAATAAATATGTAATATATGTAATATTATATTGTAGGTATGTAATATTGTAGGTTTGATGGGTGTTACATATATATAAATTACTTCCTATACATCTACCCTATTTGTGTGTGCAACATTATTCATTTTATTATTTATTCTAGATTGTAAACATGCAATCAACAATCAATTTAATGACTTATTTATAAGTCAATGAGTCAAAATAATTATCATAATTTACATTTCATCTCCATCACGTTCCCACTGCTGGGACGCGGGCCTTCTCTCATAGAGAGAGTATAGGCCATAATCCACGCTGACCCAGTGCGGGTTAGTGGATGTCACATGTCCTTGAATTTTTGTGATAAATTCTTAGACATACCGGTTTCGTCACGATGTTTTCCTTCACCGTTTTCAGAGCTAGTGTTAAATCCGCACATAACTTAAGAAAGTCAGTGGTGTGGGGCCAGCGGGATTCGAACTCGAGAGCGTCGGATCTAAAGTCGCACGTTCTCCCACTGAGCCACACTCACTCTTTTATAAAAATATGAAATGTTAAACTTGCATATTAATGAATGCAATGGAATCAGGCGTGACGTTGTGGAAATTCATCTCAAAACTGAAACGCAATGGAAATATATAGTGTAATCCCGCTGAATATTATGTTGGTTGTTGTTAGTTCCTAACAACAACACTCTTTGTACGACACGTGTTTCGCCGTCTGCACGAGGCATCATCAGGTGTCGACTCGCCGAACGCTAGAACGAGAGTGAGCTCATTACGGCGCTCCGTCGCTTTAAATACCCTCTCACACGTCGTCTCTGCCACGTGACGCGTGATCGAAGATGCGTAATAATGGAGACGACACGTGAGTTTGGTCATTCAGCAGTGTATGAGCTTGGTTGTTGTGTTTTAAAATTTCTAATTGTTCCAGTACACACAACCGGAACCCTTTTTCACAAACGTGTAAAATTTTGTATGTATTATTGTCATTAATTGAGTGACCGGTGTCAATAAGATGTTTAGCAAAATGGGATTGATCTGGGTGGTCGTTTCTGTATGCAGCAATATGTTCCTTAAAACGTGTTTCAAAATTCCGCCCGGTTTGACCTATGTAAACCCCATTGCAACCGTCGCAAGTCAATTTGTAAACGCCTGACTTTTTATTGTTATTTAAATGATCTTTTCCGTTACAAAGGTAACGCATATTTTGATTGGTACGGAACGCGACATGTACGTTGTTTTTCTTTAGCAGTTTAGCGATTTTTTCCGAGATGGTACCTAAATAAGTCAAACTACCTACAAATTTTGTGATATTATCGGGTGGAACAGCAAATAATAGTGAACGGACTCTATCCTTTTGTTTCTTTTTAATAAGGTTATCTACCATTTGTTTACTGTAACCGTTGGATAACGCAATTTGATAAATTATATTTAATTCTTTTACGTAATTATCCGTGGTAAGTGTAATACGTACGTAATTATCCGTAGTAATTTTGAGTCCAAACACATAGTAAATGAACCAAAAATACTATTTTACTACAGATATGTCGACGACATATTAATATGTTGGACTGGTTCACGGCGACAAATGGATGTCTTTTTAAATAAAATAAACAACATACACCCCAAAATTAAGTTTAAATTGGAAATTGAAGAAAATAGTTCCATCAACTTTTTAGATTTAACCCTCACGAAAGTCAACAATAAAATAAACTTCCAAATTTATAGAAAACCGACACATACAGACGTAGCCATCCCTTCTTCTTCTTGCCACCCCTTTCAACATAAACTAGCGGCATTTCGGAGTTACGTACACAGGTTAATGACAGTCCCACTTACCACGGATAATTACGTAAAAGAATTAAATATAATTTATCAAATTGCGTTATCCAACGGTTACAGTAAACAAATGGTAGATAACCTTATTAAAAAGAAACAAAAGGATAGAGTCCGTTCACTATTATTTGCTGTTCCACCCGATAATATCACAAAATTTGTAGGTAGTTTGACTTATTTAGGTACCATCTCGGAAAAAATCGCTAAACTGCTAAAGAAAAACAACGTACATGTCGCGTTCCGTACCAATCAAAATATGCGTTACCTTTGTAACGGAAAAGATCATTTAAATAACAATAAAAAGTCAGGCGTTTACAAATTGACTTGCGACGGTTGCAATGGGGTTTACATAGGTCAAACCGGGCGGAATTTTGAAACACGTTTTAAGGAACATATTGCTGCATACAGAAACGACCACCCAGATCAATCCCATTTTGCTAAACATCTTATTGACACCGGTCACTCAATTAATGACAATAATACATACAAAATTTTACACGTTTGTGAAAAAGGGTTCCGGTTGTGTGTACTGGAACAATTAGAAATTTTAAAACACAACAACCAAGCTCATACACTGCTGAATGACCAAACTCACGTGTCGTCTCCATTATTACGCATCTTCGATCACGCGTCACGTGGCAGAGACGACGTGTGAGAGGGTATTTAAAGCGACGGAGCGCCGTAATGAGCTCACTCTCGTTCTAGCGTTCGGCGAGTCGACACCTGATGATGCCTCGTGCAGACGGCGAAACACGTGTCGTACAAAGAGTGTTGTTGTTAGGAACTAACAACAACCAACATAATATTCAGCGGGATTACACTATATATTTCCATTGCGTTTCAGTCTTGCATATTAAGTTTAATATAACATAACAATAATCAGTATAGTTGATTTCATAGTTACACTCAAAGAACTCACCTATAGAGTAATAGTTATAATTTAGTTAGTTATTATTATTTGTATAATTGTTTGGAGTGGCTCTGGCTCTGGCCGTGGTAGTAATACCACCCACCAAACAAAGCCATGCCGTCAAGCGACCTAGTCGTGTTTCGGGATGATGTTCGGTGAACCATCGGGGAGACGGGTCTGAGCAGCCGCTCAACTGCCGTCTCTCTCTAGATCTATGTGCTCCATCTTAGGCCACATCATCGCTTCACATCAGGCGAGATAGTAGCCAAACATAGATCTATAAAGTGTAAAAAAAAAAAGTTTTTATTGTGTAACTAACACAACAATTCCCTTTTAAACGATTTTAAAAGATCTCTTTGATATTCTTTGGGAGAACATTAAAAGAGTAATAGTTAGTTTTCTTTTCTTTTATATTCATAACATGGCATTGCTTTTGATAGAGTGAAGTTCTAGGAATAAAGGATCGGACAACTTTTCAGAAAGTGTTTTATATTAACTATAATGAATATATATAGCCATGAAAAATTGTATTTTAATTAAATAACACTCTAAACGTACCTAAAACTATGTTTATATTTTTTGTTATGTTTACATTGCCGCGCAAAAGGTCACCTCAAGACATGTGACGTCATATGAAGGTAGAAAACGACAAACTCTTCGAAATAAAACTTGCAGAGAGATTTAAATACGTTTTGTGAAGTTTGGGGACTATATTGTAGTAATGGAACGAAAACATTAGCAACAATACATTTTATGAAAAGCAAAAACGTAAAATAAACACAAGCTTGACTCACGGCATTTGCCTTCAAATGACGTCATGCGCTGTGATTGTTGTTTCGTTTGAGATGAAGAACAGATTAAAAATGTCAGAATTATTAGATATTATTTATTGATTTAAAAATATATAAATCATTATTATTTCACAAAGATATTGATTGAATGATCTTTCTGATTCGACAAACATTCGTTCTAACTAAATTTTAGATTTTTTTCTGTCCGACTGTCCGATCCCCTATTGTATCATAGACCAGTCTGACCAGATTCTATCAAAATACATAACGTTTCAGTCATTTTCAGTCTATTAGAATGAACAAGTGCTAGTTCCATGTAATATAATAGCTATTTCTCATGCCATTATTATCTAGATTTTAGGTGTTTTATAAAAATAGCTTCTCACAGGACTTTTTCAGGTTTTTCAGGCAACACGCGATATTGCGTGTTTAGAAAAGAAGTTTGTAATTTGCGCGTGCTGCAACAGGCCATGTAGTTCTAAATACTACACAACTACATACTTCAATTACACTATTACCTTACTATTTCATATAACTCAACGGATGCCAACTGGCACATAAGAAAAATAATATTGTCAAAAACAAACATAAAATATTGTAACAAAAGTTCTAATAAAAAATGCCCCTCAGTTTCTCGCCGTATCTTCTGAGTAGTGGTTCTTTTTCCTCAGTTTCTTGCCGTATCTTCTGAGTAGTGGAAATTGTGAGGGTGTGGGGGCTGAAGGGAGTAGGCGCGGAGTAAGGGAGCGCTGGCGCGCGACGCGGGCCAATCCGCGGGCAGTCGTCGATACCTTCAAGACAGTGCGCACACAAACACTCATCTCGTTCGCGACAATTTTAAATTTATCTTTACTTTTCTAACCGACTTCAAAAAGGAGAAGGTTCTCCGTTCGATTGTAATTTTTCTTATCATTTTTTTTATAATTATTTTTTATATTTGTTAGGTACCTCAGAACTCCGTCATTTATAAACCGATTTGAAAAATTATTTTTGCGTTGGGTTCGTAATAGCTACGAAGTGGTCCCTATTTGGTACTTCGTAGCTATTATGCATTTCATCGATATTTGGCCTTGATCTTCGAAGATACATTGAATTCGGTTTTTGTTTTTTTCTAAAAATTAATTATTAGATTCTTGATTTGCCTCCCCTACAAGTCATGAGGACATGAGTAAGTAATACCGCCTTCCGTTTTAAAACAAAAATAAACCTAAAAAAAAGAACTTTTACTATACGACACGACCTCATTACGGAACACAGCGTTATTTTTTACTTTAATTGATGGCGCAACCTAATTAAAACTTATGTAGTTACCTTTTTTTCACTAAGTGGGTACTATGTGGGTATTATTATGTATGTTTATCATTGGTATATATTATTGTATATTTAATATAGATAATATAGGTATATGTAACTATAGTTTGTACTCTTGTACATACATTTGTTTATTATGTAATTTATGTTGACACCCCCGTCTCTTACAGTTTCTTTAAGTCCTCTTCATCCAAAGGTCGTCTGGAAAAGATCACTTTGAGCGATAAGACCACCCGTTGTAACACTTTAGTTTTTAAGTTTTTTATTGTTCTTTTTGTTATTAAGAAAGAAAGAAAGAAAAGAAGGAAAGAAACGTTTATTTGCAACACTTATAAACTATGAACATATGACATGAAAAACAAACAGAAAATAAAAAAAAAACATTAAGTCTGACAGAGTAAATAAATAAAATAGGTAATTGTTGCCAACCGGCCTCAACTCAGCATTGTGCTGGTCGTGCGACCAGCGCTGGTCTTCCGTTGAGGCCGTTTGAGTGACTGACATTAAAACTAAAAACTAAAAACATTTAATAACAGTGACAATTTTTAGTCGCGAAGACGTGTGAGGGTGTGTGTGTGCGTGTGAGAGGGTGTATGTGTGAGAGGGTGAGGATAGGGTGAGGGTATATTATGTTTTCTAGTGGTGAAACAATAAAGAGTTATCTAATCTAAGTGGGCTATGATTGTAGAACATTTAACTAGATTACTAATTAGAATAGAGAGCCCAGACTCCCGCACTATAATTATTTAGAGTATGATCTCAGGAGTATTAACATAAACAGATCCAGAGAGCAAACTGCGTAGGACGAGAATAATAATATTACAGATTGAATCTGTTACTTGATAGCTAGTTATTTATTCATAAAATCACCTTTAGTTTGTCTAACAAGAGAAACAACTTAAAGCCAAGTTATTCCTGTCATAAGCCATTGAAATATATATAACTTACTTACTAAGATGGCGCGGTGACCCCAAAGTGGGTCTTGGCCTCCAACAACAAAAGGCGCCACTGGTCTCGGCGTTGCGCGGTCTCTTCCCAGTCGAACAGCTGCCGCTGCGTGCAGTCGACCCATGGGTTGACCCAGGAACGCCATCTTAGCAGCCCGATCATTGTCCATGCGCACGACGTGGCCGAGCCATTGAAGTCTGTGTGCCTTGACCATATATATATATATATATATATATATATATATGGTCAAGGCACACAGACTTTATATATATGGTCAATATATATATATATATATATATATTATTATATTATATATTATTATATATATATATATATATATATATATATTATATATATATTACTAAACTTGATTACTCCATCACTAATTACTTGTAGAGAGCGATTGTGGCTCAGTAGAAGCACTTGCGTCTTTCGATCCAACGCGCCCGAGTTCGATTCCCGCTAGCCTCGTACCACTGACTGTCTTAAGGACTCTCGAAGGCAACACATTAAAACATATAATTATTAGATAGGTGTCGGTTATTATTTGAGACAGATTTTAATATTTATAATATTTAAATTCCAATATCTTACCTTCATTAGACTTCTTATTCCATCAAAATCTCAGAATCAGAAAGGTCGGTAACTGGAGTAGGCGTATCAACTAATTTGCTATTTTTATTCCATTGAAATTTTTTTTCCTAACGAAAGAAATTTTTGCAGAAAACGTGTATTGTTTTAAATTTGAAACCCTCCCTAAAGTAGAATTTAGGGCATGCTCAACCAATGTTTTAGTTTTCGTATTCGAATGTTTTTTTAATTATGGCTTGCGTTTGACCGCTACCTCACCTGTTGTTAAGTGACGATGCGGTCGAAGATGTAGCGCGCTCGCCTAGAAGAAACCTGTTCACTCTTGTCTTAAAGACACCCAGATTATAGCTATCCGGAAATACAGATGCCGGAAGAGAGTTCCACTCCTTGGCCTTTCGCATTATGAAGGTTGAAGCAAAGCGCTTGGTGCGAGCAGGAGGGATGTCAACCATACATTGATGACGGCTTGCCGTACGTCTGGTCGTCTGGTGATGGAATGGAGATGATGAAATGGAGATGGCGGAATAAAATCATGTAATTCCATTCGCACGTATGTAGCTGTAACACGAGACTTGTCAGTCAGATTTGACTTAGTACTTAATCTTTGTATATATCAGTGATGCCACACCAGAAATGGAGAATAGGTTCATTTCTCTGTGCCACACGATGCGGTGAAGCGCCTGAGCGGTGCCGCTGCGTCATCATATTACACACAATTGCATACAGTGATATTCACACGATGCAATGTCGTGCAGCGCCGCACCGCAGCGCACCGGACGCGCACCGAAGCTGCAATGCATTGTCGTTATTCGTGACACCTCCGGTACCGTCCAGCTACCAAAACGACTACGCAAAACGATTTACAGTATTTTTTTGTCCACAGAGCGTTCCGATGCGCTTAGCGGCCGGCTGTCGAAGTCCGCCTCGGAGCTTTCGTGCGCGGCGCCAAACTCGCCCCCGCCACGCGCTCGCTCCGCTCACCACCACGCTCCGCTATCTGTAGTACATAGGACGCAGCATTTCTTTACTAACCTTAAGGTAAGAAGAATACCTCTATATTAATGTAAGTATATTTTTTTATGTAACTTTGTGGTGAGACGACCGCGCACCTCACCTGATGATAGCAACAAACCTGTCTGTAATATCAGCAGCACCACCAAGAACTTTGTTTTGCAAAATCTGGCGCGGCACTGCACTGCACTCGCAAATATTTTGTTATAGCTTAGGAGCTTTGCTTTTGCTTTCGGAGCTCGTTTTGCTCTCGTAAGTTTAGATATAATTTACATAGTAGCTTTCACAATCTTAAAGTAAGAACACATCACAATCTAAAAGTTTTTAATGTCGCTCACATTCTTATAACTCATTAACTAACTCTATTAACTCATAACGCTTGCTTCGCTCATCACTCACCATTTAAATGTAATTTAATTTGAGTTATATAAACTAACTGATTTGCCCGCTACATTAGCTCTATTATAAAAATAGTCTTTTCATTTTTAGTTATAGAAATAATTCGCGTGTTTACTGATTTTTATTCAAAAGGAAAATAATTGGTTCTCATAATGCTTTTATCTATTTGGGCTATGGCGATGTACGCCCGCAGGCTACCAGTAGGCTTTGAGTTCAAAACCAGGCTCTGTTAGTTTTTTATTTTATTACCTATTGTTTAGTTTTTACGTATTATTCATCAAAAATAGTTAGGTACAAGGCACTGGCACAGAATAAATACAATTAATAATAATTTGTACTTTGTTTGCACTGGACAGCAGTTGCTAGATAGAGAAAACATTTAATTGCACTTAAGAAGGAACAACATTATGAATATACTTTCTTATGATAATAATAAAACGCGGTTTTATCGGTAAGCAGCGATCTCTTCCAGACAATCGAGAGACAATATTTAATTCGTTCGCAATCTACAGACACAATGACAATTCAGTCGCTTCTGTATGTTTGAGTATGTATATGTATGTATGTTTGTATCCTTGAGTTTGATCCCGATGGTCTTCTGATTTTACATTTTACCAATAACCTACATGATCTGCTAAATTCCGCCTGCAGTAGGTCTAGTTTCAAACTTGCAAACGAGCACTATCTATCAGGCTTAGTACAGATTCATCTCAAATTGGCGGCGGTTTAGTCAGGGATCGAACTCATTTTATTAATGAGGTGACTTTGTAGGTTTTGATCCCTGTGACTTTATAAGTTTGACCCCTGTGGGGCCGTAAGGGTCAATGTTTATAAAGAAAGCTATTTATAAACTATTGCTTAGTTAAATAAGAGAAACTTTTGCTATTTGGTTTGTAGTTCTGCTCTCAATAGGTTTCAGATATAAATACCTTTATTAAAACAGCTTTGTGAGGGTATTTTAAGAGTATTTTGAAATAACTTTAAAATACCCTAAGTTTCTTGCCGTATCTTCTGGTAAGCTCTTTTTTCGATACGGGGGTAGAGTCTATGTATTAAATGGACTTTCATAAGTGCGTCTCTGATGCTTAATTTAAGTAAAAAACGTTTGAACTTTGAACTCAATGACAAATAATAATAACATTATTATTATGGTTGGTATTGTCGATAGATTGATTAATAATTTATAGAGACATTAATAGTAATTCTAACGATATGAATGTATTATTCAGTTGATACATACCAATAAATTTGAATTGTAGGATTCGAAGGTTAAATTAAATCGTAGGTTGGAAAAAAGTAAAGTGATTGAATTACTTAGAAGTGAAATTATATGAGTTATAAATTATAACAGACCTAGCGCACTCCGCACTATAGGTACGTAGCTACAAGTACATAGCCGGATACCGACGGCGGGTCGCGCGTCGTTACACGTGCCGCGTCAGAAGAGATAAGAGCTATGTGATAGAAAGAGAGGCGCTCTGTAGGTTAATACGACTGGTAGGTATGCAGCGCTACGCGAACCGAATTGAATTTTATTGCGTCATAGCAAAAGTCGCTATTTGTTTAAATTTCTTTGCGGAGTGATGCTTTTGCACCTTAGTATTCTGTAATTATAATAAAAAGTTAACAAGGAGTTTATTATATACAAAAGTTATACTTTTTTAATGATGAAATAGGCTCACGTTTGACAACAACTCACCTGATCGTAAGTGTAGTTGCAGTCTAAGGTGTCAAGTCGTTCGTGATGGTAAGAGCCACGACTGTTCATAACAATTGCAGTGCTACCCAGAACTTTTAATACCATAAAAAGCACTGCGTAGCACTCATCACCCGAGACTACTGCTTGGCGGCAGAATAACTAGCAAAGCTGTAGTACCTACCCAGACGGCCTCTCGCTTACGAGAGACCACAAGTAACTACTACTTAGAAACATAACTAAACGGTCTTTTTTCCTACAGAGTCGATGGCAGCGTAGCAGAAGTCGAGAACGATGTCACCACGCCACCTTCACCCTCGCAGCAGCACCAGCCGACAGCAGTGGAACAGAGTACGGAGCAGACCAGAGCTCAGAACAAAGCACACCTGCCAACTCGCCCAGACATCGAATCAGAAGTAAGTGTAGTGTATGGGGCCGAAAATACTGCCCTGCGGAACACCATAACATTGATCACTTAGGTCTTCTCTTCCTCGCAACGCTTTAGACAGGTTTTACACTTGACGATGGGTCAGACGTCATAATAACTTGAACTTTTACTATATATCGAAGATCAATGTAAGAATTATGAGATTTTAAATCAAAGAATCCAATATATTGTATTTTTTAAATATCAATCAAACGGAAGCCTATCGTTTTATGAAAGACAAAACATTTAATTATCGTATAATAATGATAGCTTAATTGGGATAATTCACATGAATATTCTGGTATTCCACCTCCGGGGATTAAACACTATTGGACGCGTTTTGAAATGCTATCGCTATTTTAAACGTAAAACACGTTCTAGAAACCGACCTTAATTAAATATTAATTCATTAATTATATGCTTCTGCCAAGAGCCCAACTTAAGAAACATAATATTGTCATAAACGAACATTATTGTAACAAAAGTTCAAAAAAATATGCCTCTCAGTTGCTTGCCGTATCTTCTAAGTAGTGGTTAAAATCGTGTTGTCATTTTAACATCCTCCGTGATTTGATCAAATTACGGTATCTACCTTAGTGAATTGATCAAATCTCCGTTTTCATCATTTGCCTTCGACATATCCACCAAAATGGAATGTCAGGCCTCACTAGTGGTGGAAGAGCGCGCGCGGCGATCTCGCTGCGGTGAGCGAAACCGCAACGTTCTCGCCGCGAGTTCACCGAATAAAAACGCTCGCAAATCGCCAGTGTGATATGGCCGTAAGACATTCGTGCAGGGCTTAGTTGGGATTACTCGGATGGGTCGAACTGTAAGGGGCACATGTTACCACTTGGTCATATTCTTTCATTTTGATGTGACAGAAGGACAAACCAACACAATTACATAGACGATAAGGATAGTGGAGACAATAAGTAACAACAGGCAACAAATTGACGTATGTAATGCTTATTATATTTTGTGACGTCTAACGCCTTGTTTTTCCTATACCCACCCTCTGATGAGTTCTAATTTTAGGAAGTCTGAAGACTCCTTTAGTTCCTGACGTACCTATATACAATATACATACCCAAGTTTATTCTGTTCACTGGCCGTGATATTAACTTAACTGAGTGACGAGACACGCCTGCTAGTAATATAGTTACATCACCACCCAGAACTTCGTTTTTTAATAATCATATATGGCACCGCACTGCGCTCGTCACCTTGAGACAAAAGTTCAATACCAATAATAATTTTACATGAAATAGTGCCCTTCAAAGCGGAACACAGTAATGTTTGCACACTACTACTTGGCGGTTGATTATCTGTTATCTATGTAATATTATTTGTGTTTGTACCAAAAATAGATTCAATTTTTAGGTTCTGTTTGCATAGAATGTAATTAAGTGGAGTCACGTGCCAATGCTTGTCTAAACATAAAACAGAGGGGTAAGTAATGCCTTTTTATCGTTATGCAAACCTTTGTATACATTTAGTACCATGTCTTAATAACTAGTTTGACAAATACCTTATTATTGTACTTAATCAATTATTGCGACACGGTTCTAAGATGTATACCTCATCATCATCATCATCAGCAGCCCAGGCCTTCCCTCGTAGAGATAGTATGGGCCATAATCCACCACGCTGGCCCAGTGCGGGTTGGTGGATGTCACATGTCCTTGATTTTTTGTGATAAATTCTTGGAGATGCTGGTTTCCTCACGATGTTTTTCTTTCACCGTTCTTAGAGCGAATGTTAAATCCGCACATAACTTAAGAAAGTCAGAGGTGCGGGGCCAGCGGGATTCGAACTCGGGCGCATCGGATCGAAAGGCGCACGTGCTTCCACTGAGCCACACTCGCTCTTAGCCACACTCACTCTTCTTTTTCATATTGGCTGTGTAAATATATCTTGTCTGTAACCTAGAAATGCGAGGTGGTACTAGATCAAATCAGAATAATGCTAAATGTAACATAACATATGTCGTCGCAAAGTAGTTTTCGTAAGCCTCTCACACGGCTCGGTGAATTCGTCTTCAGCTCTAAAAGTTGGGTTTCTTTTATCGACCTTAGGGTGCCTGTGCACTTGCGCGGACTAAAGCGAGAAATAAATCCCCGGTGTCCCTCTGAACTTCGCCAGTTCTTTATTTCGACACAACACCTGCCATACTTCGAAAAAATATAGTTTGACAAGTCACTGTTTCAACTGAACATGATTTGAAGAGTGATTTGATTAGTTCGACAGAAAATACTACGTAGCGTTTTAAAAATAAAAGGAATTTATCCTTCCTTATTATTTGTCTGGTAATTTCTTTGCCAATTAACGCCATCTAGGTGGCTATTAAAAACGGATTATTTTATTGGTTTAATTTTTCATAATGTATTCTCGTAATAGGGAGCTGAATTTGAATTGTAAACTTGCCATTGACATTGCCATAGTATTAATTATTAATTTTAAATACCCAGAATAGGGCAGATTGTACAGGAATTAATTTATAGTTTTTGTGAAAACTTTATATCCTTACAATTTGTAACAACAAACATTTTATTTAATTTTAACTCCAAAAAGGGAAGAGTTTTCGGGCATAACTTCTTTGTTTTTAAGTCAATTTTAATGATTATTCAGTATAGTAAGGTGGTCCCATATAAATGTTATCGATATTCGACCTTGGACTTCGAAGATACATCAGAAAAAAATTTAGAAGTCGTTGTTCTTTTTTCATGGATTCGCACGGTTCAGTGCACTAGCACCCTTAGTTTGACCACAAAATAAAGAACATTATTACAGTCTGGCCTTTTTAGGTTGACAAAGTGATATTGTGGGAGTCCGTGTAAGAGGAAAAGTAATGAATAAATAAACTATTATTTATGAGTATGTGATAATGGGTAGGTTTTTGTCGACAACTATAAAGCAGGTCTATAAGAAGTCTTACCACTTTACCAGGTCAAGTGACTGCCTGATATTTTTCGTTACATTTATTGCTTAACAAATAAATTGTTAAATGACAATAATTATATTTTATTTTTCGTTTTATTACTACCATAGACAAGTCCAGTTTTTTGTGTAGTCCTGATCGATTTCGATGACAGATGTTATTATAATACTAACTTATTTTACACGTTTATTGTTGTTATTAATAATCCAGGGCCCCAATTCACTATGACAACTTGGCGATTCCTTGCTTCGAAATCACGTCGATTCCTTCATTAATAAATGACATCTCTATGACTCATTCATATATATGATTCTCAATGACGCGTCATAGAGAATACAAATTTCGCAGATGTCGTTTATTAATGAAGGAATCGACGTGACCTCGAAGCAAGGAATCGCCAAGTTGTCATAGTGAATTAGGGCCCTGGTTTTAATGACTTATTTCTATACAAAACGTACATTTGTTAGCTTCTCAAAATTCATTTCAAAATATAAACAAGAACAAAGGTATTTCCAGTAGGTTATTAACAATCAAAGAGTTATTTCATCGCAAAAACTTACTTACTTCTTAGAAGAAACATACTTTTCTTTTAAGTGTAGCCAGAAGTACGATCCAAGTATATTATGTTTAGAATAGTTTTACGTAGCCGCGTAGCACTCACGTAGCACTCGTAGCACTCGTAACGTTGCCGCTGGAAAACCGGAACTCGTAAAAAGAAACGCCAATATTTAGATGAAGTTCCCGTTGTTGTTTTTCAGCAGCTTGGAAGTATTCGATGTGAACCCGCATCGTAAGAAACTAGAAAGATTATTTGTCAGCAGTTCTGTCGTAGTATGGATGTTGGATCTTTACTGGTTATTGATTATTTTTGATTCCGATTTCATAAAAAAGAAAACAATTGTGATGCTGAGATAATTTTTATATACTAGTTCAATCATAAACTATGTGTCAGTGAAAGGCTAAACTATTACAATTACTTTTAGTATATAGAGATCATATATGTGTATAATATCAACCAACTGCCCCTAAAAAAATACCCCTCAGTTTCTTGCCGTATCTTCTGAGTAGTGGTTCTTTTTCCGATACGGTGGTAGAGTCATTGTGATAATTTGACGTTCATATGTGCGTCTGTGATGCCAAAATGATTAAAGAGATTTTGATTTTGACTTTGAAGCAGATTGATAAAAAATAAAGTGACTTTTTTGTCTCATCTTTAAAACGGACGGTCACCAAGGATAAGTTCGTTTCTAATAAATATTGATCCTCTGAGCAAATTTTTAGTCCACAATATTTGAACTCCATTTTCTCGTCTCGTAAATTGAAACCCGTATTATTTATGAGTCTTGATAAGTTCCCTACATTAAATATTAAGTACTTTAAGATTAAAATCTGTTAGCTGAGAGTGCAGAAAGATGTTAACACGATTGACCCTTGTCGTAGTAAAACTATGAGTGAGTCTTTGAAAACTATTTATTAACGACTAGAAATATGTTTCTAATATAGTAGACTAAAATTGTCATATGGTCCAAAAATGTATCCTCATGGAGTATTCCAGTTTCGAGTGTTAAAAAGTAATATGTATTGTGTTTTGACACCAAAACCATTATTTTTGAGAAGATGTTTGATGATTCATTCGTTGAAGCAATTGCAAAGTTGGGCTATATTATTCAGTTAAATTTGAAATGGTGGATATCATGTGGTAGCAAAAAGCTGCAATTACACTTCGCTGTCCCGGAGGTTGCATTTCATTTGTCAACCCGGCACCCGACCAGAGCCGCTTCCCCTCAAACAGTTGCGATTTCTTTATATGAAAGTCCATTCATATACACTCACTTACATATCAACTCCGTAAAATCACCGGAATGCCTGGCTCGCGAGTGAACCACTCCAGGGCCCCAATTCACTATGACAACTTGGCGATTCCTTGCTTCGAAATCACGTCGATTCCTTCATTAATAAATGACATCTCTATGACTCATTCATATATATGATTCTCAATGACGCGTCATAGAGAATACAAATTTCGCAGATGTCGTTTATTAATGAAGGAATCGACGTGACCTCGAAGCAAGGAATCGCCAAGTTGTCATAGTGAATTAGGGCCCTGGTTTTAATGACTTATTTCTATACAAAACGTACATTTGTTAGCTTCTCAAAATTCATTTCAAAATATAAACAAGAACAAAGGTATTTCCAGTAGGTTATTAACAATCAAAGAGTTATTTCATCGCAAAAACTTACTTACTTCTTAGAAGAAACATACTTTTCTTTTAAGTGTAGCCAGAAGTACGATCCAAGTATATTATGTTTAGAATAGTTTTACGTAGCCGCGTAGCACTCACGTAGCACTCGTAGCACTCGTAACGTTGCCGCTGGAAAACCGGAACTCGTAAAAAGAAACGCCAATATTTAGATGAAGTTCCCGTTGTTGTTTTTCAGCAGCTTGGAAGTATTCGATGTGAACCCGCATCGTAAGAAACTAGAAAGATTATTTGTCAGCAGTTCTGTCGTAGTATGGATGTTGGATCTTTACTGGTTATTGATTATTTTTGATTCCGATTTCATAAAAAAGAAAACAATTGTGATGCTGAGATAATTTTTATATACTAGTTCAATCATAAACTATGTGTCAGTGAAAGGCTAAACTATTACAATTACTTTTAGTATATAGAGATCATATATGTGTATAATATCAACCAACTGCCCCTAAAAAAATACCCCTCAGTTTCTTGCCGTATCTTCTGAGTAGTGGTTCTTTTTCCGATACGGTGGTAGAGTCATTGTGATAATTTGACGTTCATATGTGCGTCTGTGATGCCAAAATGATTAAAGAGATTTTGATTTTGACTTTGAAGCAGATTGATAAAAAATAAAGTGACTTTTTTGTCTCATCTTTAAAACGGACGGTCACCAAGGATAAGTTCGTTTCTAATAAATATTGATCCTCTGAGCAAATTTTTAGTCCACAATATTTGAACTCCATTTTCTCGTCTCGTAAATTGAAACCCGTATTATTTATGAGTCTTGATAAGTTCCCTACATTAAATATTAAGTACTTTAAGATTAAAATCTGTTAGCTGAGAGTGCAGAAAGATGTTAACACGATTGACCCTTGTCGTAGTAAAACTATGAGTGAGTCTTTGAAAACTATTTATTAACGACTAGAAATATGTTTCTAATATAGTAGACTAAAATTGTCATATGGTCCAAAAATGTATCCTCATGGAGTATTCCAGTTTCGAGTGTTAAAAAGTAATATGTATTGTGTTTTGACACCAAAACCATTATTTTTGAGAAGATGTTTGATGATTCATTCGTTGAAGCAATTGCAAAGTTGGGCTATATTATTCAGTTAAATTTGAAATGGTGGATATCATGTGGTAGCAAAAAGCTGCAATTACACTTCGCTGTCCCGGAGGTTGCATTTCATTTGTCAACCCGGCACCCGACCAGAGCCGCTTCCCCTCAAACAGTTGCGATTTCTTTATATGAAAGTCCATTCATATACACTCACTTACATATCAACTCCGTAAAATCACCGGAATGCCTGGCTCGCGAGTGAACCACTCGGTGACAACCCGCCGCCCGTACGCTTGCCACGTGGTGACCGCGGGTGGATAACGCGCGGGTCTATAGAAGTCCGCTCCCGCTCGCGAGTGATTTGTTTCGAAAATGTCATGCAAAGCATCGACGCCGCGCTGTCAACCCGCTGACCGCGCAATGCAAAACCCGTGGACAACTAGTAAACGACGAGTGGACGCTAAGCGGTTAGGTGTCGATAGGCGAGTAACGGGTAGTAACGGTGAATGAGTTATGTATGGCCTTAAGACAATGACTAGCATACCAATAGGTGTATGCTCTTTAAGGTAAACAATTCAGAGGTACTCGTACTCTTTATACTGTTATTGTAATGTATGTAATATTTATTTATTTTAATGTATATGTACGTGTTACGTATGACGTCGTGGTGCATACCAACTGCCCGCAGGAGCGAGTCACGAGGCGCTGACGCAGCACATCATGCCCTCTCTTTCTGACTTTTAACATTATATAGCTTTCCCCCACACCGTCACTTCTGGTTCTCACATCGAACCGTTGTCACCCATTAGGATAATTAGCATGTAGGCACTTAAAATGTAATTTTTATATTTAATTAAATTTAGAACCAAAAGCATTTTGGTTTCCTTTGCATCCTCCTGCCTGTAGCCTACATAATTTACGTTGACTATATTTATTTAGATTGTTTACTATTTTATTAGTTTGTATTTTATGTAATTGGTTTATGTAAGTGTATTAAGATATTGAAACCCACCGTCCATTATTTTTCCGTCATTCCTCTCCCTGCACGGTTGTCTGGAAGAGATTCGCTTCGCTTTTAGCGATAAGACCGCCAATTGTTACACTATAAATAAGATTTATTGTTAGTTTTTTAATTATCTGTGTGTGTTTCAATAAAGAGTTATTTCATTTCATTCATTTAATTTTCATATTAATTGTATTCAATTTTTATACCCACCTACTACTTACTGCCTACTTACTACAACCTACTACCTACTATATGTTCTGCCTACCGTAAACTGAACCTCCTGACCCGAACAAATTCAACCTATTCAATGTGGTTTCATTCAACGCGCTGAATACGCTTCGGGTACTTTGAAATTGTAGCTGAATGGGGGGTGGCTACGGGAATCTCCTGCCAATCTGCATACGTTAAGGGAAAGTAAACATGTGTCAAAGGCTTGCTGAATGGATAACCATCCTTTATGTATATCCAGATCTTTTATACAATCACTCTCTTTATACAGACTTTACTAACGAAATCTCTAATTGTATTGGCCAACAAATCAAAAACTGTCAAGTTTTTAATCGACTAGGTTAAAAGGTGGAGGTTCTCTATTATTTTCATATTTATTTTGCTACCTCAGAACTCCGTCATTTATAAACTGAATTCTTCCTGCGTTCTAGTGTACCTACAAGGTGGTCCCATATAATTTCATTCAACCTTGGACTTCGAAGTAAGAACGATTATTTTCTGTTATAAAATGGTTTTCATTTTTTAAAGCTTGCCGAGCAAGTCGTTCGCCTGATGGTAAGCGCCACGCCTGCCTATAACGATTGCAGTGCCAACCAGAACTTTTAATAACAAAGGTAAGCGTGCTAGATCGTGCTATCGTGCTAGATCGTCGACCGCATCGTCGCTTACCATTGACGGTGACATAGTGGTCAAACGCAAGCCAATTAACAAGTAAAAAAAAAAAGTACTGCGTAGCGCTGCATTGTGCTTATCACCCCGAGACATCAGATATTAAGTCTCATATGCCCAGTAATAATGCTTACGCACTACGGCTTGGCGGCAAAATAACTGGCAAAGCTGTGGTGCATACCCAGACGGCCTCCCGCTTACGAGAGACCTCCGACGAGTAACGTAAGTTAACGCTGATCTAAAAAAACACTAATTACATTTCAAACTTCCAACAAGCCCTTGTTAGCGTTAACTTTGCCGATTCGAAAGTATTTCCCTCGTCTATTTATATTCGTACCTTACGTAAATTAATTAAGCGCCGGAAACGAATCTACGAGTGAAGGGAAATTACCATCTGTTCTATATTTCTGTAGTTATGTTTTGGAATGTGTATAATATGCTGCAGGGATATGTATAGGGATATAAAATAATAACACGATTTTATCATTTCCCTAAACAACATATCGCACCTTCGGTGCTACAAAGTCACAACAGCTCAGTTTTGAATTTTACAGGAGAGGACTTTGAAGATTTTTTTCGCATTTATTGCCTTATTACTGGATGTCTAATTGTAGTAGGTTTAAAATCTTTATAAAATTGATGCTTTATTGTGTTTTCTATAGTTTCATGTCAAAAGTTTAATTCAAATTACTAAAATTATTCTAATAAAACGCAAAACAAAAAAAGTGTCCTGAATTGTGACTTTGTTGCACCAGGAATTATTTAGTTAAATGACTTATGCCTTATTATTTAGGCATTTCAGTCAGGCTTTTTGCACTCGTCTACATCATTTGTGTCGCTTTAGCTCCAACGCACGTCATAATCTCGCAGGCGCGGGGGCACAACTGTCTAATCAAACTTTGTTGGCCCAAAACGAATGGAAAAATGCACCAATAACAAAGGCACTCGCGCCATTTAGTAGATTTTTGCGATACTTTCGCGGGTGTTTTTGTTGCCCCGATATAGGCATGGCTCTAAGACAATTTGGCATACTTAACTCAATTTTGCAGTTTTGGCTATTTGTGACTTTGTTGCACCGAAGGTGCGATATGGTGATTTGAACAAATTTGTCGAAGCGAGAGTTTTGACGAAAGCCCATTTATTAAAACTGTACGTCGTATCTCTAGGGATTTTGTGAAATCCCTGATATCCTCATTTCCCTGTGACAGGTATTTTTAACATCCTCCGTGATTTGATCACCTACCTCAGTGATTTGATCAAATATTCGTTTTCATCATTTGCCTGCAACATATATTTTGAGCACTGAAAAGACTTGGATTTCAAATAAGATTTTTCAAGAACATTACATTACAAAATATAAACACATAATATATGTATAAGGGGTGCCTGGGAACTTTCAGATGCTAGAGTTTATCTTATAAATAATGCTATACAATGTCCTTTATAATTAAAGGGCATTCTACATCAGTAGTAGTAGTAAACGTACTTACATTTACTTCGTACTTCAACACAACAAGTTCGTACGTCACCAAGGGCCTGCTCTGAAAACCAACCTTGTGGATTCTTTACAACATTATGTTGAGCACAGACCTTTTTTAACCGACTTCAATAAAAGGAGAAGGTTCTCTATTCGATTGTATTTTTTTTAATGTTTGTTACCTCAGAACTCCGTTATTTATGAACCGATTTGAAAAAATATTTTTGTGTTGGGTTCATCGATATTTGACCCTGGACTTCAAAGATACATTGAAGTAGGTTTTGGTTCTTTTCTTAAAATTAATTATATTGACTGCACTGTACACGGCAGCGATCTCCATACACATGCTGTAACTGTTTGCTTAACGTGTTTTATTCTGTCTTCCTACACTGGTGTATGTGCGTTGTTTGTTGTGTGCAGTTTTGTCAAAATATTTTTTTTCTTTTTCTTTCTTTCTATATACATGAAATATTCGGTATATTTTATAGACAATTTGGTCATTTACTCAATGCAAAACAAAATCCTTACAACATTGCTGAATAGACAATATTAATAAACCGTTATAAATAGTATTCTAGCTATAAATGTAGCTATAAAACTTTACCAAATCTCTCTGAAACCTCTTTAAAAAGAAATACACTCGAGAGCAATGAATCCGGGTCACTTAAAGAATGTTAAAAATCTCGGAAACTAAAAATGATAGGTTAATGCAATAAATTGTATTTAATAGACAATGTAATACTCCTTAAATGAAAGTAAAAAAAATATGAGTCACCATACATTTTATTAACACAAAATTACATAAAGAAAAAAACTGCTGATCTCTCCTTAAAACAAAAATAGGAAACATGAAATTTTTGAACTTTATTACGATTTTCTTGAATTTTAATACTTCGTATTGCCTCCTCGTGCTTCCATTACTGCGTTTACGCAGTTTGGCATGCTGTACACCAAGTTCCTTATACGATTTTGGGGAATATTCTCCCATTCCTCTGTGAGAGCAATTTTGAGCTCACGAAGCGTGATTGGGGGAGGGTTTCGTTGTTTTACGCATCTGCCTAGCTCGTCCCAAGCATGCTCGATCGGGTTGATATCCGGGCTGCGCGCTGGCCACTCCATACGAGTAATGTTCATCTCTTGAAGGTAGTCATTCACAATCCTACCTGTATGAGGTCGGGCATTGTCATGCATAAATATAGCATCCTCACCTAAATTGACCATAAATGGACCAACGTGATCATTGAGGATTTCTTCCACATATCTTACGCTAGTTAAAGAGCCGTTTTCTATGATCACCAGCTCTGTGCGACTTTCAGAAGAAATTCCGGCCCACACAAGTACAGACCCACCACCGTAGGCTACTTTTTCTTCGATGCATGCTTGCTTGAATCTTTCCCCTGGTCTTCGATACACTCTGTGTCTTCCATCGTGCTTGTAGAGCATAAATTTTGATTCGTCGGAGAACATAACTTTTGACCAATCTTCAATACTCCAATTTACGTGGCTCTGGGCATATCTTAGTCTCGAAATACGATGCCCACGCTCCAGTTTAGGGCCGTTTGCAGGTCTAAGGGGTTTTAAGTTAGATTCAGCAAGCCGACGTCTTACTGTCCATGCACTTGGGTTACTTCCTCCGAGGCGTCGAAACTGATTGGTGAGTTCAGTTCCTGTGAGAAAGCGATTTCGAAGCATGGTGTTCACCAAGTATCGGTCTTCTCGTGCTGTGGTACACCTGGTTCTGCCCGTTCCTGGTCTGCGTAGGTTAGAACCAGTTTCTTCGTAACGTCGGAGAACTCTTTGTACTGTTGACAGCGACACACCGACAGTCCTGGCTGTATCGCGCTGACTCCGGCCGGTTTCCAGCATTGTAAGTATTCTGGTGCATTCTTCAGGCGTAAGCGACATAATTTCAGCTTGAATAATGAATATAGAGCACTATCAACATGGTTTATGTACCCACATAAATGACAGATTACAAACAAAAGCAAAACCAAATGCTGTAATTTCGTAGTTCCATCTTCGAAAGTGGCCCTTTTTCAAATTTGATTTTTTTATGATATAACTTTACAATAACTAAGAAGTTTTAATACCTTCATTTAAGGAGTATTACATTGTCTATTAAATACAATTTATTGCATTAACCTAGCATTTTTAGTTTCCGAGATTTTTAGGATTCTTTAAGTGACCCGGATTCATTGCTCTCGAGTGTACTAAGAAATATATTTAATCGAGCAAGAAAAGCACTCCTAAAATGAAATACAAAAGAATGCCTGAAAGGATGATCAAGCAGGTTAGTCGAGCCCAGCTGGTTAAGCTGGGCGTCGGAACGGTATTCCAAATCAATCACGGGTTCTAATCCAGCTCGAGTTGATTTGAGTGAATTTAAGCTCAATTTGTGTAGTTTCAAAATTGTGGTCTCCTCGATACAGGCTTGCCTAGTGAGGAGACTAAAAGATATTTATTTGTTAGATAATAAGTGTCTGCAATTTGTAGTAATTATATATAGTTTAACATGTACCTACCCAACAATGTAACCTATACTTACTACATTTATTTCTCTTAGTTAGTTTATTATCTCTTAACGTACAAGGTATCACAACATCTTTTATTTTTTGGCAAGTTATGTTTAATCCGCGGAGTGGGAGCCTGGTGACCTGTAATACAGGTCTTTTAGACCTACATCAGGCACCAGTCTCCCACAATACAGGTTTTCAAAGTGCTACTAACACCACACACAACCATAAATAAACCTTTGTGGGAGAAATAAATAAATGTTATGTTATCTTATGTCATGTTATTGCAGTAATACATTTGTTTCATTTTTTTTCATTTTTCAATTATCGTATTCCTTTTCTCTGAAATAATAATAAACTAATATAGGTTGGTTTTAAAATCTATAATCTTGCAAAGCTATATAATAACAGCAGCAATTGGCTTGTTTCCCAAATTGAGATTACAATTTTGTATTACAAGGTATAACGATATTGTTGAAGATTTAACAAAAAGTTAAATCACTGCCCGTTCATTGTTCTTTATTCAGTTAATTGCTCCGTTTTGTAAAATACGGTAAGAGAACTTCAGATTTTGTAAGCAGGATAAAAAATGTACTGTACATAATTCAAACTTCCCAAAGCCGAAAGAAAGATATTCTAAAAATAAACAACAAATTCGTGGTAGCTGTGGCGTAGAGAGTGAAGATTACCTATTTATATGGAGTCTACAAACGAAACACTCTATTTTTGACCGATTTCAAACAAGGAGAAGGATCTCTGTTCGATTGTATTTGGTTTTATCATTTATTTTATATTTATTACCTCAGAACTCCGTCATTTATGAACCGATTTGGAAAATTCTTGTTGTGTTGGGTTCAGTATAGCTACGAAGTGTTCCCATTTCATCGATATTTGACCTTGGACTTCAAAGATACATTAAAGTCGGTTTTGTTTTTTCTAAAAATTATGTAGTTAATTATTAATTATGTAGGTATAAAAAAAATGTTTTTGACGTCTAATTCATTCAAGAGGTAAAAACAACACAAACAGTTCTTACCCAAAAAGGGCTCTATTAAATTGTCCTTTCCTAAAGTTGGTTTAATGCTAACAAAGGTTTCTTTGAACTCTGACTTAATTAGTTTGTTTTAACAAAGAGACTGTAAAATAGAGTAGGTTTTACCTCAAAAGATTTCACAGCCTTTTTGGTGTAGTGGTTATGCAGGTGCTCTCGTCACAGGTTGCAAGCTTGGTTCCCGTGATGAGGAAATAGCGCCTTTGCTCCGTGTGCGGCTGTTATTCATTATAGAGTATGATTATACGAGTATGGTTATAACAGTTCTTCTATCGCTTTAACCTTTTTAAATAGGTATATCCGCATGCCTTGGGGTTTTGCTGAAAACCAGCGTCGGGTGTCAAATAACGACAGTTTACATTTGTGCTGAACGAATACCCCATTTGGCACCATATAGCACCTTTGTTCCCATATAAGGTTAAGCTCAGTAAACTGATATTATTTTTCCTTTTTATATTTTTGTTCTTTGTTTTGGTTCTTTGTCTTTATTTTGGTTGTTTTATGATTTTGTGGTAGTCAAATAAATGTTTTTTCTTTCCCTTTCTTTTCTTTCTTTATACATCCATTAAATAAATAAATAAATACGCCCAACGATCACATACAAAGATAACTAGAACTACCCCTTAACTAAGATTCCTTGTATCTAGGGAATCAGAAACTACGAGAACCATGGTCTCAACACCCAGACACGAAACAAATGCTTGTGTTTTTTTTCTGTACACAAACATTTGTCCCGTCGCGGGAATCAAACCCGCAACCTGAGTATAGAATATAGAGATAATAAGGCATAATTTCATTTTATTTTACTTGTACGTTTATTTACGTGTACACCTACATTTCAGTAAGCAACCCAATTACCATGTCTCAACGAGATGCAGGCTGGATCCCGTGCGTTATCATATTTTGAACCGAATAGGGGATCGGACAACTTTTCAGAAAGTGTTTTAAATTAACTACAATAAATATATATAGCCATGAAAAATACTATTTTAATTAAATAACGCTCTTAAAGCACCTAAAACTATGTTTAAATATTATGTTTCAAATATTGCCGCTCAAAAGGTCACCTCAAAACTTGTGATGTCATATGTAGGTAGAAAACGACAAACTCTTCGAAATAAAACTTGCTAAGAGATTCTTATACGTTTTGTGAAGTTTGGGGACTATATTGTAGTAATGGAACGAAAAAATTAGCAAAAATACATTTTATGAAAAGCAAAAACGTAAAATAAACACAAGCTTGACTCACGGCATTTGCCTACAAATGACGTCATGCGCTGTGATTGTTGATTCGTTTGAGATGAAGAACAGATTGCAAATGTCAGAATTATTTATTGATTTAAAAATATAAATCATTATTATTTCACAAAAATATTAATTGACTGATCTTTCTGGTTCGACGAACATTCGTTTTAACTACATTTTAGATTTTTTCTCGATTACTGTCCGATCCCCTATTAAATTAGTTAAATCGCCAGTGGTATACTGGCACGAATGGGCTGGTGTATTCTACGATTAGGTACTAGAATAACTAGCTGGTATAACTTGCTAATCAAACTCGTCCTGTTTGTAAATAAACTCAAAATAAACAGGGTTCAATTGCTGTAATCAAGCTATGTTTTGTTCACTCCATTGCAAACGTACAGCTTACGCGTATTTCTCTTTGAATTTACCAAAGCATTGACCGATGTAAATGGAACAGATATCCTACGAGAATTCAGGTACGATTTGACCGAAACGTCCCGGTATATATTGAAATATATATTAGGTAAGTCTCTGTCTATCTTTGAAATATGGAAATTGGATATATAATATTGGTAAAACCTTCTTAAAAGCGCCAAATCTGCAATACCTTTAAAGTTATTTTGGGTTTATTTCTACTTTTATAGTTTGCAGGGTTTGTGTGTTCCGCCATAGTTAAGTTTTTTTTTAAACTAGAGACGAGACGAGTAGAGCGTTTACCTAAATATATCACATCAAAATATTTTTTAGAAAAAACAAAAACCGACTTCAATGCATCTTCGAAGTCCAAGGTCAAATATCGATGAAATTTATATGGGATCACTTCGTAGCTATACTGAACCCAACGCAAAAATAATTTTCCAAATCGGTTCATAAATGACGGGCTTCTGAGTTAACAAACATAAAAAAAAATACAATCGAACCCCCACCTTTTTTGTAGTCGGTTAAAAAGAAAGTGAAGAAAGAAAATACATTTATTCATGACAACACACAACACATCACTGAATTGTACAAGAACATACAAAAAATAATCCGTAAGAGAAGAAAACAATAATCTAAAACCACGTTATTATGGATTTAGGATGCGTTGTCATCGAGTTGTGGGCTACCCTGAGAGTTTCAGCCGGATAACTAATTGGGAAATGCTCGAAATTTGAGTTGCAAGATTCCACCCGGAGCGACAGACAGATATACAAGAAAGTGACTTGGCGTGAAAACGTGGTAAAATAGAGAGATGAGACCCTTACACCTTACATATATTTTGATTCTGATTAAATCCGCGAAAGCTGACTTAAAAACTTACTTCATAAGATCTTTAGTTAAATCGCTACCTTCTCTAACACTGATCCAATTTACCATTGAGGAAGGAATCCTTTTCTTATAAAACATTTCATAAATGTCAAGAACTTCATTACTTTTTACGAACTGAGGGTTTCTTCGCAATTACAAATGATAGATTAAAAAGGGTTTTTGTGGTGAAATATTAAAATACCGTTTTCTTCGGTTATGAAAAGGGATTAAAAAAATGTTATTAGGTACTATACAACAGAACCAAAAATTCTCTAACAGTTGCATTGACTGTCAATTGTTCTAGTGTTGCTGTTTTTGAAGGAATGTAACTTCTTTTATTCATTATTACCTATACTAACATTATTCACTGACTTGAAAAAAAAGGACGAAGAATTTGTTTTTTTTTTATGTTTGTTACCTCAGAAAGCTGTCATCCATAAACCAATAAGAAAAATTATTTTTGCGTTGGGTTCAGTATAGTTACAAGGTGGTCCCATATATTTTTTATTGGTTATCGACCTTGGACTTCGAAGATACATCAGAACGGAAGTCAGTTTTTAACAGACTTCAAAAAGGAGGAGGTTTTTCTGTTAGAGTGTATCTCTTTTTATCTTCGTTTTTAATGTTTGTTAGCTCAGTACTCCGTCATTTATGAACCGATTTGTAAAATTATTTTTGCATTGGGTTCAATACTGAACTATCTAGCTTTACAGCTACGAGGTGGTCCCATATAAACTTCATCGATATTTGACCTTGGACTTCGAAGATATATTGAAGTACTTTCATGACATATTATTTTTTAAAACGGGCGAATGCCTTTAGTACTGAACAACTCCACACTCTACTTACTAAAACTAAACTAACTACTTACAAGGAGAAGCAATTGGATAACCCATAGACCATTAAAGGCCTATAGATAGCTTAAATGCTCCAACCCACTACGAGTTGGCAGCGTACCCAAGATGGTGGGAGTATTGCCCCGTTGTATTGCAATACTGATACGTTGAGCCAAATAAGTCCCAGCATTTTGGTCACGCCTCGCATCGATCAGGCGCTCTGGCAGACTTTTGAAAATACGATGAGCCCCCGGTCCCCATGGAGCCAAAGTCTCCACACAAACGGCTCAATAGGCGGTTTTTGTTTTTTTTTTAAATAATTATTTTGTTATAATATGATTTATAAATAGGTAAAATTGTAAGTATACTGATAGTTAATTTTCTGAGTGAACAGTACTTAGCAGTAATAGGTATATACATGGCGCTAGCTACCAACTTCTGATGATACGCTACGTAAATATCGATTCAAAATTCCAGATAAGTTAACAAAATGTTCCCCGAATTCAGTCCAACTTAGTATTTACTCAGAATTGATATTTATAAGGTTTCTACGAATAGAATTACATATTCTGGCAATTTCAATACAATTATACGTTCTATTCAATTAAAGATACTCACTTCGAGCTTATTCTATTTGACGTCGATTCTAATATTTAACGTTCTAACTTCACTATCAGTTAGTAGAATAAAATATGATGGTATAGTAATATAATGTATAATAGATAATTACGAATAATTATCTATTATACATATATATAATTACGAAGGTAATGAAGGGTAAGGCGTCGCGTCGCGGCAGACCGCGCAGGAGATGGCGGGATGATCTCGACGCCTTTAGCGACTATTGGTCAACAATAGCGCAAGATCGCAAAGCCTGGAAGTCATGGGGGCAGGCCTTTGCCCAAAACTGGAACGACACAAGCTAACAGTAAATAAGTAAGATAATTACGAAGTACATAGGGATGTAGTAGAGAATGATAGAGGGTCATTAATGGCAAAGAAATACACTCGAGAGCAATGAATCCGGGTCACTTAAAGAATCCTAAAAATCTCGGAAACTAAAAATGCTAGGTTAATGCAATAAATTGTATTTAATAGACAATGTAATACTCCTTAAATGAAGGTATTAAAACTTCTTAGTTATTGTAAAGTTATATCATAAAAAAATCAAATTTGAAAAAGGGCCACTTTCGAAGATGGAACTACGAAATTACAGCATTTGGTTTTGCTTTTGTTTGTAATCTGTCATTTATGTGGGTACATAAACCATGTTGATAGTGCTCTATATTCATTATTCAAGCTGAAATTATGTCGCTTACGCCTGAAGAATGCACCAGAATACTTACAATGCTGGAAACCGGCCGGAGTCAGCGCGATACAGCCAGGACTGTCGGTGTGTCGCTGTCAACAGTACAAAGAGTTCTCCGACGTTACGAAGAAACTGGTTCTAACCTACGCAGACCAGGAACGGGCAGAACCAGGTGTACCACAGCACGAGAAGACCGATACTTGGTGAACACCATGCTTCGAAATCGCTTTCTCACAGGAACTGAACTCACCAATCAGTTTCGACGCCTCGGAGGAAGTAACCCAAGTGCATGGACAGTAAGACGTCGGCTTGCTGAATCTAACTTAAAACCCCTTAGACCTGCAAACGGCCCTAAACTGGAGCGTGGGCATCGTATTTCGAGACTAAGATATGCCCAGAGCCACGTAAATTGGAGTATTGAAGATTGGTCAAAAGTTATGTTCTCCGACGAATCAAAATTTATGCTCTACAAGCACGATGGAAGACACAGAGTGTATCGAAGACCAGGGGAAAGATTCAAGCAAGCATGCATCGAAGAAAAAGTAGCCTACGGTGGTGGGTCTGTACTTGTGTGGGCCGGAATTTCTTCTGAAAGTCGCACAGAGCTGGTGATCATAGAAAACGGCTCTTTAACTAGCGTAAGATATGTGGAAGAAATCCTCAATGATCACGTTGGTCCATTTATGGTCAATTTAAGTGAGGATGCTATATTTATGCATGACAATGCCCGACCTCATACAGGTAGGATTGTGAATGACTACCTTCAAGAGATGAACATTACTCGTATGGAGTGGCCAGCGCGCAGCCCGGATATCAACCCGATCGAGCATGCTTGGGACGAGCTAGGCAGATGCGTAAAACAACGAAACCCTCCCCCAATCACGCTTCGTGAGCTCAAAATTGCTCTCACAGAGGAATGGGAGAATATTCCCCAAAATCGTATAAGGAACTTGGTGTACAGCATGCCAAACCGCGTAAACGCAGTAATGGAAGCACGAGGAGGCAATACGAAGTATTAAAATTCAAGAAAATCGTAATAAAGTTCAAAAATTTCATGTTTCCTATTTTTGTTTTAAGGAGAGATCAGCAGTTTTTTTCTTTATGTAATTTTGTGTTAATAAAATGTATGGTGATTCATATTTTTTTTACTTTCATTTAAGGAGTATTACATTGTCTATTAAATACAATTTATTGCATTAACCTATCATTTTTAGTTTCCGAGATTTTTAACATTCTTTAAGTGACCCGGATTCATTGCTCTCGAGTGTATAATATTCGTTATAAGCCAGTGAGTCACTTCTTATTGCTAAACATTGAACTAGAAACCATGCACATAGATATCGTTGGAGCTTAGTTTAGTTATTTAACTACTCTCCTGTAATTTAAATTATTACTAAACAGCTCTACAAAGTTGTTAAATCAAAAACATACCTACCTTGTGTAAGAACTTAGTAAGTACTTATAATTTTACTATAGCGTGTGACAAAAGTACGATGACCTTACCGATAAATGGTTAAAACATTGTTGCATGTTTCGCACTATTATGAAAATTACTCGTTTTATACACGGAAGCCGTATTTACATTCACAAAACACAATCATTTTGCGTGTCTGATAAAAAAACGTTTTTACACTATTTATCGTTGACAACGCCATCTAGTCCAAAACTTAGAAACCACTACAAGTGCGCGCCATCTCGGTCCTAACTTTTGAACTACGTTGAGCTTCAAAGGTTTTCATTCAAAGAGAACCAAAGCCTTCAAAGGAGGTTTCATCGCTTTTCCAAGTTTATTATAAAAGCGGTAGATGTCTCTGGTCTGTTTTATTAAGAGGTGTTGCTTGTTAAGAGTGCTGGAATCATTGAGGTCTCACCAATGGCTGGAATGATATTTATTTTGGCGAAAAGAGGCAAAATCTCAGAATTCTTCTTTTACGTCTGGTGCAGAGCGTTTCTCTTCTTGGAAGTCTTTTTGTCCTTCTGTTGTATTTTTTCTTATTAAAACTTACTTGAATAAACTATTATTAAGTGCGTAAGTTTCTCGACATGGATAATTTAGAGACCACACCTTATATTATGTGCTAGTAAAGCCTATCTCTTGAACTATACCTACTACTAATACATTAGATAATTATTGTGTACAAAGTACACGTTAATATAGGCTGCCTGTTATTTAACCACTAAGTGGTAGTGCGCAAGCATTAATATGTTCAGCCCCCCTACCCATATGTCCCTCAAGCGCCAATCGTATATCGCGTTGAGCTCAAATTAAGGTATAGCTTCACTGCGGCTAATGAGATGCGGTCCAATTATTGTCAATTTAGGCAAAAAAATCGAATTAATCTCATTAATTTACACCAAAATACGATAACTACGAGTTAAGATAAACTTAATGGGAGAGTATATGGCCTCTTAAGACATTGTCGCAGTGATTTTACACCATAATCTGAGCTCAACACGATATACGATTGTCGCTTGAGGGAGATATGGGTACGGGTGCAGGCTTGAAGGACATTGTAGCCAGCAAAATTACTGGGCATATGAGATTATCTGATGTCTCGGAGTGACTAGCAGTAGGTACTTACTTTTCATGGTAAAAGTTCTGGGTAGCACTGCTATTGTTATGGGCAAGCGTGGCGCTTACCAACAGGCGAACGATTTGCTCGGCTTATAGCTCAAATCAATTAAAATAAAAATTTAAAATTGATTGATTCATAATATTCATAAAATGGACACTATGACAGTGATTATGAATCAACTTGATAATTTAGAGACTAAATTGATTCATAATCAGTGTCCAAGTGTCCAATTTATCTGACAGATGCTAGTTAACCTTTGCTCAGTTTCTATTTAGGCGTCTGGAACCAGAATAGTTTTAAAGTTCAAGGACAGAATGGAAAAGGCAGGTACACTGAAATGTTTTGTTTTGGAAAATGTTTGACATTCGATTACAGTTTCGAACGAGTTTTAGGGTTATTTGCAGAAGGGTTAATTTATAAATTGAGGGCATATTTAATTATTATTGGGTACCAGTAAGTTGGGCATAGACTGCTCTATTGAGATTCTATTTATTTATTTAATAGTAGACAATGGAATGCAATAATAAATATTTAATAAAACGGCTAGGACTCACGTAGTTTGTCGAATTAGTCGACCTAGGTTTCGAGCATATCCGATGCTCTTCTTCGGGGCGTGCTTACGCAACGAGATCAATGGAAATGCAATTGTATAAAGACTTATAAGTAGGTACATGTTTTGTAGTACCGTTCTAAATTACTTATGCCAAAAGTTTGTAGGTATGTACTCTATTCTAGAGTTTGCCTTTTTTGTGTGCAGAATAAATGGGTTTTCTTTCTTTCTTTCTTATTTTTAAACGAATTCAAAAAAATTAGGTTCTCAATTCGATTGTATTTTTTTTATGTTTGTTACCTCAGAACTCCGTCACTTAAAACCGATTTGAAAAATTATTTTTGCGTTGGTATAGCTACAAGGTGGTCCTATATAATATTTATTCATCGATTTTCGTACTTGGACTTCGAAGATGCGTCAGAATTGAAGTCGGTTTTTATTAACCCCCGACGCAAAAAGGAGGGGTGTTATAAGTTTGACCACTAGTCTGTCTGTTTGCTCTTAAACGTGTGAATCGATTTAGATGTGGTTTTTTTGTTGTTTGAAAGCAGGTTTTCTAGCGATGTTTTTGAGAAATGTTTTACTGTGTCGGGGGTTTTTTAATTTTTAAAGTTATAGTTATTTGTTATGACATGAATTAAATAATAGTGGTATATCTCCTTGTGCTCCAATTCAATGACATAATAATCTACTTTACGCGACGCGGGTTTCTGCTTCCTCGCTGCTACTAGACCTAATTGTGTGAATTAAAGTTAAGTGGGCACAGAGCCCACTTTGCATTAGATTGTAACCGAGATAACAGATATCTCTGTATTTTACTGAAACGAGACGTGTTTTTGGTTATTAAAAATTTTGTAATATTATTAACGAAACAATATATTACGTGTGTTGGTTTTTGTTAACCGATTTTAAAAAAGGAGAAGGTTCTCTGTTCGATTATATTTTTTTTAATGTTTGTTACCTCAGAACTCCGTCATTTATGAACCGGTTTAGAAAATTCTTTTTGCGTTTGGTTCAGTATAGCGAAGTGGTCCCATATAAATTTCATCGATATTTGACCTTGGACTTCGAAAATACATTGAAGTCGGTTTTTGTTTTTTTCTAAAAAATATTCAGATACAAATATTTAAAAATCGTAAAAAGTTTAAAAATCCATAGTTGTGTTAGTAACAATTTTTCTTAAAATAGAGTGAAAAAGTTAAATAAATTATTTGGTCCTGCCCGTGACTTAACCTATCCAGTATCTCTGGATAAGGCAATCAAAGCGGGATGCAACTATATTCATTTTATATAGTAGCGCGTCTATTTTGTAATTCTAATTGCTGTCAAAGGCGGAATCGCGGTTTGACAAGTGCCGTGCGGGGTATTGAACGAGACAATAAAAACCACCGCGTTGTTATTGGATGAGATATTTCCAATAACCACACAGCAGTAGCTGTTTAAATTTTCGATGAGTATCGTGAAAACAGTGGATGACACGCGATTATTGGACAAGTTGCTGTCAAAAAGCGATTTGAAAGCGGTAGCAAAATACAAAATAAGGCAGCCTTTTACAAAACTATATTTTTTTTTGTTAATATGCGCCCACTATTTGATAAACACTGATTTGAGTTGAACAATTTTGGTCCAGCTGACGTGCTATTGTTTTTTAACTCAAACATATTAGTAGTTCAGAGCGAGTGTGGTGCAGCGGGAACTCGTGCGCCTTTCGATCCGACGCACCTGGGTTCGAATCCCGACTCGGCCCTGCACCAATGACTTATAGAGAAAGTGAAGAAGTTCTACTTGGAAGGTTGCTGATGTTTCTTTGGTTATTTTGTTGCTATGATATGTTGTATTATGTATATATATATATATATATATATATATATATATATATATATATATATATATATATATATATATATATATCTTCTTCTTCTTCTTCTTCTTCTTCTTTAGCCTTTATTGGTCCATTTCTGGACATAGGCCTCTCCCAATTCTTTCCATGACTTCCGATCTTCTGCCTTGGCCATCCAGTCAGGACCTGCGTGTCTTCGGATGTCGTCTACCCATCGCTTCGGTGGGCGGCCTCGTGGTCTGGTATTCGCCCACGGTCTCCACTCTAGGATTCGTCTTGTCCAGCGGTGTCTATCCATTCGAGCAATATGGCCAGCCCAACTCCACTTCCGCTCCGCGATCACCTGGACCACATCTTTCATCCCCGTTTTTCGCCGAATCCATTGCATTTCTTTTTTGGTCGCGCAAGGTTACCCCGAGCATAGCTCTCTCTATCGCCCTTTGCGCGACTCGGAATTTCTCAGCTGACCGTTCGGTGAGAGACATAGTTTCGGTCCCGTACGTGAAGATTGGCATGATACACTCCCCAAATATTTTTGCCTTTAGTTTAATGGGCAGTTTGCCGCGTAGCAGCTGCTTATTGGCACCAAATGCTGCCCAGGCTTGCGATATCCTTCTTTCTACCTCTGCGGTTTGGTTGGCACTACCCAATGTTATTTTGTGTCCCAGGTAAATGTATTCGGTGACAACTTCAACCGGTAGTTGGTAATGTATGACTTCTGATATGTTAGTCATGATTTTTGTCTTAGAAATATTCATCTTCAAGCCAACTTTTTTAGATTCTACCTTCAAATCTTCAATCATGACCAACATATCGTCGATACTCTCTGAAAACAATACCAGGTCGTCTGCGAACCTTAAGTTTGTGAGGTTTTCTCCACTTATGTTAATACCTTTGTCGTCCCAGTTAAGTTTCTTAAAGATATTTTCAAGGGTCGCGGTAAAAAGTTTAGGAGAGATAGTGTCACCTTGTCTTACCCCTCGGGCTAGATGGAATTTTTGCGTTTTTTTGTGTAGGTTTACGCAGGCTGTGGCATGATATATATATATATATATATATGAATATATGTATATATATATATATCCATATTATGAGTCATTATTTATATATGTTTACAATATAATATGAATTTATGTGTACCTAATATATATATGTATGTTTATATGTAGGCATTTAGAATGTTGCTATTGTATTGTAGTTTATTTTATTGACATTTTATGTTGTTATTATTATTGTAGACCTTACATCCCCGTCTTTAACATTTTGATAATTCCTCTCCATCCAAGGGTTGCCTGGAAGAGATCGCTTTTAGCGATAAGGCCGCCCATTGTAACACTTTCTTTAATTGTTTTTATGTAATGTCTTTAATTTAATGTTTGCAATAAAGCGTTTATCTATCTATCTATCTATCTATAGTTAAGTGCAGATTTTGCACGCTCGCTCTAAAATGGTGAAGGAAAACATCGTGATGAAACCCGCTAACGCGCTTTGGAGTGGTAGGCTCTAGCCGTGGTTGTAATAGCACTCACCGAACAAAGCCATGCCGTCAAGCAACCTAGTCGTGTTTCGGGATGATGTTCGGTGAACCATCGGGGAGACGGGTCTAAGCAGCCGCTCAACCGCCGTCTCTCTCTAGATCTATGTGCTCCACCTTAGGCCACATCATCGCTTCACATCAGGCGAGATAGTGGCCAAACATAGATCTATTAAGCGTAAAAAAAAAATGTTATACAGGTATAAATTCACAGGTACGTAATTTACCTACAACGCCACACCTGCCTATTAAACAGTGTCACTCGGACCGGTCATGCGTAAAGTTAAAGTTAAATTGCCGAGGAAATTGAAATATTCCAGTCTGTAATATAAAGTGAATGTTAAAGTGATTTAAATTACTTTTGAACGTGTATAAACTGTTTTGTGAGAAACCGAAATGTTATACGTTAATGAAGCATTCGACGTTCTACAAGTCCTGGACGAGATAGCGGGATTGAAAGGTAAATATTTTTATACAAGCTTAGTCGTGTGGCTCAGTGGGAGCACGTGCGACTTTCGATCTGACGCACCCGAGTTCGAATTCCGCTAGCCCCGCTACTAACTTTCGTAAGTTATGTTCGGATTTAACACTCGCTATAAAAACAGTGAAGGAAAACATCGTGAGGAAACCGTCATGTACAAGAATTAATCACAAAATGTGGAAAGGTGACATCTTCTAACCCGCACTGGATCAGCGTGGTGGATTATGGCTCATACTCTTCCTATGAGAGAAGGTTCGGTTTTTTAAATTGCATTAAATAATATTTAATACAAATTACAAAGTTACGCAGGTAGGAATCCGGTTATATACAATTTTTTTTTTCTTTTTATGTAACTGAGTTACGAGACGAGCTGGTCGTTTGCCTGATGGTAAGCAATACGCCAGCCCATAACAATAATAGCACCACCCAGAACCCAGAAAATCCTGCGCGGCGCTGCACTGCGCTCGTCGCCCTGACACAATTAGCTGTTGAGTCTCATAATGTCCAGTAATTTCGCTGGCTACAATGCCCTTCATACCGGAACACAGTAATGCTTGCGCACTACTGCTTGGCGGCTGAACACTGCTGGCGGCGGCTCTTACTGTCATTTTGTTCTTTTTAACCACTTAAGAAGGAGGTTTCTATTTTTGTTTGTTACAATCAAATCTCCGTCATTTATAAACCGATTTAAAATTATTTTTGCTTTGGATTTAATATAGCTACAAGGTGGTCCCATAGACATGTCATCGATATTCGACTTTGGACTTCGAAGATACATCAGAATTGAAATAATTTTTTTTGGTCAATATATAGCGACCCTGTCGTATGTAAATTGAACCCTACTTGTCCCTTTACGTTCTCTTTCCAAACGTAGACTGCAGTTTCAAATTTCAATATAACTTTGTATAACCTAATACCGTGCACAATACTGAGCACTGCATTACGCTCATCATCCCGAGACCTCACATATAAGTCTCATAATGCCCAGTTTCGCTGGCTACAATGCCCATCAAACTGGAACAAAATAGACACTACTGCTTGGTGGTAGAATAACTGGCAAAGCGGTACTAACCCAAAGGGCCTCTCGCATACGATAGACTTACCAAGAGTGTGAGTGTGAGAGAGAGACAGATAGAGAAAAAGAGATTAGATATAAATAATATAAATACTAAAACCTACTAATATCAGTCTCAATCGTGAAAAGTCTTCGATTAAGGGATGAATAATAAAACTGCGAGTGCTCCATAGTACAGATGTATTCCGACTGACAGTGATACTTAATCTACCCTACAACTAGCTTATTATTAATTTATATATATCTACCCACATACACTACAAATCGTATCCAGTTATTTATTTATTGTTAATTTTTTACAATTGTATCTAACGAAATTCTATACGTGGTTTGGATAAGCACAAGTCACAACTGATATTCGAGTTAGCAAAGCCCGAGTTAAAGTTACAATCATAACTTTGTTGAATGTCACAGCAGTTTCCGAGTGTTGCAGTCAGATGCACATAAGCGTTGTAGATGTAGTAACTATTTATCAATCTGTGGTTGTAGGAAATAGTAAAGTTGAAATTTCAAGCTTTTGGCGCTTTAACTAATACATAGTTAACAATACATAAACATTCGCATTAGCATGTGCGTCGTAGAGTATCAAGCGCAGTGCGGAATTTTGCAAATCAATTTTCTGACAGTTGCACTGTTATGGGCAGGAACCAGAAACCACATACTACCGCTAACGCTTTTGAGGCTACAACCGAATTAATGAGCAACACTTGTCGAAACACTTGTCTAGTCAACTTTTAAAACAAAAAAAATTCTTACACTGACCTTTATATTATTCATTTTCAATCTATAAGTTGTACTGTCATCAAACTTTAACGATATGTAACTAGATACTGGTAGAGACGGACAAACGTAGGGAAAGAAAGAGAATTGTGGAAAATGATAGAAAGAGAGAAATTATTTATTACCAAACTGTACACATAGAATTGACATTAACAATATTAATCAGCACAAAAACAGCAGCCATATGGGAAAACTCAGTACTGAGCTGCGTAAACTTTCATTTACAATTAAGCTTAAGTTAACAAAATATAATTTATTTACAGAACCAATTAACAATTATGTACAAACATAATGATAAAAACTAAACTAACCTACAACAAAATTAAAAAATGAAATTAAATATAAAACACAGAATTTAGGTCACAAACAAACAGCTTAAGTTGTTTACAATATTGCTTAAAAAAATATTTTGTTTTTATTATTAAAACTAAACTAAAGTAATAGAAGCTTATCTCTATCTTCGTAGCGTATGCTACATGCTACGGTGAGATGCTACGCTACCTACGTAGATGGTCTACGAAGTGCTACGAGAGCTGAACTACGTCGTATTCTGTGCAATGAAATGGATGGAATCTATTTTTAGAGTACATTTTAAAGGGGCGTGGGAATTTTTATTTACATACTGAAGTAGTAGACTTACTTGAATATTCTATCAGCATGTTCATGCTATTCTAATATTATGAATGCGAAAGTATATATGTGTGTGTTTTACCACTTAGTCCCATGATGACTGAATGGATTTTGATGTTTTTTTTTAAGCTATTGCATAGCTTCTATCGCGGGCCTTGAGCGTAGAGACCGAATCCAGAAATTCCGTAACGAAAATAACCTAACACCCCCCACTCCGAATGCTATGCAATAGCTTTACCGCGGCAGTGTCCGAGTGCCACACGTCTTTTTTTTATTATTTATAGGCTTGCCTTTGACCGCTCACCTATCTCACCTGTTGTTAAGTGACGATGCGGTCGAAGATGTAGCACGCTTGCCTAGAAGAAACCTATTCACTCTTGTCTTAAAGACACCCAGATTATAGCTATCCGGAAACACAGATGCCGGCAGAGAGTTCCACTCCTTGGCCGTTCGCATTATGAAGGTCGAAGCAAAGTGCTTGGTGCGAGCAGGAGGGATGTCAATCATATATTGATGACGGCTTGCCGTACGCCTGGTCGTCCGGTGATAGAATGGAAATGGCGGAATAAGTTCATGTAATAAAGCGAAAGTTGTGTATGTAAGTGTGTTTGTGTGTTAGTGTGTTTGTTACTTCTTCAAGCTATAACGGCTCATCGAATTTGAGTGAAATTTGGAATAGAGATAGCTGTACTCGTGGTAAGTCTCTCGTACGCGGGTAGCCATCCGGGTAGGTATCACCACTTTGCCAGTTATTCTCCCGCCAAGCAGTAGTGTGCAAGCATAACTGTGTTAGGTTTGAAAGGCATTGTAGCCAACGAAATTACTGGGCATATGAGACTTAATGTCTGATGTTTCGGAGTGATGAACGCAAAGCAGCGCTACGCAGTACCTTTTTGGTATTAAAAGTTCTGGGTGGCACTGAAATTGTATAGGTAGGCGCGTACAATCAGGCGAACCGGAGACCTGCTGTCTCATATCTCGGTTTTATAAACAACTAGGTATACGTTTTATCAAACGAAAAAACCGACTTCAATGTATCTTTGAAGTCCAAAGTCAAATATCGATGAAAATTATATGGGACCACTTCGTAGCTATACTGAACCCAACGCAAAAATATTTTTCTATATCGGTTCATGAATTACGGAGTTCTGAGGAAAAACATTAAAAAGAAACGAAAAAATAGAGAACCTTCTCCTTTTTTGAAGTCGGCAAAAAAGCTTATACCCTGAATTAACACATAACTCATAGACTACTTTTATATCGGGAAGCCTCGAGTAAAACCGGCGGGCGCAGCTACTATTAAAATACGGCAAGATAAGCAAGTTAAATGGAAACCGTCTATGCGTTAACATTCGTATTTCTGCTTCACTTGGCACGTAGTTATTGTTCAATGAGTGAGTACGT
The DNA here is from genome assembly GCA_951640565.1 of Petrophora chlorosata. Taxonomy (NCBI): domain Eukaryota; kingdom Metazoa; phylum Arthropoda; class Insecta; order Lepidoptera; family Geometridae; genus Petrophora; species Petrophora chlorosata. The sequence continues at coordinate 8,673,835 of OX621212.1, forward strand.
TTAAGCTTCAGTAAATATCATTCTGCTAGAGTGGTAACATAAAATTTGCATTTGAGATGAAACGGAACGTTACAGAAACGTTTTGAAAGGTCATGTAAATATTTTAAGAGATTGATTTGAATATTCACGTGTAATGAAACGCTTTTTAACCAACTTCAAAAGGAGGAGGTTCTCAATTCGATTGCATTTCTTATTGTTTCCTTTGATGTCTGTCATTTATACTTATGTTAACATAAGTTACAATTCTTAACATATTTTATTTGTATCATGTGTTTATGACCTTTAAAAGTGCACTTTTGTGCCTATTTAATAAATGATATTTGACTTTGACTTTGACTTTGACTATAAACTGATTTGAAAAATTATTTTTGCGTTAGGTTCATTAAGCTACGAAGTGGTCCCATATATGTACATTTCATCGATATTCGACCTTGGACTTCGATTGGACTTCGAAGATACATCAGAATTGAAGTCGGTTTTCTGTTTGATAAAATGTATACTTATTAATCAGATTATTAATTAATCCTTTAATCTCGGAGTATCAATCATATTTAACTTTTCGGCCAACTTAATAAATGTTAGAAGTGGATATCTTTAAAAATATACATAACTTGCTGCGCCTGTAGTTTCACTTGCAGTTTCCCTGGATAAAAAGTACCTTACGTCCTCTTCCAGGGCCTAAAGTACCTACATACCAAATTTCATCAAAATCCGATCTAGTTTTTGCATGATTAATTAAATCCATCCATCCTCACAAACTTTTGCATTTATAATATAAATTTATCGAATATTAATAGGTTATGATAGGATAGGATTTATGAATATAATCGTTAATTAATATGATAATTAATTGATTATTTAATAAATTGTTGATTTATTATTAATTAGTTGACTATGTCATTAATTTTTAATTAATTCAAATAATTGTACTTAGCCCGACATGTAACATTGTTATTTATAAATTTAAAAATATATAAAATAGGATAGGATTGAATTATATGACGGATAGGATAAAAGACAAAGATGCATGGAATATTCCGCTTGTGCCAAGTAGCCAACTGGCACATAAGAAACATCATATTGTCAAAAACAAACATAAAATATTGTAACAAAAGTTCTAAAAAATATGCCCCTCCGTTTTTTGCCGTATCTTCTGTGTAGTGGTTCTTTTGCCGACACGGTGGTAGAGTCATTGTATTAATTGACGTTCATAAGTATGACGACAAAATTGAAGTAAAGAACTTTTGAATTGAATTGAATTGAATTTGAAGTAAAATACTCACACGGGAGTTCTGCTCTATTGCTTTAAATTTTATTACGAAATGATTTCGAATATCGGCAAATGGTCTCATACGAGACTGAGCTGCTATGCCATTTGGTTTATCATTATAGACAATCTCCTTACATTCTGTTTTTTTAGACCCTTGTGAAACAATAGCTGAAATTAATGAGATTTTGAATCGCCAGTTAATGGACTAGTGTATATGGCGCTATGATGGGAAAATTATAAGGACAACAGTATTTTTATAGCCTTGCTTATCATTATTTTAAGTCGAGGGCATAAAAATGATAAACAACATTTTTAAAGTGGGCAACATTTTTAAATGATAAACAATATTTTTAAAGAGTTATAATAATGGTTTTATAGCTTTAACATGTGTAACAAGTTTTTTTGCATTTGTGTGGTGTGGTGCCCATGTTTTTCAAATTCAAATAATTTATTTCAATTTGGTACATCCGTACACTTTTGAACGTCAGGTAACAATCATCATCATCATCAGCCCATCACGTTCCCACTGCTGGGACACGGGCCTTCTCTCATAGAGAGAGAATGGGCCATTATCCACCACGCTGGCCCAATGCGGGTTGGTGGATGTCACATGTCCTTGACTTTTTGTAAAAAAATCTTGGACATGCCGGTTTCCTCACGATGTTTTTCTTCACCATTTTTAGAGCGAGTGTTAAATCCGCACATAACTTAGGAAAGTCAGTGGTGCGGGGCCAGCGGGATTTGAACTCGGGTGCGTCGGATCGAAAGTCGCACGTGCTCCCACTGAGCCACACTCGCTCAGGTAACAATAAAATGTATAATTCAACAAAATATTATTAAGCATTAAGTAAGTTTTTTTATGGTCTACTAATAGTAATCACAAATATAATTTTAAAAAAGTCGAAAAATATTTCAAATTAAATTAAATTATGTCAATATGTCGAAATCAATGTTCATTGGAGTACAATATAAAATAAAATGTCAAGGTTTTTCAATTATTACTACCGTTAGCAAATCAAACGTACACTTGTACATAAGTTGAAATATCGTATATTTTATTTTATTTTATTACATTCAGATACTTATAAAATTGAGATCTCAATATTTTGCCATGCCTCCTTGTCATTAATAAAGGTCTCATAGTTTTGGATTTCCTAGATACATGAATTATTTTTCTCATATTTTTCGGGATGATGTTCGGTGAACCATCGGGAAGACGGGTCTGAACAGCCGCTCAACTGCCGTCTCTCTCTAGATCTATGTGCTCTATCTTAGGCCACATCATCGCTTCACATCAGGCGAGATAGTGGCCAACATAGATAATATATAAAGTGTAAAAAAGAAAAAAAAGTTCAAACGTACATAGATAAAATTATTTTAGAGGTATCTAATTCTTTATTATGTTAATGATAGTAAATTGCGTATTTAAATTTATCAGAATATTTGAGAAATGCCTAATACGATGACGGTTGTCTGGAAGAGATAGCTGTTAGCGATAAGACCGCCTATTGAACTTATCATAAGAAAGTAAGTTCAAAATGTAATTTCTTCTTAAGTGCAATAAAGTGTTTTCCATTCTATTCTACCCCCCTACCCATATGTCCCTCAAGCGCCAATCGTATATCGTGTTGAGATCGAATTAAGGTATAGCTTCACTGCGACTAATGAGATACGGTCTAATTATTGTCGATGCAGGCAAGAAATCGAATTAATCTCATTAATTTATACCAAAATACGATGACTACGAGTTGAGATAAACTTAATGGGACAATATATGGCATCACAAGACATTGTCGCAGTGAATCTACACCTTAATCTGAGCTCAATACGATATACGATTGGCACTTGCGGGACATATGGGTAGGGGGGCTATTCTACGGTAATTACAAAACGATAGCGAGCACGCCATGACGCCTCGAAATGGTACTAAATCTTATTATTTTATTTATTTATTTATTGAACGCCAACATGATGTACATTATTGAAATTAAGTGTTACTTAATTCTAAGATAGTACATTGTTAATGCCATCGTAATTATAGGCGAAGACTACTTACAAATATTATAGTGCGAGTATTGAATTGATTTAATTAATTAGTTGAAAATTTTTTACAATTTAAAAATTCACCTCAATAGCCCAATCATAAATAATTTTCATATCTTCAATAACAGTTCTCGCACTTATCGGGGGCTGTCTTTGATTGTATCTTCTAATGATGCAGTTAGAGACAGTCCCCGATAAGTGTTGCCCATTACATATCTAAATTAAATGCTCTAAGAGGCCTTTACGTGTTGGACTCATGTCCCCGCGCAAGCCTTCCAAAGGACTGGGTGTATGACCCGTGAGAAAGAGTGACATAATAATATTAAAAACTAAATAAATTCAAAATTATCATTTTAAAATTTTGTTTAAATATACTAACATTACATACATTTTCATATATTTTACCATATATTATATACAAAAGATAAAATAATCACGACTCATAACCACACTACGTGCTAGTAGGTACATACAACTTTACTCGTATTATGCCTTTTCATCTACTATTTTCTATCAATTTTCCTTTGATTATCTTATTGATCTCGCGAAATATGAACCAAAGTACGATTTTGTCAAATCCCTTTTACGTCAAGTTCGAGTTTCGTCAAGTCCCAGTATATACATGTACGTATGCATGTCTTTAGTGCATACCTAAAAGTTATAAACATAATTCAAAAGTAAGAATAAAAGAAATTGGTTTCTGCCTTTTCTTTTTTATTTAGGACCACAGTTATTTTTAGTATTTGTACATCCCGGCTCTTAATCTAGTATGTAATAATGAAACGAAATCTGATCGCCGAGGCCGAAACCGGCCAGGATGAATAAATATATACATATTTATGTAGTAGTTAGATACAATATTTCATAGAAATAAAAAATATATCAAATTAATACAATCTATGCTCAATAACATTTAGTGCTTTTATATATTTTATTTATATACATATAAATGTTAGTCTGTAAGGTTCAAAGTTTAAGTTCAAAGTTTCTTTATTCAGTTTTTGCATTACAGACGCACTTAGGAACGTCAATTATTGCAATGACTCTACCACCGTATCGGGAAAAAAAACACTAAGAAGATACGGCAAGAAACTGAGGGGCACATATTTTTAGAACTCTGTTACAATATTTTATGTTTGTGTTTGACAATATTATTTTTTTTATGTGCCAGTTGGCTACTTGGCAGAAGCGGAATGTTCCATGCACCTTTGTCTTCCATAGGTTTTTATGATATGGACCTCTGTTGCGTTTACTTCCATGTACTCTGTTGTTATTGCCTGAATTAAACAAATAAATAAATAAAAAAATAATCAGCCTGGTGTGTTTACATGAGATAGCTGCCAAGGGCGAGTGGAGTTCTGGATAAAAACGGCTATGTTCAACGATCAATACGATTAGCTATGTTGATAATGATAAATGTACTGTGGTTTGAGTGGGAGTCAAAGTAATCATGATTAGGCTCGGAAATATCCACCAAACTACAAAGAACCCAGAGGATATCAAAAAAATATACTTACAATCCAGAGGGATATGCACAGAAAAAAAGCACAAGAATTTGTTTCGTGTCTGGGTGTTGTTGGGACATGATCAAAGTCAAAGTCATCATCATTACCCCTAACACAAGCACGCACACACCCTCACCCTCAAATACAAGCATCACACTGTTTTATTTATTTATTTATTTTACTTCTGTTCTTGTAATGTGTTTAATGCAAATTAATTTATTTATGTTGGTACCCGCATGACTCAATATCGACGACCATCTGTCGAATAAAGGGGTATGCTGAAAATCAGCCTTGCGTGAGCTGCTACGCTTACGCAGCTCAGTGCTGAGCTTACCCCTATTGCTGCTGTTTTTTGTATTTTTGTGCTAATAAATATTTTTCTTCTAATTTAAACTCAATGTGTACAGTTTAGCAATAAATAATTTCTTTCTTCTTTCTTTCTTTCATTATCAATTATTAAGTATCATTTATTATTTAATAGGCACAAACATTCACTTTTAAACGTCATAAACAGATTATACAAATGAAATTTAAAATATGTTAAAAATTGTAACTTATGTTAACATGAATTTGAAAAAAAAGGTAAGTAGGTATGTTTATCCATTTCTTTCCTATACTCAAATAAAAGTCCAGGTGCAGAAAAGAAATGCGAAAACTGCCTCTACCAGTGCTTCGGAAATACGCCCGCTAGAGAAGATAGCACCAAGCAACTCTGCAGGGATGTCTCTTTTTCAACTCTTTTAAAATATCTCGAAATATAACAATGACCAATTAGATATAAATTAGAATTAACAGAATGTCAAACAAGAAGTGCGAGTGAGATGTCCCACAGTCATAATATCGGTAACAGAAAAATATAAATAATATGTAAATATGTATTACAGTAGCAGTTAGGAGTGACCAGATCAGACCAGTCCCCTCAAGCAGCACCCGTTTACTATTATGACTTGTGGATCAGCCATCCTCCTCCTCCCTCCTCCTCCTCCCTCCTCCTCCTCCCTCCTCCTCCTCCCTCCTCCTCCTCCCTCCTCCTCCTCCCTCCTCCTCCTCCTCCCTCCTCCTCGTAGTTCGCGTGTTGAGCTCAAATTAAGGTATAGCTTCACTGCAACTAATGAGATACGGTCCAATTATTATTGTCGATTCAGGCAAGAAATCGAATTATTCTCATTAATTTACACCAAAATACGATAACTACAAAATTAGATTAGATAACGCTTTATTGTTACACAACAACAAGAAATAAATTACAAAACAATACTTAAAGCTAAAGTGTTACAATGGGCGGTCTTATCGCTTACAGCGATCTCTTCTAGACAATCTTTGACGTTTTTTTATTTTATTTTTTACTTTTTTGACAACGTTTTTTTACAAGTTGAGATAAGGACAATATATGGCATCATAAGACATAGTCGCAGTGATTTTACACCATAATCTGAGCTCAACACGATATACGATTGTCACTTGAGGGACATATGGGTACGGGTGCTGGTTCCCTAGAATCCTTAGAGCATTGAATTTAAATAGGAAGTGGACGACACTTATCTTGGACTCTTTCTGAGTACATCAAGAAAATACAATCATAGACAGTCCTCGATAAATGCGTGGATTATTGGGGATATATATATATATATACATATACATAGAACGTACTATGATAAGGCTGCCGTGGTGAATTTTTAATAGATGTGACCCGTTCTTCACAATGACCGGTTAATTACATTATTAATAAATAATTTACAGCTTTAGTCATTCTAATTTTGAAACGAATATAATTACGAGTAATATACTATTTTTAATCGAACTGAGTGATGAGACGAGCAAATTGTTCTCTTGATGTTAAGCGCGACGCCTGGTCATAACAATTGCAGTGCCACTCAAAACTTTTAATGCCACAAAAAGCACTACGTAGCACTACACTGCGCTCATCACCCCGAGACATCAGATATTAAGTCTCATTATGGCCATTAATTTCGCTGGCAATAATGCCTTTAACACAGTATGCTTAATCATTATCTTCTATTAATTAGTTAAAATTAAATAATTTCGCTGGGTATAATGCCCTTCAAACCGGAACACAGTTGTGCTTGCGCACTCCTGCGCAAGCATTACTGTGTTCCGTGTGCTTAGCGGCAGAATAACTGGCAAAGCTGTGGTACCTACCCAGACGGCCTCCCGCATACGAGAGACCTACCACGAGTAAATTTACTTGAGTCTATATCAGATAAAAATATAAATCAACGTGCCTAACTTGGTAAGTTAAATACTATTTTAGTCATTACAAATTATGTTAGTCCTTTCTGTTCAAAGGTTGTCTGGAAGAGATCGCTTTGAGCGATAAGACCGCCTATTGTTATGCTGATTACTGTAAAATTTACATGTTTTTCATGTACCTATATTTAAGGTTTTTTGACAATAAAGTGTTTATCTATCTATCTATCTATTTGTGCTTGTCCATACTGTTATATGTATAATTTACGGTTCGAAGCCCGATAGTCCACATTTAGAAAATTTTAGTACACTTGACAGTTTGTCATTAATCATTCAACTGTAATTTATGGGCTAGACAGTATTTTTAATCTGTTTGTTTTGTTTTATAATTTTATTTTTATAATTCGTTGAAGACATTAAAAAACTAACGCTTTCACCTAGTAATAATAAGTCTATTAGGCAAACTTAGTGCTGCCAAATAGATTTTTTTTTCAGTGTTGCCAACAAGTTACTGCACAAAATATGACGGCAAATTTAAATTTTCCGTTAATTTTGGGACTCTGTCATTATTATTTTTATTAACAGAGGCAGAGAGCATTTGCAACAAAAATATAGTTATCGTTAAAAATTTGCTATTTCCTCTGATTTTCAATAATTATTCCTTTGCAAGTTTTGATCTTTAATACCAACAGAATCTGTTGGTGTAATAAAGAAGGGTGTCATGTTTTTAAATTAAACGTTTTGATTTCCTTTAAGTAACAAAAGGAACAGAGTAAAAAATGTAAGTACCTATGTAATACTTGTTTGTTAATTTATAATATATTTTGTAAATTTTAATTTATTAATTACAAGCTGACCCGGCAAACTTCGTACCGCCATATTTTTGAAAAGAAAAAAACTTGTATTATCTTTTACACAAACCTTGTCCTGACAAGAACGAATAAAAAGGTAAGAGAATTATCGAAGTTGTTCGGAAGTTATGCGCGTACATAAATTTCGGCGATTCTTGAAAGAAAGAAAGAAAGAAATTATTTATTGCTAAACTGTGCACATATTCGATTTTATTTATATAGTTTGTAAATTGAGGTCATGACTCCTTTCAAAACTTTTTTCTATTTCTCATAGTTTCGGATTCCACCATACAATCCCATCACAAAATCCATCCTATATATATTATACCTATATTTTTCTAACACAATATAAAAACCGTTTTATGCACATACGTAAATTACCTTTCGAAGGCCGATTCCAAAAAGTTTAAAGAAAATTGTGGTGGCATGACTGCAGCGTCGTAAATCATTCATAGGTAATTTGCTTGCACTGCTCCTTATGTGATCAATCTTTAAAGTTTTACGTAACTTATAGACAGTGTGACCATGGCTCACACTACGTCGTGAACGGGAAGTCGTGCGGCTTTCACCGACGTACCGGTGTTTGAATCCCGCTTGGCCCCGTATCAAAGACTTTGAAAATGTATGTGTGGATGTAACAATTTCTGAAAATGGTGAAGGAAAACATCGTGTCAGAACCAGCACGTTGAGCTTTTTATAATATGACAGTTTCAAATTATTAAAAATATACGGAAACTTATATTAAAACATTAAGTCGATTCGCGCGTCAGATACGGAATTGTGTTTGACACATCTAACTTATAGATTATACGGAAAGATTTCCGGGAGTTTTGAATATTGGTAATTTTATAGATTTTGATGTGCTCGTACTCTACGCCCGTGTTAGAATACACTTTGTGGCGCTCGTACGCCAAAACTATTGACTTTATAAAATAAAGGTAGATAAATAATTTTTTTATCGTAAAATAAGTCGGAAAGGAGGTATTGTCAAAAAACTGCTTTTAGGCTCCATTTTTCCAATATGGCGGCGCGAGCGGCAAAAACACGAGGTGGCAAAGTTGAAATTCGGAAAGAGCACATAAAAATCTATAAAATTACCAATTTTAAAAACTCCTGGAAAACTTTCCAGGTAAAACTACCAAATAATTGGACTATTAGTGCATATAGAGAACATTAGGTTTAGAGAATGCAGCGTACTTAGGGCTATTGTTAAATAGTTATAAACTCAAATAAAGGAAATTTAATGTGGATAATAAATAGGTAGGTATACATATAACATAATAGAGTAAACAATTGAATCTCTTGCTGGATAGCTACGGACTAAATCATATTTACTACAGTCCTTGAAATAATAAATGGACAAAAACATAGTCGTCATTTTCTCTCCACATATTCGATGTCTGGAAAAGAACAATATTGTCCGCACTATGCCGTACCAACTCGATACCCCATCCCTAGCCACACTGGCAGTAATCGCTGACTCCCCGAGAGAGAAGGTCGCGTTCCACATTCGAATATCGAATTACCGCGCTGCGAATTTGGCGGGATTTTTCTTTCTCTTTTTTCGTGACAGTTTTCGGCCAGTGCTAAAATTCTCGTCAAGCGTGAAAAGTGTTGCCATTAAAATTGTTATTTGTTCCTTAACGTAATAAAATTAAAAGTGCTTATTCTTATTCAAGTGATGCTAAAAGAGGAGACGTGACTTGGTGAATGAAACGTGATATTAAGCTAGAGCTTCTTAATAAAGTGACAGCCTGAAGGCTTTTTGTTATGAGTGCTTTTGACATATTACTCCAAGCTTAGCAAACAAGAAAATACAAAATGTTTCTTAGACTGAAACAGATTTCATTACCATTTTCTGTAGCTTCTTATAGGACGTAACGTAGATCGAACTCTAACCTAAAAATGACTCGTAATAAAAATAATACATTTTTAAAGTCATTTTTGTGACTTGCAATGTAGCGTCTACTACAATATGACTAATCGTATATTGTAGTCATTCTCTATCTAGGACTGCAACAACACGAGTTAGTCTTGTTTATTGTTATTGTTTTTTGTAAGGGATTGAGTCGTTTTGCGACTATGACAGCCCTTTTTATGCGAACAGTAATCATATTAATAATAATAATAATAATAAAGGTTTTATTTAAATTACAATTTACAATTTTTTAAAATGTTTTTCCACTTATTTACAAACCTGTGTGTTTTGGCTGTTTGAAAACCTTCCTCTAAACTAAGTATAAATACTTGTGGACATAGAGGAAGGAGATCTACTTAGGTCAGAACTTAGCAGGTACGGCTTTTGATATAGAAAATATGTATTGTGCGAAAATTTACTCGTATGTACTTATGTAATATATATGTTACGGCTAAAAACCGAAGTGCGGCTACACCTAGTTTTAGCCGGCTACAACTAGGTGCAGCCGGCCACATGCGGTTAGGTTTAGCCTTCATCATAGCGGCTAGAACTAGGTGCAGCCGCACACCAATCAAACGTATAAGGGGCAGCCCTCGGTAGGTTAGGGTGAGGCGGGGGTGACCCTTGGGCCACCCCAACGCCGTGAACATGTATATTAGATATAATATAATGTAGATTATCATCTATCACTTCGATAGATTATAATCTACCGAAAAATAAAGCGACGGTTCACAATCTTTCGACAGTTTACAATCTCGCATATTGGATAGATCTAAGTTTAACCGCATGTGGCGGGCTGCACCTAGTTGTAGCCGGCTAAAACTAGGTTTAGCCGCACTTCGGCTTTTAGCCGTAACATATATATATACATATATTTATACAAAACTATAATTAAAGAAACAATTTAGCGAAAGAGGGTTTTGTAATGAATATATATCAATATTACACCAGAATATTTACAATCATTGCATAAAGAGTCCAGAGCTCGAGACTAGACTATTTCATGTAAGTGTATTGAAATATTGAAAACCACCGTCCATTATTTTCGCGTCATTCCTCTCCCTGCACGGTTGTCTGGAAGAGATCGCTTTTAGCGATAAGACCGCCAATTGTTACACTATAAATAAGATTTTATTGTTAGTTTTTAATTATGTGTGTGTCAATAAAGAGTTATCTCATTTCATTTTATTGGATGCGGGTACAGCTAGGATGCTGTGGAATACTCCAACATCTTGCAGGTTGACACCAAATTGATTTGACATGTACCCTCATAGGCTCAGTTAGTCTTCTAATAGGTGCAATTAAATATGTAGCATTCTTTTATAAGCAAAGCTATTTCTTAGATCATTTTCAATAAGATAACAAAGCAAAAATGTGAGGGGTTACCATTACTATTAGGGTTGAGGGGACGCCTTTGACAAGCAGTGGGACAGTTCAGACAACACAACTATGTACATAGTAGTCCGTCAATTTATAAACTCCAAGCCGTGAGCGTTATCGTTAGGAATTCAATCTCGCTATGCATCGGCATAATCAATCAATAATTTGATATTACACCCATCGGGGTATAATATCAAATTATTGATGATTGATAACACTTTATTGTATACCAATAACATAACAAAAACAAAAAACACAGAACTTCAAAAATTTGAATAGTAGTGGGGTTGAAAATTTTAAAAAACAAACAATATCTTGTTTTTATGTATGTATGTACATATTTCGTTTTTGCCCCTAACTAGGATTCTCTCTATCTAAGGAAGAAACTACGAGGATCATGGTCTCACAAGACCCAGACACAAAAAAATGCTTGCGCTTTTTTTTCCTCTGCACAAACATTTGTCCCGTCGCGGGAATCGAACACGCAATCCCAGTGCTGTATGAGATTTAAGCCAATCTGCCGAACCACTAAACGACAGGGACTGTCAGAATTGTATTTTTCTATAATGTAATATGTACGGTGTACCTATAAATGTAATTTATTTTGTTTACAACTTAAAAGCAGCTGCGAAAGGCTGCTACTAGTTTCCGTTCTAAAGTTTAAAGTTATGCTTCAAGAGCAAGTATGCAAAATAAAGCTTCAAGAATTTTCTCTTTTTAAGTAGCAGTATACGAGAAATCCTTCAAAATTTATGTAATTTGTAGTGTATAACCAACCAAGCGACTTGAATAAATAAGGCTTATCAAAACAAAATTGAAACGAACGTCGCACAGTTGTGCAGTGTTGTACAAGATACCCTATACAAAGTATCTGGAATACAAAATACAAGATACTTTCAAATTAAGTATTTCAGATACCAGATACAAATACCTCTCTGGAATGGTATCTGAAATACTAGATACAAAATACGTATCTTTCAAATACTTTTTTAAGATAAAATACTTTTGTAAGAAACATTTTATTGAACGTAAGTTTATTTTTTTACGTGAATTATTTACGCATAAGCCGCGATGATCGCGGAAATGTGATAAGACAAAATATAATATTTTTAAGGTTTTCATTGAGATTGCCGTTGAAACTTATTCAACGGGCCGTTCAGTGTTATCTTTTTTAATTTTTTTTATTTTTATTATGGAACTGAGTGATAAGACGAGCAAGTCGTTTTCCTGATGGTAAGCACTACGTCTGCCCATAACAGATGCAGTGCCACCAAGAATTCTTTACCATAAAAGCACTACGTAGCACTGCATTGCACTCATCACGCCGAAACATCAGATATTAAGTCTCATATTCCCAGTAATTTCGCTGGCTACAATGCCCTTCAAACCGTAACACAGTAATGCTTGCGCACTACTGCTTGGAGGCAGAATAACTGGCAAAGACATTGACATATAAAATTAATGCCAGCATAGAACCTTGTCACATTTTGTGAATAAATGCACATATAACTACATATTTGTAAGTATTAAGTATTCTGTGCTATTACCAAAAGTATTTTACAAAACATAGTATCTACAAAATACTAAGATACCAACAAAAGGTATTTAAATAGAAGATATAAGATACATTTTAAAAAAGCATCTTAGATACAAGATGAAAACACCTATTTTGTATCTTGTATCTGTATTTCAGATACTTGTATCTTAAATAAGTCACATCTCTGCAGTTGTGGTAATACTCGTAAAATATTTAAGTTTTCTTTGACTGTACGCTGAAAGACAGGCGATGAGCATAGTTCTGCAGCAAATACCTAATATTATCAATTTGTCGACTAGCCAAATAAACTGAATAACTTAATTGAATAAATTATTTATTTATTATACTCGTGGTAGGTTTCTCGTATGGGAATGTGTTCTGGTTTGTAGGGCATTGTAGCTATCGAAATTATTGGGCATAAGAGACTTAATATCTGATGTCTCGGAGTGATGAGCGCAATGCAGTTCTGCGCAGTACTTTTTAGGGTATTAAAGGTTCTGGGTGGCACTGCAAATGATATGTGCAGGCGTGGCGCTTACTATCAGGCGAACGGCTTGGTTGTCTCATTACTCAGTCTTATAATAACGAATTTGAGTTAACTAAGACTTACAAATACACTCGAGAGCAATGAATCCGGGTCACTTAAAGAATCCTAAAAATCTCGGAAACTAAAAATGCTAGGTTAATGCAATAAATTGTATTTAATAGACAATGTAATACTCCTTAAATGAAGGTATTAAAACTTCTTAGTTATTGTAAAGTTATATCATAAAAAAATCTAATTTGAAAAAGGGCCACTTTCGAAGATGGAACTACGAAATTACAGCATTTGGTTTTGCTTTTGTTTGTAATCTGTCATTTATGTGGGTACATAAACCATGTTGATAGTGCTCTATATTCATTATTCAAGCTGAAATTATGTCGCTTACGCCTGAAGAATGCACCAGAATACTTACAATGCTGGAAACCGGCCGGAGTCAGCGCGATACAGCCAGGACTGTCGGTGTGTCGCTGTCAACAGTACAAAGAGTTCTCCGACGTTACGAAGAAACTGGTTCTAACCTACGCAGACCAGGAACGGGCAGAACCAGGTGTACCACAGCACGAGAAGACCGATACTTGGTGAACACCATGCTTCGAAATCGCTTTCTCACAGGAACTGAACTCACCAATCAGTTTCGACGCCTCGGAGGAAGTAACCCAAGTGCATGGACAGTAAGACGTCGGCTTGCTGAATCTAACTTAAAACCCCTTAGACCTGCAAACGGCCCTAAACTGGAGCGTGGGCATCGTATTTCGAGACTAAGATATGCCCAGAGCCACGTAAATTGGAGTATTGAAGATTGGTCAAAAGTTATGTTCTCCGACGAATCAAAATTTATGCTCTACAAGCACGATGGAAGACACAGAGTGTATCGAAGACCAGGGGAAAGATTCAAGCAAGCATGCATCGAAGAAAAAGTAGCCTACGGTGGTGGGTCTGTACTTGTGTGGGCCGGAATTTCTTCTGAAAGTCGCACAGAGCTGGTGATCATAGAAAACGGCTCTTTAACTAGCGTAAGATATGTGGAAGAAATCCTCAATGATCACGTTGGTCCATTTATGGTCAATTTAGGTGAGGATGCTATATTTATGCATGACAATGCCCGACCTCATACAGGTAGGATTGTGAATGACTACCTTCAAGAGATGAACATTACTCGTATGGAGTGGCCAGCGCGCAGCCCGGATATCAACCCGATCGAGCATGCTTGGGACGAGCTAGGCAGATGCGTAAAACAACGAAACCCTCCCCCAATCACGCTTCGTGAGCTCAAAATTGCTCTCACAGAGGAATGGGAGAATATTCCCCAAAATCGTATAAGGAACTTGGTGTACAGCATGCCAAACCGCGTAAACGCAGTAATGGAAGCACGAGGAGGCAATACGAAGTATTAAAATTCAAGAAAATCGTAATAAAGTTCAAAAATTTCATGTTTCCTATTTTTGTTTTAAGGAGAGATCAGCAGTTTTTTTCTTTATGTAATTTTGTGTTAATAAAATGTATGGTGACTCATATTTTTTTTACTTTCATTTAAGGAGTATTACATTGTCTATTAAATACAATTTATTGCATTAACCTATCATTTTTAGTTTCCGAGATTTTTAACATTCTTTAAGTGACCCGGATTCATTGCTCTCGAGTGTAGTAAAAAACGGCTGAACCGATTTTGGTAAAACACGTCTAAGAACCACCGCTGGAAAACCTGATTTCAAATAATCTAAACCGCATCCATATCGGTTCACCGTTTCTGAGCTACGGTGCCACAGACAGACACACAGACAGACATACATAGTGGTCAAACTTATCACACCCCTCCTTTTTGCGTCGGGGGCTTAAAATAAAAATACTGTGTTCCAGCAGGGGTTAGACTAAAACTTTTAACTGTCATAATTCCACAGAGATGGCGCTAATCCTTTGACCTTTAAACTTTTAAAGTACCTACTTGTCAATATCAGGCTTAATGGACACTCGATGTCAAGATTAGGATTGTGCAAACATTATTACTATAGATAAGAAAACAAACTTTATAAATTACTATCTGACGCCCGCGACTTCGTCCGCGTAGTGGAGTATTCATCCTGCATCCGAACATTTTTGTTCCCATCATATTCACGTTCCAGTTCCCGTCCCGCTCCTAGTTTTTTTTTTTTTTTTTTTTACGCTTGATAGATCTATGTTTGGCCACTATCTCGCCTGATGTGAAGCGATGATGTGGCCTAAGATGGAGCACATAGATCTAGAGAGAGACGGCAGTTGAGTGGCTGCTCAGACCCGTCTCCCCGATGGTTCACCGAACATCATCCCGAAACACGACTAGGTCGTTTGACGGCATGGCTTTGTTCGGTGGGTGGTATTACAACCACGGCCAGAGCCTACCACTCCAAAGCGCGGAAGCGGGTTTCATCACGATGTTTTCCTTCACCGTTTTTAGAGCGAGCGTGCAAAATCTGCACTTAACTATAAGTCATTGGTGCAGGGCCGAGTCGGGATTCGAACCCAGGTGCGTCGGATCGAAAGGCGCACGAGTTTCCGCTGAGCCACACTCGCTCTAAAATCGCTCGCTCCTAGTGTCGTTACCGTACCTTACCGCTTCTGTTCCGTTACCTTCTCACTCCCATCCTGTTATCTTCCCGCTTCTATAGCGTTACCGTAATGCTCTGGTCCTGATTCCATCCCGCTCCTATATCATTATCGTCCTGCTCTGCTACCGATCATATTCCGATGCTAACCCTTTATCTCCCTAGCGAACCTCCTATCGTGTTATAGTTCCCCTCCTATACCGTTACCATCCCCTTTTTGTCCCTTTGCCATCCCACACCGGTCCCGATATAATTACCAAATTTTTTAGCCCTAACTTCATTTGTGAATCATGTGTTTATAGTTTCTTTGACCAAGTATCAAACGTACAAAATGCTAGCGTAGTAGTTTGAAACATATTACGCACTACAGAAACCGGGTGGAGATAAAACGTCGGGGGAACCGCCACGGACCCTTTACGATTCAAATACATAGATAAATAAAGTGATCCCGTATCATCAGGCGAGATGTCATCAAACAAGTGCCCATTTACCAATTTTTAAAAAGTATATAAGTAGTCGACGCAACGAAGTAGGGACATTTCTCTCTACAAAAAAACACTCTACATCAGCGTTAAACTATAACCCACGTGAACGAAGTCGCGGGCAACAGCTAGTATATATCTATATGTGTAGAAACGTATGACCTACTTACCCCGCCTTTACCTTTAGTACACCCGAGTGCCCAATAACACGTCACGACATCTTGTTTACACGTTTGTCATACTGATCGATATGAATCGAATCTATTGGATAATCGATTTGATAAATAAATGTCTCGGAGTAAAAACACTTTTATTTTTTTTTCCTGTTTGCCTGTGAGAACTAATATATTTATAAGACTATTCTTCTCTAAGACAAACAAGTAAAATAGTGTAAACAATATGCGTCTTTACTATCATACGTTTTAGACATCTATTGCTTTGTTTAGTTACAAAAATAAGCTGTGTTCTAGATGGTTCCAGTGGTGGAAATTCAATTTTAAAAACTCGATTAGCTTAGAGTTTATTGTGAGTCTGTGGGGTGTTTCCTAGTTAGTATAAATAACACAGGAGAGCGAGTGTGGCTCAGTGGGAGCACGTGCGACTTTCGATCCGACGCACCCGAGTTTGAATCCCGCTGTCCCCGCACCACTGACTTTGACGACGTTTTCCTTAACCGTTTTTAGAACGAGTGTGTGATCTGCACATAACTTAAGAAAGTGTGGTCGAAAGTCGCACGGTGTCTGAGCCATACTAGCTATCAGATGAGATAGTAGCCTATAAATAATAATTAACAACTAGGTTATACCTTATCAGCTCTCGTCAGCTTACGCCATATTATCTTACCCTGTCTAGGCACTTCTATTATTATGTTCGTCACGACAGATACTTTGAAAATAACTTGTCTGGCCCTGGGGAAGGCCATGTTTTGCGGCCATTGACTTCTTTTAGCTAGCGTTTGGCGTTGGCATCCATTAATTTCAAATCTACTGAGATTTTTAACCGCCTGTAATTAAATACATAGATAAATAAAGTGTTTATCTACGACATTCTACGACGATAAAGTGTTTAGTCTTTGTTTTGTACTATTTAATCTTTTCAAATTTATTTATTCTCTTCAAAGGTTGTCTGGTAGAGATCGCTTTGAGCGATAAGACCGCCTATTGTTATGCTGATTACTGTGAAATTTACTTGTTTTTCATGTACCTATTTTTAAGGTTTTATCAATAAAGTGTTTATCTATCTATTTAGAGATTAATAGACAATGATTATTAGGTATTAACCTATTACCGTTGTAGACCGTTGTAGACCTACAATCAATTACCTACTTGTATCAAAGTACATAGAGAAAATGTTAGGTAATATTCGGGTCTATTTAACTGAACGTATTCTACTAATAATATAAAAGCTTTCAAGACTTTGATTTGGTATACCTACTATTTGGACATACGAGTAAGGTATAAGCATATCTATCAAACTTCAAAGGTTATGTAGCAAACCTATTATTTTATACCTGTTTTTTCAAGAAATACTCTTTCAGATGTGGTAGCTTACGCAAGAGTTTAGACTCATTTATAATGAAAACTTTGTATGTGCGCGATTGTCAGTCGTTTTATATAGGGTTAAGAGAAATTACGATGTTTTGAAGTCTCGTATGACAATACCAAAGTTCTGAAAGTTCTAGTTCTGAAGTGTTGTTCTGAAGAGCTTTTTGACCTGCTACCGCCTTCCCAATTTTACCCACCGCACATCTCGCCATACTCAAATAGCTCACCCCCACATCTCACAAACTGGACTTCCCACGCTACTCGCTTCACTCACACTTGTAAGATGTGGAACGACCTACCTGCGTCGGTATTTCCTTTGAGCTACAACATGGAGTCCTTTAAAAGGGGAATTAATAGAGTACTTAAGGGTCAGCAACGCATCAGCAATGCCCTTGGTGCTGCAGATGTCCATAGGCGACGGTACCCGCTTCCCATCAGGCGGGCCGTCTGCTTGTTTGCCAAAATATTAAATAAAAATAAATTACAAAAGTACGCGCCCAAATGTATCAAAGTAAACTATTTCCCCGAATGTGTTTTCGTTGGAGTAAGTTATTTAATCTCACTGGTGCTAGTGCTAACGCCATTCGAAGTTGGTATCGCAAACGTATACATGGAGTTCGTGTAACTTATCTACTTTATTGGTGACTAGTTTTGCAAGATACCTACTTCTATTGTTACCAACGGGATTTGCTTTAAAGGCATTGAACCTTTTATGAGAGTTTTTCGAACTGTTTGATATTTTAAGTAGTTTTCCTAAGTATTGGCATATATCTATGTATATAGGAATTATGCGTATGGTATGGGGAAGGAAGACAATCAAATAAAGGATTTATTATTTAAGAGGATATGGCACAGCCGCAGCCAGCGAGCACTAGGTATTTGAATAATGGTTTACAGTCTCGCAGAAAATGCTTAAATGAAATTAAATAAATTAACTAAATAATAATGATAATAATAATTTAACTAAATTCGTATCATGTTTCAGATTTTTGTTAAAATTAGCGTTTCGGGAGAAAACGTTTCTGCCACACTAAATCTCGACCAAATTTAGTAATTTAGGTCTCAATTTCTTAAATGGAGAATAACCTAGGTTTTTAGGTTTTCTTTTTTCTAAGTTTATGTCTATTTTTAAAAATAAACAGCTTCCAAATAACAAAAAAAAAATCGAGTAAATATCGTGTTTTTTGGATCCATTTATTCAAATTCTATAGAAATTATCGAAAAAATAAAACCTACAAACCTCAATAATGATAACGTCTCTTACATGTCCAAATTTCATCGAATTTGGTTAATGTTTAGTGGTAGAAAAACGTTTTCTCTTTTTGTATGAAAATTTCAGCGTGCCGTTCCCTCTTAATATATAGTCGTTTGATTTTTTTTTGTTGGTATATATTTTACGTCTAATTAACTCTTGTTATATTTATAAAAAAGCACTTTACAGGTCCACGAATGCCAAGCGAAAAACTCAAGCAAGGTTTTTCGGAAAGACGTCCTTTAAGACGGTTAAAATAACGGAAGAAAGCAGAGCACCACGTTGAGGGAAGATTGATCACTGGTTCAAGTCCCAGCCGGTGGTAGTATGTTTTCTTTCAAAAAAAAAAACCTTGTGGGTGTCTAAATAACTTCCAAAAATCACATACATTGAATTTTACATACATGCGTATTCCTAGCTCCTAAACATGATTCCTTCTACCTAGGAAATATTCTGAGTCCCTTCCATCCAAAGATTGTCTGGAAGAGATCACTTTAAGCAATTTCCTCTTTCTTTTCTTTCTTTTTCTTTGTAAATATTTTTTGTTGTTCGTGCACAAACATTTTTTCCTGTAATAGTACTCAAACCCGCAACCTCCTTGATAAAAGCCGGCCAAATCAATACACCGCAGACGTTGTTATTACATCGAGCCCTAGCCCAGTATCCATTTATTGATATCTAGAGAACCAGACTTTGAGGATAACAAAAATATTTGTCATTGTTATTTTTTCCGTTACGTGTGATAGACAGAACACGCAAATAACAAATTAGACGAGAAACCATTAATTAGACCCTGAATCTCGTCAAATGTATATTTTCTTTGTCCTAACCACCCTAAAAACTGTTAGTTTTGGTTAGTGACTGCCCATCGCGAGTTCACGATATAAAATTACTAAGAACTGATAAATGAGACGAGCATGTCGTTCGTCTAATGATAAGCACCACACCTGCCCACAACAATTGCAGTGCCACCCAAATTTAAAATCCACAAAATTACTGCATTGCGCTTATTAATCATCACCCAGAGACATCATCCATTTTACGGTCTTAATGAGTTTATGGAAAGACGTCTTGGCGAATCCTCATTTTTGTATGATGTTGTTTAATCAATATTTGTTAAATCTTGACTATATTTATATTTTAATGTGATCTGACTAATTATTATAATGTAAATCTCAATACTCTAATGCAAATAATTCAATTTAAATTAATGATTACGTAATTAATTTTTTTTTATTCCATGTAAGTAGGTATATTAATGACATAAGAAATTTTTGTAATTGAGACTTGCCTAGAATAACAAACTTTGTTATTATGGTGAATAAATGATTCTATTCTATTCTATTCTATTCAAATATTAAGTCTCTCATACCCAGTAATTTCGCTGGCCCTTTAAACCGGAACACAGTAATACTTGCGCACTACTGCTTGGCGGCAGAATAACTGGCAAAGTGGTGGAACCTACTCAGACGGCCTTCCGCATACGAGAGACCTACCACCAGTACAATTCTAAAATTATTATATTAGCAAAATGCATCAGTTGCAATGCAATATCAAAACGTATTCTAATACCAGTGACCAAAGTAGGAAATTGTCCTTATATTCCCTTAACTCTATCGTATTGTATTATTTTTCTTTCATCTACATATTCTTCTACTCTACGAGTACTCGTTATTTCTGTGGAGAGTTGGAGCCCTTCACTTTTTTATCTTATATCTCGCCTGGGCCCTAATTCACTATGACAACTTGGCGAATCCTTGCTTCCAGGTCACGTCGATTCCTTCATTAATAAACGACATCTGCGAAATTTGTATTATCTATGACGCGTCATAGATAATCATGTATATGAATATATAAATGCGTCATGAAGATGTCGTTTATTAATGAAGGAATCGACGTGGATTCGAAGCAACGAATCGTCAAGTTGTCATAGTGAATTGGGGCCCTGATATTTGGCAAAGAATGGCCGAAAATAGAGCACATATTATACGTAATAAAGCAGCTGGAAGATTGCTCAAACCCTCGTAGACGTCTCTCTGACGGTTCACTGAACATTATCCCGAAGAATGAGTATAATATTATAAGTAACTTCGCTTCTTGTTTGAATGGCATTTGTGGAGTTGCCATGCCACAGTTACAAATCTACATAATGATACTGTTATCTGGAGACTTGACATAACGAAAAGAGTTTGACTATGAATATTTCATAAAAATACCAGTTAAAATATAATATTTGACAGTGCTTACTATAAATCCGGAAGTTAATAAGGAAGACGACTATTGAACGGAATTGAATTACATAATAGGGTATTTTTATCCTGAGAATTTATCCACGCTGGTGAAACTCCGGGGCGCAGCTAGTATTAAATAAATTAATTTTTACCTAGGGGTTATTTGGACTTTGAAGTACGATGGACACAATGTTTGTCAGGATTATGATTTTCACACTGCTGATATTATAAATGTTATTTGATAAAACAAGAGGCCCGACGGCCATATAAGACTTTGTACGTTTACCAAATTACACCTTATACTACCTATGAAAGCAATGGGAATACGAACTTTAAAAATAAAGTCGGTAATGTGACGAGTAAAGTCTTGCGCCTTATAGTAAGCACCACACCATAACAGTTGCAAAACTATCTCTCTGACATTGCACCTGGCTGCGCCTTCTATCAAGTCTCAAATGCAGTAAGTAGTTGTAGTAATTCCACTACACTATCATTGTCAAAGTCATACTATAGCCTTCATAGTAACTTTCACTGTGCTTTAATGAAAATTAAGGGCTGAACCGTCCAAATGATAAAATAAATATAATAGGTACCTTTTCATTATATCCGACGACATGCTACCGTTGCGTTCCGCTTCGGACGCTCACATTATCGAGTTCTCGTACGAAGTAGGAATTATTTGTATGTCTATAGTTCACTGTCTAAAGGTAAATATCAGATTCATCTCGGCGTCAAGATGGCCGTCTGTGTTTTGGCTGTTTATTTGCTAAGTAATTCTTAAACTACAGGTTTTGATGCATGGTATCACCATAATTTAAAAAAATTGTTGAAGAAGTTATAAATGTATACCTGTGTAATAAACAGCCTATGTGGTGTAGTGGTTGGGCAGGTTGACTCAAATCTCATACACCACTGAGGTTGCGGGTTCGATTCCCGCGACGGGACAAATGTTTGTGCACAGAAAAAAAAGTGCAAGCATTTGTTTCGTGTCTGGGTGTTGTGGGACCATGGACCTCGTAGTTCCTGGTTCCCTAGATACAGGGAATCCTAGTTAGGGGTCAGGATCTATGTATGTGATCGTTGGGCGTTATTTATTTATATTTATTTAATACTTACATGATATACTTATATGCGGTCTAGTTACACTAATCACACTTATGTTATAAATGCGAAAGTTTGTATTTTAGTGTGTAAGTGTTCGCAACGCCGCAACGGCTAAACGAATTTGAGTGAAATTTGGAATGGAGATAGCTCTGGAATAACACATAGCTATACTTTTTATCATGGAAAAACGAACAGTTCCCGACAGAGCAACAATAAACCGAATTATGCGCGGGTGAAACCACGCGGCTCCGCTAGTACTTCATATATTATATTTATAGCCCTGGTGGGCTAGAACCAGGAAGCTTGAACTCTGACAGTTCCAGAATAGTGATGTTTACTGAAAATTTATGAAAATCACTAGTTGTTTGAACGATATATTATGCTTTCTCATTCCATCCGACTTACCAGACGTCCCACCATTCTCACTGTCCTTGGCTACATATTTATCCTCTGAAACAGCGGCGGCCGCAATCAAAATTTATTATTTCGGGACAAACTGCCCGCCTCTCTGTGTAACTTTGTAATTTCGTTCAAGAAATCCTTTATTTACTATTCAAAACAAACTGAGATATTCGATGGTGTTAGCTTTCTCTCGGTGTTTTGTTAGCGGTTTTTTTTGTTTATTGTTATGTGTTTTGGGTAATTTTGGTCCGTTTCTCTATTACGAGGTGTTCCACCTTAACGAGTTTCATTGTTCAGGGTAGGGTCACGAAACAAGTGCTCTAGACCGGTTGACTCGTGAATCGGCGACTGGCCAAAAAATAGAAACCGCAGATTCAATGAGGTACACGTTATTGTAGCGCTCGTAGCGTAGCTTGCCTAGCCGTTCATAAATGAATTGCTAGGTTAGGCAACTATAACTATAAATATAATAATACTTGGATGGGTGATCGATCCTGCGCTGTGTGACGCTTTCGTGCTTCGGAGGTCTAGGGACATTAGTCGCTAGGTAATCTCCGAAGCCTTCGGGCGGCCTGTAACTCCGATGTCGAGGTTAATCTACACATCCACACAAGAAAAAGAAGAAGAATGAGTTATACTCTAACGTTATGTAGCCGCACTACGAGATTCAGAATTTCGATTGCGTTTCGCCTGTTTTTAATGGACTAAGTAATAAAGACTAACTAGAGAACTGTGACAGCGATCTATTTGGTGATAGGGTGTGTTCAGCGCGGCGTCAAATTAACGCGCGCTAAAGCTTTATTACAGCAATAAAACTGAACCAATCCTTTCCACCATCATTTGATGACTTCAGTAGTAAACTAAGCTAGAACGTCAATAGTTATTGCATGTTTACGGGTTACTAGGTGAGGTCATGGAGGCCGTTAACAGACAGGCCAACTTCAGGCGCAAGCCACACCGCAAGCAACGCTAACTTAGCTTAGCTCACTTAAACAGAAAACGACACTCACGTTATGATTTTGTCCAAATATGTCCAACCAAGTTTTAGGCAAAAAATATGTCCTTTTCTCAGCTTACTACGTTTTGAAATCACTCAGACCCTGCTTAGCCTGCTTCCTTTTTTTGCCCCTGCTGACAATAATAGGATTGCTATATTAGTCAGGCGCATGTTTGATCATGTTTTATCCTACTAATTATATACTGCGAAAGTGTACTTAAGTGTGTTTATTACTTCTGTCACGGCTCAACGAATTTTAGTAAAATTGGGAATAGAGATAGATTAACACATACTTTTATTCCGTTAAACTTCGGGTGAAGCCGTGAGGGCAGCTAGTATTTACATGAAAATAAATTTACTTTTGGACAATTAATAAGTATCTATATACCTAGCAGCGTCTGTCGATTTTGACCGGTAGTTAACTAATTTTTGTATGTTTTTTGTGGTGAATAGCGTAAACGCTAAGATGTAAAATACACATATTAATAACGTAAATGTTTTGTACCTAACATGTATGTCTTATGATATATAGTTCAAAGACAGTTATATATTTTGCAATTGCAATTGCGCTCAACCTCAAGATTAATTTCTAAAAAAAAAACGTACAGCAATATATGCACATGATAATGGAATTATGTTTCAGATAACTTGACCAATTACAAGTTTTCACCTATAGGTAAAAATTACTTTGTTAGTTTTAACGGGTCGAGCCGCGAATATAAAGCTGGTAAGGAATAATTTTAGTAATTATTTATAGATAATACAAGTATTATACCATTACAATAAATAATTTCAATTCTTCGCATAAAACAAAGTACCTGAGACCTCTATAATTTCTTTTTTTAGGACCCTAAATTATTCCAGGGGTCCTGCTATTCCCATTAAGCAATTAGGGGAACACATTACCGTCCGCTGCCGACTGTGAAACGAGGAATTACATTCAGGTTTCGAAATAAATTATTTCCTTTTCTATAGGTGTTTTTGGAAGTCTTTGTAAAGCGTAAAAAGGCAAGAACAAGGCTTAAGCTACCTACACATTTTATTGTTCACCTCCAAGAATACGTGATATTTAAATAAATAATTACCTAAAAATCTTCCGACGGCACGCACCATGGTGGTTGCAAGAGAATAAGAGTAATAGGTAGATAATAATAGATAAATAGTAGATAGATAGTAATATAAATAGATAGTATTAGCAAAGAAAACTAAATATTAGTACGTAAGTAATAGTTAGTTTTCTTTGGTATTATGTTTTCTTTTTGTTTCACTATCAATTTGTCTGATTCAGCTTCAGATCAAATATTTAAAACTGTGTTCAAAATTATCGGGAATCCAAAGGCTTTTTTGGAAACGTAGCATGTTTCCAAAAAGGCACGTGTATTCCCAATAACTGTGTACATAGTTGTAGATATTTAAAAAACATGAAAATATGCCTTTTTACTACTTACAATAATGATTTAGGACACGTAAGCTATTTCTAAATATGTTAAACCAAACTTGTTATTTACTTAATCATTTAATAATTACTTTATATTTTTTATATGTGTAGAAAAGCAATATCTTTTGTAGAACATAGAATACAAATTGTCCACACCTAAATCTGATTCTAAATTTGCGTCAGTTCAAACTAAATTGAAAGTCAAGGCTGAACAGAATTCAATCGTGTCAGTGTCTAATTGCTGATGACGTCATGACATTTGACACCCTTGACCTGATGCTGTCATTCCTATCATAGACTGCGTCCTCGATGTGTTCAGTCCAAATTGTACGATAGGGCCACCATCCTATACTACTGATCATAGATGGATAGATAAACACTTTTTTATTCACCTTAAACATTGAAATTAAGTATAAGTTAAATGTTTACAATGGCGTAACAATGGGCGGTTTTATCGCTTAAAGCGATCTCTTTCAGACAACACAATCATACATTTCGAATAATACATATTTATGAGTAAGAGCGCTGAATGCGCAGTAAAATGCTTTTAAGTGGCTCCGGTGGCGTCAGACTTTTTGTGGGTCCGATTGTCGATCCGATTTTTGTCACCGTCATTTGTCACTTTTTTTTGTGACCGAGATCTTGCAGGACATACATGAGCTAGTGATGATAGATGATGATAGATACATCGAATCAATCCGATGTTTGTTTAATTCGTCAACATCGAGTAAACATCGATGTTTCTTATTCGATGCATCGAAGAAGCTAACCTGCTACGATACCATTGCCTTTGCATAAGCGCCACTTTACGAGTAGTCATCGAAAACGAATTGTATCCTCAGAGCTAGGATAAAAATCGTTTTCTATGGAAACTATTATTATTCGATATATGAACAACATCGATATATTTTTTGATATATCGATATAACATCGATGATACTACTTGAAATTCATCATCATCATCAGCCGATTACGTTTCCACTACTAGGACTCGGGCCTACCTTCAAAGAGAGCCATAATCGACTACGCTGGCCCGTTGCGGGTTAGTGGATGTCACATCAGTCACATGTCCTTGAATTTTTGTGATCAATTCTTGTAAATTTCGGTTTCCTCACGATGTTTTCCTTCACCTTTAAATCCGCACATAACTTAAGTAAGTCAGAGGTCAGTGGCATTCGAATTCGGATGCGTCGGATCGAAAGTCACACGTGCTCCCACCGAGCCACACTCGTTCTTTAGCCACACTCAATCATTCGAAATTTGAATTTAGTTGGATACCCGCGATTCCATCCGCGTCGAGTTTGTTTCCTCTTGTTAAGTAAATAGTAGTTTGTGTAAAGCGTTTATATCCTACTAGCTGCGCCCCGCGGTTTCCCGAGATAATAAGTACCCTATATGTTAATCCAGGGTATAAGCTATCTCCATTCCGAATTTCACTCAAATTCGTTTAGCCGTTACAGCGTGATGGAGGAACAAACACACATACAAACTTTCGCAATTTATAATATAATATTACTAGCTGATTGATGACACCGCGGTTTCACCCGCGATTTTCTGGGTTTAAAAGTAAAATGTCCTTTTCCAGGACCTAAAAAACCTAGATGCGATATTTCGTCAATATCCGTTCAGCAGTTTTTGCGTGATTTAGTAACAAACATCCATCTATCTTCATAAAAAATGTATAACATTTGTAGAAAGTAAAATATTTGGTCGTGCTTATTAAGTTCCTTGTAGCCCTGGCCTAGTAGAGACTCCCTAGAGCCCCATTACTGTGACCGCTTTGTTGAATTGGAGAGAAAAACACGTAGAATGTTCATGTTGGCTATATTTGCTATCCAACGTTTACGTTGGTTCAACAAACCGTTTATTCCATTTTGAAGGTAATGCTCAAAATTGTATTTACGTACAAATAAAATTTTGTAACGCTGATCGGAGAATATTGGAAAGGGTGAGGTGTACTAAATGCTTAGATTATGTGATAAAACTATTTTTATTAACCGACTTCGAAAAAGGAGGAGGTTCTCTAATCGGGTGTTTTTTTTTTATGTTTGTTACCTCAGAACTCCGTCATTCATGAACCGATTTAGAAAATTCTTTGCGTTGGGTTCAGCATAGCTACGAAGTGGTCCCATATAAATTTCATCGATATGTGACCTTGGACTTCGAAGATACATTGAAGTCGGTTTTTGTATTTTTCTAAAAATTAATTATTAAGCTACTTGTTGTATAGTAGCTTATAGGGAATAGTTTTTACCTACGTTCCTCGTACGGTAAACTATTCCTGCAGGCCAGAAGTCCGTGGCAAAGAACATCTTCGTATCTTCCGCTGGATCCTGGAGCGCGTAGGAATTGCAGTCAATGGTCCTAGTCTGCTCCACCCGCGACAAAGTTGGAGCTCCGGTACAAGTCCGGTAGAGAATAGGTTCTCTACCGGACGTATCGAAAGACTTCTTCACCCGTCGTCTCTTATTATTTTTAAAGTTGTCAAAGCTTTATTCACTGATCAGGCTGTCTCATCTCACACGTACCTAGATTTTCAAAATATTTTCCTTCTAGTCATGTTTGTACGTGAAATTTGGCGGAGAACCACTCAAAAGGGCGAGGTAACTCATTTAATACGCGTTCGAAAATAACAATAGTGATAATTGGATGCAAAGCGCGACGAACTCACCTGCTTAGATAGATAGATAGATAAATACTTCATTATAAAAACCTTAAAAATATGTAAATAAAAACAAGTACATTTTACACAGTAACCAGCATTACAATAGGCGGTCTTATCGCTCAAAACGATCTCTTCCAGACAACCTTTGAACTGAAAGGACTAACGTAATTTAGAAAGACGGCTTACATACTCAGTGTAACTGGAGGAGTGGATCATCGGTGGCATGGGGGTGACGTACCTTGATATCTATCAATTTAACCCCCATGATTCTGCGGTATATGTTTTTCGAAAGTTATTTTGATCTTTGAAAATTTTGTGGAATACCGATTTTTCCGACGCACTATGCCTGTAAGTGTTAATCCATACTTTCAATCATCTCGCATCTTTAAGTATCTAGAGCAGTTCAATGACCGTTGCCTGACTTAGCAGATGAATATATAGGTTGGTAGATATACTTACCTATACAGCCACTTCGTTATATGGAGCGAAAGACCCGTGTTGTTGGGTTTATTTATTCGTGTGAAGGTGAAAAACAATTTAGTTGCATAAAACATGAAGAGATCGGTTTATTGGTGATGGATAAAATACCTACCTACCTACTTCGACCGTTACAAATTGGTTGTAGACAAATCGAAGCCTACCTATAGTATTTTTCCAACACACTTGCTCGTAAAGTGAGCCGTATTACATCGTTCTTAGGGCCATAAACCGAACTATAACACACACGTGCATAATAATTAATATTACACACTAGTGCATAATAGAATTATCCCAACAAAGTTAGCACCTAACTGCAAATCATATACGAGTAAACAGAGCATTTTCAGTTTAACCGGGTAATACAGTTTTTTTTTGTAACAACAAAGAGGTTTTATGCCGCTGAAAATCCATTAACATTTTTGGAATAAAGAAATGTGTCCCTAATTAAGACGAAAAAGCATTTATTATAATTAAATTATTTATAATTCACAATAATTCCTTATAAAATATTTGCTTTTTATCACTAAAATTATGATTTTGAAATAGGCTATTGCAATTTGTTGATCATATTTATTTTTTCCTCGCAAGTGTGTTGAAAAAGTGCGAATGAAACTCTTGAGGAACTTGTTCACTAGACACGGCTGATTTACGCTCTCGCCTACGGCTCGGGCTGCAACCCACAGCCTCGTGTATAATGAGTAACTTAGCTCACTTGTATCATATTATACTATTATACCTGCGGCTACGACGTAAAATCTAACAAGTTAATTTGGACTCACTTTCTATGTTCGATGGAGCTGTTTAACTGCTATTTTGTAATTTTAATTTTATAAACTTTTCAGGGTTCCGTACCCCAAGGGTAAAACGGGACCCTATTACTGAGACTCTGCTGTCCGTCCGTCTGTTTGTCTTTCCGTCTGTCACCAGGCTGTATCTCATGAACCGTGATAGTTAGACACTTGAAATTTTCTCAGATGATGTATTTCTGTTGCTGCTATAACAACAAATACTAAAACACAGAATTAAATAAATATTTAAGGGGGCTCCCATATAACAAAAGTTATTTTTTGCCGTTTTTATAGATAATGCTACGGAACGCTTCGTGCGCGAGTCCGACTCGTACTTGGCCGGTTTTTTTATTTTAACTGCTGTTATTATAGGGTGGCGCCTAAGCTTTGCCTCATCACACAGCCGCACAACCTAACTGAGCTAAGTAATTACCCTTTACGATGTTTGTTATTCAATCATGCAAAAACTACTGAACGGATTTTGATGAAATTTGGTTTGTAGGATTTTTAGATCCTGGAAAAAGACATAGGATACTCTGGACCTACAAATCCTACATACCAAATTTCATCAAAATCAGTAGTTATCGCGTGATTGAGTGACAAACATCCATCCATCCTCACATTTCGCATTTATTTTATTAGTAAGATTATGACTTTACGGACCATCACTTCAATATACCGTCTCTCCTATGGACCTACTTAGCGAGGGGAAAATAGCTAACATTCTCTTAATCTGTTTTTCTTGCGCATTATTTGCTTTTTCAGCGCTGGTACGATTTCGTTCCCCGACAGCGGAAAGGTTAATGTTAAAATAAACAGTTTCGGAAAACAAAATGGTGATTGTTTATTCGGGATTGGATTACATTGTTTTCGGACTGGGATTTGCGTTGAAATGAGGATATAGTACTTTTTATATTAAGTGTACTTGTAATATTATAAATAAGTTCTTTTGTTAAAAAATATATTTTTAAACACAAGCTTTTAACAAATTTGAAATCGGAACCGCAAGCAGATTAAAATGAGCCCCAACACTAGTGATTTCCATTTATCCGTCATCCACTGCCCACCTTCCGTCTTCATCATCAGATCAGCTGGCTGTCACAATAATATTGCATTGTCATCGGACTTTGACAAGTATGCCAAAATTTCAAGTTTGTAGGACAAGAGAAAGTGGTTCTGATTTAGCTTGCAAGATTCCACCCGAACAAACATAGTTTCATACAAACTAAATAAAAATTTATAAAAAAACACATTAAATAATCGTACAAAATAACACAAAATTGAGTTACATCTGGCTAATTTCTAGTACTTGCAACATCAAGTGATGAAATTTAACACACTTAGTCATTGTTGACCTTTAACCACAATACATGATAAAGATAAAATATTCACAAATTATTTATTTAAATAATCACCAAATAAGCATACTACGAGCTGAAAGTTGAACCGGAAATTGGTTCCGTCACCGTGAAACAAAATGGCTGACCTGACCGAAAGGCGAAGCTACGTGAGTTCATTACTAAAAAGTGGCCAATAAACAAAGTAACTTTAGCTAAATTTTTTTTTTTTACGCCTAATAGAATAGAATAGAATAACTCTTTATTGTAACACCAAAATACAGAAATAATTAAAAACTAAAATAACAACTAACTTAATAATAATGTCACAACGGGCGGTCTTATCGCTCAAAGCGATCTCTTCCAGACAACCCACCAGTGAAGGAATGTATACAGAAATACATATGGACGGTGTTACTTTAAGATAATTTTGTAAATAATAGATCCATGTTTGGCCACTATCTCGCCTGATGTGAAGCGATGATGTGGCCTTAGCACATAGATCTAGAGAGAGACGGCAGTTGAGCGGCTGCTCAGACCCGACTCCGCGATGGTTCACCGAACATCATCCCGAAACACGACTAGGTCGCTTGACGGCATGGCTTTGTTCGGTGGGTGGTATTACCACCACGGCCAGAGCCTACCACTCCAAAGCGCGTAAGCGGGTAATTTATGAATATATACGTTTTACCAATATGCAAAAGAGACAGACAGTATTTTGGTACTTCAGTGTCGAATTGTATCACATTTGTATTTCTAGACTATATCCTTTTCCTTCTTTTTTTCTTTTTTTTTTACCTAATGTACTTATACATACCAAATTTCATCAAAATCCGTTTAGTAGTTTTAGCGTGACTGAGTAACAAGCAACCATCCATCCTCACAAACTTTCGCATTTATAATATTCGTGTATATTCCTTATGTGTAGTAGCGTAATAACATACTTAGGTATTGTGTAATACTTTTGTCTATATATTGTCTGTAAGGTATATATTCTATGGGCCTCTGTTAATTTTACTTTATTGTAATTTAATACTGCCTGAAATAAATGAATATACCAGATCCACAAACCA
Organism: Petrophora chlorosata; assembly: GCA_951640565.1. NCBI lineage: Eukaryota > Metazoa > Arthropoda > Insecta > Lepidoptera > Geometridae > Petrophora > Petrophora chlorosata. Next base: position 8,705,463 of record OX621212.1, read on the forward strand.
TCAAACTTTTCTCTGAAAAACCTTTCCCTATCTTTCCCAAACCACTTTCAACGGCTCTCGAATCTCTCAGTGTTACTATTGAGAGCGCTCAGCCCCTTACTTCCTCTATATCCTCTTTGTTTCCTTTGGAAGCTTTCCCCTAGATTGCACTCCTAATCGGGCTTTGTGCTCGTAATGTCAAGGTTAAATAAGAGAATACTTCGAGTCGCAGTGTTCTTTTGAAGCAAAACAACATTATAGGGCAATATCATTTTTCTTCTTCCTAATCTATACTTATAATAAAACTGTAACGAGGTGGTTACTGTACATTAAAGATATTTTTTTTAAACATTTTTTTTAGGAGATACAGTGATACGAGAGGTACGTTAACAGGATTGGAGCGGGTAGATAACAGAATAGGTTGAGGGTGGTATCGGGATAGGATCGGGACAGTAACGGAATACGAGAGGGTGATGGTAACGGGATATGAGTGGGAGGGTTCCGGGTTAGGAGGGGTCGGTAACGGGATATAATGGGGATAGAAGCGGAACGGTAATGGTATAAGAAAAGGACGTGATCTGGATAGGAGTGGGACGAAAGCAGGAGTTTCCGCTCCTGCTTTGGAGCGGAAACTCCTGCTGGGGCAGGAGCGGGATTAGGGTGGGATGGAAAATTGTCGATAACAGATTAGATTACTTCACTATGTGTACGAAGTCGCAGGCTGCAGCTAGTTATATATAATCTTAGAATTTTCGCCTAGCATGCTCTAATGCAATCAGTATCAAAAAGATTGTGTTGATTTTCTCCTTTTTTGACACGGGCCTTCTCTCATAGAGAGAATACGGAACATAATCCACCACGCTGGCCCAGTGCGGGTTGGGGGATGTCACATGTCCTTGAATTTATGTGATTAATTCTAGCACGTGCCGGTTTCCTGACGACTTTTCCTGCGCCATTTTGAGAGTGAGCATTAAATCCGCACATAACTTAAGAAAGTAAAACTAAGGATACCTACAACAAACTTACAACTATTAGGAAAAAGTGCAAATTTTAGATTAGTATCAATATACAACAAAATCCCTGAATATTTAAAAACGAAACTAGATTCTGCAGAAAACTTAATCTTATCAAATTAAAAAATGTAATTATTCCGTAAATGGATTCAAAACTGACTAGCATGTGGGAAAAAAATACTCAATAAACACTTACAATATTTTAATAAAACATAAATAAATATAAATTAAAATGACTAAATGTACTCTCGCACTGACTTGCAAACGCCCTTACAAGGCTTTTGTACCAACCTAACATATAATTTAAAACCTACCTATGTACTCGTATCTATATTATTATAAAAATGAAAAAAAGCCAATTCTGTACATTGAAGATATATTTGCAAAACCAACTGGGATCGACTATTTAGAGGGTACTTTAGGGAGAACACAAATCTATCTATCTAGCTAAAAAGGAATTTATCAACTACCCGAAACTTTTATGGTTTACATTTTATACCGGAAAATGGCAAAAATCCGCAGCATAAACCATTTGTACGTCCACGCGAACGAAGTCGCGGGCAAAAGCTTGTGATAAATAAATGTAAATGAATAAATGAATTATGAATAAATAATTGGTGTGGGGACAGCTGGATTCGAACTCCGGTGCGTCGTATCTTAAATCGCACGATCCCGCTTAGCCACACTCGCTCTTTCGTGTTACTATCCATTAGTCTAATAGCAATTTGTATAGATTAGTCTACCAAATGACTTTGAAGTCAAAGGCATTTGATAGACTAATGTTTACAAATAGACTTGACAGCCTCTGTGGTGCAGTGGTTGGGCAGGTCGGTTCAAATCTCTTATACCACTGAGTTAGCGGGCTCGATTCCCGCGACGAGATAATGTTTCATGTTTAAAGTGCAAGCATTTGTTTCGCGTCTGGGTGTTGTGGGACCATGGTCCTCATAGTTCCTGGTTCCCTAGATACACAGAATCCTAGTTAGGGACTAGGGTATGTGATCGTTGGGCGTAATTATAATTTCAACACAAACATACATTACTCGTGGTAGGTCTCCCGTATGCGGGAGGCCGTCTGGTTAGGTACCACAGCTTTGCCAGTTATTCTGCCACGCAGTAATGCGCAAACATTACTGTGTTCTGGTTTATAGCCAGCAAAATTACTGGGTATATGAGACTAATTATCTGATGTCTCGGGTGATGAGCGCGATGCAATGCTACGCAGTTCTTTTTATGGTATTAAGCGTTCTGGATGGCACTGTAATTGTTATGGGCAGGCGTGGTGCTTACCATCAGGTGAATGACTTGCTCGTCTCATCAACCAGTTCAATAAAAAAAATATACCGAGTTCAACTACTGTAATCCCCATTACAGTAGTTGAACTCAGTATATTTTTTTGAATGTATACCTTTTGGAACCATTGTTATGCAAAAACTCTCATGATTCAATTTAATTAAATAAACTCACACGCACAGCGATTAAAGATCAAATAAGATAAATTAAATCATGTGTAAATACAAACAGCTAAGTTTGTTAATCTTATTAACGCATGAGTAGGTACATGTCTCAGGCTCGAATCTATAAACTATACTCAGAGCTGAGTCTAGACTCAGAGAGTTTCAAGTCAAGCTTCGTTTAATAAACGTATCTTGAAACTGGATTCATGAATAAATAACCACACAATGGTTATTAAGCCGCCAAACAGTAGTGCTCAAGCTTTACTGTGTTTCAGTTTGAAGAGCATTGTAGCCAGTAAAATGACTGGGCATTATGAGACTTAAGAGCTAATTGTCTCAGAATGACGAGCGCAGAGCAGTGACGCGTACGATTTTGCAAAACAAAATTGTGGGTGGTGCTGCAACGTATTGCTTACCATCAGGCGAAGGACCTGCTCGTCTCTTTAATTAGTTACATAAAAAAACACTCAAGTAAACGTCAAACGTGATCTCAATTCAGTTGAGTCATTCACAATCACCTATTCTATAAACAATAATCAAGTCTCGACTTGAAATTGTTCTTGATGTTGGGGTTAGTGCCGAATTGTGATCGTGGCACCCGGCCCGCGCCCGCGTCTAACATTTTTCTATAGATAATGGTCGAACGCAGGCGCTGCGTCGCGGTCGCTATTTGAAAGGCAATTCTAGACTATATAGAGTAATATTACGAAATCAGCTGAGTTTGACTTGAATGTTGAACTTGATTAAAGACTCAGGTAAATAAGGTTTGATTTTGGGTTTATAAAATAGACAGAGACTCAAGACTATAATCAAAACGTGAGTCGAGATCAGATCGAGCGTGAATAAAGTCAGATCTATAAATACGAAATTCGGTGAACTTCAGTAAATTTTCAATTAAAAGTTCCAAGCGTCTTGTAACTGCTTGGATTATACAGATGACTCAAAGTAACAAGTTAAGGTGGCACTTAAAAAGTTGGTCGTTAAGTCAAATTTGACGAACAGAACAAGAAAGTAAGACAGTCTCATAATCATAATCATAATGATCATAATCAATTTATTGGTAATAAATTAAACAGATACAATTATTTATACAACATTCATCAAATGTCACTACGTATAAAGTCATAAAATTCAATAAAAGTCATAATTTATGTACCTACTACAAATTCTTCGAAGCTGTAGAACGGCTTCTCGATAAGCCACCGTTTCAGACGAGATTTAAAGCAGCTCAAACTTGGAGCTGCAGTGATCTGGTCCGGTAGCTTATTGTATACTGTTGGGCCCATAACATGCGACGTCTTAGAGGACTTCGTAAGCGTCTCTTTAGGGTAGTGAGTTTGATTCCAGCGACGGGATAAATGTTTGTTGAAAAACGCAAATATATCTTTCGTGTCTGGGTGTTATGGGACCATGGTCCTCGTATTTTGCTGGATACAGGGAATCCTATTTAGGGGCCGAACCCGCAACCTCAGTGGTGTATGAGATTTGAGCCAACCTGCCCAACTACTACACCACCAGAAACTGTCATTATATTGCTGTGCCGTAATGCTGTTGTGTGTTGTGTTTACCAAATTATTTTAACCGACTTCAAAAAAGGAGAAGGTTCTGTGTTAGATTACATTTTTGTTATTTTATTTTTTATGTTTGATACCTCAGAACTCCGTCATTTATGAACCGATTTGGTTTTTTTTTGCGTTGGCTTCAGTATAGCTAAGAAGTGGTCCCATAAAAATTTCATCGATATTTGACCTTGGACTTCGAAGATACATTGAAGTCGGTTTTTGTATTTATCTAAAAATTGATTATATTTTATTTAAACTTTGGCAACATTAAAATAAGTTACAGATGTTATTTACTTATTCTACGTTCCATGGTAATGGTCCATGGATATCTTAGAACTAACATACATATATACAATTTATATTAAAATATTTATGTGACACGTTTTGTCGGCGACGTGTGACGCAACTTATGCATTGTACTTGTATATGGAAGCTAAAAGAAACTGAATCTGAATCCAACACATACACACACACCCTCACACACACACATAATTTTTTGTCATTTATACTACCTAAGTACGATTTAGTCTAAAATATAAGTAAGTTACTTATTTTGGGTGCTTACAAAGGTATACTTAAGGTAACAAACCGCTTATATTTAAAACTTTAACCGTGTTTTTTTTTCTTTCTACATCTGACTAGGTCAACGTGCGACTTTCGATCCAACGCACCCGAGTTCGAATCCCGTTGGCCCCGCACCATTGACTTTCTTAAGTTATATGCGGATTTAACACTAGCTCTAAAAACGGTGAAGGAAAACATCGTGTGGAAACCGGCATGTCCAAGAATTTATCACAAAAATTCAAGGACATGTGACATCCACCAACCCGCACTGAGCCACCGTGGTGGATTGCAGCCCATACTCTCTCTAGAAGGGAAGGCCCGAGTTCCAGCAGTGGGAACGTCATGGGCTAATCATGAGGTCAACGTTTGACCACGATCTAACCTGATGGGAAGCGACGATGTGGTCGAAGATGAAGTACGCTTGCTTAGTAAGCATCTATTCACTGTTGATTTTAACACACCCAGGTTGTATTTAATAGGAAACAGATGATGTCAGGGCGTTCCACGCCTGAGCTGTACGGTTAGTTAAATTGAACACCATTAGACTAAGACATCGTTGACGTCCAAACTTTAAAGAAGCTTATCTCACCCTAGCCTTGTAACGTTACGGAGGTCCCCCGGCTAGCTCTACCTATGACCTCCGCACGTACAGTACCTTTCTGGGAGAGAGAGAGGGACTGGAAGCTGTAATGAAATTATGTTAATTTGGTGATACTTTTAATACAGTATATAAAACAGTGCTGCTGAGGAAAAGATCTTCTGGGTAATGAAAATTGTCGATGGAGGGAAATGAGAACGTATACTTTGTCGATAGGCTTCTTCTGCCTGTCGAAGAGGGTAAATGAGAACGTAGTACTTTGTCCTTGTCGATAGGCTTCTTCTGCCTGTCGAAGAGGGTAAATGAGGACGTAGAACTTTGTCCTGGGTTTGTCCTTCCCCCGAGAAACTGGAAGTTTGTCCTGGGTTTGTCCTTCTCCCAATCCAGGGGACGTTCGACGTCGGTGAGTGGGCCTTTGTTTGGGCCACCAACCTGTGATACCTCACAACAACGGAGCCACAAAAATAATATGGTTTTCCACCTTTTACAAATCGTGAGAGAACCTTTCTCTCTCCAAGCTCAAGTTCAAGTCCTGGTTTTCCTCTTTTTTCCGTTCTCTGTCAGTTCATCAAATTTTGAATTCTGTTTTCTTTTTCCTCAAGGCAATAAAAGTAGGTCCATTAGAAATAAATAAAAAATAGGTTTGATGACTCATGAAATATGAATGAAGATGATATGTAACACTACAGCCTGAATAATAAATTTTAATGCATGCTTATATAATATACTAAAAATTTACTTTTTTGGTAACATTAAAACATATTCGTGATAACATTCAGTTAAAGGGGTACATAAACACCTCGATGCTTCTGTTATCTAGAAAACCAATCACTTAGACCTTCAAAGAACGTTCGGAAAATGTATTCAACCTAAAGCCATTTCGTTTTCGTAAAAAGTGCTATTGAAATTCAGGGGTGATTTACACTTTAGCACAAAACAGTCTGTACATGGAGGACTTAATATATATTTTTTTTTTACGCTTAATAGATCCATGTTTGGCCACTATCTCGCCTGATGTGAAGCGATGATGTGGCCTAAGATGAAGCACATAGATCTAGAGAGAGACGGCAGTATATTAGATAGCATTTTCTACCATCCTGGACGTGCCAGAAAAATTGATAGCGGCGCAGTAAAGTGCGTGATGGAAAATTAAAAATATTATTAATTATTGCCTAAAAAAGTTTCTTTTTTTTTGCGGAACTAAGTGATGAGACGAGCAGTCGTTCGCCTGATGGTAAAAGCCCATATAACAATTGCAATGCCGCCCAGAACTTTTTATAGCATAAAAAGTACTGCGTAGCACTGCATTGCGCTCATCACCCCGAGACATTGGATATTAAGTCTCTTATACACACATTTCACAGAAAGTAAATTCAAATTACGCGTTAAGAATGTTCTAATGAGAAAAGCATACTACACTGTTCGTAATTACATAAAAGACAAAGATGCTTGGAACATTCCACTTCTACAAAGTAACCAACTGGTACATAAGAAACATAACAAATAAAATAAAAAATAACATTGTAAAACCCCAAAAAATTGTAACAAAATCTCTAAAAAAAAATGCCCCTCAGTTTTTTGCCGTATCTTCTGAGTAGTGGTTCTTTTTCCGATACGGTGATTGTGATAATTTGACGTTCATAAGTGCGTCTGTGATGCCAAAATGATTAAAGAGATTTTGAGTATGATTTTTGATTTTATGTCCAGTAATTTCGCTGGCTACAATGCCCTACAAACCGGAACACAGTAACGCTTGGGCACTACTGCTTGGCGGCAGGATAACTGGCAAAGCTGTTGTACCTACCCAGACTGCATCCCGCATACGAGAGACCATCATATAAACGACCAGCTCGTCTCGTCATTCAGTTACTTAAAGAAAAAGCATTGCGTTGCGCTCATCACCCCAGCAATTTCGCTAGCTACAAGAAGTGGAGGTTCGTTCAGTCGTTCAATAATAATTCTTCTTTATAAAATTTCTATAGAACCTTTTTATTTTCAAAGTAACGGCTCATATATTATGACGTTATGACCTTTCCGGCAAGGTCAGCAGTCGGGTTTATTAGGGCCTAACAGAAATAAAAAAGCCTACCGACGAATTACTCTACGTTCGTGTGTACCGTGTACGCTATTCCGGATTTTGCCAAATGGAAACGGGCGTTTATGTGCGGAAATATCTTTATTTAGGTACCTACTTTTATTTATACCTACCTTATATATGAGTGAGGGTGGCTCAGTGTGAGTACGTGCGACTTTCGATCCGACGCACTCGAGTTTGAATTCCGCCGCACGTTGACTTTCTAGAGTTATATGCGGATTTAACATTCACTCTAATAGCGTTGAAGGAAAACATCGTGAGGAGACCGTGTAACGTTACGGAGGTCCCCCGGCTAGCTCTACCTATGACCTCCGCACGTACAGTACCCTTCTGGGAGAGAGAGAGGGACTGGGAAGCTGTAATAAAATTTATGTTAATTTGGTGATACTTTTAATACAGTATATAAAACAGTGCTGCTGAGGAAAAGATCTTCTGGGTAATGAAAATTGTCGATAGAGGGAAATGAGAACGTATACTTTGTCGATAGGCTTCTTCTGCCTGTCGAAGAGGGTAAATGAGAACGTAGAACTTTGTCCTGGGCTTGTCCTTCTCCCGAGAAACTGGAAGTTTGTCCTGGGTTTGTCCTTCTCCCAATCCAGGGGACGTTTGACGGCGGTGAGTAGGCCTTTGTTCGGGCCACCAACTAGTGATACCTCACAACAACGGAGCCACAAAAATAATATGATTTTCCACCTTTAACAAATCGTGAGAGAACCTTTCTCTCTCCAAGCTCAAGTTCAAGTCCTCGTTTTTTCCTCTTTTTTCCGTTCTCTGTCAGTTCATCAAATTTTGATTTCTGTTTTCTTTTTCCTCAAGGCAATAAAAGTAGGTCCATTAGAAATAAATAAGAAATAGGTTTGATGAGTCATGAAAAATGAATGAAGATGTATGTAACACTACAACCGGCATGTCTAATAATAATTAATCACTATTTTATGATTAATTTTTGGAGTTTCCGTGTTTCCTCACGATATTTTTCTGCACCGTTTTTAGAGCTAGTGGTAAATGACCATGTTGTAGCTCAAAGGGAATGCCGACGAAGATAAAAAATAAACGTTCCACTAGTTATTCGAACTATAATGATGCGGGGAGAAGGAGACGGCACGTCCCAATGAAAGTCCGAAGTTTCGGCAAATTCGGCCAACCGAAACCAACGAAGCTCTTCTGTGGAGGTCTGGACCTTCCACCTTCCTAGTCTCCCTGATCTTCCTAATCTTCCTAGTCTTCTAATCTTCAGATCTTCCTTTTCTTCTTGGTGTTCCTTTCTTATTGTTCAGCTCTTGTCCGCTGAGAACACACTCTAATTTCTATTATTCTATTATTGCTCTTCCACCTCCCCCTGGGGGGATGGTAGGGGGGGGCCTCGGGGGGGTTCCCATTGCCCAGGCGTAAACTCACGGGGGCATCAACCCCCGGGGAACTGGCAGGCCACCGTGGGCTTCTCCTTCGGAGTGCCTCATCGGTGGCTCTGTGTTGGTCTTGGTGCCCCTCCTGGGGGCGATCCGTCGAGGCGCCTTCATCTGCCCTCTTCGCGGGCATCCTCCTCGTCCTGCTGCGGGAGAATATCGCGGGGCAGTGCACGCCTCTGCGGTTCGTCGGGGGGCCTTGTATGGTGGGATGCAATGTCTTGCAGGTGAGGGTGTGGTCCGTTGACGGCGCGGTCGTACATGCGACGCGCCAGCCGGACCACGAACTCCTTCACCGGCTCGATCCCGACGTCGCGGGCGATTACGTCATTGCGTACGTAACGGCCCGCTCCCGTGCACATGCGCAGGGCGACGTTTTGAACTGTTTGGAGTCGCCTCCGTTGGGCTTCCGAACATAGTGGGTACCATGCCGGTGCCGCATACGTGAGGCGAGTACGAATGTAGGTCTTATATACTCCCACTTTCGTACGTAGTGGGAGCTTCGACGCTAGGACCGGACGGAGGAGTGCGCGGGCGGCCTTCGCCTGGCAGACTGCGTTGTCCACCTGTGGGCACATCCTCAACGTCCGGTCGATGCGGACGCCCAGGTACTTTACTGTAGTTTCCCACTTGACGTCCTGTCCAAACAGTTTTAGTGGAGGTATCAGGGTGCGCTGGGCTCCGGTAAGCATCGCGGCCGTCTTCCCCACGTTGACGGCCATCCTCCACTTACCGAGCCATTCTGGCAGGAGATCCAATACTCGCTGCACCCTGTTTGCCGCGACGGTCGAGCTGGCAGATGATGCAAAGTACGCACTGTCGTCGGCGTACAATGCGAGCATGACACCCCGTTCTCCTGGCCGGAGATGTTCTTCCTCCAGGATCGGGATGTCGTCCGTGTATAGTCCGTACAGCGCCGGCGAGAGGCAGCTCCCCTGCGGTACGCCTGCACGGACAGGCCGTTCAGTTGACGTGGCATCTTCTACAGCCACGACGAACTTTCTATTGTAGAGAAACGACGCCACGATGTGCGTCAGAGCGGGTGGCGTCGTTGTCAGGGTGAGCTTGAACAGGAGACCGTCGTGCCACACTCGGTCAAACGCCTTCTCTATGTCGAGATAGACGCTGACGGTGCGGCGGCCTCTGTTCATCTCTTCCGCGAGGTGGTGCAGCACCCTGACGAGCTGGAGTGTTGTCGAGTGCCCGGCGCGGAAACCAAACTGCTCCTCTCTCGGAGTCAGGTGAGGTCTCATCCTACGCAGCAGCAGGCGCTCGAACAACTTTGAAATGGTCGGTTGCAGCGTGATGGGTCTGTAGCTGGCGGGTAATCGGCGATCCTTTCCTGGTTTCGGCAGCACGATTACCCTACCAGTCTTCCATTCCTGGGGGAAGCAACGGGTACGCAGGACTCCGTTGAAGAGCCGCGCTATAGACACCAGGCCCTTCGTGGGTAGTTGTTTTAGGACGGCATTTGTAATGCCGTCTAACCCTGGTGCCTTTTTTCCTGGTAGTCTTAGCACGGCCCTCTTCACCTCCGCCGGCGATATAAAATCGTCACCTTCTAGCGGTGGCGGCGGGGTGGCCAGGAACACTGCGACCTTTTCCTGGACCATCTGGTGGTGTTCCAGTACTGCACGCGTCACGTCTGTGGGGATTTGGTGCAGTTGGAACTGCTCTTCCAGATGGTCGGCCAGCAACTCAGCTCTCTCTTCGGCCTTGTATCGGCGCTGTCCCGTGCTGTCTAGCAACGGGCATACCGATACCTTCGCCCTGGTCAGACTCCGATTAAGTTGATACAGGCTGGCTTTCGTGGGATCTTCTGCGATCTCTGTGATCCTTTCATCCCACGTTTCGCCCCGCCAAGCCTGTACTTCCGAGGAAAGCGTCTCCTTCAGAGCATTTAGCTCACGCTTTACTCGGGGACACCGGGTGTGCGCCCAGAGCTGTCGCAGTTGCCTCTTCTTTCGGTGCATCGCCCGTAGGCGAGGAGGCAACTGCTCCCTTCTCTGGGTGGCTGGGACAGGTCTCGAAGCCTCATCTTTGGCTTGTATGATCTGGGACGTGATGTCGGTCGCACAACTCTCCACTTCTTCTGCGGTAAACACACTCTAACCGATTTCGGACTCACTTACGTACCTCGTAGCTTTACCGTAAGGAGAACACCGATTTTCTAGAACAAAGTGCTACCTTATTTTTGCTTCGTTGGTTATGGTTTTTGGTCGATAACTTTATTGTTTCTTATCGTACAATCAAGTTTATATATGTCGTTTTATTCGTCTAAATGAGGCCTATCTTTTGGTATAATGATCATTATTATCTGATTCCTACTTATTGAGTTATCATTAATTTTCTAGAAAAAATACAAATCTATCAAAGTTCGAGAACTTTCTCTACAAATCTATCAAAGTTCGAGAACTTTCCCTACCTAATTGAGGTGAGCTAGGGGGTTAAACTTTATTATGTCCTATTTGCTAGACTTAATTCTACCTATAAAAATATTTTCATGGGAATATTATGAGATAAAATCTCAACTTTTAAACATAAAGAAACTTATAGGTACTACGTTCCGTTTTCGTCGTCGACACAAATAGATATTCAAATGCTAAAAACTTCAACGCCCATACACATGTTAATTTTGGGAGTGTATAGCTGTTTCGTCTGTTTAAGACTCATCAGGTGCGCGGCGACTGATCCACAAGTTCAAAGTCACTCAGTAAGCTATGGAGAGGGCTATGCTCGGAGTTTCGCAATAAGGTAATCCGACAGAGAACCAAAGTAACCGATATAGCCCATAGAAATAGCAAGCAGAAGTGGCAATGGGCTGGTCACATCTCTCGAAGGACGGACAACCGTTGGAGTAGACGTGTCCTTGAGTGGAGACCGCGAATTGGCAAGCGTAGTGTAGGACGCCCACCGGCCAGGTGGAGCGACGACCTGCGAAAGACGGCTGGAAGAAACTGGATGGGAAGAGCCGAAGACCGGGCTCAATGGCGTTCGTTGGGAGAGGCCTATGTCCAGCAGTGGACGAGTACAGGCTGATGATGATGATGATGATGAGGTGCGCGGCGGCAACTGCCACACGACAGCCAGACTACTGTCTGAGGAAGGTCTAACACCCGAGATGTGTCACTTTTGATATAGCAAATAAATACATAAAAAAAATATTTAAGGTAATGTAATGTAAAACAGAAACATGCAATAAATATAAGACAGTAGTATAAATAAGAGCCAGGCTCAAAGGAAGAAAGAATAAAAAAAGGTTATAAAGATAGATCTCACTCTGCGGATGTACCAATGCATTATTTTAAACGAAATATAGGTGCCGAGGGTGCCGGGAAGTGCTGGGAGGAGGGGTGAAGGAGAGAATGGGGGGGGGGGTGTTTCTTAAGTAGGTGCAAGGTACTTTTAAAGGGTATATTAATATTAGACTAGCTCCCTTGAAAACTGTTCGTTTTCCGGGATAAAGTAGTATCCTAGTACATAGATCTCATGTAGTCTGGAAGAGATCGCTTATTAGCGATAAGACCGCCCATTGTACTAATAAAATTTATAAGTTCTATGTTGATTTGTTCTTGTTATGTTTTTGGTGAACAATAAAGTGTTTATATCCTGTGTTAATGCAGGTTATAAACTATCTCCATTCCGTTTAGTAACAAGTCTATTCCGACACAATCTTGATGATGATGATGATGTCCTCCTTGACGTATCCGTCCACGGCGAACCCTGTCAGCTTCGGTGAGATCTTAAATGGCTGGCAAAAACAAATTTGGTTTTGAGGCCTATTGCAGGGCGCACAGTGCAATTGTCCTGACTTATTGTACGTGTAGGATAGGATAGGATATAGGAAGTCTTAGGTCGGTTCTTTCTAAGAAAGCGTTATCACAACAATACACAATCATAACGTGAATATAGCCGTTTATATTTATAATGAATATTTCGACTCAAGATAGTTTCCAAACTTTAACTACTTAATATCCTGGATTAATACATTGGCTACTTTTTGTACTAATAGCTCTAATAAAAACAACATTTTCCCCTGCCGAATGTACCAAAAGAAACTAATTTCACCTCTAGGGAGGGAAGTAATAGCATTTCCGCTGATAAAAGTCCATATTCATTTTCATTTGTGCAATTTGCTCTCTCTTGCAGAATTAAAGATAAATATATACTAGATGCGCCCCGCGGTTTCCCAAGATAAAAATTATAACAAACACATCAAATTTTACCAAAATCTGTTCAATAGTTTTTGCTTGATTGAGTAAATATACATCAATCTATTCATCCATCCATCTATCCAACATAATTTATATTTATTTATGTATTGAATAAGGAAATTATTACAAAAAAAATATAGCATCTATTTATCTATCAGCAAATAACGCTGTCTTATTATTATGCAGGTGTGCAAATTTTCCACAATGAATATAAAAATACACACATAAATATCAAAATAAATTAATTAAAAGACATTATCAAAAAAAGTATGAAATGTCATTGCAAAATCAATTATATATGAGAAGTCATTAATAAATTAAATTAAAACGTCATTATAAAATAAGATTACATATTTGAAAAAATAAAATATTAAATTCAGGCCAGACGCCTCATAGAAACAACAGGTGACCAAAGAGCTGGCGCTTACCTCGGCCAACGGATTAATCTGGCCATTCAACGAGGTAACGTCGCCAGCTTTTTGGGCAACTTGCCCGCGGTCGGTGACCTAAATTCTGTGTTTTATATTTAATTTCATTTTTTAATTTTGCTGTAAGTTAGTTAAGTTTTTATCACTGTATATATTTGTACATAATTGTTTATAAATAAATTATTTAATATATGTTCAAGTTCAAAGTTAAAAATAAAATAAAAAATAAATTAAATTTGGAAAATAAATCATCATGATTTATTAATAAAATTAATAACAATTGTCATTTTAAATATCGTTATATAAAAAAATTATGAATTGAAAAAATAAAATATTTAATTAGACATAAATAGTTATTACCACATTAAATGGTAAATTAACTATATGTAAAATGACAATTATTATTCATTTTAAAAATTAATTATTCATCTATGCTATATCCATCCATCCACACAAACTTTCGCATTTATGATGTTCAGCACAAAAGCTTCGGAATCCAGTTTCCTATTTTTATGAAATCTTCGTAAGATTTTCAAAAACCATTATCAGATATTATGACTCTAAGGGACAAAACTGCCATTCCAAATGACGAAGATATGTTAACTCTTTATGCCAAATCGAGGCAAAAAGGTTTAGTCCATAAGGGATCTCGGACCCTTTGTTTCATTAAATTGTCCATTCTAGCGTATATAATTTTATTGTGATTATGTCGAGCATTTCGATGAATTCATATCTGAAATCTCGTATATAACGGGTTTGTAGTAAATGTTCGTTTAAATAACTGTTTTTCGTAATTACGATATAGGTTTTTTTTTACCACGTTTTTATTAAATCATTTGCTTGTTTGTCTGTCTGTGTGTCGGGTGATCTTAATTTTAGGTAAATGAAACTTACGGATATGTTAGTAATCCTAGAATAGTATTGCGTCACATAATGGTACAGACTGTGTCTGTATCAGTTTTGTTGAGAAAAATCTATGGGCCATACAGTCATATGAAAGAGAGAGAGAGAGAGAGAGAGAGAGAGAGAATATTCAATGTGAAACCGGATTCACACTATTAACACGTTTTATGTCGTGACACTTAAACGTGCAAAATTTTCCGACACAGCGTCAGAGTGCATATACATAGATCTTGGCCCCTAATCACAGAATACCAAGGAACAGAAGCATCACTCCGCAAAGAAATTTAATCAAATAGCGACTCTTGCTATGACGCATAAAAATTCAATTCAGCTCGCGTAGCGCTACATACCTAACAGTCGTATTAACCTACAGAGCGCCTCTCTTTCTATCGCATAGCTCTTATCTCTTCTGACGCGGCACGTGTAACGACGCGCGACCCGCCGTCGGTGTCCGGCTATGTACTTGTAGTTGCGTACCTACAGTGCGGAGTGCGCTACACCTGCCCTAACTAGGATTCCCTATATCTAGGGAACCAGGAACTATGAGGACCATGCTCCCACAACACCCAGCCACGAAATAAATGCATGCGCTTTATTTTCTGTTCACAAACATTTGGCATGTCGCGGGAATCGAACCCGCTACCTCAGTAATGTATGACATTTAAGCCAACCTGCCCAACCACTATACCACAGAGGCTGTCAAGTAGTGTTAATAAAGCGAATACGGCTTGAATGCGAAGCCGGGTCGGGTCGCTACTCGCTAGATTTAGTTTTCTTTGTCGCTAGTGGGCCATAAAAGGAAGCAGTTTCTATAATGACCAGTCCAATAGCAGTAGTCCTTGACACATTTGGCTCTAGTTCAATGCCATCTATGAGTTTCTGGAAGATGATCTCCTAGTACTAACATATTTTTGTATACAAAAGACCAAGTTAAATAAATATAATAAATAAGCCCAACGATCACATACATAAAAATCCTAGTACTTAGGTAACCAAGAACTTGAGGACCATGGTCCCACAACACTTGGTTATTTTCTTATTTTCTATACCATTATAAAGATGGAACTGAGTCAGTTCTGTACGTCGAAACATTTTTTGGAAAAACCAACTGGGATGTCTATTTATAGGGCACTGAACACCAATCCACGGTATTTAGAATTTTTTCTGTTTGTTATCTAAGTATAGACTATAGTTAATTGCTGAACGGATTTTAACGCGGTCTTCACGGCTTGGTACACTTAGATTAAGGTGTATGTTACATCAAAATCGGTTGGGTGCCTATGAAGATACAGCTTGACCTCTTCATATTACGCGCTCTCATAAACTGGGTAGTTCTTGTTAAGATGGTCTTGTAAAAAAATCGAATATGGGCTTCCACTGCCGCCCACGCGGATGAAGTCGCGGGAAAGAGCAAGTTCTGAATATTTGTCACAGTCAGTATACGTAGCAATTTAGGCGGAAAATTGAAGATATTTTGCTGAAAATGCCTTCAATTTAGTATTCTGGTAAAACGAATTCTTGTGCTGGTAATATAACAGACGTTACTGAGATTCATTATTTTTTATATTTATTATTCATTAAAGAATATGTATCATTTAGGAAGGAGGTCCCCAAGATACAGGTTTACCTAGTTTGGGGACTAATGGACTATGTATTTGTAAACTAAGTATTTTTTCAATAAAACGTTATTATTATTATTATTCATACCAGTTTTGGGTAAATATCTGAGACATTATGAAAATTCTGCATTTTTGTACAAAGAATTCTGGCACTGAAAATATTCTGGCTTACTTTGGTTACAAGCGATTTTCAGTAAACTATAATATAAAAAACCCCCGACACAAAAATCCTATAAAAAGTAAAAAAACGGCTGAACCAATTTTTATCAAACAACAAGAACGACCGCTAGAAAACCTGTCTTCAAATAAAAAAAACCGTATCCAAATCGGTTCACCCGTTTAAAAGCTACGGTGCCACAGACAGACACACATAGTGGTCAAACTTATAAAGCCCCTCCTTTTTAAAAAAAATTGCGTCTAAAAAAGTTGAAGAGAGCAACGACATTGTTATGTTTTAAGTCTTTGTAACGTGAATTTGTCATTTTAAAACTAATAAGTTCATCTATTACAACTTATAACTACTGAGTCCTGTGAGGAACCGAGGAACACAGCGTTAGAGCTCTGAAAGTTTCAGTTCGTTTAACTTTTTCAATTATAAAGCGCTGCAATGTAGAAAGGGTTTATTTAAGATCATTTTCATTTGCTAAAACTTGGGATTCTATTGTTAATTTTAGCGTTTTTAGTTGGTGTAAAGCAAACTTTCCTTGGGATAAGTATGATACGTTTATAAAATGTATTTGAAGGGTATTCAGTTAGCTCAACCGATACTCATGAAGGTAGGTAGGACCTTTAATTGGTGGTAGGTTTCTCGTATGAAAGATACCGTCTGGGTGTCTTTCATACGAGAACCGCTCTGCCAGTTATTCAGCCACCAAGCAGTAGAGCGCTAGCATTACTGTTCCGGTTTGAAGTGCAGTGCCGCGTAGGATTTTGCAAAAAAAGTTCTGGGTGGTGCTGTTTTTGTTATGGGCGGCGTATTGCTTACCATCAGGCAAACGACCAGCTCGTCCCGTCATTCAGTTATATAAAAAAAATTAGCTCAACCGATACCCATGAAGGTACATATAAATTTTCATTAAGTTTAGTTTAAATTAACTCAAACACCGATCTCGATCGCTTTCTCGATGTCATGTTATCGGTATTTGTTAGTGGAATTGTCGAACTTTTCTACTCAAGGTCGGCGTCCCAATCCGCAAACGAAATAGGGATAGTATTTCGTTTACGTTCGCTAAAAATGAACGATATTGCAATTAATGCTAACGTCTATAGTCCAGGGTAAAGCATTTGATTATTTAAACCCTTTCATTCGCCGCGAATCAATTTAATAGAAATAAGTACATAATTGTATCTATAATTAGATAATTGTATCCAAGACATCACGAAAAGAAACAGAATTATATATAAAAAAGTCGTTTACGGGTCGCGTTGACGCGCGCATTCCCGCATGCGTGTTAAGTCGAGAGGCGACAACCCCGCGCAGAGGACGAGGTCTAAGAGCCTGCACAACGCTGATGACCACCTGCTATATCCTTCCAAATTTGAAATTGTTAGCGATCGGGATCGGTGTACGAGTACACAATTCCCCTGCTGAATCCAAAACTATTATCATCATTTGCGCAGTTTATCCTGTAAAAATAACTAAAGCTTTTAAATCATCAAAAAAGCTTATCAGCCGGAATATTCTGGAAGCTGAAATCCCGGATGTTCGGATAACATGGCCTGATAGATTACACCCGCGGCGAGTCTGCTAAACCGACCATGAATTGAAGTTACACAATACAGTTTTATATACATACTTATCTACTTGTATCTACACAGATAGATAAGGGTAATCTCCTCTGGAACTCTAACTATCGTACGACGTTGCGGAAATTCATCTCAAAACTGAAACGCAATAAAAATAAAGAAAGAAAGAAAGACGAAAGAAAATATATTTATTCAAGACAGATACACTATACGAGTAGGTACATATAAATGAAAAAGATAACACATGTAATAAATACATAATTTAATTTTAGTATAATGGAACGTTGCGCAATGTCAGGAAAAGGTTCTGATTCAGCATAAAAACGAAGGTAATAAATACCTTAGTACTGTTTTTCAGCCGGAACCTATGACCGTGACATCGCGAACAGAGAAATATATAACAAAGTAAAATATACACAAAGGGCCCTATTAATAAACTGTAAATTAAGTTAAACAATGCTTAACATGCTTAACATAACATAATTAGAACGCTTTTTTGTAATTGTAATCCCGAAGAACGCTTTTTTCTTCTAGTTGACGGAGAGAGATTTAAAAGCCCGTACGTGCCTATTATTTATTCTTCGTAGACGGCATTCACACTTTTCCGAGCGAATGGCATGGATATTGTGTCGACACAAATGTTGCATGCGTGTGGCGTGTGGCGTGTGGCGATGTGGCGCCTCACTTACCGATTGGCTGCTGGATTATTTATGGACCTTTTTCCATAGAAAGAGCGACAAAGACTGACGCTACGCCACATGCAGTGACATGTTTTGTAGGATTTCGTTGAAAGTTTTACAATTTGGGATTCTTTTTTGGTTTTGTTGAGAGCTACCATTTATATTGACGGTTTAGCCATTGATACAATAGTTAATTTTTAGAAAATACAAAAGCCGACTTTAATGTATCTTCGAAGTTCGAGGTCAAACAGCGATGAAATTTATATGGGACCACTTCGTAGCTATAAGAAAAATGCCAAAAGAATTTTCCAATACGGTTCATAAATGACGGAGTTCTGAGGAAACAAACATAAAAAAAACAATTGAACAGAGAACCTTCTCCTTTTTTGAAGTCGGTTAAAAACTATTTTTCTTTTATACCTAATTTTGTGAAAATCAGTGGTTTTCGGAATAAGGTGAAAAATAGAGAGCTTCATATACATTCTACTGACTTAGAATCGCCCGCCACGCGTGGTCCACGCTACAGTAGCAATACTTATAACTGTATACACAATTTTTCACTTTTTTATCAAACAAAAAAACCGACTTCAATGTGTCTTCAAAGTTTAGAGCGAGTGTGGCTCAGCGGAAACTCGTGCGCCTTTCGATCAGACGCACCTGGGTTCGTATCCCGACTCGGCCCTGCACCAATGACTTATAGTTAAGTGCAGATTTTGCACGCTCGCTCTAAAACGGTGAAGGAAAACATCGTGATGAAACCTGCTTACGCGCTTTGGAGTGGTAGGCTCTGGCCGTGGTTGTAATACCACCCACCGAACAAAGCCATGCCGTCAGGCGACCTAGTCGTGTTTCGGGATGATGGTCGGTGAACCATCAGGGAGACGGGTCTAAGCAGCCGCTCAACTGCCGTCTCTCTCTAGATCTATGTGCTCCTTCTTAGGCCACATCATCGCTTCACATCAGGCGAGATGGTGGCCAAACATAGATCTAAAAAAAAAGGTCAAATATCAATGAAATTTATATGGGACCACTTCGTAGCCATACTAACCCAACGCAAAAATAATTTTCCAAATCGGTTCATGAATGACGTAGTTCTGAGGTAACAAGCATAAAAAAAATACAATCGAATAGAGAACCTTCTCCTTTGTTTGAACTTGGTTAATAATTGACTTCGATGTCTCACTAATTATTTAAATTAAAAGTACGTATATACGATGCCCTTGTACGTGGTTCTGACTCTGAAATTCCGGATATTCAGCAAAAGATAATGCGGCTCGATACGCCTGTCTAGCCGCTGGCAACCATGATATACTGTGGAACTTTGACAATGCCTGGCTTACATATTCCGATAACGACTTAATTTGACGATGATATACGAACATACATACATACATTTTTTTATAACGGCGAATGCCTTTATTACTGTAAACAACTCTACACTCTACTTGCTAAAACTAAACTAACTACTTACAAGGAGAAGCAATTGGACAGCCCATAGACCATTAAAAGTCTATAGATAGCTCAAATGCTCCAACCCACTACCAGTGGGCAGCGTACCCAAGACATGTGACATACATACATACATATATGTGATTTAATATCTGATGTGAAGAGGTGATGAGCGCAATGCAGTCCTACGCAGTGCTTTTTATGGTACTAAAAGTTCTAGGTGGCCCTGCAATAGTTGGCGTGGCGCTTACCACCAGGCGAACGACATGCTCGTCTCTTCACTCAGTTCCATTAAAAAATAAATGATGTATTGACTTGAGTAGTAGTAGAGCAAGTGTGGCTCAGCGGGAGCACGTGCGACTTTCTATCCGACGCTCCCGAGTTCAAATCCCGCTGGCCCAGCACCACTGATTTTCTTAAGTTATGTGCGGATTCAACCCACGCTCTAAAAACATCGAAGGAAAACATCGTGAGGAAACCAAGAATTAATCACGAAAATTTAAGGAAATGTGATATCCACCAACCCGCGCTGGGCCAGCGTGGCGGATTATGGCATACTCTCTCTATGAGAGAAAGCCCGTGTCCCAGCAGTGGGAACATAATGAGTAAAAATGAGTTGAATAGATCAATAATTTTAAAACGACAGAAAAGGGGACAGCATCCAACTCCTTTTATATTATCCTTCTTCAATCCTATTCTACTATCCTACTTCCTTCTTACTAATATTATAAATGCGAAAGTTGGTATGGATGGATGGATGGATGGATAGATGGATAGATGGATGGATGGATGGATGGGTGGATGGATCTATGGATAAATTATATATGGATTATAAACTAAATTCGTATTAATTTCAGATTTTTGTTAATTAGCGTTTCGGGAGAAAACGTTTCTACCACACTAAGTCTCAACCAAATTTGGTAATTTTGGTCTCAATTTCTTAAAAGGATAATAAACTAGGTTTGTAGGTTTTCCTTTTTCTTAGTTTATGTTTATTTTTAAAGTTAACAGCTTCCAAACTTCAAAAAAAAATTTCTAGTAAATATCGAGTTTTTTGGGTCCATTTCTTCAAATTCTATAAGAATTATCGAAAAAATGAAAACCTACAAACCTCAATAATGGTAACATATCTTACATGTCCAAATTTCATCGTATTTGGTTAATGTTTAGGGGTAGAAAAACGTTTTCTCTTTTTGTATGAAAATTTCAGCGTGCCGTTCCCTCTTAATATATTTAAATCATAGAAATGGACATACCTAGGCTCCTTTTTATCCCAAGAAACCGCGTCTGAAACCGCAGGGCGTTGCTAGTAGGTAAAACTAACAGTTTAAGAATATATCCATTAAAAATCAAACAAGAAAAATAGCTAAAACTTACCACAATTTACCCAATCGTGAGCAAAATCCCTATCACTTGCCACTGACGAGGGACGGCGGCGGCCAGGCGTCGGCATCCGAGATGTAGGCATCTTATCAGCTCATTTGAATATTTCAGACCAAGAGGGTAGTCCTAATAAGGTCACAGAATAAACATTAGTAGGTACCAGCAGCGGCCGGCGACGCGCCAGAAAGTAAATTGAATGTTGGTGTTGTCGAAGTATTTTCTGTCAAACTAATAAACTAAGTATAAGTTATTTAAATTGTCGAATTATGTTCAGTCGAAACAATGACTTGTCGAACTATACTTTGTCGAACTAAGTGTCGTGTCGAAATAAAGAACTGTCGAAGCAAAAAACGACACCACGTGGTACAGTACAATACAAAAACACTTTAATGCACACACAAAAACTCAATATAAGAAAAAAAGTCACAAAAATCGTAGATTTGACGTACAACGTTCGGTCTTGTAACTTAGAGCGATTTCTTCCAGGCAACCTTCGAATGTCATGAACCTTTTATCTGGGATTTTGTTATATTTTTTATCGCCATTACGTTTTGGCCTGAACTATGGAGAAATCTAAATGATGTACCTTATTATTCAGAAATAATAATTTACCTTATTATCTGATTTCTGTGGATGGTACAAATTCCTGAGCCGTGGGAATATATGCTTGTAGGAATACTGTGCGGCTTACGGAACCTTACAGATAGGATTGCACGTGTATATATAGATAGGAGTGCACAAAGCAAACAAACTCAATAAATGTCTTGTCCTGTTCTCGTAGTTCCTGGTTCCCAAGATACAAAAAATCATAGATAGGCAGGATCTAAGAGTATGTATGTGATCGTTCGGCGCTATTTATATATTTACTAGCTGACCCAGCAAACGTTGTTTTGACATATAAATTAAAAAAAAATGTAAAGGGTGAACAACCCTTATCACTTAGGGGGATGAAAAATAGATGTTGGCCGATTCTCATAGATACCGGATAAGCACAAAAAATTTCATCAAAATCGGTCAAGCCGTTTCGGAGGAGTATGGCAACGAAAACTGTGACACGAGAATTTTATATATTAAAGAAAGATAAAGAAAGAAAGAAAAGATGTAAATCTTATACGAAATATGATAAAAAAACACACAGTTCTAAAACTATGTGCTATACAGGTTTGAAGGGCATTGTAGCCACCGAAATTACTAGGCATTATGAGACTTAACAGCTAATTGTCTCAGGGTGACGAGCGCAGTGCAGCGCCGCGCTGGATTTTGCAAAACAATGTTTTGGGTGGTGCTGTTATTGTTATGGGCTGGCGTATTGTTAACCATCAGGCAAACGACTGAATAGACTCGTCACTCAGTTACTTAAAAAAAATGCAAAAAATATCCATGTCAATTACATAACTAATAATTAATTTTTAGAAAAAACAACAACCGACTTCAATTTATCTTCGAAGTCCAAGGTCAAATATCGGTGAAATTTATATGGGACCACTTCGTAGCTATACTGAACCCAACGCAAAAAGAATTTTCCAAATCAGTTCATAAATGACGGAGTTCTGAGGAAACAACAATAAAAAAATACAAACGTTCAGAGAACCTCCTCCTTTTTGGAAGTCGGTTAAAAAAATACAATCGAACAGAGAACCTCCTCCTTTTTGGAAGTCGGTTAAAAAATACAATCGAACAGACAACCTCCTCCTTTTTGGAAGTCTGTTAATTTTTTTATATAAAACCTAAAAAACCAAGGCCTGGACTGTTTTGCCCGTATTAGGTAAATACGAGTAGAATTTTAGAAAAGTCATTTGCGAAATGAAAGACCGTGCTGTTTCCTTCACGGCGTCAACTCGTTACCGTAACAAAATTAGATTTTTTTCCTTTCTCGTCCGTTTTCACATTTCCGAGGCAATCTCCTTGGTGGAGGCTCTTTCGGGATTGGGGTTATTAATGAAGAAGCTAGATAGGTATAGCTGAGGTTAGATTGAAAAAGGTTAATAAGGATTTGCTCTAAAATACATTAAAAATACTCTAAAATACAGTAAAATCCCAGTAACTTTTTGCCGTATCTTCTGGGCAGTGGTTCTTTTTCCGAACAGTTGGTAGAGTCATTCTGATAATTTGACGTTCAAGTTCGTCTATACTTTACAATACAATACAATTCAATTACGCTTTATTGCATACCACAAACATAATTACATGAGAAAAATATAAATCTTAACTAGGGTAATTCAATTGGCGGTCTTATCGCATAAAGCAATCTCTTACAAACCTTTGGATGGATTGGACAAATGTTGAAATAATAGACGGTGGTGCACAGCAAATAATTAATATAAACAATAATAAAATAAAACAATCATATACTAATATGTCTGTAATGCCTTATATCAAATTCATTTATCAAATGAAATAGTGGCAATGAGATATGTCATTAAAAATATTTAAAGCTCTTTCGTACCTGCAAATCTCTCATCATCACCATCGTCATCAGCCCATCACGTTCTTATTTTTAGGACATGGGCCTTCTCTCGTATAAAGCCTAATTCATCACGCTGGCCCAGTGCGAGTAGGTGGATGTCACATCATGTCCTTGAATCTTTGTGATTGATTCTTGGACATGTCGGTTTCCTCACGATGTTTTCCTTCACCGGTTTTACAGACAGTCTTAATCCCGCACAATTCAAGATAGTCAGCGGTACGGGGCCAGCGGGATTCGAACTCGGGTGCGTCGAATCGAAAGTCGTACATGCTAACTGAGCCACACTCACATCTATAAATCATGCGGAGCTTGTGATATTTTATTTCTGCTATTTATGGTGTCTCTTAAACACTCAAAAAATTTATCCACCAAGTCACATTAAATTTATGACGGCAAAACAGTAATACAAACTTCTCGATCCTAGCGAAAATGATTTCTAAAACACACTGAGTAAAAACAAAGTGTAATTAATTTCGAATGTTTAGTTCTATAAACAATGTTATAATGACAAAGTTAAAGTGCAAAGTGTAGTAAGACGTCAGTGATGATAGAATCAATAGATGTGCTCATTATGGCGGCGCAAGGCAGTGCAGGCGTTGCTAAACTGTGCGCTCATGAAGCGGTTGAAAGCAGCTGTTAGGAAGTGGCGGAGGATGCGCCTCTTCCGGAAGAAAGAGGGTAAGATATACTTCATCATAAACTTAGTAGACATTGCGTTCGTACAAAGCGTTTTAATTGGTTCCACGTTTATAGTGCGTACTTTTTTTTTATAATTTATAGGGATGCTTAATGCGTTTGACCGCTATCTCATCTGTTGTTAAGTGACAGTGCGGTCGAAAATGTAGCATGGTCGCCTAGAAGAAACCTGTTCACTCTTGTTTTAAAGACACCCAGAATGTAGCTATCCGGAAACACAGCTGCCGGCAGAGAGTTCCACTACTTGGCCGTTCGCATTATGCAGGTCAAAGCAAAGCGCTTGGTGCGAGCAGGAGGGATGTCAACCATAAATTGATGACAGCTTGCCGTACGTCTGGTCGTCCGGTGATGGAATGGGGATGGCGAAATAATTTCATGTAATTCCGTCGCACACACAGACATAGATAGACCTATCTATATCTGTGGTCGCACACTCTTCAAAATGTATCCGGTAAAAGACCGATAAACTGGCAACTTTGTACTGGTAAGGAATGGAGCTCTTTGCCTTCTTCTTTGTCTTCTCTGTTTCCTAATAACTACAATCTGGGTATCTTCAAGGCTAGAGTCAAAAGGTATCTTCGAGATCTATTTGCTTCATCTTCGACCACATTGTCGCTTAACATCAGGCGAGATGGTAGTCAAACGTAGATCTATCACATAAAAAATATAAAATACAATACCATAAGCCCTTTAAGTTCCTATAGCTTCAGCTACATGGGAGATACGAAACACGCTCCAAAATCCACCACCCCCTTTCCCATTGCCCAGCTCAGTGGATGCCACAAATAATATCTTCGAATTTAAGATATAAGGGACTTCGAATTTAAGTTAGAATATCTCTGAATTTAAATTAGATAAGGATCACTTTAAATACACCTTAAATAGTTTAGTTAAGGGTTAGTTAAAATAAGGTATAACGGTCTTAATCAATAAACAATCTCAACCCAATTGGACAACTGAAATCATGATAAATAGAGATAAGTTTTTGTTGAAAAAAATCTTTTTGAAAGAACGAAAGAAAAAACAATTATTTAAGTTTTATTTCTAGACAATCTTTTAACAAATTCGTAATCGGAAGCGCAATCACATTAAAATGAGCTCAAACACTGGTAGTTTACGATTATCCGTCAAAGAGTTCCATTGCCCACCTTCCGTCTTCATCATTAGATCAGCTGGCTGTCACCATAATATTGTATTGTCATCGGACTTTGACAATTATGCAAAATTTCAACTCCGTATAAGAGAAAGTGGTTCTGATTCAGCTTGCAAGATTCCACCCGGACAAACATACAATAAAAGCTTGTAAAAAATAAGCAAATGAATCACGTCCATTTTGAAAAAAAATCCATATTTTTTGGTTGATTGATTGATTGGTTTTTACTGTAAATAACAGCAAACATTTACTAACGCTTATGGTAATAACAGGAGAATATAATTTTACTGTAGATGAACCTATTAATGTAGATGAACCTATTAAGGTAGATGAGCCTATTAAGGCAGTAGCTCATACACAATTCAATCACATATCTTTACTTCCCCAGTACTATCTCTCATTCGCATGAGCAAACTTTGACGCTAATCTTTTCAAAGATCGGCTCTAAGAAAGGACGCATTCTGTAAACGGATCAGTCTATTGTACTGATAATTAGATTCCCCCTGCGCCCATGGCTGTATTGTGATGCGCGTAGGAGGGAAGGTTTAGGCATTTTCTACAATTCATCAGGCAAGAGAAGAATTGCCCGCGACGAGGCGCCGCGCCGTTCATTCTTATTATATACGACATTCCGTCTATAGGAAGCCGTGTATGCTGATATTTTCTGACCGACTTTGGGAAGATATTTTTATTTATGAACGTATTTCTAAGGATACCAGACGTATGTACATGTTATATATTTTGGTATTAACAGTATTTATTTCGCTGTAAATAAATTGTTATATTTTTTATGTAACTGAGTGATGATCGGGGCGAGTCATTCGCCTGGTTGTAAGCGCCATCCATAGCAATTTCAGTGCCACCCAGATTTTTTATTACCATAAAAGCACTGCGTAGCACGGCATTGCGCTCATCACCATTAGACATCAGATATTAAGTCTCATATGCCCAGTAATTTCGTTGGCTACAATGCCTCTCAAAACCGAACCCAGTAATGCTTGCGCACTACTGCTCGGCGGCAGAATAAGTGGCAAAGCGGTGGTACCTACCCAGACGGCCTCTCGCATACGAGAGGCCCACCACGAGTAAAATACTTAGTTGTCGGTCAATTCCAACATTTTCAACTGACAAGTTATATTGAGTTAAGTAAAGCTTTCCTGATTTCCCAGCTGAGCGACCCGACAGAGTGAAGATAGCGATACAATAGATACGTAATAATAAACTTTGCAAAACTAGTAAGTAAGTAGTTTCTTGAGAGTAAGTTCAGCGAGTGAGGCCGAGGGAAACTAATAGACTGCGTACAGTTCAAATCCCAGCTGACCAAAGTCAACGTCAAAATCTCTTTATTCATGTTTGGCATCACAGACGCACGTCAAATTATCACAAGACTACCACCGTACCAACGACCCTAGAGATAGTACCACTAATAATCTATGTTTTTGATGTCTCGGGTTGAAGAGCGCAATGCAGTGCTAGGTGCTTTTTATGGTATTAAAAGTTCTGGGTGGCACTGCAATTGTTTTAAATTGCAATGCGGGTGGAGCTTACCATAAGGCGAACGACTTGCAAAAAAAATTTGTAACATTAATTGTATTGACCATGCAAGTTGATTCAACTGACATTCGTAATGTTTGTTCCCAGATTTACAAATGACCCGCCAATCGTCTAACGAGCCCGTTCCTTCCACGTCAGGCACTCCCGCGCACCATCCGCGACCACCCCCCGCAGAACTGTTGCAATTGGTAAGTCAACATTTTGGATTTTATCTTCAAGGTTATCTTCAAGGCTAGAGTGAATAGGTATCTTTTAAATCTACTTGCTCCATCTTCGGCCACATCTTCGCTTAAGAGCTTAACTCCAGGCGAGATGGTGGTCGAACGTAGATTTACAATAAACAATACAAAAAAAATGTTTACAAAGAAACATTTTACGAATTCAACTATTTGGGATATACAACAATTTTACGTTTAAGGATTTCATCATTTTGGGGGTTCCACATGTGTGATCCTAAAGGGTTAAAGGGTTAAGACAGGTTCAATAATAGAATAGAATAGAAAATCTCTTTATTGTATACCAAATTAAAGAAATAGACAATAACACAGTCCTTAACTATAGTACAATGGGCGGTTTTATAGCTTGAAGCGATCACTTCCAGACAATCTTTGGATGGACAGTATCGGTAGTAATATTTAGTTTTCTTTGGTATCGGTAAACATCGACAGTATCGGTATCGGACAGTAATATTATGTGCATATTTTTTTACATATCATAATAATCATCATCATCAGCCGGAAGACGTCCACTGCTGAACATAGGCCTCCCCAATAGATCGCCACAACGAGCGGTTGCTCGCTGTATACAACCAGCGGCTCTCCGGGACTCTCACCAGGTCGTCGGTCCACCTTGTGAGGTGCCGCTCCGCCTTCCGGTCCGTGGTCGAAAACCTTTCTACCCCAACGGTTATCGGTTCTACGAGCTATATTATAGCCGGCCCGTTGCCACTTCAACTTGCTAATTTTGAGAGCTATGTCGGTTACCCTCGTTCTTTTGCGGATTTCCACATTCCGGGCCTTATGTCGCAAAGAAGTCCCAAGCTTAGCTCTCTCCACAGCTCTTTGAGTGACTTTGTGTCATGTCACAATCACTACTTTGACATTTGCTACTCCCAAATACCATGTTACAGAAATCATTGTTGCGACATGTTACTAAAATGTGCACCTACCCTCTATCCATTCAATATTTGTGTTCAAGGGTCTATACGTGGTAGAAATAACTAAAAGATCATCTGATAAATCTGTGTTCCAGGTTCTAATTTTTATTTTAACTAATCTACTGTTACTATCGGTATACGGACAAAATAAAAGAACAGTTCTACGTGTTCATCAACTTGTTAATAGTAGGGACGCCTACAGAATATTAATAGCAATAACTGGTGCGAAAACATTCGTTGCTACGATCATTTAGTAAGGCGTTATATACGCCCAGCCACATAACACAGCAATGAATAAATAATAAATAGCAGGTAATTACTACAGTCAACCTTAATTACGCAAGGACTTTATTTCATATCATACGTATTAAGTCGGTAAGTCGTAACTGTTTCATAATTCATAAGAATATACCAAATTACTATCAATACTATGTTACATGAATGGATAAAATAATTAATATTACTACGCATTAATGGCTTATTATATTGTTAAACCGGAGACAAATGAATAGCAAGTCTATTTTGTTAGTAAATTGTAAGTCATGAAAATTCAAGCAGGATAGACTGAAAGAGAAATAAAAACTTCATTAATGTTTTACTCAAGACTATAAATTCCTTTAACCCAG
Source organism: Petrophora chlorosata (assembly GCA_951640565.1). NCBI lineage: Eukaryota > Metazoa > Arthropoda > Insecta > Lepidoptera > Geometridae > Petrophora > Petrophora chlorosata. Next base: position 8,734,211 of record OX621212.1, read on the forward strand.
TTTTAAAAATAACAGTAGGTAAGGGCTGATTTTTCATGAATAACTCGTAGTATTTCTCTCTTATTTGGGAGGTAGTGACAGACGGACAGACAGACAGACGGACGGACAGCGGAGTCTTAGTAATAGGGTCCCGTTTTACCCTTTGGGTACGGAACCCTAAAAATAAATCATCATGATACGAAACCAGCCTTTTGCAGGAGTTTTTATCTCTATCTTCTAAGTGCGTCATTGGATCTTAACCAAAATGTGGGACTCTTTCAACTAATACAGAAATTTAAGAGCGAGTGACTCAGTGGGAACTCGTACGCCTTTCGATCCGACGCACCTGGGTTCGAATCCCGACTCGGCCCTGCACCAATGACTTATAGTTAAGTGCAAATTTTGCACGCTCACTCTAAAACAGTGAAGGAAAACATCGTGATGAAACCCGCTTACGCGCTTTGGAGTGTTAGGCTCTGGCCGTGGTAGTAATACCACCCACCGAACAAAGCCATGCCGTCAAGCGACCTAGTCGTGTTTCGGGATGATGTTCGATGAACCATCGGGGAGACGGGTCTGAGCAGTCGCTCAACTGCCGTCTCTCTCTAGATCTATGTGCTCCATCTTAGGCCACATCATCGCTTCACATCAGGCGAGATAGTGGCCAAACATAGATCTATTAAGATCTATTAAGCGTAAAAAAAAAATCACACTGATCTGTTTAATATTAGACTAAACATACATTTCAATCATTAAAAAAGGAATAAATAACACATACACGTCGAATTGAGAAAGTCCTCCTTTTTAGGGTTCCGTACCCAACTACTGGTGGTAGGTTTCTCGTATGCGAGAGGCTGTCTGGGTGGGTACCACTGCTTGTGCATTACTGCTTGCCAGCAGAATAACTGGCAGTTATTCTGCCGCCAAGCAGTAATGCACAAGCAATACTATGTTCGGGTTTGAAGGGCATTGTAGCCAGCGAAATTACTGGGCACATGAGACTTAACATTTGGAGTCTCGGGGTAATGAGCGCAATGCAGTGTGACGCAGTGCTTTTTTAGGGTATGAAATGTTCTGGGTGGCACTGCAATTGTTACGGGCAGGCGTGGCGCTTCCCGTCGAACGACGTGCTCGTCCCATTACACAGTTCCATAAAATAAAACAACTTTTGGCCTGTATTTTTCTACTTAGAATTTTCTTGTAAAACATACAGCTAAATGCTTGAACGAATTAAAAAGGCGGACGGAATCTCGCTAAGCAACAACTGAAGCTTAGCATTGACGGTGGCGTTATGTTTGTTTGAGTGGACGGAGTGTCGATGTAATGTCGATGTGACGGCCGACCGGCATAGCGTGTTGTAATTGTATGCGTGACGTTTGTGTACGAACGAGCGGACCGGCATAGCTTAAGTGCTTCACTTTTGAATTTGGCGAGGCTGCTTTTTATTCGTTCAAGGCTCGATGTTTATTGGTTTCGAAGTTGTTACTAGTTCTATCTGCAAGAGATGCTCTAAAGTTGTGGCCGAAACTGCTGTTCTATTTAAACTTCATCGAAGAAAAGCTTTTAGAAATTGGTTGAACATCTTTTCTTTGTTAGATGTCAGCTTTTGTGGTATAGTGGTGGCGCGGTCCGTCGACTTTTCCGGGCGGAAGCGGTTGTCTATAGCCAATGCGATTGGCTCGGTTGCCCAGTGGTTCCTTAACCACTGTCGGGACGGTATTCTGGAGACGAGGCAATAGCAGATTGCTCTAACCCATTACCCATCCAAGTGGTGACCGCTGTAAACGTCGCCCTAACTACCATATCTGTTACGGCTACGCCACGAGCGCTACTAGATGATGCTTGATACTTGATGAAGCTAATGATGATTTTATTTTTTCAGGAGCCAGATGAAGGCCAGAGGTTAAGGGAACAGCACCTGCGACAATACGCCTTCTTCCAACTGAGGGTACATCTCAAACGGGGACAAAATCTAGTAGCTATGGATAAAAACGGTACGTTCAATGATACACATCCACCACTGTCGCAGACGTCTGAAGAATGACCGACTCTAAATTGGCAAAGATAGGTAGTTAACGACCAAAGTTTAGTCGAAGGTTTTCTAGATCATAATTCATGTTAATTGTTTTTTTCTGAATTGATTCAGCCGGCGTATCCACTGGCTGCAATTGTATACCCCTCAAGCGCAAATCGTATATCATGTTGAGCTCAGTTTAAGGGGGCTATTCTCATTAATTTACACCAAAATACGATAACTACAAGTTGAGAAAACAACTTTCATGGGACAACATGGCATCACAAGATATAGTCGCAGTGACTCTACATCGTAATTTGAGTTCAACACGATATACGATAGGCGCTTGAGGGAGCAGTTGGTAGACCGGTAGTACTCCAGGTAGATTTTTAGGCCCATCGTCTTTGCACAAAGTCAGAAGCTGTAAAAAACTCGTAAGCTGAGATAATCCACGATGCTGACACGATGAGGTCGAGGCACAATAAAATATTATGGTTAAGGTGACTTTTACGGTCGTTGAACCGATTTGATTAAAGTCGCATGTCAGGTTTAATCATCTTGTCGCGTCAACAATTATAAGAGAAACCTAGTCACACGCCCCGACTTTATGTATACCATACTTTTCTCAATAAATTTTGTAAGTGATTAGAAAAACATCAAAATGTATCAAACAGTTTATAAGTTCTAATATCTATAGAATAAACAGCTTGACGTGATGACTTTGTTTATTTATACTAGGTGTTTAGAAATTTCAAAAGTTTGCCTCCATACGTAACGTGCCCGCTGAAGCACAACTGTAGCGCTCAGATGTATAAACTTCACAAACGGTCACCTATCCAATTTGTCACTGCTGCGAACGTTGCTCAACCTAGAAGATGTTACGAACGGCTAGGCGAGCTAAGGTCTGCTACAAGTGCTAGAAATAAGTAATTGCTGTCCTGGGTAAAGTGGGATCAGGAAATACTGACCAGGAAATATCTTACCAATTTATAGTCGGCCACACGTCTGCGGTAGATCTCACGCACTCTCACTCACCACTTTACACCTAATTCAATATTTTATTTTAGCCACGTACACTGAAGATCACAGTTTTGAAAGAAAAGTTACCTCCGAGCACCTCAAAAAAGTTTGTCGCAATTTTCGCGTTTCCTCAAAAATTCTTCATAATATTTCTACTGAATATTCAGTCAGCACTTCAAATAAAGTACCTACCTATTCAGAATCACATTCACAGTAATATTATAAATGCGAAAGTTTGTCTGTTAGTGTAGTAAGTGTAAGTGAGTTTGTTCCTTCTTCACGCCGCAACGTCTAAACTGATTTGACTGAAATTCAGAATGGAGATAGCATATATACCCTGAATAACGCCTGCTTGGACCAAGCGCTTTGCTTCGACCTTCATAATGCGAACGGCCAAGGGGTGGAACTCTCTGCCGGCATCTGTGTTTCCGGATAATCTAGGTGGCTTTAAGACAGAATTGAACAGGTTTCTTCTAAGCGAGCATGCTACATCTTCGACCGCATCGTCACGTAACAACAAGTGAGATTGCGGTCAAACGCAAGCCAATCAATAAAAAATATAAAATAAGGAGACATAGGCTCCTTCTATCCCGGGAAACTGCGGGTAAAACCGCGGGGCATTGCTAGTATACAATAACTTTGTAATTCTCTTTCATGAGTTGAAAATCGTAAAAAGTGTCTCAAGGGTTTTATACCTTCCTAATTTGGAAATCATAACTTTGGCAAATGCTTTTTATATAGGCGAAAATTACTGCGCATTTTGACAGTTTATTTTATACAACATAGCACGTAAATTTATGTAAAGACTATTAAAGGGGGAGTGAATTACATGCAGAGAGTATATTAGTAAATTACTTTTGTACTACTAATATAATAATTGCGAAAGTATGTATATGTGTGTTTGTTACTAAAGAACTCCATAACTACTGAACAGATTTTGATGCATTTTGTCACCCGGAAAAACGATACGTAACAACTATAAACCGAATTCTACGTGATTATATGCACACTGTTACGGGTATACAAGCTAGTAAAACTAATTTGAAATGTTTTTGGTAATTATTTGAAAGTCTCTTGACACTGCTTCAATTTTCGTTTAACTAAACTTATGAAAAATGTCAGTATCATTTATTTTTCTTATCTAAATATGTTTTGGCTTTTGACACTTTACAATTTACACCTTACACACTTGTAAGATAGATTTTTCAACTCTTTTGCATGTTATTTCTGTTTTAACCATGTTTTTATGCAACAGCTTACCTCTTTACCACCTTTTCACCTACCTACCTAATGTCCTATTTTGCCAACATTATTTTAAAAGTCTCACTGTTTTAGTTAATTTACTGAATAATTATAATTTTGATGTTTGAAACTTTTTTTCAATATTAAGATTCCTTTATGTTGGTGAAATTCGGCTAGGTGTATTATATTCCATATTTCATTAAATAATATTTGAACGTATTTATAACATAATATTTTATAAATAAGATATTCTAAGTAAATAATACTTAATCATTTTTAAGGTATAAGTTAGGAGCCATAAAGCAAACCAAAGCATTGACCAAGGTGGAAAGAAATTTTATCGAAAGTTATGTCGACTTTGACGTTGAATGCATTAGCGCATGTTTGAATTTTTTTTTTAATATTTTAGAAGAAAAAATATTAAATTTCTCGGATTTCGACTTTAGTATACACTGATAAACCGAACGCACACAAACATTGGAAACATTGACGACAGACGACGTAGAATCGTCCCCTTGAGACTTCGAGTACTTTATCTGAGCCTTGAGACAATATAAGAAGAATAGAGGAAATTTGGTTGCTCGAGCAATTGGCTCGGTGGCCCAGTGGTTAAGGAATCGGGACGGTATTCCGAAGACGCAGCTTCAATCCCTGCTGAAGCAAATTAATTTTTCTTCTTCCTAATTATCTAAAATCTTAAAGTTGATCTACCTACTGAATCACTGATCACCTGTGAATCTTGAAGTATGCCTATCTTTTGTCCCTGTTTATTAGCAACGAGTACGTACGTAACAAAACGCTGTAGATATATGAGAGGGAGATAGCAATAAAACTCAGACTTTTTAGCAGGTATAACCATTATTGTGGTACAATTAACACTGAATTCTGTTATACTGTCCTACTCTCGTACCCACTGGTCCCTCAAGCGCCAATCGTATATCGAGTTGGGCTCAAATTAAAATATAGCTTCACTGCGACTAATGAGATGTTGTCTAATTATTTAGATTCAGACAAGAAACCGAATTAACCTCATTAATTCACACGCGAATACGATAACTACAAGTTGAGATAAACTTTCATGGGACAATATATAATAATGGCATAACAAGACATTGTCGCAATGAATCAACACCTTAATCTGAGTTCAACACGATATGCGATTGGCGCTTGAGGGACCAGTGGGTACGGGGAATTTCTGACCACAAAACCAGAGTACCATCATAATTTACGACCGCGGCCGCCCTTACAGATTTATAGAGTAAGGGTCAGCTAAATGGGTTACCTTACTGAAAATGGAACATGAAAGGAATGAAATTATATGCCTCGAGAGAGTAAATTTTTTTCTACATTAATGCAAATACAACAAAAAAAACGCTCGCTCTAAAACGGTGAAGGAAAACATCTTGATGAAATCCGCTTACGCGTTTTGGAGTGGTAGGCTCTGGCCGTGGTTGTAATACCACCTACCGAACAAAGCCATGCCGTCAAGCGACCTAGTCGTGTTTCGGGATGATGTTCGGTGAACCATCGGGGAGACGGGTCTCTAGATCTATGTGCTCTATCTTAGGCCACATCATCGCTTAACATCAGGCGAGATAGTGGCCAAACATAGATCTATTAAGTGTAAAAAAAAAACAATGGTAGGTAGTGTAAATTCGCACATATATAAATCCTATCCTAACTAACTAGGGTGGCGTTTTGATCAAAATGAGTCTTGGCCTTGGACAATAGAAGACGCCACTTCAGTCTGTCTGGCGCTAACTCCTGCCATTCCTCGACCTGGAGCTCACGCAAGTCCTTCCTATCCCACTAATATATAAATGCAAAAGTCTTCTTTTTCAATAAAATTTCACAAATAGCTGTAATAGGTATACTATCAATCATGTCGCATATTATAATCCTTGTTCCGCATCCTCATTTCTATCCTAGTAGAATACAGGTAATAAAATATATATTACAAAACTGAAAAATACCCTCGTATGTGTCGATACTCAATATCCATAAATAAAATAATCGCTATTATATTTCTACCGATATCTATTGCTTTACGTGTCATATTTGTACCTTAAATATTTTTCTTTATTTCCACGCACACATAAAAACTCTATATGGCATTCTACACACGTTCCTACTTCTCGAGATGCGTCATTGTGGCACGCCTGAAGCTCGCATACAAATACCTATGAAATATAAGAAAAATATATCTACTAGACTTGAAAAATCTCGCTGTTGTAAAGTACCTAACCAATAAATCCTACGAAACAAATTGAAATCTTTGTTTGAGAAGCATATTTTTAGACTAATAATTGAAGACCTATTTCAAATGACGGCCTCTGTGATTAAGTAGTTAGGTCAGCTCAAATCACATAATATATCCCGGTGGTTGCGGGTTCGATTCCCGCTACCAGACAAATGTTTGTGATCACAGAAAAAAGGAAGTATTGTGGGTGTCTTACTGATAGACGAGATTAGAAGACATTATATTAGGTCAAATTCTGTACTACCTTACCAAGGCGACATAATCGCATCAGTGAAAAAAGTTTTTTTTTAAATAATTTAATAACAGTGTTGTGGGACCATGGTCCTCGTTGTTCACGGTTTCCAAGATATAGAGAAACTTACTTAAGAACCAAAAATTTATTGAGTGATTTTTAGTTTTTAGGTACTTATTTTACGAATTCAGAATTAAAATATAATGATACACTGGCGCTAAATGCATTTAATATCAAAATTTGATAATTGGTTGGTTGGTTTTGTTTCTTTTTTAAACAAACTTATAATTATGGCTAAGTGAAATATAAAATATGTAAGTTTGCGTTCAAATCAACAATTTTCGTAGCAATGTATTGGTGCACTAATTTATGATGTAAAGAAAAAAAATCTAGTTCTTACTCCCTCTATAAAAACTGAATAGACAATAGATCCCATTCCTAGTAACCCATCTAAAAACATCCAATAGATTACAGATCTCATTCTTAGTCCCATTTAAAACAGCCAATAGACAATAGACCCCATTTAAAACCAGCCAATAGACAGCAGATCCCATTCTTAGTCCCCCTAGTACCCCATACTATTAGCGCCCGCTTTGGTTATTTTTATTTCCGCTTCTTCTAACTTGTACCTATGGGCTCGAACGCCAGGTCTGTTATCAGGGACCAGCGACCCGTACGTGAAGTTCAAGTCTGGGGGCCGAATGCTGCACAAGTCCAGAATAGTGTACAGAGATCTCAACCCGGTGTGGGATGAATGCTTCACCGTGCCTATTGAAGATCCTTTCCAGCCAGTGCAGATCAAGGTAAATTGAGAGGCTTTTATTTTTCTTTCTTTTCTTTCTTCTTTACAGTGAAATTACTGGGCATATGAGACCTAGCATCTGATGTCTCGGGGTAATGAGCGCAATGCAGTGCTACGCAGTGCTTTTTATGGTACCTATTAAAAGTTGTAGGTGGCACTGCAATTGTTACGGGCAGGCGTGGCGCTTACCATCAGGCGAACAACTTGCTCGTCACATAAAGAATAGTTAATAGTAAGTACCAATAAAAAATATATCATAAAGAAAGGGTGAGTGATATTTTTTCCCTATATTACCAACCGGCGATTTCGTCACCGTAAGATTTGGTTATATTCCTCGGGAACCATGTGTTGAATTAGAATGAAAATTGTTCTATGTCCTTCTCCAGGCTACTTGCTATCTCTGCGTTATATTTCGTCAAGACAGGTTCAGCCGTTTAGTCGTAAAAAGATAACAAACAGAGTTACTTTCGCATTTATAATAATAAGTGTGGAATAATAGGAATAGTTAAACCATATTATAATAAGATTATGAACCATGCAAGCCCCCCGTCTTGCTGAGAATTTTGCTAAAAACACATTTCCACCTTATAACTCTTGTTTACCTAACCTTGAAGTATATTAACAGGTAACGTATGTACCTACTATACGTAGTAATATCATAATAGAGATAATAGATAGATAGATAGATGATAGATTTTGGAGTGGTAGGCTCTGGCCGTGGTTGTAATACCACCCACTGAACAAAGCCATGCCGTCAAGCGACCTAGTCGTGTTTCGGGATGATGTTCGGTGAACCATCGGGGAGACGGGTCTGAGCAGCCGCTCAACTACCGCCTCTCTCTAGATCTATGTGCTCCATCTTAGGCCACATCATCGCTTCACATCAGGCGAGATAGTAGCCAAACATAGATCTATAAAGTGTAAAAAAAAAAAATATCATTTTGATACAATGGTCTAGTTTCAGAATATATACAACACTTGGCGATACAACCATTGAGTCACGAGATATATTTTTAACGACAACAGAAGCGTTTTATCGAAGCACATTTAAAAAATGTTTACACGTTAAAAGAAATGAGCTACAGCAAAACTTAGAAATAACGCACGGCGCTTTATTTAATCACATTTTTTCAAGTTTGTCAAAAGGAGATCACATGTAATTTATATACCTAGTACGCGAGGCTTTGTAATTGGGTTCTATTCACATAAAAAGTAAATTATTGCACAATTTAATAGCACCCGACCCAAAACGTAGATAATATCTGTTTAGATATATCAGCAATATTATCAGAGACGTATATTCCTTCTACCTACTGAGAAATACTGATGTTCGGTGAACCATTGGGGAGACGGGTCTGAGCAGCCGCTCAACTGCCGTCTCTCTCTAGATCTATGTGCTCCATCTTAGGCCACATCATCGCTTCACATCACGCGAGATAGTAGCCAAACATAGATCTATAAAGTGTAAAAAAAAACAAAAACTATAAATAGATCGATACCTCCTTCCGTCAGCGTATGAATAAAATTTAAACCTCAAGACCTCTTTACCTTTGAATTTATGTATTTGGTCGATCTACTTACAGTTTTACTGAAAGGACGCTGACTATATTATCTATATACTATACTTGAGTGGAAAAATTCAAGACAGGTGATGAATAAACTCAATTTAGTTCATAAAACATTATAAAAGGTTTCCGAGTGCAAATCGGGCCACCAAATAAGTTTGGTCATTTTTAACCAAAGGAATTTGATGGTGCGGTTTTTTTAGAGGACAACACTAAAAAAAAGATAATTTCAGGCTCAGAGAAATAACTTGTAAAATATTTATTTGTTTATTTATACTTTAGCACAAAACAGTTTCTACATGGAGGACTTAATGCTAGATTGCATTTTCTACCAGTCATCCAGGACGTGCAAGAAAAAACGGTAGCGGTGCAGTAGAGTGCGTAATTGGAAATTTAAAAATTTAAATTTGCCTAAATAAAAGTTACATACCTAAGGTATGTAAAAATATATACTCTATGTTATTAAAAGTAAACCACAATAAAATATGTGATTAGGAAAGAATTACAAAGTAATATTAGATCAAATTATTTAAAATAATCGTTCAGTACCTTCCGCCAGATACTAGAAGTATCTACCAAGCTAACATACCTAAATTACAAGGAAGAATTACCCCATCCAGTACAATTTACAACCGTAATTCCGATTTGTTTTTAGAATAAGTTCATCTCATAAAAGCAATTGTAAATTTATATCCCGGTTAACCTTTAACCCATAACATGGAATAATCTGGGAATAATAAACCACTTTAGTGGTAAAATGTGATAATTAAGCAATTTACATTTCATTAGCGGCACGATCTCTAGGCGTAAATATCGTGGTCGGGAATAGGGGATCGGACAACTTTTCAGAAAGTGTTTTAAATTAACTACAATGAATATATATAGCCACGAAAAATACTATTTTAATTAAATAACTCTCTTATAGTACCTAAAACTATGTTTAAATATTATATTTCAAATATTGCTGCGCAAAAGGCACGTCAAAACTTGTGACGTCATATGTAGGTAGAAAACGACAAACTATTCGAAATAAAACTTGCAAAGAGATTCTAATACGTTTTGTGAAGTTTGGGAACTATATTGTAGTAATGGAACGAAAAAATTTGCAAAAATACATTTAATGAAAAGCAAAAACGTAAAATAAACACAAGCTTGACTCACGGCATTTGCCTACAAATGACGTCATGCGCTGTGATTGTTGTTTCGTTTGAGATGAAGAACAGATTAAAAATGTCAGAATTATTTATTGATTTAAAAATATAAATCATTATTATTTCACAAAAATATTGATTGACTGATCTTTCTGGTTCGACGAACATTCGTTTTAACTATATTTATGATTTTTTCTCGATTACTGTCCGATCCCCTATTATACGTACATTCAACGACAAGAAGGCTAAACATTTAAATTTTTTCATAAACCCTATAGAATAGGGTACACAAACAATAGATATGCTTTTGTTTTAAATAAATATATTGTATAGGCCCTATACAATACAAGTTAATATAGATAATGGATATAGATATAGATTATTTAAAACAAAAGCATATCTATTGTTTGTGTACACTCATGTGTCCGGCAGATATGTGAAAATCGTGTGTTTAACTGTATAGGGTTCGTTTAAAAATTTTCAGCTACTTTTGCCTCTGACTGTACGTGTAGTTGTCGAGTGGTTTGCCAGCCATATTTGTGGCATTCCCAAATAGAGGTAATAATATTCGATCTTGGTATCTGAGAATAAAATGAACTGGTTTATTATTTATTCCCAATTATATGTTATTTTTATTGTTTATTCCTAATTTAAATGCCGCGTCTTAGCGTACGGTCTCTCATACGTCCAGTGAGATAGTTTTTAGCAGATCTGAGAAAAATAATTAGTAACAGTTAAGTGTTACGTTTATTAATTATTTATTTATTTAGTTAGTATACAATTGCAGTCACTTTCACTGGTAGTAGGTTTCTCGTATGCGATAAACCGTCTGGATGGGTACCACCGCTTTGCCAGTTATTCAGCCGCCAAGCAGTAGTGCGCAAGTATTACTGTGTTCCGGTTCGAAGGGCATTGTAGCCAGCGAAATTACTGGGCATTATGCTCAGGGTGACGAGCGCAGTGCAGCGCCGCGCAGGATTTTGCAAAACAAATTTCTGGGTGGTGCTGTTATTGTTATGGGCTGGCGTATTGCTTACATCAGGCAAACGACCAGCTCGTTTCGTCATTCAGTTACATAAAAAAAAGGTAATAGCACGTAATAGAGCGCAATTTGAAAAAAAAAAACACGGAGTAAGGCGAACCACATTTATTAGATACTATTGGACGAGTATTCTTGAATAGTCTAAACTTACATTTTCTTCAGACTAGGTAGATTACTTTTATCTTAATCCTAAATTTCTCGTCGGCTTGAGATAAATGCAAGACCTGCGCAGTACAACCGCCAGTAAACCAACTCTATTTCCGAAGGGCTAAATCGATACTGCATTGTATGGTCGTAAATCTGTCATTGAAAATGAAATGTTCCCCTCACTATCATCGATGTTAAACTGTGGTTAAACTGGCGTTATTAGTTACTAGCTGCTCCCCGCGATTTCACTCGCGGTGTCCCGGGATAAAAAGTAGTCCTTCTCTTAGACCTAAAGTACCTACATACCAAATTTCGTCAAAATCTGTTCAGTAGTTTTTAAGTGATTGAGTAACAAACATCCATCTATCCATTCATAATCACAAACTCGCATTTGTAATAATAGGTAGGTTACGGCAGGTGAAACGGCGGAGCACAGCTAGTATTTAACCGACTTCAAAAAAGGAGGCGGTTCTATGATCCACTGTATATTTTTTGTATGTTCGATTTCTCCGCCAACTGTTGTCCGATTTCAGAAAACATTTTTGAGTTCAGTTCTGTATAGCTACGGGGTGGTCCCATATAAATTTCATCGATATGATCTTGGACTTCGAAGATACATTGAAGTCAGTTTTTTTGGTAAAATGTAGGCGCCTATGCATGTCAATTTGTGTTACAATAGAGAACATCAGACCATTTCCTGATAACTACAATCTGGGTATCTTCAAGAATAGGTATCTTCTAGATCTACGTGCTCCATCTTCTGCCACATCGTCGCTTAACATCAGGCGAGATGGTTGTAAAACGTAGATCTATATTATGTAAAAAAAAACCATGATACCGTGATTGTATGATATTATCATAACATTTTTTTTTTATGTAACTGAATGACGAGACGAGCTGGTCGTTTGCCTGATGGTAAGCAATACGCCAGCCCATAACACGACTTGCATTGCACTGCGCTGGTCACCCTGAGACAATTAGCTGTTGAGTCTCATAATGCCCAGTAATTTCGCTGACTACAATGCCCTTCAAACCGGAACACAGTAATGCTTGCGCACTACTGCTTGGCGGTTGAATAACTGGCAAAGCGGTGGTATCCACCCAGACGGCCTCTCGCATACGAGAAACCTACCACCAGGAGTTTTAACTAAACATGTAAATATTTTATAAAAAAAACAGACTCCAACGTATCTGCGAAGTCCAAGGTCAAATATCGATGAAATTTATATGGGACCACTTCGTCGCTATACTGAACCCAACGCAAAGAATTTTCCAAATCAGTTCATAACTGACGGAGTTCTGAGGTAACAAACATAAAAAAACATACAATTGAATGGAGAACCTCCTCCTTTTTTGGAGTCGGTTAAAAATTACAAGACCGTATAGACTAGATAGGAGTGAACATCCTTACATATAACTAGGTATGTACATACATTGTGCATCGCAAGGTGCAATGCCTTCCCGATCGGGATGCTTGCAGAATTCATTTACATTCGTGCAAGCTCAGAATGCAGATTATGTATTCCAGCACGTTCCTGTTGTATGACATTTTATTTAAAGTCTAATCTCACGTGGCACGGCTGGTAACTGCAAATAAGAGAGCCGCATTCGTTTGAGTAATACACTTACTGCAACTAAAAAACAACAACAGAATATTATCTTTTTAGGGTTCCGTACCTAACAGGTTTCTTCTAGGCGAGCGTGCTACATCTTCTACCGCATCGTCACTTAACAACAGGTGAGTTAGCGGTCAAACGCAAGCCTATAAATAATAAAAAGGGTAAAACGGGACCTTATTACTAAGACTCCGCTGTCCGTCCGTCTGTCTGTCTGTGTCTGTCTGTCTGTCACCAGGCTGTATCTCATGAACCATGATAGTTAGACAGTTGAAATTTTTACAGATGATGTATTTTTGTTGCCGCTATAACAACAAACACTTTAGTGTTAAAACAGAATAAAATAAATATTTAAGGGGGCTCCCATCGAACAAACGTGATTCTGTGCCGTTTTTATAGATAATGGTACGGAACCCTTCGTGCGCGAGGCCGACTCGTACTTGACCGGTTTTTTATTTTAATTTCTTTTCAGTCTAAGCGTAACTTTAAAAACGTGTTTGGAAAACCTTTTTTATGGTACTTATGAGTAATGAAACGAGCAAATCGTTCGGCTGATGGTAAGGGCCACGTCTGCCCATAACAATTACAGTGCCACCCAGAACTTTTAATACCATAAAAAAAGTCCGTAGCACATCACCCCGAGACACCAAATATTAAGTATCATATGCCTAGTAATTTCGCTGGCTACAATATCCTTCAAACCGGAACACAGTAATGCTCGCGCACTACTGCTTGGCATAACTGGCAAAACGGTGGTACCTACGGCCAGACGGCCTCTCGCATACGAGAAACCTGCCACGTATTAAAGAAATGTTTTTTCTCTATTTTTTGTTTCTTTCTTCAGGTATTCGACTACGACTGGGGTCTCCAAGACGACTTCATGGGTTCTTGTCAAATGGACCTCACTGCCTTAGAACTGGGCCGGACTCAGGACCTGGTGCTGTGCCTGAAGGACCCTAACAAGCCGTCGCAGGACATGGGCGAGATCGTCCTCAATGTGACCCTGTGGCCGAAGTCGCAAGAGGATAAGGAACAGGTAAGATTAAAGATTTTTAAATCTAGTTTATGAACACGTTCGTCCAATATTATTATTAAAACTAGCGTGAGTATTATTCATATTATTGTTTACTAACCGGCTACACTCACGAGAATAAGTCGAGACACTCGACCGGTGTTCGAGCGGTACAGACGCTCATCTTCACGGAGTACGTGCGGTCGCAGCGAGCGCTTGGCGCGAACTCACACACGCGACCGCACGTACTCCGTGAAGATGAGCGTCTGTACCGCTCGAACACCGGTCGAGTGTCTCGACTTATTCTCGTGAGTGTAGCCGGTTAGTAAACAATAATACGTTAGTCCAATCTCTCCCATTTATTACAATGACATTATGAACTCTGCGCTAGCGCCGTTTCTTTTTATATCAGACCATATCTGTGCTTAATGATCGCTTTCTAGAGATTTGTAACTAAGTATCTGTTAGCAAATTTGTTCAGTTCAGAATAGTAGGTAAATATAAGAAAAACACTCTTTATTTTAGTATAAATTAGAGACTGGTGGGACCATGGTCCTAATAGTTCCTGGTTCCTTAGATACAGTGAATCCTAGTTAGAGGCCAGGATCTTTGTGCGTAATCGGTGGGAGTATTTATTTATTGAGATCCTACTTAATATTATAAACGCGAAAGTTTGTAAGTATGGGTGTACCTTTGTTACTCTTTCACGCAAAAACTACTGAATGGATTTTGATGAAATTTGGTATGGAGATAGTTTTATACCCTGGATTAACACATAGGCTACTTTTTTTCCCGGGAAACCGCGGGTGAAACCTCAGGGCGCAGCTAGTATAGATATAAACTTACGTAGTGTGTTTACAGCAGTTTATTCAATGGAATTTAATTAAGGATAATTTTTAACCGTTCACCAAAAATACTGATTGTGCACCAAATTTGGTCTGTTTTAGCACTCAAACGTATAAGGGCAGCCCTTGGTCCTTAGGCCACCCCAATGGTATAGGGGCAGCCCTCGGTAGGTTAGGTTAGAACATGTAATATTCATAAAATAGGTGTTCATTATGAACATATTTTGGTTTACAATCAGTATATTTGGTGCACAATCAGTATATTTGGCGGAAAACCGGGAATAAATTGAGGTACAGTTAAATACGATCCTTTAATTAATATCATACCTACCTGTCGCCTTTGGCAGAGAGACGAGCATTTACCTACCTATAGGTACATATCATACTATCTGTTTGAAGACAGATAAAGGCCTGACTAATTAGTCTTAGAAACTTGCGACGTTCATTTCATTAATTGCTTTGTCATGTAAAATAGGACGGTTCAGAATTTGTCATCGTAATATTTCTCGGAGAGCGAGTGTGACTCTGTGGGAGTATGTGCGACTTTCGATCCTATGCACCAGTTTGAATCCCGCTGGCCCCGCACCACTGACTTTCAGTTATGTGCAGATTTAGCACTCGCTCTAAAAACGGTGAAGAAAAACCGGCATGTCTAAGTATTCGTCACAAAATTCAAGGACATTGACATCCACCGACCCGCACTGGGCCAGCGTGGTGGATTATGGCCTATACTCTCTCTATGAGAGAAGGCCCGTGTCCCAGCAGTGGGAACGTGATGGGCTAGTGATGATGATGAGTATTTCGTGTTAAGTGATATTCCCTCTAGAAAAAAGCTGTAAATATTCAGTTCCAACGTCAGAACCGTTCTGCTCACTCGTAAAATCCAAATCTTTCTAAACCGTTGCCTTCGACAACTCTTGAGGACTTCCTGGCCGGATAAAATCTCAAACATAGATTTTCAAGAAATGCCACGAAACCCCGATTGAGCACCAGATTAAGCGACGCAAATGGAACTGACCTTGTGGACTAGTTTCACAGTCAGTATCCACGTTTCGGTTCCGTATGTCATTACGGGTAGGACTATCAGCGAGCTATGGAACGAGCTATGCTCGGGTTTTTTTTGAAGGTACGAATTCGTAGCGAAGTGATCCGACAGAGAACTAAAGTAACCGACATAGCTCACTGAATTAGCAAACTGAAGTGGCAATAGGCCGTTCACATCTGTCGACGAACCGACATCCGATGAGGTAAACGAGTTCTGGAGTGGAGACCACGTTTAGGCAAACGTAGTGTAGGACGCCCTCCGGTCAGCAACTACATGAGAAAAGACGAAGATCGGGCTCGGTAGCGTGTATTGGGAGAGGCCTATGTCCAGCAGTGGACTCATACCGGCTGTTGATGATGATGATGATGAAATGGAACTGGGTTGGCTAGACACTGCGGAGAGCGCCAGACCCTAGTCAAGCTCTAGACTGAACTCACAGGTCAAAAGAAAGCGAAACCGCCAAAAAGAAACGTAGAGACGTTAAATTTTGGCCGAGGTAAAGGACTTAAATACGTGACACGCTAAGATCATCCACGCCCGACTTCTGCTTTGAAGGTATTTTTTCATCAGAGAAATGCTTTTTTACGTAATATGTATTGAAAGCTTCAGACTCGTAATGTTCTGCCTCAAGGAGTAGGTTCTCAATTCGACTTTATGTTTTTTTATGTTTGTTACGCGATTACTCCGTCAATTATGAATTGATTTTGATGGTTCTTTTTTTTGTTTGGTAGGGCATACGTCAGAGGTGGACCTATATAAATTTTATTGAAATTGATTCAGCGCTTTTTGAAAAAAAATAATCATTATATTTTTTTATTGATGTTTTTTAACACTCTTCCTACTGTCTCTATTAAGGCGAATAAGCTATGTTCCTGAGTTCTTTACAGCACTAACTCTACTACGACACGTTCTTTATAGCAACAACTCTACTACGTATGAGAGATTTTTTAAACAGCATAAATTTGTCTGATATCCTGTGAAATATACAATGTAATATAGTTATCGTTCTTCCTTTAAATAAATAAAAAAAATTAAGTCTCCTAGGTCCTATCACATTACAAAGTCCAGCAAAAACAACACGAAAAACTTAAGCAATGTTTATGCCGCATTAAATCAAGAAAACATTTGCTTGGCGCCCCAGTGGGAATGTAAAAGCAAAGTTTGGATCTAACTCAGAATACAGAGGGTCGTTCCCGTTTCAGAGTTAAAAGTGGTTCTACTAAAAGAAACAGAGGAGTAAGAGCGCTTCAGCACTGCATACGATCCGAATCCGAAAAAATGCTGTCCCAAGTAACCACACTATTACTATGATAGGTTTTTTTGTACTGCACAATTTATTTATTTTTTTACGCCTTATAGATCTATGTTTGGCCACTATCTCGCCTGATGTGAAGCGATGATGTGGCCTAAGATGGAGCACATAGATCTAGAGAGAGACGGCAGTTGAGCGGCTGCTCAGACCCGTCTCCCCGATGGTTCACCGAACATCATCCCGAAACACGACTAGGTCGCTATTTAATCCCCCATCACCATTTCACCATCGGACAACAAAGCGATCGGCACAACGCCACCCCTACATGGTAGAAGTCCTGCCTATCCGTACGAAGCGATTTGGCTCATCCTTATTAATACGTACAGCTAAGGAGTGGAACGCCATGCCATCATCTGTGTTTCCTATTAAATACAACCTGGGTGTGTTCAAATCAAGAGTGAATAGATACATACTAGGCAAGCGTGCTTCATCTTCGACCACATCGTCGCTTCCCATCAGGTGAGATCGTGGTCAAACGTTGGCCTAGACTGACGTGAAAAAATTATAGGTTACGCACTTAATACGTCTCCTGTTAACAGTGGTCCAAAGTCTAATGTCAAGGCCGAAGGCCCATTCAGAGCCATTGCGTCATCGACCTAGTGACTACTTCATAAACTGTGACCAGCATTGTAAATTGCGATTCCAATTGCAACTGAAGAGAAACTGAGCGAGTTACAACTTCACAACGCAATAAATGTATGAGGTAGTGCAGTATACCGTTCGGTTCTGTCCCATAAGTTAGTTCACTTGCATGGCAAGTCGGCGGCGTAGTACTATTATTTATTTATTTATTATTACCTTTTTTAATTGCGAATTTACTATTATCCTACTTCCTACTTAAAATTATAAACGCGAAAGTTTGTAAGAATGGATGTATGGATGTACCTTTGTTACTCTTTCACGCAAAAACTACTCAATGGACTTTGGTGAAATTTGGTATGGAGATAGTTTATACCCTGGATTAGCACATAGGCTACTTTTTATCCCGGGAAACCGCGGGTGAAACCGCAAGGCGCAGCTAGTTATAGAATAATGTTTTATTCTGTGGCAACGAGTCGTTGCAGAGTTAAATAAATAAAATATATAAATAAATACGACAAAGGTCCTGGCCCCTAACTAGGATTCCCTGTATCTAGGGAACCAGAAACTACGAGGACCATGGTCTCGCAACACCCAGACACAAAACAAATGTTTGCGCTTTTTTTTCTTCTCCACAAACATTTGTTCCGCCGCGGAAATCGAACCCGCAACCTCAGTGGTGTATGAGATTAGAGCCGACCTGCCCTACCACTACACCACAAAGGCGGCCACAAAGTTGCAATGCATATTGCGATTGTTACGTATGACGCATATATATATTGTTACGTATATGCATCCCAACTGTCCACAGTAGGGTCTCACGAGGCGCTGACGCAGCACATCATGCCATCTTTTTCTCTCTTTTTTAAACCCTGACACAAAAAGGAGATTGTTATAAGTTTGACCACTATGTGTGTCTGTCTGTGGCATCGTAGCTCTTAAACGGGTGAACCGATTTGGCTGCGGTTTATTTTTATTTGAAAGAGGATAACACAGTCTGATAAAAAAATGCGGCTGCGGCGAAATATTTTGCATACCTAAAAACTTGTCAGACGTAAAGGTTGTTAACCTATTTCTTTATCCTTCCTTCTCCTTTGCTCCACCTTCCTTTTTTCTCTTTCCTTGTTTCAATCCTCATACAATAGCCTTCAATTTTTTTCTCTAAACCAATCAATCTCCTCAAAGATCAAGTAAGCTGACTTCTGGAACGATATTCTCATTGCATTCTGACGTATGGAACTAACCTCAATTCAATTTAGTTTGCGCCTGAACGCATCGACGCGCTAACGTGCGCGCCGTGATGCAAAAATACGCGGAAAAATAAACAACTAAAGTAATTGAGATTCTACATTGAGACGATACATGCTCCTTGGTATTGTTGTGTTAAATAGTGTTTTATCAGGTCTATAGAAGTTATAGGAAGTTCTAGTTTAGAAAGTTTTTGTGGGCAGTGTTAAAAGTGTTTCTTCAGGTTATTGGTTTCAAGGAATGCCGGATTGTTCTGTTGCTCCTTGCTATTCTTGTTTTGAGTTGTATCAGCTCAAGCTCCAAAAACGTCAGTATTTTTGAATGTTTGGAAGTCTGTGCGAAACGTTTTAGTTTCAAAGTGTTAAAAGTGTTTATTTATGTGAATGGCTATAAGGAATGCCGGAGGAATGGTGCCAATTAGGTGCCAATAAAGTGCCAATTAGGCCAATATTTTTTTATGATTTTGGTTGGAGTACCTAAAGACTTATAATGTGAAAGTTGTTTGGATGGATGGATGTATGGACGGATAGATGGATGGATGGATGTTTGTTACTCAAACACGCAAAAACTACTGAACTGATTTTGATGAAATTTAGTATGTAGGTACTTAAGGACCTGGAAAAGGACATAGGCTACTCTTTAGTCCGGGAAACCGCGGGTGAAGCCACGGGGAGCAGCTAGTATTCAATAAAAAAACAAAATGACGCCTTGGAGTACGTTTGGGTTTGATATCACTATAATTAATTAACTTCAATATGTATACAGTGCAAAATCTAAATAAAGGTTTAAATTATCTCATTCATTAAATAGAAATTGCGATTACGTTGTTTACAAAATTATATTCTTAGAGTAGGTAGGTAGACAGAAAATTATACTAAAACATACCTATATGTACATACAACATACATAAACAAATAAACAAATACTTATGCATAAAAACAAACAAAACAAAGAACAAAAAACGAACTAAGCCATGCCATCAAGCGACCTAGTCGTGTTTCGGTATAATGTTCGGTGAACCATCGGGGAGACGGGTATGCGCAGCCGCTCAACTGCCGGCTCTCTCTAGATCTATGTGCTCCATCTTAGGCCACATCATCGCATCACATCAAGCGAAATATCCTCATAATATATAATAGCCTCATTTCTTGTATAATGTCTATTACGTAATATTTAACAGACTAAATAGATGGTATTATTATTTTTAATCAATATAAACCGTATGCGATATTCCAAAAATATATACAGGTAGGTAGGTTACTGCTAATTACTGCTATAATAAGTATACATGTTCATAGGTTTTGATACCGAAGTATTCCCGATTCAGCACCAAGAGATTTTCGGCGCCAATGCGTTCAGCACCAAAACTTTTCCCGAATCAGCACCAACCATCAGTTTTTATAGAAACCTATTTTTATATAACTAAATACATCACATCACATCCCTAGCAGTACTTTACGCTTGGTGCTGAAAAGGTAATAAATATTTAATATATTTTTGATTCCCCATTTAGCACTAAGGTAAAATTATGGTTGGTGCTGATTCGGGAGTAGTTTTGGTGCTGAACGCATTGGTGCCGAAAATCTTAGTGCTGAATCGGGAATACTTTCTGATAGCCTATAAAACGTTAACTTTGTTATATCTACCTACCTAACTATGGTTAATGATACGGTAATAAGTAACTTCTTATTATCGTTTCATTATACCAATAATTAGCGAAAACACACCAACTTAGATCGGGTCCGTGGCTTATGCTCCGATTTCTTTTGCTCCCGGGCTTTTTGCCTTCGACTCTGTTTTTTTAACATCATAGATAAGGTAGGTAATCTTATATTCATGACATAATTTTTAAACAATAACACCGGGTACCTAAGTACAAGTAGGTACAATGATCGGTGTATTCTTATACTGCTAACCTATTCGGATTTTATTGAACAATAAAATTAACAAGTTAATTGATGTTTATTAGATAGGTACAGTAGGGTAGGTACATTATTACCGTCATCGATGTAACTACGAGTTATGGGCAAGAATTAGTCATCCTGCCATTAAGGTCCTCGTCATAATTATTCCTTGGCTTGATGTTAGATAACGTACTTTGAGGACTAGAGAAAAAATCCGCGGACTAAACGAACTATGGATAATGAAGGTGCCTACTATTAAATATATATGTAGGTATATATAATTTGGGTTCAACACGATAAACGATTGGCGCTTGAGGGACATATGGAAAGAGAGAAAGAAAGAAAAACATTTTATTCGACAACCACAACAAAGAGAGAAATCATATAACAAAACAAGACAATACGAAATACATAAAAGAGGAAGTTTGTGGTGCCAAAAAGGACTAGGTATAGCCACAGAATACTGAGAGGCGCTCTACACAGCGCCTCTCTTTCTATCGCATAGCTCTGCATACCTACCAGTCATATTAACCTACAGGTTAATATGACTGGTAGGTATGCAGCGCTACGCGAGCTGAATTGAATTTTATTGCGTCATAGCAAGAGTCGCTATTTGTTTAAATTTCTTTGTGGAGTGATGCTTCTGTCCCTTAGTATTCTGTCGATTATCTCAAATTTTGCTAAGCAATTTCAAACCTTAACACTATGCCCTAAAGTGTCAAACGCATTTATTTCTTAATTTAGTATAGGACATTCTCACCCAGTGACCACATCCAACAAAGAACAAAAGAAACAAATCAAAATATACCACAAACAAGAAATCACATCGTCTTCCTTCCAAACGCGTTTAGACAAAGTACAAACCTAACCTCTGAACAAACATATATATGATACACATTAAGCAAACTCAACAGTTTTTTTTTCTTTGTTGCGCTACATAATGACACAACCGTGCTATCTCATGTCGCCCAAGGTCTGTGGAGTTAACAAACGCCTGTGAAACACCAGAATTACCAAGTACGGTTTATCTCTTACCATTTTGTACAGTCAGCGTCAAAATTAGTATAAACTTTACGACCATGCACCTTTAGCGCATAAATTACAGAAAAAAATATTTAAAAAAAGCAGTATATGTTATTATAGTTTATTATTATTATATGTTATTATTATAGTGTACTCTTTGTACATATGTACATTTGTTTATTATGTCATTTATGTTGACACCCCCGTTTCTTACAGTTTCTTTAAGTCCTCTCCTTCCAAAAGTTGTCTGGAAGAGATCGCTTTGAGCGATTAGACCGCCCATTAACACTTTAGTTTTTAAGTTTGTTATTTTTCTTTTTGTTATTATGTTTTCTGGTGGTGAAACAATAAAGATTTATCTAATCTAAAGTCCTTATGTTATGTCCTAATGTTGTGAAGAATCCACAACTCTGGTTTTCAGCTCAGGCCCTTGGTGACGCACGAACTACGAAAATAAATAATTGGACATACTGCTTTAATATAGCGCTATAAAATACTCAATGTATAAGTAAAGCTCAATAAAATACGAGTATATTATTAATAGCGTAAATAGTATAAATACAATCATCATCATCATCATCATCAGCCGGAAGAAGTCCTTACTGAACATAGGCCTCCCCCATAGATCGCCACAACGAGCGGTTGCTCGCTGTATGCAACCAGCGACTCACCAGGTCGTCGGTCCACCTTGCGGGGCCGTCCTACGCTCCGCCTTCCGGTCTGTGGTCGCCACTCGAGAACCTTCTTACCCCAACCGTTATCGGTTCCACGAGCTATATGGCCGGCCCATTGCTACTTCAACTTGCTAATTTTGAGAGCTATGTCGGTTTTTTTGCGGATTTCCACATAAGTACATAAATAAAATGCCTATATTATACAATATGGAACTAAAATTAATAAATTTATAATATATTATTATTGACGCTGACTATATCTACTTACCTACCTACCTTCGGAGTTGTGACGGTCTGATGCAACTGAAAATTGCGGCACGTGGCCACAGAGTAATTTATAGTACGCGGTGGTCGTGCGCGGTATTTGGCTACATCGCGATCCCGAGGGAACAACTTGTTAAATTAGGTTGAGGTATTGAAAATCTTCATCCCCGTAAGACGATATAAGAAGAAAAGAAGAAATTTGCTTGAGCAGTTGGCTTGGTGGCCCAGTTGTTAAGGCGTCGGGACAGTATTACGAAGACGCAGGTTCAATTCTTGCCCGAGCAATTTTTTTTTCTGATTATTTAAAATCTTGGGATGAAATTATTTTATGCCCTTCTCCGGCTATCGCTGTGCCAAATTTCATCAAGATCGGTTTAGCCGTTTAGTCGTGAAAAAGTAACAAACAGATTTCCTTTCGCATTTATAATATTAGTATAGTATGAAATAGGTAACAGCGGGTGTGGCTCAGTGAGAGAACGTGCGACTTTCGATCCCACGCACCCGAGTTCGAATCCCACTGGCCCCGCACCACTTTCTTAAGTTATGTGCGGTAGTAACACTCGCTCTAAAAACGGTGGAGAAAACATCGCAATGCAACCGGCATGTCCAAAATTAATCACAAAAATTTAAGAAAATGTGACATCCACCAACCCGCACTGGGCCAGCGTGGTGGATAATGGCACATACTCTCTCTATGAGAGACGGCCCGTGTCCCAGCAGTGGGAACGTGATGGGCTGATGATGATGGTGATGATGGATTAGGTATAGATAACAAAGTCTAGGATTTGTGACATGATGAAAGAAAGAAAGAAAGAAAAAACATTTATTTGAAGATCACAAAATCAATTCACAACAAACTAAGAAAACAGAAATACAAAAAGAAGAAATAAATATATAAATAGTATAGACAAGAATTCAAGGGCATGTGACATGCCCCAA
This sequence comes from Petrophora chlorosata, assembly GCA_951640565.1. Taxonomy (NCBI): domain Eukaryota; kingdom Metazoa; phylum Arthropoda; class Insecta; order Lepidoptera; family Geometridae; genus Petrophora; species Petrophora chlorosata. Next base: position 8,758,126 of record OX621212.1, read on the forward strand.
CCCACACTGGGCCGGCGTGGTAGATTATGGCCCATACTCTCTCTATGAGAGAAGGCCTGTGTCCCAGCAGTGGGAACGTGATGGGCTGATGATTATGATGATAGACAGCTTAACTTAAATGACTACAATGTGGTGCCAAATGGGGGTATTCGCTCAGCACAAATGTAAACTCGTTATTTGACACCCGACGCAGGTTTTCAGCAAAACCACAGAATACTAAGTGACAGAAGCATCACTCCGTAAAGAAATTTAAACAAATAGCGACTCTTGCTATGACGCAATAAAACTCAATTCAGCTTGCGTAGCGCTGCATACCTACCAGTCATATTAACCTACAGAGCGCCTCTCTTTCTATCGCACAGCTCTTATCTCTTCTGACGCGGCACGTGTAACGACGCGCGACCCGCCGTCGGTGCCGGCTATATATGTACTTGTAGCTTCGTACCTACAGTGCGGAGTGCGCTAGGCTTGGCAAAACCCCAAGGCGTGGATATACTTGACGACTAATACTTGTCCACCATTTGTAGTTACGATATAAGAGGATAATTATATAGCTACGTTTGTTTCTATCTAGCCGTATGTAGCCATGTAGGTATAAATCGCGTCAAATGCTCGCGTCAAACAAAATTGCATACAAAATTGTATCTGCGCAGATCACGTGATGCGCCAGCCAGCCGCCATCAAGTTTGGCGCGAGCATTGACATATATATACATATATATCAATGGGCGCGAGGTATACGTAGGTACATAAGATCAGAGCAGTTGTTATCGTGGTCAAGCTTGCGGAAGGAGGAGGTAAAGTTCAGCTATTTTTAATATTGTGTAGGTACATTTAAGTAGTATAATATGTACCTAAGCATTTGTGACGCGTAAACTATAATGAATGCTTTGCCAGTTATTCTGCCGCCTAGCAGTAGTGCGCAAGCATTGCTGTGTGCTGGTTTGAAGAGCATTGTGCCCAATAGGTAGGTATATGAGTCTCCCTGTGATGAGCGCAATACAGTGCTACGCAGTACTCTTTATGGTATTAAAAGTTCCGGGTGGCACTGTAATTGTTATGGGCAGGCGTGGTGTTTACCATCAGGCGAAGGACTTGTTCGTCTCAACACGCAGTTCCAAAATATATATTTAAGAATTGAAAAGTACGAATTCCAAGAAAAAACCAAGTACAAAGTAAAACACAAACTTTGTGCAATAGGCAAGTGCTCCATCATTATACCTATAAATTCTTTGTAAAAACTCGTAAACATTCTGATGATAAACACCCGGTAGTGTAGTTTCCAAAAATATCTCTATTCTACATACATAAACAGCTTGTTTTATACAGAACTATTAAATCTCTCGAACAGTATCAACGACTAAGAACTAACGAAGAAACACTTCACTATCGCTAAAATTTAAACGGTTCAGAGGATCATAATTCGCGATATAGGGAGCCTGTCCACTAAAAGCTGTGAGCAGCGAAGCGATCAGTAGCAAAAAAAAAATAAACCAATAGAATTGCTCAAAAACTTTTTTTGAAACAAAACCGAGTCTTTTTAAGTCAATAATGAATATAATAGCTATTTTATCTATTACTAGCTGCGCCCTGAGATTTTACCTGCGCGAGAAAGCATTTTCAGTTTTTATTTATAATTTTTCTTATCATAAAATATGATTCGGACTGTTACGACCATTTAGAAAATATTTTTTTACAAAAAAACAAAAACCGCCTTCAATGTATATTCGAAGTCCAAGGTCAAATATCGATGAAATATGGGACCACTTCGTAGCTATACTGAACCCAACGCAAAAATAATTTTCCAAATCGGTTTATAAATGACGGTGTTCTGAGGTAACAAACATAAAACAAATAAAAAATCCAACAGAGAACCTTCTCCTTTATTCGTTAAAAAATACCAAAATTGGTCCAGCCGTTCTCTAGTGATGCTCAACGAGCAGCATTTAATTGTTTTTGTATATCTGACCAGAGTGGCAAGTTGACATAAAATATCATCCGTAGATCGTAGGTAGGTAGATATATTATAGTAAATCGTAGTTAGGTATTCACGACACAGAATTGCCTAGTAAGGTAGTGAATCATACAGATACTGATGTTACTTGTTACTTCGCCAAGCAGTAGTGCGCAAGCATTACTGTGTTCCAGTTTAAGGGCATTGTAGCCAGCGAAATTACCTGGCATTATGAGACTCAACAGCTAATTATCTCAAGGTGACGAGCGCAGTGCAGCGCCACGCAGGATTTTGCAAAACAAAGTTCTGGGTGGTGCTGTTATTGTTATGGCGTATTGCTTACCATCAGGCAAACGACCAGCTCGTCTTGTCATTCAGTTACATAAAAAAAACGAATATTAAACCAGCGCTAAGTTCAATAGTTTAAGGTTTTTCTACCATTTATTCTGCTATTTATACCATTCTTTGGGTCTTTGCTGTGGACAAAAACTTTTTTATTTTCAATCTGCGTTTCTCTATCCTCGCTTCGAACTGCAGTAGTTTGGTGGACAGGCAACCTTAACTATCGAGAATTCTCAACAAACCTTACCGAATGTTTTATTTAAAGCTTTAAGATAAAGGTATATCACAGCAGATTCGATATTCTCAGAATCTAAACTAATAATAACAATGTTGAAAAGAACCGATCTGAGAACGCTGGACGCAGAACCGAATGTTTGTTTCCATATTCCAAATTAAATTTAGATCAGTTATGTTTGTGCTGTCGATAAAGAAAGACGTGTTACTATTAAAGTTAAAAGAATGACAGCTTTTATAATTTGAACTAATTAAAAGTGTGTGTTTAAAGAGACAAAAGTGAAGTGAAAAGTGCAAGCATGTCGGACAAAGACAACAAAATGGAACGCCTCAAAAGAGGACTCATCAAAATCCAAGGACGCATTCAAGATAGAATGGAGGATATACAAGACCAAATGCAGAACAAAATCGAAAAATCTAAGAGATTCATTTCCCATCTCTCTGAAGAAAAGAGTTCTGTAGGGAGTTCTATTGAAAGCAACAATAATTTAACAGATCTAGACAGTGATAAAAGCTCGGCAGATTACGTGAAAAATGCTTCAAATCCAACAGAGAACGTCATACCTTCTTTCGTGATCAACGAACCTGATGTCAATCAGAGTCCTAAAGGGTTATGCACGGATTTTATCAATATGGAAAAAAACAGTGTTTTATATAGAAGAAGCTTGTCCGCTACTAATTTGTCGTCATACAATGACGATGATAATTCTGATGCGAGAAGTTCTAGCGAATCGTGCTTCTCGTGTTTTTCTTCTAGTGATGAAAGGTAATCTACTGTCAATTTATGTCATTAAATTCACTATCTCCATTTTCTTGCAAATTTCTAAATAAAAATTTTTACTATTCATATATATAAAATTCTCGTGTCACAGTTAGTTACCTTACTCCTCCGAAACGGCTTTACTGATTTTTACCAAATTTTATATGCATATTCAGTAGGTCTGAGAATCGGCTACTATCTATTTTTCATACCCCTTAATGATAAGGGTTGTTCACCCTTAAAATTTTTTTTTAATTTATATGGCAAAACAAATGACGTCATTTGTAGGCAAATGCCGTTAGTCAAGCTTGTGTTTATTTTACGTTTTTGCTTTTTATAAAATGTATTTTTGCTAATTTTTTCGTTCCATTACTACAATACCGTCCCCAAACTTCATAAAACGTATTTAAATCTCTTTGCAATTTTTATTTCGAAGAGTTTGTCGTTTTCTACCTACATATGACGTCACAAATTTTGAGGTAACCTTTTGCGCGGCAATATTTGTAACATAATATTTAAACATAGTTATAGGTTCTTTTAGAGCGTTATTTAATTAAATTAGTATTTTTCTTGGCTATATATATTAATTGTAGTTAATATAAAACGCTTTCTGAAAAGTTATCCGATCCCCTATTGAGTTACGGTGGCAAACAATACTGTGTCCAGTTCCGGTTTGAAGGGCATTGTAGCCAGCGAAATTACTGGGCATATATGACTTAATCTCTGATGTCTCGAGTTGATGTTACGTAGTACTTTTTATAATAATAGCAATAATTTTTTGGGCAGGCATGGCCCTTACCATCAGGCCAGCGACTTGCTCGTCTCATTACTCAGTTCCATAAAAATGTATCTGAAAAGAGTACTTGGAGAAGAATCAGCAGATGTTCTCTCACTTCTTTCATTCATCACAGAACGCCAGATTATCGCCCCAGAGCAGGCAGTCTGCCTCCTGGAGCCCAGCTGGACCTGCCCGTTGCTCTTAACACCTGCACGGAGATCATTGAGAAGATCGGCAGCAGGTTTCCAAGACTGAAGAGTAGGGGAGACCGGTTCCAAAGGGTACTTGATAACTTTGCTTGGATTGGATGGTGTGACTAACAAAGGGTTTTGGGGCTTTATTAACTAACTTTCGATACGCGGTTTAAGCAGATGTAATTACATATCAATACCTACCACAAGTTCAGTGGATAGGTATATTGATAAGGGTCTGCATAAACTATACGGCCAAAACTTGAATAAATCAATCACGTCAATATATATTACAATAAATTATGCATGTATAAATATATTTATATTCATATAGGTGAAAACTTGTAATTGGCCTAGTTATCCTAAACACAATTTAATTATCATATGTATGTTGGCTGTAAGTTTACATGTAAGTTGTCCGTTTATGTTTCGTTATTCCTCTCCTTCCAAAGGTTGTCTGGAAGAGATCGCTTTGAGCGATAAGACCGCCCATTGTTACACTATTGTAAACATTTAACTTGTACTCAATTTCTATGTTTAAGGTTAATAATAAAGTGTTTATCTATCTAACTATCTAAAATAAATAAATGTTCATATTTATTTATTCAAAACAATCTATGTTACATGTCTATGATTCAATAATAATAAAATATTTCATTCGAATAAATAAAATTAAAATATGTCCGTAAACTAATAATAAAATTATTCAAATAATTATTCATCGAATGAATAAAATGTCTGCTCAACAAGCCCTTTCTTAAGTTTACATTTAAACGAATTCTTTATTGAATTACTACTTGGGACAACCAATTGGACGCCGACGGCCGGTCGGTCGCCCCAAGTACAGATGGAAGGACGAGGTGGCCAAAGACCTACGGGAGCTACAAGTTGATGCCTGGCAGCAACTTGCACTGGTTCGAAAGAAGTGGCATTCTTTAATATCGGAGGCCAAGACACACTTTGGGTCGCTGCGCCAGCATAGATAGATAGATTATTGAATTAGTGTTGAGAACTTCTGGTAACCGCCGTAATACACCGCCGGCGCCATGACATGCACTGACTTCCCAGTTTTTGTAAGGCGGCGCGGGACCGCCTGCATTCGGTGCGCGTTGCGCGTGCCGTAGCCTTTTTTTTTTTTACTATTTATAGGCTTGCGTTTGACCGTTGTCTCACCATTTGTTAAGTGACGATGCGGTCGAAGATGTAGCACGCTCGCCTAGAAGAAACCTGTTCACTCTTGTCTTAAAGAAACCCAGATTGTAGCCTTGTCCGTCACCTAACCTTGGGTACTCATCAAGATGTCCTCTGGCATAGAGAGCAGCTTGAAGGATCACCAGGAAAGGGACTGTAAGTATCCCTATCGACCGAATCAAAGACCTCGCTGGGGTATCTTGTTGTGTTTGTGTGAGTTTTCAAATAAACACATCAACACAGACTGGCGCAACCACTCACGTGTCCTATGGACGCCATTGTAAACAATTATTGTTCTTTCTTTAGTCTAAAATGGGACGCGCAAATAATAGACTATTCTTAAGATGGTTGCAAGCGGAGAATAGTACTCCTAGCCGTTTGATTAAATATTTATGATGAATCAAACTCTTCAAACGAATCAAAATTATTATTATACTAGCTGATGCCAGCGACTTCGTACGCGTAGTGAAAAATCTAACCTGTCCCGACAATTTTCAATCCCAACCTAATCCCGATCCCGTCCCCGTCCTATCAATTAACTGTCACGCTCCTGCTTTCGTCTGGCGTTCCTATCCAGATCGCGTTATTTTCCTATACCATTGTCTCATGTACCAGTATCTCGTTAAAGCGTAGGGATCAACACATCATTATTTAGAAAACGGCATGTCAACCCATCCTTTTAGTTCTCAAGGTAAGCAAAATCCAGTTTAAGCTGAGCCTTGTGCACTAAGGGTCCTGTATGTTCTGGAGTTCAACTTATAGTGGACTCATATATTGTTACCTAAATTGCGTCATACCTTCGATATTCCTGGACCGATTTTGATGAAACAAAGCCTATGTGTAAACTGCATTTGAATTCGTGCCTTAGTTTCTGAATTTATCCCGGACATACATACAACAATTTTAAAAACTGTATTTTTGGGTTCTGTTGCTTCCAAATACTCTTATAAAATAGATTTTAAAAAATATCTTCAATGTACAGAAGCCGCCTCGTTACAGTTTTATTATGAGTATAGATATAGATTATGATTGAAGGTTATCCTGAATATGAAACTCAGGGTTATTTATTCTGTGTAGTTTAGTACAAGTGTTTTACCTCTGATGAATGGGAATGATATGTTATGTCCAGTCATAATTCTTTCAGCACAAAACTATACGGACACAAAAGATTCTTATTATCATCCCGTTACCCTCGCCGCCGCGCCGCGCCGCGCCGCCGCCGCCTGAACGGAGAAATTACGGATAGTTCCTGATGTCCCCCAGTTTTCAGCCCTAGTGGGGGACACGTTTTTCTGGATGTCACCCACTTCTATAAAGTGGGATATCAGGAAATGAGTAAAAAATTCAAAACAATGAGGCCAACATAAGATATTATTCTTGTATCCGTATCCACTTGAGTAGTTTAGCTTTTTTTAATAAAATTGTAATGAATAATTATCAGTATCAAACTCTCTGCCATGGCGGAAAACACTCCAAGTGGTAGCGTGGGAACCGAGTCTTTTTTTTTAACCTATGCTGCCCCACTGCTGGGCAAAGGTCTCCCCCAAGTCTTTCCAGAGTTTTATTTATTACAATTTTATCCAAAAATGCTAAACTAATGGATACGGAGACAAAAATAATATCTTCCGTTCGCCTCACTATTATGAACTTTTGTAAAGTGGAGGACATTCTGAAAAAGTTTTCCTGATATCACCCAGTTTTATAAAGTGGAAGACACGGAAAAATTCCTCCGCGTGTCAACGACTGGGGCCGAAAACTGAAGGAAATCAGGAACTACCCGAAATTGTGCCTCGCGCCTCGCTTTTTTATACGGTTTCGTATTTGGAATAAATTCCCGCCATCTTCAAGTTAGAGACATTGAGAAACGGATGGAATGCTTTATTGTTTCTCACTGCCTCTAGGATTATAGCATCTCATCCAACGAGCAGTTGATTGGCAGGAGTAGCAGCAGAGTTCCAAGAACATGTTCCATAAGGTAGAAATGGTTAAAACCTTCAGCTAACTTGGCCTGATGATTTGGGTGTTGTGACTAACAAAGGGATATTGGATGTTGTGTTAATAAACTTTACTAACTGTGGGTGCCAGAAGATGGGCGACGGCGAAGAGGCAGGCCGAGAGGCTCGACATAGCGGGGGATCGGGATGCGTGGAAAGAGATGGGGGAGACCTTTGCCTAGCAGTGGGACAGTATAGGTTAGATTAAAAAAAACGTATGCTTGTATTATTTCTTCATGAATTCTGACGAGATATCTTAAGGTTATTTTATTCCTGGTTTCTTTATTTGGAAAATAGGAGCTAGTTTTCAGATTTTTGAAGTGAAGCATTTTATTGCGATGACTCTTCTACAAGAGCCCGCCTTGGGAAGATTTAGGTACATCTGAAAGCAGTAGTGTGCAAATATTATAGTGTTCCGTTTCATGGACACTATTTGTTGGGCATTAGAGCCATTGTGGCAGGGTGGTAGGTTTTTCTTTTGCGAGAGGCTGTCTGGGTGGATACCACCGCTTTGCCAGTTATTCAGCCACCAAGCAGAAGTGCGCAAGCATTACTGTGTTCCGGTTCGAAGGGCATTGTAGCCAGCGAAATAACTGGGCATACTGAAACTCAACAGCTTATTGTCTCAGGGTGACGACCGCAGTGCAGCGCCGCGCAGGATTTTGCAAAACGAAGTTTTGGGTGCTATTATTGGTATGGGCTGGCGTATTGCTTACCATCAGGCAAACAACCAGCTCGTCTTGTCATTCAGTTACATAAAAAAGGGTGGTGAGCTCAGTACAGTGCCGCTTAACATTTTACACACAACTTTCTAGGTGTCAGCGCTCATCTCGTCACTTACCATCAATTAGGTAAATAACAGCACATTATCAAATATAATGATAAGTTACGAATTTTAGTAGGTAATAACACTAATAAACCGAAAATAATAAAAAATATCCTTTCTTATTAGTTAATATTCCTGCTACATGTTGCAGTTCAATCCAAAACTCTAAATAGGAAAGACCTATGCGGGTCCTCTGCTATGGCGGCCCTAAAAGAACAGTTCTGGAAACCATGCCTAGTAATCTATATTGGTGATATTTTAATTGTTAAATAGCAATAAAGTGAATGCAATGGAATCAGGCGTGACGTTGCGGAAATTCATCTCAAAACTGAAACGCAGTGAAAATATCTAGTATGTATTTGTACAAGAAGGGTTTTACTGGACTCCTGTTTGATGGGATGGCAAAAAATTGCCCAGAAACGTGAGGAGTGGAGGGAGGCCTTTGCCCAGCAGTGGGACAAATTAGGCTGAATAATAATAATAATATTAATTCATTTTACATTTGCTATCAACCCCCATACATATTATATTTTTCTAACAACAACCTACACAATAGTCAGCGGGACTACACTACATATTTTCATTGCGTTTCAGCAATAGTGACGTGAAACTTTTATTTAATTTGTTTTGTTTACCTCCACTTGTCAATGCAAACACCCGAAATTTCAACGTAAACAGATGTTGTTTCATGACTGAGTCCCGAACGTTTAATTAATATCAAAATAAAATATTAATTTCACTATATTTTAATTAAAATATTAGTTTCAGATATTTATTCATACAAATTACGCATCGTCAATTTATGAACGATAGAAAGCCTTCACTGATAAAGCCATGTTGGAGGACCATAACTTCGACACCAGGCCTTGATACCTTCTGCCCCACCAGACAGACTGGTGAAAATAACTGGACTTAAAAACATTTCTTTTTTTCAGTATCTGCTTAAGAATACAAGGCTGAGCGACGTGAACAAGAGGCTGAAAGCTCAGATCTGGAGCTCGGTGGTGACCATCGTCCTGGTGGAGGCCAAGAATCTTCCTGCTATGGACCTGGACACGAGGTCCAGTGATCCTTATTGTAAGTTTAGGTAAGTAGCTGGATAGAATAAGACACAGCTCATCGGGTCCCTACAGATTGTTATAGAAAACTCTTTCTTGTTTTTTTTATTTTTGGAACTGAGTGTTGAGACTAGCACGTCGTTCGCCTGGTGGTAAACGCCACGCCTGCCCATAACAGGCACCAGACGTTGATATTTTTCATATGCGTTTCTGTATATTTCTTAAACACTGTATTCAGTTTTTACATAAGTATCATAGATAGATTTAGCTCGTTGTGCGCTTTGGCGCTGCTGTAAGGACAACAAGCATTTATACAAAATAAATAAATAGCAATTGCAGTGCCAGCCAGAACTTTTAATACCATATTTGTCATAACTATGGTTTATACCAATGACTATTGTTTGCTTGTATTCCACAAAAAATGAGCCAATTATTTTCAAAAACACATCATCAGCTCATCACGTTCCCACTGCTTGGACACGGATCTTCTCTCATAGAGAGAGAATGGGCCATAATCCACCACGCTGGCCCAGTGCAAGGGTTGGTGGATAACATGTCCACCGTTTTTGGAGCGAGTGTTAAATCCGCACATAACTTAAGAAAGTCAGTGGTGCGGGGCCAGCGGGATTCGAACTCGGGTGCGTCGGATCGAAAGCCACACGAGTTCTTTCTTTCTTTTTTCTAAAACACGGCAATGTGTTATGCCAAAAAAGTATAACATGCCCGTAAGGAAATTCTATAATGTTTTTGGGATAATTAATCATAAATTCCGTGTATATCCGGAGACAAAGGGGAGATTTAATTGAAACGTACAAGATACTAATTGGACACTACAACGTTATAGACTTTGAAAAGCTGTACAGAATGAATCCAAATACACACTTAGAGGACACTCACTGAAACTTACCAAGCCTCCTAGCACTAGCAACCCTAGGACACGCTTTTTGCCAAGTCGCGTACTTAACCACTGGAATAATCTGCCAGAGTCAGTGATCAGTGCGCCATCAGTAAACAGTTTTAAAAACAGACTTAACAAACATTTAAAAATAAATCACAAGTGCAACAATATGCACGCATCAGCTCAACAAGCTGCTAGTGCATCATAAAATAATAATAATAATAATGAAAAATGAATCCCAATGAACGGCGGCCCTTATAGGGGGCCCGTTTAGTGGGTGGCGGGTCACCACCTGCCAAAATATTTTCTTATGAGGCGGAACTAACAGGTGCCGAGGTCTCATATCATAGACCGGCTCTCATCCATTAAAAATTCACCTCAATAGTCCAATCATAAGAAATTTTCATATCTTCAATAATAGTCCTCGTACTTATCGGGGGCTGTCTTTGATTGTATCTTCTAATTATGCACTTAGAGACAGTCCCTGATAAGTGTTGCCCATTACATATCTAAACTAAATGCTCTAAAAGGCCTCTACGTGTTGGACTCATGTCCCCGCGCAAGCCTTCCAAAGGACCGGGTGTATAACCCGTGAGAAAGAGTGACATAATAATAATATTAAATTAGTAATGTAACGCGGGGTTTCATATTGTTGCATTTGAACGCACCCATGAGTCGCAGCCATACCCTTTCACCCCGCGCACCTCCGCCCGCCAACGAGACTCCATCTAGAGACGTTCGCCCGTGCGCCTCGCGCTAAACACGCGCCGGCTTTTATTATTGTTTTTCCCTAGTTTCCTTTGTGTTTACCTACTTGTAACTAATTATACAGTGTTTCGAATCGTGAAGGACCTATTTTATTCACAGCCAGACCCCTGAGAACAGTAGACAGCAAATACCGACCGCTACAGTAATCCAATATTTTGTCCTATTTATAAATTACCAGTGATACATACAAACCTACGAACTACTTATATAACGCCAAATTAGTTATTTCAAAGTGGAAAATTAGTAGAATACCATTACGTTTGCACCCCCGTCCATTTCTATTTTTAACTCCCGCGCCCCGACGCAAAAAAGAGGGATGTTATAAGTTTGACCAATATAGTGTCTGTGGCACCGTAGCTCTTAAACGGGTGAACCGATTTAGATGCGATTTTTTATATGAACGCAGGTTTTCTTATGGTGGACATATTTTTTCAAAATCGATTCAGCTGTTTTTTACTTTTAATAGGTGTTTTTGTCAAGGCATTTTTAGATTTTAGTATGAAACTCGCTCGTTTTTTATAATAAGTCGTCTCTATCCAAACATTACCTGGAACAGATCGCTTTTACTGATAATGCCGGCCCGCCAATTGTTTTACCTATTTTTTTTTAAATATTATTGTATTTTGGGTCATACGTTGTGAGGTGACCTTTTGCGCGGCAATATTTAAAACATAACATTTAAACATAGTTTTAGGTACTTTTAGGACTTTATTTAATTAAAATATTATTTTTCATGGCTTTATATATGACCTATAGTTTATTTTAAACACTTTCTGAAAAATTGTCCGATCCCTTATTCTAGTTGGGGGCCAGGATCTATGTTTGTGATCGTTGGCGTCTATTAATTCTATCTTTCCCTCAGGTTAGGCAACGAGAAGTACAAGAGCAAGGTTGTTTGGAAGTCCTTACACCCGTCATGGCTGGAGCAGTTCGACTTGCACCTATATGATGATCAGGAGCAAATCCTAGAGGTCACGGTCTGGGACAAGGATAAGCAAACTAAAGACGACTTCCTGGGACGGTAAGTTTTGCTTGTAATCTGGAAAATCTGAAATTGGTTTGGGTTCACACTACTACGATACTGAATATCACTCAAGAAGAGCGGCTCGATAGATGTAACGTTATTTCAAGGAGAGAGAGTAAAGGCCGTAATCCATCAGGCAGGCCAAATGCGGCTTGTACATCCTCGGACAGCAAAACGATTTTTGAAGTCGTAAAAGGGCGAAAAGAGTCCTTAAAGGTAGGCAACGCACCAGTACGGTAGCTGCTTACCATCCAGGCGGTCTGTCTGCTTGTTTGCTTAATAGTCAAATAGAAAAATACTGAGGTGTGGGTAACTAGTTCCCAAGTCTACTTTAAACTACCGCCCTATAATATGTACAGAGTAGGTATGTAGTAGGTATGTATAGAAACAATGGTTTTTGCAAGGTTTGATCTTTATCAACAACTCTATTGATTGTTGCAAATATACGGGCTGCCTGTGGTTGTGAGTTCATTCAATAATGGTTTCGATTCCTGCCTTAAAATTTTGGAAACTGAATTTCTGTATTTCCTAATTTCTGAGATCTGTGATTGAATCGAGATGACCATTTTACTTTTATTTTCTTAAATATAGATTTGCGTTTGACCACTATCTCGACTGATGGTAAGCGACGATGTGGTCTAAGATGTAACACGCTCGCCTAGAAGATACCTGTTCACTCTCAATTTGAAGACTCTCTAGTTGTAGTTCTCAGAAAACAGACGTTGGCAATAAGCTCCACTCCTTGGCTATTCGTATGATGAACGTGGAAAAAGATCCACTTTTATTCATTCATTTTTAGGGTTCCGTACCCAAACGGTAAAACGGGACCCTATTACTAAGACTTCGCTGTCCGTCCGTCTATCTGTATGTCTGTCCATGTATGGAACCCTTCGTGCGCGAGTCCAACTCGGCCGGTTATTTATTTGAAAAATATTCTCCGTCCTGCGTAGTTTTGAATTTGACTATCGAAATCCGTCTTCAATACGAGTATTCAACCCGTAGAAACTTTACAGCTGTTTTAATAAAGCTTGACAGAAGAGATAATGATACACCTACCTATGAATGCGATGTTTTGGATTCGGTAATATTTTGTTGAATAGCTAAACAAATGAGAGCAAAACAAGTCCTACTATAATATTATAAACGTGAAAGTTTGTAAGAATGGATGTATGGTACTTTTGTTACTCTTTCACGTAAAAACTACCGAACCGATTTTGATGAAATTTGGTATGTAGGTACTTTAGGACTTGGAATAGCACATAGGCTACATTTTATCCCGGGAAACCGAAGGTGAAACCGCGGGGCGCAGCTAGTATTCTATAAATAGGTTTTCCACTATACCTTTGACGTGAATTGATCACGGCGCGGCGCGGCCACCGCGGCTGTGCCGAAATGTCTAGGTATGTTTATGGATAGACGCCGCACTTGGGCCATGTATGAGTACCTACGTAGTATCTATTATTTATTCTGTTGTTTGAGTGCTTTTACGTGTCGAGCTATAAATATTTGCATATTTTGGGGCGAGACATTATTACGTAATTTTGAAAATCGTAACGTAAATCGCCTATTTATGTACTTAGATACAAATGCGAGTAGCCAATTGGTACATAATACATAATATTATCAAAAGCAATCATAAAATATTGTAACAAAAGTTCTAAAAAAAATTCCCCTCAGTTTCTTGCCGTATCTTCTGCGTAGTGGCACAGAATACTAAGGGACAGAAGCATCATAAAGAAATTTAAACAAATAGCGACTCTTGCTATGACGCAATAAAATTCAATTCAGCTCGCGTAGCGCTGCATACCTACCAGTCCTATTAACCTACAGAGCGCCTCTCTTTCTATCGCATAGCTCTTATGTCTTCTGACGCGGCACGTGTAACGACGCGCGACCCGCCGTCGGTGTCCGGCTATGTACTTGTAGCTTCGTACCTACGGTGCGGAGTGCGCTAGGCCTGGCAGTGGTGGCCGATGCGGTGCTAGAGTCATTGTAATAATTGACGTTCATAAGTGCGTCTGTGATGCCAAAATTGAATAAAGAACTTTGATTGATTGATTGATTAAGACTTACTACTGAGACTCCTGTAGAGTTATTTTTAGTAATAAAGGCATCGCCTTAGATACTATTATTAGAAAGAACGGTCTTATTACAAGTTATTATTTTTAAGAGTTTTATTTTTAGAGTTGAAATTTTGCATATTTGTCATAGTTCGGTAACAATGCAATATTATGATGACAGCCAGCTGATCTGATGATGGAGACGGAAGGTGGGCAATGGAACTTCTTGACGGATAACCGTAAACTACTAGTGTTTGGGCTCATTTCAATCTGCTCGCGGTTCCGATTAGGAATTTGTTAAAAGCTTCTCTTGAAAAATATATTTTTCAACAAAAATCTTATTATTTTATTGAGTGACTAGACAAGAGGACGGTCACCTGATGGTAAGCAACACATCTGCCGACATTTGTAGCACCATTCTATTGCTCTGCGCTCGTCACACTGAGACAATAGCTCCTAATCATTTCGCTGACACAATGAATCATCAAAATCAATTCATAATTGGCGGAGTAATCGCGTAACAAACATAAAAAAATATACCTTCGAATTGAGAACCTCCCAGTTTTTTTAAGTCGGTTGAAAAGAAGCCATGATAGGTATAAATAAATGATTCTGATACCCAAAATAAATCATTGTTCTTCAATCAAGGTCAAGGAAACATTGTCAGTTACAACAATACAGAAATGGGCAAACGTTTTGTTCGACGCGTTGAACAAAGTTCTGGCATCGTTCCAAGGGCTTGATTAAACCAGAATCCGAAATAGGTAGGTATTTGATAGGATACAGTTCTTAAGGATCTACATATACATACTCTACTCGTAGTAGGTCTCTCGTACAGGGTAGGTACAGTCAGCGAAATAAGTAGCTGAACTTTTACAACCTTTTAATCATCAATAACAATGAAAATATACAAATTTCATGCAATTTTTTGCTATTTGCACAGGATACTCATATTAACAGACTTTTTAAACGACTTCAAAAAAGGAGGAGGTTCCCTGTTCGTTTTTTTCTTTTTTTTATTTTTTTTTATGTTTGTTACCTCAGAACTCCGTCATTTATGAACCAATTTGGTTTTTTTTTTTTAAATTCAACATACAGTGAAATTAGACATATATTGAAGATGTAGTCAATCAAAGATTCTCAAATGTTCAGCCAATGTTCACAGTTTTTGTCACTGACTGTACTATAGCTTTGCCAGTTATTCTGCCGCCAAGTAGTAGTACACAAGCGTTAATATGTTCCGGTTTGAAGGGCATGTAGCCAGCGAAATTACTAGGCATATCTGATGTCTCGAGGTGATGAGCGCAATGCAGCGCTACGCAGTACTTTTATGGTATTAAAAGTTCTGGGTGGCACTGCAATTGTGTGTTCGCCTTATGGTAAGCGCCACGCTTGCCCATAACAGTGCTAAATCTGCACATAACTTAAGAAAGTCGGCAGAAAGTCGAGATTTGAACTTGGGGGCGTCGGATCGAAAGTCGCACGTGCTCCTACAGAGCCACAATCGCTGTCACGGTCACGTCACCCAATTTGGAAATCGGGAAAGCACAACAAACTGCTCAGTTATAATTAATATAATAGAATTATTTAGATTAGATTAAATTAGATAACTCTATTGTTACACCACCAGAAATTATTACAACAAAATAAAAATTACAAACTTAAAAACTAAAGTGTTATAATGGACGGTGTTATCGCTCAAAGCGATCTCATCCAGACAACCTTTGGATGGAGAGGACTTAAAGAAACAGTAAGAGACGGGGGTGTCAACATAAATAAGATAATAGTGACATGTACAAAGAGTACAAACTATAATAACATTTATTACCTACTTACATATACGTCTATACTAAATATATAATTTTAGTGCGAGTGTGGCTCAGCGGGAACTCAGGCGCCTTTCGATCAGACGCACCTGGGTTCGAATATCCCGACTCGGCCCTGCACCAATGACTTATAGTTAATTGCAGATTTTGCACGCTCGCTCTAAAACGGTGAAGGAAAACATCGTGATGAAACCCGCTTACGCGCTTTGGAGTGGTAGGCTCTGGCCGCGGTTGTAATACCACCCACCGAACAAAGCCATACCGTCAAGCGACCTAGTCGTGTTTCGGGATGATGTTCGGTGAACCATAGGGGAGACGGGTCTGAGCAGCCGCTCAACTGCCGTCTCTCTCTAGATCTATGTGCACCATCTTAGGCCACATCATCGCTTCACATCAGGCGAGATAGTGGCCAAACATATTTCTATTAAGCGTAAAAAAAAAATATATATATACCAATTATAAGCACAATAATTTAATTATAAAAACAATAATTTGACGTCTTAAATAACAATTTAAAATATGTCTTATAAACTACCTAATCAAATAACCCACCCCTAACTGTACCCGGTGCAAAAGTGCCCATAACACTGGCGGCATTTCCGCGCTGGATAGCTATGGCTAACCTTCGCACCAGGTACGAGCAGGAGCAGGGGTCGCCAGTTTTCTCCTTGATCCTACGCTCTATCTTACACACCAAACTCTTGGCGTCAGTGTCCCAATAGCCCATGGTCTTCACAGCGATGGGCACAAATTAATATTGTGCCTCAAATGCAGCATACTTCTGCCGTAAAATAATATAATAAACATTTATTCACCGTAATAACAACGTTTGCTATTCTAGGCAATTCTAACTACAATATTTTTATCATAATAGTTATTATTAATTTTAAAACATAGAATCAAATATTTATAAATTGAAATACGTAGATACGTATGTAATACGTAGATACGTACAAAATTTAAGGTAGTAACATAAGTTAAAATTCTATAGGCAAACATTTTTCGTATAAGATAGAACGTTGGGTTATCTTCTACAGCCAGGAAACGTATTTCCCGGCTCGGCTGTCCCAAGAGCATTTAAACCTATTGAATTATTACACGCCTCCGGTTCTACGTGTCTTGGAATAGCAATAGCTACCTACTACTGACATATAGGTAGCTTGAAATAATAATTGTTTTGGAATATATATAAATTACAATTACAAAAACTATTTATTGCATACCAGTTACAAAATAATAAATAATAATAGCAATTTTAGTATGAAAGTTTTCGTGAGTTTGATTCATTATAAATATATAGCGACCACACGTGGTCGCCGCGATCTCGCAGCGTAAACTCGCCCCTGATGAAGAGCATCGGACATGCTCGAAACCTAGGTCGACTAATTCGACAAACTACGTGAGTCCTAGCCGTTTTATTAAATATTTATAATAATAGCAATTCTTTACAATGATAATACAATGGGCGGTCCTATCGCTTAAAGCGATCTCTTCCAGACAACCTTTGGATGGACAGTATCGAAAGAAGGTAGACGGCGGTGTGCAATTACAATAATGAATACAAACTAATACATATGTAAACCGATATACAGGGAATAACATTAATGTGTAGTAATACTGAAAGGTGTGTATGGGTATCTAGTCATGAATCATCGTGCAGAATATACAACCAAAAAAACACTATTATATTTTCCATACAAAGTTTAAAAATTATTAATTTGAATTATTTTGGACAATCCTAACAAACTGTGGCCTAGTCGAGGTAGTACGGGTCACTGACCGAGCTACTTTGTGCCTAGGCACAAAACAGATAAGTACAGAAATCAATCTACATACAAAGTGCGCTCGAGCAACGCACACATAGACACCGCTCACGGACACGATATCTGGGCACAGTTGGGATGCGAGCGCGAGTGCCATCCGCTTGAGACACGCGTCTGTGAACATTTTTGTGCAAAAATGGAGCAACGAAAATAGGTTATTATAACTGTTCGGTGGACGGTTGTTTAAATTCAACATTAAACGGTAAATTGTCGTTTTTTAAGCTACCAGTTGTTTCAGAGAGGTAAGTAGGTATTTGCTTGTATTTCGATGGTTAATTTTCACGTAACACAAAATAGTTAGGTAGGTAGGTAAGCGCCCCGGCCCCCGGCCCTGCGCCGAACAAGCGAACATGACTTTGTGGCCTTGTCATATTTTTACAATTTAAAATTAGATATTTATTGTAGTATAAGCTGTGTTAGCCTTGTGTTCAATAATCTAATGAGAAAGATGTTAATGTAAACTAATCGCATTTGTTTTGTCTTCAAAAAAACTTTATTCAGTTATAATAGTAACTGCGAAAAAATTATGTCGATATCTTGTACACTTATTTTTTTTAAATCAATCAATTTTCCTCCCATAAACTTCCTGCGCCGTCCGGTATGAAAGGTATGAAAAGTACATACATGAGATTAACTTCTGTATTTATCTGTTTTGTGGCCTAGGCGCTCTGTCTTTGAAAACGCCGAACATTTTACAAGGGCTTGATTTCGAGTCTCAAATACCGGAATTTCATACTGAACGGATCTTTGGACTCGGTCGGTTCCGTTCCGGAACCCACTCGTAAAAAAAAGGTATTTCCACATTTTTACACGACTGCCCAAAAAGGAGTATTTCAGGGTTTACGTATGTATGTATGTATTTATTTATTCCACCATTACTTCTTATTGCCTGGACAGATTTGAATGCATTAAAACCATAATAAAAACATAGGTTTAAGTTTTTTTACCATAGTTTTTTTTGCATGTTCGGGAACCGGTATACAAAAAAATCTCCGCGAACGGTACTTTTAATCTATGCCTTAACGTACCCGACTTGGCCTTGCCTTGATCAGTTTCAACTTTTTATCCAACTTGACGTCTTAGAATTCATATTCAGAAATAACCAAAAACGAAATTTCCGAAACGAAATCGGTCCTTTTCGGTGGAGTTTTATGGGGCGGCGTTAGAAGGTAACTTTGTTTGTGCCGCTCGACCAATGAGGATCAGCGGCTATTATTTATTAGGATTACATCTTTATGATTGGTGCAATACGAAACAAGGCTAGCGAATCATGAAGCGGCGGCGAATGTTTGATAGCTTTAGTGTTTGCCGCGTTTTGTCAAAGATTAAACAGGTTTATTTCTGAAAACTGACTAAGTAAAGACGCTTTATTGATTACTGACTTACGAACACTCTTTTACTATGCAATGAAATCAAATGTTGGAAATGTCTTAATCATCATTATCAGCCTATTACATTCCTACTGTTGAAATTCATGCATGATGTTTTTTACATCCTATTCCTACGGTGGTTGGTGACCTCACGTATTTTTTAAGAACATCAGCCATGCTCGCTCTTATTAGACGTTCATACTGATTAGATCCTTATTCCTAAATGTTAATTGGAGCGATGATGCTTAATGCTGTAATTAACAAGTAAGCATTAAGAAAAATAAAAAAATACCCTGCCAAAAACATTATAGCCTATGTCACTTGGGATGATTTAAGGATTCCGAGGATACCCCATACATCCAAATCTGTTGAGGCATTTATTGTGTAATAAAAAAACGCACATACATTAACCCCGAAAACATTACATTCCTTTTTTGGGGAGTCGCGTAAAAAGCAGTTTGCTTGAAAGTTAGTTGTAAAGTAAGGTTGATAGGACAGCTGGCTTTGCTAACTGAAGATAAAATTTGTTTGTCAGATCTGTACACGCGGCGCACTAATATTCTTTGTCACAAGTTCATTGCTCTTTATCAGCTGATTGTTAGGGTTGAAATGAACTTGATTACCATAAATGTTTAAATTATCATATCTTGTGATTTTAAAAATTTTCTGGTAATTTGCACTTGGACTTGAATTATTAATAAGCTTCTATATGCGTGGTTTAATTATTACTACACATTTATGTTACACGCTGTATATCAATATACTAAAACATACCATATACTTTTACATAATTACATAAAGATAATAAGTAGCAGTGGGTTAGGGGTAGCATAAGTAATGACCCAGATAGCACGTAAGCTTGCTGCAAGTTTGTTTCAACTTTGATATTGATTGTCAAGTTTGTCGCGGCAATGGAATGTAAGCTCGCTGCAAGTTTGTTGCAAGTTTGCAGACGTGAGGACGTCGCATATTTAACGCGAACTTGGCAGGACATAAGATAAAAAACATAAAAAGTGAACATGGGATTAAACAATGTTTATAATGTAAAAACACATAGTTTAGGCATATGATCAATAATGCATAGGTAGAAAGAAAACATGTGACATATAGAAAAACAAAATAATGGTGATTTTTAGTCATTTTCGTCTTAATTTTTAAAACACATAAACGTTACTAGCGACCCGCCCCGGCTTCGCACGGTTATTATACATATAAACCTTCCTCTTCAATCACTCTATTAAAAAAAACCACATCAAAATCCGTTGCGTAGTTTTAAAAATTTAAGCATACATAGAGATATAGGGACAGATAAAGCGACTTTGTTTTATACTATGTAGTGATGACTGCGAACCTGTAACCACTCTGAAGTGTAACCACTTCAATACAATACAATACAAAAATGCTTTATTGTACACCATAGCAAAGAATAACAAGTTACAGAAATTGGCTTAAAACTACAGTACAATGGGTGGACTTATCGCTAAAAGCGATCTCTTCCAGTCAACCTTTGGATGGAAAGAACTAACGGAGTGAGAGAAGTCGGCGGTGCAAATAAATCAAAATAGAAATAGCTAAAAAATAAATAAAAATATTAATCCTAATTATTATATTACATATATACTCGTACCTAAGATCATATTATATACTTACTTCAATTCCAGATGTACAATAGACCTGTCAAAACTGGAGCGCGAGAAGACGCACAGCATGTGGAAAGAGCTGGAAGACGGGAACGGACAGATATTCTTGCTCCTCACCATCAGCGGTACCACGCAGTCAGAAACCATCACCGACCTCACCAGCTATAAGGAAAACCCGAGGGACCTTGAGATCATTGAAAGGAGATACGTAAGTCATAATGTTTCACATGTTAACAATTATCTATTGCTCTTATCTCTTTTGACGCGGCACGTGTAACGACGCGCGACCCGCCGTCGGTGTCCGACTATGTACTTGTAGCTTCGTACCTACAGTGCGGAGTGCGCTAGGCCTGGCACCACCCAGAATATAACAAAGCAAAATCTTCCGCACTGTACTGCGCTCGTCACCCCAAGACAATAGCTCTCAAGTCTCATAATGCCCAGTGTTTTGTCTGGCTACAATGCCCTTAAACTGGAACACAGTAATGCTTGCACACTACTGCTTGTCAAGAGTCAAAAGATATTAACAAATAGGCACAAAAAATGCACTTTTAAACGTCAGATACACATTTTACAAATCAATTAGAAAACGTTAAAAATTGCAACATAAAATATTGAAAAAAAGGTAAGTATCTCTACCCATTTCTTTCCCACACTCAAATTGAAGTCCGGGCCCAGAAAAGAAATGCGAAACCTGACTCTAACAGTGCTGCGGAAATACACCCGCTAGAGAAGATAGCAACAAGAAACTCTGCGGGGTCTCTTTTTTAAATCTTTTAATCTTGGCGGCAGAATTCGGTAATTCTGCCCTGTTCTGCTCTGTTGGTCTTGCCAGTGCAAGGTGATGGTACCTACCCAGACGGCCTCCCGCATACGAGAGCCGCACATTTTAGAGTGCTGTAATATTTATGTTATAGGCGTGGTACTACCTGAACGAGCAATCTGGCGCGAGTGGAGTCGGCTGGCTGTGCGTTAAAGTGTACGGCGCCAAGGGTCTAGCAGCGGCAGACCTTGGCGGAAAATCGGATCCCTTCTGTGTCCTCGAACTGGGGAACGCGAGGCTGCAGACGCATACGGAGTATAAGACGCTGACACCGAACTGGATGAAGATATTTACATTGTAAGTACCTATATATCATCATCAGCCCATCACGTTCCCACTGCTGGGACACGGGCCTTCTCTCATAGAGAGAGTATGGGCCATAATCCACCACGCTGGCCCAGTGTTTGTTGGTGAATGTCACATGTCTTTGAACTTTTGTGAATAATTCTTGGACATGCCGGTTTCCTCACGATGTTTTCCTTCACCGTTTTTAGAGCGATTATTAAATCCGCATATAACCCAGCGGGATTCGAACTCAGGTGCGTCGGATCGAAAGTAGCACGTGTTTCCATTAAGCCACACTCGCTCTATAGGCTAATAGAATACCTAATTAAAATTACGACATTATACCTAAATATAAACGGTAATGGTCGTGTTATGATTGTGTCGGAATAACTCCGATCAGTATTTGGGCGATTAGGATGTCCTTCTTCCGGGAGTTTACGCTTTGGATTGGCTGGTTCTGTCTGGTCGGAGTTACTCCGATACAATCATAACGTGAGTGTAGCTGTATTTATACCGAATATTTCGACTCACGAGTTTCCGAACCTGAATATGTATTAGAATAATTTTATCAATCTTATAAATCCCAAACTTACGATATAATTTTTAAGCTATTGCATAGCTTCTATCGCGGGCCTTGAGCGTGGAGACCGAATCCAGAAATTCCGTAACGAAAATAACCTAACACCCCCCACTCCGAATGCTATGCAATAGCTTTACCGCGGCAGTCTCCGAGTGCCACACGTCTTTTTTTGTGGAACTGTGTAATGAGACTGGTAAATCGTTCGCCTGATGGTAAGCGCCGAGTCTGCCCATAACAATTGCAGTGCCACCCAGAACTTTTAATACCGTGCAAAGTACTGCGCAGCACTGCATTGCGATCATCACCATGAGACATCATTTGCCCAGTATTCGCTGGCTACAATGACCTTATCCTTGCGCACCAAACAAAGTTACGCTTGCGCACTATTCCTTGGCGGCAGAATAACGGTAAAGCGATGGTACCTACCCAAACGGCATCCCGTATACGAGAGACCTACCACGAGTAATAATTAATAATTATTCTTTATTCTTGTTTCCAGTACAGTTAAAGATATCAGCTCAATACTAGAGATCACAGTCTATGATGAAGACCACGACCACAAGGTGGAGTTCCTAGGAAAGCTGGCCATACCACTACTTGGCATAAGGAATGGAGAGAAGCGGTGGTACGCATTAAAGGATAAAAAGATGAGAGCAAGGGCTAAAGGGAACTATCCACAGATTTTGTTGGAGATGACTGTGATATGGAATCCGGTAAGATCTAACAAAACTTAGTAATATTTAGAGTCAATGGTCAAATTTCAGGGGAAAAAAAGGAATCTAGGAATTAAAATAGGGATCGCAAATTTATAAGACTTAAAACGAACACACACAGTGTTCATGTACCTACTATACAATAATTAAAACCTATGACATATTAAATTAAATGAATGTATATAAATGCAATAAATAAATGAATTATAAGAATCCGTATGTAGAAATTCTAGGTAAAATGTAAAGTGTAAATGGAAATATACATATATTGTAATAACAACTATTAAACAATATAAGTACCAGAGGAAAGACAAAGAAAAGATAGAGAGAATTAAAGACTTAAAAATTGTTTTACAGCTAAAAGGAGCGATAAGAGCAGTGAACCCAAAGGAACCAAAGTACATGGCACAAGAAGCAAAGTTCAAGCGACAACTGTTCATAAGAAACGTGATGAGGCTTAAAGCCATAATTATGTGGTTTATAGAAGTAGGGACAATATTACAGTAAGTAATAATCCTAAAGCTGATGAATTCGATGAAAGAAAGAAAGAAAATGATGAAGATGATGACGACAAGATTAATGATTAATATAAAAACGTAGGAATTACTATTAAGACTACTTATTAAAAGAGCTACATACAGATATCACTGGAACATCAACTTTTGCTCCTCAAATGATAACAATGATAGCATTATGAATAAGATGATAAATAAACTTTTTTATCTAATGGATTTTACTTAAGAGCATGAAAAATGTCTTGCATTGCAATAGAATGATTGGAATTTAGTTTAAGAATATGGTAGACGTGAAATCCTGAAACCAACATATTGTACTGGCAAATAACTTAAAATCTAATGTTTATTTAACTTGCTACTTCTTACCATTGTTCTATGACATTTTCAGAGACTGTTTCGAATGGGAATCCAGGATACGATCGTTCCTCGGTTTGCTGGTGTGGCTTGCTTTCTGCTATTACTACGAAATGTGGATGCTACCTTTCCTTCTTCTAACTTTCTTTATGAGGAATTGGCTCATTTATAGGCTTACTGGTGAGTTTAGTTTTGTCAATGGTTGTCATATTATTATGGGATTTGGAATTTTGATAGTTAGGTACTTCTTATTTTATTTCTCGGAGCAGTATAACAGTATAATGGTTTACACATATTATGGTCATAACCAAACCTAAAAATATTTGATAGAGGATGTTGTGTTACTTTATTTTTATTCTTATTTTTAGTTATATTTATTTTATTTCCTTGGTTGCATTTTTTGTACCTAAATTATTATCCCTTTAAGTTGTTTGTGTTAACACATTTTTTTTTACTTTATAGTTCGTTTGAAAGCAATCAAAACTAAATTCAAAAATGATCCACGTCCATTTCTGACAAAATTCTTTTCTAGTAAGTTTATGAATTTGTTTTTGTGAGTTTTGAACGAATAAAAAAGGCGGACGGAATCTCGTTAAGCAACAACTGAAGCATAGCAATGTCGGGTGGCGTCAGTTTGTTTGTGTGAACGGAAGGCCGATCTGACAGCCGATCGGCATAGCATGATGTAAATTTTTGCGGCAGCCTTGTGTACGAACAAGCGGACTGACATACTTTGACATAGTACTTCACTTCTGAATTTGGCGACGAGGTTCCGCCTTTTTTTATTCGTTCAAGTTGTAAATTCAATTGATGGTATTAAGTTTGTGTCAGCATGCTTTTGTTTAAAATTATGAAAAATTAAAAGCTTTGTAATCAAATTATCCTAAGATGCTTTCGGCCAAAGCACACATGCTACTTTTAGCTCATGCTTAATTTTTCCGCTCCACTATTTTATACCGCAATCGCAACAACGCCGATCACCGATCCCAAAAGTAATATGTGTCCTTAGACCTTAAATGATGTTGGTGACGTAATGCATGTTTAATGGTTTTTGAAATAACAAAATTACTTTAATAAGCATAAAACTTAAGACGTAAATGCGGCATTGCGATCAGGAAAAAAAGTGATAGTAACAATTTGATATTTTTAGGTGGAAATCCTCTTCTCATCCCCGTAGATGATGAAGATTTATTAGCTGAAGAAGATGACGAAGAAGATGGTGATAAGGTAAACTTATGTTCTGACCTAAATAATCAAATTGATATCTCAACGTCACAGAAGCTTATGTTGTAGACACGTTAGTTTATAGTAGAGAGATCGATTAGTATTTTGAACATGGTATGTTTTATTACAGGAAGAGAAGAAATCTCTAAAAGAAAGACTGCAAGCAATACAAGAAGTGACACAGACTGTCCAAAATGCTATTGGGTATGTTGCTTCATTAGGAGAGGCTGTTAAAAAGTAAGTGCATAGATACATACATTATTTTAGTTACTAACCATTTATATTTTTGAAACATAAAATAAAGATTCTTTTTTGTTTCAGCCTCGCGAACTTCACAGTGCCATATCTGAGTTATTTAGCTATAATAATGTTATTTGGAGCCATGTTAGTGCTGTATGTAATACCACTCAGATATCTGCTGATGGCATGGGGTGAGCTTAGTTTCCATTACAACCAGCGCAAAATACATAATAATTGTAAAAATTATGATTACTTAAGATTGTTACTGAATCTCTTGTATAAGCTGTTGATCATCTAATAATAAATAAATAAATAAATAAAAACCACTAAACACAGCTTTGAAAGTAATGAATTTAACGCAATGCGTTTGGTTCCAGGAATAAACAAATTTACAAGAAAAATTCTTCGGCCGCACACGATACCTAACAATGAAGTCCTAGACTTATTATCAAGAGTGCCAGACGATGAAATTTTGGTGAGAAAAGCTCCTGAATTACTGTTAAATGTATATCCCGATATGAATTAGGATCAACCTCTTTCTATGCAAATGTCACGTGGTCCTTTTTAATATTCGTTAGAGGTTATATTAAATCTGATTGTTGATCCATTTGTAAACCCCTCAGGGATTTTCTTTTTTAATGATAATATTACTTTCTATTTTCAGCTGGACTGCAGAGAACTTAAGCCGCATTCGGCGACCGAACGTCGTGACGTCAGAAAAAAGCACAAAGCTTCGTAACAACCCGTAAAGGTCCGACAACGGATCAAGCGATACTTTTCAAGACTTAGCAATAAGGATATGCTGTAAAAATCAACGATGACATAGATAGGCGTTTGTATTTGTAATCTAGTCTGACTTTACCTTGTTCTCTCTTGGCTTTCTCTCTTATAAAATATAAGACGCATTGTGTATCCAAAATAAATGCTATCATAACAAACAATAATACCAAAGATTACATTCAAAAGTTTTGCGAGACAATACATAGTCATCCAGATAAACAAGAACGTTCCTTTAAATGTTTTAGAAACAATGCATTTATCTACAAAATAATGGATATATTTTTCCGATCCAAAATACCTATAGCAAAATTAACTGAACAAATCATTGAGTTTGCTCTATTTATTACGAACATACGGATTTGATCGATCTCCATTAAATTTGACAAAATGCTTTTGCTATGACGATTGATCGGAATTTATTATTATATTTAATAATTGATGTACTATCACGTCTTTAGAGATTTTATCACTGTATATTTGTACATATTTTAGTTATGTGTTAAAATATTAATTCCTTTGATAGCTAGAGATTTATTAGATTTTATAAACTGTGATTTTTATAGATCTGTGACAAATTATAGATCTACATAATGTTTGAAGTCCAAACCCGTAGTTATTTTATTAGCTCTTGCATATTATTTTTGTATGGTTATTTTGTGGGTTCGGATTTTAATAGTTTTTAATAATAACACCAAATTTTATAAAATTGTTATAATAATGGTCAAATTGGCCATAATAGTATAGGCAAAACTTTCTTCCAATATTTTTCAATTCTTATATTGATAAATTTCTTAGGCAATGCTAGTTGAATCTATTAAAATGACTAGGTATAAGTGTATTTCGTTGCATCTTATCTGCAATTTTAAACCAATGTGACCTGAATTCAAACTGTTTCATATAATTCACATCCCAGAATAGAAGTTTTGCATTTAAATATATTGTATAAAGAACGATAGATTTTTATTATTATACATATTCTAAAAATTTAACCCAAGTAGATAGGATTTTTAATAACGGCGTTTTGTAAAAAACTTGTGTAATAAAATTATTTTGTTGTTTATAAAAGTTACATGGTTTAGAAAATGATGAATTTAATTAGGAAAAAATATTCGTGAATGTCTTCGAATTGTTATCAATGTAAATCATGTAGGTATCGCATCATTTCTAGCATAATACTGAGACCAATCTCATCGTATACCTAGAAAAAAAACTACCATCTTCAATAGTAATTTTTAAACTTTCGCGATTCGAACACATAGTTTATGATAATAAAACGGGACTTAATCGCGCTAAAACATCAATTTTATTTACCTCGACGTTTCGACCAAGTTGCATTGGCCGTGGTCACGAGATATCTTCTCGTGACCAAGTTGCATTGGCCGTGGTCACGAAATGTCTTCTCGTGACCACGGCCAATGTAACTTGGTCGAAACGTCGAGGTAAATAAAATTAATGTTTTAGCGCGATTTAGTCCCGTTTTATTATCATAAACTATACCATCTTCAATATGAAAAGATTTGTTATCTAAATTTCCGATTTCACTATTTAGAGTAGGCTTAGGTACGAGTGTAGTTTTTCTGTCTGCGTGTCTTTGTAATTGCACAAACGTCTTTAAAAATGTTTATTATCTTTTGAAGCTCAAAGCTATCTCTTTTGCGGCACAAAAATATTCCATTCCTGCTTTTGTATGTGATGATAATGATGATGAATATAAAGCAAAGTATTACACCTGAATTCCATGACATAAAACCAGAAGTAAGTATTGTGGGACACGAATCCGAATGAACGTGAATGGCATTTAGTGAAGGTGCCACAGTTCACATCGAAGTGAAGTCGAGACTTGTGGTGATCAGTGATACTGTTGGAGTTCCATCTAATCCATCATTATCACTGGTTATCATACAAATTATTTCACCTTTTTGGATTCATTTCTTGTCGCATTATATAAAGTTACTGACACAATTTGTCTCTTAAAGTATAAAGTAATTAAAATTTAATGAAGGAAGCAAGGCCAAAAAAAATGCAAATCCGTAAAATCAGTAATGTAATGAAAATATATTATCACTTATTTTTATGTCGTGTCGAAAAAGTTATGGACTGGAATATAGGTAGGTACCCTTTATTGAATTTGCTGTTCTGTACTGACTTCACAAAGCGTTTTGTTTAATATCTAGGTAGACCGGTTTCTCGGGAAAAATATTGTTCCTTTAGTTTATTTATATTGAAGATATTTACGCACAGAATGCACCTTCAACATTGTCTATTGGATCTTGCGCTACGCACTTCTCTGCACAAAGATATTTTTATTCATTAAATAGTATCTACAGGTGTCCCACGCCTATGCCACTTTATGGAGGTCATCATCATCAGCCCATTACGTTCCATATCTTCAATCTTTGAAGTAGGTACATACTTAATGTGGTATGGAAGTGGGCGTGAGGCATCCTGTATAAAAACTTGATCATGTAAAACTTAGGTAGGTAAACATTATTTCGCTATATCAATGAAAGTTTATCATTTTAGTTTTCTGTTAACTTTTTTAGAAACTTGAACATTAAAAAACTTATGAGTTACATAAATGCCGCATTTATATTTATAAAAAAATTGTTAAATTCATCCGATCCATGAAATATTATTTTTGTGATGCACAAAGATAAAAATGTTAACGCTTTCATATTTTAAGAGAATAAAGAAAATAACAAATGAGTATTTCAGCATTTTTAATTTCCCCATAAGTACCTATTTATTAGGCGCTGCCCCCTTACCCACTGATCCCTCAAGCGCCATCGTACTTACTCGTGTTGAGCTAGCTTCAGTGCGAATCATGAGATACGGTCTAATTATTGTCGATTCAGGCAAGAAATTTAATTAATATCATTAATTTACACTACAACTCATTTTATAACAAAACTGAAGTCAATTCTGATGTATCTTTAAAGTTCAAGGTCGAATATCGATGAAATTTATATGGGACAACATTGTAGCAATACTGAACCCAACGTAAAGAATTTTCCAAATCAGTATATAAATGACGGAGTTCTGAGGTAACAACCATAAAAAATGCAATTAAGAACCTCCTCCTTTTTTTAAGTCGGTTTAAAACAAGATACCTAACCACAGAATCATTAATAGTACAAAACTACAAGTAGAAATAAAATTTCATGGGACAATATATGACATCACAAGACATTGTCGCAGTGAATCTACAACTTAATCTGAGCTCAACAGGCGCTTCAGGGACCAGTGGGTACGGGGGCTGATCCAAACAGCACGTGTTTTGAGTTCTAGTTCTGTAGCTACTGGAAGGTTGTGTTGTCCGATGATATCAAGAATAGGTAGGTACTGTTTGACGGAAAATGGTAAGTTATGGAGTTCAATTTAGTTTTATTTTCCAAACAAAGTGTTTCATCGAGTTAAAATGTGTAATATTCTTGAAATGTTAAAACAAAACAGCTTTAACGGTGTAGTACACAATTGAGGTTACGGGTTCGATTCCCGCGACGAGACAAATTTGTGCACAGAAAAAGAAAAATGCCCAAACATTTGTTTCGTGTCTGGGTGTTGTGTGGGACCATGTTCCTCATAGTTCCTGGCCCCCTAGATACAGGGAATTCTCATTAAGGACCAGGTACGTGAACGATCGTTAAGAAAAAATAAAGTTCTTTGCTTTTCATGGTCTCAACAAAAGTCCGGAAGCTTCATTTTTAGTTCCAACACTTTACTGAAGCGCTAGGATAGAAGGGGTCTAGGAGGCGCGGCATACATGTAGTATGATATGACCGTCAAAAAAATGAGAAAATCACTTTCACAAAAGTTTTTTTCGTTTTTAATTCTTGATATTTTCTTCCCGCCAATATAACTGTCAAACGCTAGCGGTTTGGCTACTTCGAGTAGACAGCCAAATATTAATATATTATGCTGGATATTTTATTTGAGAAACAGTACATGTTTTTATACTAAGTTAGGCACTAACGATTCTGAATCCAGATGTCAATAAATTAAGCAGTAGGAAGGAAAATCTATATAAGCAGTACCTACTAAGCACTAATAGGGGATCTGACAACTTTTCAGAAAGTGTTTTATATTAACTAAAATTAATATATATAGCCATGAAAAATACCATTTTAATTAAATAACGCTCTAAAAGTACCTAAAACTATGTTTATGTCATATGGCATTTTGACATAAACATAGTTTTTGCTGTGGGGTTCTGCTGCGGATATAGATACTATTTTTATATTACAGAAGCGTGCGGTTCGCGCGATTTACGAGTTGGGTCCACGTGACTCGTTAAGGGATTTTTTTAAGCAAGTTAATATATTAACTTTACCTTCTTTATATATTTATGAAAATATAATGCATGTTCACAAAAACTTCCAAAAATTCAAAGTAAATAGTGACCATCATAACATTAACACTAGAAATAAGGATAGGATTGTTGTACCTAGGTATAGACTGACTAAAACGAATAAGTCCTTTATGGGCAACTGCGTACGTTTTTATAATAAAATTCCAAAGTGTATAACGGAGCTCACAGAAAGTAAATTCAAATTACGCGTTAAGAATGTTCTAATGAGAAAAGCATACTACACTGTTCGTAATTACATAGAAGACAAAGATGCTTGGAACATTCCACTTCTGCAAAGTAACCAACTGGTACATAAGAAACATAACATTGTAAAATCCCAAAAAATTGTAACAAAATCTCTAAAAAAAAATGCCCCTCAGTTTCTTGCCGTATCTTCTGAGTAGTGGTTCTTTTTCCGATACGGTGGTAGAGTCATTGTGATAATTTGACGTTCATAAGTGCGTCTGTGATGCCAAAATGATTAAAGAGATTTTGATTTTGATTTTTTGATTTTTTAAATATTATGTTTCAAATATTGCCGCGCAAAAGGTCAGCTCAAAACTTGTGACATCATATGTATGTAGAAAACGACAATCTCTTCGAAATAAAACTTGCAAAGAGTTAAATACGTTTTGTGAAGTTTGGGGACGATATTGTAGTAATGGAACGAAAAAATTAGCAAAAATACATTTTATGAAAAGCGAAAACGTAAAATAAACACAAGCTTGACTCACGGCATTTGCCTACAAATGACGTCATGCGCTGTGATTCTTGTTTCGTTTGAGATGAAGAACTGATTAAAAATGTCAGAATTATTAGAATTTATTTATTGATTTAAAAATATACCTACATCATTATTGTTTCACAATAATATTAATTGAATGATCTTTCTGGTTCGATGTACATTCGTTATAACTACATTTTAGATTTTTCTCGATTACTGTCCGATCCCCTATTCAGCACATTTACACGAAAGGTATTTACTTTAGCGATGGGCGTTGAATCAACGAACTAGTTAAAAAAACCGTCCATCGACTGTCAACGATTCAACTGTTAACCGTCCACAGATTAACCAGTTGAATTCAACGACTAAAACGTACGTAGAAAGAAACATACCAGTTGACGTTAACGAACGAACGCGGGACAGTTGTCAACTTCTATCTTCTATTCGTTGTTAGACGGATAAATTCGATAGTAGAAGGAAACATTCCTATCTGCATGCAACGGATTGACACGTACATTTTGTGACATTTTACAACGTTTGTCGTTCGGTAGAAATAGTGGCATAAATGACGGGTCGCTTGTAAAATAATTTGAACTCTAA
This sequence comes from Petrophora chlorosata, assembly GCA_951640565.1. Taxonomy (NCBI): domain Eukaryota; kingdom Metazoa; phylum Arthropoda; class Insecta; order Lepidoptera; family Geometridae; genus Petrophora; species Petrophora chlorosata. Next base: position 8,790,048 of record OX621212.1, read on the forward strand.
GTAGTGCAAACAAGAGTTAATTAAATGCACATGCGCACGGAAAGACGTTTGAAATTTATTAGCGTTAAAAGTTTTATTGTGTTATGTTGATGTTACGTGGGAATAGGATGGCACGATGTCAGTATTATCTTAAAGTGATAAGAGTAAGCAAGATGCAGAAAGCGCGCCAGATTGTCTGACTGGACGTTGCCAAATAAACAGGTTTATACTTGTTTTCTCTAACTTCTTCTTCTTCTAGTCTTTCCTAAGCCTGGAAAGGTATGAAGGGAAGGTCAGCTATAAACCTATGTATTTGTATATTTTACTGGTAGTAGGTTTCTCGTATGCGAGAGGCCGTCTGGGTGGGTACCACCGCTCTGCCAGTTATTCAGCCGCCAAGCGGTAGCGTGCAAGCATTACTGTGTAAGTACTACATTCGATACTACGACTTATATAATGATGTTACGCATAGCTCTGCAACAGACAGAAGCATTTAGAGTTCTTCGAAAATGACATCATTGTGTAACCCGTAAACATAAACTGTAGGTAAACACATTGTGTACAGCGCCATTTGGATTAGGTTGTCTGCAAAATCGAATATGGTTAGTCCGACCGTAGACTATAGTTAAAGCTTTAACTAGTTAACAAATTCAACTAGAATATGGTTAGTTCGACCGTAGACTATAGTTATGGATTTAACTAGTTAACAAATTCAACTAGTTAATCGACTAGTTGACGGAGGTTGATTAAACGGTCTAGTTTCGTTAACGAATAATACGTCAACGACCCATCGCTAATTTACTTAGGCTCGTGTAAAGTCTGGCCTAGCTCGGGTGGAAGGTTACTATATAGTTTAGGTATATATTAGTTGTGCAATTTTGGCCGGTGATAATTTGGGCCGTACAAGGATATTTATGGTCTCCCGTCTATAGAATGGAAATCTTCACCCTAAAATGAATATTGCTAGTAGCAAAACAAATGCATGTCGTGGTTGTTTTCATTTTTCCAGTTCTACCATGGTCATTTGACGGATATAAACCTAGTCTATTTTATGTGGTTATAACTAAATAAAAGATATTTGTATTCTAATTTTATCAAATAGTGTAGTCATAATTTTGCTACTTTCATTTGCTTGTTAAAGATAAATCCAAATGAGTAGTAGAAAATATAGTATTTTTAATGGCAATAATTAAATACGTCCGCCATCATGGCAGTCCGCCCGCCATATTGAAAATGTCTTGTCTTTTCTGTCATTGTCTTGTCACCGCGCTGTGCCTCTAGATTTGTTGCCTAAGTGCCAATTTCCATCAAAAATCCCCAAAAAACAGCCACCATGTCTTCCAAATTGATCGAGTACAAGGACACTATAGAACGAAACCTCATGGACAAAAGCAAGCCATGGACCAAATACTTCGAGATGGCAGAACAGAAAACCGGCGTCAGCCGGGTGTACATTTTCGTCGGTGAGTTTTAAGATTTTTTTTCTAGTTTATTTATAACCGTAGCGGGATTTGACGTTCCTTTTGGTTGTGCAGGTCTCGTGGCGTTCACCGGTTTATATTTAGTGTTCGGTTTCGGAGCGGAGCTGATATGCAATACAATCGCATTCGTCTACCCTGCCTACATGTCCATGAAGGCTATTGAATCGCCACAGAAGGGCGATGACACTAAATGGCTGACCTACTGGGTTGTCTTCGCCTGTTTCTCGGTGCTGGAATACTTCTCGGACTTCATTGTTGGCTGGTTCCCGCTGTATTGGCTTATCAAGGTCAGTAAGTTTTTTCAGCAAGGTCATGAATGATGACTAATCTATGTTGCAAGTATCGGTATAATTATAGAAATATTCCGCTGGGCTAGAAAGAATTTGCTTTTTACTGAGGTAAAGTTCCATGTGTGTAAATTATATGCCTATAAATTAGTCATGCTATTGAACTAGAGTTACAAAAGAAATTGGCAAAGTGCCCAAACAGTTGGTAAAACAAAGAATACATTTAGTACCTCTAGATGTTTTAATGCATTGTTAATCACAAAGCACTCCAGAGATGACATCTATGTAGTTAATTAGCTAGTAGATATAACCACATCAGTAAGGCATTACTGGGCATGACACATTCATATCTGGAGTCTGGATATGATGAACGCAATGCAGTACTACACAGTACTTTGGTATCATACGGTCTGGATGGCACTGCAGTTGTTATGGGCAAGCGTGGTGCTTGCTTATCTCATTGCTCAGTATAACAATAAAATCAAATCATATTCGTTAGGTAATGGCCCAGTAACAGGTAAAAACTATTATACATTTCCCAATTGTGAAACACTTAACTAAATTGAACATAATTTGTCCCTGAGAATGATACAATGTGTAGGCAGCACAATACCTCTTAAGTGGTTTAGTCTATTTAAATAACAATCTATATAATGCCTTTATTTCGAAACAGTGTTTTACGTCACCGTTTTGAGAGTGGAAAATTCACAGTTTTTAGAAGTTGTTAGTGACATGTCCCGCTACGATCCCAATAATACAATCAAAAGTCGCACCACTCAGCCACGCTGGCTCCAAAATGTATTAAAAAAACCTTAATCATTGACGTACTTTCTGACAAACTGATCCCCGTCTCGAGCCCATATCTACATGTGGTAAATTTCTCCTTATCACTGTTATCAGTTACTGTTGCTTAGTTATCTGCCGGTGACTACATAAGCATGAACATGTAACATGCATTTTGTTGACACTTTTTATGAGTTAACAATTTTCCATTAGTATACCTACTTATGTCTATATATTGTGTAGAATCTATATCCTGACATGACCTCATCAATATAAATTTTAGATTCAGAATGCAGGTAGGTAACAAGTAGACTATTGTCTAAGACGAGACAAGCAGGTTGTTCACCTGATGGTAAGCAATACACCTGCCCATAACAGTTGCAGCACCACCCAGAACTTTGTTTTGCAAAATCCTGTTCAGGCTACCAAAAAAAGCCACAGAATTAGCTTTCCTCAATTATGTTTAGTAGCCACACAATCTTACTAATATTATAAACTCGAAAGTTTGTAAGAATGTATAGATGTATGTATGTTTGTTACTCTTTCACGCAAAAACTACCAAACCGATTTTGATGAAATTTGGTATGCAGGCACTTTAGGACTTGAATAGCACAGGCTACTTTTTATCTCGGCAAACCGCGGGGCGCAGCTAGTATGAGTATAATGTACTAGCTTTTTCCCGCGTCTTCGTCCGCTTGAACGACAGGAAGCCCATATTTGTATATGCGAGACCATCTTAGCAAGCCCTCCCTATTATATAGGAGTGTGTTCTATGAGGGGGTCAAGCACACCCAACCAATTTTGATATAAACCTTATATCTATGTTGGGACTAAGTCTACCAAACCCTGAAAACCGCATTAAAATCCATTCAGCAGTTTCCGAGTCTGTAGATAACTAACGGACAAAAATTCTAATTACTGGATTTATGTTCAGTACCCTCCAAATAGTCGAACCCAGATGGTTTTTCAAAAATATTGTCAATGTACAGAATTGGCTCAGTTCCAATTGTATAATAGTATAGATATTTAGATAATCATTTATTCGTACTAAAAATACACGTCAAACAATAATTTCAATAATAGGTAGGTACATAATTAGTACGACTGTCGACAAAACATAGTAGGTATTAATAATATTAAAACAAACATTAAATTGAATTAATATGAAATACAACAAATCAGATAATAATAATTATATAATTAATCTATATTATATTATGATGATAATAATAAAACATTTTAGTTGTAAATTTAATAACAATATTTAAAATTGTATTGTGCTAGTGAATTCTTCATACGACTAAAAGGCCTGGTCGATAAGCCAGCGCTTCAATCTACATTTGAAGCTGTTCACATTCGGTGCGTCTGTAACGCTACACATGTAGATACACATGTATGTATATAGAAACTTATGTTTATGTTCTGAATGTGACTCCTGTCATTGTTATTTAATTATTTAACTTATCAGTGTGAGATGTAAAACCACTTATATAGCTATAATCTAAATATAACTACAGAATAATTGATATATAACACTGTTGCCGATAGGGAAATTAAATAATGCATTATGCTTTTGTACTGATAACATGATGTTTATACATACCTACATAAACATCGTCATTTTAAGAGTAGCATTGCAGCCTACATAGTATTACAATTTTTAAATTCCTCTAAATCACTAGAACTTTACTTGTGATAGGTGTCTCGTGTGCAGGAGGCTGTCTGGGTAGGTAAGACAGCTTTTCCAGTTATTCTGCCACCAAGCAATAGTGCGCAAGCATTACTGTGTTTCGGCTTGAAGGACATTGTAGCCAGCGAAATTACTGGGTATATGAGACTTAATATCTGATATCTCGGGATGATGAGCGCAATGCAGTGCTATGCAGTACTTTTTACGGTTAAAAGTTCTGGGTGGCACTGCAATTGTTTTGGGCAGGCGTGGCGCTTACCATCAGGCGAACGGCTTGCTCGTCTCATTACCCAGTTTCATAAAAAAATACCTATGTAGGTACAGGATACAAAATATCTTGGGCATTGCCATTACTAGTAGTACTTATTTGCGAATAATCAATGCTATCTATGGAATGATAATATCGCTCGGACGTCGTCGTCGATAATAAATAATTTTCTTGAAATTTGAATCAAACATTTAACGTTATTCTTTTCTTTTAAGATACTATGTTACTTAAGAAGAATTATTATTTTTGTTAATTCTTTCGTTAGGCATCATAAAAATACGGGTGATTTTTTTTTCGGTCGGTTCGATTCCCAGGCGAAGCAAATAATTTTCAGAATATCTTTGAATGCAGTATTACTAACTTTTAAAAATAACATAAAGTCTTCTTTCAGTAAAATATCCTATCTACGATATTTAAGGTACGTTCCCTTCATGTCCCATAGTCTTGGGACGCCCTGTATATATATGTCCGTCGTGGCTTTGTCCGTCAGTTTTTTTGTGTAACTTGTCGCTTGACAGATTTTGTTACGAAAACTTTACAGTTGGTAGTTTTATGTTAAGAGCGAAAGTGGCCAAGCGGCAACGTGTGCTACTTTCGACCTGACGCACTGGAGTTGAAATCCCGGCACGGATACGCACTGAAGACTTAAGTTATAAATATTAAGGTTATCGTAATAATCGAAAGCATTGTGATGAAACTCAGTCCATCCAAAGGTTGTCTTTAAGAAGACCGCCAATTGTATTTCTTTATGCAACGCAGCAATAAGACGACCAAGTCGTTCGCCTGGTGGTAAGCGGCACACTTGCCTATAACTGTGCTGTGGTAACTACCCAGACGGCCCGCATACGAGACCTATAAATCCCTTAATACTATAGAAACAGTTGCTTAAAAACCAGTCACTTTGAGATTTCTTAAGTCTTATGTCACTTAAAATTTTAATATCATTGGTATCAAGTTAGTAAATTAAAATACACAATATATACTCTTATAAATATCTGGGTGTCCTAATTCGACAAGTGCGACAGAAAATACTTCGACAACACAAACATTCAATTTACTTTCTGGCGCTTCACCGGCTGCTTGTGCGGCACGCTCGCTTCACTTGCTCGGCTCGCGCGATGTGTGGTCACTGCTCTAACATAACATACCCTAGTCCTTAAGGCCGTTTGTGTTGACGAATTATTTTCTATCGAACTAATTACTTGTCGAATTATGTTCAGTCGAAACATTGACTTGTCGAACTATATTTTTTCAAAGTAAGTGTCGTGTCGAAATAAAGAACTGTCGAAGTTCGGAGGGACACCGTAAATATATTTACGATAAGATTCTCCTGCACTTCTCGTTCTGACGTTTGTTTGTATCTACTCCACAGTGCATCTTCGTAATATGGTGCTACATGCCGACAGAGTTCAACGGATCTCTGATCATCTACAACCGCATCATCCGTCCTTACTACCAGAAACACCACGGCCGCATCGATGACATCGCCAACTCAGGTACGAAGGCCGATTGATCTGGTGTCTTATCACTAAACTGAAGTATTGATACTACTTTTTGGAATAAATTGTCTAATTAATGAAAACTTTGGATTCATTGATAAAATTGTATTAAGGTGCCTATAAAAAAAAATATAACAGGTAATTAAAAAAACATTCAAATACAATTGAATTATAAACTCAATCAAAATACAAAATCACAAGCTCAAATAAAATAAAATCAATAAGTCATTAGTCAAATAAATAATTAAATAATGAGTAAAATTAAATTAAAAAGGCCCTATTGTCCTATGGTCAATAAAATTAAATTGCATTAAAAAAACATTCAAATACAATTGAATTATAAACTCAATCAAAATACAAAATCACAAGCTCAAATAAAATAAAATCAATAAGTCATTAGTCAAATAAATAATTAAATAATGAGTAAAATTAAATTAAAAAGGCCCTATTGTCCTATGGTCAATAAAATTAAATTGCTTCTATGATCTACCCTGGGCTCTTATTCTGGTTCATAATTACTATCTTCGTTCCGTCGAATGAAAGGGACAGCGCTATGCAACAGGCATAAGGATGTCTCTTTTATTTTACGAACGAACTAAAGCAACTCGGAGTAGACCTGGGCCCTAATTCACTATGACAAGTTAGCGATTCTTTGCTTCGAAATCACGTCGATTCCTTCATTAATAAACGACATGTCTATGACGCATTCATATATTCATTTAAATGATTATCTATGACGCGTCATAGTGAATACAAATTTCGCAGATGTCGTTTATTAATTAAGGAATCGACGTAATTTCGAAGCAAGGAATCGCTAACTTGTCATAGTGAATTAGGGCTCTGATGTGTTTAAGCAGATTTGCATGACTTTGTTAAACAAGTTTAAATGCTATGTAAATTGTGTTAAGCCGATCTGCAAATAAATTAAATTAAAAATAATTAATGATTGATTAAATAGTATTTATATAGTATAAGACAGTCGTGCAAGCCGCCCTTGGTTGATTAGAAAAATATTACTAATATGCTTGACAGATTCGTAATTTCATTTCATTTATTGACCAAATCATAACAATGTACGTTATATTAGGCATGTCATTATGATACAAAATTACTTATCCAAATTTAATCTACATAAAATAACAATTTTTGAATATAAGTAGGTGTATGAGATAAGAAAATGAACATTTCTGCCTTCCAGCATTTCGTTATAAATTCGTTAATTGTGTAGAAAAGATGTGTTTCGAAGAACGCATAAATTTAAAAATGATAAATTAATGACAGTTATAGTGATGTCCGTTAACCAATATAATATAACGTGTGTGTGCTGAATAACGATTGTCTCCTCGTGAATCAAAACAGCATCAGCACACTAATTTAAAAATAATAAATATATATTTTATATTTATTGTCATACGCAATAATAAAATTCCATACAATTACCATTGTAAAAATAGTTTACGTCGATTTTGTTTGTCAAGTTATAAATCATATTTATTGAATCATATTAAAATAACTTTAACACACTTTAACGTGTTTAAAAAACGGTAACACAATGTTACAATAAATTAAAAATTTAAAGTTTCACTGAATAGATCTGATTTCACAAGGCTATCGTGATAATAATTGCAATGAAATAATTTAGCGACGTAATTATTATGTTTTTAATGTCATTAGTGTTTATAAATATATTTTAAGCGAAAATAACCCTGAATGGCAAATCATGTAGGGCATGAAATTTTAATGTATTCTAGGTTACATCAATATTAGGTAAAATTATAATTGTTTTTTTCCAAATAACCGCACTTTTTAGGTAGTAAGGTATAGGTATATTATTCTACCAATCTGTCTGAAAAGACTATACCGATGATAAATTAGGGTTGTATTCACACTGAGGCTCACTTGCACTGGGGGCCCCTTACACTAAAGGCCCCGAACTTTGTCGCACTGAAGTTAAACGTGTCTCAGTAAGTTGAGGCAACGTAAGTACATAAAGAAGAATATGCTGTTAGAAGTTACTGCTAAGTTAAAATATTCCACTCTTGATTACCTTTCAAATTATTCACGTGAGTGTTGTATTATTCTAGAAATCGACAAAATTTTGAAGAAAATCAACACCAGTGTGGACAAAACTGCAAAGGCTTTTAAGGAAACCATTAAGGAGCTACACAAAGACTAAAATAAACGTTAATTGCAGGTACACTTAGCACATAATTGCTAAGCATGCTTTGCATGGCGGTGGTACCATATAATTATTATGCTTACCCACGCTGTCTCTAGATTGTAGTATCTACACAAAATACAGGGCGTCCCAAGATTATGAGACATGAAGGGAAAGTACCTTAAATATCGTAGATAGGATATTTTACTGAAAGAAGACTTTATGTTATTTTTAAAAGTTAGTAATACTGCATTCAAAGATATTCTAAAAATTATTTGCTTCGCCTGGGAATCGATCCGCCTTAAATGTGAAAAAATAAACACTCGTATTTTTATAATGCCAATCGAAAGAATGAACAAAAAATAATTATTCTTCTTAAGTAACATAGTATCTTAAAAGAAAGGAATAACGTTAAATGTTTGATTCAAATTTCAAGAAAACTATTTATTACCGACGACGACGTCCGAGCGATATTATCATTGACAGCCTCTGTGGTGTAGTGGTTGAGCAGGTTGGCTCAAATCTCATACACCACTGAGGTTGTGGGTTCGATTCCCGCGACGGGACAAATGTTTGTGCATAGAAAAAAGCGCAAGCATTTGTTTCGTGTCTGGGTGTTGTGGGACCATGGTCCTCATAGTTCCTGGTTCCCTAGATACAGGGAATCCTAGTTAGGGGTCAGGATCTATGTATGTGATCGTTGGGCGTTATTTATTTATTTTTATTTATTCCATAGATAGGATTGAATATTCGCAATAATAAACGACTTACTGGTTCAGTTTTCCTTACGGAATGGACGTGCAGATCAAATGATAAAACTTAGTATGCATCCTCTGTAAGCTAGACAGAAGGCAAATTTAAAATAAAAATAATGTTGTTCTTAAATTTGAAAATGGAACAACTTGTGAGAGCGTTTGTTTGAATGCATCCTTATACAGAAGGCAAATTTAAAAATGTTCTTATTAAAAGATTGGTGATTTGCATAAGACAAGAGAATCACATTATCAGCATTTAATTAATTAATTTACAAAAAATACTCAACAGACTTCAGCAGTTCCATGTATATTTTAATTTGATAAAAATGATTAATTTCACGTTGTTCCTTTCTTTTAAGATACTATGTTACTTAAGCAGAGTTATTATATTCACATTGAAATCGGTTCTATTCCCAGGCGAAGCAAATAATTTTTAGAATATCTTTGAATGCAGTATTACTAACTTTTAAAAATAACATAAAGTCTTCTTTCAGTAAAATATCTTATTTACGATATTTAAGGTACTTTCCCTTCATGTCCCATAGTCTTGGGACGCCCTATATATATAACGTTTATGTTAACCAGTCACAAACTACAAAATTATTGTAGAACGGTAATTGCTGCTTCCTTGTATAAGTTGCTTAACCGACATTACTTTATATTTTATACATGGAAAAACAAGACATTTTTATTAACGTATTAATTGTGGAACGCAACACACAATTGGGTCGAAATTTGTGATTTGTTGCTTAAGGGGATGTGATGGTATTCAAGAGTGGATATTCTGTGTTTTGTATCGTCTTGGGAAACATGGTTGAGGAGACTTTGTAATATAAATAATCGTAGATATGTACTTGTAATTTAGGTAAGTGCGATATGACTTAGAAATGTAGGTCTTTTGGGATATAAGAAAATACGACGAATGTTTTCTCTTAATCATAAGAAATTAAGAATACAGTGCAAAGAAGGCTATAATCTATCTTGGCTAACGTAAATACCAACCAACTATGTGGTCACAACATCAACAAAAAGTCTTAATCTTAAACCATCGAGAAACTCATTATACACATTTAGACACAACATATGGTGGAAAGAAAAGAAAAAAACTAGAAATTAAAACAATAACCCAACATAATTATTTTGAAAAGTGATTTGATATCCTCGAAAATCTCTAACTGCCACGTAATTTGGCAAATTGCTGTTCTCAATATTTTCAGCGACATTATTAAAGTATATTTTTTTAATTAAATGCACAATCATTTTCTTTTTTATTTCTTTTATATGTTTAATAATTAACACAAACCTATCAAAATCAATCAATATTCAGACGCAGTCTCGAGATATCTAAAATTTTTGCTAGGCGCTTATTACTTAGCACAGTAGAAAAGTGCAAAGGGCATTTAAAATCCAGCGCCTACCCCGCTTTAATTTAATCTACTACTTTTAAAACGGCTTAAGTCACGTTAGACCAGAGTCCTTAGCATTCTGCACTCCATTTGTCAGCTGCCTTCAATATAATGAATTATTTTACTTAGAGAAGAAAAAATATTTTTTTCATAAAGCTGATCCTGAAACCTTATGCCAGGGCCCCCCCGCCACTTGACAACGTTCCTAGCATATCTAGACCAGATTTAAGTCTGTACAACTTGGAAAACTGCTTTACAGTATTAAAATCGTATTGGGATGTCCTGTCAAGGTGTTATAAATGTGTCTTAATAAATAAATAAATAAATAAAAATTAGAAGCACTATACCGTAGGCCCCGTCTCACGAAAAGGGCCCCGTTTCCGTATTCAATTTAGGCTCCTACAACTGGAAAAATCACCCTGTAAATTAAAGTAAAACGCTTACGCACCAAACCGTTGCAGGCGTTAAAGCCGTTAATGCCGTTATCCGAGGTGTTAACATGAAGGTTGAGAAGACACTGTGAAAATTGAACGAGTGAACATACGATACACATTTACTGCGCACTGTATGCCCTAATTTTTTATTTAGTTTCGGATAATTTAGTTATTTATTTTTGTCGTAAACTTTCTTTGTTTTGTTTGAGACACAGTATTTATTTCTCAATAGTTTATTTTTAATTTGGTCGTTATTTTGTTTGGGATTAACTTTTTTTATTTGTAATTTTTGTCGTTTATTATATCTAATTTTTATTTTTAGTTTTTAATCTCACTCATATTAGATTTTTGTGCAATTAACATCTTATGTTGAAAAAAGAAGAGGAGAAGTCAGGGGATGGAAGGAAGAGACAAAATCCATCGAGTTGTTGTTTTTATTTAAAATATTCAAACAATTATTCAAAATATTGTTCTGCCTCGCTTAGACGCAGTATAGTCCTTTTTCTTATATGAAGTATTTTCCACGTTTGCGGTTCGATGTTCTTGAGTCGAAGAAGTCTGAAAAGAGGTTCGTAACATTAATTTCAAATTGTAATAATGTAGCCTTCTTCATTGTAACGTCGTTTATTTGAATAAAAACCCGAAAATACTTAGTTGCATAGTACATGTTGTAGACTTGTGGAGTAATACGATTTACTAGATTTCAGAAAAAAAATAATTTGGGATAATAATGTAGGTGTGTATCGAGTAGATATTGAAAGTATTTGCAAATTAGTTACATAGCAATAGTTTGTTCTGTTTTATAACATGTTCTAGCTAAGTTGCATTTTAATTTAATTGTAGGATAGAAAGTCTGTGTTCTAAAGGTCTTAGCACGCGGCGAATTCTTGCTGCGATATGCGCCGCAGTAAAAGATACTACAAACACTAGTATTATGAATACGAAAATAACTCTTGTTTGTTACCTTTTCACAACTAAATGCTGAACCGATCTTAATTAAATTTGCCGCAGAGATAGCCTGTAGCCCGAAGGACATAGTATAACTTTCATCGTAATTTAACACGTGGTTCCTGAGGGATCGCGAATCAAATTCTACGCACAAAATCGCGGGCAGCATCAAGTACTACATAAGTCAGCGGCGATGCAGAAACGCGCTACTCTATAGTTGCCGTGTGCGTCCTATCTTAAACCAACAAAATTAAAAATCTGCATTTTTGCCTTGCAACTTGGCTGGAAACTTGTCACTATTCCCTACACCACACACGTAACGTCAATCAATTAATCAAACGTTTATTAACGTGCCAGTTTATTTATTATCCTATACACACCAGACAACACTGCACCATTTCTTAGTTACTCGTGGTAGGTCTTATGTATGCGGGTGTGCGCAAGCATTACTGTGTTCCGGTTTGAATGGCATTGCAGCCAGCGAAATTACTAGGCATATGAGACTTAATATCTGATGTCTTGGGATGATGAGCGCAATGCAGTGCTACGCAGGGCTATTTATGGTATTAAACATTCTGGGTGGCACTGCAATTATTATAAGCAGGCGTGGCGCTTACCATCAGGCGAACGACTTGCTCGTCTCATCACTCAGTTCCATTAAAAAAACACAACAAACAACACTGCACCTATTTCTTAGTTGCCTTTTTACCTATAACAAAATATGTGTTACTTATTTATAGGTAAACAGGAATAGCTGTCATTGAAATTAAAAACAAACATACCTGGTGAGTACGTAAACAGTTACAAAAAACTGCTTTCAATGTTAACGCCAAATAAAATGAATGTTATACTAACTAAAGTCGCTTATTCTATGTTATGAATAATATGTGCCTTGTACCAACACTTGGACTAACAGCATACGTACCTACTACCTACTAAGTTGATAAGTTCTGGGGATACTGCAACTGTTATGGGCAAGCGTTATTCTTAACATTTGGACACGACCCTGCGTCGTTAGTTATACCACATAAAATTAAAATGCTTTTTTGCGCGGTCTTTATTTTTGTTTTAAAATCTTGTATTTATTGAATCTGCAGGATCATGTAACTCAAACACCGATCCCGGTCGCTTTCAATTTCCAATTTAGAAGGCGTTAGTATCTTTCATACTCCCAATATCGATAATTTTTAATTCTACTGTATTCTTTTTTATGTTTTTTACGCGATTACTCCGCCAATTATGAATTAATTTTAATGATTCATTTTTGTTAGGTAGTACTTCAGAGGTAGCCCCATATAAATTTTATCGAAATTGATTCAGCGTTTTTTGAAATAATAAACAAAAACAAAAAATATCAGGATAGGGATTGGGACGCGGACTTTGAGTAGAAAAGTTTGACAATTTCACAGACAAATACCGATTACAAGAAATGTTTGAAAGCGATCACGATCAATGTTTGAGTTAGACGATTTCCCTGCAGACAGGACACATTCACATATATAAAGACTTAGTGATAAAACAGAAGTTACATATGTACTTATAACTATTGGTAATTAAAAATAATGTTTACCTACTTACCATTATACTCAAGAATATCTACTGAGTCACTCACAAGCTTGGGATGCCCATTGTTACGCAGTTCTATTACCCCCCTATTGAATTCCGTGTCATACGTGTGATCATAAGGAATACGCACTCCCGATGCCGAGGGGTTAAAAGTCAAGACTTCATCAATAATGATATATTTTTCTTCAATCAATAATAAATAAAAAACTACTTTCTACTAATATTATAAATTGAATGCCGGTGTTCCTCAGAACTTCGACAGTTAATTTATTTCGACACAAAATTTATTTAAAAAAAATATAGTTCGACTAGTCAATGTTTCGACTGAACATAATTCGACAAGTATTAGTTCGACAGAAAATACTTCGACAACACAAACGGCCTCAAAGACTAGGTTAGGTTATGTTAGAGCATTGACCACACATCGCGTGAGCCGAGAGAGCGAAGCGAGCGTGTCGCGGCAGCGGCCGGCGAAGCGCCAGAAAGTAAATGTTTGTGTTGTAGAAGTATTTTCTGTCGAACTAATACTTGTCGAATTATGTTCAGTCGAAACTATGACTTGTCGAACTATATTTTTCGAAGTAAGTGTCGTGTCGAAATAAAGAACTGTCGAAGTTCAGAGGGACACCCGACTACTCATAGTCAGTAATTTTCCATTTACCTTTAGGATTCCTATCATAGGATATCAATCAACGTGAAGTCGCGGCTAACCCACAAGCTAGTAATTTTTTTATCATTTTTATGTTTGGCCACTATCTCGCCAGATGTGACGCCAAAGATGGAGCACAATCAGTCGGAAGACGCCAGTTGACCGACTACTCAGACCTCGTCTCCCTGAAGATTTTTTTTTAATTTATTTAGGGATCAGCAAACAGTTTCACAAGTAACTTAATATAAATACTTAAAAATAAAAAATCTTAATATAATTGAACCCAACATCGTTGACCACAGATAATTACAATGTAAAAAAAAATATGTTTCACTGATTTTCAACCCGAAACACTAGTTAGGTCCGTGGGTGTATTACCTATACAACCGCTCGCGGTTTCCTCACGGTGTTTTCCTTCACCGTATTGCGAGACTGCTAAACTCCCTTATCACACACACTTATCTAGAATTTATTGGTACAGGGCCTATCGGGATTCGAAGTCGGGTGCGTAGGATCGTAAGGCGAATATATTACGACTCAGCCACTCAAATTTTCATATAAATCATCAAGATAACCTTATAGTGAAAGATTTACACAAAATATCAAATTAACCCACGGGTTAACCTTGTTTCCACGTTGGCGCAAGCGGCACTCACCCGTATTCATGTAAAACACTTGGCTAAGGCACAGCAACCAATCAGAATCAAAACTCCACATTAAACGCAAATGTGTGCAAAAGTTCTGGGCCCTAATTCACTATGACAACTTGGCAATTCCTTGCTTCAAGGAAACGTCGATTCCTTCATTAATAAACGACATCTGCGAAATTTGTATTCTCTATGACGTGTCATATATATGACTATATGAATGCGTCATAGAAATGTCGTGTATTGTAATGAAGGAATCGACGTGATTTCGCCAAGTTGTCATAGTGAATTGGGGCCCAGATTGGTTGCAATTAATACATAACACGTAAAGTTGAAGAGCGAGTGTGGCTCAGTGGGAGAACGTGCGACTTTCGATCCAACGCACCCGAGTTCGAATCTCGCTAGCCCCGCACCACTGACTTTCTAAAGTTATGTGCGGATTTAACACTCGCTCTAAAAACGGTGAAGGAAAACATCGTGAGGAAACCGGCATGTCCAAGAATTTATCACAAAAATTCAAGGACATGTGACATCCACCAACCCGCACTGGGCCAGCGTGGTGGATTATGGCCCATACTCTCTCTATGAGAGAAGGCCCGTGTCCCAGCAGTGGGAACGTGATGGGCTGATGATGATGATGATGACGTAAAGTTGTATATTATTTATCTATGTATAATATATTTCTACTATTACATATATTTCTGCTCGAGTGAAGTTAGCCAAGTAGTAATCAATCTTTTCTACAAATGAAATTTCATCGCTATGCAGATTGATGTAGGTACCTACTAGAGCATAACTAGTTTGGTTATATTCAATGTTACAATACATCAGCCGGTCTATCCACTGGTCAGACAAATGCCACACGTTTCTTTTATTGAGCAGGTAGACTCACTTGCTTCTTGTGGTGTCATCTTGTCAAATAAAAATCGTCAACTTGGATCATCGAATTTTGGCATAAATAACTCAAGTTATAAAGTTATTATAATGTATTTGTACGATTTTATGTATATATAAATATATATAAATAAAAATGAATCACTGAAATGTTTGTACGCGCATAACTTCCAAACCAAACTGCACCAAATTGGATTAATCTTTCTTTTATGTGTTCGTTATAGTCAGGAGAAGGTTTATTTGTATGAAAAAAAAATAGCCAATATTTAAAAACGACGGCGGTACGAAGTTCGCCGGGTCAGTTACTTTAAGATAAACTAACGTTACATAGCTATTTTTATTTACGTCTCTCCACGTTACGTTTTCACATTAGCTATTTTTATTACACCATTCAAAGGTTGACTGGAATGGATCACATTCAGCGATAGGTCCGCCCATTGTATTTTAGTTTATGGGTTTTCTGTACTATTTAACGAGATCAGATTTCGTTAACTCCGATCGCCATTTGTGTGACCAGTGGGTAGGCCGACTGCTCTATAAAATCAATAGCATCTTGTCTAGAATCACATCGTCACCGTCTACCAAGTGATTCATTTAATTTGTAAAAAAATATGCATTTCAGTAATATATTAAATATTTCCTTCCAGCATCCCGTTTGGTGTCCGACGCGATTGGAAAGAACAAGTAAAGCGCCATCTATGTCCGAGAGTGAAAGTACAAAACCACACGCTTCAAATTCACTAGCTTCGCGGCACGCACTGACTATGTTAGATATGTTTGATAATATGAATATGTATGTACCTACATAACTTGTAAACAGTACAGCAGATTGTTTACCTATAACGAATTAAGACCATTTTAAAATACGTTGCTAAGTTATGAGCAAAGTGCTGTACAGTACAAAAAGTCGTTCAAGATCGTGGCGCTTACCACCAGGTGAACGACCTGCTCGTCTCGTCGCTTAGTAAATGCGAGCTTGTATAGCTACATTAAGCATATTTTTTACATTTAGCCTCTTTCGCAGACATAAATCTATGAAAATTACATTCAAATCGGGTAAGTTTCGTTCTCGGTTATCAATTTGGTTATCAAGACAATGGCTAGAAGTTAACAAGTAAAGGTAGTAAAAACTAAATATTGTAGTTTTTATAAGCGATTCCTAATTGTGCTTCTATCTAGTGTCTGACTGTTAAAGACTTGGGCTCAGAAACTTGAAACAATTATTTACTGATACCTACTTTTAACTAAAAGTTCTGTGTACATTAACTAGGGTCAACCGAATCACTGGTTGCAAAAAATATATGTTTAAATATATCATTTGATGCAATAGTCAAACATTCTCGGTTTACGGCTTTGGGCAACCAGTGTTTTTTTATCCTAGTTAACATTTGCGTATTCCATCATAGCCTTCGATAAACATGGTACTGTCGAAAGTTCTTGATAAAATAAAATAGCCTGATCCAATCATGGTTTTTAAACAATCATTTTAGATAAACCAAGTAGTATTAAGTTTCTATGTATATCCTGATGAGTTTTACTCTTATTAAAATTATTAGTTTAAATCTTACCTATTCTTTATATTGTATCAACCTTGTTATAGATTACCATCCTTAGAACCATAAGTATAGGTCTTCGGTTTTTAATTTCCCTTATTGTAAGATCTCTTGAGGAACAATGAATTTCTTCTCTGTTGGTATGTCTATACATAGAATGCTCAAGGAATGTTAGTATCGATTTGTTTAAGTTTTGAATAAAATATTATTGTTAGTTTTTTGAAAGTGTTGCCCTTGCAATAAATGTTCAAGTGTTGCCAGTATGTGTATATTCCTTAAAATTTTCACTTTTTAGGCATTTACGGACGCATTGCTAAGTGTTAGATAAATTAATTGTATTTCAAAACCCCATGTTTACCTTATAAAATTAAATACTTATGTAATCATGTTTTTAGAACATTTCATTTTAAAGCTTGTGTGAGGTCTCATAAATTTGTATTTGTGCCTTTACAGTTTGCTGCCAGTGTTGTTGTATTCAATGAAGATATTGTTAAAAATTGTATTTTTTTCACTTTCAATAAAAGGAATTCATTGTGTACTTTGTTATATTATTTAGCCCAAACATAAGACTAGCAGTGAAAGGTTGATCCAAATGTACGACTAGGTAGGTAAACATTGTTCTGGAGCTCATCAATCTAAGGAAACTTGTTCTGAGGTCTTTTGATGTAATGATTCAGTAATAGTAGTATTTGGGAACTTAATAATTTATTACAACTAAAGCTAATAAACTTATCATATTTATACACGTTAGGAGGTGGCAGCTTCTTTGGCAGCCTCTGCTTCTTGCTTTGCTAATTTTTCTCGTTCAGCTGCTCGGTTTCTCCAGGCACTCATATAGGAGCGAGGGTGGATTGGGAAAAAGCCGGAGAGACCTGAAAGGTATGGATTGCTTGAGCAGCTACAAGTAAAATGTTCACAAAACATTTTAGATTGAGTTAAAGAATCTGTTATTTGTCTTAATCATTCTGAATTTAGAAAAACAGAGTAATATAGTTGAATATATTTTAGGGCAAAAAGATAACCTATTTAGAAGGTTGCATAAATACAGACTTAGGATTCTCACCAAGTAATTCAGCAACAGGATTCGTAACATGAGCGCCTTGTCCCAACCAAAATTTAATTCTTTCCAAGTTGAGCGCCACTAGTTTCTCATTGTTTACATTTGGCATAGGGTCGTAAGAGCCTAGCTGTTCTATTACGGGTAAGTGATTAGGTCTCTTGCGCTGAAAAATGAAAAAATACTTTAAATAACCTCACTTTGATATTTCACAAAAATGTTTTTCATACCTTAAAAATCTCTAAATATGTAGTAAATTTGATGTTAAAGCCATTTATAATGTAATGAAATTAGTTTGAACTTTAATAAAGTATATAAATTTGGTGTACTTACGTGAGTAACAGAAATGTGGTAAAAAGGTCTATTTGTGCATCCCTGACGCACTAAGCGGATAGATTTGGCTGCTTTGACGAAATATTTGCCGGTTCCACTTGCTGGAGGCAGCGACATTATTGTTTTTATTGATAAAATTCAATTATAAAAGAAAAACACCTCTCATGTCAAATCAAGTATGTAATGGTTATTCGTTCGCAAACGTATCTGTCAAATTTTGTGGTTATGTCATTGTATCGACCAACATCGGCCTGAATTTATCATTTCTAAACGAACATAATTATGCGGTAACTCGCGCGAATAATTTCAACTTCAACTTCTTATATTATGGCTCCTGCGGGGTTTCCACAATTTCGCCAATCGAATAATTTCGAAGATAGAGCATTAAAAACACAAAGGGTAGAAGAATATTTTTTCCATGGGGATAATGTAAATAAATTTTAGACCATATCTTTTCTTACGTAAATATTCCAAACGCTGAAGCTCCATTCAAATTTGTTAACTAAAATTGTATCCAGCAATGCAAATTAATATAAATGATGAAATACACGGATCATTATTATAAATAACCCCCTTAAAGTATAAAACAAGATTTACACATATGTATCTTCTAGGCGAGCGTGTTACATCTTAAACCACATCATCGCTTACCATCAGGTGAGATAGTGGTCAAACGCAAGCTAATAACTAGTAAAAAAAAACTTACGGAAAATGGTTACTGAATTTAAAAAAATGCAAAATAACTAGGTATGTAGTTATGTACCCTCGGACAAAAACAGATAATATCCTAACTACCAACTAACCCATTCACCCCGCTACATTTAACAATTTCTGCATTTTAATATCGGGCATGTACCAGAGCAGCATAAAATGGTAGAGTGCTCCGCAAACGCAATCCGCTCTGCTATTGCGGTGGCGCCAGTAACGACCGAGGACGAGGACGGGTGTAATTTTTTTATAGTGCGATCCCCGCTTTTCATTCATCGTGCGAACGAATAGGGAGGGGGTGAGGGTAGTTTTGTCGATATGCTAGTAGACGCCGATTCGTTACCTTTAGCCGCATAGTTCGATGTCTGCATTAGCGGTTAGGCTGTACCTAATCAAATTCTGAATTGTTAATTACGTTTTTTTAATAAGTACCTATGTATTTAATATTTAAGTCTGTCAGAGCGCCTGATCGATGTCACGCGTGACCAAAATGCTGGGATTTATTTGGCTCAACGTATCAGTATTGCAATCCAACGGGGCAATACTGCCAGCATCTTGGGTACGCTGCCAACTGGTAGTGGGTTGGAGCATTTGAGCTATCTATAGGCCTTTAATGGTCTTTGGGTTGTACTATTGCTTCTCCTTGTATGTACAATAGTTAGTTTAGATTTAGTAAGTACCTTGAGTGTAGTTTGTTTTCAGTAATAAAGGCACTCGGCCGTTAAAAAGAAAATACTTAACATAATTTTCCTAATTGTTAAGCAAGCAGAAGCATCACTCCACAAAGAAATTCAAACAAATAGCGACTCTTGCTATGGCGCAATAAAATTCAAGCTCAGTTCAGCTCTCGTAGCGCTACATACCTACCAGTCATATTAACCTACAGAGCGTCTCTCTTTCTATCGCATAGCTCTTATCTCTTCTGACGCGGCACGTGTAACGACGTGCGACCCGCCGTCGGTGTCCGGCTATGTACTTGTAGCTTCGTACCTACAGTGCGGAGTGCGCTAGGCCTGGTGGTACTGCAACTGTTATGGGCAGGCGTGTTGCTTACAATCAGGCGAACAATCTGTGTTGTAGGATTCAGTCTCTTTCATTGGGTATAGCTATTTACAAAGCGAAACAAAAATAGGTTAGATTTATTAATCAGTGGATCAGGGATGGACGTAACAATTTTTGATTTTTTCGTAATATCTCACAGAGGTTTCTGAATGTTAAAATTCCAATTAATACACATGATAGATTCGTCTTTCAGCTATCTTTTAACACCAGCTTAAATGCAATTTATGTTACAGATTTCGATAAAAACGTCAAAATATTTGATGTGGGATTTGTTACAACCATCCCTACCCCTAGGGTTGGTTGTAATAGTGTAAGGGTATGTTTATAAAATTGTAAATAAAAATAAAGTTACTTTCGTAATTAGCTTATAATCAGCCTTTTGGGTTTCACATTAGTCACACAATAAAATTCTTATAAAAAATTAACATTTCTTATAAACACAATAATCTTCGAAAATAATCAACATCTCAATCAGACATATAATTTTATGGCACACATACCTTATTAAATTTTTATCTAGGTAGGCATATAAAGTGACATGGCACAGCTGACATAAAATCGCAGCGTTTCTAAATGATACTTTTCTGAGAAGTACTTCTTCTGCAGCCAAATCCATTAGGTATTTCTGCAGTAGCTAAACCTCTACTAGTCGTACTTGTATGTATATTAGGTATTCTGAAATCTTCTTCTTCTTCTCTCGTGTGGGAGTGTGGCCAGCCCTGGTATCGGAGTTTTTAGACCGCCCGAAGGCCTCCGACATGGCCTAACGACCGTTGTCCAGCCAACAACCGGGCCCGACGGCTTAGCGTGCCCTCCGAAGCAGGGTAGCGTTCAGATGTAAATACCACACAAACGGTCACCCATCCAAGTTGTGTCGTGATCCATTTTCTTATTATAAAATAAGAAAATGGATTTGTATTGCTCTGCAATATAAAAAAACGCAACAAAATGTGCTTTGAGATATAAACGGGATGAAAGTAACAGATTGTTACTTTCATCCCTACATTTAAAATTTCCCGAATACGACAATCATATGCCTATAACTTAAAAACTAATTTAAAAAGATACCATTTCAAACACCAAAATAGAGAGATGAATAGTTACGCTACTTCACTGACACTTGACATGCAAGATTGAACCTACCATAATATAAACAAACGCAGTTTAAAAAAACGAATAAAACTTACTTTGGAGGTATTTTTGACGCACTGACTCGCTACGTCTACAACATAACGGCACAGTGCCGTGACCGCAACTGAGGTAAATCGGGATCCAAAATAGTGCATATTGGTGAATCAACCATCAATGCAGTCAACATAATTCGATAAAAAATTATTTTGTTACTTTCATACCTGGTCTCCCCTACTGAATGTGATAAGTGGTAGCAATATAAATTATTGATATATGATAGGGGTAGATATCAAATAAGTAAGAGCAACGCGAAATACCTACAACCTACAATATTGAAATTTTAAATATTTTTTATGTACCTAAGTAGATAGAATGGCACTATGACGGGCGATATTACTGGGCATTTAAGATTTGAAAAATGATAGCGTTTTCTATGGATGTTACATTTATGGCTAGCGAAGTGCAGTGCAACTCAGTAGATACATTTTTTTATTTATTTATTTCAGGCAGTACAATAAAGTAAAATTAACATAGGCCCATAGAATATACCTTACAGACTAACATAATTATATACAAATATATAACACTATAACTAAGTATTTTATTACTACATTTTTACTTACATTGAAATTCAAAGTTCTGAATGCCATTGGAACATTTGGAACTCCCATAGGGAGCTTATCGTCAGGCGATCGACAATCTCGTTACATCACTCCAAAAAGCATTTTTCATCGACATCCTTAGACTCTACCCAGACATCCCTTCTTCTTCCCGATCAGTACTAAGTCTGACCGACATAGGCGACCTTACTCTAAGAAAGAGACAGAAATACACATCTTCCAAAAACTAGACAGAGACAGAATAGTTATGTGGGTCACGGGATGAGAGCGTCTCAAACCAGCGCTGAAACGCTTGAAAATAAAAGATGGGTGAAATGGGACTATAAATAGACGAGATTTCAGTTATTAATGGCGGTAAATTAAAGATAATGGGATAGTCTCCGTATTTTCTTTGCTTAATTTTAGAAATTATCGTTTCTTATTGACAGAAGCGGAATAAATAGATGTTTTAAACATGCATGGAGAGATTTGAGACAGTTTTTTGCTTGTTTCTAATTACTGGGCATATGAGACCTTATATGTGATGTGTCGGGGTGTTGAGCGCAATGCAGTGCTACTCAGTAATTTTTATGATATTAAAAGTTCTGGGTGGCACTGCAATTGTTATAGGAAATTGTTATAGGCAGGCGTGGCGCTTACCATCCGGCACACGACTTGCTCGTCTCATCACACAACTCCGTAAAAAAATCAGTCTGAAAAATCTTTGCTGAGGATACAGTCAAAAAAGGAATAGATATTTTTGAATAAATGAGGGTAGGTACTTATTAATCAAATGAGGTACCAAGATATTTTAAGTAGAACGTTTTCTTGGTTCCTATATTCAAGTAAAATAAGGTAGTAGTCTTTAAAGGACTATAAATAGGGTCCCCTTAATCCCTTGGGTTCTAAATTGAATTAATTTTCACAATTCAGAAAGCTGAAAGGAAAGTATAAAACCAATTGGCTGAAAATTTCAGTTAATAAGATGGTCACTGATTAGAGACACGAATTTACAGTATTTAAAAGATGACGGTTTTCGTGGAACACCAAAGCCTTGAGTCGTGATCTTAAGGAAACAGCTGAGACTAATTATTCCAAGGAGTTTTAGAGGCTTTCCATAATGACTTTAAGATGAGTTAAATTCTCGCTTAAATGACCGAGTTTCATTCGTAATTTCGATTTCGTGTATCGAGTGAGGAATTAGTGTGATTTTTAGAACACCAGTATCGGCATTCCGATAGCAATCAAGGGCCTTCTCGATACCTAATCGAACAAGATCATTAAACTTTCAGCGCTTATCAGCTACCGTTGGTGCTCGGCCGTTATTGATGAAGGTACATTAGGTACAGCACTCCACAGTTAACTGGCCATAACGCATCAATTAGTTAAGATAAGCGTTATGAATCGGGGATTGTATCCGAAATCGTATTAATTTAATTACGCAGAGTCGGAACGACGACCGTGCTGCCGCCCCAGTTTCCGCGTCCCGCCACTGTCGCGCGGAATCAATCGCTGGAGCCGCTGAGTTGTAGGGAGCAGGCGCGCCACGCGCATGCGCGGCCAGGAGCTCTCGGTCCAGCGATCGATGGGACGGGCGTTCCGCTCAGTGGTCGCGTGCCCGTCGCGCAGTCCGGTGCACAATGCGCTCGCAGTGACGCGGGAAACTCGGCAAGCTGTATCTCCGCGAGTACCCGGCGGAGGACGACCGGCCGCCGTGCCGGGAGGACTGGCGGCGGCAGGAGTGGCCCGGCGGCGGTGGCGGCGGGGGCGCGCGCTCGCGCCTGCCTCCGGTGGAGCGCAGCCCATCGCGGCGCAGCCCCTACCTCACGCGAGATGACGAGCCCTCGCCGGCGCCCGAGGAGCGCGGGCGCTCCGCCTCGGCCGGCGCGCACCACCGCGCGCGCTCCTCGCGCCCGCTGCGCTACCAGTCGCTGGAGCGCGACCAGTACGACCGCTCGTACGCGCCACCGCCGCCGCACCCTGAAGATGAATACTACCGCCGCGAGCCCCCTCCCCTCTTCCTCGGCGAGCTCCAATCCCAGAACTCTGATCTCCAAAGAGAGCTGGGGAACCTCAAGAAGGAGCTCGAACTGACCAACCAGAAGCTGGGCTCCAGCATGCACAGCATCAAGACCTTCTGGAGCCCCGAGCTGAAAAAGGAGCGGGCACTGAGGAAAGAGGAGAGCGCGAAGTACAGCCTTATTAACGACCAACTTAAGCTGCTCAACCAAGAAAACCAGGTAAGTCACACAAGCTGCATGGCTAAAGCCCCAATCTGTTTTACTTGCTCATAAAAGCCGATAATCCGCAAGGTAAGCCTTAAAACCTCGCTCCCTACTCGAGTGACACCGAACCGAACCTTACTCTTGAGAAACGATCAATAAACGTGCGGGTAGTCACAAATCCGCTCACTCAACTGCCTCTGAACCTTCAAATTGTACGCAACAATGTCTAACAGTTAGTAAATATTTTCTCTTACATCATTTAACTGAAGAAATTGGAGTAGAATCAACAAATAGTGATCATGGGGTGAGTCATGGCCGAAATTGGCCGAGCTCCCCCCGCGGGCTCTGACGTCATACGCATGCCTGGAAACCTTGTTCATTGATGTGATAGGTCAATGGAGTAGCCATTTTCTTATTGCTCTATGGACCGTCCCACTTAGATATGCTAGCATAAACTAGTACTATTAGACATGCTACCATTGGAATAGATGATTCTGTTTCTCTGTAGTAATAGCAAAGAATACTAACTATAACCATTACTTACGGTCTTCGAGTAGACAGCCAAATCTTTATCTGAGCTTACGTAGTAAAAGGTACCTATTAAGAAACAGGCGTAGTTCTCTATACATTTTATACGGTATGGACAATTATAGCTCTACAGTTAACAGAGTAGGTAGGTACCTCCTTAGTATTATTTTCCTTGTTTTTCTGTGACCGATAGAAAGTCTTAGTTCTTATTTACTAGGAGCACCATTCATTGTAGTCGTCGTGTTATCGTCTTATCGATGTCAAAGTACAAAATACGAAACGATTCAGTTTAGGTTTTGAATCGCAAGAGTTGAGGGCCTTCTGAATGCCACAGAATAATTAATAGTACAAATATCAATGTATCAGAAAAGTATTCTTAAGAAAGTCTGAATTGCTTTGAGCAATTTGATGCTTTTAGTATAGTGGGACCATGGTCCCACAACACCCACACCGGTGGTTACCTACGTACCCAGACGACCTCCCGCATTGGAAAAAACCTACGACGAGTTATTCTGACAGCCTCTGTAGTGTAGTGGTTGGGCAGGTTGGCTCAAATCTCATACACCAATTAGGTTAG
Organism: Petrophora chlorosata; assembly: GCA_951640565.1. NCBI lineage: Eukaryota > Metazoa > Arthropoda > Insecta > Lepidoptera > Geometridae > Petrophora > Petrophora chlorosata. The sequence goes on from OX621212.1 coordinate 8,815,265, forward strand.
GATAACACATATAAAAAAAGCGACCCCATAGATCGCCACAACCGCTCGTTGTGGCGATCTATGGGGGAGGCCTGTGTTCAGCAGTGGACGTCTTCCGGCTAATGATGATGATATAAAAAAAAATAACCGACTTCAATTCTGATGTATCTTTGAAATTCTGATGTCCAAGTTCAAACGTCGATGAAATTTAGGTATATGGGAAGTTATTCTGAACCCAATGCAAATAAAATTTTCCTAATCAATTTATAAATGACAGATTTCTGAGGTAACCAACAAACATAAAAAAAGAATCGAGAACATCTTCTTTTGTATGAGGTCGGTTAAAAATAAAACTTCCAGGAGTTACGTTATTCAAGATAATGAAACTCGAAATATACTAAACAATCTAAGTTGGCTAAAGTAGAATATTTGCACGGGTCGAGCCCGAGTCTGAATTCCTGCTATATGTGAGAAAACTTTGGTAATTATTATTTAACCCACGGCGAGCTCTGAATTGTGGTGAGGAACTTTAAATTGGGATGCCTTTTAGTCGAGTACGGGATTTAAAGCTGTGCCTACCTATTTATCTACATGAGAGGATAAAAAGAAATTACTGGGCATAATGAGTCTTAATATCTGATGTCTCGGGGTGAGCAATGTGCTACGAAGTGCTTTTTATGGTATTAAAAGTTCTGGGTCGCACTGCATTTGTTATGGGCAGGCGTGGTGCTTACCATCAGGCGAACGACTTGATCGTCTTATCACTCAACACCAAAAAAAGCTGCGCCTTAGGTAAGTAGGTCGAACATTTTATTTTACCCAACACAGACTTCAAAAAATCAACTTTTAACAATTTTCCCAAAGTTTCAGCAAATTTTTGTGTCGTTTCAGCTTATTTGCCTAAAAGCCGTTGATTAAAAGCGACAGGATTGGGATCCAGGGTCCCCAAGCTCTGGATAAGTAATTACTGTATATTACGACACCGTTTTATATGTAGGTACATACTTATTTATATTGAGTTAAGAGTGGGCACTGTTTGCATATTTTGGAGGTACCTATACACAAAGTCTAAAGGGTGAATATTTAAGAAGCAATTAGCTGTAAATAGATAAAAATGGCCTAATGAGTTAAGATCTCGATTCTGACGAAAACAAAACCACGGGGAACCATCGGGGAGACGGGTCTTAGCAGCCGTTCAACTGCCGTTTCTCTCTAGATCTTTGTGGTCCATCTTAGGCCACATCATGGCTTCACATCAGGCGAGATAGTGGCCAAAAATGGATCTATTAAAGGTTAAAAAAAAAAACAAATGATGCTTGAAATGGCTGGTTTTTTCAACTGAATTTTTGCCATTGTGATATCTATCAAACTCTTTTTATACGATAAAGTTGAACGGATTGGTACTTACTTTACTTTATATGCTATGCACTTTGTATAGTTAATATTATATAGGCTGGACTGCCGTTTTTTGGGCATTGCTGCGCTAGACACGCAGTACCAATGCTGCCAGAGAGAATGTTAGAAATTACGATTCTCTAAAAATTATGTTTGACCGATTGGTCTTATTTTATTTTATTTGAGCTTTTGGTATTTTGACTGACATTTTATTAGTTTATTTTAATTTTATTCGACTGATTATTTAATTTATTATTTACCTATTACGAAGATATTTACAATTGTAACAAAAAATAAACTATTAATAAGATACTAAACTATGTATATATATAAATAGGTAAAAAAAGTGAATTTCTAGTTGTAGGTAACTAGAAATTTTCTTATTTTTTACCTATTTGATTAATTACTTATTGATTTTATTTTGTTTGAGCTATTGGTTTTTGTATTTTTAACCGACTTCAAAAAAGGAGGAGGTTCTCTATTCGGTTGTATTTTTTTTTTTTTAACAGACTCGTAATGTATTGTATTTTAATGGGTTTTGTAATTACCAGATAATAAAGGAATTTATTCATTCACTATTCAAGTCATAGATATGAATTAGTTTTTCCGTTATAAATATGGGAGATTTTTGAAATGTATTTCTTCCAAATCTATATATAGAAGAGTGGGAGTTTACTTTGGCGTTTGAAATGATTGAAATCTATCCAACATTTTAACAAAATAAGCATGCCTGATTTTTGCGTCTTATAAAACAATGTGTATTTAAAAAAAAACTGATCCAATTTTAAGTTTCTACAAAGCCACGCCCGTTCATAACTTTTTAAACTATGTCAGTCAACTCACGTTTATAAAGTCCATGCCCCGTTTAAATCCGTCCAATAGCACGGAATAACTAGTACAGTCCGCGACATAAGTAGCTGAACTTTTACAATCTTTCAATTTTTTATTTATTTAACGGAATGCCGAGACGAGCTGGTCGTTTGTCTGATAGTAAGCAATACGCCAGTCCATAACATAACAGCAACACCCAGAACTTTGTTTTGCAAAATCCTGTAACGCTGCACTGCGCTCGTCACCCTGAGACAATTAGCTGTTGAGTCTCATAATGCCCAGTAATTTCGCTGGCTACCATGCCCTTCAAACCGGAACACAGTAATGCTCGCGCGCTACTGCTTGGCGGCTGAATAAATGGCAAAGCGGTGGTACCCACCCAGACGGCTTCGGGCATACGAGGAAACCTACCACCAGTATTCTCAATAACACAGAAATTATACAAATTACATGCAGTTATTTGCATTTTTCCTATTAGCACAGGATATTAACAGACTTTTAAAATGCAACATCCAGAGAAATAAGACAAATATGGAAGATGTAGTCAACCAAAGATTCACGAATGTTTAGCTACTTTTGTCGCTGACCGTACCTACCAGCCAGTATGTAACCCAGATTGTCCCGATCAAATTCTTAGATAAGTGCCGCCTATAATAGCTCAATAATCGATACTTTAAACCCATTGCGCTGAATTCGATTTTATAAGCGCATAAGCGCAGACTTTTCGGCGGGATAGGGGCCTTTTTTATGTAACTGTATGGAGACGAGCTAGTCGTTTGCCTGATGGTAAGCAATACTTCAGCCATAACAATAACAGCACCACCCAGAACTTTGTTTTGCAAAATCCTGCGCGGCGCTGCACTGCGCTCTGTCACCCTGAGACAGTTAGCTGTTGAGTCTCATAATGCTTGCGCACTACTGCTTGGCGGCTGAATAACTGACAATGCGGTGGTACCCACCCAGACGGCCTCTCGCATACGAGAAACCTATCACCAGTGTTGAATAACTGGCAAATCGGTGGTACCCACCCAAGCAGAGGCCTTCTTACATTGAGATAGTATGGGCCATAATCCACCACGCTGGCTCAGTGCGGGTTAGTAGATGTCTCATAAATTTTCGTATTTAATATAATCAGGATAGTTTTCCTGATTAGATAAGATTAGATTAAACACTTTATGATAACACCACAGTACAGTAAAAGAACAAAGGTAGATTAAAAAGTAAAAATAAGTGTCACAATGGGCGGTCTTATCGTTTAAAAGTGATCTCTTCCAGACAACCATGCAGGGAGAGGAGTAGAGGTAAAATAGTCTTAATATCTTGTATCCTGTAGTAAGTCGTACGCCTAATGGTAAGCGTCTCGCCTGCCCATAACAATTGCAGTGATTTTAATATAAAAAAGCACTGCACTGAAAACATCACCGCGAGACAAACATCAGATATTAAGTTTAATATCATATGCCCAATAATTTCGCTGGCTACAATACCTTTCAAACGGAAACAGACTAATCCTTGCGCACTACTGCTTGGCGGCAGCATAACTGGCAAGCTTAACCAGATGGCCTCCCGATACCTACCACGAGTAAATATAATTGCCTACTGAGAAATAAAAAAAATGTGCACAACAAAACGCGTCCACCAGATAATGTTGGACAGATAATATTTGAACTTGGACACATCCGGCGTAGTTACATAACTATTTTTTTTTAATTTCGCCCGTTAGGGCAGGCTAAAGTCTCTAGGACCATACCACCATGTCTTACGTAGTTTTTATTTCATAGTTTAATATTCCATTTATTTTCATACTTTAATATACTTTTGTTGAGAATGAGGGTCAACAGCAACAAGCCGGACCCTCTCCTTATGCTTCAATAAAGTGGTGGAACTTTATTAAAGCTTTCCATGGACTTTTTGGGAGAACATAAAAAGCAATGTTTTCTCTATTTTGTTTCATTTGCCTACACTCGTGCACGTTTACGAACACATACTGGTTAATATTCCACCGATATTACACATGATCACTCGAAATAACACTTGTTTGGACAATAAAACAAAATCGAACTGTATCACTTTTCACTTCCCGCCAAAAAGTCCTAGTTACCTAACATAAGTTTTGATAGTGTTGCTACCAGTTAAGCCTTTTTTTTAATCGTTTACTAAACTGGCTTATATCGGCACTTCTGTATAGCTAAGTGCCTATATAATATTGTTGTAAATAGTCAATAGTCTTCTAAAACTAAACTAAACTAAAATTTGATATGATTTGATAATGTTTAAATACACGAATCAATTGATCGAATCGCTGTATCAATTCTATCGATTTGTAATTGGTAACAGCCATTACAGCTAGGCAGGAACTTATCTGTTTGATTCGATCGGCTGGGTTGGAGCACAAAAAAGCTTTAAGCGGTTCTACATGAACGATATTGAAATTGTGTATAACACGAGTGTGGCTCAGTGGGAGCACGTGCGACTTTCGATCTTACGCACCCGAGTTCGAATCCCGCTTGCCCCGCACCGCTGACTTTCTTTAGTTATGTGCAGATGTAATCCGCAGTTTGAACCGCAGTATTAATTGTATAAAAACAGGCCTCTGGAGTAAGAGGCCTGTTTTTATATAACTAGGGTACCTAAGGACTTGAATTCCCGACGGTTGCCAAATAAATTGCTGGCAGACAGTCAAAAGCAGGAGTTAAGTCATTCTAAATAATTTTCTGATGTCCCAATTCTTTTGGCAAGATTATTTCGCATATTTGGTATATTTTCGTGACTTTCTTGACAAGAAACTTGTCTCGTAAAGTCAGCTGGGAACCTAGAATTCAGCTGCGTAAAATAAGGGGCAATCGCAGCGGAGCAAGGGTCAAATAGTTGAAGCGACATGAAGGGCGGCAAGAAAGCCTTCTGGTGAAACGTACCTACTTCATACCTCCTGGTATTTAACCCTGGTGTAAAATTGTTAGCATGAGAGAACGAGTGCACCGAATTGACTTTTCCTTTTGTTAATTTTCTTAATAATGGTTGGTTGGAGAGAAAATATTGGAAAACTTGCCCGGATAATTGGGAAATTCGTGAAAAAATAAGTGTTTTCTCTCGCGGGTGAAACCACGGGGCGCAGCTAGTAACCTATTTAACACCAAAATGCACGTTACGCAATTATACTTTTGTGATTAGGGGCATAATTATAGATTTTGTATTCAGATCTAAGTAATTATGATTTTGTATAATTATGTATAATACTATGTATATATAATACTACTTATGTATAATTATGTAATTAGTAATTTTGATGTCGATACAGAAACTATTCGATAGAAGGGAAATAAAGAGGGAAATTAAAATTATTGAAACAATAAAGAAATTAAAAAGGTTCACTCCGAACGTATTTTAATTAAGGGACATACTCTGCTTGTATGTTAATTAATATTTTATTTCCGTGGTATTTTGATTAAGATTTTTTCCTGGAATTTTGTCGCAAGATTAAATAACTATAAAATGTTTTAATAAATACTAGAAAAATAGGGCGCGGTTATAAGGAACGTTAATTGACTATGGAAATATTATTAAAATTAAAATACTTTCCAAAATTACCGGCTTTACCCATAATGTTGTGGTACAGTGATTTTTAATCAATCATAGAAGATATAAAGATAGATAGCGTTTATCTATCTCATTATAATGCTAAAAACCTTAAAAATACTTGAAGAACAAGTACATTTAACAGCGTAACAATAGGCGGTATTTTCGCTCCAATCGATCTTTTCCAGCCAACCTTAATTTAAATTTGATTTTAAATATATAATTTATTAGCTGAAGGGAAACAAAGAAAAATTAAAAAACTTCAAAGTGTCACAGACTTCAGTCGAAGACTTTATTCTGATACACCGTTAATAAACAAGACGAAATCACGAACTAATCGAACCCCAATGTTAATCTATTCCGGCAATACTTTTAACCGACATGACGTTTTCAATTCTCTGTTCAACCAATCTATTCATCGGCACTTGGGTGGAATGTAAGTGATGTGTGTGTACCAAAAACCAAGTCTAAGAATTTATCACAAAAATTCAAGGACGTGTGACATCTACCAATCCGCACTAGGCCAGGTTGGTGTATTATGGTCCATACTCTCTCTATGAGAGAAGACCTGAGTCCCAGCAGTGGGAACGTAATGGGCTGATGATGAGTGAGTAAATACAATGTTTTAGCTTATAGGTATACAAATAAATATGAAATAATAGATCTGATTTTGCTGAAAAGATTTTGGTAAATATTAACTTATTTACTTCTGACTTCTGGCCTGCAGGGATAGTCTACCGCCGGTACAGGGAAAGTAGGCGAAAACAATTCCCTGCTGTAGCTTAATAAAAATAGTTTTTAATATTATAATATGTATGTTAGTCTGTAGGGTATATATAATATGGGTCTTAGAATTACTTTAGTCACTAATGTAACTGTTGATTTCTTAAGTTACCTGAAATAAAGAAGTAATAATAATAATAATTAATTTGGTTAAACTTGAACATGATTAAGACCTAGAATGTGAATGAGAGAAAAACTTTAAATTCGAAAAAAAGGTTAGACAGGTCAAAAATAGAGTGCTATAATAAGTCAAGACTATGCTAAGCAAGGTCTTTTACCAGAGGGACAAGACAAGGAACAAGCAATAAAGCAAACCTACCATCTACTACTTTCTTTTAAGTAAAACCCAGCGCAACATTATGCTGAGCACAGACCTTTTTTGGCTGCACTGTACACGGCAGCGGTCTCCATACACATGCTGTAATTGTTTGTCTTGGTCTTCTTAATTTGTCTTATTTTGTTCTCCTACACTTGTGTATGTACTATTGATTGTTACGTCAGTCTTGTCAAATAAATTATTTCTTTCTTTCTTTCTTTCAATAATTAACATTATATAACATTTACGGCAACAAATTAAAAACGAGTAATACTATTTACTGGCCAACTCTTTTCATATTTGCAGAATATTGAGCACGCTCTAGGTGCTAATTGAATAGAGGCGGAAACAGGAAGCCCATTACTGCGATACCTGCATTGCAGGCAGTATCGAGGGAAAACGCAGTTAAGAATTTAAAATCAGTAACCTCATTTTTCCTCTAAACTTCTTTTTAAACTTGTATAAGGTTTTACTTTTTTTATGGCTTTGCACAACTTGTGCATTCAGCCAGGGTTATTCAAAATACATACATTTAATGTGTGTTCTTGTCTGGCTTATACCCCACCCTCCACTCTTCGTCTTAACCTCTGGAGTGAAGAGTTGCTAAATAACAAAGACTCCTTGGAAATACATTGTTATGTGGAAACACCCGACCTATTTAAGGACTGCCGACAGCATTAAGTATTAGCATAGAGTACATAGAGAAGAGCGAGTGTGGCTCAGTGACTTTCGATCCGACGCACCCGATTTCGAATCCCGCTGGCCCCGCACCACTGACTTTCTTATGAACGGATTTAACACTCGCTCTAAGAACGGTGAAGGAAAACATCGTGAGGAAACCGGCATGTCCAAGAATAAATTTGAGCGAGTGTGGCTCAGCGGGAACTCGTGCGCCTTTCGATCCGACGCACCTGGATTCGAATCCCGACTTTGCACGCTCGCTCTGAAACGGTGAAGGAAAACATCGTGATGAAACCCGCTTACGCGCTTTGGAGTGGTAGGCTCTGGCCGTGGTTGTAATACCACCCACCGAACAAAGCCATGCCGTCAAGCGACCTAGTCGTGTTTCGGGATGATGTTTGGTGAACCATCGGGGAGACGGGTCTGAGCAGCCGCTCAACTGCCGTCTCTCTCTCTAGATCTATGTACTCCATCTTAGACCACATCATCGCTTCACATCAGGCCAGATAGTGGCCAAACATAGATATATAAAGCGTAAAAAAAAAACCACAAAAATTCAAGGACATGCGACATCCACCAACCCGCACTGGGCCAGCATGGATATGGCCCATACTCTCTATATGACAGTAGGCTCGTGTCCCAGCAGTGGGAACGTGATGGGCTGATGATGATAGAGTACCTAAATAGTTTAGTCATTATGTAGCCTCAAGACAATACACACGTGTAATGACTACCGGCTTTTCACTGGTTCACCACCATCACTATCATCACCAGAGCTAGGAACCTCCACGTACTCCACATAGCGACCCAACAACAACTACCATCACTACATGGCTACACTATATCTGTACATGGTAACCATGCCAGCGGACCTGCCTCGCCTACATCTGTACATGGCGACCCTGCCAGCGGACTTGCCTCGCCTACAACAGTACAAGGCGACACTGCAGATGGACCCTACGTCTACAATATAAAAATGCTTCTAACTTCTGTTTTAGTTACATAAAAACGTGTACGAAGCTACGGCACTGATTCACATTGTCCCTAAAATGACAAAATCTTCTTAAGGTTGTATTACCAGTACGTACCTAGGTAGGTACATAGTTCAAACATTACTGTGATGCAAGAATTTGACAAATTTTCCAATTAAATTTTCCTTTTCCAGTACTGCATAGTTCGAGAATACGGGCTGTGATTGCATTGCAATTGCTCTGGTTAAAACCTCATTAATATTGGGACATCTGCTCGTTTGGACAGTTCGTTTAATTGGTTGTCGAATTATTTATGAGATATTTTATTCAATGGAATATTTTTTATAAACAAGAAAGGCCCCGGCTTTTCACGGGTGTCACTATTACTAATATGTGTTATATCTACACTTCTATTTTATCCTCAAAATTATCTAAATGATGGTAAAATCATATCAAAATCAATCAATAAGTTTAGAAGTACAAAGCGAAGACAGACGCGGATAACGACTTTGTTTTAAACAATTAAACTAGAGAAGAGAAAGAACAGATTGAATGTGTTCCTTTAAGGGTACCCAGTCCGGTTAGTCAAGTCAATATAAAAAATAAAAATTCATATCATCATAAAATTCATCGTTTCATAATATGTTACATTATTGTTATTATGTTTAAAACTTGACTAAACGAGTTAAAATCAATTACTGAATCATTTACACTTTCGCTAGATGAACTCCTGCAAAAGCTATCCCACTAAACTTTATCTTCGACATTCCTTTCATCAAGTTCATCATTACCACTTCATCTCTCCAACAGGTCTCCAATCCATCGGTTCTCGACCCGTGACGTGCTGGCGTCATGCCAATTCTAACAGCCGCAGCGGCGCCAACGAACCGACATAATTATTCATCTGATTCTCTCATATGCTCCGGGAATTTAGTCATAAGTGAGAATTTTCCGGAGAAATTGTAGAGATGGTTTCCAGAATTTGTCGAAAGTATTTTCTGGATTTGTCCTTGACTTCGAAGCAATGCGCTTGGTGCGAGCAGGAGGGATGTCAACTATAAATTGATGACGGCATGCCGTAAGTCTGGTCGTCCGGTGACGGAATTAGGTATGACAAACGGACGTATCAGCTACGTGATCATTCATTTCGGTTATGTCATAATTAATTATGCTCCGGGAATTCAGGTTATGATATGGGAATGATTCCAGACAATTATCGAGAATATTTTCTGGTCGATTTGTCCTTGAGTACACATTGTTTCGTCCCTTAAACCAACGTGAGACAAGCACGGACGTATCAGCCATGTAATTGTTTATGTCGATTCTCTCGTGGTCCAGAAATTCAGTTATAATATGTGGATATTTTCCGGACGATTTGTCGATAATATTTTCCGGACGATTTGTCTTTGAGTTCACATATTTTGGGTGAATGTTTACAGCGGTGTTTCATAGTTTCCGTCCCTTTTTTCACACAGAATATGAAAGAGTCAGAAATATGCCGATGGCCGTTTCGATATCGTGTCCGATCGATTCGATATGCTATGAAATACTCACGATATCGAAAGGTTTCTATATGGAGCGTACCTTCGATTTGACGATTTTACGACCCATAGTTGCGGTTAGATGGAATATTTACCATTTTATTTGAGAAATCGACAATATATCAGTTACTAGCTGATGCTCGCAACTCCGTCGGCGTAGAATTCGGTTTATAGTTGTTCCCTGGGGAACTGTTCGTTTTCCCGGGATGAAAGGTACCCTATATCCTATTCCAGTAGGTATACATATATAGGTTGCCTGGAAGAGATCGCTTTTAGCGATAAGGCCGCCCATTGTAACACTTTCTTTAATTGTTTTTTATATAATGTCTGTAATTTAATGTTTGCAATAAAGCGTTCATCTATCTATCTATATATATATATTACCTATATATGAATCCGTCAGCCATTACGGAGATAGTGGTAAAGAAAGAGAGAGAGAGAGAGAGTCATTCACAATTATAGTATTAATAGGATTCAGTTGTTTTAGATCTTAGTTTTTCTATCTTATTTTGATATATAAAAAATGATTCATTTATTTCAAACAACTTGGTCCATAGTATTTTTCAGTATGTACATGCAGCTTACTATATTAGTTCACAATTGTGTGTGAATTGTTCAAAATTCAAACTAAATTAAATTAAATTGTATTGCATTATAAGTGACCATGGAACACTAAACTTAATTATCGGTGTATAGTCAGCATCTTGGTAACTTAATTATAAAAACATCTAACAAAGTAACTTTGCTGTATCTGATGAAAAACGCGCCCTGCTGTAAAGCTAGGTACTTCAAAAACCAGAGATTACATCTTGTGATAAAAGCCCAGTGTAATAGGCGAAGCTAACCATGTAATTTGGTAAACACACGTAAAGTTCTCCTCAGAAAATGAGGGCACCTGAAAACGTCGCGTTCTAAGAAAAGCCCTGAAAACATCCTATGAGATTAAGTGCTACGCCAACTGGCTTTTTTACGCTTTTAATCAAGGCATTCCTGAAATACGTTCCAGGAGCGCTTCTGAAATTTGCTCTGCTATTAATAAAAATATCAGACGAAGTTTTTTTAAGAATGTATCTTATTTTTTATTACCTATGCCACAACATACTTTTTTTTTTTCTCCGTTACTAACACTAATTTTAAGTAATGCCTTTGTACTAACACAATATGGATCACAGTTATCTGCTAATAAATGATTTTGGTTTTTTTTCATATTTTTGTCTTTATACTATGCCTATACCATCGATATAATATATGTATATATACTATTATAAATATTATACATCGATCATCTATACATATAAAACCATTGAAATTATAACTAAAATTTAAAAAACGCCCGACACAAGTACCCATAAAACGTAAATAACGGCTTAACTGATTTTGATAAAACATTTCTATGACACACCGCTAGAAAACCAGCTTTTAAATAAAAAAACCGCATCCAAATCGGTTCACCGAATTTAACTTAACTTTTGACTTTTTTAATTTAACTTGCAATTTTTGTTTGTTTGGGTCAAATCTGGCAAGTTAAATCAGAACCACTTCCTCTTATCCTACAGAGTTGAAATTTTGCATACTTGTCAAAGTCCGATGACAATTCAATATTATGGTGACAGCCAGCTGATATGATGAAGCCGGAAGGTGGGCTATGGAACTCCTTGACAGATAATCGTAAACTACTAGTGTTTGGGCTCATTTTAATCTGCCCGCGGTTCCGATTACGAATTCGTTTAAAGCTTGCCTTAAAAATTTACTTTAGTTACTTCACACCGGAACAGCTGCTAAATCTATACCAAGCGCAAGTCCAGTCGTGTATAGAGTACTGCTCTCACCTTTGGGATGGTTCAGCTAAATATCAACTTGAGGCACTTGAATCAATCGAGAGGCGAGCCAAGAGACTCATTGGTGATGACGCGCTATTCGAGTCAAGACTACACAGTCTTGAACATCGACGCAGAATTGCCAGGCTATCAGTTTTTTATCGGATACATTTCGGAGAGTGTGCGTCGGAATTGCACCAACTAATTCCCTCAACCCCATTTTATCATCGGACTACAAGACGTACGGCAATACGCCACCGTTTCATGGTGGACATTCCTCCCGCGCGTACTAAGCGCTTCGCTTCCACTTTTATTATGCGTACTGCTAACGAGTGGAACTCCCTGCCAGAGTCAGTCTTTCCCGATAGCTATAATCTGGGAATCTTCAAGTCTCGAGTGAACGGGTACTATCTTGGTAAGCGTGCTAGATCGTCGACCGCATCGTCGCTTACCATCAGGTGACATAGTGGTCAAACGCAAGCCAATTAACGAATAAAATATATATATATATATATTTTTCAACAAACATTTAAGACCTGAGTTATATAATTTAATGCACCATGTTTTAAGCAAATAAACATTTTTGGAATTTTGGAATTTGGAATTTGGAAAAATATTGTTGATTGTAATAAACCTATCTCTAAGTAAATATATAAATAATTATTAATGAAATAATTTTATTGTGGCAAAAACATGAACAAATACTTAACTAAACAATAAAGGCTAAGTAGGCGTTGCCACAAAACGGCCTGACGTCATACTTGGTTTCCGAAATAGAGTCCTTAAGGGTCGGCAACGCATCAGCAATGCCTCCGGTGCTGCAGATGTCCATAGGCGACGGTAACCGCTTACCATCAGGCGGGCCGTCTGCTTGTTTGCCGACATATTAAATAAAAAAACTTACTGATATGCCGAGATCGCCGACGTCACTAGCTGTTCATCAACCGTTTCTAGTCTAGTACTGTTAGTACTAAACATTCCAGCTGTTCCAGCCGTTCCGAGGTGAGGTCATTATCACAGGTGCTCGTGTTTTCAAGTCGTAAGCACTTGATGAATGTACTGCAGACTGATTTATATTTATATGGGCAATTTGAACTTTATTGTTTAGATGTAGAGTTGAAAATGTTTTTCATAGCTTTGTTGTGGCCTACCACTTTTGTGCTTAGTCGAATTATAACCGTTTAGGGTTTTGCTGTTGTTGTTTTAACATGGCTTAAACATTTTTCAGCGATATATAGGTATATAAAGAAGTATACGTTTTATCAATCAAAAAACCGACTTCAATGTATCTTCGAAGTCCAAGGTTAAAAATCGATGAAATGTATATGGGACCACTTCGTATAGCCAGATTGTAATATTTTTATTTGGTGGTCGTAAAACAGTAATGATGGAAGAACTATTTCACGAGTTTTTAATCATTATCATCACAATCATCAGCCTATCGCAGTCCACTGCTGGACATAGGCCTCTCCAATTGCACGCCATTGAGCACGATTCCCGGCTACTCTCATCCAGCTCTTACCAGCCACCCTGCGAAGATCGTCGCTCCACCTAGCCTGAGGGCGTCTTACACTACGTTTGCCAATTCGTGGTCTCCACTCTAGAACGCGTCTACCCCAACGGTTATCGGTTCTACGGCTAATATGGCCGGCCCAATGCTACTTCAACTGGCTGATACGGGATCGGAAAACTTTTCAAAAGATGTTTAAAAACTACAATTTATATATATAGCCATGAAAAATAATATTTTAATTAAATAAAGACCTAAAAGTACCTAAAACTATGTTTAAATGTTACGTTTCAAATATTGCCCCGCAAAAGGTCACCTCACAACGTATGACGTCACACGCTGGCAAACGAAACGACAAGCTCTACGAAAGCGAACTTGCAAAGTGATTTATACGTTTTTGTGAAGTTTAAGGACTTTAGGGTCGTCATGGCATGAACAACTTATCGTTTTGATTTAGATAAAAAGCAAAAATATAAAATAAACACAAGCTTCGCACACGGTATATACTTTGAAATGACTTCATGCACTGTGTTGTATTTCGGAACAGATAAAAAATGACAGAATTATTATATTTTATTTATTGTTTTAAAAATATAAATGATTAATATTTTACAAAAATATTGATTGAATGATCTTTTGGATTCGACAAAGATTAGTTCAAACTTCATTTTAGATTTTTTTTAGATTACTGTCCGATCCCCTATTCTGTGAGTACGAGTTTTTAATACCATACTGTTATCACAAATAGTAAAACATAAAATCATTTCTGAGCCATAACTTTGACGACTATAATCCTAACCACCACGCGAGCTATAATTTAAGGTTACGACGAGAAATGGCACTTTAGCTTTATGCTGAAATGTGATAAGCCATTTAGTATTGAAGAATATACTTATATCCTTATGTAATACACACTAGAAATAAGGATAGGATTGTTGTACCTAGGTATAGACTGACTAAAACGAATAAGTCCTTTATGGGCAACTGCGTACGTTTTTATAATAATATTCCAAAGTGTATAACGGAGCTCACAGAAAGTAAATTCAAATTACGCGTTACGAATATTCTAATGAGAAAAGCATACTACACTGTTCGTAATTACATAGAAGACAAAGATGCTTGGAACATTCCACTTCTGCAAAGTAACCAACAGGTACATAAGAAACATAACATTGTAAAACCCCAAAAAAAAAACAAAATCTCTAAAAAAATATGCCCCTCAGTTTCTTGCCGTATCTTCGTACCTATACGGTGGTAGAGTCATTGTGATAATTTGACGTTCATAAGTGCGTCTGTGATGCCAAAATGATTAAAGAGATTTTGATTTTGATTTAATGCTTTTTTTAGGGTTCCGTACCCAAAAGGTAAAACGGGACCCTATTACTAAGACTCCGCTGTCGGTCCGTCTGTCTGACTGTCTGTCCGTCTGTCACCAGGCTATGAACCGTGATAGTTAGACTGTTAAAATTTTCACAGATGATGTATTTCTGTTGCCGCTATAACAACAAATACTAAAAAACAGAATAAAATAAATATTTAACAGGGCGCCCAAACAACAAACATGATTTTTTTGCCGTTTTTATAGATAATGGTACGGAACCCTTCGTACGGGAGTCCGACTCGCACTTGGCCGGTTTTTTTAAGATCTCTGTTATTTATCCTACTTCCTACTATCCTAGTCTTACTACCTGGATAGATGGATGAATGTTTGTTACTAAAAAAAAGGGCAATGATTTTTGTTCTTCTTCATTATTTGGAAGATTTTCGCCTAGAATACGCTAATTCATTCAATATAAAAAATAAACACTGTTTTCTAATGAATTTATCTGGCAAGTAAGTAAGTCTAAAAACAATGTGATCTTAAGATGACCTTTTCAAAAATCTTATTGTCCAAAAATACTTACGACAACTATTTTTTGTTGTTAATTCTAACGTTATCTTATTGTTCCGATCTATTAACTTCGATACAATATTTATATGACAATAATATTCTATGTAACGTACGGGTTCCATTACTTCGTTCACGGTTGACTTCAAGGGTTGGGTTACTTGATACCCTGCCTACCGTTCTAGAACCTTGTCAAAACAAAACATGAGAACTTTTACTTCAAAAGTAACTAACTGTTACATTTTGGTATAACGGCAGGGTTCTACAATAAACTACAATGATAATGACGGGATTATATCTAAATGAAACATGACAAAATATTTTACAATAGTAAAGGTCAAAGTTTAATATTTTATAACAACAAGGTTCGAAATTGTAAGACACAAGGGGATATCCTATCTATATATCGCTTGTAAAAACAGTATTCTCTTGAGTCTTGCGAGAAAAGGTTTTGAAAAAAGGACATTTTTTTATTAACACAATACCGCGCTAAAATATGTAAGGATAGTTAAGATAGAGCGAATGTGGCTCAGTGGGAGCACGTGCGGCTTTCGATCCGATTCACCCGAGTTCGGATTGCGCTGGCCTCGCACCACTGACTTTCTTAAAGTTATGTGCGGATTTAACACTCGCTCTAAAAGCGATGAAGGAAAACATCGTGAGATAACTATATATACTATATACTATATATAATATAACTATATATTGTAAAATAGTTAATCACAAAAATTCAAGGACATGTGACATCCACCAACCCACATGTGCCAACGTGGTGGATATGACCCATTCTCTCTATGAAAGAAGGCCCGAGTCCCAGCTGTGGGAACGTGATGGGATGATGATAGAATAAGGATTGTATCTTAAGATTCCTCTTCGCCATAATTGTGTATTTTTTTCTACAGAAAATAGCATTTTATCGGCCATCAAAGCGAGTTTAGGCATTTTTTACGCGAACAGTAAAGTTTATTGGGATAGTAAAATATTTATAGCATAGACTAGCTGCATCCCGCGGTTTCACCCGCAGTTTCCCGGAACAAAAGTAGCATATAAATAAATACGCCTTTAACTAGGATTCCCTGTATCTAGGGAACCAGGACCTAGAAGGACCTTGGTCCCACAACACCCAAACACGAAACAAATGAGTGCGCTTTTTACAAGCTTTTATTTAACTTGCAATATTTGGGTCTAATTTTGCATGTTGAATCAGAACCACTTCCTCTTATCTTACGGGGTTGAAATTTGGCATACTTGTCAAAGTCTGATGACAAAACATTATTATGGTGACAGCCAGCTGATCTGATGATGGAGACGGGAGGTGGGCAATGGAACTCCTTGACGGATAATCGTAAACTACTAGTGTTTGAGACTCATTTTAATCTGCTCGTGGTTGCGATTACGAACTTGTTAAAAGCTTGTCTTGAAAAATATTTTTCTCAACAAATATATTGTTTTTTTCTGTGCACAAATATTTGTTATGTTGCAGGAATCCAACCCGCAATCTCGGTGGTGTAGATTTGGGCCAACCTGCCCAACCACTACACCACAGAGGTTATAGACACAGATATATTTACAGAGGCTCCTTTTACAGGAAAGAACCTATAAAGCCAAACCTACCCAAAGCCATGCCGTCAAGCGATCTAGTCGTGTTTCGGGATGATGTTTGGTGAACCATCAGCCGCTCAACTGCCGTCTCTTTAGATGTATGTGCTCCATCTTAGGCCACATTATCGCTTCACATCAGTCGAGATAGAGGCAAACATAGATCTATTAAGCGCAAAAAAAAGTACTTCTACATTCCCCTTATATTAATCTAACAACAAAAATTCTTATAAAACATGTAAACCGCTTCAATTGTTAACTAAAGAACACAGTTTGGAACACAAATTAAGTAATCAATGGTCGTTGGAACAAACCCTTCTCAATTAGGTACCTTTGCTTTGGCAAAGGCTCCGATATTTTATAACAGAATTAACGATGTAGTAAAGCTTTTGTGTAAACGTCTACACGAGGCGTAGGGTTGCCAACCTTGGGAAAAATTTTTGAAGACTTAATTTTTTTGTCTCGTAAGTAGTATAGTATACATTAAAACTTCTTTTTAAAATTAAAGTCAGTTATTAAATCACAAAAAACAATAATTTGAAATCTTAAATAAAAATTTAAAATATGTCGTAGACTACCTAATCAAAAACCCCACCCCTAACTGTACCTGGTGCAAAAGTGCCCATAACACTGGCTGCATTTGAAACTTGATTATAGTTCCAAATTTGGAACTAGGTGGCGCTTATCATCGTATTACTCTCCCCCTTGTAATACGGCTCACAATGTATGGGATCCTACATCGCGCAAGCGATGTTTTCGCCGCCGCGACGCATGTATAAAATAAACATTGCAAAAGTGCTTGCTTCGGCAGTACATATACTAAAATTGGAACGATACAGAGAAGATTAGCATGGCCCCTGCGCAAGGATGACACGCAAAATCGTGAAGCGTTCCACATTTTTTGTAAAGTTTTGTAATCATAATAGATATATAAAAAAATAGTAAATAATAATGTATGTACCTCACAAATTCAAGGTGAATAGTGACCACCACAACATAAACACTAGAAATAAGGATAGAATTGCAGTACCTAGGTTTAGACTGAGTAAAACGAATAAGTCCTTCATGGGCAATTGTGTACGTTTTTACAATAAAATTCCAAAATATATAACGGAGCTCACAGAAAGTAGATTCAAATTTAGGGTGAAAAATATTCTAATAAAAAAAGCATACTATAAAGTTAGTAATTACATAGAAGACAAAGATGCATGGAACATTCCGCTTCTGCCAAGTAGCCAACTGGCACATAAGAAAAATAATATTGTCAAAAACAAACATAAAATATTGTAACAAAAGTTCTAAAAAAAATATGCCCCTCAGTTTCTTGCCGTATCTTCTGAGTAGTGGTTCTTTTTCCGATACGGTGGTAGAGTCATTGTAGTAATTGACGTTCATAAGTGCGTCTGTGACGACAAAATTGAATAAAGAACTTTTGATTGATTGATTGATTGACCTAATATATTTTAATTAATACTTTACATTGTATTGTCATTTTTGTATTTTGGTATTTGGATGTTTGCTGTTTTAACTGAAAGTAAGGTGTTAAAATAACAATAAATTTTATAAAAGGTGAAAACCCTCATTCAATTGCTACGTTACATTACATTTGAAATTTATTTATTTCGAATTCTTACAGTTGTTCTAAAATCGTGATTGTTAGATATTATGTAATTATGTTTGAGAAGTCATTCAATTATTGTACGTACTGCTAAGGAGTGGAATCTTTACCAGAATACTTATTTCCTTCCAATTACAACTTGGGTCTCTTAAGGACAAGAGTGCATATAGACACCTCATGGGCAAACGTGCTCCACTTTAGACCGCAACTACGCTTACCATCAGGCGAGTTGTTGTCAAACGAGAGACCATATAATCATAAAAAAAAATCTAAGTTATTGTTGAAGTATGTATATGTATAAAATGCACTAGATTTGAATATTCAACACTTCAATTCAATTCAATTCATTAATTGACCAAATTATAACAATGTACGTTATATTAGGCATGTCATTATTATACAAAACTACTTAATTAATTAAAAAAAAATCCACGCGGATACCTACATTATGGCTAACCTTTTGATACGGTGGTAGTCATTGTAATAATTGACGTTCATAAGTGCGTCTCTGATGCTAAAACTAAACTTTTAAACTTAAACTAAAACTTGAAGGAAAGAAAAAAACATTTATTTGACAACCACAATCTAATTAAATGTAAAATACATACGTAAGACAAAATACATTTTGATAAACACATTATATAGATTGTAGAAAATCTCTTCAATTATTTTCTTTTTCGAAGTTTTTATTAAGTCACTTTCTTGTTTGTCTGTCTGCCTGTTGTACCGGGTGGAATCTTGCAACTCAAATTTAAAGCTTCCCGATAAGCTATCCGGCTGAAACTTTCAGGGTAGCTCACAACTCGATGACAATGCATTCTAAATCCATTTATTAGCATGCAATGCCGACCTAACCTTAAAGTCGCATAAAAACGTGGTTTTTAGATTGTTTTTTAATCTGTCACTTACTTGGCACGTGGCAACCCTAACAGTAAACACGTGGATTCAATTACAGACTCGATAACAATGTAGCCAACTCTCAACTTATCCGATACGGAATGTGCGAAGCGTGCAATGGTCCTCATTCTGACAATTGCAATGCTGAGTTGTCTAAAGTACCTACTGTTTTCGCAAATGGTTTCATTACACGACTGATACAATAATAAAAAAAAGGCCTAATTGGAAGATTTTTATTTTAACGATCGATTGAGCCAACCTGCCCAACCAGTGTACCTCAGAGGCTGTCATGCACTTAATGCTTCGGTCATATGTATTTATTTTTATCAATGATTTCAATGCCTATGAATTAAAATCTAAAAATCCCCGACACAAAAAAACTTATAAAAAGTAAAAAACGTCTGAACCGATTTTGATAAAACATGTCTAAGAACCACCGCTAGAAAATGCTTTCAAATAAAAAAACCGGTTTACCCGTTAAAAAGCTACGGTGCCACAGGCAGACCACACAAAGTGGTCAAACTTATCACACCACTCCTTTTTGCGTCGGGGGTTAAAAATTATCGATATTGCAGTTTCAAAGATGCTAACGCCTTCCTTTGAAATAACAATTGAAAGCGATCGCGATCGGTGTTCGAGTAACACGATTCCCCTGCTGATTTGATTGATGATAGGACAGGGATTAGTGAACAGGTGATCTGGTAATCCCAAAGAAATCCTATAGTAGCGGTTGGGAATTTCTTGCTGTAGAAATCATCTAGTAGAGATTGGAGGTAGGAAGCACTTTTGTTCAATCGTATGATCGCGGTGCGTCTGCCGCCTACTCCGCCATTGCATCTATTGTCCATTTCTTTGTGTCAGATGGCTTTTGAAATGTTGCGGGTAGAACGTTTATAAATCCAGAAAAGGTCCTTCTCTACATTTTTGGGAACAATTACCAATAGAAGATATTGTTAGTGCGACGAAGCATACAATAATTAATTACTATTAAACAAATATTTTGAAACGAAAACTCTTTTAGTGTATATATTTATATTATTTAACCATTGTCCAAACAAAAGTACTTGGAAATTTCTGGAAATTTCTCTATTTTCCTTTGTTATAATCAAAAGCGTCCCATCCCGGAAATGTAGATAATAAAGTGTCTCCTAACACCCGCGCTCTTATTTGATGTCCCATTCATTACAGCCATCCACAAATATATTCTAATAATAGGCAGCAGCTTCTTGTGCTACCAAATTGTGTCCTTGTCAAAGGTGAAAATATCTATAGATATTTTTTTATGGATCTGAGTGACGTCTGCAGCAGGCCGTTCGCCCGATGGTAAGCGCCACGCCTGTCCATAACAATTGCAGAAATCTGTCCATTCTGGGTCGCACCCAGAACTTTTAATACCATAATAATGATTGCGTAGCGCTGCATTGCTCATCACCCCGAGACCTCAGATATTAAGTCTCATATTACCAGTAAATTCGCTGGCTATTTTTTTTTTAACGTAATGATGAGACGATCTGGTCGTTTGCCTGATGGTAAGCAACACGCCAGCCCATAACAATAACAGCACCACCCAGTACTTTGTTTTGCAAAATCCTGCGCGGCGCTGTACTGCGCTCGTCACTCTGAGACAATTAGCTGTTGAGTCTCATAATGCCCAGTAATTTCGCTGGCTACAATGCCCTTCAAGCCGGAACACAGTAATGCTTGCGCACTACCGCTTGGCGGCTGAATAACTGGCAAAGCGGTGGTACCCACCCAGACGGCCTCTCGCATACGAGAAACCTACCACCAGTATAAAGCCGGTAAAATGCCCTTCAAACTGTAACCACAGGATCTGGAACACAGTAATGCTTGCGCACTACGGCTTGGCGGCAGAATGACTGGCAAAGCTGTACCTACCCAGACGAACTCCCGCATACGATATGATATATAATGGAGAAAGCATAGCTTTTTCTAAACCACGGGTGAAACCGCGGGACGCAGCTAGTTTATAATATTAATGTGACATCCCTTTTTCTCACATGACAATAATAAAACTGCCTCTACAGTTTTACATCATTAGCAGATTTCCCCATTCAGTGCGCCATTTTGTATTCTCTATCCGAAATAACGAGTTGTTGAATGGGCGTTGCGTAACTGTAGGCACTAGTTGTACTGTTAAGTCTTCTGTGGCACTATTCAGAATATGAGGGAGGTCGTACTGTGACATAGTCTGTGGCAGAACGGGGCGCGAACGTTCCTGAGGATTTACATCTAGTAAATGAAATGAAATATGTTTATTGTGGCAAAATAACATGAATAGATACTTAATTAATATTTATTATTTATTTATTTATTATTACAATAAGAACGGCACAAGCCAATTACACTTATTATTTTAGTGTTGGAGACCAGAAGATCAGCCAGCGCTGGAGTGTATAAAAGGCGGCGTGTCCACGTGGCCGCTCTAATTTTGCCGCCAGCCATCGCCGAGGAAACATCGCTCTTTTCTTAAATTTTGTTCATTAATCATTTTGTTATTTTTTGTCATTCATTTTGCTTAAATTGTAAAACTTTGTAAAAAAATTTTTATGTAATGATAAAATTTTGTTTTTAAAAAAATTAATTCTTTTCAAATTCCTAAAATTAGATATTACATAAAAACAATTCCAATTAATTAAATTACATACTGTCAGATATTAAAATACAAAATAAATAACAATAAAAAGAAATCAATTATAGGTATGAATAATAATTATTACATTTCATTACAATATATTATGTCAAGTTAAAAATACAAATGTCAAGTTAAATACAATAGCAATAATAAAAAATAAAAATGTCATACATTTTTACAGAATATCAGAATGTTAATTAAGCATTAATGACTTAGTAGATACACAAGGTATTGCCACAAAACGGCCCTACTCAGCATAATGCCGGCTGAAGCAACCAGCGCTGATCTTCCGTAGCAGTCACCCGGTGACATCACGGATCGTAACACAAGAGATGGAATACAAAAGAACATTAAATTTATACTGGCAAGAAGAGGAGTGTCGCTTCTTTACGTAGTAATATTTAGTTTTCTTTGCCTGAACTACCTACCTACAATTTTGTAGACAGTCATAAAAACATCAGGACCTATTTGCTTCTAAAATCAAATCGATCTGTTACTCCGTTTAAGCGTAAACGAAAGAATAAAAGAAACACTTTTGCATTTCTAATATTAAATATTAGTTAGTACCTATTAGTAATATCACAGAATACTAAGGGACAGAAGCATTACTCCGCAAAGAAATATAAACAAATAGCGACTCTTGCTATGACGCAATAAAATTCAATTCAGCTTGCGTAGCGCTGCATCCCTACAGTCATATTAACCTACAGAGCGCCTCTCTTTCTATCGAATAGCTCTTATCTCTTCGGACGCGGCACGTGTAACTACGCACGACCCGCCGTCGGTGTCCGGCTTTGCACTTGTAGTTTCGTACCTACAGTGCGGAGTGCACTAGGCCTGGCTATACCCAGCCTCTAATTAAAGTGGGCGTGACACGAGCCGAGCGTTTCTACTACCTATATATGTTTATGTTAATATATAGGTACCTACTGATAGTCATTCAATTTTTTGATACAATGGGGTAACGCCGCCAGTATTCTGGGAACCCTGCCGCACGGTGGCGATCTAGACGGCGTATTTGCCTTATAGTTTTGTTTATAATTGATAATTCAATTGAAAATATACCTATAAGACAGTTAACAATATAACTTACCTACCATGTTTCGTGCAAATAAACTATTTTCATTTTCTTACCTATTCTCCATTTCTCTGGTATAGACTAAAGGAATATTTTACCAAAGAAACGTTTTCAACAAAATTCCTCCTTATCCACGAGGGAACAGAACCGGGTTAGTGTACAAGGAACACATAAATCAGGAACAGTTCCAAGATTTCCAAGTTTATTTCTCGGGTGTCGCGAGGCGAGGGACTAGGGGACACGTAATCCTGCGAAAGTGTTTGTATGTGAAGGTAAAATTGTTAGTTGGAAGAGTAAAGCTCTTCCAACTAACAATTTTATCTTTTTACAATTTTACCTTTTTAGACTTTATCGTGAGTTTTTTTTTATGGAACTGTGTGATGAGACGAGCAAGTCTTTCGCCTGATGGTAAAGCGCCTTCCCTTAATAATTGCAGTGCCACTCAGAACTTTTAATACCGTATGAAGTAACCTTAGAGTATACATTATATATACTCATAAAGTAACCCTACACTGCGCTCGTCACCCCAAGACATCAGATATAAAGTCAAAGATTTTCAGCTGCCAAGCAGTAGTGCGCAAGCATTAGCATTACCATTGTGACACTATTATTAAGTTAGTTGTTATTTTAGTGTTTAATGATTTCTGTATTTTGGTGTTATAATAAAGAGTTATTCTATTCTATTCTATTCTATTCATTACTGTGTTCCGGTTTGAAGGGCATTGTAGCCAGCGAAATTACTGGGTATTATGAGACTCAACAGCTAATTGTCTCAGGATGACGAGCGCAGTGAAACGCCGCGCAAGATTTTGCAAACAAAGTTCTGGGTGGTGCTGTTATTGTTATGGGCTGGCGTAATGCTTACCATCAGGCAAACGACCAGCTCGTCTCGTCATTCAGTTACATAAAAAAAAGTTTTTATGGTATTTGCGTCGAGCGCTACCGTGCTTCGGAGGGCACGTAAGCCATCGGTCCCAGTTGTTGTCTCACAACAACAGTCGTCAGGCCATGTTTGTGGCCTTCGGGCGGTCGAAAAACTCCAAAAATCAAAAAAGTCAAATGTCTAAAGATATTTATTAAATAGGCACAAAAGAGGAATTTTAAACGTCATATACACATTTTTTTTTATATGACTAATAGGCAAACAAGCAGACGGCCCGACTGGATGGTAAGCGGTTACCGTCGCCTATGGACACCTGCAACGGGGCATTACTGGTGCGTTGCCTACCTTTAAGGACCCTTTTCACCCTTCTTTTAAAGTACCCCATACACATAATACAAATAAATTTAAATTCGTTAATCAATGTAACCTACAATATTATGACTTTGTTAAAAAAGGTAGGTTCCCCATTTCTTTTCCATACTCAAATTGAAGTCCGGGCCCAGAAAAAAAAGCGAAATGCTTCATTTCACCAAAAAAAACCGACTTCAATGTATCTTCGAAGTCCAAGGTCAAATATCGATGATATTTATATGGGGCCACTTCGTAGCTATACTGAACCCATCGCAAAAAAAACCAAATCGGTTTATAAATGACGGAGTTATGAGGTAACAAACATAAAAAAGAATTTAAAAAAATTCCATCGAATTGAGAACCTCCTCCTTTTTTTTTAAGTCTGTTAAAAGCTGACTCTACCAGTGCTTCGGGAATACGCCCGCTAGAGAAGATAGCACCAAGAAACTCTGCGGGGATGTCCTTCGACATCAAGGTTGGCCATACACCCACACAAGGGAAGGATAACCTAGAAATCTAACGTTCTAAAAGTGGTTTGCGATGACGCTAGCATCTTACAAACGCGCTTGATATAAATTTCCTTCCCAGTACACATTTAAAGGGGTTCATTACACCGGCTCCATTCGGAAAATATGCGGCATTTCCCCGACGAAATATTTCTACGCTGGGGTTACCATGAATCTCGGGTCTTGGGCGTAAATCGAGCTGTTATAACCCGGTCTTATAGGATTGACTTAAACGCATTTGTGGTACCGATATATTTTCTCTGCCTATGTTTTGTTTTTTAACCGACTCCAAAAAGGAGGAGGTTCTCTGTTCGATTGTATTTTTGTTTCTTTTTTATTATTTTTTTATGTTTGTTACCTCAGAACTCCGTCATTTATGAACCGATTTGGCAAACCTTTTTGCGTTGGGTTCAGTATAGCTACGAAGTGGTCCCATATAAATTTCATCGATATTTGACCTTGGACTTCGAAGATACATTGAAGCCGGTTTTTGTTTCTTTCTAAAAATTAATTATTAGTAATGTAGTTTATCTAAATATTATTATGTAGCGTATCTAAATACGAATTCATTAATAATTAATCCTCCATTATGGCTGTCCTACTTCCACAGCCGTGATATTTCCTTCTAGCCCTCTTTAAGAAGGCCATTCACGCACCGGCTTTTAACATCAGACTTATTAAAATAGCCCTGAAGGATCCTCCGGAAGAGGCTGACTGGAAAAATAAGCCTTTTTTCTATGACTGTAGAGGATAAAGTAGTAAGGAAGCGAAGTAAAATGTTTTATAATTAATAAGGCTTAGAATTTAATGGCAGGAATATTTCTTTGATGTTCGTGTGGGTCTTCTGGCTAGGCTACGCTTTAATAGTCACATTACTTGATACATAAAAAAATGAGACTCAAGACCTCAAGAGGTCACCTGGAATAAGTAGTCTGCTAGAATCACTGCCCATAAGTATTTTTTAATCAAAAACGTGGAAAATAGTACCAATTCTAGCTTAATTAAACTTATGTATATGTCGCAGCCAACTAGCTTAATTCGCCGTTCAATTAACAGCCTAGCCTCTTAACTAAATGCCGCCATTCAACTAGTGGCCTAAATGATATTCAGCCATTTGATCAAACAGCTAGGCAAATGACTTGGATCGATGACGTTTAATTACTTGCCTAGGCTGTTCATTTATAAAGTCTGTTTTCCAAAGTTTCATGAAAAATAGTACAATGGAAGAGTGTAGTGACAATAATAATGAATATAGCTGCAGCCCTCGGTAGGTTAGGGTGCGGCGGGGGTGGCCCTTGGGCCACCCCAACGTCGCAAACATGTATGTTAGATACGAATATAATGTATGCAGAATATATTCTATCACTTCGACAGATTATAATCTACCGAAAAATAATGCGACGGTTCACAATCTTTCGACAGTTTACAATCTCGCGTATGATACATCTAAGTTTAACCACATGCCTAAGCATTAGCCAGCCAGTTTATTAAATGTTGTAATAAACGTTATGGCTGAATATCATTCGGGCCACTAGTTGAATGGCGGCGTTTAGCTAAGAGGCTAGGCTGTTAACTAAACGGCGAATTAAGCTGGTTGGCTGCGACATATATATGATAGATAGATAGATAAAACTTTTATTTGTCTATTCAACACACATAAAAAGGCACGGCACTATAAACTAAAAGTATGTGTATGTTGCAAAAGTATATGTGTGTTCTTGCAATTAAGTATAATTAATTGGTGATAAGATAGATAAGATAAGATATATAAAATATTTTCTTACAAATAGTACAACTTATTGTCTAAAATAACCGGCCAAGTGTGAGTCGGACTCGCGTACGAAGGGTTTCGTACCATTACCTATAAAAACGGCAAAAAGTCACGTTTGTTGTATGGGAGCCCCCTTAAATATTTATTTAATTCTGTTTTTAAGTATGTGTTGTTATAGCGGCAACAGAAATACATCATCTGTGTAAATTTCAACTATCTAACTATCACGGTTCTTGAGATACAGCCAGGACCCCAATTCACTTGACACACAGACAACTTGGCGAAATCACGTCGATTCCTTCATTCGAAATCACGTAGATTCCTTCATTGATAAACGACATCTTTATGACGCATTCATATATTCATATATATGACGTGTCATAGAGAATACAAATTTTGCAGATGTTAATGGAGGAATCGACGTTTGCTTGAAGCAAGGAATCGCCAAGTTGTTATAATGAATTAGGGCCCTGGTGACAGACGGACAGACAGACAGACAGACAGACAGCGGAGTCTTAGTAATAGGGTCCCAACCCTACATAAACCCTCACAGAAGCAGACACATTAAAAAATACAAGAGTTCTCTAGTCTGGCTGCGAGCTGAAAGCCTGTCTTAAATATAGCCACAACCTCCAGCGAGTTCACGGCAGATCGATACTACACGATCGGTGTTACGCGACGTTACGAGAGCACCCCCTCGACCCCTCCCCTCGCTCTCCACCCCCCGAAGCGGTTACTCACCCCCTGAGTCGAATAATCAGCTGTCATTTTGGGTGATTAAACATTTATGCGAGGAACGTTTGAAGAAGAGTTCGGCTCTTCAGGGTAGTTTTGAGCGGTAGGGGTAGTTTTGGGGATGAGGAAGGCGGTTCTTTGAAGGAGTAATAGATTTTCGGGTGAAAGAAATACGCTGACTGTGAAAAGGAAAATTGAACCCGTAGCCCTCTCGCTATCCCACGTATAATCTCTTTAAAGATGTTTTCTTAGAATGCATGCAATAATCTTTTATGGACATGACGCAAAAATTAAGTAGTAAATTTCATTAAATTTTGTACGTAGATCCTGGAATAGAATACCTTTCATCCCGGAAAAAAGAACAATTCTAAAGCTAGCACTACACAACTCGCGATGTTGCTTCGACGAACTATAGATCGAAGTTAACCGAAGTTCGAAGTAATTGACTATACACTCGTGCAACCTCGCGAAGAGTTAAGTCGCCAGCGCATCATGGATATGGACGTTCAAGCGGCAGCTGTCGTTGTTATGTGTACTCTCGCGTATTATACCTACGTGCGTATTCTTTACTTAACGAAAATTAAAAAAAAATAGAGAAAAACAAGATGGTGGATCGCAATTTGAAGTGAACCGAGTAGTGTAGTAAGACGCTTTGTGTTCGAACTTAGAATCCATTGACTCGGGCGCAAAAACCGACAACGATCGGAAGTCGCCCGAGGTGAGCCGAGGTTGCACGGAGCGAACCGCCCCTCTACACTCTCGTATTCGCTTAATTTCGATCAACTTCGCGAGTAGTGTAGTGCTAGCTTCTACGCAGACGAACCGAATTCTACGCAGACGAAGTCGCGGGTGTAAGCTAGTATATTATAAACAAAATGAGATGTATATCACACTGCAATGGTATTTATTGTTGAAAAATTTCCCGATGTCTTGCATGCAAGACACGCGATCGGCTCTCAAGATTTGAGTAAACAGCCCCCCAACCCATATTTCCCTCAAGCGCCAATCGTATATCGTGTTGAGCTCAAATTAAGGTATAACTTCACTGCGACTAATGAGATACGGTGTAACTATTGTCGATTCAGACCAGATTCAGATACAGTCGATAATCTTATTAATTTATACCAAAATCCGATAACTATAAGTTGAGATAAACTTAATGAGACAATGTATGGCACCATAAGACTTTATCGCAGTGAATCTGCACCCTAATCTGAACTCAACATGATATACGATTGGAACTTGAGGGACATATGGGTACGGGGGCAGGTTCTGTTTAGGCGTCGAGTTCTATTCCCGCTGCGGGACAAGATATTTCAGGGCTGAAAAAGGGAATTTATTGTTCCGTTTTTGAGATTGTGGGACCATGGTCTTTATAGTTTCTAATCTAATACTAAATACAAGGAGTCCTAGTTAGGAATTTGGTACAGGTAGAAAAGAAATTGATACAACTAGCATTTGAATTCATAAAAACAAACACGTAAATTCTTGAAAAGTAATAATTTTTTGAACCGAGAAATCTGTGTTAAATGCCAAAAAATCCCATCTTCTCTCGTGTCGGCCAACCCTGGTGTCGGAGTTTTTAGACCGCCCGATGGCCTCCGACACGGCCTAACGACTGTTGTCCGACAAAAACCTGGACCGACGACTTAACGTGCCATTCGAAGCGCGGTAGCGCTCAAATGTTAATACCACACAAACAGTCACCCATCCAAGTTGTGACCGCTGCTAACGTTGCTTAACCTAGAAGCCCTGTTACGAACGGTTAGGCCAACTACGCTACGAACGCAACAAAAAAAAACCCGACCGATTGATCGGTCTACCCACAGATATTGAAACTATTGAAAGGGAGATTTTAATCAGATCTCTATGGGTCTACCGATGTCATGAACGTGAAACATCCCCTTGAACTGATCGAAATTTAAAAAATCATAAAGCTAAGAATGGTTAAAGTTTCATTAACTTTTTTCGTAAAAACAGTAAATTACTTTCCACAGAATGCAGTACTTAGGAGGTTGCAACCCCTCGCGTGCCGGTGTACCTAATCACGCGTCACTTCGCGTAATCTGGCAGAATTAGCTACTGATGCGAGTTAAATTGTTTTCAGTTGTTTCATACAGGGGTTCATCCAATTTGTTAGAAGCTCTTTGTAACTTCTGCTTGCCTGGTACTTCGCAATCGGAAACCATATGACGTAGTAGTTTATTTGCAAGTAAGATATTATTTTATTCACATATTTATTTACAACCCCCTAAGTTTTTACAATATAGCTTTAAAAATATGTATAGGTATACAAAATATTATAAAAAACCTAACCTGTGTGCCGCCGGCAGCGGGACAGGGCCTAAACTATCGGTGGTTAGGACTGCAGATTGAGGTACGTCCTGACTATACGTGCCGTGTCAAGGAGCCGTGCCTTTTGCATCTGAACCTTAATCTAACCGTCTAGCAATAGCCTCTTGAGATGTTGGTCGAGGCTTTTTAGGCCGTTCGCCGAAACAAATATCGGGACAATGATCGTCAAATCAACATCCCACATGGCGGGTGGTTAAAACCTTGTGGGCCAAGTCAAGGTACTTGCTTATTATTATATTACGTCACTGTCCCACTGCTGGGCAAAGACTTCCCTCCATTTCTTCCACTCAGTACGATCCCGAGCCATCTGCGTCCAGGATATGGATGTTTTTATATAATTGATGCGAGTTAAATTGTTTTCAGTTGTGTTATTTCTTCATACAGGGGTTCATCCGATTTGGTATGACTCTTTCTAACTTCTGCTCGCCTGGTACTTTGCAATCGGGAACCATATGAACTACTTTATTTTTCAAGTAGGAGGAAATGGACGTTTTTGTTAATGCGAGTTTGTTTTCGGTTGTGTCATTTCTTTATCGAATTTAATATGAAGCTTTTTCTAACTTCTGCATGCCTGGTATTTCGTGCTCGGAAACCATGTAGTAATTTATTGTGCAAGTATATTATTTTGTAATTTTTAATTAGCTTTTTATTATAACTATAATTAGTACTTACTTAGGGGGCGTCCATAAATTACGTGAGGTGTTTTTTTAAATTTTCTGTCCCTCTCTCCCCCCTTGGTGAGATGTCGTGAGATTTTATTCAACCCCCTCCCCCATCCCCCAATCTCACGTGAGATTTTTCAAAATGTGGGTTAATTTCTTACGTAAACGCGTTGGATTGTTATTGTAAAAAGAAAAAAAAATTGCTTCGTGCTTTTATTTACGACTAGTTAAGACTAGTAATCAATATGTAATAAACGATTACGCTTAAGATTAAATCTTAAGTATGTACAATCTGGATTAAATGGACCAAAATAGTTTTTTTTTTGTTTCAATCAGAAAATAAATTGCGTGATATTTGCCGAGACCCCCCCTCTCTCCAACGTAAGATTAGATGAGATTTGAGTCGACCCCTACCCCACTTAAACACCTCACGTAATTTATGGACGCCCCCTTATATGCCAGTTTTCAATCGTTTGCCTGATGGTAAACGCCACGCCTTCCCATAGCAATTAATTGAAGTATCTCAAGTTCAACATTACTGTTGGCTTTACCATTTACTGGTTACCTACTTGATACATTTTGATGCAGTTCTTACCATTATTTAACCTTGAAGGTTTACAGACGTGTTCTAATGAAGTCGCAATAGCACCCGACCGAATCCGGGATCGGTTTCTGGATGAGACAAACAACGATCATTCACAAAAAGCACCGACAGGGCGAATGAATTTGTTAACTTCTCACATATATTGTTCACTAGCTGGGCCACGCGGTTTCATCCTTAGTTTCCCGGGATAACGAGTAACGGGTATACGCTATCTCAATTTCACTCTAATCCACTGACCCGTTACAGTGTGAAGAAGTAAAAAACACACTTACATACAAAATTTCGCATAAATTTATAACATTTGTGTGCTTCTAGCCTACGAGTCGTAACATAATCCAACCTCAACGACTGCAACCCTCGTCTATTCCCAGTAGCCTCGTTCTCTTGACGAATGCTACTCAACCCCTCTTTCCGGGTCAAAACGAATGAACGAAATGATCGTTGAACGAAACCAAGCGAATATAGCTGGTGAATGATTTTATACGTGGTCTATAAAGTTCTAAGTTTATGTTATGACGCCTCAAGAAGGACGGCCGCCGTTATAGACCTCGGGATAGGTTATTTTTACTAGTCATAGGTTTGCGTTTGACCACTATCTCACCTAATGGTAAGCGATGATGTGGTTAATATTGCACATATATTATTATTACGCTCGTCTAGAAGATGCCCCTGTACTCTGTAAAAGTAATTACGATCTTCGTTCTGTCGGATGAAAGGGACAGCGCTATGCAACAGGCATAACAGTGTCTCTTTTAGTCCGCGCGAACGAACGAACGAAAGCAACTCAGAGTAGGTCCCCTTTTCACTCTCGATTTGTAGACTCTCAGGTTGATAATTTGACGTTCAGTGCGTCTGTAATGCCAAAACTGAATAACGAGATTTTGATTATGGATTTATTGTAGGAAACACAGACGTTGCAATGCGTTCCACTCCTTGGCTGTTCGTAAGATGAACGTGGAAGCAAAACGTTTTGTTCGTACAGGATGGATGTCTATCGTGTATGGATGTCGCATAGCCGTACGACTGGTTGTCCTATGATGGAATGGAGACGGTATGACGATATGGTGGTATGAGGTTGTGTAGTTCCTGTGCACACTCTCCAAAGTGCACCCGATAAAACACCGCTAAACTTGCAACTTTGCGTCTATGTTCGAAACTCTGTATAGATGACTACTCGTTGCCTATGAGCTTCTTGGTGGTGTGATGATCTTACCACCTTACTACACGGTTGGATGAATATAACTAAAAGCGGGAAAGGTAATAGTAAGAGCTTTCCAAGTAACAGTGGGCTACATCAACTTAATTGTAACTGATTCTAACTGTAAATTTGCTAATGGTGGTAGGTTTCTCGTATGCGAGAGGCCGTCTGGGTGGGTACCACCGCTTTGCCAGTTATTCAGCCGCCAAGCAGTAGTGCGCAAGCATTACTGTGTTCCGGCTTGAAGGGCATTGTAGCCAGTGAAATTACTGGGCATTATGAGACTCAACAGCTAATTGTCTCTGGGTGACGAGCGCAGCGCAACGCCGCGCAGGATTTTGCAAAACAAAGTTCTGGGTGGTGCAGTTATTGTTATGGGCTGGCGTATTGCTTACCATCAGGCAAACGACCAGCACGTCTTGTCATTCAGTTACATAAAAAAAAAACTTAACTCCATTACGGCTGAACGGTTTTTAATGAAATGATGTAACTTTAGGTCTTGGAATAGCACATATTATACTGGTCATCCCGGAAAAACGAACATCAGTTTCCGAGGGAGCAACTATAAACCGAATACTGCGCGGGTAAAACCGCAAGGCGCAGCTAGTATACTTATGATACCTACCTATATATCTAAATCAGTTAGTCACTTTTTTGTATGTAGAATTGTAGATACGTAGTTAGGTACATACTAGTACAAATTTGATTTTGCTATCCTTAAATAAATACCCTATTTGAGAAGCTTTGGTCGAAACAAACTATAAAATCTTTATAAATAATATCTTCATTATAAATAAAAAACGGCTGCACGGCAAAACTGTGTCGGATAACTCCGACCAACTTTCGGACAATTAGGATGTCCTTCTTCCGGTAGTTTACGCTTTGGATTCGCGGCGCAGACTTCTGACACAATCATAACGTGAGTGTGGCCGTTTTATATTTATAATAAATACTAGCTTTTCCCGCGACTTCATCCGCGTAAACGATTGAGGAAGCCCATTTTTATATTAACTCAAAAACCATCTTAGCAACATCTCCCCAGTGTATGGGAGCGCGTGCTACGAAGAGGTCAAGCTGTATCTTCGAAATCACCTAACCGATTTTAGTAGCATAACCCTATAATCTAAGTTGGAAATAATGCTACCAAACCCTGAAAACCACATTAATATCCGTTCAGCAGTTTCAGAGTCTATACCTAGATAACAAACACACAAACAAACAAACAGACAAAAATTCTAAAAACTAAAATAGATCCGTGTTCAGTACCCCCTTAATAGTTGATCCCAGTTGGTTTTACAAAAAATATCTTCAATGTACAGAATTGGCTCAATTCCATTTTTATAATAGTATAGATTTAGACTCACGATTTCCAAACCTTAAACATAATCTTACATCATCAATTTTCTACGACAATTGAAAAACACTTCGCATCCAAAAACAAAATCAAAGCTACAAAGGGCTTACGAAAAATACCTAGTACAACGCAGTTCAAACATAAATGTTTCATAGCAAACGATTGTGGGCCTTGGAAGTATCGATTTGGGCCGAATTAAGGGAGAAAATGGAGCAAAGGGAATGCTGAAGGGTCGGTAAGGTAGGAAGCGTGGTCGCGAGCGGAGCTAGCAGCGGGTGAATGTAGGACGGTAGGTCAAGTTCAGCGGCGTACGGCCGCGGCTTCACGCCCGATTTCGGATTACCGTAGTCGTGTAGTAACAGCTTTGTAATCAAACGCCTTAGTTAGGCTTCCATTGAAATCTGCTGAGCAAAACTTTGTACTACAAAGGTACTACATACCAAGGTTATAATTTCTTTTATAAATATGGCTTTGTTTACAATTATAGGTAACCTTAAGTTTGTGGAGCCGCTTTTTATTCATTTTTGGCATCACGGACGCTCTTATGAACGTCAATTATTACAATGACTACCTCCGTACCGGAAATAGAGCCACTCGGAAGATACGCCAACAAACTGAGGAGCATTTTTTTAGAACTTTTGTTACAATTTTAATTTTTGTTTTTGACAATCTTATCTTTCCTATGTGCCAGTTGGCTACTTGGCAGAAATGGAATGTTCCATGCATCTTTGTCTTTTATGTAATTACTAACTGTGTAGTATGGATTTTTCATTGGAATATCTATATTATATAGATCGTGTGGATAGATATTTTTTGTGTATCATCGAAGAATAAGCAAGAGACGTCCAGTTGTATGATCAAAATATAAATAATCTAATTATATCTCCTCTCTGTAACTACATGCGCCCTCAATAAGGCTTATTGTTAGTGTGTCCTTGTGTCCGTCATGAAAGAGGAAAATATCGTTACTTATTTATTATTCCATTCCGAAAAATATCATGCTATTTTATCTGGTTTCTTAGAAATGTATCACAAATGTTATTTGGATACATAAAGAAATATATTTTATGAGATTATATATATTAAATATATTATTAAATATATACATTAGATAATATATATTATTAAATATATTAATACAGGGGTCTAGGCTCCGAATATGATTTTGTCCCATTCGGTGTCCATCCCACGGACCAAGGGTCTCGCTTGGTCCGTGGGGTCCTAGCGCTATAAAGCTTTTTAAAGAAATAGCAAAAGGTTAGTCGACATCACAGGAGACCGAAGACCTGGCAGCTACCTCGGACAAAGAATTAGTCTAGCTATTCAAAGGGGGAACGCTGCCAGTATCTTCGGAACCTTGCCTAAAGGGACTCCTTTTAATAATATATTTTAGTATTATATTTTTTAAGGTTTTTAGTTTTCGTTTGATATTTAGCCACTTTTGTGCACCTCTAATACATTATTGTTAAAGAATATAGAATTACTAAGGATAAAATAAATAATAGAATGCCAGTGATAGAATGCCTGAATTATACCATGTACAGTTTCCTTTTATGAGAAATACTTGGTATATCAGATTATCCAAAACGTGAGCTAATAAAATTATGAATACAAGGAAAACGTTAAGCATTTTTGCTAATTTATTATCGTTACAAATAATTATATAATATTTTTTTATTTTTTAACTATTATCTTATATATTTCAGTTATTAATGCA
The DNA here is from genome assembly GCA_951640565.1 of Petrophora chlorosata. Classification (NCBI taxonomy): domain Eukaryota; kingdom Metazoa; phylum Arthropoda; class Insecta; order Lepidoptera; family Geometridae; genus Petrophora; species Petrophora chlorosata. The sequence goes on from OX621212.1 coordinate 8,850,534, forward strand.
AATTAAAATGTATAATTGCAAAGAGAGTATAATACTGCCAAAATTCGTTACATTTAAGTATGCATTATTTACATGCCACGCTGCCATTGCTGATCATTTTGTTTATTTCAGCACAATACATATATTAGTTACCGTCTGGTCGGGGGTATCATTGGGCCAATAGTCATGGGGCCCGTCGCTTTGAAACCCACTGGGTATAAGGGGTCAAACGTAGTAAAGAAAAAGAACAAACAAGAAAAAAAAACAAAGATGGAATAGTGGTGCCAAATGGGGCTCAGCACAAATGTCTAGTGTCATTTATTGACACCAGACGCTGGTTTTCAGCAAAACCCCAAGGAGTGCCCCCAATTTATATATTTTATGTAGGTATACATATGTATCTATATGTATTATTATAAATATTTAATAAAACGGCTAAGACTCGTGTAGCTAGTCGAATTAGTTGACCTAGGTTTTAATATGTATTATTATATTAACCTATTGTGTCCCACTGCTGGGCAAAGGTCTTCCGCATCACCTTCCAAACATCTTTGTCTATAGCTATTTCGATATGTATTATTATTTGCAAAAGGAGCCTTACATATTCATACGCCTTGGGTATTTACTGAAAACTAGCGTCACACTAGACACATGTGCTGAGTCAAAACCCCATTTGCACCGCAACTTCATCTGTTTTTGTATATTTGTATAAATATGTATGTATCACTGATTTTTTTCTTGTTTGTTCTTTTTCATTATTAAGTTTGTTCTATATTTTGTGGTTGTCAAATAAATGTCTTTCCTTTCTTTCTTACTTGTCAAGTTAATCGCTAACGCTTGTCGAATACATCCGCTACCCGTCCGTGTTGTCGAGTCACGGCTTTCCTTTCCAATTCTGCTCCACCATTATATTAAGCAAGTATGTATGTCCAAATATTTTGTTATTGTAGTGGCTTTGCGTCAGCCAGACACAGCCCTTTTGTGATAAAGAAAAAGGAAAATACGCATTATCTATGCTATGTATGATACATAATTATACATACGTTTTTTAACCGACATTATGGAGGAGGTTCTCAATTCTACTGTATGTTTTTTTTATGATGTTGACGCGATTACTCCGCCAATTATGAATTGATTTTGACGATTCTTTTTTTTGTGAGGTAGGTCTTACTTCAGAGGTGATCCCATATAAATTACCATATAATCCCATATAAGTCACCGAAATTGATTCAGCGCTTTTAAAAAAAAAAAATCAAAAACATAAAATATAGGTAGTCGTTTTAGTCGGGTTCTTTATTACAAAAGATTTATCATTTTTTGAATAAAAAGGTATAAAATATTTATAATGCGAAAAGAAGCAGAATGACGTAGATAGATGACATTTAGTAACGACGCCACTGTTACTGTCAAGTCTTCGTTAGATTATAAACTGTCGAAAAAGTATGCGTTAATTGTCCGTTTACATGAATTACTGAAGGCATGAAGAACTATTTATTGGTAACACAAGAATAGAGAAAAAGTTAAAGTTAATAATATAAGTGTCACAATGCGGTCTTATCGCGATCTCTTTCAGACAACTGTGGATGGAGATGAATAATATTACTAGAACGACATGGACGGGGGCGCTCATCTAACAACTATAAAAAAGTGTGGCACTCGGAGACTGCCGCGGTAAAGCTATTGCATAGCATTCGGAGTGGGGGGTGTTAGGTTATTTTCGTTACGGAATTTCTGGATTCGGTCTCCACGCTCAAGGCCCGCGATAGAAGCTATGCAATAGCTTAAAAACTATAAAATAACTATAAAACTAATAACTAACATAACATATAATAACACACACAACAACATGTCATACAATAACTATAAAAGGAAGGCAATAAAACTCCTTGACGGATAATCGTAAACTACTAGTGTTGTGTAGTGGGCTCATTTGAATCTGCTCGCGGTCCGATTACGAATTCGTTAAAAGCTTGTCTTAAAAATTTACTTTTCAACAAAAATCTTGTTATTAGAGAATAGGACTGACTTCGTATTCAGCCAGAGTCAGGTAAACAATATACTTTAGTTACTCATTTTGTTTCCTTCCGTAAAAAACTACTAACCAAAAGTTTTCCTCTAAAATGCACTTCAAAGAAGTTCGAAGTTTGTAAGTTAATAAATGAATTCTCGGAACCTTCAAAAAAATCATGACGAAATTTGCTAATAACATAATTGAGGAACTCTCGAGCCCAGCTTAAGTCTACCCAAACTCCAAAATCTTACATGGAAAAATATATCGATTCTGGTTTGATTTACTTGAATCCTTATTATTAATAATAATTTATGGGTGACACTCACGTTTAAATTGGAGTTTTCTAACTATAGTTTCGTTAGGCGCGACGCGTTCGCGAACGTTCCGCACTCGCCTTGAAAAAGACCACCGGATGTGATTGAAACTGTAGTTGGATTACTCCAATTTAAACGTGAGTGTCACCCGTAAATTATTATTAATACTTGGATCCTAATCATCATCATCAGCTGGAAGACGTCCACTGCTGAACATAGGCCTACCCCATAGATCGCCACAACGAGCGGTTGCTCGCTGTATGCATCCAGCGGCTCCCTGCGACTCTCACCAGGTCGTCGGTCCAACTTGTGGGGGCCGTCCTACGCTCCGCCTTCCGGTCCGTGGTCGCCACTCGAGAACATTTTTACCCCAACAGTTATCGGTTCTACGAGCTATATGGCCGGCCCATTGCCACTTCAACTTGCTAATTTTGAGAGCTGTGTCGGTTACCTTTGTTCTTTTGCGGATCCTAATACATTATTCTAATTATAAATAACTTTCATTTGTTATTATTTTAATATTGATTCTTACAAATATAGTTTGTATTATTTTGCTACTGCTTAAATAAAAAAAATGTTTTTTTTAGAAATGAGGCAATCAGATCGTTCTCCTGATGGTAGTACTACACTGCGTAGCACTGCATTGCGTTCATCACCCTGAGACTAGATATTAAGCCTCATATGCCCAGTAATTTCGTTGGCAAATAATCTTTTTGCCTAAAATGCAGTTTTTATCTGTTTGGAAAACTTTAGTTGGATTACTAACATATTCTTATATCTCTAAAGGGTGGCTAAATTGCCGTGTGGATCTCTGTTCAAAAACTCAACTTTATACATTTTATTTTGGAATTTGGTTTGTGCAAAACAAGTTCTATATTCTAGGACTCTAGGCAGGTAGGTACTTATTCAAATTGTACCTCTTTGAGACTATCCACTGGCTCAGTGCGATCATAAAATAGCTCAGCCCGACAATCTATCAGCATTACGGATCAATGAATCTTCCCTCGACCGTACCAACTTGTAATGTGAATTTTATGAAACAACCCCGTCGTAAAACTGAGGGTGATTTGGATACAGAGTAGGTACCTATTGGGTATTGGATGTCTAGGGGTAGAGTAGATACGCGAAAGCTTTATGGATGGTCCATAAAACAAGAAAATTTGCTATGATACAGACAATAAATTGGCTGCTGTTCACTATACTCAAGCACTTTAGTGGGCGTATAATGAGCGTGCAAAATCCACACTTAACTATAACAAGTCATAAAAAGAATTATTATACAGGCACAACTATGCACTTTTAAAAACGTCTACCACTATAAGTAAACCAATTATTAAACAGGCACCAACATGCACTTTTAAAAACGTCTACCACTATAAGTAAACCAATTATTAAAAAGGCACAAACATGCACTTTTAAAAACGTCTACCACTATAAGTAAAGGAATTAATTAATTTATTTTAAAACAAACAAAACAGACTTCAATTCCGATGTATCTTGATGAAGTCCAAGGTCAAATATTGATGAAATTTATATTGGACCACTTCGTAGCTATACTGAACCCAACGCAAGATTCTTTCAAATCGGTTATTTAATGACGGAGTTATGAGGTAACAAACATTAAAAAAATATACATTAGAATTGAGAATCTCCTCCTTTTTTTGAAGTCATTACTTTCCCACACAGATCGAAATTCAGACCCAAAAAGAAATCCAAAAACTTGACTCTATATTAGTGCTACGGAAATACAGAATACCCGCTAGAGAAGATACGCACCAAAAACTCTGCGAAAACGCTATTTTTTTTTCAATCTCACAAAAGGTTTAAAAATATAATATAATAATTAAGTACCTACAAAATATAATTCACAAAATGCCGAACTATTAGATGTGCAAATTTTTTTATTTTGATATTGTATGATTGTGGTCGTCAAATAAATGTGTTTTCTTTCTTTTTTTCTTTCAAATGAGATGTCCTATAGTTATAGCACAGTTTGACAATCCGTATGTAATACTGTTGTTATAAATATAGGTGTATATTAAGATACAATAGCAGTTAAGAGTAACCGACCAGTCCCCACAAGTAGCACCCGTTCACCAGTATGACTTATGGACCCCTCAACCAAATAGAAGGGAACCCGATACACAGCCGCCGCGCCGGCGCCGCAAGTAAAGACATTTGAGTGAGCATGACTGCAAAGTCTCTAGGTATAGTAGGTAGTGGGAAACTCGTTAAACCGAGCTCACAGCCTGGTAGCGGCCTTCCTAGCGATTCATTCTCTGCTCACGTATCCACACCAGTTTTATTAGTTTGCAGCGGGGCCATGGCATACATGTGTTATTTATTGTACAACTTTATACCTTGTACGAATTTGTGAATACGAAAATTGAGAGAAATGGCTTTGTTGGAAAGGAGATTTGGTCAGGAGTCTCTCTAGGGTTATTAACCAATATCAAAAGGTTCTCTATTCGATTGCATTTATTTTATGTTTGTTACCTCAGAACTCCGTCATTTGTGAACCGATTTGGAAAATTATTTTTGCGTTGGGTTCAGTATAGTACAAAGTGGTCCCATATAAATTTCATCAATATTTAAGATAAGATAAGATAAGATACTATAAGAAATTCTTTATTGCAATAACAAACAACTGATACGCAGCTTTCGAGTACTTAGTATATAATTAAAACTACATTAGCAATGTACCTACAGTCAGAGTGCAAACGAAGTAAATTCAGCATGTACTGATGCTGTGATCACATCGTAGTAGATGAGAACGCAGCGCTGTTTTTCAATTTACACCGGTGCTCGAACTGGACCTTGGACTTCGATAAAAAAAATTAATGTATCAAAAAAGAATCCGACTTCAATGTATTTTCTAATATCTCTTATATATCATCATAATATCTCTTATATCTCTAAAATATCTCTTGTTTTAATTTCTGATCTTTCATTGTAATCTTACTAATATTATAAACGCAATAGTTTGTGAGGATGAATCCATTCAGTAGTTTTTGCGTGACTGAGTATCAAACATCCATCCATCTTCACAAACTTTCGCATTTGTAATAGTTTAGTAGGTAGTCAAAAAATCATCAACACAATCACCCAATGGCGTGTCATGGCAGTAGAAACATAATGATGTTACTACTGCTGTAACATGGACCTCTCGGAGAGTCGTGTTCTTCTAATCAACAAAAACCAAAAACATTGGGTTCAGTTTCTTCACGAGATTAAACTCTCTGGAATTAAACCATTCTACCGATTGAATAAAAACTTCAGCCTGTAAAAACTTCATGCGCACACATTCATGCAAGTTAGGCATACGGCCGTTGGTATATATATAACAAATAAATATGAGCTCCGAGCTGTTTACCGATTTACCCTTGTACGATACAATCGTTTATAGAAATAATCATTCACCGTAGGACGTAAAATTTGTTCCGGCGATACCATTATTCACTGACAGCACGGTTCGCCGAAAGAACTACACAGAGAAGCATTGGTTAGCCTATACTACCAACTGCCGAAGAAGTGCATGAAAATAACCACTGTGTCACCAAAATTTATAAATGAACTAGCATTTACCTGCGGCTTCGCCCGCGTTATTCTAATGAAAAATATGTTTTTGATACGTTATTACGATATCCCATGGGAACCGCTTATCTTTCCGTGATAATAGATGAGTGGCCTATGTCACTCTCCGGGTCATGGACTATAAAAATATATAAGTTTTTCTGTGCTAAAAATCACGTCGATCCGTTGCTCCGTTGAAGCGTGAAAGATGATCAAACAAACAAACACACTATCGCATTTATTACACTAAGCTTGAACGAATAAAAAAGTGGACGGAATCTCGCTAAGCAATAACTGAAGCATAACATCGGCGGTGGCGTTACGTTTGTTTGAGTGGACGCAGAGCCGATGTCAAGCCGATGTGACGGCCAATTGGAATTGCATGATGTAAATGTGTGCGTGGGGCTTGTGTACGAACGTACGTACGACGATCACATACATAGATCAAGGCCCCTAACTAGAAACTGTATCTAGGTAACCAGGAACTATGAGGACCGTGGTCCCACAACACCCAGACACGAGTCAAATATTTTCGCTTTTTTCTTTGCACAAACATTTGTCCCGCCCGCCGCTCAGTGGAGTATGAGATTTAAGCCAACCTGCCCAACCACTACACCACAGAGGCTGTATACCTATATGTACATATGAGCTTAGCCATACATCGCCAACATCGCCTAATGTGAAATAAACGACTTTCTAACGTTGGACAACACGAAGTAATATCGGCACAGAAGTTTAATATTAACTTTCTTCGACAAAGAACACATGGCTTCCATGCAAAAAGAGCTTTTTGCGGAATTTCTTAATAAACAAGCGAAACCTGTTTTTTTTTATGATTATTTGGGCTCACGTTTGACAACAACTCACCTGGTGGTAAGCGTAGTTGCGGTCTAAGGTGGAGCACGTTTGCCCATGAGGTGCCTATTCACTCTTGTCTTAAAGAGACCCAGGTTGTAATTGGAAGGAAATAAGTATTCTGGTAAAGAATCTGTTAAAGTTAAAGTGGGACACTTCATCATCATCATCATCAGCGTGTAGTCGTCCACTGCTGGACATAGGCCTCTCCCAATGAACGCCACTGAGCCCGGTCTTCGGCTCTTCTCATCCAGTTTCTTCCAGCCGCCTTCTCAGGTCATCGCTCCACCTGGCCGGTGGGCGTCCTACACTACGCTTGCCGATTCGCGGTCTCCACTCAAGGACACGTCTACTCCAACGGTTGTCCGTCCTTCGAGAGATGTGACCAGCCCATTGCCACTTCAGCTTGCTAATCCTATGGGCTATGTCGGTTACTTTGGTTCTCTGTCGGATTACCTCATTGCGGATCTTATCTTTCAGAGAAACTCCGAGCATAGCCCTCTCCATAGCTCGCTGAGCGACTTTGAACTTGTGGATCAGTCTCACTGTGAGTGTCCACGTCCAAGTGGGACACTTATTAGGTTTAAAATAAAGAATGATAATTCTTATTCCTATTTCCTCTCCTATTTGATCCACTTAATAATTTAAGAACAGGTTGCACTTGTTTCGACAATCGACAAAAATATTATTTTTTAAACGATTTTATAAGCGGGTTAGTAAAACCTTTACTGAGACGATGATACAGTGTAATGTCAATATATTACTCAAAAAGATATACTCACTACTATTATAAAAATGGAACTGAGCCAATTTTGTGCTTTGAAGATATTTTTGAAAAATCAACTGGGATCGACTATTTAGACTAGACTACAATTTTGGGATTATTGTCTGTTTGTGTATTTGTTATCTATAGACTTCAAAACTACCAAACTATCAATAAAAAAATAAGATCTTAATGCAGTTTTCAATGTTTGATGCCTTTAATATCTTAACTTAAAATGTGGTGTATGTTTTAGCTGGTGCTGAGATATCTTTACATAAGCGTACAATGTCATGCAGGAAAAGCAAAATCTTACATATTTTGCTTCCAAAACTGTTAGCTAAGTTCGAATGGTCCTCGCAAACGAAGACGCGGGCTAAAGCTACCTTTAAATAAGGATATCTACAGAGGAGTATACGAGAAAATACGCAATTTACTGCCAATAATAATTCTACTTTATTTACATAATTTCTCTAAATTCTATTGCTTTCCATTTTCACCGTCATCCTTATTCATTTTGTATAATGAAGCACAAACATTTCCTCTTTTACAGAAACAAGCCATGCTCGTCCGCCAGCTAGAAGAGGAGCTTCGACTGCGCATGCGTCAACCGGCGCCTGAGCTCCAATCACAACTAGAGCAACTATTCGCTGAGAACGAACACCTGCAACGAGAAATAGCTATATTGAGAGACACCATTAAGGTATTTTTATCAAGTGAACTGGCAAGCTTCATTGTTAAAACTATGCGTCGGCACTATCCAATGGCAACAAACCTAACGAATTTATGGCTTATTGAAATAATTTAACACAAATCGTATTAATTATCATAGTGGATTGAAAAAATTACAACTAATGAAACCTAAATTAATATGATCAAGTAAAAAGAATTTTACCCATATTTCTCTAAGTTAGATCTTTACAATGCATATCGGCAAATTTCTTTAGTTAAATTAATGCAGTCTGAGTTAAGCAACTCTTTTACTGTTTTCTTATGTTTCCTAATTAATTTCAGGAACTTTAACTTTCATAAACATATTTTTATCACCAGGAACTAGAACTGAGGATCGAAACGCAAAAGCAAACTTTACAAGCAAGAGATGAGAGCATCAAAAAACTACTCGAAATGTTACAAAATAAAGGAATGGGTACGTAACACTGGTAACATAGAAACGAGAAATTAATTAAAACTTTAGGGTGTGAAATGTAAAAGATTGAAAACTTTCAGGTAAAGAGGAAGAACGCCAAATGTTCCAACAAATGCAGGCAATGGCTCAAAAACAGGTGATTATCGTATTGTGTCGTGTTGCTGCATGCTTTGTATTTAATAGCAAAACTTCTGATTCTGTTAACTTTAAATTGTTATCGGAAATTTTGCTATTTCGTAACCGTGTCCTACACTTTGTCTTAGCCGTGATTGTGCACGTCACTTCTGCTTTCTTACAACTAGCATCTTGAACCACATGGGCGTTTTATTTTGTGATACCTTTATCATCGTCACTGTTTCTGTTAGAGTTGCTCTTGATAGTTTCATTTCATTCATTTCTTGTCTCTTCAGCCGAATGTGACTGTCGCGAAGCCTTTTATGTTCAGAAATCGACCACACTCGATAAGCTTCATAAATCTTTGTCCGACTCTCGCTTCCTCACTCTCCCACGTTCTTTCAATACCTCTCTGTGACACTGTCAGCTTGTTCCCCGAGCACCAGATTATCGTTTTCTTACTGTCCTCTCCCGCCACTCACACCTACGATACAAAACAAATGTTTTATTTATTATCAAAATTTAATTCGATACGATAAGTAATTCGGCCTATAACACAAACCAAGATTTAAAATCCGACACAACACAACCAACCACGACATTGCATGTTTAGCAGCTCATATCCCGTTCACATGACCTTAGACAAGACCGTCTCGTGTCAACTTTAATTATTATTGGATATTCAGTTGGGCAATCATTTTTTTAGAAGCCAAAAGTTTTGTTTTATCCGCCTCCGGACGGGGCTGCGTCGCGACGAACACGGCCGCGGGTCGCTCACCGCGCAAACGGTAAGGGCGAGCACACACGGTGCGAGCGGCGCCGCAACTTTACCACCAGTCGTTTCGCAGCCGGAAGTGGAGTGCCTCGGGTAGCGAGCCGTGCGACCGCGACTGTGTGTCCTCGCCCTGCCGGCCGGCGGCGCAGCCCCGGCGAGGCCGGTCGAGACGCGTCGCCGCGGCAGGTAGGGTGTGTGAGCGGGCGGCGGCGGCGGCTGACCGTCTCGCGTGCCGGCAGGAGCTCAAGGCGACGGCGGACACGCTGCGGGCGCTGCAGGCGCAGCTGGAGCGCGCGCTGGCCGCGGCCGGCCTGCCCGGCGGCAGCGCGGGCGCCACGCTCACCGCGGTGCTCGAGACGAAGGAAGCGCGCATCGCCACGTTGGAGCGGCAGGTCGCGTTGCTCGAGAGCGAGCTGGCCGCGCTCGTGTCGCCGCCGCCGCCCTCGCTCGCGCCGTCCCACACTTCGCTATACGATAAGGTCGACCCTCCGTTCAAGAGACAAGTAAGTTTTCTGCTGAACGACGTGCGCGTGATGAAGGACGGGCGGCTGAGCGCGCCGCCGCCCGCGCCGCAGCGGCCCGCGCTGCGCGTCTCCCCGGCGCCGGCGCGCCTCGCCTACTATAGCGCCACCACGCTGTGATGCCGATGCCGCATGCCGGCGAGCCAGCGCCCGTCAGCGCCGGCCCCCAGGCCGACACCGACTACCGTGTCAATTTTTCGCTTTAAGTACCGTACTTAGCCGAAATCGCCGAATGTGTTGAATCGTAATATTTTTATGTAAACTTGTTCGTTGTTAAAGCTATTTTTATTAAAATAAGAGAAATTATATTCTTGAAAGATGTCGATTGAAATATTTTTGTTAAATAGGGCCTTAGAGAAAGCGAATATATGAATTTAGATGTAATTGTACGGTTAGATGAGATATGTGAGAACTTACGTTGACACCAAAACTGTCGATTAGAGATAGACTGTTAAATAAAGACTGTCGAGGTCGAGCGCATAACGCATCGAACGTGAACGTCCGAGTATGTTTGTTTGATCCTGATCTGTTTTGATTTGATCATGTTGTGCTTTCGATGTTGGTCGCCGCCATCGTCCGCCATCGTACAGCGCCACCCGTCATCCTCATAGAGTAGCCCATCACGACCCGACCTCTCTCATTAGCGGTCATGCCATCAGTCTGTCTCACACAGGTAGATAAATGTATCACAACATAGGCGCCCGTGCATCTTACGATGTTTTCTCTCTGACTATTTTTGATATTAGACATCGAAATCTGGAAAGCTTTCTACCGAATCATCGACTTTTCCGACTTTTCATATTAGTAATTAGTTTAGAAAGTTTTCCAGTGTAAATGTTCATACTATTTGGTGGTTCTTCAATAAGATTTCTAATTAAGATTCGATGACGACATGTTTATGATTGACGAGTAACTGCATGAAACTAAATGAACGTGTGAGAATGATTATGTCGAAATGTCTTCCATGGCACCGATATTATGTCATGTGTTCAATACGAGTGCTGTAAACATTTCGTTTCGTACTAATGTAAGATTAACATAAGCTTGCGTGCTTGTCATACTTCGGTACTAACACTAACTTTGGTGATCATTGAATCAGTATTATTGAGTAGATTGAGATTTTTGACATCGATATCATTTCCGCCATCACTTTTGCCTAGTAGATAGTTTTGTTTTGATATTGATCTGGTTTTTCATTACTTTTTGTTCTACTAATCGTGTGTTTGGGTTTTTTATCTAATTTTATATTCGGATGGATGGTGGAATGATGAGCAGCTGGATGAGTTCCGTCTGGAGATCCAGAGAAGAGACCAGGAGATCCTGGCAATGGCTGCAAAGATGAAGGCTCTGGAGGAACAGCACCAGGATTACCAGCGTCACATAGCCGTCCTGAAGGAGTCGCTCTGCGCCAAAGAAGAACATTATAGTATGCTGCAGACAGATGTAAGTAATCCACGCATTTTGAAAGGTCTAAGACCTACCTTGAAAAGCCGAATTATTCAATTTTCTATATGCCAAATTAAGATAAACTAGATACGTTAGGGTTAAGACACTTTAAAGTTTAGACGAGTTCCACTACGATGACAATCAATCTATATTCAATTCAAAATTTAACAGCTAAAAAACAAACTAGTTTGATTATAGATTCAATAATCACTTCAATCCAGACACCAAAAACTACATTCATCTAACATCATACTAAACACGCTATGCACAGCTTTTGTGTTGTTAATTTGTGAAACACTATAACAAATATAATATATTTAAGGTGATGGAATGTGCTATGGTCCCATACATAGTATTAACTTCAAAAAATAATCCGTAATACCTATACTTTTAATTTCAAGATTATAATTAAGATGATAAATAAAGATTATCAGAAAGATAAGAAACGTTTAAAAGTAACATTACTAATACATCACACACAGTTTCACTTACCTACCTACAATATCCATCTCTTTTCTCGGACACTGCTAGAACTTATAACGCAGTTTGTCAACCAGGTTGAAGAGCTCAAAGCGCGCCTAGACGAAAAGAGCCGGCAGGTTGAGAAGAAGACAGCAGCGGCCATGTCAGCGGCCCATGAGTTGGCGGAGTTTAGAGACCACTCCGAGATTAAGGATAGGAAGATCAACGTCTTGCAGAGGAAGGTAGGACGGAAGGGAATAAAGTCTTGCTGTTGGTAAGCTAAATACTCAAGGTAGACGATATTGGGAGAAACTAAGATATGAGCGTTTTAGATGTAGCCATTTATTATTTCATGCTAGTTTATCAAATAAGACGTTCCTCTTCTATTAAGAAGTAGTTCATCAATTATGATGAATAGTTCCTTTAAAGTTTCTGAGTAAATAATAAAGTCATCCAGATAAAAAAAAACTTGGGAACTGTCACGCTTTCTTGATCTGTATCGTAATCTTTTTGGTATCTTAGTTTCTAGTTGTATTTGTAATTGATACTGATATTTTTTGTACGATGAAAGTATGATCATATAATATTCCCAGTATTTTATATTTATAAATTAAATGACATGCATTCCTTCTTCATATTTTAGTAGATTTATTGATATATTTTTGTTATTGTGACTGCCAAAGATATTGTATCTTATAATTTGCTTATTATTTCCCCCTAAACCCTTTATCCAGTTGCTCGCTTCACAATTTGAATTCATTTAATAAATTTTTAGTAAAAGGTCTGCTGAAATCTGATGCCGCATTTTGAATGCTCATTGGATTAAATCCTTTCGAACGACTGAGCATATCTCCATTCCATAATGCAATGCATCAAAGAGATTATCAATAGCTATAATTATGTTGTCAAAGGCTATTTGATGGATTGCAAGCACTCAGATAAAGAGGGCAAAGTTTTCATTTAATTTTATACTATTTTCATTAGCAAACCTAGGATTCTGAACAGAAGCTTTTTTGAGCCATAATTGACAGAAATTTGTAATAAATGTTTTTTTTATCCCTTTTAAAAACAAATTTTTGGTTTTAGTTTATTAGATTATCTTTTTTGGAATTTGAGGAATGGGATATCTATATTTTTTAAACATAAATACCCATTAGCAAAGTAATATCCATGGCAAGTACTTATGTATTGCAAATAGACCTACCAACACAGTTTTTCCATTATCTCAAAACATATTTTTTGCTATTTATTTCGTCCGTATCCCGTGTTTTATAGATTTATAGAGCTTGGTTGTTTTGTACTCCACGTTTTCGTTTTTAGTAAGTATTTATTTTTATGTGTTGTTTCTTTATTTATTTATATTAATTGTTTATTTTTATTTTTAATAACCTTAGCTATTAAAAAAAATATATGATAATAATACATGAATATTTATACCTATATTTTTTATTTATTGATTTATATGAAATAAACTAATCGAAATAAGTTTTTTATACTTAATAACATTTTCAGATCGAAAATCTAGAAGATCTGTTAAAAGAGAAAGACAATCAAGTTGATATGGCCCGCGCTAGGCTTAACGCAATGCAAGCACACCATTGCTCTTCAGAAGGAGCTCTGTCCTCCCTTGAGGAAGTAATAGGAGACAAAGAGAAGCAAATCCAACAGCTTAGAGAGCAAAGAGATAGAGCGGAACACGAAAAGAACGAAGAACGTGAATTACACGAACGCGAAATAGCAGAGTACAAAATGAAGCTACATGCTTTAGAAAGTGAAGTCGAAAAGCTTGGAGCCAGACTCGAAAGAGCACAAGCTGAAAAAGACCGCCTTGAAGCGAAGCTTGAAAGTTCTCAATCAGAACTTGGAAAATCTAAAGCGGAGTTAGACAAAGCTGCAAGTGAAGTCGGAAGATCTGGGGCTGATTGGGAAGCAGCAAAACAGCGCTTGGCTAGACTTGAGCTTGAGAACGAAAGGCTGAAGCACGAGCTTGAAAGATCACAGACAACATTTGGAAGAAGCACTTTATCTACCTCTCAAGAACTAGACAGGATTCAAGAGAAGGCTGATAAAAACGCGACGGACTTAAGACGCGCTCAAGCTGAGCTGAGGGTGACTCAAGCCGATGCCGAAAGAGCTCATGCAGAAGCTGGTGCTTTGCAGGAGAAGCTGGAGAAGTCTCAGGGTGAAGTGTACCGTTTGAAGGCAAAGCTTGAAAATGCACAAACTGAACAGGACAGCCTGAAGGAAGAGTATGACCGGTAAGTCTAACATAGTCATGGTAAAAGTTAGATTAAAAATGTTATAGAAAACTTTTAATTTACTAACGTATCGAATATCGATAGACAAGTTAACAGAATCAACAAGTCTTCCTACTGTCACTTACCGGCCAAACAAAAAAGCCCAAAGTTCACCTTTGATACATTTTTTTCTCAAATTTTAATAAATATTTCAATGACCCAAGTAAACTGAATACATTATTAAACGTTACGGAATATTGAATGCCCGAGGTTAGACTTGATTACTTCCTTTCACAGGCTCCAATCATCCATTAGTCGTCTCCATTCCGAGCGTGACAAAGCCACAGCTGAGCTAGAGAAGGCTCGAGAAGAACTAGAAAGGACTCAGGCAACGCTCGGCAAAGCGCAACTTCAGCAAGACAAGCTCCAAGCCTCCCTTGATGCAGCACATTCAGAGATCGATAAACTGCAGGAAAAACTCGATAAAGTCGCTACTGAGAACAGGAAGGTAAGTTACAATCTAACCTACAAATTTCATGATGATCCTACGAAATATGAAGATAAAATTCAATGAAACCTGCAGTAAAGTCCACAGATGTAAATATAAAATTCAGATTCATTTTGAAATTTTAACCAGTTTCACTTCTATTTAAGGATCAGACTTATCTATTTACATAATTATGACACCTTAATGACCATTGTCCTCTATAGATAACCCAAATACAGCTCTCTAGCAACTTTATTAGCAGCTAACCCAACATTATTAACAATTGTTTGTTCTGTGATTCTGACAGTATTGCCCTGTTTAATTGCAATACCTACTTTAACTGTTGCAGTACTACATCTGCGTCATCATCCCTCTTCCCCTTCCCCTCTCACCTTCACTTCCTTCCTCCCTTTTTTGCAGGATTGACAACACTTTGGTAATGCTACAGATGTCTGTAGACAATGGTGACTGTTTTCCATAAGGCGAGCCGTCTGCTTATTTGTCACTCCTCCTCGAGTCTGTCATTCCCATGAATACATTAAACCGCACTGTGAAACTGTGCAAAAAGCGAAACGACAGACCCAAATACGTAGTTTGGCACATTAGTGAGTTGTTCTTCTATATATTTTGCCCTTTTCCTAGCTCCAAGTGGACCGTGAGAAGCAAGCCTACGACTTCGAATCCCTACAGTCTCAGCTGGACAAGGCTCTGGGACAGGCGGGGCGTCTGCAGAAGGAACGCGACACCGCCCAGTTGGATGCTGATCGTTTCCACGACAAGCATGAGAAGGCTCAGGTGAGATTAGTATTTACGAGTCTACGTATTATCGAAAGTAGTGTTTCATGTTGAAATGGAGGACGGATATCTAAAGTAAGCTCAACTATGACCACATACAATTACATACAGAATGGAAATTTGAGACGACACATCTTATTCTTTCTCTCGAGTAGTGGCCAGCCCTGGTGTCGGAGTTATAGATCGCCCAAAGGCCTCCGATTTGGCCTTACGACTGTTGTCCGTAGCCAACAACCAGGACTGCTTAATGTACCCTTCGAATCACGGTAGCACTTAGATAGATACCACACAAACGGTCTCTGCCGAAACGGTGACCGCAGCGAACTTTGCATAAACTAGCAGATCTGTTACGAACGGCTAGGCAAGCTACGCTACGAGCGCGACGATGGGGGCTACTATAGGACCGTTGGAGCCAGGTGGGAGCCATTTTATAGGTAAACGGACGTAGGAGACGGTGCGGTTTCTTTTTACCAGCTTTTATTTAACTTGCAATGTATGTATGTGTGTATGTAGGTATGTAACGTAATGTAAATTTATATAATATATATAAATTTCATCGATTTTCGACCTTGGACTTCAAACATCAGAATTGAAGTCGGTATTTTTTGTTATAAAATAAATTATCGTTCAAAAAATTGGCAAATCTAGTCGTAGCGTCTGACCGTGACCTTTCTTCATTCACTGCGTAAACTGCAGTGCCTACATTACATTGGGCTGTATAATGCTATTAAGTTTATGTTTGCTCTTGAGAGCGTGTGTATCTTCTATTCATTTTAAAAATAAACAGCCAATCTTTGGTTTACGACAGCAATAATAAAAGAACTGAATGTTGCAATAGTTTTCTTATTGCAATCTTGAACGAAATAAAAATGCGGTCGAAATCTCGCTTAGCAACAACTGAAGCATATCAATGGCGGTCGCGTTATTAGTTTGTTTGTTTGAGTGGACGTAGGGCCGATGTCAATCCGATGTGACGGCCGATCGGCATAGCATGATGTAACGACGAGGCGTCCGCCTTTTTTTATTACAAGCTTTTATTTAACTTGCAATGTATGTACATATGTATGTAACTTTACTATATTTGTTCAGGTGGAATCTTGCAATCAGAATCAGAACCACTTCCTCTGGTCCTACGAAGTCAAAATTTTGCATACTTGTCAAAGTCCGATGACAATGCAATATTATAGTGACAGCCAGCTGATCTGATGATGAAGACGGAAGGTGGACAATGAAAGTCCTTGACTACAAGTGTTTGTTGCTATTTGTTACTCATTTTAATCTACTCGCGTTTCCGATTACCAATTTGTTAAAAGCTTATCTTGAAAAATATATTTGGAACAAAAAAAACTTATTTCTTAAAGGCTATTAAGTTTTTGTTTGCTTTACGATTGCAATCATACAGAAACTGATCTTTCAATAATTTTCCTTTTAAGATAAACTGTTTTAACACAAGATTTGAATATTTTTCACAACTGAGTTCATGTTATTGGCAGGCAGGAAGTATTACAACCTAGGTACAACTTACTTGCAATTATACCCTTATAATACTTGTAACTTTGCTTGTATGCTACTATGACACTATAACAATTCTGTGGTATAGTTAAGCTTGCTGTGCTTTGAACTTTTTTATGAAACTGAGTATAAGACAAGCAAGTTGTTATTTTGATGGTAAGCGCCACGCGGGTCTATACAAATTGCAGTGCCATCCAGAACTTTTAATACATTAAGTCTCATAAGCCCAGTAATTTCGCAGGCTACAATGCCCTTTACACAAGAACGCAGTGATGCTTGCGCACTACTGCTTGGTGGTAGAATAACTAGCGAAGCTGTGGTACCTACCCAAATGGCCTTCCGCATACGAGAGACCTACCCTAGTACCTTTATACATAAGCGCATGTTTAAAGTGATTTTGAAATCGAATCGGTTTTTTTTCTTATTGGCCCTCGTTTCCTGCCACTTTTTATTTTGTGGCATCTTTAAAATCTATTGCTTTTATTACTATGAAAATATGAACTAAATTTTTTTCTGGTTCACGTCCATAGCGACATTACTAACTACTTTTCTTAACTACTTTTATTACAAATTACTTTTTTTAATGTTAAGACATGAAATATTATTAACTAATAAACAAAGAAAGAATTATACATTTAGAAGATAAAGGCATATATTAGGACAATTTATACATTTAGATATGCCTTCCTTACATTAATCTTTAAACATTATGCCACAAAACCAATTAACAATTATGTACAAACATATAGAATGATAAAAACTAAACTAACCTACAACAAAATTAAAAAATGAAATTAAATATAGAAAACAAAAAAAAATGCCACAAAATATAGAATAGTTATATTTTGTGATTATGCTGTCATTCTCTTTATTACTATTCATTACTATTTTTTCTGCATATTGCAAAAACTTTGCCCTGTCATTGTCATCCACAATAATATTATTGTAGTTGTCCTTGTGTATATTCTTCTGTATATCTTGTTCTAGATCAAATTTTTGGCGCAAAAATCTGTGTGAATATGACAAGAGGACACTTATCTAGGTGTATAATGCTTTGACTGCTAACATTGTCGCAGCTACACACGGGTGAATCTTTTAGCTTAAATCTATGCAGATATTCGCCGTCGCCGAAATCGAATCTGTTAACATATAAGTAATACTTCATACTGTTCAATACCAGTGAAATAAACATAGTTATTTTAAGTGGGTAATTAGGTATAGCAGGGCAAGAATGTTAGTCATTCAAATAACCCGTCCAATAACTCCAAAACAGAAATAGAAAAGCTAAAGTCATTAACCCAAAATCGATAACCACTCATGCATGAAATAATAATTATAAATTACAATAATTGTTCACGATAAAAAGTTTAGAAACCTTTTTTCGTTATATTTTCGTTACTATGTCACGCAACGGCGGTGGAAGTTACCATAAATCGTAACAATTAAAAATGTTACAGTTTTATTAAGAGAGTTTGGGGCAATAAAAATTTAGTGGATAGTTTTTAGTCGATTAAAAGTTATTAGAATAAAATTGCAGGGAACAATTTTTCTTTTGTTTTTCTTTTTATAGGTTTGCGTTTGACCACTATCTCAACTGATGGTAAGCGATGATGCGGTCTAAGATGTCAGTCAAACTCAAAAGATATTTATTGATTAGGCACAAAAAATGCACTTTTAAACGTCATAGAAAGCGAGTGTGGTTCAGTGGGACCACGTGCGACTTTCAATCCAACGCACCCGAGTTCGAATCCCGTTGGCCCCGCACCACTGACTTTCTTTAGTTATGTGCGGATTTAACACTCGCTCTAAAAACGGTGAAGGAAAACATCGTGAGTAAACCGACGTGTCCAAAAATTTATCACAAAAATTCAAGGACATTCTTTTGTTAAGTACTTATATTTTTAATAGCATAGGGTTCACTGGATTTTTTATAACATACACTTCAATGATCGCTCAAAAAAAACGTACAAGAAGTTTGAAGAGTAAGACATTATAATGACGTTTGCGCTTGTGTCGCATTCGATAAACTCATATCGAGTGCTCGGGACCACTCGATACATATCTGGCGGTTTTCAATCGATATTTATCTAATGTGACTTCTCGAGAATACGGAATATTCTAATCAATAGGCCCCAGGTATTCTTTGGTATCAGTATCAGTAACATGAAAATATGAGTAATATATAAATAAGTATATAGATGTATCTTTTTTTTTATGTAACTGAATGACGAGACGAGCTGATCGTTTGCCTGATGGTTAGCAATACCATAACCAATATAATATAATAAATGTAAGCAATGCAATACCATAGCCAGCCCATAACAACAACAGCACCACCCAGAACTTTGTTTTGCAACATCCTGCGCGGCGCTGCAATGCGCTCGTCACCCTGAGACAATTAGCTATTGAGCCTATCTCATAATGCCCAGTAATTTAGCTGGCTACAATGCCCTTCAAACCGAGACACAGTTATGCTCGCACACTACTGCTTGGCGGCTGAATAATTGGCAAAGTGGTGGTACCCACCCAGACGGCCTCTCGCATACGAGAAACCAACCACCAGTAAACTCCTAATTAGGCTTCCCTGTAGGTATCTATTGAACCAGGAACTACGAGGACCATGGTCCTAGAACACCTCCCAGGCGATAATTGACATAAGTTTTCCGTATTCTGTCAAATATTCACAAAGAGAGCATGAAACCGACTCAAGCTATAAATATATCGTTAAAGCTCATAAAAAGCTTTACCATCTTCAATATATAGTCTGCAGTAACAATAAGTAGGCATAGTATATGAGCAATTTTCTCAAGACAGCTTTGGCAATTTCATCAAGTTATGTTGGGCAGGTTGGCTTAAATCTCATACACCACTGAGGTTGCGGATTTGATTCCCGCGACGGGACAAATGTTTATGCACAGAAAAAAAGCCGCAGGCATTGCTTCGTGTCTGGGTGTTGTGGGACCATGGTCCTCATAGTTTCTGGTTCCCTAAAAATAGGGAATTCTAAAGGCCTGGATCTACGTATGTGATCGTTGCGCAAAAACATATAATAAACAATATTCTTTTAAATTTACGGAACCACAGATCCATCTTACATTAGGTATTGGCTGTTTTTTTACAACGTTAGTGAGATGGCACTAAAATTTATATTTATTATTGTTACTGACTATATTTACTACTCGAGTCATAGAATACTATCTCGAGTCACAAAACAGATAGGTACAGAAGTCAATCTCATGTATGTACTTCATTTTTCATACCTACGCTCGGCGGTCGCGCTAGGTTTGTTAAATTGAATGCGCGCGCCCGCTGCCTGCGACCCGATGCGGCGGTGTGACGTCACGACGACGGTTACTAGGACGGCGAAGGAAGTTTTAGGAAAATCCAAAATTGAATGATTTAAAAAATACTTTACAAGATATGGACATAATTTTTTCGCAGTTATAATTATAATAGGATAAACTTTTTTTGAAGACAAAAAATGCGATTAATCTACATTTACATCTTCCTCATTAGATTATGGAACACAATGCTTACACAGCTTATTATACTACAATAAATATCTAATATAAATTGTAAAAATATGACAAGGCCACAAAGTCATGTTCGCTGGTTCGGTGCAGGGCCGGGGGCCGGGGGCCGGGGCGCTTATCTACCTACCTAACTGTTCTGTGTTACGTTAAAACGAACCATCGAAATACAAGCAAATACCTACTTACCTCTCTGAAACAACTGGTAGCTTAAATAAATTATTTTTCAAAAAAAACTAAACCAACTTCAAAACCACAAATGGCACTCAAAAGTCAAAAATAAATTAATATAATTATCATAAGCGCTACCCACTCATATATTTGAAGTCGGTGCCAGCCAAGTCTAATAGGTAGTAGATAAATACTATGTATTTTTTACTTTTGAGTGCCATTTGTGGTTTTGAAGTCGGTTTAGTTTTTTTTGAAAAATAATTTATTTGAACCTTTTTAGTGAAAAACAAGTTTTAATTAATTTAATTCAAAAAGATTTTAAAGACAAGCTTTTATGATCTAGAAGCCACATCATGACGAAGTTTAGAACGGGCTATCACAATTAAATGCATGTGCAAAAAAATTTCATGTCTGTCCTATTCTCTGTTGAGGAGTTCCCTCGCCGGAAGTCAATCCTGGGTGTATCTGCCATGTCATGATGGAATTTAGAACAGGCTATTATGGTTAAATCCATTTACGAAATGTTGTGTCTGTACTATTCACCGTTGAGGAGTTCCCTCACCAACCCTGGGTGAAGCAGGTGAAGCAGTCGAATACTAACCTCCACCTTTAGAAAGTTGGTTACGAAAAAAACAAGAACCGACTTGAAGATTAAACTTATATTTTTTTGTTTTTGCTATTTTTTTCAAAAACTACTGAATGAATTTCGATAAAATTTATATGGGACCACTTTTGAAGTATTACCTACCAATCAAAAAAAGAATCATCGAAATCAATGCATAATTGGCGGAGTAATCGCGTAACAAACACACAAAAAAAAAAAAAAAAAAAAACATACCGTCGAATTGTAAACCTCCTCCTTTTTGAAGTCGGTTAAAAACGACAATTCACCGTTTAATGTTGAATTTAAACAACCGTCCACTGAACAGTTATAATAACTTTGAGAGGCTCCATTTTTGCACAAAAATGTTCACAGACGCGTGTCTCAAGCGGATGGCAGTCGCTCTCGCACTGATCCGTTGCTCGAGCGCAGTTTGTATGTAGATTGACTTCTGCACCTATCTGTTTTGTGCTCGAGTGATGTGGTGGGCGCCACACAGTCTAGACTAATCTTGCGTCAGGCGACTTGAATGCGGTCTCATTGATTTATTTGTTCTTCTCTGTAACTACCGAAGAAGTAGGACGATATAAGTAGGTCACATGTTTAATTGGGCAAGTAGGAAAGCGTTATAGGGCTTTGTCTACAATTCTCCAGTCGCTTTTGATCTACTGCGTGATGAAGCAATGAAAAGGTTGTTCATCTACTTATAGGGTAATCACCTACTCATATTTTATTTTTTACCGATTTCAAAACAGGAGAAGTTTCTCTATTCGATTGTATTTTTTTTATGTTTGTTACCTCAGAACTCCGTCATTCATGAACCGATTTAGAAAATTCTTTTTGCGTTGGGTTCAGTATGGCTACGAAGTGGTCCCATATAAACATCATCGATATTTGACCTTGGACTTCGAAGATACATTGAAGTCGGTTTTTTTTTTGTTTGATAAAACGACTACTTGTATTCAAATAAATTATTTATTGTTCTTAATCCAGAAAGACTACTAAACGGATTTTAATGAACCTACTTGATATCCTGAAAAAGGACGTAGGTTACGTTTTATCCTGAAAACCCACGGGTCAAATGGCGGGGTTCGATGTTCCAAATTGCCCAGTTAATTCAGCATACTTATACCAATCAATTTAATTACACCAAGTCTAATATAGACTATGTTACGTAATCAATTGATTTTATCAATAAACGTTATGATTCAGATATATAGGTATTTAGTTGTAATTAACAAATTTTGTTGTACACCGCCGTCTACTTCTTCTTCCGATACTGTCCATCCAAAGGTTGTCTGGAAGAGATCGCTTCAAGCGATAAGACCGCCCATTGTACTACCTTAGTTAAGGACTGTGTTATTGTCTATTTCTATAATTTGGTATACAATAAAGAGTTTTTCTATTCTATTCTATATATTTAATTTCTTAGTTTAAGGTTTTTACAATATTTCTATAAAAAAAAAAACATACAAAAATATTATAAAAAACCTGGAGTGCCGCCGGCAGCGGGTCGGGCCTAAACTACCGATGGTAAGAGCTGCAGAGTGAGGAACCTTTCTTACTATACGTGCTGTGTCAATGCCTTCCGCATCTGACCATTGATCCAACCGTCAAGCTAAAACCTCTTGAGATGTTGGTTGAGGCTCTTCGCTATTATTATTATTATTTAATTAAGTAAAAGCTAAGAGCCGCCTAAAACGGTACGACTACATAATCCACTACTTCCGATATTATCGGATTATTTGGCCCTAAATCCGACTGTCTCACTAAATAATTCAGGGCGTGTTCTCACCAAAATAGGGAGATCAGTGACCGGCGTTTCGAGTCCGGGGAACCAGGCTGTTTGACACGAATTTACGAACAGAAATATAAATAATTTAATTTACATATCTGTGAATTCACGCTTACGTAATTCACGATTTTTTAACTTTAGCGTCAGGCAGACGGTAGCTCTCTGCTGTCGCCAAGTTAGGAGTAGGTGTACGAAAGATCGGGATATCGTACGCTAAGTACCATGGTCCTAATTGACTATGACAACTTGGCGATTCCTTGCTTCAAGGAAACGTCGATTCCTTCATTAATAAACGACATCTACAAAATTTAAACAAATAGCGACTCTTGCTATGACACAATAAAATTCAATTCAGCTCGCGTAGCGCTGCATACCTACCAGTCATATTAACCTACAAAGCGCCTCTCTTTCTATTGCATAGCTCTTATCTGTTCTGACGCGGCACGCGTAACGACGCGCGACCCGCCGTCGTTGTCCGGCTATGTAATTGTAGCTTTGTACCTACATTGCGGAGTGTGCTAGGCCTGATATAACGTAAACTTAGACAGGCGTTTTGCTTACCATCAGGCGAACGGCCAGCTCGTCTCGTAATTCACATACTATTATACATAGATACTAACTATACTATTAGAATACAAAGATAACAACTAATAAGTACTATACAACTAATAAATAAATAAATATAAAAAAAATAAATAAATAAAATAAATATAAAAACTAAGTACTACGAGAAACATCCCCGGAAGACGATATAAGAAGGATAAAAGAAATTTAGTTGCTCGAGCAGTTGGCTCGGTGGCTCAGTGGTTAATGTGTCGGGTATTCCCGAGCAATATAATATTTCTTCCTAATTACCTAAAATTTTATCAACTGTACTGCCTACTACTGTTCTATATATAACTTTTCCAAAATACTATCCCATTGTCACTAGACCCTGGTGAAGTTAATTCTATTAAACTGTAGGTATCCCTACTCAGATGTCAAAAAGTTAGCAACTTTCCTACTAGCTTTCAAAGCGAGCTTTCCATCACGTTGTCGCTACGTAGAATCACTCAATAGTGAATGAAGTCTCATTCCATGAATTTAACATTTGTTTCGGAGATATTCTCAGCCCGACAAAAGCAAATTTACAATGAAATTCTTCCCAATTCAAAGCCATTGTCCGCTCTCGAAATGAAATCGATGCTAAACCAAAATAGACTTCGTTATATCTACATTGTATAAAGAGGGTACATCAGTACGCGCTTATTATCAGGGCCCCAATTCACTATGACAACTTGGCGAAATCACGTCGATTCCTTGCTTCGAAATCACGTTGATTCCTTCAGTAATAAACGACATCTCTATGACGCATTCATATATTCATATATAAGACGCGTCATAGAGAATACAAATTTCGCAGATGTCGTTTATTAATGAAGGAATCGACGTTTCCTTGAAGCAAGGAATCGCCAAGTTGTCATAGTAAATTAGGGCCCAGGTGAGTCAGACATGTGGAAACGCAACGAACTGGTACTGGTACTGAACTTGGTACTGAACTGCCTTTCTCTTTACAACCGTTTTCTCCGTGGAACGACGAGGACGAGGGTTTTTCTCCAAAACCGCACCCCCTCAGGAATCGAGCTATAAACAATGCCATGACCACCGCTGCCACTCAGTTTGTCAACATTACCTGGTCTTCGAATCTCTATGTGGCCAGTTCCGCTACAACCACTCCCAAACATGTAGACTTGGGAAAGAAGATCCCTAGCCATTATCACTTGGCGTTTCCTCGATAACAATACGAAAATCTTTTATCTACGGGCTAAGCTCTCGCACCATCATGTATACGTTTTGTAGGTACCTATATCGATTAATTTAGTAAACTTCGTATGGTATTAGTTCTTAGATTGTTTTTAGGATTCGGCAAATAGCTACGAAAAAAACCGTCTCCCAATATCAAAACAATTAGATAGATAGATACGAGTATCACGTTTATTTGTCTTATTCAAAACACATGCACGTTCAATAGGCAATATTTATTAAACCATAATAATCATAATCATAATAATTTATTGGTAATTATGTTACACAATATGCATGTGTTGTCGAAAAATCTGGAAATTACTTTTTACGATAGATTACTCCTGTAAACATTTAGTAGTGATATAATTATTATTATTCAACCCGTACTGGGCCAGCGTGGTGGATTATGGCCCATACTCTCTCTATGAGAGAAGGCCCGTATTCCAGCAGTAGGAACGTGATGGGCTGATGATGATGATGATAATTATTATTATTAATTGCGTAGTTATTTTGTATTTCAATGTTTCTTTTTATTATTTTTGGAGAATCGGAACGTTATCGCAAAACGCTTGAGTACGTGCAACCACGTTTTGACGTCACGCGCCTCGCTGCTTATTGGTAAATTTTTGACTTAGAGCCCGCCCTATTGGGAAATTATTGACACACACACATGTAGATTATGTGAACCAATGAGGAGATCCAAGGTCCACATTTATTATAAAGTCACACGCAAATGGCGCGTTTATGTTGATATAAATTGATTCAAATTTTCATTTCAATAAAAATTTACGAGTGATGCCGTAAAATTTTTAAACATTTTTTTTTTCTTTAATGGTATTCAATAATGAATCGATTCATGCATTAAAAAAAATGCATCGTCCCTATTGTAAGACACTTAATTCAAGCTCTTTTCAGCTCGGGCTTTAGTTTTCTGAAATACAATGAAGTGCCTAACCTAACAACAATCCCATTTTGTTTATACCCTCTCCGATTTCTATGAGCATATACCACAGACTACTATGGAGATATTGTGCCTACCTAATCAGTGGAAGGTCTATCGTTTCTTACATCAGTTTACATACCAACGCTTCCCGAGATCGAGGAAAGCCATTTCCAATCCCAGTAGTAATATCCCAGACGATATTTGGCAAACAAATCGATGTTTATCACCGATAAACCGTTGTACAGCCTTGACATGGCATCTTTGGAAGTCAGCCAAAATGTAGTGTATGAAGAAAGGACATCTAGGACCTTGAACCTTATGATAGAAGTCTTTAGGTTATAAATGTTCTGGCATATTTCCAAACCAAACTACAAGACATTTCTAGAAGTACGTTGCCGAAAATGTCTTATTTATATGGGATTTAAGTTCAAAATGCTTTAGTGGCTAGTCTAAGCAGGAAGGAAATTCAGAAATCACTTTCTTCATGGTAGGTGCTTAGGCTTAATCCGAAGTTGGTAGTTTAGGTCAACTAGGTTATGAAAAACATCAAAAAGTACGGTGCTCTTGAACGTTTGATAAAAACGTTATTTTCGTGTCTGAGTGTTGTGGGACCATGGTCCTCGTAGTTCCTAGTTCCGTAGATACTACGAATTCTAGAGGCTAGGTAATCGTTAGGCGCTGAGGTCTTATTATACAGAGTGGAATTCAAAATCAAATTAATTTATTTCGCTTCAGATATGGTTAACAAAGGTCTTAATAAAGGTTCAACATATCTTACCTATTGGCATGCGAATAATAGTTATGTTTGGTAACATCAAATATAAAATAAAATCAACTACCCGTAGAATATATTATTAATTTATGGATACCTTAACTACTTCTGTCGTACAAATTTTTCTATCTTATGCTCGAAAAAATCTTTTACAGCGTAGAAGTTATGCTCAAGTAGCCATTGTAATAGATTTTTTCGGAACTTTGGAATATATCTGTGTTTTTAAATGTTCTGGGATTATTAAATTCGATATTTTCCGAAATGTACCTATGTACTCAGTCTATGCTTTAAAATAAATGTATAGCGTGAAATAAAAATAATAAAAATAAATGACCAATAAATAATTGGCAATTAGATGAAATGTCTATTTCACTAAACAGCTTACGCTGGAGCGACGAGGCGAGGCGTGCGTATAAAGCACGGCGGGCGCCTACTAGTCTACATACATTTCGGAAATATCTCAAATTCAATTCTACGAATTATTCCCCAAGATTAACAAAAAAAATACCAATCTAACTCCTTCATCGTTCCTTTTTTCCAGGCCCTAGTAGCCCGCATACAGAAGGAGCGAGATGCAGCATTAGCCGAAGCTGCCAGCTGCCGCGAGAGAGCTGAAGCGGCAGCTGCTGCAGCTAATCGAGCTGCCAGGGACCGGGACAGCGCTGCCACTGAGCTGGACGTGCTGAGGGAGCGGTGGGAGAAGGCCCACCAACAGCATCAGAAGTTAACTGTAAGTATAGCTAAAAACTCAAGTATCTGATCATTTCATCAATCTCAAATCTTCAATAGAATAAGAAGGGCCCAAAGTTGAAAGTAATTATTACTTTTATGAATCAAACATCTCGGAAGAAGAATCCTTCTCATTTATTTTATTTTCAAAGATCCTTGTGATACCAAAAACTAACTGTTGGTATTCGAAGCTGGCGAAGAATCTAATGAAATAATGAAAGAATATTTCAGGGACTCTTCGAGTACCCTACATTTACTAAATATGATTCGCTTTGGTGCATTTCAGATGGAGCGAGATGATGCCCTCACAGAGCTCGAAATCCTGAAAGAGAAGCTTGACAAAGCTTTGTATTCCACGCAAAAGAGTGTCGAAGAAAAGGAGACCGCGCACAAAGAATTCGAGAAAATGCTTGAAAAGTATGATAGGTATTATCAATTGGCTGTCGTTTTGTGTTGGTGGCATTCAAGGTTTTACTTGATATTGATTTTGTACTTTAAAATCAAAAGCTTAAGGTTTGTTTTGTTCTCAGATCCCAGAATGAAATCTACAGACTGCAGAACAAGATAGATATTCTCGAAGCAGATAAAGATCGCCTGGAACTAGAATTGGAGAAACATGTACATTTGTCGACAAAGGTCAGAGATGACCAGAGGAAACTGCAAGATGAACTGGCTAGGGTCCAAGAAATGTATGACAGGGCTTCCTTACAACTGGGAAGAACGAAGGAACAGGAAGAGAAGGCAAAAGAAGATATGGACCGACTCTGCGTGGATATCGAGATGGTTCGAGATAGATACGAGAAGAGCCAGATAGAACTACGAAGATTGCAGGGCGAAAAGGAAAAACTTTTAGCCGATAGTGAAAGACTCCAGTTTGAATACGACAGAGCGATGACACAGTGCGGCAAAGCCCAGGCTTCCAATGAAAAGACTCAAGAAGAAATGGCTAGAGTACAGATTGAACTAGAAAAGATGTACGATAAGCACGACAAGGTATCGGCTGAGCTTAGAAGGGTCCAAGCTGAGCTGGATAAAGTTAAACAAGACGCTTCAGGAGCAAGGGAAGAAGCAGAACGTTACGCGGCTAGATACGGAAAGTATCACGACACGAAGGAAGAACACGAAAGAACCAAGTTGGAGGTGGAAAGACTTCGCACGCGGTTAGAGAAGACCACAATCGACCTGGAGCGAGCGCGCAAGGCTGAGGAGGAAGTCACCCGTCTACGCTCCGAACTAGAACGGGTCGAAAGTCTACGAGGTAAATACCAATTCGAACAGGATAAGTGGACCACAGAGATCAACCGTCTGCAAGCAGAGGTCGACAAACACCGCGAGCGATACGAGGGAACGCAAACCGAAATGCAACGGTTGCAAGCTGAGAAGGAACAGGCGGAAACAAAGTTCCACGAACTTAATATTCAACTCGAACTGTCTAAAGGTGAAGTGACAAAACTTAGTGCGGCGCTCGAAAAGCAACGGACGGAGTTGGAACGCGCTCATATTGAGTGCGAGAAGTTCAGAGATCGATGCGAGAAATTGAAATTGCGATCAGATCAGTTAGACAAAGATAACGAGAGACTTAAAGGAGAGTTGCAGCAGATCGAGAGGATGAAGTTACAGGCGGTCGCTGGCGACAAAGCTCGTACTGAAGATAGACTGGAAATCGAACGGCTTCGTGACAAACTTGAAAAGGCAATTCAAGCTCGGGACTCAACAGAGATGGAAGCGGGTCGGTTAGCTAAGGAACTCGAAAAATCTCAAATGCATTTGGCCAAATATCAGGAGACGAACGAAACGACTCGAGTCGAGTACGACAGGATGACGAACGAGCTCGGTCGAATGCATGAGCGTCTTGAACGAACAATACTAGAGAGCCGACAGATAGAACAAGAAAGAGATGCGCTGCGAGCCGAAATACAGAACACGAGGCGCAACGTTGAGCAACAGCAGAGAACGTTAGACCACCGAACGCAAGAGACTCTAGTTAAATTGCAGCAAGAACTTGCACAATCCGTGCGAGATCGTGAGAAGATGGCCTCTATTCTAGAACAACGTGACAAACAAGCCGACGCGATCGAGAAGCAGATAGTCAAACTGGAGGCAGATACCAAACAGTTGACTATAGAGCGCGATCAACTAGTAGCCCAACTAGAAAAATCTCAAGACATGTTAGTGAACTTCCAACGGGAACTGAACGCTTCAGAAGCCGAACTGCAGAAGCAGCGCGATGAAGTGCGTAGACTGAAAGAAGAACAAAAGAAAATGTCGCAAGATACCGAGCGTGGCGCTAAAGCGGTTATCGAAAACCGCGAGCGAGAGATTGCCAAACTCCAACAACAAATTCAGGCCACTACGAAAGAAAGAGATGCAATCCGACAACGAGCAGAGAAAGCTGAGCGTGAAGCGCAAAAACCTGGAGACGTCGACAAATGGCGAGCGGCAGTGGAAGCGGAGAAAACAAAAGCGATCGCCGCTGAGAAAGCGTTATCAGAATGCCAACAACGGCTGCAATCGCTGGAGAAACATTTGCAGCAACAGAACCAGCAGCTGCAGCAGCTTCAAGCGCGAGGCGGGTCGGACGTGCGTGAGGTTCAAAAGCAGCTGGAAGCGGCGCAAGCGGAGGCGCGGGCGCTGGCCACGGAGCGGGAGCGCTGCCAAGCTCAGCTGGAGATGCTCGTGCAAGAGCTGGAAAAAAGCCAGGTCAGTTGGAGGATCGCCCGGCAGCGCGCGGCCGTTGGAATGGCATCGGGGCGTTGAGTCGAGTTGCGATAGATACATTCAAAGACTAGCTAGCAGTTAAAAAAAGTCTGACAGATGCATAGTTTTCTTGTGCATGTTTTCTGATCTCTCTATGACTGTCAACTGATAATGAATACTAGAATACTTGTCTTAGCCATGACGAGAATGACATGCGGTAAACAATTGTAGCGACACAAAAATTAAAAACAGTTTACTAAAACATAGTTCAGAATTTAGAATCTCTTATTCTAAGAGAACTTGTAAGCTAGTAAGAACGTTGCGTTGTTTGAATATTTATCGTACAATTCAATATCTGTGCTATAGAAAATCATGTACTTCTTTCTTTGAATCTGCTAGCTCTTGGTCGCACAGAAGCTAAACTCTCTGAAAATCAACATCAAGTAGATTTGAGCAACTCGATTGAACTGCATTCGATTCGCAATTGCTTATCATTGCACCGATGTCGAGTAGATGTTTTATTCGATGTTTATAATTTTTTGTTGTTTATCTCGCGAGTCATTGTTGTTGTACAACGCCATCTAGTGATTGCGCTTTTGATTCATCGAAATGATAGAAATAAAACACCCTACAACCTTCCCACTTTAAAATGGCAAACGCAAACTGTTGGGAAAATCAAACTCACTCTAACTAAACTCACAAGAACTCTAATAAAAAAGATATAATGGATCCATAGCTTTAATTAGAAAACTATGTCCAATACAAATGAACTGCTGATGAGATGTTTAAAAAGCTTAACGACAGTCCAATTATTATTTCATAAAAAATATCTTGTCATAAAATGCGATAAATGATAATAGTAAAACATAATATGCACACTAGGAAATTGGAAGACAGAGTACTTAAGTTCGACGAAGAACTTAGTACCTAGGACTGTGAAAGCAAATAATATTTACGTACCTTTTGTAAGTAAAATGGTCAATATATATCAATAATAGCAGTCACCATAAATAAATAAAAATCTATAAGTCGAACTAAATTCTACCTACATTTAATCAAGATTCTAAGTATAGGAGCGGAAGATCAAAAGCGCCATCACTGCAGGCAATAGTAGCATGTCACCTACGGCCCGCTAGGCATCCTCCAACCCCTCATAATTATATTGTTTTATGTTTATTTTATCATGTGAATTTGGAACTCTGACGGCCGCGCAACGATATACAAAGTGATGGAAGGTGACGGAAGACACGCAAATTTAGACTTTATCAATGTGAATACACTTTATAATGTAACTGAGCAAAGTAACTGCTCTAACTAAGTTCAAAATAACTGAGTTCATTATGCCCATAGCAGCAAAATGATGGAAACTAAGGATGATATAGCAAAGTGTAGCTAAGCTTCACCATATTAATTGGAGATGTTTTTTTTTTGTCTACGTTATTCTTGAGAATAACGTAGACAAAAAAAACATCTACCTTGAGGTAGTGTTCAACAATAATTTCAATATTAAAAACCGGATAAAATATAGTCCTGAATTCCTGATTTGGTCATGATCCCAAGCTGGTTTAGGATCACTCGTTATAGGTACCGCCTCAGACCTGCCAAATGAATATTTCGCAGATTTTTAGCTATATTAACATACATCTGATACTCTTCTTTTTCCCTCCGTCACTTTGGATTATCCTCGGACCAATAGAGTTTCACCTAAGGAATGTATGTCGTATTCAATGCAAAATGTCGTTGCACCTTACATTTCACTCGCACTTGCAAGTCTGATGTCATAACGAAAACGGTAAAATGGTAGATTTGCATCTAGTTTGAATGTTTGAAGTTTTGTTTCAGATAAAAAATGTGAATTTAAATTTGAAAAAAGTAGTTATATTGAAACTTGTTCCTAAAATCAGAATATATATGAGACTTAATTAATATGTATCTCGATGAAATTATGAATTTGCTCCTAAATTGCGGAACAAATTCAAGGACTTTCTAAACAAATTATTTATGATTTATTATTCAGGATATATTTCATGCCACAGTTTCTTTGCTTAATGTACTGTTTCAAATTTTGATACAAATCAACATTAAAACTATAAGTGCCCAAGTGTGCATTACTGACATTCAGACCAGATGTTGCAAAAATAATAAACATATATCGTGTGGTTTGCAAAATGTTCGGTGCGACTATCAAAGTTTAGCTTCGTGTAATGTAATCGTATCGTAATATTAATTTTCTTATTCTTTTTCAGCCGCTACTGTTATGTGTACATTTGCAATCAAGCCATATTGGAAATAAAGCATTTTGTCGTTCCATATTTTGCTATAGTTAAGGAATTATATTTTGCGATGTAATGTGTAAAAACATTAGCTTTTTGTAAATAAAGTGCGCGTTTTTATTCGATACTTTACAATTGTTATGTGATTTTTGTTATATTTATTACATAAATGTCATCTGCATTGTTATTATTCATAAAAAGAGTGTACTTTATAATAACTTTAATGTCAGCTAATAATTTTTACCAAAAAAATCTGTGACCCATGCATCCATATTCGTAGAAAGACGTAAGAATTTAAACACGTCCTTATACTATACATGGGAAAGTTTTTATAACGTACGTCTCTCACACGCCTCCATCTGCCTTAACCTCATAACTTCAAACTCCTCACCCGATTTTTCTATGACAGCTCGATCTGCACGAGGCGAACAAGAAACTTCAACAAGCCGGAGCTCAGAACGCAAAAGCTGGCGAGGACACAGTCCAAGCTAAACGCCAGATCCAAGAAGAATTCAAGAAGCTAGAAGACGCGAGAAGACAGTTTGAAGAACAGAGAAGAGCGATCGAGAACAAGAGAAGAGACGTGGAAGAGAAAGAAAAGTCACTAGTGGAATTAGATCGACAGTTAAAGAAACGAAAAGAGCAAATGGACCAAATGGAAGCATCTTTGAGGAAGGTATATATTTAAACATATTATTTTTAATTTATAAGTTACGAAAAACTGTTATAACGTTTTGTGCTCGAGTAATGTAGTTCAATATATTATTATGTCATCCATGTAAGTAGAAAATAATATAAAACTGCACTTAGGTATAATTATATAAATTATTATAACCCAAAATGCAATCCCAAATACTACTGCTTTTTATCCCCACGTATTCACCTATGTGGTCAATTTTCCAAAGTTAAGTAAGTCCTATTCCAGTATCTATAAATGGGAACTTACAATTTTTTATCGAAACCGTTAGTTCAGTAGTTTCAAACTTCAAAGCAGTTAGTTTTCTTTCAAAATTCAAAATAATAAAGCAACAAAATGTCTAATTTCAGGCTGGCGGCAGTACTGCAGCGGTATCAGACCTGAACCGTAAGCTCACAGACACGCAGAAAGACGCGGAGCAGTTGAAAACCCAACTGGACCAGAGCAAGGAGGAGGCCAAGCGTCTCACCACGGAGACCGAGCGACTGTTGCAGCTGGTGCAAATGTCGCAGGAAGAACAGGCGCAAAAGGAGAAACAGATTATGGATTTGACACAGTAAGTTATACGCTTCACTCAAACCAGCAAGAAGTTCTGAATTCCTTAAAATTCCGTATAGTACCTACCGACTAATCATATACATATAGTACCGTATAGTACATCATCACTTCAGCACGTGTCTACCTAATGCTAGGTATGGCTAAAGGTCTTCTCCTCTCACCCACTTGTAACCGGTCTTGTGAATTTCGCATTTGCAGATTTCCTATCTTCACTATGTCATCGGACCATCTGTCTGGTGGTCTGCCTACTAGTCTACCGACCAATATTATTACATAATCAAATGCAAAGTGTGTATCTTTTACCTAAATCATTCTAAAATAATAACTTATTATTTTATAATGATTTAGATGCAGATATTACTTAAAACTACCTCCATTACTAACATAAATCATCTCTCATTTCAGGTCTGTGAGAAACCTCCAAGCCAAATTGAAAAGTCAGCAACAAGCACAAGCACAAAAAGAAGAGGTATATTTCTTTACCATTGTTGTCCTCTCTAATATCACTAACAAAGAAATTATTTCTTAATCATTTCAAACCCTGTACTGAAGGAGTTCTATTGAAAGTATTCTTTGATGCATTTCATCAATGGCATTCGAAAATTGGTTCTATTCTGCAACAGCATGCTACAGTATCTTCAGTGTAACTAACAAAACTAACGTTTCTTTGTTCCATGCTACCAGGCCGGACCCGCTGGCTTCCTCAAAAGCTTTTTCTAAGTTAGTCCTCCGCACCAAGACTGTCATTCATTTATTTGCTCTTTTTAATTTCAATTTTGTTTCTTTAACTGTCGTTACGATTCCGCGAGCGACCATTCCCTCAACGTCTTTCGGAACCTTTCGGTAACACGTAAGCTTTACTAACGCAATTTCGTATTAGGCATATTTGTATAATGAAGTGTTCAGATAATAAATAACATTCTCCTGTTGATATTCCATGCAGAACAGATCGTTAAGCTCTTTGTTCAGTTCATTGTAACCAGCACACAGTAAGATAATTATTAGTTTAGCGATAATTTTAAGTGTTTAAAAGAAATAATCGTGTTCAGCGGGAGTTATTTTTAAGTATTCATATGAAAACAATATTGTAAAACTGTTAAGTAATCATGTATCTAGATAGAATGAGTAAGTTGTCCACTAGTCGATGTTACCCAGCTTGCGAACTTGTTATGCATATAAAATAAAAGTCTATGTTGATTTCGAATTATTTTTCGGTTTATATTGTTGAACGTTTTGTTGTTGGAGTAAACTATCATTTTCTATTGATTTATCTCTTTTGTTTTTTCATCATTTGACCCCATTTTGTTAGGAGATATCCCGTGCGAGGTTAAGCGAAATGGCAGCGATAGATGATTTGACGCGAACACTGGCAGACAAGGACAATCTAAAGACTCAATTGGAGGAAAACAAAATGAAAGTGATTGATTTAGAAATCGAGCTGAACGAATCGTCACTTATACTTTCTGAATTACTTAAACTGTCTGAAGGGAGAGAGCTCTCACAGATAAAGAGAAGCAAGAGCTTCTTCGAACTGCAAAAGAGTGGTAAGGTAGTGGATAGACTGGACAAATGTCGACACAGCAGAAGTGACAACGAATTAGACGTAATGCACTTTAGAAAAGATCCCCCTAATATTAATAAGCTTACACGAAAGATTTCCGAATTAACGAAAGAGATTGGTATTAAGAATTCAAAGATAATTGAACAACAAAGGTGTATATCAATTTTGGAGGAAGCATTAAGAGAAAATAATAATATAGCGGAATTTGAGCAGCTTCTAGCAGTAGTTAGAAGCAAAGACGAGAGAATTGATCAACTGGAACATATTGTTAACAAAAAGTCGGGAATGACAACAGATTCTAAAGATAAAAGAATATTGGAATTGGAAGAGGCGTTGAAAGAATCGTTTATGGTTGCAGCGGAAAGGGAGAAAGTTTTTTATCACGAAGAACAGAGGAGGATCGAAACGCTTCATAAGGTAATTACTTTTCACTTAATCTGTATAATAATATCGTTAAATAGATATTACTGTTCTGAGAAAGCATGCATCATTAGAATAATTTAGGGCTGACTGGTTGATACCCGTGGCTTTCTTTATATAATTAGATTTAAATTTATTCTCTATTCCCTATGATTAGAAATAGAAAGTATTTTAAGTGTAACTTTTGTAGAGCGAGTTTGACTTAGTAAAAGAACGTGCGACTTTCGATCCGACGTACCCGAGATTGAATCCCGCTTGTCCCGCACCACTGACTTTCTGGAGTTATGTGCGGATTTAGCACCAACTCTAAAAACGGTGAAGGAAAGCATCGCGAGGAAAACCGCATGTCCAAGACTTTATCGCCAAAATTCAAGGACACCACCGACCCGCACTGGATTATGGCCCATACTCTCTCTATGAGAGAAGGCCCGTGTCCTAGCAGTGGAAACGAAATTGGCTGATGATGATGATGATGATGTGGTAATACCAACATAACCTACCTTTGTTGGGTAATTTCATACAACTTTTGGCAAGCGTGCTACATCGTCGACCGCATCGTCGCTTACCATCAGATGAGATAGCGGTCAAACGCAAGCCAATAATGAATAAAAAAAAACTCCATTCAGTCGTTACGACAAGAATAAGTAACAAACATACAAACATCCAAACTTTTGTAAAAACTATTCATATTCACTTCATGCTTATGATAATAAGATTATCATAATCATATACATAGCATTAAGACAAGTAACCCCAAAAGTTCTGTGGAAATTCTGTGGAAAGGGTTTGATGAAAAGCTTGTAAGAAAGGAGATTGACCTACGTCTCTTATAATAAATCAAGAACCCTTAATCAAGCACTCTCACTAGTCCCTAAGCACTAAAATCAATCTGAAATTTAGTTCAAACATTTCCAGATGAGAAAACTGGAACAACGAATTCGGTCGCTGCAAAATGCGTCGGTACTAAACTGCAAGACCTGCTCGACAGTGCTGAAGCGGCTGAAGCGGCTGGAGGAATTGCTGAAAGATTGCGAGAGCAAACGGGACAATGTGCTGCGTCAATTATCTGGTGTTATGTAAGTATTCTTCTAGAAGCAGTCGTTGGGTCTTCTAGAAATTTCAGAACGGCGTCTGTTATGCATGTATTATTCTGGAATAAGTAGAAATCAGTAGTCGAGTCGAGTGTTTTGGTACATGGCTTCTTAGCCATGTCAATAAAAATCCTTTGTAGAAGAGCATTGTTCTATGAACACACGACCCGATATTTGACTCTAAGGTCGAGTGTCCATAGAAGGGACTTGGAGCTAGAAAAAAGGAACAAACAAAGAGAAGACGAGACAATGACTAAAATAATTAAAAAAATCAAAAACCCGACTGGAAACATATAACTTTTATATATTTTTGTAATCCCCTTTTGTAATCCCCTTTTAATTTCCTTTATTTTCATACCCTACTTGATAGCTTTGGTAATTTTTTTTATTAACGTTTTACCATTTCGCGCCAAAAACCATTATTTTTTTTTAATTTCTATGAGGACGCTTGAGTTTTTAAGACGAATATAACGATAGCTTTTAACTATCGAAATCCATCTAGCCCTTTGGAAGATACGAGGTCATAAAGAAATTCACAAACATACAAAATACGCGCGAAAAACATAGCCCTTCCTTCGCAGTCATGTAATAAAAAAAAGATCTAAAAAGATTTCAAAGCCTTGTAGATCTTCTATGAACACACGACCCAATTTGTGATTTTAGGGTCAGATGTTCAGAGGAAAGTCTTCACTACGAATTGCTAGAAGCAAACTATTAAGAAAACAAACTTAACGAAGATTCAAAAGTCGTTGCAGCTGAGGATTCTTCTATGAACACTCGACCCAGTTTGTAGTTAGGGTCTAGTGTTCATAGGAAAGCCTTCACTACGAAATGGTAGGAAACGGTTGGGGGTAGGCCGGGTGCTAACTTTCAATAAAACTTTAATATTGAATGCATTAGCGCATACTAGGCGAAAATCTTAAGATTTTTGCTTGGACAGGGATCGAACCTGCGTCTTCGGAATACCGTCCCGACGCCTTAACCACTGGGCCACAGAGTACTTCTTGAGCAACCAAATTTCTTCTATCTTTCTTATATCGTCTTACTGAGACGATTCTTCGTCATTTGTCATCAATATTCACATTGATCGACCAAAAACGTCTAATATTACAATAGAATCGTCCCCGTAATTAAAATCTATATTATTATTATTAAAACTTAAGGAATCTAATGGAATCAGGCGTCAAGTTGCGGAAATTAATCTCATTTACCTACATTTATTATCTGCCCCCATAATATATTATTCAACAACAACCTACATAATATTCAGCGGAATTACACTGAATTTTCATTGCGTTTCAGATCTTAAAACGTTACAAGTCGTGCAATAGTGTCGGCACGCATCGGTCGCAATGGAAGGATGATGAACGACTTAGGGTGCGTTCCCATTATGTTGTGACCACAGATAATCGTGTAGTTTTAGGTGTCGTGGCTTATATATTTAAATGGAGGTGTTCACATATAGGACGACACGATTAACCGTCGTGTACGACTATTTTTGCGGTGACGACAGATTGTCATGACAGTGGGAACGGCTAGCACGACAGTCGTAAAACGATAAAAAATCGTCACGACTAAACCGTGACGGCAAATCATGTGTCGTTGTGGCGACTATCTCTCGTGGCCACTAAATACGCACTACTGATCTCCAAGAGAACATAGAGGCGACTGTAGAGTTGTAGCTTACAACTGATGTGCAAACGACAAAGCGACTGCCGTGAAACGATAAAATGTTGTCGCGATCGAATGAGAACAGCTAGAGACGATAGTCGTCTGACGATAAATTAACCGTTACGACATAGTGGGAACGCGCCTTTACCCAGTTATTTATAAGAAAATTATCTAAAAGGCAGTAGAAGTATTTCTCAGATTTCTCTTTTCTATTTCAGCCAAGATATCCTAGAAGGAGTGATCAGCGAGAAAGACTCGCAGATAGCTGAGCTGGAGGTCAAAGGAGTGCTGGACGAGAGCGAGACAGAAAGATGTAATGCCCTAAAGGGCGAGAGGGACAGACTACTTAATAGACTAAGGATTGAGGTGAGTTGTTGTTTCCATAATGACAAGGTGGAAATTTTAAATTGGGGTAAAAAGATAGCTATTGGCAGGCCCAGCGCACTCCGCACTGTAGGTACGAAGCTACAAGAACATAGCCGGACACCGACGGCGGGTCGCGCGTCGTTATACGTGCCGCGTCAGAAGAGATAAGAGCTATGCGATAAAAAGAGAGGCGCTCTGTAGGTTAATATGACTGGTAGGTGTGCAGCGCTACGCGATCTGAATTGAATTTTATTGCGTCATAGCAAGAGTCGCTATTTGTTTAAATTTCTTTGCGGAGTGATGCTTCTGTCCCTTTGTATTCTGTGCTATTGGCACCGTTGTAGCTACAGGAAATTGAGTTTAGAGGACTGTCCAGACGTTTTGCTTATCACCAGCAGGCTTACCACCATCTCTTAAACCAGTATTATTTTAAGCTTACTTCCGTTTTTCCTACCACGAAGTCCTAAAAAAGCTTACTTTGATATTGTATTGTTGAAAAGTTTGACGTCAGTTGGTGACGTCATCGTAAATCAGTGATTCAGGTGTTTTTTGACAGCTGACACTTCGCAGGAACAAGAACATTATTGTTTTATGAAGCTCATGGTACGAATCAGAGTAATATGATTGTAAGCTTCAAATAAAACGTTCCTGTAGGATGATTGTCTTGTAAAAGTTGGTGGTAAGCCCCCAGGTAAATGACCAACACCCGTACCCATATCTCCCTCAAGCGACAATCGTATATCGTGTTGAGCTCAGATTAGGGTGTAAAATCACTGCGACAAAGTCTTATGATGCCATATATTGTCCCATTAAGTTTATCACAACTTGTAGTTATCTATTTTGGTGTAAATTAATGAGATTAATTCGATTTCGTGCCTAAATTGACAATAACTGGACCGCATCAGTGAAGTTATACCTTAATTCGACCTCAAGACGATATACGATTGGCGCTTGAGGGACATATGGGTAGGGGGGCTGTATTCTCGTCGTCAATTACGAGCCTATATTAGGAAAATATAGGCTCGTAACTGCAGTCAGCAACTGATTGGGTAATTTTCACGTCATCTTTTTTATGGTGAAACTATGAGATTGGATTTGACTATCAAAAGTCAAAAGAAAAATTTTTTTTTTTAATAGGCACTAAAATGCACTTTTGAAAGTCAT
Source organism: Petrophora chlorosata (assembly GCA_951640565.1). Classification (NCBI taxonomy): domain Eukaryota; kingdom Metazoa; phylum Arthropoda; class Insecta; order Lepidoptera; family Geometridae; genus Petrophora; species Petrophora chlorosata. The sequence goes on from OX621212.1 coordinate 8,890,346, forward strand.
AAATACAATACAAATCAAATTTAAAATATGTTAAAATTTTTAACTTAAGTTAACAAGACTGAAATAATAATTCATTTTTAGAAAAACACAAGAACCGACTTCCAGACGACAACGACCGCTATTTTTTTTCAAAAAGTGCTTAATCAATTTCGATAAAATTTATATGGGACCACCTCTGAAGAATATATAATAGGTCTTCAGAGGTGGTCCCATATAAATTTATTTCCTAACAAAAAAGAATCATCAAAATCAATTCATGATTGTCGGAGTAATCGCGTATCAAATATACAAAAACATAATACCGTCGAATTGCAACCTCCTCCTTTTTGAAGTCGCTCAAAAATAAAAAAACCAAATAGCCATTGGTTTAATTAAATAGGCACTAAAATGCACTTTTAAACGTCATAAACATATAATACAAAACATATTAAAAATTGTAACTTAAACTAAGACTGAAAAAGTAAGCATATCTACCCATTTCTTTCCCATACTCAAATTGAAGTTCGGGTCCATGTAAAGTATGATTTGTAATTTTTTCTACCACGACACAAGATCGCACGATCTTGCAATGTCGTATCCGTGTCGTGTCGCTGTCGTATCGGCCCAGTGAGCGGCCTTAGATTCAATGTTAAGTACATAATTTGGATTTTTTTCTACCACGGCACAAGATCGTACGATCTCGCAATGTCGTATCCGTGTCGTGTCGTATCGGCCCAATGAGCGGCCTTAAATTCAATGGAAAGTGAATATGTGTACCTAATTTGTCATTTTTTAACCGACTTCAAAAAAGAAGGAGGTTTTCTATTCAATTGTATTTTTTTTTTATTTGTATTTTTTTTATGTTTGTTACCTCAGAACTCCGTCATTTATGAACGGATTAGGAAAATTATTTTTGCGTTGGGTTCAGTATAACTACGAAGTGGTCCCATATGAATTTCATCGATATTTGACCTTAGACTTCGAAGATACATTGAAGTCGGTTATTGTTTTTTCTAAAAATTAATTATTGTAATTTGTACTTTTTCGACCACGGTACAAAATCGCCTGGCCTCGCGATGTCGTATCTGTGTAGTGTCGCTGTCGTATCGGCTCAGTGAGAAGCCTTAGATTCAAAGAATAATTTGAAATATCAGTCTTTACCAAGATAGTTGACAGATTGTCGATTATAGACCTCCGTATGTTGAGATAAATATTTTATATTATAGTGAAAGCACTGAGCTCGATGGCGGACAGGTTAAGGCGACAGAACGGAATTTCAATGAAGTTGGTTCGAATCTAGCCCGGGCTAATATTTTTTCTTGTACTATTTTAGTAAAATTCGGTCATACATTAAAAATTAAATTATTGTCTTCTTTATAGCTATACTTATATGTATAAGTCACCTATGTAAAAATATTTTTGATTTTTGACAACATTTACGACGTATTTCTTTTTTAAATCAATTCGTGAACTAAATGTTAAGTTCAAAAACTCAAAAAATTACAAAGTTTAGCATTCAAGTTAGCAATCGCTCCATTACTCGTGACGTCATAAGTTACTAACACCCGTAAACCGGCGCGTACGCGTCTCAAAATATAAATGCTTATAACTTCATCCAAAATTGTTATTTAAAAAAAATGTGTGTGTTATGCTTAGTAATTATTATAATTTTTGCAAAATATGTATACACAAACTCATAGTAAATTTCGTGTCATTTCTATATTTCCAGAATGAGCGCATCATAGACATCGAGCGAGCGATGGGGGAACCTCCCACTACGGCAGAACAGGGCTCCCTACCCGTCGACCTCACTCTGGCCGACGGTCTGATAGCCGTGTCAGACGACAATGTAATTGTCTGGGTATTGTATACAATGGGTATTGAGAATGTGTGTGTGATCAGTTCATTCATTGCTTATGTGTTTGAGCAAGCGTAGCACTCATCAAGTCTAGTATTTGGCAAAGGGACAATCCCTCCGGAACTTCTGATGTAACGAGAGATTAAAGTCAAGCTACGGCATATTGCGGGTTAAAATTTCGTCAAACTTTTAACTTCGGTGCTTCGATGAAGGACTATTCTACCTTCGTACTGACAAATCAAGATTTTGTTAAAGGATTGCTGATTGATGCGACGCGATTGTTCTTTTAAGCGCAAAGTTCGCGTGTGGACGCGCGGGCTAAAGTCTAGTCATGTTTATAGGTTTGTATTTGTATAGTTCACAACACTTACACATCTTTTAATACTGCTTCACATACGACATTAATTTTTCATTCACTCATACGACATATGTCAGTAATTCATCTTACAATCGTGCATACTATGCATAATGAAAGACTAGATCTACGTCAGGTTGGCCAACCTTCTCTTATTAAGGAATGAATTCAAATATTTTTAAGAACAAAGTTAACTATTTAATTGGCTGTGCTCTTCGAGATATTTTATCCGAAGCTATGCTGTGCCACAGATTATGAAAAAAAAAACAAAAATTGGATTGAACTCCTTTTTACGTGATTTTTGGTGAATCGCCCACAGTCATTCATCATTACAACTATGGATTCATATCACAAACATCTCACTACACGTGTTCTATCACCTAATAATCACTGATTTTTACATCTAATTATAGTTTTTCTAAGCCAACTTAGAAATGCCAACCATAATTTTAGGTAGGTTCGATACACATTGACTCCACGAGTTCCAAGTAATAAATATACAAATAAATAATGATTATTATTGTAGAATTATGATTATTATTATATAAATAATAATTATACGATTATAATAACTTAGTAACAACCCAAAATTTTAATTGAAAATTCTGAGCTTCATAGTCTCGAAGACAAGCGGGTGGTTGGTTGGTGAAAGTTGACCAGGGATCAGATGTATCAGGGATCTGATGTATCAGGGGTATGATGTATCAGGGATCTGATTTATAAGGGATCTGATGTATCAGGGATATGATGTTTCAGGGATCTATCGTATCAGTGACCTGATGTATCAGGGATCTGATATATCAGGGTTCTGATGTATCAAGTATTACATATATCAGGGATTAGATGTATCAGGGATCTGATGTACCAGGGATTAGATTTATCATTTTGCAATGCCGTGCAAGAACTAAACTTTGCATTTCTAAGATATTGGTGCTACTGCAACTGTTACGGCTCTTCATCAGACTTACCCATCTTATTACCCTATTATAAGTAGGTACAAGTAAAAAACGCATTGAAAACTAATGTAATCAGTCCTTTCTTATCAATGTGAAAACTTAATCAAGTGTTTTAGGAAGCCTAACAAATGATTTAAAAGAACTAATACCTTGGTGGGGATGTCTGGAAAAAATATTTCAAAAATCCCGTGGGGATTTCTGGAATAAACCATATCGACGTTTCGATCTCCTGAGCAATTGTATTTCACTTCTTTTTATGTAATTGAGTGACGAGATGAGTTACCTGATGATGAGCGCCACGCCTGCCCATGACAGTTGCAGCACCACACAGAACATTGTTATGCAGTCCTCCGCAGCACTGCACTGCACACGTCTAAGGCAAAAGCTCTTTGGTGTCGCAATGCCAAGTTATTTCGCTGGCTACACTGCCCTTCAAACCGGAACACAGTAAAATCCTTGCGCACTACTGCTTGGCGGCAAAACAACTGGCATAGCGGTTTTACCACTCCAGACGAGATCTACCACCACAGAAGAGATAATAGTACCTACCACCCAGTACTTTAGCAAAGATACGCGAAACGATCCATCTCGAAATTTTGTGGCAATTTGTTAATAATTTATTTTAGCGAACAAAGGTATAAAGGTTTCAACTAAACATTCGTACTTTTGTTCAAAATTTTTGTTTATTTGACACAGGAGGAGGACATCCCAGCTACAGTGCTATGACGTCGAAAAAGCTAAGTCCAAAAAAACTGTTGTTTTTGTGGCATTAGCGATAATCACCGCACTTGTCACTTCATCCGCTACCTTACCAACCTCGTTCATTGCTTATCACTTCTGCCAACCGAACAAAAAACTAAAAAGTCTTCTCTCGCTCGCTTGCCTTAACTTTTTAAACGTGCCATAAGACCAAAGTTTTTATTATGATTTGTACATAAATTAAAAAATAAAGTTAAGTATACTTTTTAAAATTTCGTTTTATTTTTTAAGACTTCTAAAGCAATGGTGAAATGGAACCAAATTATTTATTGTCGTTTTATAAATGTAGTTTGTTAGTCTATGTATACCTTGTTTAGAGCAATAATCGATTTAATAGTGAAACAACACTCAATGTCTATTTTTATCTTGTAACTAGTCAAATATACTAAAGTTTTTACTGCTTCGAAATTATTTATAAAAAATATTTAAGTATACATAATAATACCTATGTTATAGGAGCACATTTGTAATAAAATATCCATAGATGCGAAACAAATTGTACTGAAATCTACACAAGACTAGAATATCGATTTGACACAAAAAGCAAATAAATTAAAAAAGACTAAGTAAGCTAAAAAAGGCAGTCTTTCTTTTTGCCTAGGCTTAAAACTTTTAATTTTGTCTGTCAAATCGAAACTACTCTTATGGAGACTCATAATTGGCTCCCACAAATATTGTACCATTAACAATGAAAATGTAGCATATTTTGGATATTTTATCACCAATTGTATAAACGCAGTGTATCAGTAGTTAAAACCTGTTCCATTAGAGTTCCGCTGTAGGGAATAAGTACCTTAAAGGCCTACTACACCCTGACTTCTCTATGTATCAGGGTAACCAAGACCTAAGGTATATAGAGTACCTATTTTACATCATTATTTAGGGAAATTATTAGACAACTTTAAGTTAATACTATGGTCAATGTATTTACGAAAATAATTTGCAGCTGTTGTTTCTTGCTATGGAGTATTTTACAAAAAAAAATTACATATCATGCACAAATTATAAATTCACGAAAAGCTGTCTCTATCGGCATATCATTAAATAATTAAATACCTAGCTTCTTACTCATTGGAACTAATAGGTGTGTGGTGTTGAACTATTTTTGTGAGTCAAAACGCTTGTACAATATCGAAAAGCACTGCCTTACATACTAAGTAATTTTTGTTAAGCGACTGAAATCGTGTTGCCACGAAATGTCAAGACGTCCGCTCTCTACGACTGCTGACGTTTGAATGAGGAAAAGGCGGGAAAGGCGCGCCATGACACTTCCGTTCAAGGCAGCCACTCGTATCATGATCCACATCGTAATTTTTATATCGTGAGCTTTTTATAAATAAGCATTTACAAAACAGTATTGTTGTGTGATAAAAAGCTGGTGTCTAAAACCCAATGTTTTTTTCATGTTGTTGATAACCACTAATTACAAATAATAAACATACATAGATAAGTAAATTATAAGACATTTGAAATGAAAGCTTGTTGCTGTTTTAAGCAATTGTTTTTATATTGTAACTCACATACATTGGAAATCGCTCTCAAATGACATCGAAACATCTCATTTATTTCTGAAACTATCTTCCTTCTATCTAAGAAACTATTTTCTATGGACAATGGACTTTTATTAAATTCTGAAAACAGATTAGTTTTAATCTTCCCAATAATAATGAAATTATTTTTTAATAATAACAGACTATTGTCCCTTTTTGTAACTTGTTCTTCTCCACTATTAAAATAAAGAGAGTTGTTGATTTGATCACAAGTTTATAATGTTGGCAATACGGCTTGGACGCTGGAGTAGTGTACGTAGGAGGAAAGATTAGCTAAGCTGCAATGTTTCGTGAGAAACTTCTTCTATTCAACTCGATTCCTTCCAGTTTTAACTTTTTAAATTCTATTTCACGTTTTTTTTTATTTTAATGACATGTTGCAGCAACATTCTTTTTTTAAAGTGTGTAGTTAACGTACGAGTCACAATAATAATGGTAAAAACATTAGTTACTTGTTATTGTAATGGTATATAAATATAAACAGTGGTATTGTTTGTCACGTTGTATGACCGAAGTTATGCTGAGATAAAAAATACATGTTCTTGGAAATATAATATCTTCATATACGGAACGACATGCTTTGTTTTCATTTGACCTACCCAAATCCTAGTTTAAACTGGAACCTACTATACTATTAAACATACTAAGTAGGTACTTCTATTCAGCTATCTAATAATCTTACCTTGAGAGCTGTGGCTCAGCAAAAACTCGTGCTACTTTCGATCCGACGCACCGCAGTTTGAATTCCGCTGACCTGCGAAAATGTCTTTCGAATTTAACACTCGCTCTAAAAACTGTTATGGATAACATCATGAGCAAAACGACTCTTCCAAGAATCACAAAATTCAAGGACACACATGTGACATCTTTAAATCTGCACCGGACCAGCGTGGTGGATTATATGGCCCATATTACTCTCTCTCCCAACAGCAGGGACGTAATGGTAATGACGGCAGTCCTAATATAATACTAGCTGCAGTTTCACTGGGCAGCCTATGTCTTAAAAGCCCAAGGGGGGGCTTCCCTAACTGCGTCGCGACGTCCTGGGGCGTCGCGGCATTATCCCAAGAGCGTCGAGAGGCGATCCACATCGATTGGCGTCATTCAAGGATCCACATGGATTGTCACGAATATTGTGCCATTAGCACTGCAGTATTGAGGGTTCTGCTACCATTTGCGACATCGTACTTGTGCGAAACAGGCTTTTCTGCAGTTGTAATAATAAAGAGCAAGTATAGATCGAAAATAAATGTAGAGAAAGAGACGAGGGTGGCAATTTTCAAACTTGACCCAACTGATGATGATGAACTGGTAGGTAGATTTTGTTCAGAGGGGGCGTCGCAAAAAAATGGCAAATGCCCAAGGGCGTCACAGTAAAACAAAGTTTGTGAAGTCATGCCTGTACGCAGAAAATAATTATTATGATGCACTTTACGATCATGAGAAGTGACAAACTTATTTACTTCGTGCCCATTTGTATAAGAGTTTGTATAAGCGCCATCTATCGTCAAATAGCTGTAACGTTAACTCTAAATTCTAGCTACGGCTTAAAGCGCCTCTGCTACTCGCCCTTAGATGGCAAAACATGTTCTAAAAAGACAACTTGTATAGAATATTTAAATAAAGCCAAATTGTAAAAGAACTTTGCTTAGTTTTATCAGAATTAAATTATTCTGTGACAGGGGAAAGTTCATAAACTTATTCTACAGCTGTAGAGATTAGATTATGTCTACGATAGACATCTTGCTATTTCAACATATTGAATATAAATTGTCGAAATTGTTGCATTTTCTTCGCTTTAAAGTTTCGAGTTTTATCCGAAAAGAAATACGGTTTTTATCGAAAGAAAATACGGTTTTAGTCGAAAGAAAATACGGTTTTTACATCTAAAGTAGGTTACTTTAGACTTTCGCGATTCGAACAATAATTATTACAATCACAAACCTCTTTATTGTATACCTGTTTACAAAAAGTAATAAAAGCACAAAACTCCTTACTACGTTAGTACAATGGGCGTTCTTATAGCTTAAGACGATCTCTTCCAGACAACCTTTGGATAAACAGTATCAAAAATAATGATCAAGACTTACCTAACACTTGTCTTGCATTGCAAGAAGGCCTACTTACCTTATAATATTTTCAAACAAAAACAAATAAGTTTAATTGTTAGTTTTTTAATTATCTGTGTGTGTTCCAAAGAGTTATTTCATTTCATTTCATTTTCAATATTTTCTGCATATTTATTTATAGCTATTTCATTAGTTTCCAATTTATTTTAAAATAATTTTTTTTAGGTAGATAATAACGGCTGACTTACCTAATCATATTTTCTGCATATTTATGGCTATTTTATCTATTTCCTATATCGGACTACAATCTGACTATGGCAAAGAAATGGGTAGACATGCATGCATGCTTTATGTATTTTAAAGTCAAGATATCTTAAACTACAGTTTTAACGTGCATTTTTGTGCCTATTTAATGAATATCGTTTGACTTATCTTGACTTTGACTCCTATTTTTTTTAATCTTCTAGGGGGTCAAGGAATTCCAATCGAAATCAAATCCCAAAATTTTTAGGTAGATAATAACGGACCCAGTGCCGGGCTAGCCTGTGTTAAGTCGGCTTGTGTTTATCCTAATTGTTTAATGACAGTCCAGTTCAGTCCACCGATATTCGCTGCAGGCCAATAACATCCTACCTTGTAATTTAGTAGTTTGGTACGGACGACGCGTTAGACGCTATTAACAGACTTCAAAATAAGGAGGAGGTTTTCAATTCGATTGTATATATTTTTTTAAGATAGTGTTTGTTCTAGGTAGTGTTGTTATTGTTAGGGGCTGGTGTATTGCTTACCATCAGGCAAACGACCAACTCGTCACGTCATTCAGTTACATAAAAAAACATTTCTCGAGATACACGCGGGCAAAGCCGCGGGTAAAAGCTAGTAAATTTTAATTCAATGCGATAGCTAACGCGGCCACATTACCGCGAGTATCCGATATCACGGCCGCAGCCGGCGGATTAAAGAGCTATCATTGTAATTTTTTACCGAACATTTTGATCGTTTGTAAATTGTTCAAATTGTTTAACGATCGGTTTGGACGATAACGATTGTTTAGAATTGCATAATTTTAGTGTTGTGTCGATATGGTTCTTCTACCGACATGCCAAAGTAGGTAACTACCTAATTAACTAAATTATGTAGTTATATAATACAGTTTTCAAAGATACATCAAAACTTCTTGTCGAAGCAACGCGTGACTAAATGCTGGCCTATATTTTGGCCAAAGGATAAGCATTGCCATTCAACGTGACAATGCTGCCAGCATTTTGGGAACGTTGCCCACTGGTAGTGGTTTATTAGATTAGATTAGTTATTAGTATTTTTAATTTGTTTTTGTAAAATATATTTTTCACAATTATTATAATTCTTGGACATGCCGGTTTCTTACGATGTCTTCCTTTACCGTTGTTAGAGCGAGTGTTAAATTCGCACAATAACTTAAGAATGTCAGTGGTGCTGGGTCATCGGGATTCGTACTAGATACTCGGGTACGTCAGATCGAAAGTCGCACGTGCAACCACTAAGCCACACTCGCTTAAAATATAATAATACCCATGTTGTTTCCTGCTGGTAAAATTACAAAATGCTATATTATATTTATAACTAACTACCTGCGGTCTTCCTACCCACCTATTGATTGTATGTGACCTAATTTGGTTGGGGTGGGTGACCGAATTAAAATTTCGCTACCTATTCAATATACTCATATAAATGATAACAGTACCTACCTCCCGTAAGCAGGCCGAGGTATAAATAGGTAGTTATCAACTGTGAGCATTGAGCATGCTGCATATAACTAGAAATATTTAATTTTCTTTGATATAACCACGTGATTTAACTGTATAGAATTTGGTAGCTAGGTATGTATATACAGCAATGCCACAGAATAAATTTGTGCATAGTATATATAATCTCCATAGAATTAGGTAGAAGTATGTAGGTGTCACGTACTGCGCTATTGCTAGGAATAGTTAATTTGTGCACGCCAGGTCCATTTTTATAAAAAATATGCTATGCTATAAATATGCTATTTAGACTGTAAAGTTAAATTAATTTATAATGTATTTTAACGTGCATTTAGTTTTGTGGACTTTCAATAAAAAAATAATAAAAAAAAAATGTCTCAGGGTGATGATTTGACGAATGCAGTGCTGCGCTACGCAGTGCTTTTTAACCGGCCTCAAAAGGAGAAGGTTCTCTGTACGATTGTTTTTTTATTGTTTGTTACCTCAGAACTCTGTCATTCATGAACCGATTTGGAAAATTCTGTGCGTTGGGTTCGGCGTGGCACTTACCATTAGGTAAAAGACTTGTACGCCTAATCACTCTAAAAAAGAACTAGGTTTTGTTATTCATAAATTACTGCGATACCTAGCGCTTCTATACCTAATAATGAAGCCAACGATAGAGTACAATCAAATTAAAGGGCATTGCACAAGGGCGGCTCCAGCTGTGTGACAGGTATCTAGGGCTGCCAAAACTGAAGGAAATTCCGAGCCAAAAATTAAATTAGGGAAAAAAAATTCGACACTCGACTTAGTGACCACCATAGCTTAATTGGGCAGAGCACTTCCCGCGCTGAGGGAAGATTGAGGTGCGAGTTCAACTACCAGCCGGTGGTCGTGTTTTTTCTGTCAGAAAAACTTTGTTTAAATTAGGTAGGTAGGTAAATGGTATAAAAATTAAATAAATATGTAAATATATAAAGGCTTTTACCAAAACAGAATTGGAAACATTCTATTAATTTTCAGCTTGATTTCTTTGAGAATCATCTTGCTAAGTAGGTAGGGATATAAGTCCTTAAAGTGATGCTAAAACTAACTATACGTACATATACATAACTACCCTTAGGTACCTAGTTTTTTACCATCGATGTCGTCTTCATGTCAACGAAAATCGACAATGTTTGCCTTAGATGTAAGTACCTATTTATTGAGCAATGAAAAAAAATGTGAGTGAAAGAAAATGAATAGCGCAAACATTTGTTTCGTGTCTCGGTGTTGTAGGACCATGGTCCTCATAGTTCCTGGTTCCCTAGATACAGGAAATCTTAGTTGAGGCAAGGATCTATGTATGTTACCTGTATTTTATGCAAATAAATGAATCTTGAATCTTGAATCTTGAATCTTGAATCTTGAATCTTGAATCTTGAATCTTATGTGATCGTTGGGCTATATTATAACTATGTTATACCTATAATTGTCTATATTTTAATATCTACTATCAGACCCTTCTTTTATTTACCTAGTTTTCGGGATTAATCATTCATCCCCGGGAGATTTTTCAAAATGGCAGGAGTTTGAATTCCATAAAATTTACCGGCAGACTCTGTTAATGCTGGCAACCCTACCCCGGCTCAGCTGTGCACATCCGACAGCCGGAAGCGTGCCGGAAGCAGGTGTTCGAATGAGCACTACACGCTGCAGTGCAAGTGTGCACTGGCCCGTACGAGCCTTTGCATTAGTGAGAAAGGGACACTATTTTAGGAAAACATTAAGATCTGTGATAAGATAATAATTGATAATTATTATTATAGTGTCAGTTTGTTGGTCACAAAAGCCAGACGATGCGATGCGTGACCAAAATGCTGGGACCCTTCAACGAATAAAATAGTTATTTAAAAAAAAAATAAGAACAGATTTCAAGACTAAACTTATATTTTTTGTTTTTGTTATTTTTTTCTAAAAGTGCTAAATCAATTTCGATAAAATGTATATATGGGACCACCTCTGAAGTATGACCTGCCAAACAAAAAACGGATCATCAAAATCAATTCATAATTGGCGGAGTAATCGCGAAACAAACATACAAAAAAAAATACAATCGAATTGAGAACATCGTCCTTTTCGGAATTGGCGGAGTAATCGCGAAACAAACATACAAAAAATACAATCGAATTGAGAACCTCGTCCTTTCGAAGACGGTTAAAAATGCAGCAAGCATATAGACACTTACCTAGTTTATAAATTCACCCGCTTGTTTCGAACGATGACATCACGACTCAACATCGCCCTACACTTTTGTACCTTGGTACTTGTATTCTGTGCCAACACTCGCGTCCTGTGACCTGATTTCGTGATAATGCGCAGACGCACATTACAGCATGAGTTTTTGAACAGGGATCGCTATGGGAACCATCCTAAATAACAACATATAGAACAATGTGAAGTTACAAATCTATTCACTTTTCAAACTTATTAAACCTATTAAACCTGCTAAATGCAGTTTTAATGGATTTGTAATAATTTTAGTATGAATTTTTTCGTGAGGTCGACTAATTCGACAAACTACGTGAGTCCTAGCTGTTTTATTAAATATTTATAACGAATTTGTAATATATCCTTATTTTGTGGAATTGAATATAGACGAGCATATCGTTCGCCTGATGCACCGCATTATCGCAGTGCCACCTAGAACTTTTAATACCAGGACAAGCATTGCGTAGCACTGCATTGCGCTTATAACCCCGAGACAGATATTTTACGTACCTGAAACACAAAAAACCGAGCATATCGTTCGCCTGATGCACCGCATTATCGCAGTGCCACCTAGAACTTTTAATACCAGGACAAGCATTGCGTAGCACTGCATTGCGCTTATAACCCCGAGACATCAGATATTTTACGTACCTAAAACAAAAAAAAACTGAATAGTACTATACTAATACCTGTGGTATAATGCCATGCAAGTTTATCTGTCGTGAAAATATACCAACGTATAATAAATACGTTGGTGGACGTAGAATGGACCGTGGCGAGCGAGTGGACACGAACGGCTGGTTACTACGCCTAATAATCTTGATACTTTCAATTTAATTGCCTAGCCTGCAGGCCTTCCCACTTTCCACTAGTTCTTCAAGCACAGAATACTAAGGGACAGAAGCATCACTCCGCAAAGAAATTTAAACAAATAGCGACTCTTGCTATGACGCAATGAAATTCATATTCATATTCATATTCATTTATTTGCAAAACTAAGTGTACAAAGGTCTTATTCTATAGTACATGTACTTAAAACTTAGTCGCCTTTTTCAGACATCGCAAATTGGGCGGGAGCTGTTCATGCAAAATATTAAATATTATTGACAAAAGTATTTATACTATACTACTATACTGTACTATAGTATTTATACTATACTATGCTATATTGTATACTATATATAATTATATTTTATTATATTATACACATTTTATTTACCAATTTTAAAATATACATTTAAAGTGTAGAAACAATGTGTTGACAAGAAATGTTTTAGTTTATTGTTGAAAGATAAATATTTTGGTTCCTTTTTAATTTCTATGGGTAAATTATTAAATATTCTAACTGCCATGTAATATGGACTGTGGTTAAGCATTTTGATTCGGGAATATGGCAAGTATAATCTTGATTTGTGGCGAGTGTTTAAGTTATGTGTGTTTTCTACTTTTGTAAATATATTTTTATTTTTGAATACAAATGTGCATAAATCTTGTATATATATTGAGACTAAAGTTAAAATTTTGTATTTTATGAAGTAAGGTCTACAGCTTTGGTCGTTGTCTATTTGTGCTATAATTCTTAAACATTTTTTCTGCAATATAAACAAGTCATTGGAGTTTACACTATTTCCCCATAACATCACGCCGTATCTCAACCACGAGTGTGCGTATGCATAGTATGCTGATAATGTGGTTTCTGTATTTGTGCTGTGTTTGATTTCGAACAGGGCATATGTAAATTTGGATATTTTCGATTTTATGTGATCTATGTGATTTTTCCAGTTCATGTGTGTATCTATTTTGATTCCTAAAAGGTTAAAAGATTGTACTGTTTCTAATAAAGTATTTTTGTAGTTAATGTTTATATTTAGACTAAGGTTGTTGTAGGATCGAAATTGCATTATTTTAGTTTTATTATAGTTTATTTCTAAATTTAAAGATTAAGACTGAAAATAAAATGGAAACAAAGCGTGCAAAAAAAACTAATGTTAGATTAAAAAAAGAAAGTATACAGAAAAACAGCATCTCGCAACTAAGAAGACATGTGACTGGTTGGAGTGTATTCAATGCAAGGAATGGTTCCATGAGGACTGCATTGAGGATCCAGCAAAATGTTAGACTTGCAACAAATAAAACTCCTCTTTTAATGTCTAATAAGCAGTAGTGCGCGAGCATTACTGTGTTCCGGTTTGAAGGGCATTGTTGCCAGCGCAATTACTGGGCATTATGAGACTCAAGAGCTAATTGTCTCAGGGTGACGAGCGCAGTGCAGCGCCGCGCAGGATCTTGCAAAACAAAGTTCTGGGTGGTGCTGTTATTGTTATGGGCTGGCGTATTGCTTACCATCAGGCAAACGACCAGCTCGTCTCGTTATTCAGTCACATAAAAAAAAAACTGGTATGGGCGTCTTTCCCTAATACCGTTAGGCATCTCCCTCATATATATGGGATAGATGCCCAATCGACTATATAAAAATAAATGGCTGTAGTTCCTAGAAATGTTTTTTCATTTCAGTTCACACAAAAATATGTGATTTGAAGAAGTTATTCAATAGTTTTTTTCTATCTCCATTTCAAATATATTTTTATACATATTTTTTTCAAAACTATAGGCATCTCTCCCAAGTTTACCCTACATGTTCATGAATCATGATGTACTATTTTATTTTTCTATTTTTTATGTTTTTTTTATAACTATAATGAAAGCATCAAGACCACTCCAACAATATGTACATATATAACGGTCCAGCGCGACACGCACGCGTGCACCGTACGTACATACATACCTACATTTGTATAGATAGCTGAGTAGCGACGCTTACCGATAGATAAGCAGAGTGCATACGCCGGCCATATACTTACCAACATACGTAGTATATTTCAAAATGTGTAGGTCCGTTTTCCCCGCTACGGGGACAACATACGTAATTAAATTTTCGTACCATTGTCCCCTTTACGGAGATACAGCCACTAGGTTAGGTTATGTTAGAACTGTGACCACACAGCGCGAGCCGAGCGAGCGAAGCGAGCGTGCCGTGGCAGCGGCCGGCGAAGCGCCAGAAAGTAGTTTTCCCATAGGTATAAAGTTTACTTTACTATATCAACGGAAACAGAGTAAAGGGACGTCGGGACGTATTTTTAAATATTTTATTAAAGTACCAGTATCCCCGTTTTACAGGGATACGGCTTACGGGGGCAACGGACCTACCTACACCTTTCAACATAAATATATTAAATCTTTACTCGTGGTAGGTCTCTCGTACGCAGGCTCAGGCCGTCTGGGCAGGTACCACAGCTTTGCCAGTTATTCTGCCGCCAAGCAGTAGTGCGTAAGCATTCCTGTGTTCCGGTTTGAAGGGCACTGTAGCCAGCGACATTACTGGGGCATATGAGATTTTAATATCTGATGTCTCGGGGTGATGAGCGCAATGCAGTGCTACGCAGTGCGTTTTATGGTATTAAAAATTCTGGGTGGCACTGCAATTATTATGGGCATGCATTGCACTTACCATCAGGCGAACGACTTGCTAGTCTCATCCACTCAGTTCCATAAAAAAACTTACTACTCGTCTCAACACTCAGAATAGAAAGAATAGACTAAACTCTTTATTATTACACCATGATACAGAAACAAAACTAAAATAACAATTAATTAAATACTAGCGTCACAATGGACAGTTGTATCGCTAGCGAACTCTTCTAGACAACCCACTCAGTACCATAATAAAACTTTATACTACACCTGCTCGGAAAGTACCTTGATACATTATCAAATTTACGGTAGAAAGTACGTCATTGCATATCGAACAAATATGCGGCGAGAAAACGCATCTGAGCGGGAGAGAAAAGTGTATGAAAATCCATTTCTTACGTGGTTTTTCTTTTTTAATTTTGGGTAAGACTATGCGCTGGTAACCTAAATATCAAAAGCCAAAAAGTTTTTACAGTGAGTTTTTATCTCCAAGTTCGCAAAATGACACTGGCCACTAGCTGTGAGTTGGATGGTGTCAAACAATTTGAAAAAAGAACATCGCAAACATCTCAAACAAACATTAATGGAAAAAGTGTTACATTAAGCTTCACTAACTGCAACAATTTCAATATACATTTCAATTAGTAAAGATTTAGTTTTTTATTTTCCTCGTAGGTGTAGTATAAAGCACTATGTATCACTCGAGAGAAAGTGCGATTCCCGATCTCGGGTGTTTTAAACGACACCCTCGACGGTAATCGGTCACTTTCTCCTCTCGGTGAACAATGTACTATTCTTTTGCATAGGTGTCGGGCCCGACCTAACTAACCGGCGAAAAATATGATAAAAATGTTAAGATTATTTAATACATTATTTAATTGATTACGTAAGAAAATCATAAATATATTGAAAATAAAAAAGTAAAAAATAAAAATAAAAATGTACGTAAAATGAACCTCACCATTTAAAGAGCCAACGTTACGCAACCGACGACGCTCCGCTCTACATGCATAAAATAGCAATTGCAAATTCTTATAACACGAAATTACCAACGCAACGTTACCCGCGCGCTGAGATAACGCGTTCCAATTTTGAAAATGCGTGCTACATTTTACTTTTTAAAACCAGACGGCCAATGAAATAAAAATGCCGCCATGCCGCCATGTAAAAAAATGCGTATTAAAAAGTTTTTATGTATGTAAATATAATTATTTAATATAATAGGTAGGTACTATATACAGGCAAGCCAAGGAATGGGACACCTTACAAGCGTCTCTGATTCCCGATACTTATAATTTAGGTGTCTTCAAGTCCAGAGTGAATCGGTATCTTCTAGGCAAGCATGATTCATCGTCGACCGCGTCATCACTTTCCATCAGGTGAGACGGTCAAATTTTTGCCTGTAAGGTAATAAAAAAAAAATATAGGTATATATTTTTCAAGACAAGCTTTTAACAAATTCGTAATCGGAACCGCAAGCAAATTAAAATGATGTTTGGGCTCATTTTAAATATCATTATAGTACTTAGTAACTATTGATAGCGACTGAGTGTTGTAGAACCATGGTCCTTTTGGACCCCCGCGTCACACTTAAACAAGATTTTTCTTGAAACAATATTTTTCAAGACAAGCTTTTAACAAATTGGTAATCGGAACCGCAAACAGATTAAAATGAGCCCAAACACAGTTTACGATGACCCGTCAAAGAGTTCCATTGCCCACCTTCCGTCTCCATCATCAGATCAGCTGGCTGTCACCATAATATAGCATTGTCATCGGACTTGATAAGTATGCAAAATTTCAACTCCGTAGGATAAGAGGAAGTGGTTCTAATTCAACTTGCAAGATTCCACCCGACAAACAAAGTTACGTACGTCTGTCTATACATACATACATACATTGAAAGTTTTTTTTTATTGCGAATTGGCTTGCGTTTGACCACTATGTCACCTGATGGTAAGCGACGATGCGGTCGACGATCTAGCACGCTTACCAAGATAGTACCTCGAGACTTGAAGATTCCTAGATTGTAGCTATCGGGAAAGACGTCAGTCTTTCTCCGACAGGGAGTTCCACTCGTTAGCAGTGCGCATAATAAAAATGGAAGCGAAGCGCTTAGTGCGCGCGGGAGGAATGTCCACCATGGAACGGTGGCGGGTTGCCGTACGTCTTGTAGTCCGATGATAAAATGGGGATGAGGGAATCGGTGCAATTCCAACGCACACTCTCCGAAAGTTAATTAAAAGCTAGATAAAGCAGCTACAACTTGTGTCTCTAAGTCTAGAGAGAATAGGCATCTCATGGGCAAGCGTGTTCCATCTTAGGCCGCATCTTCTTTCCATCAGGCGAGATGTCGTCAAACGTATGCTCATTTAATATTCATTTTTTAATTCGGCCGTTTGGTCAGGCTCAAGTCTCTAGGCTCATACCGCCTTGTCTTACGTAGTTTTTATTTGATAGTTTAATATTCCATTTATTATACTTTTGTTGAGAATGAGGGTCATCAGCAACAAGCCAGACCCTCTCCTAGTGCTTCAATAAAGTGGTGGAACTTTATTCAAGCTTTCCATGGACTTTTTGGGAGAACACAAATAGCAATGTATTTCTCTATTTTGTTTCATTTGCCTACATTCGTGCACGTTTACGAACACATAATGGTTAATATTCCACCGATATTACACATGATCACTCGAAATAACACTTGTTTGGAAAATAAAACATAATCGAACTGTATCACTTTTCACTTCCCGCCAAAAAGTCCTGTCCATATATAAATTTAAAAATATGCGTAAAAAAAAAAGAAAAACTGTTTTTTAAATTTAGAACTTCAGATAAGGAGGAGTTGTGAATATTTTGTTATAATTTATAAGTTTTAGCTATGACTTAGTTTAGTACCTACATAAATAATGAATGGGCAAACTAGTACTTTTAATATATTATACACCTACCTACCTACATATATTATTTCGTGAATTGATTATTGATTGCTTTTTGATTAGGTATAAATATTCCATAGAAAGCTGGTTTTTTATGCAACTTAGTGACGAGACGAGCTGGTCGTTTGCCTGATGGTAAGCAACACACCTTCCCATAACAGTTATAGCACCACCCAGAACTTTGTTTTGCAAAATCCTGCGCGGCGCTGCACTGCGCTCGTCACTCTGAGACAGTTAGCTGTTAAGTCTCAAATGCCCAGTATTTTCGCTGGCTACAATTTCAAACCGGAACACAGTAATGCTTGCGTACTACTGCTTGGCGGCAGAATAACTAGCAAAGTGGCGGTACCCACCCAGACACCCAGAAGTTTCTCACATACAAGAAACTTACCGCCAGTAAAATTAATAGAAATATAGTGTTCGAAATTCGGAAATGCTCTATATATTTAGGTAGGTAACGTCAACCGTTTCTCATTTCAGAAAAAACACAAAAAAATGCTTGAACGATTATTATTTTTTAAATGTTACTGTGGCACGGAAACTAATCGTGATTACCTTTTTTTAATTTTATATTTAAGGCCGAGACGGACGTCTGAAACGTAAAAACACATAGATACTTACCTACTGTATAACGCATAGAGGGCTACGAAAGTTACTGTTATCTTGGCATATCCTCTCTAGGCGAGACGCCCATAAAGTGTTCAGTTTATTATCTCAACGTTCGCGAACAACGGTATACGGTACTTGATGCGCGCGCCGCTCCCCCCTCGCTGCTATTGTTACGAAGCGCCCATCAAGTAGCGGATTCGAGGCGGAGAATAATTCTACCTCTGGTGTATATTTTCTTCGCTTATTACTCTTAAAATAAACCAAAAACCGTTTGAATTCTTATATGAAATTAATCAGTAAAAAATTGTAGATTTTTTCATATACATTTCATATGTGATATGTTTGTTTTTATGGTAGTAATAGCGTCTTTCAAATAAATTCCTTATCTCTCTGGCGTGGAATTTAAACGCGGTACTTTATAGGCGTCCACGTCCATGTAGTACCGTATTTCTGCTGCGTTGTTGTGGAAGAGGGGAATTCGGTACTTGATCGGTCTCGGAGCAACCCTTCGTCTTATTCTCCATCCTTGTCTTGCACGACGGTCGACTGCGCCGCTCTAGGTAAAGGTTGTAATCCAGTTTTGGTAGTTTTAAAAACTTTTGTCGCAAAGCGCTTTTTTTTCATTTTGCTGTTGGCATGGATTTGTAATTGGTATTTAGCTAGCACTTATTAGGTAAGTTTTCTGATTAAAGCTCTAAAAAAAATAATCTAAAAACCACGTTTTAATGCGTCTTTTGAGGTTAGGTCGCCATTACATGCTAATAAATGGATTTAAAATGTATTGTCATCGAAGTGTGTAAAAAGCTACAATGAACGTGAATAGTGCAAGATTCGCTTATGAATAGATACTATAGCCTTACTCCTCCTCCTCCTTGCGTCGTTTTCCCCATGCTGGGGTCGTGACCACGTCATGGTATCACTTTCTCTCTTATGATTATTGCGCCACCTGTTCCGGCTTTCAGCGATGTGCACAGCTTCTGACACTTTGCGCGCGGTGCGGATTTGGTCGTACCAGCGCATGGGGCTTCTCCCTCTTGGTCTTTTGCCCTCTACTTTCCCGGTGACGATCAGTTTTTGGAGATTATCTCCGGGTTTACGCGCTATGTGGCCAAAGAATTAAAAAATCCTCCGAAAGCAGACGTTGGACAGTCTCGGTTTATTCTCAATTTTGAGTTCTTTTAGCACCGATTTGTTTGTTCTGTGCGCCGCGCCGTCCACGGTATGCGCAGCATTTTTCTCCAGCATCACATCTCAAAGGCGTCAATTCGTTTGCGGTCGGCTGGTGTCCATGTCTCCGCTCCATAGAGGAATATAGTGAACACCAGAGACTTGACTAGTGATCGTTTTGTCTTGTTGGAGATGCCTAACCTTACTAGAGTTATACCACAGGTTATACTTAAAAGTGCAGCCACAGAATACGTGCTGCCCAAAGAAATCGTTTAAGCTATCATCATCACCTACCCATTGTGTTCCCTTACCCAAACGTTGAGACCCGGTCCTTCCTCAAAGAGAAAGCATGCGCCGAGGTAGGATTATTATTGCAAATTAATATGCCAGTGTTTTCTCCTTTCCTGTAAAACGGAGCAAAGCGGTTCGATTTGATTTTTTGCACAAAGATACGAAGAGTGACATAGGCTAATTTTCAACCCGGAAAGACGAAAAGTTCCCTAAGGAAACGCTATAGGTAAATCTCATTCCAGCGGACAAAGTCGCGCGTACCCGGAAAGATGAAAAGTCTTTTAAAAACATCAGCAATAATACTGGTTTAAGACATGGTGGTAAGCCACCACCATCTCTTAAACCAGTATTATTGTAAGCTTACTTCCGTTTTCCGTACCACGAAGTCCTAAAAAAAGCTTACTTTGATATTGTATTGTTGAGAAGTTTTGGTGACGTTATCGTAAATCACTCATTCAAGTGTTTTTTGACAGCTGACACTTCGCAGGAACAAAATCAATATGGTTTTTTTTTGTTTTTTACACTTACTTAATAGTTCTATCTTTAGCCACTATCTCGCCTGATGTGAAGCGATGATGTGGCCTAAGATGGAGCACATAGATCTAGAGAGAGACGGCAGTGGAGCGGCTGCTCAGACCCGTCTCCCCGATGGTTCACCGAACATCATCCCGAAACACAACTAGGTCGCTTGACGGCATGGCTTTGTTCGGTGGGTGGTATTACAACCACGGCCAGAGCCTACCACTCCAAAGAAGTTTTATGAAGCTCATATGATAAGAATCAGAGTAATATGATTGTAAGCTTGAAATAAACCGTTCTTGTAGCATGATTGTCTTGTAAAAGTTGGTGGTTAGCCCCCAGGAATTCATTAACCAAAAATATGTATTAGAACTATAGTTCTAATAAATAAAAAAATTATAATTATACATTTTCTATTTAGGTATTACTTTTTACATGAAAGGACAATTTAATTAATACTAGGTATATTATTATTTATTTTTTGTATCTTGACATAGCTAACTGTACAATTATAAAAATGTTTTTTTTTTTATGAATTATTATTTTTTCTTTTTGACTCGTAATTTTTATTATGAATAAATGACTATTGACTATTTATATCAGCGCATAGCATCTTACCAGCACTGGTAGCAGGCGCAAAGCGTCCCGCTCCGCGCCTACGTAGTTATGGCGCGAACGTACTTTTGCCCACTTTGAAATACGGCGCCCGCGGCGGACAAGGACGTATCTTGCGTAACGTGTGCGTTACGGTACATGGTGGGAAGATTTATCAAAATGTGGGTAGTTGCGTCCCAAAATATTTGCCACTAAAACTACACTTTACTTGTGGTAGGTCTCTCGTATGCGGGACACCGTCTGGGTAGGTACCACAGCTTTGCCAGTTATTCTGCCGCCAAGCAGTAGTGCGCAAGCATTACTGTGTTCCGGTTTCAAGGGAAAGCCAGCCAGTGAAATTACTGGGCATATGAGACTTAATATCTGTTGTCTCGGGGTGATGAGCGCTATGCATTGCTTATTTTAATATTTAAAGTACTGGGTGGCACTGTAATTGTTATGGGCAGACGTGGCGCTTACCATCAGACGAACGGCTTGCTCGTGTTCCATAAGAACAACTACAAGGGCAGTGTAGACACTGATAAAACTATACGCCAACTATAGGCATAGTTAGACAACTAGATACTCTCTGTGGTGTGGTGGTTGAGCTGGTTACTTATGTACCTAGCTATTGGCTCAAATCGCATATTCCACTGGGTGTATGCGATTTGAGCCAATAGCTAGGTATACTGAACCCAACACAAAAATAATTTTCCAAATAGGTTATAAATGACGGGCTTCTATTGTAACAAACATAAAAAAAACAATCGAATTGAGAAACCTCCTCTTTTATGAACTCGGTTAAAAAGAAAATAATAACCTATTATTTCATTTTACCATGTCACTTAGTGATAGGACGAGCAAATCATTCGCCAGATGGTAAGCGCCACACCTGCCCATAACAATCGCAGTGCCACCCTGAACTTTTAATACCATAAAAACCACTGCATTGCGTTCATCACTCCGAGACATCAGTTATTAATCACATATGCCCAGTATTTTTTTTTAATATTTTCCCACCATGTGAATTAATAGTACATTATGTACGGGAATAGTTTAAAACTAAGTAATTATAGTGTTGCCATTATATAAGATGCAAGGCTATTTGTGAACATTGTTTCTGGCCAATAAAGTATGTATTAAGTTAAAGTATTTATAAGTTATAAAGTTTTTTGAAATAAATAAATAAATTATATATTTGTATGTTATGTTAGTCTGTAAGGTAGGTACATTCTATGGTCCTCTGTTAATTTTACTTTATTGCACTTTAATACTGCCTAAAATAAATAAATAAATAAAATAAATAATCGTAAAACCATAATAAATGCCGGTTGCCACCTTATCCGCTGCGCGCTGACGGCTGTCTTGGAGCGGGCGCTTTTTTCCATCGAGAGCCCATCCGAGAACGGAAAACAAAAAGGCGGGATTTATACATTTTTTTATTATTTTATTTATTCCTTTTCACTCTGTATTTTATTTTCGAGAAATTTTTGCATATCGCCCGGCCCGAGTTATTGTTGATAGTGATGGGGATTATTTGCTCGTCTAAATAATGTAACTTGGCTTAGACTACGTACCCAGAAAGTAAATTCAAATAGCGTGTGAAAACTGTTCTAATAAATAATAAATTTTTAGAAAAAAAACAAGAACCGACTTCAAGGCTAAACATTATTTTTTTCAAAAAGTGCTGAATCAATTTCGCTAAAGTTTATATGGGACTACATCTGAAGTACGACCCACCAAACAAAACAAGAATCATCAAAATCAATTCATAATTGGCGGAGTAATCGCGTTACAAACATACAAAAAAAACGTACCGTCGAATTGAAAATCTCCTCCTTTTTGAAGTCGGTTGAAAAGTATACTATCATCATCATCATCAGCCCATCACGTTCCCACTGCTGGGACTCAGGCCTTCCCTCCTAGAGTCTCTTAAGTCTCTCTCATAGATAGAGTGTGGGCCATAA
This sequence comes from Petrophora chlorosata, assembly GCA_951640565.1. Classification (NCBI taxonomy): domain Eukaryota; kingdom Metazoa; phylum Arthropoda; class Insecta; order Lepidoptera; family Geometridae; genus Petrophora; species Petrophora chlorosata. Next base: position 8,913,403 of record OX621212.1, read on the forward strand.
TCCACCACGCTGGCCCAGTGCGGGTTGGTGGATGTCACATCATGTCCTTGAATTTTGGTGATTGGACATGCCGGTTTCTTCACGATGTTTTCCTTCACCGTTTTTAGATAGAGTGTTCAAATCCGCACATGACAGTGGTGCGGGGCTAGCGGAATTCGAAATCAGATGCGTCGTTCGGTTCGAAATTCGCTCGTGCTTCCACTGAGCCACACTCGACTTCTAGTAATTATTCATATAGAAGACAAATATGTATAGAACATTCTGCTTCTTCAGCCTGACACTGAAACTAAATAATATTGTTAAACCCAACATAGGTAGGGCATTGTAGCCAGCGAAAAGACTGGGCATACGAGACTTTAATATCTGTTGTCGGGGTGACGAGAGCAATGCAGTGCTACGCAATGCTTTTTATGGTATTAAAAGTTCTGGGCGGCATTGCAATTGTTATAGGCAGGCGTAGCGCTTACCATCAGGCGAACGACATGCTCGTCTCATCACCCAGTTCCATAAAAAAGGTACTTACTTAGTGTAGCAGTTTAAAAGATGCTCCTATAGAAGTTTCTTGCCGTATCTCCTGGATAGTGTTAATTTTTCCGTCCTAGTCTCATATGTCCACACACTCCTACCTAAATTAAACAAAAAGTAAATATATTTTTATATAGGTAAGTTTTTTGTTGAAAAGTTTTTTTAAGCTTTTAACAAATTTGTGATCGGAACCGCAAGCAGATTAAAATGAGCCCAAACACAGTAGTAGTCTATGATTATCCGTCGAGGAGTTCCATTGCCCACCTTCCGCCTCCATCATCAGATCAGCTGGCTGTCACCATAATATTGCATTGTCATCGGACTTTGACAAGTATGCAAAATTTCAACTCCGTAGGATAATGTTTTCAGTATTTGTAAACCATTTCAGCCTATTTCCTTGATTGAAAGGGAATGTTGAATATATTTTATGTATATTCGAATCTATTGCGAGATCCTGTGTAGGGTACATATAACCAGGCCTAGCGCACTCCGCACTGTAGGTACGAAGCTACAAATACATAGCCGGACTCCGTCGGCGGGTCGCGCGTCGATACACGTGCCGTGTCAGAAGAGATAAGAGCTATGAGATAGAAAGAGAGGCGCTCTGTAGGTTAATATGACTGGTAGGTATGCAGCGATACGCGAGCTGAATTGAATTTTATTGCGTTATAGCAAGAGTCGCTATTTGTTTAAATTTCTTTGCGGAGATATGCTTCTGTCCCTTAGTATTCTGTGATATAACTACATTTTAATAGCAGTCATAGGTTAGGCACAATTTAGACTGTGGACTGTGGGTTAGGTTAAGTCAATAGGTTACTACCATTGTTAGATCGCTGGTAGGTTTTTTTTATTTAACTGAGTGAGTCGAGCAAGTTCGCGTGATGGTAAGCGCCACGCCTGCCCATAACAACTGCAGTGCCGCCTAGAACTTTAACACCATACAAAGCACTGAGTAGTACTGCATTGCGCTCATCACCCCAAGACAGTCTGGTAGGTAGGTAAGGAGTGCGACATTGCAAAACTATTGTAGCAAAGCAAAAGAAAATTTTTCTGTTGAATGTTTCATAGACTTAAATGTTATGAAGTAATAATTAGCCCATTATTTCTTTTCCAAAGTGGGGTCCACATGCCCCCAGGTAGGCGACATATTCCCGAGAGGGGTGGGCGATCCCAACGGGGACGCAGAACATTATACAGATGGAACAGGGGCCGTTAGCTATGTGAAAGAAACCGTGTGAAAATTTCCTTCGCTGTTATGGGTCACCCCGCTAAGGTTTTCCAACTTTTGGACACAATAATAATGTCGCGTAGAATAATACACACTACGTGCTGTGGAGCCTACAGTATCTATCTACCTCTCCCGCTTGAACCCCGAAACAGGGGATGAAGTGTTGAAGTACATCAAAGAAACGCTTCATGGACGGATCCAAGGACAGATAGCAATGCGACTGTCGAGGCTGGAGTCGACTGAGCCACTGAATTCAAGTCCTATAGGCTAGAACTGTTTCTGAATTCCGACTTCGGTCTGTAGGGGTAGTAATACTTGAGATACAGGGAAGGAGCGAAATTTTTGAACCCTGTGAAGTAATGTGTATGGTTTATTAAATTTTACTTTATATTTTTGTATGTATGCTAGTCTGTAAGGCATATATTTCTATGACCCTCTGTTACTTTTACTTTTTTGTTTTAATACTGCCTGAAATAAAGAGTTAATAATAATGATAAGTTAGCCTAAAGGCTCTTTCTTAGACTTCTTAGTCCGCATTTACCACATCACTAAAACAGTTGTCATCCGCCATTTTGTTCGTGGAATGTCACATGTCACTGTCACCGCCGCGTGTCTGATATTCGCGGATTGGCGGGAAAACGTTTAGCGGTGTGTGGTCCTATGGTTTGACTGGATGGACTGCAAGCACATCCTGAAATACAAAAAACAAAATGCCTAATGTAATAAATGCCTGGAAGGAACTTTTAAAAAACACGTTGATATGGCTAGCTATAGTAATATACCTACTTAGCTATTTTGTATGGACGACTTAAGTCATTTCCATATCTCCAATAATAGTCCTCGCACTTATCGGGGGCTGTCTTTGATTGCATCTTCTTAACGATGCACTTAGAGACAGTCCCCGATAAGTGTTGCCCATTACATATCTAAGGCCGCGTTCAGAAATGGGTAGATGTTCACGAGTGAATACTGGTCAGTTAATCTCAGTGACATGCCAAGTTAAAAATTAACTAACGCCTTTATGAACGGGCACCGAGTAATACAATAAGCCAGCCAATCAAAACCAATCATTTCCAAGACCGAGATTTCCCACGCTTTTGTTTATCAGATTTTACTGCGTTATTTTGGCTAATATCGGAATTTTACCTTATATTTTGTTTCAAATACACGAATCGCTTATTTTATTTATATGTACAAAAAATCAATGCAAAAATATTGCAAAATGTAAAGGAAAATGACAACTGACACTATTACCTGACAGGTGAGAATCGTAACCCGCTTTTTTTATCGGTGAATATTTTCACCTGTCAGGTGAACTTTTACTCTCCCCAATTGGTTTTCTGAACGGCTCAGGGTAAATGTCAAAGTTCACCTGAGTCATTTCTGAACGGCGTTCGGGTAATAATTACATTAACTGGGTGATTTCTGAACGCGGCCTAAATTAAATGCTCTAAGAGGCCTCTACGTGTTGGGTTTATGTCCCCGCGCAAGCCTTCCAAAGGATCGGGTGTATAACCCGTGAGAAAGAGCGACATAATAACAATAACATTAAAGGTGGGTTTCGTTGGTCGAATTTGATACAACGATGAGAAGATATACAAAAAACAGACGTGTGGCACTCGGAGACTGCCGCGGTAAAGCTATTGCATAGAATTCGGAGTGGGGGGTGTTAGGTTATTTTCGTTACGGAATTTCTGGATTCGGTCTCCACGCTCAAGGCCCGCGATAGAAGCTATGCAATAGCTTAAAAAGAAAGAAGATATAAAATGCACGCAAGAAGTCACGATCCATGTAAATTTATCGCTATCACAGAAATCAAAATCTGTTCTTGTGTTCTTTATATAGGTAGCACTTGTACTACATATTATCACTAATTCACTAATCACTAGACACTGCACTAACTCAAACGGTTTTGTTCTTTTAAGTCTTCTCGCTATATTCGTGTGGTCGAGGAGCTGGATTGCCTCGACGTTCACATGATGATGAAGCCTATGTTCGTGAGCTTCGGCGTATTTTTTAATAACTTTATCGACGAACTCTACTTTGAGATCGTCGTTTCTTATGTACCAGGGTGCGTCTAAATGAAATCTAAATGAAATTTAAAAAAATCAAAATAAAATTGTCAGTTATCACAGAAATGTAAATACATTATATATACATAGAAAGGTTTTTACTGGTGGTAGATTTTTCGTATGCGAGAGGCCGTCTGGGTGAGTACCACCGCTTTGCCAGTTATTCAGCCGCCAAGCAGTAGTGCGCAAGCATTACTGTGTTCCGGCTTGAAGGGCATTGTAGCCAGCGAAATTGGGCATTATGAGACTCAACAGCTAATTGTCTCAGGGTGACGAGCGCAGTGCAGCGCCGCGCAGGATTTTGCAAAACAAAGTTCTGGGTGGTGCTGTTATTGTTATGGGCTGGCGTATTGCTAACCATCAAGCAAACGACCAGCTCGTCTCGTCATTCAGTTAAATAAAAAAAAACATTTTATTTAGATTTCTAAATAAATTTTATTTATATTTTTGTGATATTGATGAAAATCTGCTAACCCGTACTGGGCTCGCTCTGGTGTAGTATCTAATAGTTACTAGTTTTTGTTCTGGTGGACTATAGTAGTAAAAATATGTTTTTATTTCGCCATTAGATAGGGTACCCAATTAAAAAAAGCTACTATGCCCGTACCCTCACTTTTCTGAATGCCCGAGTCCCGCAGTGGGACTGTGGGAACGATAAAATGATCGCTTTAATGAAAGTTTTTCTTACGCAGTACCAAGTAAAAAAATACAATTTTGCCCCATCAATCTACATAGCAGTTAGGTAAGTATACCTAGTACATGGTAGGTATACCTATGCAACCATGTAATAGGTACCTACCCTCTCAATCATTCATTCTGTCTATACCACCTCTATTATACAGTCGGCCCGTATTGTTCCGTTAGGTGCCTACCTACCTACATTTAATTATGTACGGTGGAAACACTGTGCTGTTTTTAGCAAACAAGCCTCGGGCGGTCGTTGCAAGCTCGTCTATAGGTATAACTGGGTAGGCATGTATGTATGTTGTGCATAAATTAAAAATAAATAGAGAGGGTTCGAAAATGAGATGCAAAATTTTCATTTCAGGTTTGAGTTTAGAGCGAGTGTAGCTCAGCGGGGACTCGTGCGCCTTTCGATCCGACGCACCTGGGTTCGAATCCCGACTCGGCCCTGCACCAATGACTTATAGTTAAGTGCAGATTTTGCACGCTCGCTCTAAAACGGTGAAAGAAAACATCGTGATGAAACCCGCTTACGCGCTTTGTAGTGGTAGGCTCTGGCCGTGGTTGTAATACCACCCACCGAACAAAGCCGTCAAGCGACCGTCTGTCGTGTTTCGGGATGATGTTCGGTGAACCATCGGGTAGACGGATCTGAGCAGCCGCTCAACTACCGTCTCTCTCTAGATCTATGTGCTCCATCTTAGGCCACTTCATCGCTTCACATCAGGCGAGATAGTGGCCAAACATAGAACTGTCAAGCGTAAAAAAAAATACATAACTCTACCTCGAGAAACCCTCAAATTACGGTTAAAACCGAATCAAAAACCTTAACCAAATCGAACCAAAACTACTGAAACAAAAGAAATACCTATCACAAGCCCATCATGTTCCTACTGCTGGGACACGGGCCTTCTCTCATAGAGAGAGTGTGAGCCATAATCCACCACGCTGGCCCTATGCGGGTTGATGAATGTCACAAGTCCTTGAATTTTTGTGATAAATTCTTGGACATGCCGGTTTCCTCACGATGTTTTCCTTCACCGTTTTTAGAGCGAGTGTTAAATCCGAACATAACTTAAGAAAGGCAGTGGTGCGGGGCCAGTGGTATTCGAACTCGGGTGCATTGGATCAAAAGTCGCACGCTCTCCCACTGAGCCACACTCGCTCTCGTTTATCAATACTTATTACCAAATTCCACAGAAGGTTTAATAGTACCAAGGTACAAATTGTTCGCAAATAGCCAAAATGTCTACCTAATGTTATTTCGTAGTCGGTGAAATGGTAGGTGAGGCTGTTTCCGTGCTTCTCACCTTTCATTGGAGACAATTAAAATTACCAGTTACGTGACGCGCTGTGGACGGGGTCTAGGATGTGCGAAAGATGTTGGATGCGGTAGATTCTTCCCATTACATAGTACCCATTGTACTACCATAGTTAAGGACTGTTATTGTCTATTTCTTTAATTTGGTATACAATAAAGAGTTTTTCTATTATATTCTAATTTTTTTTTCATTTTTAATGTCAAGATCACCGGTGCTTCGCTTCCCTGTATCCCAGTAACAACGGGACTAAGGAATTGTGATACTGTGTACAATTTATTGACACTTTTCAACAGAAAAACAAACAAAATAAAAGTCTAAATATTTAAAAACTAAACTAAAAGATATTAAATACTATGTACATGCGGGTATCGGTTGAGCCAACTGAATGGCCTACAGATAATTCAACCGATACCCGTCGTCCGGCAACGTGAACAAAATGCTGGCGGCGTTGCCTCCACTGTAGGTGCAGTCTTCTTTTTTCTTGTTCCTCTTTGTTGTATCTATGAATAAGCTGTCATTCTAAGTCATTATAAAGAGGAAATTGTTGATCAAGTTACCGATGTTTTTAACCTAAGAGAATTGGTCAGAAATTGCGTAAAGATTTTACGATGGCGAAGATATTTTTTTACGTTATGTCAAAAGAAAACACGGTTTCTAAAGGTAGACACGGTTTCTAAAGGTGACAGGCTGATGATGATGAAAACACAAACACAAAGTCAGAAAAATCGTGTTTTACTTGGGCGTAAAGGTATAGTACTGATATTTCTATCGTAGAGATGTTCTCTACTGAGCGAGAACTGGCTCCCAGTCCCAGGTCGTCCGAATTGGAAAAAAATCGAGGTGCGTAGAAGTCGGGCTACAACCACCAGCTTTTTCGTGAATTCGATAATTTTTAAATACAAACAGTTTCTTTCGTTCAAGCCCAACAAGGAGTTTTGATGTTAGCGGGAGTTGTACTGAGCGGCGCCCGTGCGACGCCTCATTTTCAGTGCTCTCTCCCGCGGTCTATGACGTCATCGCGGCAAGTGGAGGGAGATTTTAAATTTAATAATTCTTATTAAGCTATTGCATAGCTTCTATCGCGGGCCTTGAGCGTGGAGACCGAATCCAGAAATTCCGTAACGAAAATAACCTAACACCCCTCACTCCTAATGCTATGCAATAGCTTTACCGCTGCAGTCTCCGAGTGCCACACATCGTTTTTTTTTTTAATATTCATATATATATTTTTATTTGTATTCATATTTTTATTTTTATTCTTTTTTTGACATGTAATTTTTATTATGAATAAATAACTATTGACTATTGATAGATAGATAGATAGATGAACGCTTTATTGCAAACATTAAATTAAAGATATTACATATATACAATTGATGAAAGTATAACAATGGGCGGCCTTATCGCTAAAAGCGATCTGTTCCAGGCAACCTTTCCAGTGAGGTCAAACATAATAAGTATATCATTTTTGTAATTTTTACACGATTTTTTCATGTCGCAATTTATCTGATATGCCCGCCGGCGCCGGCGCCGTTACGTCGAGGAAGACTTTTTATTTTTTTGATGGAAGTGATTGATGTGACGAACATTTCGTTCGCCTGATGGTAAGCGCCACGCCTGCCCATAACAATTGCAGTGCCACCCAGAACTTTTAATATCATAAAAAAACATTGCGAAGCACTGCATTGCGCTTGTTAGAAATTATAAAATATTGGGGTAAAAATTAAAGAACTTATTACATTTTCTAGGGCTCACTTTAATTTCTTTTTCATAGTTGGTATCTTTTCATTCAAATTCTGTTAGATACAAGACTCCTGGGGTTGAATCTTAGTCAAGAGATCAGCACTGCCGTTAGTTATCAGGATTCACACAGTGGGTCTTGAGAAATAAGTAGACTTCAGGCTTCTTTCAAAGCTCTTTATTCAGTTTTATCATCATTGACGTTCTTAAGGTACGTCACAACGAATCTAACACCGTGTCGGAAGAAGAACCACTACTCGGAAGACACGGCAAGAAACTGAGGGGCATTCTTTCAGAGCTTTCGTTACACTTGATAATGTCTATTCGATACACCATTTAGAATTTAACAACAACTATTAAAATAACTAATTCAATTAGCAAAACAATAATTCTTACATTTTAAAAGTATGGAAAAATACATCGTACCTTAATTCGCAATTCACCCCGAGTCATCAGATATTTAGTCTCATTTGCCCAGTAGGTACTTTTGCTGAATTCCTTCGTTTTCGAATTCACGTAAAACGACTTAGTTTTGTTAGTAGGTTGCGGCAAGAGATGCCACATCCATCCAAACAAGTGAGCACAGGCTCACTTCACAGCTCCCTATCACGAACAAACTTTTTTGCATCGCGTGCGTTGTGATAGACAGACGGACAGGCCAATTTATAATATGTCCCTATCGTATGATCTTAGCACGCCACAATATAACCAGCGTAACTTGACCCCAGCATTTTAACTACATAATTATTTTGTTAGTTTAGCTACTTTCGAAACAGGTCAACATTGAATGGTCCATCGATAAAACGCCAGTTAAACGTGACCTCTCGATTATAACTGAACTATGTGAAAAGGTATAGCAGTGAGAGGTCAGGAATGATTGGGTAGTGTATGTTGCAGTACTTTTGAATTTTAGCGATTTCGACGATAGCTAGAAATAAGCGTAATTATCCACGAAAAGGGTTTGTAAATTATAAGCTGTTTTTTAAAGATAGGCATCGCTGATTCAGCCCCAGAGGGTAAAACCGAAAAAAGTATAAAAATGTTTAATAACAACTTTCCTTCATTGCACGCATGTTCGTACACTATATACGAGTATGTCGCAGGCAAATGATGAAAACGGAGATTTAATCAAATCACTAAGATAGATGATCAAATTACGGAAAATGTTAAAATATGATTACTTCTGTGTTCAAATCTTCTGTTCTAGTTTATACTTCTACATCTACTGTACATACCTATATTTATATCTAATCGTATTTTATATATGTGAAAACTTTTGATTGGCCTTCCATTATATCTGGTATATCTATTATTGTACCTAGCTGTAAGTTTTCCTATAATTATGAAATAAAATAAATAACGACACGATTTTATCATTTCCCTAATCACTAGAGTGATTTGAACAAATACAAGAAGTGGTTCCGTGAAATGACAAAAATGTCCACTCGCAAGGATCACTTCTTAGTGGTCTGACTCGCTCTTACCCCTATAGTGTACCTATATAAAGAACGCAGAGCCCATTTATTAACGTCGTGTCCGCTAGGGTTTTCGTGAAATCCCTGGTATTATCATTTCTTTGTGACAGGTATTTGTTCAAATCACTAGATGTTGTTTAGGGAAATGATAAAATCGTGTTGTTATTTTAACATCCTCAGTGATTTAGTCAAATTATCTAGGGAATTTACCAAATTATGTTTTTATCATATCCCTGCGAGATATACCTACATATATATACATACACACATAAAACACTGAATCAGTAGATAGAACCTTACCAAATGGTGCTTTGTGATCTCTCTTTAAACTTATATTTAAATAGCTGACCCGACAGACGTCCTGTTCATACAAAAATCCTAAAGAAAAGCACTTTCAGTTTTCCCCAAATTTTCCAATTTTCTAGGAAACTTCAATTATGTAAATACAATTATGTAAATACAACAAACATTGCAACATTGCATCTTGCTGTTGCAGAGCAACACTCGCCGCAATATTTTTTCTTATTTCTGTTTAATAGTTTGCAGAAAGATGCAATATTTTTTTTTTACCTGATACTTTCTAGCAATTATAATAGTCATGGTATTGAGAACAGTCCAATAAAGCTAGAAAAGACAAACGTAGCGCAGGTTCCGTACATTAACAGGAGGATTTAATCAAGCCAGGATGAAAAATGCCCGCGGGAGCCCCGCTTTCCCCCGACGATGTAGCGACAACAGAGAAATGCTTCCGAGTTATGGAATGAAAAGATTTTATTGAAAGAAAGAAAGAAAGAAAATACATTTATTCAGGACATCACACATTATTACACTGAAGATACAACAACAATTGCAGATAAATAAAATCCATCCATAGTTTGTTAGTAGGTATAGGTAACTTATAACTATGTTAGTAACTAATTAAGTAATTGAATTTAGTAAATAATAATAGTAATGAGAGAAACACTAAGAGAATAACCATAAACTATCGGGATTGATATCACCTTGATTGATGGTCATTCCCGTGCAGTGTTTCATAAATGGAGAGTTTGCTCTCTCCTGTTTTCAGAATCCTGTTGTCTTGCCCGCACTCTGTTCACCAACGATACTACTTATGGCGTAGAAGCCAGTTAAATCAGGTAAATAGTAAGTTCTCAATATTCTACTATTGTAAAAACGCAGGCTGATCTTGGGAAGACGCTGTCTTTTGTAACACAGTTTTAATAACTAAAACAAAAGGCAGTTACAACAACCACATGTAACACATTTTTTTGCGATAAAGAAATTTGTAATTTGTAGTTATGAATATAACTAAAAAACCACTGCTGTCTGTAAAGATGCTGCCTAAACTGGCTAGTTTTACCACGTGTTTTACTGTAATATGTCGCTACATGTCAAAAAGAGATGCACATATACCGTAAAGTGAAACAACAATAGCGATGGCCAACCAATATTGCAGGATGAAATTAAATGATGTGAAATGTATTTGCTTTGATGTGGTCATTATATGATGGTACAGTATAATTAATTATTCCTATACATCACCGTCTTTGGGGTGCAAATTTAATATTACTTCTAATAAAAAACGAAAAATAAAATAAAACTATGATTTCTTAGTCCACGAAAATCATTGATAATTACACTGATTAGACAGTTAAGGACCTTACCTATAGGTTTTTATTAATAACATAGTGTGTTGTTATATGGCAAGGAAAATGTTTACTAAAAGTACTATTATTTATATATTTATTCTGGGACCAAAAGCTACGTTTGAGTAGGTATATTTAGACCTTTACAAACGGGATGTAGCCTATGTTATGCCTATAATAGGCACTACCTAAGAAAGACTAACCAAAACTAAACTTAGCATTTTCCTGATAGGTAGGTACGTAGGTAATATACCTAATGTTTTTATTTTTTAGAAATATTTACCAACCTACCTACCAATCACAGAACTTATCCTTAATTTTTGTGACTGTTAATATAGATTTTATTTTGGCAAAACATGCGTTTTCTTTCTATTATAAATTTTTAATATGGGTGTATCTCTGAACTTCGACAGTTCTTTATTTCGATACGAAAGTTACTTCGAAAAAATATAGTTCGACAAGTTATTGCTTCGAATGAACATAATTCGACAAGTATTAGTTCAACAGAAGATACTTCGACAACACAAACATTCAATTTACTTTCTGGCGCTTCACCGGCCGCTGCCGCGGCACTGGCCCCCTACCCATATGTCCCTCAAGCGCCAATCGTATATCGTGTTGAGTTCAGTTTAGGGTATAGATTCACTGCGACAATATTTTATGATGTCATTTATTGTCCCATTAAGTTTATTTCAACTTTTAGTTATCATATTTTGGTATAAATTAATGAGATTAATTCGATTTCTTGCCTGAACCGATAATAATTAGTCGGTATCTCAATAGTTGCAGTGAAGCTATACTTTAATTCGAGCTCAACACGATATACGATTGGCGCTTGAGGGACATATGGGTACGGGGGCTGCTCTAACATAACCTAACTTAGTCTTGGAGGCCGTTTGCGTTGTCCAAATATTTTCTGTCGAACTAATACTTGTCGAATTATGTTATTAATTGTCGAACTATATTTTTTCGAAGTGTGTCGAAATAAAGAACTGTCAAAGTTCATAGGGACACCGTTTTAAAATAATTCAAAGGTCGTGTTTCTGCTGTCGGTACATGCAGGGGTGGAATTGCAAAGGGTTGCAGTAATGAGAAGAATGAAAAATGGCCCCGCCACAACGGATCGCGGGGGAATTTATTAAAAACTACGAAATTCGCGTATCCCTACTACACTGTAGCAGTCTTGGGGTTATTAAAGTTTCGTATTACAAGGGTAGGTAGGAATCTATAGGTACTAACATGTTGTGTGTACCTATAGCAGAGTCTACTGACGTATAGTATATAGGTACCTAATTAGGTGTATCTATACGAATTCAGTTTAAACACTTTTATTATATTGTTATATGTAGCTGCGCTCCACGGATTCACCCTCTGTTCCCCGGGATAAAAAGTAGCCTATGTCTTTCTCCAGGATCTAAAGTACCTACATACCAAATTTCACCAAAATCCGTTTAGTAGTTTTTGCGTGATTAACATCCATCCATCCATCCTCACAAACATCCACATATAGGTAAAATGTTAGTAGGATAGGATTAACTAGGTATTTCGGCTTCATTTTTTTTTAAATATATTAGTACTCCCAGGATCTCGAAAAAATTTCGAATATACGTAGGTACCTACATTCGACAATATTTCGAGATCCTGGGACTTGCAATGGTGAAATATCACAAAAGTCCTACGATTTTAGAATTTCGTACCTTAATAAGATATTTTGGTAATAATTTAGTTACCTGTCCGGAAATAAATCTCATAACTCTTAAAACCCTTGGCATACCGTGGTTATTTCTCTAAAGTTGATTTTTGACGTCAGCTTCATTTCTCCGGTGACCAAGATCACCTACCACTTGGCACCGTTCACTGAAGCTCGCCATTGCCACAAATTATTTTCATGACCATCTTGACAGACTAACATACGTTCCCATGTCCAAACATATTAAAAACATCACCACCCCATCAACTTGTTATAAAATATAACTGACGCGGCTATTCGCTATGTTAACCCAAAGTTATAGCTGATAGATCTATATTTTATGAGGACAATATATCTTTTTCCGCGTAGGTGATCTTCAATTCTGTCGTAAAATATTTTTTGTACCTAGTGAAAAATGAGTGTAGCTCAGCAAGAACTTACACGCACAACTTAGACGCACTGGGTTTCGAATCCCGCTTGACCCTGCCTATGACTTCTTCAGAGCGTTATGCCAATGGTAAGATAACCGTTTATGGTTGACGTTCCTCCTGCCAGAACAAAGCGTTTCGCTTTAACTTTCATAATGCGAAGAGGTAAAGAATGGAACACGTTACCAGAGTCTCTGTTTTCCGATTCCTATAATCAAGGTCTCTTCAAGTCCCGAGTGAATCGGTATCTTCTAGGCAAGCATGATCCATCGTCGACAGCGTCAAAACTTTCTATCAGGTGAGACTGCAGTCAAATGCTTGTCTATCAGGTACCTAATAAAAAATAATAACAAAATATTCCACATTCTAAGAATCCCTACCCTACCCGCACCACCGCACTAATGTGTAGTGGAATGACTTTACCCATCCCATACGTACTCTCTCACTGAGAAATATACGTCAGCTATGGCTAATACATCACATCAAATCCCCAGACAAGCTCTGGATTGGAATCCGCCGGCGCAAGTGTGGCCTTCCAAAACAGACCTGGCGGCGTTCTGTCATCGCGGAAGGCAAAGACCATCGAACTGACCTGGAGTGAAGTGAAGCGCATGGCTCAAGACAGAGAAGAATGGCGAAACATTGTGTCTGCCCTCGACCCTGACGTGGGGACTTAGGATATAAGTTTGGCCAATGCTCCCTTTCTAAACTTTTTTATACTACGTATATTTTATTATAAATAATTTAGTTTTATTTTTAGAATGTTCTAATTTGTACTTGTAGATACCTTCAGCAAAGAAAATTAATATTACTACCCTTCAGGACTTCCGGATTACAATAAATTCCTTGGACTACGCTTGCCTTACGGTGACATAGAGTTGATGACACGCGGGTCCCGAGTGGACCGGGCGCCGCCCGCGAGTGGTTTGTTTCGAAAATATCATGTAGCGACGTCGCTGACGCCGCGCCGTCAACTCGCCGACCGCGCGATGACCACCTGTGGACAACGAGTGGACGCCGAGCGGCAAGGCGCCGTTGATCAGGTGACTGGTTGATTAATAAATTAATGGGTAATAATATCTCTCTTGAATGTACGAAAGCTACGAAGGACGTACCTATATGTCACAAAACCATTATAATAATTATTCTGAGGCAAAACATCGAAAGAGCATCGACGGGGGGCGCGGTTCTTTTCAGTAGCAATCTGTACTGTGAGAAGCAAACCGTAGGGAGGAAAGTTGAACCAGTAAAACTACTGAAGATCCTTGTAAAATAAAGCCAATCTACGATTACCGTATTGGTCAACTGGTTTCGAAAAAGGAAACTAAATTGAATTATACACTTAAAAAAAATTTAACAACATTTTTTTCGTCTTCGGTCCCGTGATGAGGGGTCTGAGCGAACTCTGCTTAGGTGGACAAGCACCATATATCCTTCTTTAGTTACCGAAAACTGATCCGTACGGTCTTCGATCATATATACCTATATATGATTAAAGGGTACGGTAGGTGTAACATTTTGTCACCGAACCGCCACCGCTTCTCTGCTACTTGTGCGCTTTGGTCTCTGTAATTTGTATGTTTATATCCTTCCTAGGTGTTTATATCCTACCGACCTACAGTCCACCCGCAAAAAGCAGTAACTGCTAACTGCTTCATAAAATTATTTACGGACTTACCTGCGCGTTTAACGAGTCGCCCTAAAGTGGGAAGTATTTTTATGTCACGTTTACGATTTGCTTTCAGCCTGGGTTATGGCCCGTGAGTCATTCGGACGCGTTCGGAAAACTTCGGTGATTTTCGGCGCTTTTTATATTTTGCGATTAAATTTTTATTTTTCGCAGAGGCCTATGAAAGTGTTATCGCCGCACCTGATGGAAAAATTGACGACATTTTAGATGGAACATTTTGTCTATTTGTGTCTAAATAAATGTTAATGCCTAAATTAACAAGAAGTACGGCAACACGCCACCGTTTCATGGTGGACATCCCTCCTGCGCGTACTAAGCGCTTCGCTTCCACTTTTATTATGCGCACTGCTAACGAATGGAACTCCCTGCCACAGTCAGTCTTTCCCGATAGCTGCAATCTAGGAATATTCAAATCTCGAGTGAACAGGTAGGTAGTAGGTACTATCTTGGCAAGTGTGCTACATCGTCGACCGCATCGTCGCTTACCATCAGGTGACATAGTGGTCAAAGAAAAGCAAATCAGCTATAAAAAAATGTTATTTCATAATAAACTAAATTAGCTACATAACTAAATGTTTAATTTCCATCAAATACCTATATTTAGTTTAAAAAAAATCGAGGACATCAAATTTTTTACTTAGAAAATTAGAAACCTTGAGGCCAGCTCTTTAAGCTCCTAAGACATAAATCAAACACTTTAAATCTGCAAAACACTGCTTAGACACTTTTCTACGTGTGAAAAGTCAGCATTGTTAAAATCGGACAGCAAACTCACTTATTGTAAACTAAAACTTCAAGGTCCAAAGTAAAAAACAAACATGCTTTCCACATCCTTTATATACAGTACAGTAATAGATAAATGACTTAAAAATAATTAACATTTAGCACTACATTTACAATAAGATAACACTCGGGAAAGGCCCTCGTCCACTTGCCCGCAACGGACGCAAAACGCACGCATCGGATATCGGATCTTGATTGTCAATACTTTCTTTTGTGCAAAACTTAGGTAAGGTACTTAGGCTTCCGGGGTTGCCAAAATGTCGTATAAAGCACACTACGTATCAAGGCTAAATTAATTTAATACTTTTGAATAAAATATCAGTCAATTAACTTTCAACTGTTAGGGACTCACGGCTTCTCTCAGAGGGCCTTAGTATGACATCGATGCGTTTCGATTTATCGTTGCATCTAATGCAGATAAGTGGACGCGTACCTCAAAAGTGCGGAAAGGGGTCTCTACGCACTTCCGTACAAAAATATTATTTTTCTTACTACATTTATGCAGACTCCGAAATGCTACAAGCCCTAATGAGGTTACAAATTTATGAGACTTATGGGTCAAGATTCATCCCCATTCATTGACGGCGATAGCCGGTTTGTCCAAAGTGCAAAAAGTACCTATGCTGTTCGCATCTTTACCACATATTATCAAAAGGCATGCCTTACTATTCGTGCTTATAAAGACAAATCTTCGATCGCCGTTGATAAGTGTTCCCTTAAACGGTAAATTTACACAAGGAGTTTCTTGAACGGCGACAAGAGATTTATTTATTTATTTATACTTTAGCACAAAACAGTTTGTACATGGAGGACTTAATGCTAGATAGCATTTCTACCAGTCATCCAGGACGTGCAAGAAAAAATGGTAGCGGTGCAGTAAAGTGAGTTATAGGAAGTATTAAACCACATAAACTTAATATATACATAGGTATATATTATGCAAGCCTAATTATAAAATATATACATAATAAATATATACTTAAGTCATTACATAAATAAAAAGACATATACCAGAGAGATAGAAGAGATTAACCTATACAAGTATCGAACGAGTGACATTCAATGCAAATCTTATTTTTTTTACGTTAGGCGAAAATAATCTAGTCTGTTTGTGTTTGAAAAACTCATTGTATAACGGCGCCTTAAGACGTCTCTGAATGACGATCAAATGCAGTGCGGGTCAGAAGTGACTTCATATTGACTCACACTGTATCTTTCGTTCCTTACACATATTATATTTAAATAAATAATTAGTTAGAATAATAAATACACCAGGAATTATTCACACAAAACACCGTCAGTGTTTAAAAAAACATTTTTTACAAATGTATATTATGCATACTTTAAACTTCATTCGTTTATTTAACTGCAAAAAGTTACCAGTACAAAACATTTAATAATATATGCTTATAAAATATTACTAGCACACTTTCATTTTTATACATTTAGCAGATTATTACCTACTATTTTTACTTTTTACAATACAAAATTTGTTTTCTTTTTTGTAGCGTAATAATCACTTTTTGTTGCCGCATAGAAAAATAACGAACGAAACGTTCGCAAACCATTTTGACAATACATTTTTTAAAGTAGTTGACCCACTTGTAATTTCATTTAAAAAAGTTGTAATTTTACATTTGACAAGCACTTCATTATCGGAGGTAGATGTCAAATTCTATAAATTTAATAGAAGGACGCAGGATACTTCCTTGTGATAACGGTGGGTCTCTATGATGTTAAAAATACATAAAATAATTTTCTGACAAGTTTACATATATACCTAGCTACCAATATCTAGCTTTCTTTAATCTTTAACTTTTAGTTAAGAAAATAATTTCAAGTACTTATATTTGAGAATCTGTTAAATACACTAGCTACTACCTATTTATTAACATTTGCTATTTCGAGTCAGTACAAATCACGATTCAACTGTCGAGTTTCAGTCGAAATCGTTTTACTACCAAAATCTAAAAACAATAAAAATTTACAGACAATTGATTCAATCATAAAAACCACACAAAATAGTGAAACTTAAAACTAAAATAAATACTTATTCAATGCATGGAACACAGAGTTAGGGCCGCAAGTTTTTGGTAACTTACAAAATATGGAACATACAAGAAAGTAACTTATTCGAGTCATCGATATATTTTAGGACAAAAACGAAGTTACTAAGTGACAATACTAAGCTACGTTAGCGCAAAAAAATTGTATAAAGGTACGCGTCCACTGGCCAGCATTGGGGTCGCCGTCGCACGCACGGCAATTATCAGACTAAACGTAATTGCAGAGTGCCTGGCGACACGGATAGGCGATAGCGATACGGCTGAACGCAGTTTTAAAATTCTACTATCCATTTCCTACTAAATTAATACAAATACTAATAATATATACATGAAAATTTGCAACGATGATCTATATGGAGCTAAATGTTTGTTATTTGTTACTCAATCAAAACTACTAAACGAATTTTGTAAGGTAACTTTGAGCCAGTAAAATAATCCATGCTTCGTAAACGCTGGGCGCATCTAGTAATTGTTATAAATCTAACCAAAATCCGATTCATGCCTTTCGTACGAACATAATGCAAGCTAGTGGACGAGCACCACAAAAATACACGGTCATAAAAAATACGCTGAAGTCCTAAATAATATTATTATTACATCGTTTAGACTTTGTCTGTTGTTTTACGCTTTTTGTTTGCGACTTTTTCGAGTCCTAATACTAATTTATTAATGTATAAGGTACACAATTGAATCGCAAAATCTTTCTTTCTAAAGACTACGCAGTTAGGCTACGCGGTACGGGTGTGGTAGGTGTATAGTATATACTGTGATGTGAGATCATTGTAGTGGTAGGTGGTAGACTGGTAGGCCTCCTCTGCAAGAGTCCGCTTTGACAAGTCCCTTGCCACTCATTCTATATACATTGTCGGATGACGAGCACGGTGCAGTGCCGCGAGATTTTGCAAAACAAAGTTCTGGGTGGTGCTGCAACTGTTATGAGCATACGAGTGGCTTGCCATTAAGGGAACGACCTGCTCGTTGCTCGTCTCGGCATAGCTCTACGGCGTTTCGTCATCTGTCACCCATCCGCACCGCAAAGCCCTCTAGTGTTTAGCTTGACCTATAATTATTATGCAGCCGCCATTTTTAACCAATGCTAATGACAAATACATATCAGGGCCCATAATCAACCCGTCAACCGACCAACGACGCGACGTCTCGCCGCGCCGCTCGGCGTCCACTCGTCCAAGGGTGGACATCGCGCGGTCTGCGAGTTGACGGTGCGGCGTCAACGAGTTGCATGACATTTTTGAAACAAACCATTCGCGGGCGGCGCGCGGTCTACTCGGGACCCGCGGTCACCGCACGGCAAGCGTACGGGCAACGGGTTGTCACCGAGTGGTTCAATCGTGAGCAAGGCGTTCCGTTGACGTTACGGAGTTGATTATGTATGGAAGTGTGTGTATATGTTATGGCATTTCATATAAATAACTCCTAATCGCTCGAGGCGAAGCGCTGCATGGTCGGGTGCCGGGTTAACAAATGAAATGCGACTTTAATTCTGTTTTTTTTTCAACACACTGGGTCTGCGTTTGACCACAATCTCACCTGATGGGAAGTGACGATGCGGTCGAAGATGTAGCACGCTTACCCAGTAGATACTTGTCGACTCTAGATTTGAACACACCCAAATTGTATTTATTTGGAAATACAGATGACGGCAAGGCATTCCACTCCTTTGACGTTCGCACTAAAAGGATGACCCAAAACGCTTAGTACGAACAGGCGGAACTTCTACCATATACGGGTGCCGTTGTGCTATCGTCTAGTTGTCCGATTGTAGAATGGTGATGGGGGGATCAGATTGTGCAGTTCTTGAGCACATTCTCCGTGGTGTATTCTGTAGAATAACGACAGGCTTGCGACTTCACGTCGATGTGCCAGGCTTTGCAGTCTAGTTTCCACCAACGTGTCATTATTGATGAGCCTTTTTGCACGTCTTTCGATCAAATCTAAAGCTTCAAGCTGGTACTTGGCTGACCCGTTCCAAAGGTGGCAGCAGTACTCCATGCAGGAACGGACTTGTGCTTGGTAAAGGTTCAGAAGCTGTCCAGGAGTGAAGTACCGCTTGACCTTGGACAAAATGCTAAGTTTTTTAGCAGCAACTTTGGCTTTGGATTCGATGTACGAACCGAAGTTTAGATTGGACGTGAGATCAACACCCAAAAGCTCTAGTGTTTTCTATTGACTTACGCTATCGCAAGATTATATAAATTAAATAAGTTAATTTTATAAAATCGTCGACGGTTTTCGTAGTGTACTCTGAAGTTACATCGCTAAAAAAAAAAAATATTTTAAATGATGTTGTACGAATGTACGACAGAAGCAGTTCACTATCATACTGTTATTGTATATTGCGATTGCGTACTAGATTTAGGAGAATACCAATTTTGTGACTTACAGTTGAATCGCAGAACTCTACGTAGGATGGTATTTTGTCGATAGCTAACAGAATTGGGGCTCTGAGTTTTTCAAACAGTTTTTCGAACGACTTTTGGAATAAACTAACCAATAGGATCATAGGATATTCTGCAGGGAAGGTTTACCAATATCTACAATATACATATTCTACTCCTTAAATTAATTAGTAGATATTTGTTTATGCTAGTCGATACAAATTTTCTACAAAAATGTTAATTGTTGTACCAATTTTTATTGTTTTGTAAGTTTTTCTGTATTTATATCACATAAAATTTTATATTTGTGCGTATTCATTATTTTGATGATAATTCGTTATTCAAATTAAAAACGTATACATTCAATGCGATTAAATTGATCATTAAATAAAATAATTTAATTCGTTAAATTTTATCACGACTTTTGACCATCACTAAGTATGAACCTACTTCCTTATAAGTTATGCCTCATTACTTGACATATTGTCAAAGCCGTTAAGCCACCTCATTAACAAATTGATCAATATACTTCATTTTTAAAATTACGCAATTCGAATTCCAAACGCCAATTCCACAATTTGTTAACCTATTTCGCCCAGCAATGGGACGATCGGCGCCACTATTTCCACTATTATCTTTCAATTCTTTACTATTTATGTACAATATCCTTTTGGCAGTGACCAGCTGGTCTTCATTTTCATATTTACAATTCATAAAATCCAATTTAATATTTTCCAAAAAAACGTTAAATACTTACATCTAAAAATAAGTTATTTGAAGAATATAATGGCATTACATAAAGCTTAGTTACAAGTCAGAAATTTAAATAAATAGAAGCCGATTTTATAACAATCAGCTTGTAATACGTTTAATATAATCACAAGATGTGATGTTATCGAACCACTACGCGAAATATTAAAAATAAGTTTTCGGATCGATTTTTCATTCTTCAGTTAGACAAGCAGATAGTGGATCGGCTGGATAAAATAATAGACGTTAAGTTAAACACATTGTCCTTTTCTTGCATGTTGCGTTTAGAGCGAGTGAGGCCGAGCGGTAACTTGTGCGTCTTATGATCCGACGCACCCGAGTTCGAGTCCCCGAGTCCCGGCACGGCCCTGCACCAATGACTTATAGTTATGTGGTATTTTGTAAGTTCGCTCTAACACGGTGAAGGAAAACATCATGAGGAAACTCCTTTACGTCTTCCTGATGTTCGATGAACCATCTGGGAGACGGGTTTAAGCAGTCGCACTTTTCGTGTCTGTCTCTAGATCCACGTTACTTCTTATCTGACCATTTATTCGTGGATTGAAAAATCGGCCCTTACAATTATTTTCTGCGACCCCTTTATATCATGTACAACATAACATGAACATTATTATAATGTCGACATGTTATGTTGTCAACATAATAACTTAATTCCGAAAAATTATGCGATAAATAAAATAAGCATTTATTAATTTTCTACTATCAACATTTCTTTTAATTAGTTACAACTTCCTTTTTGTTGTTATTAATTTTCTAAGTCAGCATCGTGGTGATACTTTTAAACTGAATTTTCGGTTTGAATTTATTTAAAAAAAATGTTAAACAGTGAAAATCTTGACGAGAATAACTATAAAAATATGCTATTGAATATATTGAACATATTCTTATGTGTCAACATATTGACTCGACGACGGTTGACAAGTCATGTCGTCAACTCTTTCCATTTGAAACTACTCTGTGTTAGTTACCTTATATCATGGTCGCGCGTCGTTCGAACAGTCGACCTCACTAGAACTAGTTGAACCCGACTTCTTGGGCTCATATGTCATCAACAAGTTGACTCGACGACGCCGACGGTTGACAAGTCATGTCGTCAACTCTTTCCAGTTGAACGTAGCACTGTGTGTTTGTTACCAGATATCATAGTCGCGCGTCGTTCGAAGACTCTACTTCACTAGAACTGGTTGAAACTGACTTTTTATGAGTCATCAACATGTTGACTCGAGGACGATTGACCTGTCATGTCGTCAACTCTTTCCAGTTGAAAGCTCTTTGTGTTGGTTACCAAATATCATAGTCGGGCGTCGTTCGAAGATTCGACGTCACAAGAACTGGTTGAAACTGACTTTTTATGTGTCATCAACATGTGGACTCGAGGATGATTGACGAGTCATGTCGTCAACTCTTTCCAGCTGAACATAGCACTGTGTGTTTGTTACCAAATATCAGTCGGGTGTCGTTCGCAGATTCGACTTCAATAGAACCGGTTGAAACTGACTTTTTATGTGTCATCAACTTGTTGACTCGAGGATGATTGACAAGTCATGTCGTCAACTCTTTCCAGTTGAACATAGCACTGTGTGTTAGTTACCAGATATCATGGTCGCGCGTCGTTCGAAGACTCGACGTCACTAGAGCTGGTTGAAACTGACTTCTTGGGCTTGTATTCTGTTATGACTACTGTGACTCCGCTCACGGTTACCTGGCGAAGAAACACGGGTTATAAAATATGAATATAGGAAATGGTATTTCTAGGATTAAAGGTGTCGAGGGAGGGCAAAAATACATGTAAAACATTCTGGCTTGCCCGCGGTCTCTACTAGTCCAAGACACAAGTTTAAGACCGTTAAATTTTCGTCACTGTAAAATATTTTATGTTTAAGCACGAAATACTAAGGTAGAAAAGATTAGTCACCAAAGTTTCACACAATCGACTACCTGAACAAGCAGATATTAGTAAAAAAAAAAAACTATAACCCATCTACGACATACAATTGTCCAAAAAGTTTATAAAAATACGATAGCAAAAAAATGTAGCCAATAACGAATCGATTGACACTTCAAAATCAAAAACGGATGAGTAATTTAGGCGCTACGGTAGAACATACGTAAATAAGCAGATTGATAAAAACCGTTCATTTTGACTTTGCCGTAGTCGAGTAAAAAAACAGGCCAAATGCGAGTCGGACTCGCGCACGAAGGGTTCCGAACCATTATCTATAAACAGCAAAAAAATCATGTCTATTGTAGGGGAGCCCCACTTAAATATTTTTTTTGCTGTTTTTTAGTATTTGTTGTTATAGCGGCAAGCGGCTACAGAAATACATCATCTGTGAAACTTTCAACTGTCTAACTATCACGGTTCATGAGATACAGCCTGGTGACAGACGGACAGACATACAGACGGACCGACAGCGGAGTCTTAGTAATAGGGTCCCGTTATACCCTTTGGGTACGGAACCCTAAAAACCATCTTTTACCACGGAAACGTATTGTTGACATGCCTAAGTGCCTGTTTCCCGTTGTCTAATTGACACAGTGTAACGTACCTACTTGTATGTTTAATAGGCTGGTAGCACAGAAAAAATAATAGCATAACTCGCGCCAAGCTTGCGGCAAAATGGCGGCTGACTGACGCATCACGTGATCTGCGCAGATACAATTTTGTATGCGATTTTGTTACTGCGCAGGTCACGTGGTGAGTCTGCCGCCATTAAATTTGACGGGAGTTATACCTACTAAGCAGCCGGCGTACTCAAGCGCCAATCATGTATCTCGTTGAGCTCAAATTAAGGTATAGCTTCACTGCGACTAATGAGATACGGTCTAATTAATGTCGATTCAAGCAAGAAGTCTAATTAATCTCATTCATTTACCTACACAAAAATACGATAGCTAAAAAGTTTATGGGACTTTATATAGCATCACTAGACATTGTCGCAATGAATTTACACCTTAATCTGAGCTCAACACGATATACGATTGGCCATGGCGGAGACCCTGTCGGAGGCCTTCGGGCGGTCTAATAACTTCGACATCAGGGTTGGCCACATATCCTTAGACGTCTGCGCAAATCTGCTGCCATCGAGTTTCTGAACCACGGAAACCTTTTGAACCCCCACCTCAACATTCTTTCCTATATATTATATCTCTAGTCTGCCCAAAATTGCGGTCTACATTACTGTGTTTTGTTATTTAACTTGCAATGTTTATTGGTTTGGGTCAAGTCTTGCAAGTTGAATCAGGACCACTTCCTCTTATCCTACGGAGTTGAAATTTTGCATACTTGTCAAGTCCGATGACAATACAATATTATGACAGCCAGCTGATCTGATGGAGACGGAAGGTGGGCAATGGAACTTCTTGACGGATAATCGTAAACTACTAGTGTTTGGCCTCATTTTAATCTGCTCGCGGTTCCGAATACGAATTCAGATTCAGATTATTTATTGCTTCCATAGGTAGTAGGTGTTATTTGGTAAACGTACAAAGCCTCATATAAACCCCGTCGGGCACAGCAACATTAGAAGAGAGGAGGATGCAATAGGGGATCGGACAGTAATCGAGAAAAAATTTAAAATGTATTTAGAACGAATGTTCGTCGAACCAGAAAGGTCATTCAATCAATATTTTTGTGAAATAATAATGATTTATATTTAAATCAATAAATAAAATCTAATAATTCTGACATTATTAATCTGTTCTTCATCTCAAACGAAACAACAATCACAGCGCATGACGTCATTTGAAGGCAAATACCGTGAGTCAAGCCTGTGTTTATTATTCGTTTCGTTAAATGTATTTTTGCTAATTTTTTCGTTCCATTACTACAATATAGTCCTAAACTTCACAAAACGTATTTAAATCTCTTCGCAAGTTTTATTTCGAAGAGTTTGTCGTTTTCTACCTTCATATGACGTCACGAGTTTTGAGGTGAACTTTTGCGCGGCAATATTTGAAACGTAATAATAACATAGTTTTAGGTACTTTTAGAGCTTTATTTAATTAAAATGGTATTTTCATGGCTATATATTTTAATTGTAGTTAATATAAAACACTTTCTGAAAAGTTGTACGATCCCCTATTATTGGCATTTGTTAAAAGCTTGTCTTGAAAATTATAATTTTCAACAAAAAAATAATGATGACTAATAATAATAAATCATAGTGACTGTAGGTACAACAGTGTTCTACATTATTACCTCTCTAGTCTGCGCAGAGCTTCTGTCGACATTTCTAAGTCGCGGCGCCCGTTTCTTTTTAAGCGAGTTGGCAGAGCGCGGCCGTTTCTGTGAGCTGGTGGGCGCGGTGCCGGCCGCCTGCGCCGCGACCAGCGCCGGGTTGAGACGCGGCTTGCGGGTTGAAGTGCCTGTTAGGGAAATTATAACTACATTGAATACAGAGGGTAGAAAACAGACCAATAAGTATATTATATTGTTATATATATATATATATATATATATATAAATATCCTACTATTATAAACGCGAAAGTTTGTAAGAATGTATGGATATATGGATGCATGTTTGTTACTCTTTCACGCAAAAACTACCGAACCGATTTTGATGAAATTTGGTATGTAGATACTTTAGGACTTTGAATCGCGGGGCGCAGCTAGTAAGTAATAAATAAATACGCACAGCGATCACATAATATATATAGATCCTGGCCCCTAACTAGTAGTCTCTGTATCTAGGGAACCAGGAACTACATAGTTCATAGTTCAAAGTTTATTTATTAATAACAATGTTACATGTCAGATTATTTAAATGAATTACAATTTAATTACCGAGTCAATAAAAAATTGTCATTAAAATCAAAATTAAAATTACTACTAGGACCATTTTCCACAACACTCACACGAAACTAATGTTTTCGCCTTTGTTTTCTGTGCACGAAAATTTGTCCTCTAGCGGGAATGGAACCAGCAATCTCAGTGGTGTATGAGATTTGAGCCAACTTGCCTAACCACAACACCACACAGGCTGAAGTCACGCGTTACATAAACACCCTATCAAATTTCCCCAACAACACGTAAAATATAACGACCTGGCAAACAAATCATGGAGATAGATACTAGTAGCTAAGTTTTTTTTATGGAACTGAGTGGATGAGACTAGCAAGTCGTTCGCCTGATGGTAAGCGCTACGCCTGCCCATAACAATTGCAGTGCCTCCTAGAACTTTTATACCATAAAAAGCACTGCGCCGGACTCCATTGCGCTCATCACCCCGAGACTTCAGATATTAAGTCTCATATGCCCAGTAATTTCGCTGGCTACAATACCCTTCAAACTATAACACAGTAATGCTTGCGCACTACTGCTTGGCAGCAGAATAACTGGCAAAGCTGTGGTACCTACTCAGACGGCCTCCCGTATACGAGAGACCTACCACGAGTAAGTACAGTATAATAGACACCTACTTTATATTAGTTCTAGTATTCCTCTAGGGGCTTTGTAATCTTACTTTATACGTCTCTAGGGGAGATGGTAGAGCGAGTTAAACCTTAGAATCAGAAGTAATGTCTAAGCGAAATGTTTTAGTTCCCAAAACCTCTAGTTTTAGCAGATTTGAAATTTTTTACAAGCTTTTATTGCAATGTTTAGGTCAAATCTTGCAAGTTGAATCAGAACCACTTCCTACGGAGTTGAAATTTTGTATACTTGTCAAAGTCCGATGACAATGCAATATTATGGTGACAGCCAGCTGATCTGATGGAGACGGAAGGTGGGCAATGGAACTCCTTGACGGATAATCGTAAACTACTAGTGTTTGGGCTCCTTTTAATCTGCTCGCGGTTCCTATTACCAATTTGTTAAAAGCTTGCCTTGAAAAATATATTTTTCAAGAAAAATCTTGTTTAAGTGTGACGCGGGGGTCCAAAAGGACCATGGTTCTACAACACTCAGTCGCTATCAATAGTTACTAAGTACTATAATGATATTGGACCACCCAAGCACAGACCGAAGAAGATATTCTTTCTGCTATAAAATGTGTTCCGGGCGGTAATCGAACCTGTACCGTGTTATGAATAGACCTACCCAGCCACAACAGCAGAGGCGATCTAATGTATCTATCAACATAAAAATCACATTTTTTTTAAAAGGTTCACTTCTATTGCGTCAGTTGTTCACATCCGATATCCGATACACCCGCGGTTGGTATGTATGGCGCAAGCAATGCATTTCCTCATACAAATTTCCGTTGGATTTCGGACTTCGACGCTTTTAAAAGTACGTATTTTATAGTTCGTAGATATATACGTAAGTATATGTAAACGTAGGTATATGAGTATATGTATTATAATAATTAGGATAAATATTTTTATTTCTTGTCGCTATTTTTATTTATTTACATTTTTTTTATGTAACTGAATGACGAGACGAGCTGGTCGTTTGCCTGATGGTAAGCAACGCTGGCGCGTTGCTTACCTACCTTGCCTATTACAATAACAGCACCACCCAGAAATTTGTTTTGCAAAATGTATTTCTGTTGCCGCTATAACAACCAATACAAAAAAATCAGAATAAAATAAATATTTAAGGGGAGCTCCTACACAACAAACGTGATTTTTTTGCCGTTTTTTAGATAATGGTACGGAACCTTCCGTGCGCGAGTCCGATTTGCACTTGGCCGGTTATTTCTTGTTACTCTTCCTCGATACCTGAATGACCGACAGGATGTTTTCACGCGGAAGCTATAAAATGGTATAATTTACGCACCGCTTCGCCAATGTAGGACGCGAAATGTGAGAAGGTACAGAAAACACTTTCACATGCCATAGCTGCAAAGAGCGAGTTACCGACAGATGTGAACTGCGTGACAGAAACTTGTGTGTTGCGTGACAGGAACTTGTGTCACGACTGCCATCTGCCATCTGCCATCCTTAAACGCACTCCAGATTGGAGTGCGTTTAATGCATCCAACTAGGATAAAACTTAAACTAGATAGGTAAATGTAAAATACCCCCTTAAATACCCCGTTTAGAGTCTCCAAGAGGTGAAAATGTATATTGGCTTAAATTTAAACTGCCCCGTTTACGGGCGTCCACTGGTATAAGTTTCGCCCGACTAGGATAAATTTTAGCGACCTTTCAAGGTAGATACATTTTCGCCTGCTATCAGATTGATAGCCAGTATGTCATTCTCACTAACGTAACGCTGTTGAGCTGTCTATTTAATTTGACAGCTAAAATTGACATAAAGCTATGACGTCGTTTCAGAAGCCCCGTATAAATTTTGTCCAGCGAAAATTTATCCGCTGGCTTGCCTAAACGCACCCCTGATACGAGTTCTAGCCACACCTATTATGTAACATGTTGTATGTAACCTTATTAATTATAAAATATTAAATATATTTTATAAAAAATACGGACTTCAATAGGGGATGGGACAACTTTTCAGAAAGTACTTAACATTAACCATAATGTATATATAGCCATGAAAAATAATATTTTCATTAAATAAAGTTCTAAAAGTACCTAAAATTATGTTTAAATTTTGTGTTTCAAATATTGCTACACAAAAGGTCACCTCAGACGTATGACGTCATACGCTGGCCAACGAAACGACAAGCTCTACGAAAGCGAACTTGCAAAGTGATTTATACATTTTTGTGAAGTTTAAAGACTAGGGTCGTCATGGCATGAAAAACATATCGTTTTGATATAGATAAAAAGCAAAAATATAAAATAAACACAAGCTTCGCACACGGTATATACTTTGAAATGACGTCATGCACTGTGTTGGTGTTTCGGAACAGATAAAAAAGGTCAGAATTATTAGATTTTATTTATTGATTTAAAAATATAAATTATTATTATTTACAAAAATATTGATTGAATGATCTTTCGAATTCGACAAACATTCGTTCTAACTACATTTGAGATTTTTTTTCGATTTATGTCCGATCCCCTATTCCGATCTATCTTCAAAGTCCAAGGTAGAATATCGATGACATTTATATGGGACCACTTCGTAGCTATACTGAACCCAGCGCAAAATTATAGATAAGAATTTTCCAAATCACTTTATAAATGACGAAGTTTTAAGGTAACAAACATTTAAAAAAATGTTAATAAAAAAATTCAATCGAATTGAGAACCTTTTGAAGTTCGTTAATAATTAGTTTGTTATAAATTGAAGTCGGTTTTAGGTGCCGTACCCAAAAGGTAAAACGGAACCCTATTACTAAGACTCCGCTGTCCGTCTGTCTGTCTGTCCGTATGTCACCAGGCTGTATTTCATGAACCGTGATAGTTAGACAGTTAAATTTTTTTACCGCTATAACAACCAATACAAAAAAAAACAGAATAAAACGACAACACTAATATTAAAAATGCGAAACTTTGTGTGTAAGTGTGTTTGTTCTTTCTAAACGCCGCAACGACTGAACGGTTTTTGATCATTGATATCAAACATTACAGCTAAATTTTAGCTCAATGATTTTGATGAAATTTGTTACAGTAATACTCTAGGTCGGTCGTGGAACACAACCTACTTTAGCCGCGAGACCCAAGCTGCTATATATACAACGTGTATCATAATATGTATATAGACCCGAAGTTGGGCTATTCTGACCGAGCATACGATTAACTTGACGTGTACAAAGGTTGGATATAGCATATTCGAAATCCCCATACAAAAGTAAAATTATTTTTATCGCAGAAATTTGCAACAACCCTAACTTGAATCAGTGTTAACTATTATTGCGTCTCCTGGCTAGCTGCTAGGCACAAAGCATATGCTTTTATCGCGCTATGCCACAAATTAAATGTTAAAAGTCCACTTAGGATCTTACGCATTTAATAAGTAAGATATCATGAAAGTTTTTACAGAATCAACAATCGAAAAGGAAGAGAAAGTAATGAAAGATTAGGTACCTAACTACGTACCTTTTTAACGTTCTCCTCGGTTGGCAGTAGCTAGGAATACAGCCTATCGTTGACTCGGTTTTATCATTGCATAATCACCACGTAAACATACATGTATCATTGTAAATAAACCATTGTATTGTTTTCACAAATAAATGTTGATGACGATAGGTTTTGCTGTCAGTTTTGCCAGTCTTTAATGAATGAAAAACTGCGAAATTTCAAAACTCGTAGAACTAACATTGTTCGCCGTGACGTGCAGAATTTGCACCCTTCGGGCTTATACACATATTATGATACATATTGTATTATAAAATATGTTTTTTTTATATTAACCTATGCTGTCCCACTGCTGGGCAAAGGTCTCCCCCATGTATATAAGTAGACTGTAAATTTCTCGTGTGCGAGGTCTGCGTTGGTAGGTCGGTACCACTGCTTAGCCAGTTATTCTGCCGCCAAGCAGTGTATTCTTGCAAACATATTATTAGTGTAAACTGTTGTTTGTATAATTATTGAGGCCAGTATGTTGTTTAAAAACGTTATTTGAAATTTTTTGGTAAATAAATTTAAAAAAAGAATATTCCGGATTGAAGGGAATTGTAGCCAACGAAATTACTGGACATATGCGATTTAATATCGGGATGATGAGCGAAATGTACCTAATCAGTACTACATTTCATGATATTGAATGTTCTGGGGGCACTGTAATTGTTATAGAGACCAGCGAAAAAAAAAACAAACTGTGTTCCGTTTTGAAGGGCATTGTAGCCAGCGATATTACTGGGATATGAGATCTAATATC
The DNA here is from genome assembly GCA_951640565.1 of Petrophora chlorosata. Taxonomy (NCBI): domain Eukaryota; kingdom Metazoa; phylum Arthropoda; class Insecta; order Lepidoptera; family Geometridae; genus Petrophora; species Petrophora chlorosata. The sequence continues at coordinate 8,943,594 of OX621212.1, forward strand.
TGATGTCTCTGTGTGATGAGCGCAATGCAGTGCTACGCAGTACTTCTTACGGTATTAAAAGTTCTGAGTGGCAGTGAAATTGTTATGGGCAAGCGTGGCGCTTACTATCAGGCGAACGACTTGCTATCTCATTACTCAGTTCGATAAAAAAAATTGGCTTTCGGAAAAATCAAGTTAACATCTCCCGCGCACATAGTTTTGGTGCATTATAATCTACTTAATTATTATTATCCACAAAAAAATCTTTCACATATTAATAAATTCACATATCTCGTTGTGGTTCACACAATATGTGAACATAAAGTTTTGTACTACACGAATTAGTTAGGATAGGAGACTAGGGTAGTACAAGGGGTCGATAGACAGACAAACAGACGAGACACCAAACAGAACACCAAACAGAGCTCCTTTGGGTAAGGAACCTATAAAAAAGGCGAGAAACGAAACCAGGCTCCACTTATCGCGATCAGAATAATTGTCATTAGACAACGGCGCATATCATCAGGTGAACGATTTGCTCGTCTCGCAAAGGGATCAGCAGAAAGTATGTAGCTTCCCAAAATACAACTTCAACAAGAGTAGATACACCTACCTATAAGAATTCATGAATCATATTGCCGTAAGTAGCCCGGACTGTCAAAGGGTCATTGACCCCCTGTACTACGTCACTAAAGCGTATTCTGTGACTGAACAGTACTCACTTTTCTTGTGTAGATTGTGTAACTTTGTGATAAAAGTATCTAGCGAAAAACTATCCTCATTATTTCTAACATAGACCTAGTTTAAAAAAATTGGTACCTAATTTATAAAACGTATCTAAATTAAATCATGTAAAATTAGGTATAAGGAAAAATAATTTAAAATGCTAACCAGAATTACATAAAATAATACAGAAACCTTTAGGTCTCCTTGAGATTACCTAGGTATGCCTATTACCTAGTAGGTACTTAGGTTTCATCAAAGGTCAACGAATACTATCCGACTAAATCGAAACAGAAGTCGGATAGCGGAAGTTGTTATGAATTGTCAAGAGTTTTCTATTTGGTAGGATAATAGCGATTGACGCGCCAATACAATGCAGTGGCGATACGAAGCATTAATTTTATTGAAATCGCGCGCCAAGCCAATCAGAAAATATAGTTTTGTTTACATTATAAATTCCACAGTTTTTCCCATAAATTTAAGCCTTCATTGGAAGTACTGGTTGCTGAGAGGAAAATACTTGGGAATTTGGGAACTCCAAGTGGTTAAGCCGTCTCTAGTAGGATATTAATCTGTTTCAGTCCAACCAAACTTAGCTCAACCTAGCTATGTCTGCGCAAGAAGGACTGTACCTAGACGTGGTAGGCCTAAGATCGATACATTCTGTCTGTGTCGCCCTCGCAACGACTCTCGCAGTCTAATGTTCTAATCAATATGTTCATTGTTCTCTTTTAGAGGTTATGTTCACATAATTGATAGAAAATGATGAAAGATTAATATTAAAGTTAATATTTTGATGATCATCACAGTTTATAGGGCAGAAGGTAGTAGTTTGTAATAAAACTTACCGAAGATATTCGATACGTGGCCTAGAAATTGGGTCTCAAGTAAGCTCACAAGAAACTATGCAGAAATGGTAGTTATGTTGATTTTGATGGGTCGATTTACCTTTTCTGACGTCGCACATAGAACATTTGAAGGCCTCCGCATTATTTCTGTACGTACAAACACTACAATCCCAATAATTTTCTTCAAGCACTTTCGACGGCCTCTTGGCTCTCCGAATGGCATTTTTCTTGTCCATTTTAAACTATAACACGTTTGATTATAACTAACACACGTTTATCATGATATTTTCGAGTTTATAATACATTTCCTAAAGCACCAAAGTGATATATTACGTACGAAAAACATTATTTTTGTTTTATTGTACACAAAAATGTACACTTTTCGCCATGACAGCTCGTCAATGCTCCGTCGGTAAAACAGACTTGTGGCGCCACTTTCTCTTCGACTTCTTTACCGACAAATGTAGATTCTATGATTGCTACTAGATGGCAGTAAATTACAAAACGCGAACAGCGATTAAAATCCATGTAAAATAAACAACGAGAAAGATACATTCTAGAGGTTTTTTTAATTCAAAGAAGTTTGTAAAGTATTTTTTGCTAATTATAGTACATAATTATAGTAAATCATTAGGAGGTATGACAAGGTTCCTGTTAAAAATGAGCATCTTGGTATCTTTTGGTAGAGTCCAGTAGAATCCTTCCCTATTACGTGGTAGTCTTGCCGGTTTCTGAATTGAGAATTTTAGGTTCGTCTCTCAGGCAAGAACCACAAAATAAATACATAGATATATTGTGTAAGAACTTTTAAACCTAGATACAGACGAGCGAGGTAGGTACTCTACCGAGAAAAATAATTCTGTTAGCTATTGAATAAAATAAATGTAGGTAGGTATACCCAACATAGATTTCCATGTGTATTATGCCTAAATTCATCCATATATTTTGTGTACGGTATAGCAGAAATATTTTATTTATTTTTGCTCTCAGTACATAGTAGGTGCCCTATTACAAGTTACAGTAGAGTTCATAAGTAGAGTAGTAAAATCATAAGTAGGTATAACGAATTCCTTAACAATTAATAAATGTACCTCACCCGAGAGAATATCCACCAAAATATTCGTGAGAGAAAAAACACCCTATTCCAAGTTTCTAAAGGAAGTTGAAGCCATACAAAAAATATTTACTTTACCCAGAGCAAACTTTTGTAAGGCGCTAGAAATAAGGTTGAATTTGGTTTAGCAAGACGGTAAAGAATAAAGGTTTTTTTATAATGTAGCCTTGCTCGTAGGGATTCTTAGAAAAGTGGACCCTTTTTGCCGTTATGTGAATTTCTCTACCTGATCAACGGCAAGGTTGGTCAAACATTCTGCCTGGCAGAGTAGATTAACGCCCGAGGACTTAAAAAAAAACTAAGTTTCGCTGGTATGTATTTATCTCATAAATGCAGAAAATGTTATTTATTGTTAAACGAAGAAGGATAATTATAGTGTTATTCCTGATATTTAAATGTGTTTCAATTCTTTGAAGAAGCTATACAATGTTATACAGGGTGGAATTGAATTAGATATTTTTTCGAAATGTATGTTCTCAGTATGGACTGAGTGAGCTTTAGATTGAATATGAAGCGTTAAATTAAAAATATATGACCAAAAACTAATTGATTACCTAGCTGAAATGTCTATTTCACTAAACAGGATACGCGGGGGCGACGCGGCGGGGCGCGGGTGCCCAGCACGGCTCCTACTAGCCTCCCTGCGTCGCTACATTTCATGCACATTCATTCATTGACATTTCAGCTAATAGGGGATCGGACAGTAATCGAGATAAAATCTAAAATATATTTAGAACGAATGTTCGTCGAACCAGAAAGATCATTCAATCAATATTTTTGTGAAATAATAATGATTTATAATTTCAAATCAATAAATAAAATCTAATAATTCTGATATTTTTAATCTGTTCTTCATCTCAAACGAAACAACAATCACGGCGCATGACGTCATTTGTAGGCAAATGCCGTAAGTCAAGCTTGTGTTTATTTAACGTTTTTGCTATTCATAAAATGTATTTTTGCTAATTTTTTCGTTCCATTACTGCAATATCGTCCCTAAACTTCACAAAACGTATTTAAATCTCTTTGCAAGTTTTATTTCGAAGAGTTTGACGTTTTCCACCTACATATGACATCACAAATTTTGAGGTGACCTTTTGCGTGGCAATATTTGAAACATAATATTTAAACATAGTTTTAGGTACTTTTAGAGCGTCCTTTAATTAAAATAGTATATATCATGGCTATATATATTCATCGTACTTAATATAAAACACTTTCTTTTTTACTTTTTATTTACACCGCCGACCTCTCTCACTCCTTTAGTTCTTTCCATCCAAAGGTTGACTGGAAGAGATCGCTTTTAGCGATAAGTCCGCCCGTTGTACTATAGTTTGTAAGAATATTTCGTGTACCTTGTTTATTTCTTGTTTGGTGTACAATAAAGCATTAATTATTATTATTATTATTATTATTACTTTCTGAAAAGTTGTCCGATCCCCTATTGTCGATTATATTTTGGCCAACTTTATTATTTTTATTTTTTTAATTTACTACTATAGATTCATTCTAAAAATGGGTCTAGTATATAAATATACATTTCGGAAAAATATCGAATTCAATTCAACTGTGTATAAAGTAATTTTAATTAATAGATAGTTTTTTTTTACTCTACTCCATATACAGTCTGAAGCAAAGCGAAGTATGACCACGACGTACTGAGTACCTGAAATTAATATTTTTTTTATTTAATCGAATGAAGAGACAAGCAGGTTGTTCACTTGATGGTAAGCAACACGGCTATAACAGTTGCAGTACCACCCAACATTTGTTTTTCAAAATCCGGTATTGAAATTGTAGAGTCTCATAATGTTCAGTAATTTTGCTTGTTATTCTGCCACCAAGTAGTAGTGCGCAATCATTTCCTACTCTGCTCCGGTTTGAAGGGCACTGTTGCCAGCAAAATTACTGGGCATATGAGACTTAACATCTTATGTCTCGAGGTGATGAGCGCAATGCAGTGATACACAGTACTTTTTATGGTATTAAAAAGTTTTAGGTGCACTGCAATTTTCATAGGCAAGCGTGGCAAAGGTTGTCTGGAAGAGATCGCTTTGAGCGATAGAACCGCCCATTGTTACACCATTGTAAACATTTAACTTGTACTTAATTTCTATGTTTTGAGGTGAATAATAAAGAAGAATAAATAAAAATAATCATGAATTACCAAAATGCTGCCCTATATTTTGGCGAAAGCATAAGCATTGCCATTCAATGTGGCAATGCTGCCAGCGTATTTTGGGAACGTTGCCCACTGGTAGTGGTTTATTAGATTAGATTAGTTTAAATAGATAATGCTATTTAATTTATATTCCGTTTGTTTTGGTGTATAATGTACTCGTATAAATAAATAATGGGCTATATAAATACATAATATAGTAATATTTAATTGACATAGCAAGACTACAATCATAATAAAGAAATATATATACAATCTATCTACCTAAATCATAGAATAGAATAGAAGAACTCTTTATTGTATACCAATTTAAAGAAATAGACAATAACACAGTCCTTTACTATAGTAGTACAATGGGCGACAATCATACCCTCATGAAAGCCCTCAGGTTGACATCAGCGAATCCCGAAGCCGTCAGCTTGCAGGGCTTCTGCGCTCTGAAATAAAATAGTTTGTGATTGGTCAAACTTGCAACAAGCTGTGTTGTTGCCAGCAACACAACAATTTGTAATAAACTTTCGTAAGCAAACCACTAACGACTGCAACATTGTACATAATTTTCAGCTAGGAGCAAAGAGAGCAATGACGCCTTGGTTAAGAACTTATCGTAGATGTCGCCACGAGCCATTTATACAGTAAACAAACAAATTGCAAGATTGGAAATCTATATAAATAAAAATGAATCACCGAAATGTTTGTACGCGCAAAACTTCCAAACGACTGCACCAAATTGGATAAATCTCTTTTATGTGTTCGTTATTGTCAGGAGAAGGTTTGTAAAAAAAAAAAATAGAAAATATTTAAAAACGGCGGTACGAAGTTCGCTGGGTCAGCTAATTTGCAATAAAGAGATGATAAGATTATTGCGATGAAGAGCGAGTGTGGCTTAGTGGGAGCACGTGCGACTTTCGATCCGACGCACCCGAGTTCGAATCCCTCTGGCCCCGCACCACTGACTTTCTTAAGTTATGTGCGGATTTTACACTCGCTCTAAAAACGGTGAAGGAAAACATCGTGAGGAAATCGATATGTCCAAGTATTAATCACAAAAATTCAAGGACATGTGACATCCACCAACTTGCACTGGGCCAGCGTGGTGGATTACTTTAAGCGTGATGGATTACGTTGCCCATACTTTCTCTACGAAGGAAGGCCTGAGTCCCAGCAGTGGCAACGTAATGGGCTGATGATGAATAAAATATTTAGACAACGAAGTTTAAGCTTAAAAATTGAGACGAAAGTTTAGCTGGAAAGGCTGGTACTTTGGATGTTTTGCGCATCTCCAAAGCATAATGTCGATTGTTAGGCCATGTTTGAAGCCCCAATTATAATATTCTGTCAGGACACCCTAGTAAATGTATTATTATGCTATGTATGTATTATACTCATATGATATATGATTTTACAAAGAAGTTATTATTATATAGGTACACCACCGTCTTTAGTCGTTTCAGAAATCCTCTCCATCCAAAGGTTGTCTGGAAGAGATCGCTTATTAGCGATAAGACCGCCCATAGTACTAATAAAATTTTTAAGTTCTATTTTTATTTTTCTTGTTAAGTTTTTGGTGTACAATAAAGCGTTATCAATAAATCAATACTTAGGGATAGAGAATAAGAGTTATGCAAAAACTGCTAAATGGTGTTTAGATAATAGCTTTTTAGTGATTGAGATGTTAATCACTGTGTGTTTTATGAGGAAAGAAAAAAGAAAAATATTTAACTTGTAAATTATGTACCTAGTCTGTACGAGAAGTAACTCCTGACCCACTCGCCGGCCGCTCAAGTACCAGAGACTATTGTAGACTGCATCACTCACTTCCGTACTCTGGAATCACCAAAATTCATACATCTTAGGGTATGCAAAATAGTCAGACTCGGTTGTGTATTGGTTTGGCAGGTTGGCTTTAAGCTAATACAAAACTGGAGGTTGCGGGTTCGATTCCCGCGACGGGATAAACAATTGTGCAGAGAAAAAAACAAGCATTTTGTTTCCGTGTCTGAGTGTTGTGTTACCATGGTCCTCGTAGTTGGCTCTCTAGGTACAGGGAATCCTAGTTAGGGGCCAGGATTCATGTATGTGATCCTTTGGCGTATTTATGCAAAATACGTCTCTCGTTATGTTTTTATTTGATGATTCTGAGCGATACGACAAGCAAGTCGTTTTCTTGAAGCGCCACACTAGTCCATAACCGTTGCAGTGCCAACCAGAACCAGGCCTAGCGCACTCCGCAATGTAGGTACGAAGCTACATAGCCGGACACTGACGGTAGTATGACTGGTAGGTATGCAGCGCTACGCGAGCTGAATTGAATTTTATTGCGTCATTGCAAAAGTCGCTATTTGTTTAAATTTCTTTGCGGTGTGATGCTTCTGTCCCTTAGTATTTTGTGCCAGAACTTAGAAAATCAAATAGCGTAGCATGGCTTTACGATCGTCTGCATTATGTTCCTTCCCGCAGCTAGAGAAGATTGTGATGTGGTTACAAACCCCAGCAGGTGGCTGTATTTTTTTTCGAAACAAATGTTTGTAGCCATGTTGTTGCTGTAGTGCCACTTTGACTTCTTCATACCACAACCTTATATAAATCTAGGAAAGATATAAGAAATTTGGCTGCTCGAACAGTTGGTTCGGTGGCCCAGTGGTTAAGACGTCGGGACGGTATCCCGAAGAGGCAGGTTCGATCCCTGCCTTAGCAATGTCATTTTTCTTCTTCCTGATTTCTTAAAATCTTTATAAATCGTCTAGCAATCGTAGGTATTAGACTATATTATTATTATTAGACTATATTATATTAGCTATACGAGGGAAAGCCCGAGACCCAGCAGTGTAAACGTAATGGGCTGATGATGATGATGATGAAATATAATTTGTTTATCTTAATTTATTGACGATGGAAGAAGGGCTTTGTCGCTGTGCATATTATTTATATACTTACAGCACTCATCAGCATGTCAGCGAAGAAGCAGAGGAAGAAAACCTGCAGGAGGCCCATGAACAGGAACGTCATGAAGGTCACCTGCACTACCATGTCATCTACTATCTGAAAATACAATTAGATGGTCACTAGCGCTTCGTACGGGTGCAAATGAAGTAAGAATGTTCTAAGGAGAAAAGCATACTATACTGTTCGTGATTACATAGAAGACAAAGATGCTTGGAACATTTCACTTCTGCAAAGTAGCCAACTGGTACATATGAAACATAGCATTGTAAAAACCCAAAAAATTGTAACAAAATCTCTAAAAAAATGCCCCTCAGTTTCTCGCCGTAACTTCTGAGTAGTGGTTCTTTTTCCGATACGGTGGTAGAATCATTGTGATAATTTGACGTTCATAAGTGCGTCTGTTATGCCAAAAAGATTAATGAGATTTTGATTTTGATTTTGAAGTGGGGTACTCAAAAAAGATTTGAAATCTAAATTAAAAAATTTAAAAACCCCCGACACAAAACACCTACTTATATAAAGTAAATAAAAGAGCTTGAAACGGCTTAACTGATTTTGATAAAACATGTCTAAGAACTACCGCTACAAAACCTGCTTTCAACAGTAAAAACACCACATCCAAATCGGTTCACCCGTTTAAGCTACGGTGCCACAGACAACACACAGTGGTTAATAACACCCCTCCTTTGTGCGCTGGGGGTTAAAAAATAAGTTCTATCATTAAGATTTTTTATTAACTTTTTTCAAAGAACTCTACCAGCATCTGCACGAAGTTGCATTTGCCAAAACCAATTTTCAATTTAACAGTGAACCGTCGGGGGTTAAAAATAGTAATTTCTCATGGCTGAGAGCATTCTTCAATCCTCAATTGAACACTGAACAGTGCTCTGGATCAACCTTACAATTTTCTAGACCAAAAAAAGAGAAGATTTAGAAAGAAAGAAAGAAAGAAAGAAACGTTTATTTGCAACAACTTATAAACTATGAACATATGATATGAAAAACAAACAGAAAATAAAAAAAACATTAAGTCTGACAGAGTAAATAAATAAAATAGGTGATTGTTGCAAACCGGCCTCAACTCAGCGTTGTGCTGGTCGTGCGACCAGCGCTGGTCTTCCGTTGAGGCCGTTTGAGTGACTGACATTAAAACTAAAAATAAATCGCAAACAAAAACATTTATGCAAATTCCTCTTGTACAGATGACCAAATTTTGAGAAGTAGACCTAATGAGAAGTAGCCCTAATGAGAAGTAGCCCTAATGAGAAGTAGCCCTAATGTGAAGTAGCTCTAGTGAGAAGTAGCCCTAATGAGAAGTAGCCCTAAGAAGAAGTAGCCCTAATGAGAAGTAGCCCTAAGAAGAAGTAGCCCTAAGAAGAAGTAGCCCTAATGAGACGTAGCCCTAATGAGAAGTAGCCCTAAGAAGAAGTAGCCCTAATGAGAAGTAGCCCTAAGAAGAAGTAGCCCTAATGAGAAGTAGCCCTAATGAGAAGTAGCCCTAATGAGAAGTAGACCTAATGAGAAGTAGCCCTAATGAGAAGTAGCCCTAAGAAAAAGTAGCCCTAATGAGAAGTAGCCCAAGTGAGAAGTAGCCCTAAGAAGAAGTAGCCCTAATGAGAAGTAGACCTAATGAGAAGTAGCCCTAAGAAGAAGTAGCCCTAAGAAGAAGTAGCTCAAGTGAGATGTAGCCAAAATGAGAAGTGGCCATAATGAGAAGTAGTCCATTAGCGAGTCGGTTGCCATAATGAGAATTAGCCTTAATGCGCCTAAACCCGAAAATCTTCTCAGCTAGACTTGACTTACAAATATAGTTGATCAGATCGATTTATTTTTGTACAAAAACTAAGCACTTTCAGAATTACCTACATAATTTAGAAACCATCTAAAAAAACTAACAACCTTACCTAATGTATGTAAATCTAGGTTTGTGCTAGATTTGAAACTGACAAAAAAATAATTACCACACGAACAGAATTCACCAACCCGCACTGGATCAGCGTGGTGGATTATGGCCCAAACTCTCTCTATGAGAGAAGGCCCGTGTCCCAGCAGTGGGAACGTAATGGGCTGATGATGATGATGATGAACAGAATTCTGAATTACCGTAACATTGAATCCAGTGAGACATATCACTAAAGAACTCGAGAAAAAGTTGAATAAAGTCGACTTGGAGTAGATGATCTCCAATCGGTTCGATGATCTGAAATTAGATGACAAATTTGGAACAATAGCACAATCATATCATAACAATTCTTACTGTAGTCTAGGATGGTTAGATAGTCTATTGTTTGTGTAGAGAGGCCCTGTACACCATCCGAAGTTTTCGAACAATCTTTTTTTAAATGGGCATACGTTTGATGACATCTCACCTGATGGAAAGCGAAGATGCGGCCTAAGATGGAACACGCTTGCCCATGAGATGCCTATTCACTCTAGACTTAAAGAGACACAGGTTGTAGCCGTTTGGGAACAGAGACGGACATCTGACAGAAATTGAAAGAATCTGCCCCCCTACCCATATACAAATACCTTAAGCGCCAATCGTATATAGTGTTGAGCTCAAATTAAGGTATAGATTCACTGCAATGATGCCATATATTGTCCCATGAAAGTTTATCTCGACTTGTAGTTATCGTATTTAGGTGTAAATTAATGAGATTAATTCGATTTCTTGCCTGAATCGAAAATAATTAGACCGTATGTCTTTAGTCGCAGTGAAGCTATACCTTAATTTGCGCTCAACACATATTCGATTGGCGCTTGAGGGACATATGGGTTACCCCCCTGGATTATTCTTCCTCATTTCTATTTACGTATATTTAAATAGTCTTCTTCCTTATTTATATTTAAATGTATGTATAATATAAACTTGTGATTATTAACATTTAAATTCATTGATTTGGTAATTTTAGAATTTTGATTGGATTTTTTAATCAATTTATAATTTAAGTTTTAATGTTTGATTTAATAGATTTATTTTTTGTTCTATGCCATTTATATTGTAAATTTATGGGTCTTGTGTAACCTGAACAAAATTTATTTTATATATTTATTATTTATTTCCACGTGATTCTGGCAACAAATTGCAAGGCTGTACTGCAATCTTCGGGTTTGCCATTAATTTAGTATATTTTTATCACTGAACTGAGCTCACAATCGCCGGAGAAAATTTGGATGAGTGGAAGGTCTGAAATTTTCTGACTCAGAAACTTAGAAATTCGTATAATATGCCGGTAGCCTAAAGGTACCAATTAAAGCGAGGTATTTCCGAAAATATCGGCAAGGTTCAGTAAAGCACAATAATGACACGAAATACCTAAGAACTGAACTAATATCTACAGTATTATCAAAACTAGATCTTACTCAATCAAATCTTGGTGCCACTTCAACAGCTCTGTAAACTGAGCCCTGAACTCAACATCTACTGCCATTCCTGCAGGATCCAGGTAGGTATCTGGTATTATCTTCTCTATGTCGTGCTTGAGTAGTCTAAACTGCATTTTTATGTAAGTACAGCATGTGAAGAAAAGGTAGTCTGCTGCTCCCATCTCTAGAAGGACTATGCATTCTGAAATATAGTATTTCTAAAATGAATATATCTATCTATGTGTAAAATCGATTGCACTTTCGTAGGTACTCACCTGACCAAACCTGGTGAATAAACGCAAACAGCCAGTACTTGAACTCATACGGAATGAACAAAAACATGTCCAAGTAAGGAAGCAACAGTTCGAACTCATTTGTCTTGATATACTTCACTGCTATGAGCAGCAATGGAGTCATGTCGAAAACCACTATCATGGAGCAGTTGAGAAAATACAACACCTTAATAACTACGTTTAGGAAACCTCTATCTTCTTTGATGATTTCTTCCTTTTCAGCGGATTTCTTCCTTTGATTCTCTTTAATTTCAAATTTTCTCAAGTCATTGATAAGATTGATGACTTCACTCTCATTGATCAAGTGAAAAAACGACTTGAAGATTGCAAGAATCGTGAACGTAAGACAAGGAGCAACACTGGTCAATTCTATGAAGTTCTTTCCTTGTGCTGCCCCGACAATGATGACGTAGAAGGAAGCTACAGTAGCGGAGAACACCCAGAGGAAATTGAAGGCGTATAACCAACGATACTTCAAATTGTCGAAAGGGGTCTTGATTTCATTATGAAGGTTCATTCCTGAGTATTTAAAAAGGACGTGCAGCTTTTGAATCGATTGGTCGAAGAGTAACGGAACGTCGGCCATCTTGGATGTTATTTTCTAGATTATTCAACGGCTTATGTTTAACAGGCCACCAGATATAGTAAAATGTAGGGGCAAAAAAATCACTTTATATCCCCAAAAATACTAAATGATCACCAAAAAATATCACCAAATTAAAAAAATAAACACCAAAAAAATAGTAAATGATCATCAAAGTAGGCTCCACCAGAAGTCTCGCTCGTCACCCCTTCATGTAGCTTCCCCAACTTGACCCTCGCTCCGCTGCGGGAGTCGCCGGTTTGCTTTACTCGCCTCCGAGTGAAGCGAAGGGGGGACCCTTCGCTTCACTCGGCCTCGTAGGCTAGCTTCATTCAAGACCTTCTTCGCGAGCTTCTGGCTCCGCGCTTTTTATATACACTCTAGAGGTAAGAGCGAGTAGGACCAAGAATCATCATCATCGTTATTTTTAGTTTTCACGTTCCCACTGCTGGGACTCAGGCCTTCCCTTATAGAGAGAGTATGGGCCATAATCCACCACGCTGGCCCAGTGCGGGTTGGTGAATGTCACATGTCTTTGAATTTTTTGTGATAAATTCTTGGACATTCCGGTTCCCTCACGATGTTTTCCTTCGCCGATATTAGAGCGAGTGTGTTATTAGAGATCCGCACATAACTTAAGAAAGTCAGTGGTGCGGGGCCAGTGGGATTCGAACTCGGGTGCGTCGGATCGAAAGTCGCACATGCTACCACTGAGCCACACTCGCTCTTTTTCTCACGGAAGAGTGAGGTGCGGCAATTCGGGTAAGATTTGGTGGTAATTTACTGAATTTGATCTGCCGATATAATTTGAATAGAAGTGTATGGGATCTCAAAGATAAAGATTATTTTGATGATCATTATAATGTTTTCCCTTATTCAATTTAATACAGTTTTATCCAAAGAGTTTTACACAAATGAATGAAAATGTAATGAAATTTTTCGTAATCTTTGAGAAGAGCACCAAAACAAGTAGACCGTGGTTGAGGCCGTGGCCGTGGTTGTAATACCACCCACCGAACAAAGCCATGCCGTCAAGCGACCTAGTCGTGTTTCGGGATGATGTTCGGTGAACCATCGGGGAGACGGGTCTGAGCAGCCGCTCAACTGCCGTCTCTCTCTAGATCTATGTGCTCCATCATAGGCCACATCATCGCTTCACATCAGGCGAGATAGTGGCCAAACATAGATCTATAAGGCGTAAAAAAAAAAAAAAAAAACCAAGTAGAACAAATACTTGGTATAAAATAGTGAATCTGGACTGGCTGTTCACGGATCACGAGTCAAGTTTCGACTGGGCGAGTTTTCCAGCAAGTAGAGAGTAATTACTCGTCCGTCCGCGTCCCTGTAGGGCTGACGTCAATATTATTGTCCAAATATTGACGTTATTGCAAGTTCTAGCAATTAAATTTTCTAGGCATGTTTCCATTGCATCATGGAATTGAAACTTAAAAACGTCCACCAAACCATAATCCGCAAGAAAGTTGCATCCACACTCGAGCGTGCGCGAGGCAGTGCCAACAGTATCCTACAGATGATTGTCTCACGTCCAGATTATCCCATCCAAAACAAATGGATGAAGATTTTGATGGGACAAGTTTGACTAATTTTTTTTTTTTTTTTTGTATGACTTTTTTATTTTTTTAATCTTATTTTATTTAATTTTATAATATCTTGACATTTTATTTTATTTTATTGCATTGTATTAATTTTTATTATATTTCAATATTATTATAAATTGTGTGATATGGTTTTTGTGACTGAAATAAAATGAATTGAAAGAATTTAAAGGCTCCAGCTGCACGAATTTTTTTGTGCTTATACGGTTTTCATAGTGCAAGTACAACGTACAGGCAAAGTACAGGAGTACATTTTTCCTGCAGAGCCACTAAATAATTTTTGGCTGCTTGATGGGTTTATAAATTTGGCTACGGTGAAACCGCGTGGCGCAGCTAGTCAATACAACAATGACACTTTATTGCACACCAAATAAAATATCAAATTTTCAATAATGATTTATGTTTTACAATTACAATTACAAAATGTTTATGTACACCAAACAATTACAAACTAAAATACAATGGATGGACTTATTGCTAAGAGCGATCTCTTCCAGTCAACCTTTGTATGGAGTTAATTAACGGAGTGAGAGAGGTCGGCGGTGTAAATAAAATGTCATAAAAAAAATATATAATTTATTTATTTTTAATTTAGGTGTTTCAATTTTTAATTTTCATTTATTATTGTTAGGATTGTTGACATTGTAATTTTAATGAATAATATGAATTGACATGTATTTTTTTTAACATTTGCACGAATGTATACATGTAACAAAAAAATAAGACGATGTAATAATTGATGTATAAAAACACAATATTAGAAAAATAAAAGTCACAACATACATCGTAGATTTGACGTACAATGGGCGGTCTAATCGCTTAGAGCGATGTCTTCCAGACAACCTTTGAATGGATAGAACAGGTTTGAGATCTAATGCGATTTGGTATATAATAAGCAAATATAATAATCACAATTTACTTAAATTAATAAGTGCATACGAAAAAGTTTACTAGTCATTTTATAACTAAGAGTGAAATTTTTAATTTGTGAAGTAGTGTATGTAGTTTATTAAATGTAATGTTATATATTTGTATGTATGTTATTAAGGTATGTATGTTTTTAAGGTATATATTCTATGGGCCTCTGTTAATTTTATTAGTTGTACTTTAATATTGCCTGAAATAAAGAGTTTAATAATAATAATTACTACTTCATCATCATCATCATCATCAGCCCATCACGTTCCCACTGCTGGGACAAGGGCCTTCTCTCATAGAGAGTATGGGCAATAATCCACCACGCTGGCCCAGCGTGGGTTGGTGGATGTCACATATCCTTGAATTTTTGTGATTAATTCTTGAACATGCCGGTTTCCTCACGATGTTTTCCTTCAGTTTCTAGAAAGAGTGTTAAAATCCGCACATAACTTAAGGTAGTCAGTGGTGCGGGAACAGCGGGTTCGAACTCGGGTGCGTCGGATCGAATGTCGCACGTGCTCCCACTGAGCCACACTTGCTCTAATAACTACTTGCCTATTATTGATTCGCGTCTAATTTGCGGCAAAGTTGGAAAACAAATTTAATTGCTATATTTCCCCACATAACGTTAGTTCTCACGTTAAATTTGAATAAGACTCATTTAATGTGCTGTAATTGCAATGAATTAAAGTCACTTGATGAATATTTAACGCAAAGCAAACTGAAGGCGAATGGGAGCGAGTGTGCCTCAGTTGGAGAACGTGCGACTTTCGATCCGACGCACCCGAGTTCGAACCCCGCTGGCACGCTGGCACTTTCTTAAGTTATGTGCGGATTTAACACTCGCTCTAAAAACCGTGAAGGAGAGCATCGTGAGAAAACCGGCATATCCAAGAATTTTTCACAAAACATGGGTATGGACACGGACATGGGACATCCACAAACCGCACTAGTCCAGCGTAAACAGAAGGCGCAAATGTATGACAAAAATAAAGGGGGAAGAAAAAATATGAACAACATTTTTATTATAAAACCTTTTTTTTGAGCGGCTGCTCAGACCCGTCTCCCCGATGGTTCACCGAACATCATCCCGAAACACGACTAGGTCGCTTGACGGCATGACTTTGTTCGGTGGGTGGTATTACAACCACGGCCAGAGCGTACCACTCCAAAGCGCGTAAGCGGGTTTCATCACGATGTTTTCCTTCACCGTTTTAGAGTGAGCGTGCAAAATCTGCACTTAACTATAAGTCATTGGTGCAGGGCCGAGTCGGGAATTGAACCCAGGTGCGTCTCATCGAAAGGCGCATGAGCTCCCGCTGAGCCACACTCGCTCAATCGCTCATTTTTTTACTAGCATTTATTTAACTTGCAATGTTTGTTTGTTTGGGTCAAATCTTGCAAGTTGAATCAGAACCACTTGCTCTTATCCTACGGAATTGAAATTTTGCATACTTGTCAAAGTCCGATGACAATGCAATATTATGGTGACAGCCAGCTGATCTGATGATGGAGACGAAAGGAATGGCACTCCTTGACGGATAATCGTAAACTACTAGTGTTTGGGCTCATTTTAATCTGCTTGCGGTTCCGATTACCAATTTGCTAAAATCTTGTGACCTTGCAATGGCAAGACCAACGTTGTTGACCACATATTACTTAAATAGATGTGTTGAGAATAAGACACAGAAGTACTTACTTTAAAAGAGACTTTTTTGGCGGGAAGTGAAAAGTGATACAGTTCGATTTTGTTTTATTTTCCAAACAAGTGTTATTTCGAGTGATCATGTGTAATATCGGTGGAATATTAACCATTATGTGTTCGTAAACGTGCACGAGTGTAGGCAAATGAAACAAAATAGAGAAAACATTGCTTTTTATGGTCTCCCAAAAAGTCCATGGAAAGCTTGAATAAAGTTCCACCACTTTATTGAAGCGGTAGGAGAGGGTCCGGCTTGTTGCTGTTGACCCTCATTCTCTCAGTATAATAAATGGAATATTAAACTATCAAATAAAAACTACGTAAGACATGGCGGTATGGTCCTAGAGACTTTGACCTGCCCTAACAGGCAAACATAAAAAAAAATACTTTAAAAGATTCTAACTGGCAAACTGGACTAACATCTTTATTATTAAATATTACTACACATTGCTAACTTGAAGATCTATTAATAATTATGCATAATACGATAATAATTGAATAATAAATCAATTATAAACGTGCTAACGTGTAATTGTTTTACAAACAAGCTAGCATCTACTACCTACTACTGGGTTATAATATTTTATTACTTAGGGGCGTCCATAAATTACGTGAGATGTTTAAGGGGGGGAGGGGGTCGAGTCAAATCTCATCTAATCTTACGTTGGAGAGAGGGGGGGTCTCGGCAAATATCACGCAAATATTTTTTCTGATTTAAACAAAAAAAAATAATACTATTTTGGTCCATTTAATCCAGATTATGTTAAGCGTAATCGTTTATTACATTATAGTTAAACTCTCAGCAATATTGATTACTAGTCTTAACTAGTCGTAAATAAAAGCACGAAGCAATTTTTTTTTTCTTTTTACAATGACGGCGCCCAGGCTGGCCCAAAAGAAGATGGAGGGACGATCTGAATGCATACCAAGAAGGTTGGTGTGAGGTGGCGCAGGATAGAGACGGCTGGAGAGACTTGGGGGAGACCTTTGCCAAGCAGTGGGACAGCATAGGTTAATATATTATATTATTATTATTATTTTACAATAACGATCCGACGCGTTTACGTAACCCACATTTTGAAAAATCTCACGTGAGATTGGGGGATGGGGGAGGGGGTTGAATAAAATCTCACGACATCTCACCATCCAGAAAATTTAAAAAAACACCTCATGTAATTTATGGACGCCCCCTTAAGGTATGTTATGTTATGAAATGTTATGTTGTGTTGCGCTGCTTTGCTTTGCGTTGTGTTGTGTTGAGTTGTTGTGTTTTGTTATGTTATGACTAATAGCCTGGCGTGCTTAATCTTTATAATATTTTTAGCTAATCTTATATTAATTAAATCATATCTTTATTCAGGCGCCTTTTCCGAATAAATTGTCCGCAACAACGCAAAATACGACCAGGATGTGCTGAGGATCTGTAAAATAATTACAAAAATGATAATAATAGAAAATAAATAACAAAAAAACAATAAAGAACATATTAAAAAAATATAACTCGAAACAACACAGCATTTCAAAATGTGGACAGAGAAAACCTTGGTGAATTCCTTAGTGCAGGACAGGGCCCCAACTTCACTATGACAACTTGGCGAAATCAGGTCGATTCCTCCATTAATAAACGACATCTCTATGACGCATTCATATATTCATATATGTATATGACGCGTCATAGAGATTACAAATTTCGCAGATGTCGTTTATTAATGAAGGAAACGTCGATTCCTTATCGACGTTTCCTTGAAGCAAAGAAACTCCAAGTTGTCATAGTGAATTACAGCTAGGAGTTACATTAATTCGTTGGAAGTGGTTTTCGTTTAGAAACTTTTATATACGTAGGCTGTTCCAAAAACTGTTAGTGATATGAAAGTACAATTTTTTTTTTAATTTTTCAAATTATTCCCTTCCAACCCCTGACTACTGATCCTAGCCCCTGACTAGGATTCAATGTATCTAGGAACTATGAGGACAACGGTCCCCCAAACATCCAGACACGAAACGAATGCTTGCGTTTTTTTTTCTGTGCACAAACATTTATCCCGTCGCGGGAATTGAACCCGCAACCTCGGTGATGGTGTGATAAACATTATCGGAAGCATCTTCCAATCCTTCAGCATCTTACCCTCATGAAAGATTTCAAGCTGATTGCAACAAAACCTGCTGCCGTTAATATGCACGGTTTTTGAGACCTGGAAACAAGATGAAGTGTTAGGCACGTATTTATAATAGAGATGAGCAGAATATTCGTTTGGTATTCGGTATTCGGCGTATTCGGCATCTTTTCCACTATTTATATTCGGCCGAATTATTCGGTTTTGTTGCCGAATATATTCGGTTCAAGCATTTCTATTTTCTTGGCTACATGACGTGGTGTAGAACTAAAAGACAAAACTTCTTATGTAAGATTTATGTTATATTATAAGTCAAAGAAAACATATTTTTTGTGGGTGGTGAGGAGGTACGGCTCGCTCGTCATCTAGCCAGCAGCGACACGTAACGTACATGTTAGAACCTGTTTATACAATGATTGTTTTGCCGCGTAAACAGTAATGGTAAACCGAATAATTCGGCCTAATATCCGGTTCGGTAAAGGTTAATCCGAACAATATTCGGTATTCGGTTATTCGGTGAAACCACTATTCAGCGCATCTCTAATTTATAAAGTAACAAGAAAGTGACAGAAAAAATCCACGTTATAAAGCGCGTTTTGAAGTTAGGTCGGCATTAATGGATTTAAAATGCATTGTCATCGAGTTGTGAGATACCCTGAAAGTTTAAGCCGCTAATCGGAAAGTGCTCGAAATTTAAGTTGCGAGATTCCACCCGAAACAACAGACAGACAGACAAACAAGAATGTGACTTAAATAAAAACTTAGTAACAAGAAAGTGACAGAAAAAATCCACGTTTTTAAGCGCGTTTTGAAGTTAGGTCGGCATTAATGGATTTAGAATGCATTGTCATCGATTTGTGAGATACCCTGAAAGTTTCAGCCGCTAATCGGAAAGTGCTCGACATTTGAGTTGTGAGATTCCACCCAAAACAACAGACAGACAGACAAATAAGAATGTAACTTAAATAAAAACTTGGTAATAAAATAACTGAGTCAAAGAATCAAGGAGAGTTTAAGGTCAAGCTTTATTCGATAAACGTAACTTGAAACTACAGTTATGATGATGTAGACGTTTACTTGTGTGACTATTTTTTTTTATCGTAGGCTTGCGTTTGACCGCTATCTCACCTGTTGACAATGCGGTCGAAAATGTTATACGCTCGCCTAGAAGAAACCTATTCACTGTGTCTTAAAGACACCCATATTAAAGCTATCTGGAAACACAGACGCTGGCAGAGAGTTCAACTCCTTGGCCGTTTCCATTATAAAGGTCGAAGCGAAGGGCTTGGTGCGAGCAGGAGGGATGTCAACCTTAAATTGATGACGGCTTGCCGTACGTCTGGTCGTCTGATGATGGAATGGGGATGGCGGAATTAGTATACTCGTATGTAATTCCGTCGCACACTCTCCGAAATGTATCCGGTAAAAGGCCGATAAACTGGCAACTTTGCGCTGATTTTCAAGACTCTGAAGCCTAGTCTTAACCAGCGCCTTGTCACCAAGGAGCTTTTTGGCTCGTCTTTCAATGGTTTCCAAGGTTTCGAGCTGGTATTAGGCGGAATGGTTCTACAAGTGAGAACAATACTCCATACACGACCGGACTTATATTGTGCTTGATACGGTTACGAGTTAGAAGCTGTCCCGGTGCGATTCATGAATTTAGTTTCAAGTTACGATTATTGAACAAAGCTTGATTTGAAACTCTCCCTGATTCTAGACTCAGTTGAGTTTAATTTATAAATACGAGCCTTAGTGCGGAAACATAGATGTAAGGTTCACTGACAATACATTTTTTAAGATCTTCTCTTCTTCTTACCTGGTTTGTATCTGAAGTATTTTTTTTCTAAACTTGGTATCTGTCATATACCATCGACTGTTGTATACTGCACCACTGATTTCAACACTCTGCAAAATATATGAAAATATAAATCGACTCTTTTATAGGTGAATTCAGCTGATATTACAAGGTCATCAATGAAGGTTAATTAATGAAGGAATCGACGTGATTTTGAAGCAAGGAATCGCCAAGTTTTCATAGTGAATTGCGGCCCTGTTTCGACATGAATGCACAGCGCGGCGGGTGCGAGCGACTTAGCTGTAAAAGAACACAGACGATGCTACCCTTACTCCACCGAAGGCAATGATCGGCTTGACCGACTAATCGGCCGAATAGCCAGTCTTTTTACAACCGACTAGTCTTCGCGTCTGTCGGCTAGTCAGCCCAGGACATAGTCGGCTCATCCCTAATGCGGGATGAGCTTGACTCTTACTGAAAGGATTGGCCGTAAGAGATATAAAAGAGAATAAATAAATAAATAAATAAATAAATAAAAGCGGAGGAATGGAAGGAGGGTAGAGAGGCCTTTGCCCAGTAGTGAGACAATCACGGCTAAAATCCTACCACCTTATATTATAAATGCGAAAGTTTATGATGATGGATGGATGGAGTACCCGTAAGACGATATACAGATTGAAGAAATTTGGTTGCTCGAGCAGCTGGCTCGGTGGCCCAGAGGTTAAGGCGTCGGGACGGTATTCCACGCAGGTTCAATCCCTGCCCGAGCAATATCATTTTTCTTCTTCCTAAATATTTAAAATCTGGATGGATAGATGTTTGTTGTTTTATCACGCAAAAACTACTAAACGGATTTTGATGATGTATGTCCTGGAAAAGGACATAGGCTACAAGATATCCTGGGATAGCGCGGGTGATCCGTGGGGCGAAGCTAGGAAGTAAATAAAAATGTATGTATTGAATTTCAAAGCATAGGTACTTACTGAAGTTAACAACAAATCTGCAAAGAAGCACAGGGAGAATATTTGCACCAAACTCACTAAATGGAAACTGAAGAACGTCACTATAAGCGCCAAGTCGTTTACCATCTGAAAGAAAATAAACATTTGAATAATCTTGGAATCCGTTCTCTATTTTGTCATTAATTGTTTTTAACCGACTTCAAAAAGGAGGAGGTTTACAATTCGACGGTATGTTTTTTTTTTTTATTTTTTTTTTTATTTTTTTTTTGTGTGTTTGTTACGCGATATCTCCGCCAATTATGCATTGATTTCGATGATTCTTTTTTTGGTTGGTAGGTAATACTTCAAAGGTGGTCCCATATAAATTTTATCGAAATTCATTCAGTAGTTTTTGAAAAAAATAGCAAAAACAAAAAAATATAAGTTTAATCTTCAAGTCGGTTCTTGTTTTTTTCGTAACCAACTTTCTAAAGGTGAAGGTTTGTATTCGACTGCTTTACCTGCTTCACCCAGGGTTGACTTCCGGTGAGGGAACTCCTCAACGGTGAATAGTACAGACACAACATTTCGTAAATGGATTTAACCATAATAGCCTGTTCTAAATTCCATCATGACATGGCAGATACACCCAGGATTGACTTCCGGCGAGGGAACTCCTCAACAGAGAATAGGACAGACATGAAATTTTTTTGCACATGCATTTAATTGTGATAGCCCGTTTTAAACTTCGTCATGATGTGGCTTCTAGATCATTAAAGCTTGTCTTTTAAACTTTTTGAATTAATTTAATTAAAACTTGTTTTTCACTAAAAAGATTAAAATAAATTATTTTTCAAAAAAAACTAAACCGACTTCAAAATCACAAATGGCACTCAAAAGTAAAAAATAAATTAATATAATTATCATAAGCGCTACCCACTCATATATTTGAAGTCGGTGCCAGCCAAGTCTAAAAGGTAGTAGATAAATACTACCTAGAAGTAGTACTTACTATATACATAGTATTTATCTACTACCTATTAGACTTGGCTGGCACCGACTTCAAATATATGAGTGGGTAGCGCTTATGATAATTATATTAATTTATTTTTTACTTTTGAGTGCCATTTGTGATTTTGAAGTCGGTTTAGTTTTTTTTGAAAAATAATTTATTTTTATCAGGGTACATAAGCCTTATTGAAACACACAGATAATTAAAAAACACAAACAAAACAAATTAAAAATACTAATAACTAATCTAATCTATAGTAATAAATAGTCTATAATATAATATATAATAATAAATAGTCATTAAATTAAATAATTACTTTTTAAAATAAGAACCGACTTCAAGACTAAACTTATATTTTTTGTTTTTGTTAATATTTTCAAAAAGTACTGAATCAATTTCAATAAAATTTATATGGGACCGCCTCTGAAGTGGACCACCTACCAAACAAATCAATTCATAATTGGCCAAAGTAATCGCGTAACAAACATTAAAATAAAAACATACCGTCGAATTGAGAACCTCCTCCTTATTTGAAGTCGGTGAAAAATTGTGATCATTTACTATTTTTGGTGATCATTTACTATTTTTTGGTAGTCATTTACTATTTTTTTGGTAATTATTTTTTTATTTGGTGATCATGTACTATTTGATGTACTTATTCATGTCAATTAAACATAAGCCATATTATATCATAAAAAAAATCGAACAAAAAAACATTATGTAAAAAAATGAGCCCTTAATATCTGGGTAAGTGATGAGTATAAGAAGCGTGTTCGGAGAAGTTATTTTCAGGTAATCGTTGTTATGCGACAAAAAGGAATCACTTGGTATCAGCAAAGAAAACTAACTATTACTTACGTAAATAAACAACACTACTACCAGACCTCCGACACTCCATACAAATTCGCCGAGCTAACTGTCTAGTACTACTACTGGCGCACCGGCCTGTCCGCACACGTTTTGTGTGTGTGCGTAATGATTGTAGGGATGAGCTAATACGAATCGAGCGCGACAAGGACAACGCTATACGTAAGCAACCTAAGTGTTTCTCTTTCACACTTACTATCGCTTGGCTGGAAGACGCGAAGAACCAAAAAATCTCCGATTCTTATTTGTGTAATTGGTTTCTTTGCTTCCATACACGGAACAATAACGAACCATTTTAAAAGAGATAGGCAGACCTCCGTCAGTCAAGTCAGGTTCTGGTCAGGTCCACCGTCTTCAGCCGTTCTCCGTCTTTTTCTCAATATGTTTCGTCCTTCTTTACGTAGTAATATTTAGTTTTCTTTGGTACTACCCCCCCGACAATTTATCGTCACCCGCAACGCATGGATTAAAATATGGCTTGCGTCACTCGATTGTCACCGCTCGCTGCGAATGACTCTAATGAGTGAGATTCCAATGTATATTTTATTTGTGCGATCAATTGATGTTATTTGAGGTTGTTATGACATTTTTAACCGACTCAAAAAAGGAGGAGGTTCTTTGTTCGATTGTATTTTTTTTTATTTTTTTTATTTGCATGACGGCGACGACCTGCTTTACAGAGGTAGAGCAGGCCGGCTGACTATTTGAATTTGACATATGGACGAAACATATTGAGAAAAAAAGGACTGCGGAGAGCGGCTGAAGACGGTGAAGCTGACCAGGACCTGAGTGAAGGAGTGAACGGTCTGCCTCTCTCTTTTTTCATTAAAATTTAATATATTGACTTTGACACAATATAAATATACCTAAAACAAAATGGTTCGTTATTGTTCTGTGTATGGATGCAAAGTAACCACTTACACAAATAAGAATCGGAGATTTTTTGTTGTCTCCCAGCCAAGCGATAGTGGGTGTGAAAGAGAAACACTTAGGTTGCTTACATATAGCGTTGTCCTTGTCGCGCTCGATTTGTATTAGCTCATCCCTACAATCATTACGCACACACACAAAACGTGTGTGGACAGGCCGGTGCGCCAGTAGTAGTACTAGACAGTTAGCTCGGCGAATTTATATGGAGTGTCGGGGGTCTGGTAAAAGGGTTTAGTAAAATTAAAAGATAATATGAAATATTTACCACAGCGTTAAATCCAGTCAGGCAGATGATAATAGAACTAGATACGAAATGAATTAAATTTGACTTTGAATAGATTATTTCCAAGACGTTTACTGATCTGTAAATAAACGATTGACAACATAATCAAATGACACAACACTACACAAACATAATATTTAGTTATTGTTGCGCTGGAAATCAAAATTAGCGAGTGCTCTGAGGCTGAGAGCGAGTGTGGCTCAGTGGGAGCACGTGCGACTTTCGATCCGACACACCCGAGTTTAAATCCTGCTGACCTCACATCACTGACTTTCTTAAGTAATGTGCGGACTCATTCTAAAAACGGTGATGGAAAACATCGTGAAAAAATGATCAAAAATTAATCACAAAAATTGAAGATGTGACATCCACCAACCCGCACTGGACCAGCGTGGTGGATTATTGCCCATACTCTCTCTATGAGAGAACGCCCGTGTCCCAGCAGGAGGAACGTGATGGGCCGATGATGATGATGACATCAAAATCATTGCACAGATTACTTTTTAAAATTTAAATAAAAGGTCTTACTCGATTAAGTCATGGTGCCGCTTTATCAACTCCTTAAAGTCCGTTTTAATCACATCATCTGCAATAAGCTTATCATCGGAAGTTGCTTGATTAGGTATAACATTTTCTAGATCATATTTCAACAGGCGGAAATTTATACGAATGAATATACAGCATGTAAAGAAGAAGAAGTCAGCTGAACATATATCTAAGGCAACGATGCATACTGGAAAAGGCAAAGAAAGATTAGATTAGATTAGATAACGCTTTATTGTCACACAACAACATGAAATAATTACAAAACAATACTTAAAGCTAAAGTGTTACAATGGGCGGTCTTATCGCTTATAGCGATCTCTTCCAGACAACCTTTGGACGGAGAGGACTCAAAGAAACTGTGAGAGACGGTGGTGTTGTGTATAAAAAAAACTAACCAGTATAAAATAATAATATTATATATAGACTACATAATCATAATAATATATAATTAAATATAAGTGTAATATAGGTACAAAGGTACCAAAAAAAAAGTACATATAATAAAGTAAAAAATAAATAAATATAAATATATATACTTTATTAAGATTATAAGTGAGATAACAAACAGTTTTAAACAGATGAACAGAACTTCCGAGTAGCAGGCTGCAGTTACGTAGCTAAGTAGAATTTCTTAATGCTATTTTTAAATATGTCAAGAGATTGCGCACGCCTTATTGATACCGGTAAAGTTCCACAGACGTGCGGCTTCCACAGTAAAACAACCATCATAGAAGGTACTGCTATGTGAAGGAGTTCTCAGTGTGAGATTTTCTGATGACCTTAAAGAATACGAATTGGAGCTGTGTAGGAATTCAAAACGTTCCTTGAGATGATGCATGACCTCATGTTAGTAATAATATGAATAAGCAGAGCAGAATAACCACCGGTAGTGTGCCCTGCCCCGCTGCCGGCCTCACTCTGCTATAGAAATATTTAAAAAAACTATACCTAAGAAGGAAAATAAATATTTGAATAATAATAGGCCAGGGGCGACTTTGTGGCGAGTCGACGGTGCGTGGCAACACTGAGCCTACCCCAAGATTCTCCCTGGGGCTAAATGACACCCCTGACTCCCGGATTGCCTTAACTGGCCGTCCGGGGGTGGAGATGCAAGAGCTAAGAAGAATTAAGCTCCAAAGAACTAAGCTCCAAGGGTGGGAGTGGTAAAGGGCATAACGCCGGGAGTAGCGCTTAAGTGAAACTGCAGCACACCTCTCGACACCCTTTAGCCACCCACACCAACGTTGCCCCTCTCGTTACCAATGGACGGACGGGTGGCGAGTCACCACCTGCCTAAATATTTTCTTATGAGGCGGAACTGGCAGGTACTGAAGTCTCATATCATAGACCGGTTCTCATCCATTAAAAATTCACCTCAATGGCCCAATCACAAGTAATTTCCATATCTCCAATAATAATTGTCGCAATCATGGGGGGCTGTCTTTGATTGCATCTTCTTAATGATGCACTTAGAGAAAGTCCCCGATAAGTGTTGCCCATTACATATCTAAACTAAATGTTCTAAGAGGCCTCTACTCTACGTGTTGGACGCATGTCCCCGCGCAAGCCTTCCAAAGGACCGGACGTATAACCCGTGAGAAAGAGCGACATAATAATAAGAAATAATGATAATTTAAGAATGAAAATTAATATTG
Organism: Petrophora chlorosata; assembly: GCA_951640565.1. Classification (NCBI taxonomy): domain Eukaryota; kingdom Metazoa; phylum Arthropoda; class Insecta; order Lepidoptera; family Geometridae; genus Petrophora; species Petrophora chlorosata. Next base: position 8,970,004 of record OX621212.1, read on the forward strand.
TGAACAATAATAATACGCCCAATGATCACATACATAGATCTTGGCCCCTAACTAGAATTTTCTGTATCTAGAGAACCAGGAACTACGTGGACCGTGGTCCCGCTACACCCAGACACGAAACAAATGCTTGCGCTTTTTTTTCTGTGCACGAACATTTGTCCCACCGCGGGAATCGAACCCGCAACATCGATAATATATGAGGTTTGAGCCAACCTGCCCGACCACTACACCACAGAGGCTGTTATCACAGAGGATGTTGAGATTAATATGTCTTTATTTGATATGGGATATAGTAATCACCTCATTTTAACAACGGTTAAACAGGAAAAGAACAAAGTTAGAGCGCAAAAATAGGTAAAAACTCAAATAATCAAAAGAAATCCCAACATGTTCTCATCCAAAAAAAGTGTCCTATAAAGTACCTAATAATAATAATCTGGTCGGTAAGCTCTACTTAAAAAATACACAGCTATTTTCTCTAGACACTTGTGGGCGTGCGGGTGAAAGATAGTTATGTCTATATATATTATAATCAAACAGGCATATAAATTTATAAGGAATTGCGGAGTCCACACGCGACCAAAATGCTGGCGTGTGCTGTGCCCAAAGAACCAGCCTCGCTGTTCGGCGAGGCAACGCAACGCCGCCAGTATTTTGGGCACGTTGCCGGACAACGGGTATCAGTTGAATTATCTGTAGGCCATTCAGTTGGCTCAACCGATACCCGCATGTACATAGTATTTAATATCTTTTGTTTAGCTTCCTTTAGTTTTTTAATTATTTTTTAGCCTTTTATTTTGTTAGTTTTTATTAGAGTAAGTAATAAATTGTATTGAATTAAATAAAAATATATTGAATACCTACTTCCTAGGTAAAAAAACAGGCATATAATTAATTTAAGCTTATACGTTTTTGAGGAGTTGGTCTGACTAAAATATATCAAAACTTTAAGTTAATATTCTGAGTAAATTGTTGCATTACGTGCGAATACTCCAGTATCAATCGTCTTACTCGAACACCGATCCCGATCGCTTTCAAACTTGTCTCGTGATTGGTGTTTGTCTGTGGAGTTGTCGAACTTTTATAAGAAAAAAACAAGAACCAACTTCAAGAGTAAACTTGTATTTTTTGTTTTTGTTGATTTTTTTAAAAAGTTCCGTATCAATTTCGATTAAATTTATATGGGACCACCACTGAAGTATGACCTACCAAACAAAAGAAGAATCATCAAAATCAATTCATAATTGGCTGAGGAATCGCGTAACAAATATACAAAAAATAAAAAAATATATATACAGATGAATTGGGAACGTCCTCTTTTTTCAAATTGGTTAAAAATTTTCGATATTGCAGTTTGAAAGATACTAACGCACTCCAAATTTGAAATTGAAAGCGTTTAGGATCTGTATTCGAGTTACACGGTTTGCAGACAATTTAGCTCATTCATACACCGCACTAACATACGCACCTGACCAAAACTGATGAAGATACACAAACGGCCAAACCCTTATTTGAAACGGATCGAAAGGATATATAGAAAAAAATGGCAGCAGTAATTCTAACTCTTGCGTCCTATAATATGTCACGGCTGTTGCGATTAAAGGTGTGGTTGTAAAAATCACAACCGTCGACAAGCTGGATATATTGAGAATCGTGAACACAAAATTTAAGAATTTCTTTTCTTCCTTTATTATTTCGTCTTTAACTGTTGACTGCTTCCCCTCTTTATACTTCCTTTCTAAATCTCTTAAAGTATCCATCAATCGGTGAACGTGTTTTTCATTCTTCACCATGAAGAAGGCTTTAAACTGTGTCATAGCGCTCATAATCATACAAGGAGCGTCGTATGCGAGTACTAAAAAGTCTATTCCAGTTCTCATGCCGTCTATAAACCAATATACGCTACACAATAAGTCGCTATTGGTCCAAAACCAGTTGAAGAAGTAAACACATCTACATTTGAAGTGGTCTGAGGGTTTACGTGGTCCAACTTTGATGTTAATCCCAGCGTAACGAAATAGAAACTGGATTTTTTTTATTGCCATGTCGAAGAACAACATTTCTTCTTCCATCTTGTCCATTTGTATCTTCTTTGTAAGTTTTCGTACCGCACAATCGAACAGTTCTTTAAGGAATATCCTACTAATAAGGTAAGACTTAAGTTTCGTTTAACTTCTGCTGCCACGTCTAACTGTTTCTGTAAAATTATTTCCTTGGCCAGCGCATTTTATATCTCTTGTAATTAGAGGGTAATTTTGTACTTATCTTTTAGTTAACAGAATCAGATTTTTTTATACTAAATCACCCTAAAAATGATTGTTTGCGTAGATTTCGTAGACCGGTGTATAAATTAGAGATGGCAATTTCTCAAATATAAAATACTATTTTACTCACCATAGATCCCAAGATTAGATTAGATAACGTTTTATTGTCACACAACAATATGAATTAATTTTACAAAACAATACTTAAAGCTAATGTGTACCAAGATGTCCAAGGTGTGACGTGTACAGATCTGATCAGATTAAATGCTATAATTATATTATTATGACTGTGTATAAATGCGTTTTTTTCATTGTTTTTAAGTATGTTATGCGTTATTTATTATTTTATTTTATTTTGTTTTGCATTTTATCATTTGATCTAACAGGCAAACGACTAGCTCGTCTCATCACTCAGTTCCATAAAACAAAATGTAGCCAACCGCCCGAAGGCTTCTGACATGGCCTAACGCACCCATTTTTTTTTTACGCTTAATAGATTCATGTTTGGCCACTATCTCGCCTGATGTAAAGCGATGATGTGGCCTAAGATGGAGCACATGGATCTAGAGAGAGACGGCAGTTGAGCGGCTGCTCAGACCCGTCTCCCCGATGGTTCACCGAACATCATCCCGAAACACGACTAGGTCGTTTGACGGCATGGCTTTGTTCGGTGGGTGGTATTACAACCACGGCCAGAGCCTACCACTCCAAAGCGCGTAAGCGGGTTTCATCACGACGTTTTCCTTCACCGTTTTAGAGCGAGCGTGCAAAATCTGCACTTAACTATAAGTCATTGGTGCAGTGCCGAGTCGGGATTCGAACCCAGGTGCGTCGGATCGAAAAACGCACAAGTCCCCGCTGAGCCACACTCGCTCTAGAACCCATCCAAGTTGTAACCGCTGCGAACGTTGCTTAACCTAGCAAATCTGTTACAAACGGTTAGGCGAGATACGCTACGAGCGCTACTGCTATCTACGATATTGCTTGAACTGATTAGTTCCAACTTTGACCGAGTTCTTAAAAAAATGTCAGATAAGATGTCTGTCAATTCTATTTATTCATACAATTCACCTGTATGTAATTAGCAGCAGTAGTTGTCACTAATTGCCATTTTCCTTTGGAAATCATTTTAATTGGCTACTTGGTAAACGAATTAGTAAGTTAATAAATTATTTTTATTTTAATTATTGTAATTTCTTTATAATGGAGAGTGATAGGAACTTGCTATATCTATGGTTACCATAAATAATAAGCATAGATTAGAAGGTACCTACTACTATAAGCCCTTAGGTAACTACGAGTGTTCCGTGGGCGTCTCAAAAATCAAAATTCATAAGATATTTATTCAATAGAAGCAAAAAATGCATTTTTAAACGACATATACACATAATACAAAACAATTAAATACGTTAATAATTTTAACTTAAATACAATGATATTAGAAAAAAATAAGGTAAGCACGTCTACCCATTTCTTTCCCATACTCAAATTGAAGTCAGGGCCCAGAAAAGAAATGCGATAACAGACTCTACCAGTGCTTCGGAAATGCGCCCGCTAGAGAAGATAGCAAAAAGAAACTCTGCGGGGATCTCGTCCTTGGTTTTGCCACTTTACGAGGGAATTTAAAAAAACCTTTCATAACGAACACCTTAGGAGCCAAAACATACCTAAACCTATGCGACAAGAATCCGGATCATGACATTTTTGTTAAGCACGACTATCATCATCATCATTATCAACGGACTGTAAGAGTCCACTGCTGGACATAAGCCTCTACCAACGCACGCCATTGAGCCTAATCTTCGGCTCTACTCACGACTATAAATAGAAATTACTGGGCATTTATACTATTAGACAGCCGCTTTGGTGTAGTGGTTGGGCTGGTTGGCTCAAATCTCATACACCACTGAGTTTGCGGGTTCAATTCCCGCGACGGGTCAAATGTTTGTGTTAATAAGAAAAAAAAAGCGCAAGCATTTGTTTCGCGTCGGGGTGTTGTAGGACCATGGTCCTCATACTTCCTGGTTCCATAGATACAGGGAATCCTAGTTAGGGGCCAGGATCTATGTATGTGATCGTTGGGCGTATTTATATATTTACGTATTTATTATGAGACTCAACAGCTAATTGCCTCAGGGTGACGAGCGCAGTGCAGCGCCGTGCAGGATTTTGCAAAACAAAGTTCTGGGTGGTGCTGTTATTTTTAATGGGCTGGCGTATTGCTTACCATCAGGCAAACGACCAGCTCGTCTCGTCATTCACTTACATAAAAAATATACTCTCTTTTCTCTTCTTCCAGAATAAGATATACTGGCCCTAATTTTATGCTGCATTCTCTTAAGTTAGAGCTGTGGTTAGAGTTAGATGTCTAAAAAAGATTCGTATTCTGACGCGCACGCTATCTCTAAACTTCACTTATTTTTAAAGCATCATTCAAATTCTGCGCAAATATCTATCAATTTTATTATTATATTATATTACTATATATTTAGCCCATATCGTCCCACAGTGGGACGATATGGGTCTTTGCTTTAAGCGACTTCTCAAATTAGTCGCTAGCTTGAGACTCAAAACGCTGTTTTGTTCGTCAAGCTTCTTAAACATAAATTTTAATGTTGTGTCAGCTGTGTGCAGCGTAGCATCACGTCGGCACAAGGACAGAACAGCGAGTTTGACAACATTCAAGCTGTTGTAAATTTCAGAGTTCGAATTTCTTCTTCGGAAAAAGATATCTCAGTCTTCCAATCTATCAGGGCTTTGAGGACTGAGTTTTTAATTTTTAAAAACACTCCGATCATATCTGACATACTTGACCATCGTGTGCGGCAATCTAGTTGCAATTGTATGTCTTTTTGTGTTCCTCCAAGACATAGACCCGTAATGCGTCAGCTTTTAGAGGGGATTTTCTTATAGATTTGACCGCGTAAGTGGGTGGATGCAGGCTGTGTTCGGTCGGTTCGGATACATTTGATGCCTCAAAATTAATTATTTTTTGAGTGTTCGAAAACAATGTTGATAAAAATCGAAATGTTAATTGTTACTCAACAATGGAAAACCGGAGCTGAGCTCCGGTTTTGGCTATCAAAACCGGTTTTCAAAAATCGTAAAATTTTGGCCGATTTCCGGTTTTGCGTAAAACCGGAAAACCGGTTTTGCATGCCCTAGTCCCACAAGTGCAGGAAAGTGGGGAGGCCTTTGCCCTGCAGTGGGACTCCCACTGCAGGGCAAAGGCCTCCCCACTTTCCTTACATTTCTCAAAGAGAAATGTCAATTTTAACGTAAGTTTATTTAAAAATACATAATTTGAGCGTTGTCAAACGTTATTTAAATTTTGAGAACGTGGACTTTGCATACCAAATACTATTTTAGGTAATAATTAATTTTAGTAATTTAAAGTTAAATTCACTAAAAAAAAGTAACTAAAGTTTAATGGATGCAACACAGAATCGACTTAATTTTCAATACAAACTCTGACGTTCTTTGATAGTCGTTGGTCGCATTTGGGAACACAATAACAAGGAAGCACCAAGTGGAACACTAAGGGCGCGGATGCGGACGACGTACGTCTGTGCAATTACAGACTGTGAAAGTGATATTTTTTCTTTGTGTCCAATACTCATTTGGAAGTTGATACGTAGCGCATGCTTCCCAAATAAAGAAGTTTAATTTAAATTAGAAAAAATGTGATTCTTAATTTTATGTTACTGAGTGAGGAGACGAGGAAGTCGTTTGCCTGATGATAAACGCCACGCCTGCCCATAACAATTGCGGTACGACCCAGAACTTTTAAAACCATAAAAAGCACTGCGTAGCACTGCATTGCGCTCATCACCCCGAGACAGCAGATATTAAGTCTCATATTCCTAGTAATTTCGCTGGCTACAATGCCGTTCAAACCGGAACACGGTAATGCATGCGCACTACTGCTTGGCGGCCAAATAACTGGTAAAGCTGTGGTACACACCCAGCCGGCCTCCCGCATACGAGAGAAATCTTCCAAAGACGAGATAAAAAAGATAGATGGCAGCACGATGCGATGGTAAATGTCGTAGATGTCGGGTTATATTCAAAAGACGCAGGCTACAGCCCTGTCGGAGCCATTCGTTTTTCTTCCTTTTGGATTACAATAAAAATTGCTTCGTTAACTTTTTTTTCCTTCTCCCCTTTGTGGGATTGGGCTTTGCACGTCTTGTGCATGTGCCAGAGTCAAGTTTCGTTCGATGGAGGTTCGTTAACTACCTTTGATTATTTTTTCTATACGTATCAAGAAACATATTTTTTCTATACGTAACATAAATGTGCGATGCCTTTGATGGACTTTCCTCCGCACAGCATGATGTCTCTAATTTCTACGTAGAAGAAGCAGTTTTTTATATAAGTGAATGACCGAAGTTCAAAGATGAAAGAAGCAGTTCGTTCGCCTGATGGTAAGCAATACACCTGTCCATAACAGTTGCAGCATGCAACTGTTATGGACAGTGCGCGGCACTGCACTCGTCGCCGTTTGTTTTTTAACAGACGTTTTCTTTATTGGATTAATAAATTTCTATATTATTATATTGGAATGATTTTCGGAGATCTTTATGGATGATTTTGTGGCGAGCTGTTAAAGGTCAATTTTTGAGTATTATTTAAATGTAGGTACTCTATTTTATTTTATTTTTACAACTTGTTGCGACTCTAGCCACCAAACTAGGTGTTGAAAATCTGTATCTTGGCAGTTAGCTTCCTGTATATAATAATACTAAGCTTTTTGATGTCGTCTTTCACTCTCTCTTGCTCTCCAGATATCTCTTCAAATATGCTCTTATACCCCTGAAAAGGCCAACGCTGCCATGAGACTGAGACCTGGGGTCAAGACACTGTTTCTCAAGAATGGATGGTAAGAAGGTATAGGTACTTATCAATATAACGTAATTTTTCCTGATTGGTAGTCCTTGAGTAGTTCATTACAAATACCTTCAAGGTTAAGAAAGAAGGAACGTGATAAATTTAATAATTTATTTAATGTATTTCTTGCATCTACAATCATCTTTCTAGTGACAAGACCGCCCATTGTATACTACCATAGTTAAGGACTGTGTTATTGTCTATTTCGTTAAATTAATAGATAGATAGATAAACACTTTTTTATTCACCTTAAAAATAGAGATAAAGTCAAATGTTTACAATGGTGTCTTATCGCTTAAAGCGATCTCTTCCAGACAACCTTTGGATGGGAGGAATAACGAAACATACACAGTGGGATAGAATAACATACTAAGGGCTTACATATGATATACAATATATAATCTAATTACTTATATATATATATATATATATATATATATATATATATATGACTATATAAATACACTTATATGGGTATACAATAAAGAGATTTTCTTTTTTGTATTTTACATTTACATCTATTTACCTAATGCTGGGACTTATTTGGCTCAACGTATCAGTATTGCTATCTAACGGGGCAATACTACGGTACGCTGCCAACTGGTAGTGGGTTGGAGCATTTGAGCTTGGGTTGTCCAATTGCTTCTCCTTGTAAGTAGTTAGTTTAGTTTTAGTAAGTAGAGTGTAGTTTGTTTTCAGTAATAAAGGCATTCGCCCGTTAAAATTACCTAAGCCTATGTCATGATTGGAACTTGTTTACGTCCTTTAAGGTTAAAATATTCATCGTATGGTATGACAAAACAATGTATTCTAATGCTTTTTTTATATTTAATTTAATATTTTTGTAGCGAAGCTTAATTTGCATACATTGTCTGCAGCAACGCAAAGTACGACCAAGCTGTGCTGAGTACCTGCAAAATATAGAAAATTTATATTTATTACCATCTACTATGAACAAATGTGCATATAAATAAACATGTGTATTTATAAAAATGGACCGAGAACTGAACCCTGTGGAAGTCTTAATTGCAAGGAGTAAATTTGGTTGGCCATCAAAGTACCTACATCCAATTTTATTAGGGTTTAATAAAGTAGTATAAATAGCTTGGATGTTTCTAACCGAAAATTATATTTCAATATAATTGTTTCAATTATGATAATGTCTATCAAAAGCGTTGGATACTTCTAATTTCTAAACTTCAGATCAGAATCTTACCCTCATAAAGGAATTCAAGCTTACATCAGCAAAACCTAATGCCGTTAACTTGCAAGGCTTTTGAGACCTGGAAAATAAATAAATATAAGTAAAGACAAGGTCAAAAATCATTTATAAAATAGGCACAAAAATGCACTTTTAAACGTCATACACATTAATACAAATCACGTAAGAAATATGTTAAAAAAATTTAGCTTAGTCAACATGACTGATAAAAAAGGTAAGCATGTCTACACATTTCTTTTCCATGCTCATATTATTGAAGTCCGCTCCGAATAGAAATACGAAAACTGACTCCACTCTACCACACCCGTTAGAGAATATATCACCAAGAAACTCTGCGGCGATGGCTCTTTTTTCAACTCCTTTAAAATGTCGCAAAACATAACAATGAAGTATACAATTTAATTAAAAAAATGTCAAACTAGAAGTGCGAGTGAGATGTCCTGTATCAGTAACAAAAAACTATGAATAATATATGAATACTAGCTGACCCGGCAAACGTTGTTTTGCCATATAAATTTAAAAAAAAATGTTAAGGTTGTACAACCCTTATCACTTAGGGGTATGAAAAATAGATAGTAGCCGATTCTCAGACCTACTGAATATGCATATAAAATTTGGTAAAAATCAGTAAAGCCGTTTCGGAGGAGTAAGGTAACTTTTTTTTTTATTTGTTAATTGGCTTGCGTTTGACCACTGTCACCTGATGGTAAGCGACGATGCGGTCGACGATCTAGCACGCTTACCAAGATAGTACCCGTTCACTCAAGACTTGAAGATTCCCAGATTAACAACTAACATTGTGACACGAGAATTTTATATATTTATGAATAGCTATGCATATAGTTAGTAGGTATTGTTTTTTTTTTATGTGACTGATTGACGAGACGAGCTGGTCGTTTGCCTGATGGTAAGCAATACGCCAGCCCATAACAATATAACAGCACCACCCAGAACTTTGTTTTGCAAAATCCTGTGCGGCGCTGCACTGCGCTCGTCACCCTGAGACAATTAGCTGTTGAGTCTCATAATGCCCAGTAATTTTGCTGGCTACAATGCCCTTCAGACCGGAACACAGTAATGCCGCACTACTGCTTGGCGGCTGAATAAATGGCAAAGCGGTGGCGGTACCCACCCAGACGGCCTCTCGCATACGAGAAACCTACCACCAGTAGACAAATACAAGTTATACAAATATTATGTTATCAATCTCGTCCTTATTGTCTTTGTCTGTTCTAGATTGATGCTGAATGTATATTATCATTATTATTTTATGATACACCAGCAGCTTTTTGAGTTGATACGTGCATATCTTTGCATTTGTATTTTATTTTATTGTTCTCTTTTTTTTATTTTAAATGTTTGTCAAGTTGTTTTCATTTCATTTCAGTTTGTTTTCAAAACTGTTCACTGATGGCGCACTAATCATTTACTCTGATAGACAATGGTTTACTACGCGACTTGGCAAATAATGTGTCCTAGGGTTACTAGTCTTGGAGGCTTGGTAAGTTTCAATGAGTGTCCAAGACATTTCCACAAACAGACAGAAGACAGTGTCCTCTATGTCTGTATATGGATTCATAAGTCTTAAAATGTCTAAAGTTGTAGTGTCCAGTGAGTATCTTGTACGTTTCAAACAAATCTCCTCTTTGTCTCCGTTGCTCCAATGTGGTCAAGTTAAGTTCAAAAAGACGTTCTTCATAACTTTTGCCATAATTTTTTAAATGTTTTCTTCTTACCTGGTCTGTACTACTAGCAACTTTTTTACAATCTTAGCTTCTGTCATATACCATTGACAATTGTATACAGCATCACCGATTTCAACGCTCTGCAAAAAAAGTATGAAAAAATATTTATGTATCTCTATTTCTATTTTATGTGTGACGGTAATTAAAATCATCATGTATCAATGTTTCGGAATGAGTTCCGGAATGTGGAAATCCGCAAAAGAACAAAGGTAACCGACATAGCTCTCAAAATTAGCAAGTTGAAGTGGCAACGGGCCGGCCATATAGCTCGTAGAACCGAAAACCGTTGGGGTAAAAAGGTTCTCGAGTGGCGACCATGGACCGGAAGGCGGAGCGTAGGACGGCCCCCCACAAGGTGGACCGACGACTTGGTAAAAGTCGCGGGGAGCCGCTGGATGCATACAGCGAGCAACCGCTCGTTGTGGCGATCTATGGAGGAGGCCTATGTTCAGCAGTGGACGTCTTCCGGCTGATGATGATGATGATGATCAATGTTTCATTATTAAGGCTGTATGAAATAAGCTGTGTTAAAGAATTTGAGAACTAACAAGAATACTTACCGAAGTCATCAGCAAATCTGCAAAGTAACACAGGAAAAAAACTTGCAACAAACTCATGAAAAGAAAACTTAGGAACGTCACCACAAGTGCTACGTCATTAACCATCTGAAAGACATTAAATATAAGTAAATAATTTGAACACATTCGGTTTAGAAAACAAGAAATTATAAGAAGTTCTAAAGAAGTTACCGTAACGTTAAATCCTGTAAGACAGATGATTAGAGAACTGGATACAAAATTAAGTAATGTAGACTTTGAATAGATTATTTCCAAGATGTTCACTGATCTGTAAATAAATAATTACAAACATAAGACTTAGCTAAACCTCGCGTTTGAAGTTAATACACATACCTACAAAAATACTGTTGCTGTAGCTGTTAACAATAGTTATGCCAAGAATTTAAATAAAAAGTAAAAGTAAGTAAGTAAAAGTAAGTAAAGTAAGTAGTCTTACTCGATTAAGTCATGGTGCCTCTTTATGAGCTGCTTGAAGTTATTTCTAAACTCATCGTCTTCAATAAGCTTTATATTGGAGTTTTCTTGAGGAGGGATAATATTTTCAATCTCATTTTTCAACAGGCGGAACTGGATGCGGATGTATGTACAGCAGGTGAAGAAAAAGTAGTCAGCTGCACAAATGTCAAGAGAAACTACGCATTCTAGAAATACAAAATTAAAAACATCAGCTGTTTGAAAGACAAAGATTTTAGTTAAAAAATAATCTTGAGACACAAAAGCTGATAATTCGCACTTAAGAGAAGTTAAAATTAAAAATAAGCTGATAAGGATAAGTGACATGCATTAATACATACCTGACCAAAACTGGTGAAGATACACGAATGGCCAAACCTTAATTTGAAACGGATCGAAAGGATATACAATTAAAAACGGCAGCAGCAATTCTAACTCCTGCGTCTGATAATATTTCACGGCTATTATCACTAGAGGACTCGTTGCAAAAGTTACAATCAATGCCGCGTACAAAATATTGAGAGTCTTTAATACAAATTTCAAAAACTTGATTTCTCCTTTTACTATTTCATCTTTAACTGGAGACTGTTTTCTATCTTTCTCTTTCCTTTCTAATTCTCTTAAAGTATCCATCAAATGGTGGACGCGTTTTTCATTCTTCACCATAAGGATGCCCTTAAACTGCGCCAAAATGCTGATAACAATACATGGCGCGTTGAATGTGAGTCCTAAAAAGTCTTTCCCCGTTCTCATACCGTCTATAAACCAATATATGCTTCCGAATAGGTCGCTATTAGTCCAAAACGTGTTAAAAATGTAAACACATCTAGATTTGAAGTGGTCTGAGGCCTTATGTGCTCTACTCTTGATGTTAAATCCAGCAAAACGAAACACGAACTCTATTTTCTTTATCGTCATGTCAAAGAGCAATGTGTCTTCTTCCATATTTGTAGTCGTTACTTGTTGACCTTGTTCTGTCTATGTAGGCTTCTTTGCGTGGATAAGTTTACCATGAAAACTAGTTTTATAGGTACCTTTTCCTTTAGCGTGCCCTCGAAGCACGCTAAGCCGTCGGTCCCATTGCTGTCTTAAGACAATAGTTATTAGACCCTGTCGGAAGCCTTCGGGTGGTCTAAAATCTTCGACACCAGGGTTGGCCCGAAAGAAGAAAGTACCTCTTACAGTTAGGTCAGCATGCACGACTTTAAAACTTGTAAAAGCTTTGGTTAAGTGCTTTGGTACTCTATTACAATGTAATAAACTTCAATGTGCACATGTCAGAATATTTTTTGTTTTATTCCAACAGAGTTTTTAAAGCCATGTTTAACATTCGTTGGAACTCAAAATCATGTTGTCTTTAGACAAATATTTACACGATTTGTGGGATCAGTTGGGAGCTACCCGTTTTGACGTGTCTAAGCCAATCTTTATATTTTTTTAGGTGAAACGTGCAAAATTTGTCTTGTGCTGTTTGATCTATCAGTTCGCATAACGCCAAAAGGTTCTGAAAAATAACAGTACAGTTATAGCTACAACTGGTTACTTCCTTCTACTCTCTAGATGAGTCCTAAAAATGTATATCCCGACCTAGGGTTTTTATAAGCACTTTTTAATAGGCGTGTAATTACGTACTTATACGTTGTTAAAATGTTCTTTAATAGCGACATTAAGGTGTCAATTGTGGAAGCATTTTCTTTTGTCTTCATTAAAAAACCTGTCAAGAATGAGAACTTCAGTCACATATATCGCTATACAAATAAAAATTACCGGGCATTTTTAGCCCCCGGCGCAAAAAGGAGGAGTGTTACGAGTATGTCACTATGTGTGTTTGTCTGTGGCACCGTAGCCCTCACGGGTGAACCGATATGGATAAGGTTTTTTTATTTGAAAGCAGGTTTTCTAGTGGTGGTTCTTAGACAGACTACACAATTGGTTGTTAATGCATTGATTTTATAGTATTAAAGAATATTTAGATTGTAAATAATAATACAACATCATCATCATCATCATCATCAGCCCATCACGTTCCCACTGCTGGGATACGGACCTTCTCTCATAGAGAGAGTATGGGCCATAATCCACCACGCTGGCCCAGTGTGGGTTGGTGGTGGTCAAATGTCCTTGAATTTTTGTGATAAATTCTTGGACATGCCGGTTTCCTCATGATGTTTTCCTTCACCATTTTTAGAGCGAGTGTTAAATCCACACATGACGTAGAAAGTCAGTGGTGCGAGACCAGCGGTATTCGAACTCGGGTGCGTCGGATCGAAAGTCGCACGTTCTCCCACTGAGCCACACTCGCTCTTACAACATATAATTTGATATTAGAATTGGAATGAAAATGAGATTTTATTTTATATTTATTTTGACATTTATTATTATTGGCATTTATTTTGTATATATTTCTTAATAAATTCATTTTAATAACATATGTGCGCACCTGCTTGCAGGCTGAATACATTTAAAAATAGAATTAGTTATAAGATCTTATGTATAATTATTGTATTCTTGCAAATAAATGATTGATTGATTGATTGACATTTTAGTTTACTAAAATTCGTTTGTGAGACTAAAGTCCAGGTCGATAGTTATGTAACTATCGTACACTGTATTGCATTATTAAATAAATAAATATATAAATAAATAAAGTGCTATGGTCTCGGGATGATGAGCGCGAAATAGGGACATAGGATTTTTTTTGTTTTAATGTGATATTTTTTTTAATATGACGTACGCTACTTGCTTGCGGCGGCTCTGTGTGTCGGGTCACTCCCTTCCCTCCAATATGGTTGAGGGGGGTGATGGCTGGTCCACAAGTCATACTCGTGAACGGGTGCTGCTTGCGGGGACTGGTCTGTTCTAGTCACTCCTACTGCTACTGTCATACCTACTTATATTTTATTTACACTTTTCTGTTACTGATACTATGACTATGGGACATCTCACTCGCATTTCTTGTTTTACATTCTGTTAATTCTAATTTATACGAAATTGTGCTGAAAAAAGACATCCCCGCAGAGTTTCTTGGTGCTATCTTCTCTAGCGGGCGTATTTCCGAAGCACTGGTAGAGTCAGTTTTCGCATTTCTTTTCAGCACTCAGACTTCAATTTGAGTATAGGAAAGAAATGGGTAAACATACTTACCTTTTTTTCAAAGTCATGTTAACATAAGTTACAATTTTTGACATTTTTTATTTGTATCATGTGTTTATGACCTTTAAAAGTGCACTTTTGTGCCTATTTAATAAATGATATTTGACTTTGACTTTGACTTTGACTTTGCTACGATTGCCGATTCGCGGTCTCCACTCAAGGACACGTCTACTCCAACTGATCGATTTTCTAACGGACACAACCGTTGAGAGAGACAGAGAAAATCGATCATTTTCAGCGATCGTGATTGGGATAGGGATTGGGTCGCAGACTTTGAGTGGAAAAGTCCGACAACTCCACAGACAAATACCGATCACAAGACATGTTTGAAAGCGATCGGGATCGGTTTTTTTTATTATATTATTAATAGACATACAAGCAGACGGCCCGCCTGAATGGTAAGCGGTTACCGTCGCCTATGGACACCTGCAACACTCGGAGCATTACTGGTGCATTGCCTACCGTTAAGGCAGTGGCGTAACTATGTCTCCGTTTCCGCCAGACGGCCACAGGAGCCAGGATGTTGGAGATCCCTGGCTCCCAAAACAACGAGAAGGCGGACAAGCTCGCGGAGAAGCTCCGCGAAGTCTTGTCCGAGGTGGCCAACATCGCCAGGCCCGTTAAATCCACTGACTTAAGGGTGACGGGTCTGGACGATGCCGCCACGAGAGAGAAAGTGGCGGCGGCGGTCGCCAAGGCGGGAGGCTGCGCCGAGCAGCTGGTGAAGGCCGGGGAGATCCGCCGTGACTTCGGTGCTGGCTCCAGCCTCGTTTCCTGCCCCACTTCAGCAGCTAAAGTGCTGCTGGAAAAGGGCAGGCTTCTGGTGGGATGGAGCTCGGTGCGAGTGGTGGCACTGGAGGTGCGACCCATGCGCTGCTTTAAGTGCATGGGGCTTGGGCACACGCGCCCTCAGTGCCCCGTGGCGGCGGACAGAGGGGACCTGTGCTTCCGGTGTGGAGGCGCAGGTCATCGGGCGGCCAGCTGCGGTAAGGCCAACCCACGCTGCGCGATATGCGCAGAGTCGGGAAGGCCTTCCGGGCACATAATGGGGGCACGCAACTGTGCCCCCCCAAAGACGAAGGGGAAGGCCGCCAGGACCCAGGCCACCCCCGCGGCTACCAATCAAGCCGCACTGGGAGGAGGTCACCACGCGGCGAGCCGGGAGGTTGTGATGTCTGAATGATGGATCAAGTCAGACATCACAATCTCCTTCAGACGAACCTCAACCACTGCGCCCGGGCCCAAGACCTGCTTATGCAGACCCTGGCGCAGTGGGAAATAGGCGTGGCGGTCGCAGCGGAGCCGTACTACGTTCCCCCCCATTCCTGCTGGGTTGGGGACCTGGACGGCTCCGTTGGCATTTTGTGGCGGTCTAGCGGTCCCCCCCTCTCTGTCGAAGAGAGGGGTTCGTTCCAAGTGGGGAGAGTACGCTGTCGTTGGCGCGTATTTCTCCCCCAATAAGACCGCTGCGGAGCTGGAGGTCTTCGTAGACCTCCTGGCCGCGGCGGTAAGAAGGCAGGCGCCACGGCAGGTCCTCCTCCTGGGGGACCTGAACGCCAAGGCCCGGGATTGGGGCAACCCCTCCACTGCCGCTCGCGGCGAGATCGTGAGGGAGTGGGCGGTTGCCTCAGGACTGACCCTCCTGAACAGAGGGTCAGCCCACACGTGCGTGCGACACAACGGGGGGTCCGTGGTGGACTTATCGTTCGCCACCCCGGCGGTCGCAGCACGTGTCCGGGCCTGGAGGGTGATGTCGGAGGTGGAGACTCTCTCGGACCACAAATATATTAGGTTCGAGATCTCCACCTCCGACATCCAGGGAGGGTCTCGGTGCGTGCGAGCGGATTTCCCACGCTGGACGATCAGTCGCCTCGATCCCGCTCTGGCGGAAGAGGCGGCGATCGTCCAGTCGTGGTTTGCCGCTCCCATGCACCCGGAAGTGGACGTTGCGGCAGGCCACTTCCGCGAGGGGGTCACGGCCGTGTGCGACACGGCCATGCCGAGATCCCAACGCCACCATGATCGCCGTGAGGTGTACTGGTGGTCGTCGGAGATCGCGGGGCTCCGAGACGGCTGCTCAGAGGCTCGGCGGGCCTACGGCCGCTGCAGGAGGCGGCGGAGCGGCCGGGCCGACGAACAGCTGTCGGTCGAGGAGCTGGCGGTCGAGGGCCGGCTGTACAGCGTCTACCGCGACGCTAAGCGGGAGCTGCAGCTGGCCATCGGCCGGGCCAAGTCCCGGGCCTGGGGCGAGGCTCTGGACGGCCTCGACAGGGACCCCTGGGGGCGTCCTTACAAGGCCGCCCGGAATAAGTTCCGGGGCCAGACGCCCCAGATCGCGGAGTCCCTGGAGCCGGAGCTCCTGGGCAGGGTGCTGGAGGGGTTGTTCCCAGAGAGGAACCCGCACCACACCCCTCCGGTGATGGCGGCGTCCTTCACCGAGGACGCGGACCCGGCTTCCATCCCACCTGTGTCGGAGGTGGAGATGGAAGTTGCAGTCGGCCGCCTACGCGGCAAACGCACTGCACCGGGTCCAGACGGGATCCCAGGGCGGGTCCTATGGATCGCCCTAAAAGAGATGGGCGACCAGCTTCGGGAACTGTTCAACGCGTGCCTCACGTCCGGACGGTTCCCGAAGCTGTGGAAGGACGGCCGGTTGTGCCTGCTCCGGAAGGAGGGTCGAGCCATCGACTCCCCTTCCGGATACAGGCCAATAGTGTTGCTGGATGATACGGGTAAGCTACTGGAGAGAGTAGTGGCCTCCCGTATCATCCGGCACCTAGAGGGGACTGGGCCTGGGCTGTCCGAGGCCCAGTATGGGTTCAGAGCGGGGCGGTCTACAATAGACGCCCTGCTCTGGCTCAAAGGATGGACGCAGGAGGCGGTCAGCGGGGGGGAAAGGGCGTTGGCTGTGTCGCTCGACATAGCCAACGCCTTCAACAGCCTTCCGCACGACACGATACAAGAGGCACTCCGTTACCACGGGGTGCCCTTGTATCTGCGGAGGCTGTTGGCTGACTACCTCCAGGACCGCGAGGTCCTGGTGGTAGGGCGCGACGGCTTGAGGCACCGTCGCGTCTCCTGCGGGGTTCCACAGGGGTCGGTACTGGGACCGCTGTGGAACATAGGCTACGACTGGGTGCTCCGCGGCACGCTTCCCGCAAATATGCGGGTAGCGTGCTACGTGGACGACACCCTAGTCGTAGTCAAGGGGACGGACCTCCGGGAGACGTTGCAGTTGGCTACGGTGGGCACAACCCTCGTTGTCGACCGCATACGTGCCCTGGGGCTGGAGGTGGCCGGCTCCAAGACCGAGGCCCTGTTGTTTCATGGGCCTCGGGGGGAACTCCTCCATGAACGCGGGTGCACCTGGACGGGGTCCCGGTCCGGGTTGGGACCCAGATGAAATATCTGGGTCTCATCCTGGACGGGAGGTGGGGCTTTGGGGCCCACTTTGCCCAGTTGGCCCCAAGAGTCGTGGGAGTCGTGGCCGCCTTGGGGAGGCTGCGGCCCAACGTGGGCGGCCCGAGCGCCATTTGCCGTCGGCTGTACTTCGGAGTGATCCGGAGTATGGCCCTGTACGGGGCACCCGTCTGGGTGGACGCCCTCAGTCGTAATAATAAGGCCCTGCTGCGACGTCCGCAGCGGGTCATTGCGACGAGGGCGATACGCGGTTACCGGACGGTGTCCTGGACGGCAGCGTGCGTGTTGGCCGGAGATCCCCCCTGGGAGCTCCAAGCGGAGATCCTCGCCGAAGTGTACCACTTCGTGGCGGCGAGGAGATCCCGAGGAGAGCCCCCAGCGTGGGAGGAGGTCACACGCATGCGGTGGCAGGCGCGGGCCGCTCTGTTGCGGCGGTGGACGGAGGACCTGGCTCCACCGGTCCCTGGGCAGTGGACGGTGGAGGCCATCCGCCCGGTTCTCCGGAGGTGGATGAGGCGGCGACATGGGTCGCTGACCTTCAGATTGGTGCAGGTGCTTTCCGGACACGGATGTTTCGGAAAGTACCTGCACCAGATCGCAAGACGGGAGGCGACCCCAGCCTGCCATGAATGTGGGGCGCCGGAGGACACGGCGCCCCACACGCTGGAGGCGTGTGCCGCATGGGGCTCCCAGCGGCACGCGCTTTCAGCGGTGATAGGGAGGGATCTCTCCCTGCCGAGCGTGGTGAACGCCATGCTCGGCAGCGAGAGATCGTGGCAGGCGGTGGTCTCCTTCTGCGAAGCGGTGATGGCGCAGAAGGAGACAGCGGAGCGGGCCAGGGAGGACGACGTCCTGTCTGACC
Source organism: Petrophora chlorosata (assembly GCA_951640565.1). Lineage (NCBI taxonomy): Eukaryota > Metazoa > Arthropoda > Insecta > Lepidoptera > Geometridae > Petrophora > Petrophora chlorosata. Next base: position 8,988,591 of record OX621212.1, read on the forward strand.
CGCTCCGACGCAGACGAAGGGGGGCGAGGAGGACGCGTTTCGACCGCCTCCTCCACCCTCCGTAGTGGGGTCACCGGTTGAGAGTCGGGGGACTCTCTGCCGGCTTGCACGGCCCCACTCGTCTGGGGGGTGGCCTTGTTGAGCAGGGTCACCCCTCCATAGGCGTAGTGGCCCGGTTTACCGTGCCTGCTGCCGGGGCGAGATGGTGAATGCTAGCGCGACCCCATCTCGCCCCACCATGGCAGAAGACTGCTCACCGTGGGGTTTTAGTCGGTAGGAGTCCGACATAACCTCTCTGCTGCCCCCGCAGCGGAGAGGTATCCATGAGGATTTCCCCACGAAAGAAAAAAAAAAAAAAAAAAAGTGGCGTAACTATAGCCAGGCAAAATGCCACGAGCCCCGGCCCGAGGGGCCGCGAGCTCAAACTAACCTAACCATAGTTTAACCAAAGAACACTAACTATTACTTTAACTTTAAGATTATGTACAACACATGCTATTTACAAAATTTCAAAAAGAAGGGTTAAAAGGGTCCTTAAAGTTTAAGGACCCTTTTAACCCTTATTTCAAAGTGCTTAATATTATAGCTCCGCGGCAAAACCTCGGCCGGTAGTCCATTCCATATCCTTCAAGTGTGCGGCAAGAAAGATCTGGAGAATCTGACAGTATGCGATTATCTGTGTTCAAATTAGACGATTCCCCTGCATGTTCTTGTCACAAATATAGGTACAAAGATGGATTTTCCTCTTCACGGTGTCATTTCTATTTATATGTAGTTCTGTGTGCTTTGTCTGAAGCAATTGTCACAGCCGAGCTATTTTCCTAGTGGTAATTAATTTAATTCGCTACATATGAAACGAATTAACGGATCATTATTGTAATTTCTGTTGAATACATGATTTTTAACAGACTTCAATAAAGGAGGAGGTTCTCTGTTCGATTGTATTCTTTTTTTATGTTTGTTACCTCAGACCTCCGTCATTTATGAACCGATTTTGAAAATTATTTTTGCGTCGGGTTCAGTATAGCTACGAAGTGGTCTCATATAATTTCATCGATATGTGACCTTGGACTTCGAAGATACATTGAAGTCGGTTATTGTTTTTTTCTAAAAATTAATGATTAAATATTTGTTATTTAAGTCCAACGTGCTCCGGTTTCCTGCAATATATAAGATGTTCCTGACTCCCGAGTTTTGGCCCGAGGGAATAGTGTTCCGGCACTACAGAGAGGCTATACCGAAATTGCCTCTTATCCTAGTGTATAGAGTTTTATGATTTGTAATGTTAGTCTAGACCCAGGGTCTACCACATATTTTTGTGTTGTCGTCAGATGGATCTTCACAACGATATTTGCTTATGACACTGAAGTGCGGCATTCGGTGCGGAGGATTCAACCTGCCGAATTCCGGCGGATATACGTTTAGATCGTTGACATAAATACGATTGTTCAATCGTATAATCGCGGCGCGTCTGCCACGCCTACTCTATTCTAACCTATTCTCCACTTCTCTGGTTACAATAAATTTTATTATATTCTATTCAATAAACCTAACACAACAATTGACAGTCAACAACTACAAATGCGATTTATTTACCTCATTCGAGAATAAGAGACGTCCTCAATTCAAACTCCGACGTTCGACATCTTTAAAAGTTGCTCCGCACACTCGGGACCACAATAACAGTCGCAGATTGAGCAACAGGTGGGTAGGATAGGGGTGCGGGGAGGTACAATATCGGGCTTTGAGGTTGAGAGTTCAGATATTGTTTTCGTGGCAGAATATTTTGTCTCGTCTTTGGAACACAAGCGAATTTCAGCAAACAAAGCTTTAAAAACCCTCGACACAAAAAAAGAAATAAAAAGTAAAAAATGGATAAACCGATTCTGACAAAACATCTAAGAACCACCGCTAGAAAACTTGCTTTAAAATAAAAAGAACTGCATCCAAATCGGTTCACCCGTTTAAGAGCTACGGTGCCACAGACAGACACACATAGTTGTCAAACTTATAACATCTCCGTTTTACGTCGGATGTTAAAAATGGCATGTATGGATGTTTGGTGTTATTTCACTATTTAGGCTGTGGCATAATATTGAATCACGAGCGAGTGTGGCTCAGTGGGAACTCTTGGCACTTTCGATCAGACACACCGGAGTTCGAATCCCGTTGACCCCGCTGGCATCGTGTGGAAACCGGTAAGTCCAAGAATCACAAAATTCAACGACATGTGATATCCACCAACCCGCACCCGGCCAGCGTAGTTGATTATGGCCCTTACTCTCTCTATAAGAGAAAGCCCGTGTCCCAGCAGTGGGAATATAACGGGTTGATGATGATGATGCTGAAATAATATCTGCTTAGGGTACCTACTTTCACATCAACGTGTCGTAGACGGCGATAATGTCCTTATCGGAACAAAGTAATGTTTGCGCACTACTGCTTCACGGCAGAATAATTAGCAAAGCGGTGTTATACAGGTGACACCTCATAAAAAAATATATCACAAAACTGACAACCTCAAATTGAACCTCCCCAAAGATACCCGTCAAATGTTACCAGCCCGCTTCGCCCGCTATCCCGCCGCTTTACGCCGAAAACGGGACTAACAGATACGGGACACGTTTATCTAACTGGGACTTTTTGATGTAGATTCACTCGTGGTAGGTCTCTCGTATGCGGGAGGCCATCTGGGTAGGTACCACCGCTTTGCCAGTTATTCTGCCGCCAAGCAGTAGTGCGCAAGCATTATTGTGTTTTAAGGGCATTGTAGCCAGCGAAATTACTGGGCATTATGAGACTCAATAGCTAATAGGGGATCGGACAGTAATCGAGAAAAAATCTTAAATGTAGTTAGAACGAATGTTCGTCGAACCAGAAAGATCATACAATCAATAAATCAATAAATAATTCAGACATTTTTAATCTGTTCTTCATCTTAAACAAAACAACAATCACAACGCATGACGTCATTTGTAGGCAATTGCTGTGAGTCAAGCTTGTGTTTATTTAACGTTTTTGCTTTTCATAAAATGTATTTTTGCTAATTTTTGCGTTCCATTACTACAATATAGTCCCCAAACTTCACAAAACGTATAAGAATCTCTTTGCAAGTTTTATTTCGAAGAGTTTGTCGTTTTCTACCTACATATGACATCACAAGTTTTGAGGTGACCTTTTTCGCGGCAATATTTAAACATAGTTTTAGGTATTTTTAGAGAGTTGTTTAATTAAAATAGTGTTTTTCATGGCTATATATATTCATTGTAGTTAATTTAAAACACTTTCTGAAAAGTTGTCCGATCCCCTATTGTCTCAGGGTGACGAGCGCAGTGCAGTGCCGCGCAGGATTTTGCAAAACAAATTTCTGGGTGGAGCTGTTATTGTTATGGGCTGGCGTATTGCTTACCATCAGGCAAACGACCAGCTCGTCTCATCATTTAGTTACAATAAAAAAAACATTTTATAACAAAAAGAAACCGACTTCAATTCCGATGTATCTTCGAAGTCCAAGGTCGAATATCAATGAAATTTATATGGGAACACCTTATAGGTATATACGCAAAAAAATTCCATATCGGTTTATAAATGACGGAATTCTGAGGTAACGAACATAAAATAAAATCGGCCAAGTGCGGACGGACAGACAGACAGACTGACAGGGGAGTCTTAATAATAGGATCCTGTTTTACCCTATGGGTACGGAACCCTAAAAACCATCGATTTAAAATCCTCCTTTTCTCCTCTTCCCTTAAAAATAAACTTGTACGCGCAGTTTCCAATGGATGCATCACGGACTTGTAAGTATCTATAGAACGGTGCTACGCAACAACACGGGCTGTCCATATTTCACTGACACTTTGTACTATTTTGTTTTCTCTTTCACGTGGGTTCAGTATCTCTCCGAGCTGAAACTCCGTGATTAACGGGATGCAACGCACTTACTTCTTTTTGGATCAACAGGTGGAGATACAGGATTTGGCAGTTTCAAAATGTTTACAGAGATGGACGGCACGTTGCGAAGTTCGGAGGTACAAAATAGGTTTGTGTTTGTAGAAAATGATTTTCTGCTTCTCTTTTTGTATATTTTTATTAAACAATTTCCTATTTATTTCATTATCATTTTTTTTCTGTGACTGAATGACGAGACGAGCTGGTCGTTTGCCTGATGGTAAGCAATACGCCAGCCCATAACAATAACAGCACCACCCAAAACTTTGTTTTGCAAAATCCTGCGCGGCACTGCACTGCGCTCGTCACACTGAGACAATTAGCTGTTGAATCTCATAATGCCCAATAATTTCGCTGGCTACAATGCCCTTCAAACCGGAACACATTTATTTTATTATAAAGAGATTTTGTGACAATTTGTTGGTTTTCTACAATGTTATGTTTCTTATAAATATACCTAATTATGTTCATTGTATTCTATAGGTATACATTATATATTAACTACATACAGTATAGTAGGTTTGCCTTTGTCATTACAATAGTCTTTACATGACATTTTAACCAGTCAATATATATAAATAGATGTAAATTCAAGGACATGTGATGTGACATCCACCAACCCGCACTTGGCCAGCGCGAGCTTGGTGAATTATGGCCCTACCCTCAAGAGAAGACCCGTGTCCCAGCAGTAATATAAATATTAAGATCTATCTTGGCATTATAAATATAAACGGCTACACTCACGTTATGATTGTCGGAATAGACAAAGTCAGACAAAGTCTGCGCCGCGAATCCAAAGCGTAAACTCCCGGAAGGACATCCTAATTGTCCGACACCTGGTCGGAGTTATCCGACACAATCATAACGTGAGTGTAGCCGTTTATATTTATAATGAATATTTAGACTCACGATAGTTTCCAAACTTTAATTTTATCTTGGCAGCTTATTTTTCTAACATAAGTAAGCTCGGAGTCCACCGGGACAACTAAGTTAGCTGTCGTCTCTCAAATCACACCGTTGCACTATGGTTCGTTTAGAACATGCTAGCTAGACAAAATTCACTATCGGTTTCCCGAAAATACATTCAATCTGATAAACAAAGCGCTTCGCTGACTCTTTCATTATACGTACTGCTAAGGAGTGGAACTCTCTACCTGAATACTTATTTTCTTCCAATTACAACCTGGGTCTGTTTAAGACAAGAGTGAATAGGCACCTCATGGGCAAACGTGCTCCAGCGCCTTAGACCGCAACAACGTTTACCATCAGGTGAGTTGTTGTCAAACGTGAGCCCATTTAATCATAAAAAAGAACAAAAGCCACGAACCTCAGATTTCAAGAATGTTGTTGCCCCAAGGGCCACGGTTTCTAAGGGTAGCAAGTAAATACCTATATAAGAAAGGGGTAAGTGAACTTCTTACCTACCCAATGACCACACCTCCCCCTCTTTACCTTAAAAATGAATTAGGTTTTTTTTTATGTAACTGAATGGCGAGACGTGCTGGCCGTTAGCCTGATAGTAAGCAATACGCCAGCCCATAACAATAACAGCACCACCTAGAACTTTGTTTTGCAAAATCCTGCGCTACGCTGCACTGCGCTCATTACTCTTAGTCAATTAGCTGTTGAGTAATGTTGTTGTAAGGTAATCACAACAAGTTATAAAAAAGCAAAAAATCGTAACAAATAATTTTGTCTCGCTAGCATATTCTAAACGAACCATAGTGCATTGTTGTGGAAGCTCAAAAACTCGCAAAACTTCTAGCTTTTCTTAGCTATTTTAGATATTACAAAGCAGTAATAACGGTGCGTACGGTCTGAGCCGTTTAACTGCCGTCTTTCTCTAAAAATCTAGATCTTTCTGCTCCAGCTCTATGACCACAACATCGCCTACCATCAGGCGAGGTAGTAGCCAAACATAGTCAAAGTGTGTATTATCTGAAATAAACAATTTTTATTATATTTTATTTATTTTTTTTTAAAGTCAAAAGTCAAAAGACGAAAATCAAAAGTCATAGTCATAAATCATTTATTAAATAGGCACAAAATGCACTTTTAAATGTCATAAACACATAATACAAATCAAATAAAAAATATGTTAAAAATTGTAAATGAAGTTAATATGACTTTGTAGAAAGTAAGCATGTCTACCCATTTCTTTCCCATACCACAGAATACAAAAGGAATTGAAGTGCGGGCCCAGATAGAAAATGCGAAAACTGACTCTATCAGTGCTTTGATAACACGACCGCTAGTAAAGATAGCATCAAGAAACTCTGCGGAGATGTCTCTTTTTTTCAAATCTTTTAAAATGTCTCAAAATATGACAATGAACAGAATCTAACAGGACAGAAGAAGATATGAAAATGAATCTATGTATATAGAACATAACATAAATCACGGCTTGCTGACAGTTACATAGCTAAAGGCACGCCGTGTAGTTCCTAAATCCATATTAATTAGTCTACAGTGCAAAACTAAAATTCCTGACCACATGTCAAACCCCCGTAACACATGGTCTCAGCTGGACATCGGCATTTACGCACACAGTCACAAACTTCACCATAATGTAGCTATAGATGTACATTTTATTTAAATGTGTGTAACATTTGTATGAGGGTGTGTGTAAAACGTGTCCGCGTAATACAAAGTGACTCGTGTATATGTGTGAGATTGTCATGTGTAAAGTTGTGAATGTGTGCGTCGGTGACGTATGGAGCAACCCCTGCTGTGCTTGCCGTACCGTGACCCCAGACAGTGTAGGGTTGGCTCTGTAGAATTTTTTATATTTTTTATTTAAATTATTGGCTAAACATATGTTTACCTAAGATTCAAAATATAAATCCAGATCTCTAAACTATGGATAAGTTTTAAATGGTTTTTAAATAAATAAAAAACTAATAATTTTACACCTTGAATATTAAAACACGAAAATATTTTTTTATTACAGAATGGCTAGATTATGCAAACATTTTTAACTCAAGACTTACATACATAGATTATTAATCCCTTCTTAATTAAGGCATAAACAAAATCGATGTTAAGATATTTTTTTTCAACGCAATAGCCTAAGAGAAAAAATAATTTTGTACTTATATTTTTTTATTCTTTCACGAGTTGATAAGTTATACCACATACACACTTTTCATTCATAAAAACGCATAATTTTATCGTTGATTACGTAAGCAAGCGCGTGAGTGGACAAAAAGCTATTAGAAGGCACTTTTTGCGAGCAGCGTTAAAATGTTTTTTGTATCAAATCATTAAGGTTGCGGTTTTACCTTCGCAACCTTCAAAATAAAGAATTGTTTCGAAACTATGACGTCACTCTTCTTACCTCGACCATTGCAGGGTCATTTGATATCACTTTAATCTAAATAATGCTTTAATGTCGCTTATTTTTGCTATTGGCCCACAATTCTCCCAAGTTCAGTGTTATGTGCGTAGGTAATGGAAAAAAACACAATTTTAAACGATGCAATTAAGCGAGAACTTAACAAATTACAGTTATTCTCATCGAAAGTAAAGTTAAGTCGCTTAGGATTAACCAGGTAAAAACGATTTCTTTTTTATCAACTTCAAAAAAGGAGGAGGTTCTTAATTCAATGGTATTTTTTTTGTTATCTCAGAACCCCGTCATTTATAAACTTTTTTGAAAATTCTTTGCGTTGGGTTCAGTATAGCTTCAACACAGTCCCATATAAATTTCATTGATATTCGACCTAGGAGATACATTAGAATTGAAGTCTTTTTTAACCGATTTCAAAAAAGGAGGAGGTTCTCTGTTCGATGGTATTTTTTTTATGTTTGTTACCTCAGAACTCCGTCATTTATGAACCGATTTGAAAAATTCTTTTTGCGTCGGGTTCAGTATAGCTACGAAGTGGTTCCATATAAATTTTATCGATACGTGACCTTGGACTTCGAAGATACATTGAAGTCAGTTTTTATTTTTTTCTAAAAATTAATTATTTCGTTAAAAAATATATTATTCATTGTAGTCTGATTGCTCCAATAATTTTCGAAGTTTCTGCAGTAGATCTAATAGTTCCTCCTAGTTAAGAGATAAAGCCTTATTATTTGACCTCAAGAAACTATTTTTCAACAATAATCCGTTAAATTAAACTAAAATAATGTATATAGTTACCTATTCCTTATTAATTTTACCGGTTGACGTTATGTCGATATCCTTCTTGGAATAACTGTAATCTTAATCTGTAACAGAATAAGGGTACCGCGTACAAACGAAAATCTTTTCTTACCTACTCAATAGGGGATCGGACGGTAATAAAAAAAAATCCAAAATGTAGTTAGAACGAATGTTCGACGAATCTGAAAGTCAAAGTCAAAGTCAAATATCATTTATTAAATAGGCACAAAAGTGCACTTTTAAAGGTCATAAACACATGATACAAATAAAAAATGTTAAAAATTGTAACTTATGTTAACATGACTTTGAAAAAAAGGTAGGTATGTTTACCCATTTCTTTCCTATACTCAAATTGAAGTCTGAGTGCTGAAAAGAAATGCGAAAACTGACTCTACCAGTGCTTCGGAAATACGCCCGCTAGAGAAGATAGCACCAAGAAACTCTGCGGGGAAACATCATTTAATCAATTTTTGTAAAATAATAATAATTTATATATTTAAATTAATAAATAAAATCTAATAATTCTCACGTTTTTATCTGTTCCGAAACACCAACACAGTGGATGACGTCATTTGAATGTAAATGCCGTGTGCGAAGCTTGTGTTTATTTTATATGTTTGCTTTTTATCTAAATCAAAACGATATGTTTTTTCTGCCATGACGACCCTAAAACTTCAAAAAACGTATAAATCACTTTGCAAGTTTGCTTTCGTAGAGCTTGTCGTTTCGTTTACCTGCGTGTGACGTCATACGTTCTGTTCTTTTGCGCGGCAATATTTGAAACATAACATTTAAACATAGTTTGGACTTTTAGGTACATTACATTTTAGGACATAGGTACATTTAGGACTTTATTCAATTAAAATATTATTTTACATGGCTATGTATATACATTATGGCTAATTTTAAATACTTCCTGAAAAGTTGACCAGCCCGTATTGTACTTATAATTTATAATACACAAACAAACGAGATTTTGCTTAAGTAAATTTGCGCATGAAATCTAATGATGATGTTAGACTGGAATGCGCTGCCAGAAGAAATCAAACGGCAATCACTGGCCACTTTTAGAGTACGTGTTAGGAAATTATATTTATCCACTTCATAATAATTTTTATTATGTTGCTATGGAATTATATATTTTTTCTTTTTTGTCCGTTCACTTTTGGATTGTATAATATGTATGTCAAAAAATAGGTACTAACTAAGTAAAAACACAGACAGACAAAGATTTGTAAAAAGACTTTATTTAGAGAAAATCATTAAGATACTTTATTATTTATCACCTATTTAGCTCTAAGTCTCGGTCTCCGTAAGAAAAAGTATGAAAAAAGAATTAAGAAATTTTGTTAATAAATTAAAATCACATCTGACAGCCCTAGTTAACTAGAGCTCACACCCCTTGCATGTCTCACACACGCCCCCCACGTCTGGGCAAGTGTACACACACACACAAGCACAATTATTTGACAAGCCATAAATTAAAAGGACCTGTTTCGTTGGGGTAGTTCTTTGTCATTTAAAAACTTTGGAATTTATTAAAAAATATTAAATAGGATTTTATTATAATAAAAAAGGAGATTTTCACTCGTGGTAGAACTCTCGTACCTATGCGGGTACGTCAGCCATCTGGGTACGTTACGTGCCACAGCTTTGCCAGTAATTCTGCCGCTAAGCAGTAGTGCGCAAGCATTACTGTGTTCCCGTTTGAAGGGGTTAATATCTGATGTCTCGGGTTATGAACGCAATGCTTTTACTTTTGCTTTTTTGCGTAGTGTTTTTATGGTATTAGGTAAAGGGTCTGGGTGCACTGCAATTGTTATGGGCAAGCGTGACGCTTACCATCGTGCGAACAACGTGCTCGTTGCGTTGCCCAGTTCCGTAAAAAGCATCCTTTTGATATACCTTCCGTACCTGTATTGATAAAGCCTCATACTTTTTCTCCTTGCAAAAAACAATGTCATACAAACACATCATAAAAAAAAGTACCGGAATACTCGGAAATTCAAAGGTTTTGAAATACCTTGGTCTTGTGCTCTACGGGGTATCTTTTTTATATCTGGTAGCTGTTGCACGCTGTGTAATGCATTCTTATGGTTATTTCTTCATTTCATGGAATTACCGAATCGAGTAAGGAGTGGAACGCATTGCCAACGTCTGTGTTTCCTGACAACTACAACCTGGGAGTCTTCAAATCGAGAGTGAATAGGTCTTCTAGGTACCTTGTAAAAAAATATAGTAAGGTGAGACCACCGCTGAATTTAATGAGGCCGAGTCATACAGGTTCACCACATAAATATAATTATGTATGCTTTTTTTAATGAAACTGAATGATGAGACGTCGTTCGCCTAATGGTAAGCGCCACGCCTGCAATTTGCAATTGCAGTGCCTTCCAGAACTTTAAACACCATAAAAAGCACTGCGTAGCACAGCATTCCGTTCATATGCCCAGTAATTTCGCAGCTACAATGCCCTTCAAACCGGAACACAGTACTGTTTGAGCACTACTGCTCGGCGGCGGAATGACTGTCATAGCTTTGGTACCAGACGGCCTCCCGCATACGAGAGACCTACCACGAGTAAATATTTAATGTTGCCTGAAATAAAGATTAAATAAATAAATAAAGTACTGTACCGGTTTGAAGGGCATTCTACGACATTACCACAGAATACTAAGGGACAGAAGCATCACTCCGCAAAGAAATGTAAACAAATAGCGACTCTTCATATGACGCAACAAAATTCAATTCAGCTCGCCGCTCGAAGGAGTTCCATTGCTCACCTTCCGTCTCCATCATCGGATCAGCTGGCTGTCACCATACTATTGCAGTGCCATCCGACTTTAACAAGTGCCGCAAAATTTCAACTCCGTAGGATAAAAGGAAGTGGTTCTGATTCAACTTGCAAGATTTGACCCAAACAAACGAATTGCATTAAATAAATAGCTTGTAAAAAACAGCTTGCTTATTTTATTATTTTTTATTGATTTTGGCTTATAGAGCCTAACAATACGTTATCCAGGTCTCGAACTACTTGATTTATCTACCATACAAACATGTGATGTCATTCACACAAACTTTATGAACTTCAATTTCCTCGCAACCTCACCAATCCATCTTTTAAACCGAAACAAGAAAAAAGAGTCCGTGTATCGTGCTATACAGATTTCACGAGAAAAAATTAAAAATAAAAGGCAAAATAAAAAAAACGGACGGTCCCGCCGCCGGCGGTCTCTTGCCTTCATGTCAAATGACAGACAGTAGGATATACGAGGGGGAGAATTTCTTAAGATAAATAGTTACCTATTCATACGAAACGTTTTGGCTCTAGTATTCTGTGCTCATACGTACAGCCAAGCGAGCGCAAGCTAAGGAGCGAAATGCCCTGCCATGGTGTTTCCTTTTATATACAACCCGAGTGTGTTCAAATCAAGAATGAAACCATAGGTGAAACTTACTAGGCAAGCGTGCTTCGTCTTTGACAGCATCTGTTCTGTTCAGCACGATAGTGTTTTGTCAATATTTTAGTGAATCAAAGTTATTGCCCACTGGCAATTCTAGATTAGGATTTGGCCGACCACGCCCACTTGAAAAATTCACCCAGTATACCTATAGCTTAAGACGTTTTGATTGATAAGTCATTTTGCTACCATGTCCTTTTGATAGGCGCTCACTCCTGTCATCCTGTGAACTCAACCACAGACTAATTAACAGTAGGTGGTCATCCAGTGAACAACCAAAGCAGGGCGATGTATCTTTTATTTCGATCAATTTCAATAAGAAACCGGTTTCGATAATGGTATTGCGATCACGTAACCCGTTCGTTGCAATCAAACGTCAACGAAAGCTCAAAGTTTATATTTATCGATAAACTATAGACAAAGGGCCGTATTACACAGTAAAATTAAATTGATATGGCGATACTAACGATTCATAGCACAATCTCGCTTTGTAAATTTGTTGGCTTACCTTCAAAGTTATCGATAGGAGCACATTGAAATTGAGACATGAAAAGTTACGTGATCGCATTTTATCGATTGAATTAAATTTCTATTGCACGTTGGTTCGCAACATGTGAAGTTTGCAACAGACTTAAGTGATCGCCCTGCTGCATGCTGGTCTAATACGCTCCCAGGTATTTTATCCGTCGACACATCTTCTCCGCTAAAATACCTTGAGCGCCACAATCCAGTATCGTTGCGTGCCGTCGCACTCGGGTACCCACTGTCGCATCCAACTTAAACCTACCTTCTAAACTAGACAATATGCACTTTATTTCTTAAACCATAGAGATATTATAAGCTGCACCACAATTTTGTTTTCATCGAACGTCCCGCAAACAATAACTTTTCAGTATAACCAACCCAAAATAAGCTCTTTCTGTATGAGAATAAGGTTTGTAAGGTTGTCTTTTCAATTCTGTCGACAAAACATCTGTGATTCTTTCATCAAGCATTATTCTGTGTTATATTCCAGTCGGTTAAGGTTCAAAATGCAATGTTAATCAGGTTGTTGAAGAAATGTTGTTTACAATTTTCCATGACAAGCCAGTACAAGATAATATAATCTTTAAGGATTAAGAAATAAGGTTGTTAAGGGCTGTTTTGGTTATGTTTGTAGTTTGTAGAGATATCTACCTGCATTTTTTACCGATAGACATGCATTGTCTGCTTGAAACGGTCCCATGCATGTCTTTGCTTCTAAAGTTGCTTGTTTTTTTGAATTTGTAAATAGCCGGTCTGGTTTGTCCGTGGGTTTATGAAATCGCAGTATTTTGCTATAATGTTCATTTAATAATACATACTATCCAGTTAAATATATCATGTTTCTTTTGTATTTTCATTTACTATTTAGATAGATAGATAGATAGATAGATAGATAACACTTTATTGCACTTAATAAAAGAAAACAGAATTACAGTTGGTAATACATAATTAATAAGTACAATATGCGGTGTTATCGCTAAGCAGCGATCTCTTCCAGACAACCATAGGGTAAGGAAAACAACATTTTAAAGACAACAACAACATTTTATTTAAAATTTCATTTACATATTTCCAGTTTAAATATTTAATATTTCCATATTTTGTTTACTGTTACTGTTAGCCTGTGTTGTCCCAGTTTTGGGCAAAGGTCTGCCTCCATGACTTCCAGGCTTCGCGACCTTGCGCTATAGTAGACCAATAGTCGCTAAAGGCGTCGAGTTCGTCCGGCCATTTCCTCATATTTTGTTTAATATTTTATAATAGTTGCGGGTTCGATTCCGGCGACGGTCAAATGTTTGTGCAGAGACAAAAAAACGCGACCATTTGTGTCTGGGTGTTGTGGGACCATGGTCCTCATAGTTCCTAGTCCTTAGATATAGGAAATCCTAGTTAGGTGCCAGGATCTATGTATGTGATCATTGGGCGTAAAAAAAATTGTGCTTCTTTGACTATGTATCCTTTTCTTGCCTTGCCTAGCTGTTCGTAATAGATCTGTTAGGTTAAGCAAAGTTTGCTGCAGTCTTCACTTGGATGAATCCCCGACACTCCATACAAGTGAACCGATTTAATTACCTACTAATACCGGTGCACCAGCCTGTCCGCACATGGTTTGTCTGTGTGGGTAAGGTTTACTAATGTATGGGCAAAAAACTTTTTCATATCCCATGTTTATTAATACTTTAATCAAACCCTAAAAAGAACCAGTTTTTACAAGCTTTTATTTAACTTGCGATGTTTGTTGGTTTGGGACAAACCTTGCATGTTGAATCAGAACCACTTCCTCTTATCCTACGGAGTTCATCGATATATATGTACTATATGACAATGACGGAGTTGATCTTGTCAAAGCCCGGTGACAACGCAATATTATGGTGACAGCCAGCTGATCTGTTGATGGAGTCGGAAAGGCAATGGAACTCCTTGACGAATCATCGTAAACTATAGTGTTTGGGCTTATTTTAATCTACTCGCGGTTCCGATTACGAATTTGTTAAAAGTTTGTCTTAAAAAATATATTTTCAACTAAAATCTTGTTAACTCTTATTCTATTCTGAAACTAAACACTACTTCCGAAGTGCTCCCAATTGTGTTCACAGTTAGACACTCTACGTAGCTACCATCACAGTTCAAAATAACTATAGTGCTTTGCTCTACCTATTCAAAACATCGGTGCATAAAGAATTGTTCCTCAATTCTGATAAAAAGAAAAGTACAAAAATATAACAAATAATAATTAAAAATGATTAAAAAAGTTTCTAATGTAGATTAAAAATATAAACCTCATTTTTATGCGCTTTAAAAAGAATAAATGAATTTAGAATCCATTAACATAAAAAACATAAAAATGTCTTTATTGACATAGTAAGTGTTGCAATTTCATATTGATTAAGTCCAAAGAGAAAGTTAAGTAATGGGGAATTGAAGTCTCTAGCCCTCGACGTAGCTTGACGCTGTGTTTCAAGGGCTAGCTCCTTCTCCCAATTTAGATACCTACATAAAAATGCCAAATTTGAATGTATAGTTAAATTGTGATCGAGTTGTGAGCTACCCTGAAAGTTTCAGCCAGATAGCTAACCAGGAAGTGCTCGAAATTTGAGTAGCAAGATTCCACCCGGAACGACAGATAGACAGAAAAACAAGAAAGTTACTTAATAAAAACGTTGTAAAATTATTACTAATAATCCACCATTGACTTTGAAATGCCAATCATAGCGTCCTCCTCTCTTCTAATGTTGCTGTGCCCGACGGGGTCCAATAAGACTGTACGTTTACGAAAAATTACACCTTGTACCTTGTATGGAAGCAATAAAGAATCTGAATCTGACTTCTGGCCTTTAGGGGTAGTATACCGGAGATGCAGCAAAGAAGCGAAATTTTTGAACCCTGTGGAGTAGTGTGTATGGTTTATTAATTTGTGTTATATTTTTGTATGTATGTTAGTCTGAAGCTTAATTAATATATTCTATGAACCTCTGTTAATATTATTTCGTTGTACTTCAACATTGTTAGAAAGAAAGAGTTTATTATTAATCTTTGCTCTATTTTTGATACATTTTCATCCTTAGGTTTTCTTGGGGAAAACTAACCTGTCCAACGATTGAAAACTGACTGTGAAAAAAAGCATCGAAGTGGGTTCAGCCAGACTGGAATCGAACTTAAAAAAACTGATTAAAGTCAAAAGTACAATTTTTTTTATTAAATAGGCACAAAAAGTGCTTCATCATCATCAGCCCATTACGTTTCCATTGCTGGGACTCAGGCCTTCCCTCGTAGAGAGAGTATGGGTCATAATCCACCACGCTGGCCCAGTGCGGGGTGGTGGATGTCACATGTCTTTGAATTTTTGTGATAAATTCTTGGACATGCCGGTATTCTCACAATGTTTTCCTTCACCGTTTTCGGAGCGTGGGGAATCCGCACATAACTTAAGAAAGTCAGTGCCAGCGGGATTCGAAATTGGGTGCTAAAAATGCTTATAAACGTCTCATCGTATTTCTCTAGGTACAGGGAATTCTAGTTAGGAGCCAAGAATTATTTGTGATATTTGGGCGTTATTCAATGACGTAGTTTAATTTGTATTTATTTAATCTTCATTTCAGGCAACATAAGATAAGTTACAGATGTAATGAACTTATTCTACGGCCCATATAAATATATACCTTAGAACTAACATACATACGCCGCGCCGCCAGTATTCTGGGCACCCTAACCCCACCGTGGCGTGTTTGCCTTATATTTTTTTTATTCATAAAGCCTTGTACATATTTTTGTATTATTTAATAATGATAATCGAAATATTTTTTTGTAACATACATAAAATATATATTAAAATTTATAGTACATAGCCGGACGACGACGGCGGGTCGCGCGTCGTTACACGTGCCGCGTCAGAAGAGACAAGAGCTATGCGATAGAAAGAGGCGCTCTGTAGGTTAATATGACTGGTAGGTATGCAGCGCTACGCGAGCTGAATTGAGTTTTATTGCGTCATAGCAAGAGTTGCTATTTGTTTAAATTTCTTTGCGGAGTGATGCTTCTGTCCCTTAGTATTCTGTGTTAATATTACAACACTGTGACTAAAATCATCGTTCAAGTTAGTTTTCAGGGTTAGTTGTAGATTGTCTTCAGCAGCGCAAAATATGACCAGGATCTGCTCAAGATCTGTAAAATAAAAATAATATCATGTTGTAGCTATCTGGATAGGAGCGGGACGAAAGCAGGAGCGGGACAGTGGAGGGATAGGAGCGGCCGTCTGAGTAGGTACCACAGCTTTGCCAGTTATTTTGCCGCCAAGCAGTAGTTCTCAAGCATCACTGTGTTCCGGTTTTAAGGCCATTGTAGCCAGCGAAATTACTTGGCATCGTCTGATGTCTCGGGGTGATGAGCGCGTTAAGTCCTGGCACTGCAATTGTTATGGGCAGGCGTGGTGCTTACTATCAGGCGAACGACTAGCTCGTCTCATCACTGAGTACCATAAAATAAACCAGTTGCACATTAAAATAAGACTTATAACTTTTTTTTTTATTGTAACTAAATGACGAGACGAGCTGGTCGTTTGCCTGATGGTAAGCAATACGCCAGCCCATAACAATAACAGCACCACCCAGAACCTCGTTTTGCAAAATCCTGCGCGGCGCTGCACTGCGCTCGTCACCCTGAGACAATTAGCTGTTGAGTCTCATAATGCCCAGTAATTTCGCTGGCTACAATGCCCTTCAAGCCGGAACACAGTAATGCTTGCGCACTACTGCTTGGCGGCTGAATAACTGGCAAAGCGGTGGTACCCACCCAGACGGCCTCTCGCATACGAGAAACCTACCACCAGTAAACCTTGCTGCGCCCCGCGTTTCCCGGGATAAAAAGTAGCCTATGTGTTAATCCAGGGTACCTATAAGCTATCTCCATTCCGAATTTCAAAGTGAAGAGGAAACAAACACACTACCATACAAACTTTCTAATTTTTATTTCATATATGGAACTGAGTGATGAGACGAACAAGTCTATCACCTGATAAGTGCCATTTAGAACTTTTAATACCATAAAAAGCATTGCGTAGCACTGCATTGCGCACAGCACCCCGAGACAAGAGGGAACGGCACGCTGAAATTTTCATACAAAAATAGGAAACGTTTTTCCAACGAACCAAATTCGATGAAATTTGGACATGTGAGAGATGTTATCATTATTGAGGTTTGTAGGTTTTTATTTTTCGATAATTCCTATAGAATTTGAATAAATGGAACCAAAAAACTCGATATTTACTCGAAAATTGTTTTTTGAAGTTTGTAAGCTTTTAACTTTAAAAATAGACATAAACTTAGAACAAGGAAACCTATAAACCCAGTTTATTCTCCATTTAAGAAATTGAGACCAAAATTACCAAATTTGGTCGAGATTTAGTGTGGTTTTAACGTTTTCTCCCGAAACGCTAATTTTAACAAAAATCTGAAATTGATACGAATTTCGTTAAATTATCATTATTATGTCGCTCTTTCTCACGGGTTATACACCCGGTCCTTTGGAAGGCTTGCGCGGGGACATGCGTCCAACTCGTAGAGGCCTCTTAGAGCATTTAGTTTAGATAAGTAGTGGGCAACACTTATCAGGGACTGTCTTTAAGTGCATCATTAGAAGATACAATCAAAGACAGCCCCTGATAAGTGCAATTATTATTATTATTATTTAGTTAATTTATTTAATTTACGCATTTTCTGCGAGACCGTAAACCATTATTCAAATACCTAGTGCTCGCTGGCCGCGGCTGTGCCATATCCTCTTACGTGTCAATGCCCAGTAATTTCGCTGGCTACAGTGTCGTTCAAACCGGAACCACAAAACAGATAAGTGCCGGAACACAGTAATGCTTGCGCACTATTGCTTGGCAGCAGAATAACTGGCAAAGTTGTGGAACCTGCCCAGACGGCCAGAGGTATACGAGAGTAATACCAAGAGCAATATAAGTAATATATATAAATAGATTAATATAGGTACGGCGGTAGAGCGAGGGTGGCTCAGTGGGAGCTCGTGCGACTTTCGATCCGACGCACCCAAGTTCGAATCCCGCTGGCCCCGCACCACTGACTTTCTTAAGTTATGTGCGGATTTAACACTCGCTCCAAAAACGGTGAAGGGAAACATCGTGAGGAAACCGGTATGTCCAAGAATTTTTCACAAAAATTCAAGGACATGTGACATCCACCAACCCGCACTGGGCCAGCGTGGTGGATTATGGCCCATTCTCTCTCTATGAGAGAAGACCCGTGTCCCAGCAGTGGGAACGTGATGGGCTGACGATGATGAATATAGGTAGGTACATAGAGATTATAAGACAGATATCATTCCTCATGCAGGCGATGACCTTCAGGGTTAACTATACCTACGTAATAATACGTCTTGTGACCTTAATCATGTCGCTTGTCATGTAAAATGGTACCTTTTATCTGACGTGTGAAGGTCTATGATTACATGACATCCTATAATTATAAATTGTTTTGCAGAAAGGTGGTAGCTTGAACAAGAAGCCACGGGTGGTAGGTCTTTCGTATGCGGGGGGCCGTCTGGGTAGTTACTACCACTTTGCTAGTTATATTGCCGCCAACAGTAGTGTAATTCCTCTCCATCCAAAGGTTGCCTGGAAGAGATCGCTTTTAGCGATAAGGCCGCCCATTGTAACACCTTCTTTAATTGTTTTTATGTAATGTCTTTAATTTAATGTTTGCAATAAAGCGTTTATCTATCTATCTATCTATCTATCTATCTAGTGCTCATTACTGTGTTTACAGTCTGTAGGGTATTGTAGCCGGCAAAATTACTTGGCGGGACTATCTGATGTCGCGGGGTGATGAGCGCAATGCATGCCAGATAGCACGTTAGCTTGCTGCAAGTTTGTTTTACCTTTGATATTTAGTTGATGCGTAAAATTTTTCGCGACAATGAACTGTAAACTTCCTGCAAGATTGAGTTTCCTTGATCTCTAACACATCTAGATCCAAAAACAGAAGGCGATGACGTTGGCGTCATCGTGTTAGCCCGCGGTGACAAGATTCTCCGCGGTCCGAAAGTGTGAAATTAAATAAAAGCTTGATAGGTTCAAGAAATTTTACACAAGTTTAGCTTCTTGGCTCATTATCCCTTTGTATTAAGGGTTTTTCGTGCCGGATCGTGTCTTAAAGCGAAAGCTTGGTCATTTTACAAGGTAGCTCTTGTTCCTATAATTGAAATCTTTAAATAGCGTCGGGAAATGCCTGTAAATTGACGTCATTATGACGTAGATTTGCTACCTAGGCGCTGGGCACCGTCAATCGAGAACCGTAATCGAGTGAAATTATTTGCATTGCAGGTTCTCTGATGTGACGAAATTGTGGCATCTTTGTAATGACAAGCATCGTGCAAGTCTGTTGCGTGGTAACTAGAAAGTTTAACTTACTTGCAGCAAGTTTGCACACTTGCTATGGCAAACTTGGGTATATTGTTCACGTTTGATACGTCAAACTTGTTGCAAGTCTGAAAAAAGTTTATATTGCTATCTGGGAGAGTGTTCTTCATAGAATACAAAGTTCTATAGGTATGGCACTGATAATATTTTTATTTCAATGTAGCTGTTGTCCGCGACAATGCGACAGTTCACAATCTTTCGACAGTTTACAATGTCGCGTAGTCAAGTCAAGTCAAGTCAAATATCATTTAATTATTCATTTATTTAGAAAACCAACAGCGTTATGATAAAATAAAGTACTAATTAAAGGGTTACACTGATACAGCCAATTATAGGTCTCCTTATATAAATACAAAAGTTATTTCCTACATACAACTTTGTTGACATAGCTAATGATTAAGTATATAGTGAGACAGAAAAGGACAATATACGATAATACGGGTAGGTATAGTGTTTATGTGTGTATGTATGTTGGTGTAATGACTGGAATGTGAAGTATGGATGGGGGTGTGTGTGTAGGTGTATGTATGGTGTTAAATTTATAATTAAAAAGTGCACTTTTAAAGGTCATAAACACATGATACAAATGAAATATGTTAAAAATTGTAACTTATGTTAACATGACTTTGACAAAAGGTAAGTATGTTTACCCATTTCTTTCCTAGTATGTATATATATAGGTATATCTTATATATTTTGTATATTGTATTATCATGTATGTTTATAATTGGTATATATTATTGTATATTTAATATAGATAATAGTATATGTTATTATAGTTTGTACTCTTTGTACATACATTTGTTTATTATGTCATTTATGTTGACACCCCCGTCTCTTACTGTTTCTTTAAGTCCTCTCCATCCAAAGGTTGTCTGGAAGAGATCGCTTTGAGCGATAAGACCGCCCATTGTAACACTTTAGTTTTTAAGTTTGTTATTGTACTTTTTGTTATTATGTTTTCTGGTGGTGAAACAATAAAGAGTTATCCTATATTCAAATTGAAGTTCGAGTGCAGAAAAGATATGCGAAAACTGACTTTACCAGTGCTTCGGAAATACGCCCGCTAGAGAAGATAGCACCAAGAAGCTCTGCGGGGATGTCTTTTTTTCAGCTCTGTTAAAATGTCTCGAAATATAACAATCAATCAATCAATCAAAATCTCTTTAATCATTTTGGCATCACAGACGCACTTATGAACGTCAATTATTACAATGACTCTACCACCGTATCGGAAAAAGAACCACTACTCAGAAGATACGGCAAGAAACTGAGGGGCATTTTTTTTTAGAGATTTGGTTACAATTTTTTGGGATTTTATAATGTTATGTTTCTTATGTACCAGTTGGTTACTTTGCAGAAACAATGAACAATTAGGTATAAATTAGAATTAACAGAATGTTAAAGAAGAAGTGCGAGTGAGGTGTCCCATAGTCATAGCATCAGTAACAGAAAAGTGTAAATAAAATATAAGTAGGTATGACAGTAGCAGTTAGGAGTGACCAGACCAGACCAGACCCCGCAAGCAGCACCCGTTCACGAGTATGACTTGTGGACCAGCCATCACCCCCCTCAAACATATTGGAGGGAAGGGAGTAGGATAAATCTAATCGTACGAATGGCCTAAGCATTAGCCAGCCAGTTAATTAAATGTTGTAACAGACGCTATGGCTGAATATCATTCAGGAAGCTAATTGAACGGCGCTGCTTAGAGTATTTCGTAAAGAAGCTATGCTGTTGATTGAACGGCTGATTAAGCTAGTTGGTTGCGACAAGTACATATCAGCGCAGCTGACTGTACCTACTAACTCTTAAAAAACAGCATTACCTAAGCCACGTGTGAACAAGAAACAAGATCGTCAAAGACGTCAGTACTAAATATAACTCACCGTCGTGAACGCCCTTAAGTTGAGATCGGCGAAGTTGGCCGCGGTCAACTTGCACGGCTTCTGCGCTCTGCAAACATTTATTGCGAAATTGAGGAAAAATGTGAGAACTTCAATCAATCAATCATACATCATTCATGACAGCCTCTGCAGTGTAGTGGTTGAGTAGGTTGGCTCAAATCTCATACACCACCGAGGTTGCGGGTTCGATTCCCGCGACGAAACAGATGTTTGTGCACAGAAAATATAACGCAATTATTTGTTTCGTGTCTTGGTGTTGTGGGTGTGGGACCATGGTCCTCGTAGTTCCTAGTTTCCTAGATACAGGGATCCTAGTTAGGACCCAGGATCTATGTATGTGATCGTTGGGCGTTTATTATATATTTATCTTTTCTTTGAAAAATTAAATTATAATAATTAATTTAAAAATAAAAACAAAAACCGACTTCAATGTATCTTCGAAGTCCAAAGTTACATATCGATGAAATTATATGGGACCACTTCGTAGCTATACTGAACCCGACGCAAAAATAATTTTCCAAATCGGTTCATAAATGACGAAGTTCTGAGGTAACAAAAAAAAATTTAAAAAAAAACAATCGAACAGAGAACCTCCACCTTTTTTGAAGTCGGTTAAAAATAAAATAATATAGTTGACTGCAACAGTACAATACAATACGATACAAAATGATGTATTGTTCACCAAACCAAAATCAGTAAGAACATGAAAACAACTAATAAACTAAAGTACAATAGGCGGATTTATCGCTAAAAGCGATCTCTTTCAGTCAAGCTTTCGAGTTAAATAACGGAGTCAGAGAAGTCGGCTTAAATAAAAAATAATAAATTGTTTGTTCTTATCCTAAATTAAAATGTTTCGCCCAAAGTAACCCATCAAGTAATAAAAGAAAAGTTTGTAAAGTTTTGGAGTGGTAGGCTCTAGCCGTGGTTGTAATACCACTCTCCGAACAAAGCCATGCCGTCAAGCGACCTAGTCGTGTTTCGGGATGATGTTCGGTGAACCATCGGGGAGACGGGTCTAAGCAGCCACTCAACTGCCGTCTCTCTCTAGATCTATGTGCTCCATCTTAGGCCACATCATCGCTTCACATCAGGCGAGATAGTGGCCAAACACAGATCTATCAAGAGTAAAAAAAAAAGTTAGTATGTGTGTTAGTAATATAAGAAAAGTTGTAAAATTTATATAAATAAATAAAAAAAATGAAATCGTAGGTACATTTTTGAAAATTCTACATATCCCTGATGGTTCAAATACTTTGCCACACAAACTCGTACCTCATTATAGCAATAAGCAAGACCTTCCTTATATTCACGTCGAATTCGTACCACTGGCATTTGTACATGGCACCACTCAGCTCTGTGCTCTGGAAAAACCACATAAATAAAATATAGGTAACTTAAACGGATAAAAATACAAGCGATTTGCAGTAAACTAAACTTAAAAAAAAACCCGACGCGAATAACCTATAAATAGTAAAAAACGACTGAACCGATTTTGATAATTCATGTCTAAAATCGGTTCACCCGTTTAAGAGCTACGATGCCACAGATCGACATACAAAGTGGTCAAACTTATAACTTCTCTCATTTTTGTGTCGGGGGTTAAAAATCCGCTCAAAATATGGCTACGAAACTTACAAAATGGTAAATTATAAATATTTAAATTTAAAATTTATATTGCAATGTCAGATTATTTTTTCTATTGTCATGCAAAAAACTATTTAAAGTAAGTAATAGTAATACTAAGCTGGAAAAAATTAATATTATATTATCAATTTTAAGCAAAACAAAAATACGTCTTAAAAACAGAATAACCGACTTCAATGTATCTTCGAAGTCCACTGTCAAATATCAATGAAATTCATATCCACTATGTAGCTATACGGAACCCTGAAAATTTTCCAAATCGGTTCATGAACGACGGAGTTCCGAGGCACATAAAAAAAATCGAATAGAGAACCTTCTCCTTTATTGAACTCGGTTAAAAAGGGATACCTGTTGCAAAACCACCCGAATAAAGAAACAAAACACGAACTCACCGATCTCATCAGCTTGTCTCCGTAGTAGGAAACCATAAATATCTGCCACAGAGTCAACATCATGAAGATTACGAAGGTAAACGTAGTTTCTATTTCTTGGGCGACCTATAAAATGGGAACAAATAAATATAAATCTAGCGAGACAAGCTCACATTGTACATAGTACATACCTAAGCACTCGAGCCCCCCTACCCATATGTCTCTCAAGCGCCAACCGCGTATCGATATACGTGTTAATAATATAAATATATGTTAAGCTCATGCGACAATGCCTTTTTAGGGAAAAAAAAATTCCCAAAATATCACATCGTAAACTATTTTACGAAAATTTTCATTTAGCAAAAAAATATTTGTCAAATCAACGTATCGCAATTTTTCAGTTAGCAAAACTCTTTCTTGGCAAGTTATTGTTGGCTTATTCTTCTTCGGGCGCATCGCAGGCCGCTGCCGCGGCACGCTCGCTTTGCTCGCTCCACTCGCGCTTATTGGTGCACCAGTAACCTAACACTACAACTCGCTTCGCTCGCCATCGCCCGTACCTATGTACACATATAACATGTAACGTATAAAATTTGACAAATTAAAATGATGCCAAATGATAATTTTACCAAGTGAAGTGAACATGCGAAATGTACCTTTATTTGCTAAAGATTTATTTGGGAAACGAAACTAGGGCGATAAGTTATTTTGCGCAATGGGCAGTACATCGGCCGGCATCATAAGACATTGTCCCAATGAATCCATACCTTAATCTTAATCAGAGCGCAACATGTTATACGATTGGCGCCTGAGGGACATAAGGGTACAGGGGCTGATCCTGACTCTTAACTAAGCTTTTTTTATGTGATTGACGGGACGAGCAGGTCTTTCACCTGGTACCTAAGCACACCTGCCAATAACCGTTGCAGTTATGTAAGTAGGTATACTACAACATTGTGTACCTTAGACCTGCACCCGTACCCATATCTCCCTCAAGCGACAATCGTATATCGTGTTGAGCTCAGATTAGGGTGTGAAATCACTGCGACAATGTCTTATGATGCCATATATTGTCCCATTAAGTTAAATCTCAACTTGTAGTTATCGTATTTTGGTGTAAATAAATGAGATTCATTCGATTTCTTGCCTAAATTGACAATAATTGGACCGCATCATATTAGTCGCAGTGAAGCTATACCTTAATTTGAGCTCAACAACAATCATCAAACAATCGTATATCGATACGATTGTCGTTTGAGGGACATATGGGTAGGGGGGCTGTATCCTTACGGGATTGGTAGGCGTTGGTGACTGTGACACAGTTTTGTAACTACTGCGGGCACCACCGATCCGACTCAGATATTGTCAACACAGTACAAATTCCTATAGGTGTTTAAAACTACTACTCACCTACCTAGAAACTAGTAAATTGTAAAAGATTAATAAATACATTATTATTATGTCGCTCTTTCTCACGGGTTATACACCTTACCTGGTCCTTTGGAAGGCTTGCGCGGGGACATGAGTCCAACGCGTAGACGCCAAATGAAAATTGAGATCTATAAATTGTAAAATCATTGTACCCATGTACAAATTTCATGTACCTACTCACTTACGACTAACTAGAAGCAGTTATGAGTCTGAAAGTTCAGGACAAAACAATTACGACTCATAAGGATACCTTGTTAGACTACGGAACCCTAAAAAGTTTTTTTTTATGTTACAGAATGACGAGACGAGCTGGTCGTTTGCCTGATAGTAAGCAATACGCCAGCCCATAACAATAACAGCACCACCCAGAACTTTGTTTTGCAAAATCCTGCACGGCGCGCGGATTATATAAGTAATTTACGTTTCGGTGGCCAAGTTATATGACAAAGAGACAGGCTCGAATCCTGCTCGAGCAATTTCATTTTACCACGTTTTTATTAAGTCACTTTCTTGTTTGTCTGCCTGTCGTTCCGGGTGGAATCTTGCAACTCCAATTAAGAGCACTTCCCGATTAGCTATCCGGCTGAAAATTTCAGAGTAGCTCCCAACTCGAAAACAATGCATTCTAAATCCATTTATTAGGATGCAATTCCCACCTAACCTCAAAAGGCGCTTTATGCGCCTTTCGTGGTTTTTAGATTAATTAGATATATTTTTAAATCTCTCAATTTCTTGTTTGTTTTCTCTGAATATTTAGAATCTTAGATAGACTAGATATTTGAAGGATTTACCGTAATGTTGAATGCGCTTAGACAAATGAGAAGAGAGCTGCTAACGATCTGGAAGAGGGCCGGCTTAGAATACAACAGCTCCATCTGGTCAACTAGACTGTAACAGAATACAAATTCATTAGCTATGCCGCAGGTGTTGCAGATGGCCATATGCGAAGAAGGGCAGTGGCAGTTCCCCCGATGGCGATCCTACCCTTGTCCTTTCCACTCATCCAGGTGGTATCGCCATCATGGGGAACCGCCACGGACCCGCGGACAAATGAGTGGCTGGACGAATTTAATTGGTTAAAACATTATTGGTCTTGCTTAAGCGTTGATACGAGTATGACAAACATTTGTAACTGGTCTGGTTCTGGTAGTTTACGATTACTTTATGCAAAACAAACAAAAATTGTAATTAGAATTATGATAAAAAATTACATAGATAGAATTATTAAAATTGACTTGTTATAAAAAAGTGCATAGCTCATGTACGCACTGAATAAGTGACGAAAACGGCAAGGACGTCTGGTCTGTGGACAGGCAGAGCAGACGGAGGTTTTAGCCAGTAGGTGGCTTAGGCCAAGTCTGGCGCTACCCGGGCCCTCCCTTCCCGGATTTCCCCCATCTGGACAAAACATTTGTTATTTACCCAATCAAAAGCTGGTGCTTCTTTATTTCGACCACCAGTTCCTCCTGGATCCTCCTGGCAGACCCTGGCTGGATGTTCTCGAACCGATGGCAGAGGATATGGAAATGCATCTCTATGTATGAGCAAACGGAGTAGAAAAACGTTTCCACG
The DNA here is from genome assembly GCA_951640565.1 of Petrophora chlorosata. Classification (NCBI taxonomy): domain Eukaryota; kingdom Metazoa; phylum Arthropoda; class Insecta; order Lepidoptera; family Geometridae; genus Petrophora; species Petrophora chlorosata. The sequence goes on from OX621212.1 coordinate 9,015,041, forward strand.
CCCATTAGATTAAAACACACTATTAAAGCTGAAATTGGAAAATTATACGATGCTATTATATGTGCTTATTTTGGAAAAAAATATAATGACCATCAAAATAATCTTTAAGATCGCATACACTTCTATCCAAAAATTGTATCGGCAGTAGATTACCACCAAATCGAATTCCCGCACCTCACTCTTCCTTGGTCCAACTCGCTCTTATCCCTAGAGTGTATATATAAAAAACGCGGAGCCAGAAGCTCGCGAAGGAGGTCCTGAATGAAGCGAGCCTGTGAGGCCGAGTGGAGCGAAAGGGCAAGATGGCGAGCAAAGCGAGCCGGCGACTTCCGCAGCGGAGTGAAGGTCAAGTAAGGGAACCGATATGAAGGAGTGACGAGCGAGACTGCTGGTGGAGCCTACTTTGATGATCATTTATCTATTTTTTGGTGATTATATTTTTTATTTGGTATACTTTTTGGTGATCATTTACTATTTCTGGCAATATAAAGTGATTCTTTGCCGTAACATTTTACTAGATCTGGTGGTTAGTTAAACATAAGCCGTTATTTTTTACCTTTTTGAAACTATTACAAAGAGTTAGGTTATACTTACTTGCCCAAATTTGGTGTAAATACGCCAGTGGCCAGCACCCTATGTCGTACACATCAAACCAGTATTTCACCAAATAAGGATATTCAATCTGGATCTCCCCTGTTTTAGAGTATTCCAAATACATCGATACTGACGGAGTTAGTACAAACATAACCACTGCCAACGCACTCATTGAAAATAAACACAATTCAACTGTGTTAAGTAATTTTATAGATTTGCTAACGAGCTCATTAATTGTCATTGGTTTTTCTGTATCTGCTAAAATGAAATCTTCAGAGTTTTCTAAAAGGCCAGTGTGATAGTTTATTCCTCCAAACTCTACTGAATGGCTAGTATTGAAGGAGTTTACGACTTTCTTCTTTTTGCGGCTAGTATCTTTAACGTTTTCATAATCGTCAGCTTTATCCTCTGTAGGATGTATTTCTTTTAGTGTGTCCATGATGTTACGAACAATATCGCTTTTGAAGTATAGCGGTATTATCTTCAATGTGCCGAGAATACTAATTGTCGTACACGGTGCTGCCAAGGACAATTCTAAGAAGTCCCTCCCGATTAGTATGCCATCTATTATCCAATATGCTTCGCCGAATAAAACTGTATGTAGGATTACGAGATTTAAGTAATAAAGAATATAGTTTATGATTGTTTCGATCACCGGATGCCGTTGTACATGGTCGATTTTTACACCCGAGAGAAGGAGGCAGAGTTTCATAATTTTTAAGGGTTTGAAATCGCTATTTTCTCTCATCTCTATGTATTGTTTATTACTTGTTAGTTGAAGTTTGAAATTCTAATGACGATCTTCATTCTGCTGCTTTAATTTATATAAAAATATGTATTTAATTAGGAGGATGGAGTCCCTTATAATTATAAAACACTCCAAAGGGAAGGTTGAAGACACTTAAAATTTAGTTTCAAAGAGAATTTTAATTAAAAGAAAACATGTGTAAATATATACACCTACTTGTTTTACTAAAAGGAATTTGTAATTAGTTTTAATAAGCTGTTTTCCCTGGATTCTCCTGTAAGCCAAGCGTGAATCCGTGGCAGAATATAAATGCCTCTACTCAGATATGCCCCAATGTTAGAATAAATGGATTTTAGGAATTCAGGACTTCATATCCTATGTATAAGTACGTAAGTAATAGTTAGTATGCTTTAGTATAAGCAGGTAAGTATGCATCATAGTTTATGGTTAGACATGGGTAACTTAACAAAAATTCATGAGCTGCGAGTCAAATCACGGTTCAAACACTTGAACTGGACCTGCGAGCTGACTCGCAGCTCAGCTGAATTTGTACTTCTGCAATACTGTAGGCAAGTGTAACTCAGGTCTTTGCCGGTTCAAATATTCACTGAGTCAACTGACTTGCTTCAGCCGCCACGTGCTGGAAACTTAGTTTTCTGTGGTTATACGAAGAAAACGCATTCTATATGTTTTTGCGAAATTTATAGAACGCAACAAAGCTGTTGATTTAGTGGTGTTGATATTACTTTTTTGTAAATTTTTATCTGATCTTTTTTTAAATATGTCGGGCGGGGGGTATTGGTATGCCAAAACACAGGTCTCCCAGTTTGGGTACCAATGTTCTTTAACCAGGAATAAAAACTTGTTACAATCACTTCTGAATGTATATGATATATATAAGTTTTTAAATTTAAATAAATTTATCTTATCTTATCTTTTTATGTTGTATTACAAGTTCTGGGTGGCACTGCAATAGGGAATATGCATGTGTTGTCGAAAAATCTGGAAATTACTTTTGACGATTGATTACTCCTGTAAACAACACTACTGTAAACATTTAGTAGTGATATAATTATAATTATTAATTGCGTAGTTTATTTGTATTTAAATGTTTCTTTTTCTTATTTTTATTGCAACCACTATCTGACGTCACGTGCCTCGCTGCTTATTGGTCAATTTTGGACATAGAGCTCGCCCTATTGGTAAATTTTTGACATACACACACATGTAGCATAAATGGACCAATGAGGAGATCCTAGGTCCTAGGTCCGCTTTGACGTCACACGCAAATGGTGCGTTTTTGTTGATTTAAAAAAATTGATTCAAATTTTTATTTAGTTATTTTATTGACCATTTTTTTTCAATAATAGTACCTATTCAATAATAAATCGATTCATGCATTGAAAAAAATACATGCTATTCCCTATTGTTATGGGCAGGCTTGGCGCTTACCATCAGGCGAACGACACGCTCGTCTCATAAATCTATTCCATTAAAAAAAGAACAAAATTAAATGTAAATTGCTTCTTTCAATAATAGTGATAACATATTATAATATTTTACTCTTCGCAAATCCGCACTATATCTGAACCTAATAATTATCAACAAAATAAATCAAAACGGCACAGACAGTCAGACACATTCCCCAGCGGCTGCCAATCAAACAACAGCCAACCAATAATTTCGCCAATTCCAAAACTACATCGCAAACCTTTGATCCTTTCCCAAAATCAAAAAAAGCGTTACTCTGCTCCTACGAACTCCAAAAAAATTGCGGCTTTGACAAAGCTCCTTTAGTCATGAATAGTCTGCATCAAGGTAAACGTTCTAGAACCCTGTCAAAATCACTAGTCAGTCATTTTGTTCCTCTCAATTACCTTGTTAATGAAACGGTCATTGCGATATGGTAGTAAAATGTATACCTGCAATATTGAAGCCGACGTACCGTTAGGTCGGACCTTGAGGGTAGAATCCTACCTGTATCTTGTGTGGTTTGCTCTGCTGTTTGTGGGGATTATGTTTTAGTTTCATTTTTGTATGTAAGAGTAAGTGTAGCGGCAGGCTTAGCTCACTCCGGACTGTAGGTACGAAGCTACAAGTACATAGCCGGACACCGACGGCGGGTCGCGCGTCGTTACACGTGCCGCGTCAGAAGAGATAAGAGCTATGCGATAGAAAGAGAGGCGCTCTGTAGGTTAATATGACTGGTAGGTATGCAGCGCTATGCGAGCTGAATTGAATTTTATTGCGTCATAGCAAGAGTCGCTATTTGTTTAAATTTTTAACCGACTTCAAAAAGGAGGAGGTTTACAATTCGACGGTATGTTTTTTTTTTTTTTTTTATTTTTTTTTTGTGTGTTTGTTACGCGATTACTCCGCCAGTTATGCATTGATTTCGATGATTCTTTTTTTGATTGGTAGGTAATACTTCAAAGGTGGTCCCATATAAATTTTATCGAAATTCATTCAGTAGTTTTTGAAAAAAATAGCAAAAACAAAAAATATAAGTTTAATCTTCAAGTCGATTCTTGTTTTTTTCGTAACCAACTTTCTAAAGGTGGAGGTTTGTATTCGACTGCTTCACCTGCTTCACCCAGGGTTGACTTCCGGTGAGGAAACTCCTCAACGGTGAATAGTACAGACACAACATTTCGTAAATGGATTTAACCATAATAGCCTGTTCTAAATTCCATCACGACATGGCAGATACACCCAGGATTGACTTCCGGCGAGGGAACTCCTCAACAGAGATATAGGACAGACATGAAATTTTTTTGTACATGCATTTAATTGTGATAGCCCGTTTTAAACTTCGTCATGATGTGGCTTCTAGATCATAAAAGCTTGTCTTTAAAAACTTTTTGAATTAATTTAATTAAAACTTGTTTTTCACTAAAAAGGGTAAAATAAATTATTTTTCAAAAAAAACTAAACCGACTTCAAAACCACAAATGGCACTCAAAAGTAAAAAATAAATTAATATAATTAACATAAGCGCTACCCACTCATATATTTGAAGTCGGTGCCAGCCAAGTCTAAAAGGTAGTAGATAGATACTACCTACAAGTAGTACTTACTATATACATAGTATTTATCTGCCACCTATTAGACTTGGCTGGCACCGACTTCAAATATATGAGTGGGTAGCGCTTATGTTAATTATATTAATTTATTTTTTACTTTTGAGTGCCATTTGTGGTTTTGAAGTCGGTTTAGTTTTTTTTGAAAAATAATTTATTTTGCGGAGTGATGCTTCTGTGCCTTAGTATACTGTGGTGCAGGCGACTGTACCAAACACGTTTATTATATTAAATCAGCTGTTAAGATAGCAAACAACGTGATGTTTATTTAATTATAATATTTATGTGTAAAAACATCCTCTCATATATACTTAATATACTAACCTACATACATACTTCATAGCAATACTTTCAGCATTCATAAATAAGTTTAGTATACCTCGTAATACCATGCCATACTAAAGATTTCAATAACAAGGCAAAGCAAATTTCAAACCGATCATTGTGACAAGGTTCCAAAATGTATACTTGTCTTGTTTTATTGGTTCTGATTGGTACTTACCAAGGCGTTTATTATCGTCATTATGTAGTAATTTTATACGTTACTTGTGATTAATTTAATGTGGAGGTAAAAAGTATCTCGCTCGGCGATGTCTTCGGGGTGATGTTGGCTGGACCGATTTTGAAAGAACATTTTATTTTCATATTTGAAAAGTCCAGCACATTGTTACTTTTCTTTAATAATATTTGAGTGGGATTCGTTGGGATTCTTGAGCTAATTTTTTCTGTGCACAAACATTTGTCCCTTCGCGGGTATCGAAGCCGTTACATCAGTGGTGTATGAGATTTGAGCAAACCTGCCCAACCACTACACCACAGATGCTGTCGAACCACTTAACATCAGGCGAGACAGTACCATAGGAATAGACAATACATTGCACCTACTGTTATTGTGAATTCCTATGACAGTACCCACTTAACAAAGTTGTTTAACTATAGTGATCTATTAATTGCCTTATGTATGTCCATTTTCTAACGCTATTAATTGCCTAAATAAAACCGGCCAAGTGCGAGTCGCGCACTAAGGGTTCTGTACCATTATCTATAAAAACGATAACAAAACACTTTTGTTGTATGGGAACCCCCTTAAATATTCATTTTATTCGGTTTTTTATTTTTTGTTACTATAGCGGCAACAGAAATACATCATCTATGAAAATTCAACTGTCTAACTATCATGAGATACAGCCTGGTGACAGACGGACAGACAGACAGACGGACGGACAGCGGAGCGGAGGGTCCCGTTTTAACCTTTGGGTACAGAAGCCTGAAAGCAACTTTACAAACATACATAGTTCAAATACCTAAGCAATAAAAAATATGGCTGATTGATTACGCAACAATATAAATATAGAAATTGGACAAGTAGGACAGTCCATTAGAAATCATCACCCCGTCTCGTTCAAACGACATTGATAATTTAACTTTGTAGGCCAAGCCGTGTCAAGGTCCAAATCAGTGTCTAATGTACCATTGACCGTAAGAAACTATTATAGAGGACTTCTATCATTTAAAAATAATATAAAATGGAGTAACAAAAATTAAATAGTAAATTTTGTTGATAACACCGTCCATACTGATGGTAGGTTTCTCGTATGCGAGAGGCCCTCTGGGTGGGTACCACCGCTTTGCCAGTTATTCAGCCGCCAAGCAGTAGTGCGCAAGCATTACCGTGTTCCGGTTTGAAGGGTTTTGTAGCCAGCGAAATTACTGGGCATTATGAGACTCAACAGCTAATTGTCTCGTCAATAAGTTACATAAAAAAATGTTTTTTTTTTTTTTTTATTTAACTGAATGACGAAACGAGCTGGTCGTTTGCCTGATGGTAAGCAATACGCCAGCCCATAACAATAACAGCACCACCCAGAACTTTGTTTTGCAGAATCCTGCGCGGTGCTGCACTGCACTCCTCACCCTGAGACAATAAGCTGTTGAGTCTCATAATGCCCAGTATTTACTTTTATAATGTCAAATTTACTTTAAGTAAAATCAAAGTCAAATATCGTTTATTAAATGGGCACAAAAGTGCACTTTTAAAGCTTATAAACACATGATACAAATTAAATTAAAAATATGTTAAAAATTGTAAATTATGTTAACATGACTTTGAAAAAAAGGTAAGAATGTTTAACCATTTCTTTCCTATATCAAACTGAAGTCCGGGGGTAGAAAAGAAATACGAGAACTGACTCTACCAGTGCTTCGGAAAAACGCCCGCTAGAGAAGATAGCACCAAGCAACCCTGCGAGGATGTCTTTTTTTCAACTCTTTTAAAATGTTTCAAAATATAACATTGTAATAGTTGCGATAAAAGCCAAAACATTACCTAATGCAAAACATGTGCATATACCTACAAAAAAAATTTGCAGAGCCGAGTGAATTTCAAGGTCAAGCAGCCCTTTTGCCCCAACATAGGTATTTGCAATTGTATTTTATGATACGCATTCTGTGAATTTTTATTATTATTATACATAATCATGATTCTTATATATTTTATGTTGATAAATAAATGAAGGATTGAACCCTATCAAAAAGTGTTTTTTTTCCTGCTAACTGTACTAGAATCAGGATAGAACAATCGATTTTTTGTTTATTGGGTGTAGTCCCAGTCGCCTGAAGAAAAATAATAAAATTAATGAATCAGGCAACTTTGACTGCAGTCCCAGTTTCGAAGGAGTCCCAGTCGCCTGAACACTCCTAGTACTTGCAATTCAACTGATGAAATCTTATACACTACATTCATTGTTGACCTTTCCCCACAATTGATATAAACATTAAATATCTCCAGGGAAAAATTAAACCGGAAACCGGTTCAGTCACTGTGACTAAAAATGGCCGACCCAGCTGAAAGGCGGAGCTGCGTGACGTCATCACAAAAAAGCGGCCAATAAACGAAATTAACTATTGCTGCCGTTTTTTTTTTCATGGATATAATAATATACTTTTTACTACTGTGCAAAAAAGACACACAATATTTTGGTAGATCAGTGTCGATATGCATAAAATCTGTATAATGTAGACTTGTATTATGACTCTTGTTACTCTATGCTAATGCATGACGCCTACTCTCGGTCTATTCGGTCACAGACTGCATTCATCATCACCTCAAGGACAGATGCGTCATTCCGTTGTTGAACGGTAATGCGCGGTAATTTTTACCTAACAATGTGTGACTCACAAATTGGTACCTTTATAGTAAGTAAATTGTAAACGCAAGAGCGGCTGTAGTTCGAGTATTAAATGGGTTATGGGTCTTACCCTCGATTTAAGATGCACTACACTTTAAATAGCGAGGAAATCGAAGTAATAGAATTAAAAAATCACTTACGCGCAATATATTTTTTTTTCATTTCTTGCTTAGTACAAACACTTTGGTTCATAAAAAAACAAACATAAAATATATTTTAAATGTTTGGAGGATTTGCGAGTGGTATCTTATAATAGAAATCTTAATGAGTGATTGTTATTATGTAAATGTTAATACTAATTAAAATTAAAATAAATTAGGTAAGTACCTGTCTAAAATAAAACAAAAGCAAAAGTAAGACGGCGTCCTTGATCTTTAAAAAAATATATCTTGAAAAAGTTTTCTTGTCGGCGACAAAACTAAAAGAGAAATTAGACAATATTTTTGCTGACAATAATGGTGCCCATTAACAAATTACTACAACAATAGACATTTCAAGCAAGGATTTGTGTCATTGTCCTTAATTACTGTAATATCAATAAACGTCGGCAAAACAATGTTGTAACATAATTCTAACTGTAAACTAGATATAACTTTAAGACAACGAACAAAATATTACTTAACAGAAGATGTTATTACAACGGCACTAGTATTTTACGACATTTTCAAAGCCGCCGAGAATGTAAGAACTAGTTTTTTTTGTTTATGGCTCCGCATGGCTTGTGAATTCGGCCAAGTGTCAAAATATTAAATTTTTTAAATTATTTTATGATTTTTTTTGTCTTACTCTATCTATATGTATAATCCAAGGGTCACGAGGTTTCCTCTCCTAGCCAAATGGTGTTTTAGTAAAGGGGTAAATGTTTACTAGTAAATATGTAATTTTAGAGAGTAACAATAGCGCTCCTACAGGAGCTCGCCTCGTTGAACTGAGCAACATTCGCTGAAGTCACTACTTGGATGGGTGGTGTGGCATTTACTTGTGAGCGCCATGCTTCGAAGAGCACGGTTTTTGCCATAGGACAACAGTCGACAGGCTATGTCGCAGTCCTTCGGTCTCAACTCCACCACCAGGTTTTGCCACATAACTTCACATAAAAATGAAAAAAAAAAAAATTAAAAAAAGTCCCTGTGAAGTAATATTAGTGTGTGTGGTAATGTTATATTTTTGTATGTATGTTAATCTGTAAGGTATAATGCATTCTATGGGCCTCTGTTAGTTTTACTTTGTTGTACTTTAATATTGCCTGAAATAAAGAGTTTAATAAGAGTTGAAGAAGAAGAGAGAAGAGCCTCGACCAACGTCTCAAGAGGCTCTCGCTAGACGGTTGGATTAAGGGTCAGATGTATGCGGCAGTACTCCTTGACACGGCACGTATTGTCCGGAGGTTCCTCACTCTGCAGCCCTAACCACCGGTAGTTTGGTCCCTGCCCCGCTGCCGGCGGCACTCTAGGTTTAGGTTTTTTATAATATTTTTGTATATAAAAATTAAATTTAAGGAAGAAAATAAATAATTTGAATAATAATAATTAAAAAAAACATGGTCAAGCAATCATAGGCCTGTTCCATCTAAAGAGATGATTTAATCAGCGTCCGGAGTAACAATGGTTGAACGGCACTTCCGCTCATGGCTCAAAAGGCCGACACGGGAATAACAGATACGGCCACACCGTGTGCAGATGTTTGAATGCTGCATGGATGGTCAATGGTCAAGCAAGTAGCCGCCAATATAGGTATTATCACTGGTATCCTTTTTGGATGAAAACACTCGGGATAATAAAATACCTACATTCAATAACTTTGACAATGTCTGATACACACACCATGCGAAGCCGTAAACACATTTAAAAAGTTATTTCGGAGGAGGGCAGGGCAGAGCGGTACGAGATAGGTGTATGATGACGTCATCTTAAAGGATATAAGTGCAGCTCTTGTCTTTTACGAGTAAAAGTGAAGGCACATGTGTTTCAATATCGAAAATAATAAAATTATACTTGCCACTTGTAAGAAAATGTTTCTCGGTGATGCAAATTTGGTGCTGTCAGGATCTAAATTCTGGAGTGCTGGAGTGATGTTGTAAAATATTGTATTATACCTATGTATTATATTAACTATTAAAAATGTGCCAAAATTAGTAGTCAGGTGGAACTAATTTATTATCAATATAAAATAAATAAATAATTCTGAGTGACATATTTTATGAAAATTTAAGTTTGTTTTATAAATTACTACTAATATAGGACTTATTTATTTAATTATTACTAATAATGTGAAATGAAATTTAATTCAATTGCAACTATTTTTATTATAATGATTATGACTTGCCTTATATATAACGGACTATGGCCAATAAAGATATTTATTCTATTCTATTATTATGATCGATCTTCCGATCATGAAAAAGCTGAACAAATACGTAGGTTCTTAGATTCGGGGTTAGGTTAGAAACATAATTTCGGATAAAGTTAAGAAGAGGGTTATGTTCGCAACGGAAATTAAACATTTTTGCTGTTACTTTGAGTGCAAACATTTTTCCCGTCCCGTAGCGATAATCGAACCCGCCACCTCCGAAATGTATGAGATAAGAGATGACGCACCCAACCTCTACACCACAAGAGCTGTCCAGGAAATCTAAAAATATGTTAGTATGTAGGAAAATAGATATGTTAGTACTAGCTTTTTCCCGCGACTTCATCCGGGTGAACGACAGAAGAAGCTCATTTTCGTATTTCTTACAAATCCATCTTAGCAAGACCTCCCCAGTATAAGAAAGCGCCTACTACGAAGAGGTCAAGCTATGATGTAAAAACAAAAAATATTCAAAAAAAAAAATTATAAATTCCAAACAGCTGAAACTATTGTCAATTGGATTGGATATTGCCGTGACCGTCAGTAATACAGTGCAACGGTATTACAGTACTCAGGGTTGGAACTTCATTACTGGAATGCTAGATGGCGTTGAAGTAGCTAGAGTTTGAGATTCACTGACAAACAACTTTTTTATCTTTAGTAAAATTATTTTTTAAATAAAAAATATCCTATGTTACTTCTTATACCTCCAAGAATATGTGTACAAAGTTTCATGGTGATCGGTTAAGTAGTTTTCGCGTGAAAGCGTTACACACAAATTTACATTCATATTTATAATAATAATAGTAGGGATAGGGATGTAGGTAGGTAAGTATATCTACAGAAACTATGTCCACGTGCAACGCCTCATAAATAAGTTGGACGACTTCAATTGAGGCCTATTATGAGACGAAGCTAGCTGCTCCGGCTAGAGGCAACTGCACTGTGTAGCTATCATAAAAGCATAAGTATAGCAAAGAAACTACTTGTCAGTTTGAATCGTATTGCATTAGTAATAAGGTTAACTTTGTCATCCAAAACTTCTTTCTTTGGTACATAATATATAGTTAGTTAATATAACCAGGCTCGAGGTCTAATAAGAAAATTAAATTAGAAACTAAAGCGAAACAGTCCAACAAAAATAGACAAGGACATGACATGAAAAGGACAACGTAAGTTGAACAGTGACAAAACATGTTAAACATTGCAACTTTGCTTACCGTTTAAGAGAGCCGCTTAAATGACTACAATGTATTCTGTGCTACAACATAGAATCTATCTTTATGAACATGGATGACATGTAACAAACAAACTTATTTAAGGATTCAATAGTGCGAAAATGATGACAAGATTTTAACACTAACAACCGCCCGCGACATCATTCACATCGACATAATAAAATAAAGCTTATGTTTCTCAGGGATAGTGAAGGGATTTTGAAAATTCTTTCGATGTCTATCAGAGAAAGAATTTTCAAAATTAGATTGACTGCAAAATATGAGTGTGTCTATAGGTACCTGGTTTGACACTGGCCAATGCACAATAATGCGATGCGAAATTTTCGAACGTCGAGAAAAAAAGAAAAAAAATGCATCTATACCAATAAATAATAAATACAGTAGAGATTGCGCCACTATCAAAGCCGAGAGACGTCGAGTCTTGTAGACTAATGATACTGCTGAAAACGATTTTAGTGCCACTATGGAATAAGAAAAGTCCCAAGCATATCTGACCCGGACACAGCGTCGCAGCAGTTTATGAAATTCTTCTCTTACTGTCACTTGTTTTTCGTTGGTTCCAGTTTTGGTCAGATAAGTTTGTGGCGTTCCCTGTTTGCAGTGTTTATGGAAATTATTGAAGTAGGTGCTTCATGAATTATAATACCATCATCATTGGCAGAATGCACTAACTGTGTGAAGTCGTAATCAAAAAATAAAACTAATAATTTTATTCAAAATGAAACCTTTTTTTTTTCTTCTCCCCTTTGTGGGTTTTGGCTTTGCACGTCTTGTGCATCTGCCAGAGTCAAGTTTCGTTCGATGGAGTTCAGTATGATGTTGAGGTTTATTAGGGTGCTTACGTAGTATAAAGGTAGGGAAACATTTTCGCGAGTAATTAGAGTAATAATTTAGAAAATTTTTAAAAAGGATCAGGAAGAGATAATTAAATAACAATAATTAAATTATAAATAAATAAATGTATAATTCAATTATAGAATATTATGCAAGGTTAAGTATGTATGTATATATATTTACAAAAATGAAACCTTTGAATGCGAGAGTTAATAGCCGGTCCAAAAAGCACCGAAATAGACTACAATAAAGATATTCTCTCTTATCTTATAACTTTATGGCATCGTAAACGAAAGCAAAGTTGGAACGTGAAAGTTACCTCATGAGAATATTCTGTTGTCAACAAAGAATTTTTTTGAACTGACAGTCTTTTATTTAGCCGGCCATTTTATTTTGTCGGGTTTTGAAACGATTTTCTTCACTTAATAGTAACTTAGTGTTGATAACCCTACTTAAAATTTTAATTTTAAAGCTTAACAATTTAAACATTGCAGTAAATATTATTTTTCAATGAAAGTTTATATTGTAAAGATTAAGTAAGAGTCTTACAATCACAATAGAACCTTACAAGCGATTATTTTTTTTATCTTAAATGTATAATGGTATTAGTTATTTTGGTTGTTCTTGCTCCTGGTATCCCCCAGTTTTCAGCCCCAATGGGAGACACGAGGAAGAACATTTCCGGATGACATATTTTTATTTTTACGCTTAATAGATTAATTTTATTTTATTTATTTTTTATTTAATTAACATACAAAACAGAATGTAATAAATTCATGATAACATTGACATTACAATTTACAGATCGGTATCACATTCTAAAACTATGTATGCCTAATTGAATTATAATATTTTTTTTATGTATAATCACTAGAGGATAAGATAATTTATTTAATAAGTATTATTACATTATGGTCAATCAATTAAATAATAAATTAAATACATTGAAATACGATACGATTGAATACATTAATATAATAATTAAAATAGTATCAACATCATTAATTTTATTAATTACGCTTAATAATCTATGTTTGGCCACTACATCGCCTGATGTGAAGCGATGATGTGGCCTAAGATGGCGCACATAGATGTAGAATCATTGAAGTGGCTGAATGCACAAATGATGCGAAGCCGAAATATAAGTGATAACATGTGAGTACATTAAATGGCTTGATTACATGTAGTCATGTGTTTTAAATTTGGTAAGAACGGTACCTACTATAAGGGAAAACTGAAAATTTCGTAAAAACGTTGTTGAAAAAACCTGCTGTCCTTTAACATAATGAAATGATATGAAAAATTAATTATTACTCTGCGGGAACTCGTGCGCCTTTCGATCCGACGCACCTGGCTTCGAATCCCGACTCGGCTCTGCACCAATGACTTATAGTTTAGTGCAGATTTTGCACGCTCGCTCTAAAACGGTGAAGGAAAACATCGTGATGAAACCCGCTTACGCGCTTTGGAGTGGTAGGCTCTGGCCGTGGTTGTAATACCACCTACCGAACAAAGCCATGCCGTCAAGCGACCTAGTCGTGTTTCGGGATGATGTTTGGTGAACCATCGGGGAGACGGGTCTGAGCAGCCGCTCAACTGCCGTCTCTCTCTAGATCTATGTGCTTCATCTTAGGCCACATCAGGCCAGATAGTGACCAAACATAGATCTAATAAGCGTAAAAAAAAAAAATTAAATGAAATAAAAAGTATATGAAATAAAGATAAATGAATAAGCCAGAAATTAACTTATATAACCTAAGCTAATGTGCAACACTGATCCTATAAAAAAAAAACTTTTATAGGATCGTTGCATTGCAGTTGCGTTGAAACTACTCATCACGAAAAGAGGCACAACTGAAAATCAGCGCGCTGTCATGGCGCTTTATGCTGAGTTGTGTCCTTTTATGACCATCTAATTTCATGTACCTTTATTATCTCTTATTTACTATAAGATAGCTAATAAACTTATTTTCTTTCTTTCTTTCTTATCATTTTACTAGTACGAAGTACATAGAAATATATAATACTAGCGACCCGCCCCGGCTTTGCATGGTTATTATACATATAAACCTTCCTCTTCAATCACTCCATCTATTAAATAAAACCGCATCAAAATCCGTTGCGTAGTTTTAAAGATTTAAGCATACATAGGGATATAGGGACAGAGAAAGCTACTTTGTTTTATACTATGTAGTGATATGTATATAATAGTCTCCTGAAATACAGTTTCCACTAGTTCGGAAGCCTATGGATTCAATACTTACCTTGTACAATACTTTGTGTCTATAAAATCGATTACTCTTAAGAAAAACGTCGTTGCCTGCAATAAGCATTTATATCTTAGCACGGTCACAGAATAATTTACAGACCAAGCATAGCCTAGGTTGTTAGACTAATAAAAGTACCTACTATGGCGCGCGGAATTCGTCTGAATTTGCGTGTTCCTTGCTTATTTATAAAGCAAACTACATTCCGAATAATTCAATGAAAGACAATGGGTGACATGTCTTGTCAACTATGGACCGAGTGATGACGCCGCGATCATAATAATATTTGTTATTTTTATGGAACTGAGTAATGAGACGAACAAGCCGTTTGCCTAATGATAAGCGCCACACCTGCCCATAATAATTATTAATTGTAGTGCCACCCAAAACTTTTAATGCCATAAAAGCACTGCGTAGCACTGCATTGCGCTCATCATCCCGAGACATCAGATATTGAGTCTTATATGCCCAGTAATTTCGTTGGCTACAATGCCCTGCAAAGTTAGCTCTTATATTTCTTATTGCCTAGTAATTCTGCTTGACCCTGTGCCCTCCAAACTGGAACATAGTAATGTTTGCACACCACTGCTTGTAATTCTATTTCAATACCACGAAAATACTACTTTGTTTGAAGCAAATAGTTATGTTTGTCACTGTTGTGCTGTTATCAACACTATCAGTACTGACGTACCTACCCTACCTACTATATGATTTTCACTGAATTTATCTTTTATTATAACAAATTAACCCAATGACAATTCCTTTTTTTTACCTTCATTTGGCATAGGTAGTATTAATTTACGATTGCACTTTTGTCTCGTAATTTTTAAAAAGTAGCCTATGTCAGGCCTAGCGCACTCCGCACTGTAGGTCCGAAGCTACAAGTACATAGCCGGACACCGTCAGCGGGTCACGCGTCGTTACACGTGCCGCGTCAGAAGAGATAAGAGCTATGCTATAGAAAGAGAGGCGCTCTGTAGGTTAATATGACTGGTAGGTATGCAGCGCTACGCGAGCTGAATTGAATTTTATTGCGCAATAGCAAGAGTCGCTATTTGTTTAAATTTCTTTGAGAATGATGCTTCTCTCTTAGTATTCTGTGCCTATGTGCTATTCCAAGCCCTAAAATACCTACATACTAAATTTCATCAAAATCGTATCGTAGTTTTTGCGTGAAAGAGTAACAAACATCCATGCATACAAACTTTCGCGTTTATTATATTAGTAAGGATCTATGACTTGTACAGATGCGTAGGTTAAAAGGCAATGAAATAAAATCTCAAAGTGATTTGTAACATATATGATGACTTTTAATACATTTTTCTCCTATTTTACATTCGTTTTGTACAAAACAACGTATCGATGAAGTATACAACGTACAATTTTTTATTCGACCTTAAGCAAAGAAATCACATTAAACAATTAAAATCTAAATAATAATATCAAAAGTTACGTATAATAATCGAGATCGTGTACATTTGGGATTATAAAAACTTATAAAAAACGTTTGAATATCAATTTACCTTGACTATTATATTTTCTTATCGTTGAGACAGACATGTAGCTTATATTGGAAGACGTACATTCAAAGGAATGTTTTGGCATGTATCTCCTTCCGGTGACCATTTTCTATACAATTCTCTGAATGAATCTTTTTGTTGTCTTCTTTTAATCATTATTTCCATACAAATATTTACATCTATCTTTATAACAAGGGTTTTGTCATCTAAAAGTTATCAACCAGTTTCAGGAAACTTGCAGGTAACTTATTGATTATGCATTGTTAACATATTAATGGAATATTGTTTTATTCAACAAAATACCGCTTAAAAAGCTTTACAACACCAAAACATCAGAGTCTTTTATGTATTAAATGGCAAAAGAGTAAAACAGGTCTTGTTATCAACCTGCAAGACTACCTAAGTTGAGCGCCACCTAATTTACAATTAAAAAACCTAACACTTAACAAATTCAATAGTTTCCTAACAGTTCACTTAAGGTCAAATTAAAATCAATTATAATTTGAAGAATGGCTAAATATCTACCTAACTAATGGAGCAATAACATTGAATAACCAGACCTTTTCGACATCGGAAAACTTGTTCTGAATCATCACAACGAAACAAAGTCAACGGCATTACGCAAAACCAAGGAAATAATTAAAAAGTAGTCCAAAAAGTCTGGTTCAACATTGCGACTAGGTATTGGGGTAACTTTCTTAAAGAAACATCGCAATAAACAGACAAAATTATCATAACAAACGAAATGAGCAACCAACGCAATCCGAGAACTAACAATGACCGGTTAAAACAAAACACAGAAGAAAGCCACCCCATTTCCTAAAATATAATTTTTTCGATAGCTTTAATATCTTAAAATTGGTTAATTCCTTTATTCACTGTCCCGAGTATACAACCTTGGCGTTCCTTCACTTCAACATGGCCGTCGCACTCACACAAACAAACGTTCATACACAGACTAGTGTGTGTGTGGTCACCGCACATGCCAGAGACCGAGGTTAAGTACACTAAGTTGAGGCAACTTCACGATATGATCCAAGCCTTGCGGCGTGATACACGTGCACCCGTACAAGTCTATAGCTTTGAGACTGAGCAGGCCCTCGCCTAATGCTCGTAGGCCCCTATCGGTGATTCGCGTACACTGTCCTATATTGAGGGTTTCGAGCTGCGATAGCCTCGCGACCCTTTCGAGACCCTCGTCCGTGAGGCGGCAGGCGCTCAGAGACAGCGAGCGCAAACCGGATAGGCCCAGACTCGCGTGGGATAGCGCCTCGTCTCCAACTTTATCACAGAAAGATACGTCTAAAGCAGTGAGCCTACCGCTTTCTGCTAAGAAGCCCACACCCAAGTCAGACACTCCGTCGCAGGCTCTCAGATTGACGTCCTCTAAGAACTGCAGTTTTGACAGATGCCTTAGTCCCGCGTCGGTCACAGCGACGCAGAACGATAGGTTTACGGATTTCAACTTTGGAAGCCCTGACGCTACGTGTTTCAGCGCTTCGTCTGTTAACCTTTGGCAGTCTTGTAGTCCCAAATGCTCCAACTCTGGCGTCCCCCGAGCTTCTCCTCCGCCACATAAATGCGCTATCCCTGTGTCGTTCACGTACCAGCATGATCGCAGGTTCAAACGGCGCAACTTCCTCAGTCCCCAGGCAATCAGCAGCAAGCCTGTGTCTGTTATACTGTAGCAACCGCCAAGCTCCAACTCTTCCAAGTTCTTTAGTGACTGCGCTATTCTGCCGAGTGATGAGTCTGTCAATTGTTTACATAGTGAGAGATCTAGTCTTCTCAATGATGGCATGTCTGAAGCGAATGCACTAGTGAGAGCAGCATCAGTCACACTGTAACATCCGCTGAGCGACAGCGACTCTAATCCCGGTAGAGCGGCGACGGCATCTCTCAGCCCTCTTCTTAGTGACAAAATCTGCAGTTTCCTCACTCCTCGTCGTGCTAAGGAAGCAAACAACACCGGGGCAGGTCTCTTCAAATGCAATGATGCTTCAACTCCGCGCCAAACCGACCGGCGATCTGCTGCGTCTCTCCATGTGCGACAAACTTGTGCAGCGCGACCGCGATCTCTCACGGGCAGTCTCTCAAAGATCAGAGCCAATATCTCCGGATACAACCTCGATATGTGCGTCCCAGAGAGTTCCGTCGGCGGCTCGGCCAAGTGCGCCGGCGGCAGATGCGGCCGGTGTAGTTTGTACGGGGCACTACGTAGTTTCCTTCTATTCGTGCTCGGTGCGGGCAGCTCCGTCAAGCCCAGCCTATCGTCGCGCCAGGAGAGTGCTTCCTCCGTCCACGCACTCATTTCGACGACACTGCACACTACAACATGTCACGATGCATCGGACCGGTTTTCGGAGAAACTCGAGTAGTCGTGACGGCGCGCGACGTGCGTCCGTTCCGCGCGGTGATGTCTCGTGCACTGGCGCGGTGGGGAGCGCGGCGCGGCCTCTCCGCCCGGCCCGCTGCCCCCGCCCGTGAGCCGAGCGCGGCGATTGGTCGCGGCCGGCGGCACGTGACGCGCGCCGTATCGATTCGGAGGCTCTGCGGCGGCATTTTTAAGTTGGCGAGCCGAGAGCCCGCCTTCGTCCCGCGCTGCTCCCGACACCCGCGCTCTAGATTAAACACAAGAAAACTAGGCAGAAGTTTCGGAACCTATCTTGTTCTAAGTTTCTAGAAACTATTTTATATTATATATATTGGACATTTTTATAACCATATTCTTTCCATTCCCATCTCTATAACTGCTACATTCCGTTAATCTCACGGAGAATTGGATGGTAATTTTATTGTCATGGTCACATCGTCTTTTCATCTTTCTTTTAAAGTGTCCATATTATAGCACCGCGGAAAGACCTCGGCCGTAGCTCACTTCACATCCATGTGTGTGGCAAGAATAATCTGAAGAATCAAACAGTGTGTGATTGGATAGATTTATGATATTATACGGATGAGTTTTCGCACGATGGCAGGCAGTGCCGTGGTAGAAACGAGATCGATTAGTTCCTCGGAATATACCCCATTATAATTATATTTTATTGTAAAATTAAAAGTTTAAAAGTTTATTGTTACCTATAATTGTGGCTTAATAATTAACTATTAATGTACAAAGCATAATAACTTTACTATAATTTATTTATTAATTTCATAACAAGGTCTAAAGCTTAATTAAGTATTTTTTTAAACCACAATGATTAAGTATAAAGTATTATTACCTATTTACATTACAATAATATAAAAGTACAGTCACGACGTGAAATTATCATCTCATAATAATTATCATCTCTGTATTACCGGGGTAGTATACCGGAGATACAGCGAAGGAGTGAAATTTTTGAACCCTGCGAGATAAAGTGTGTACTTACCTATGGTTTATTAAATTTTAGGTTATATTTTTGTATGTATGTTAGGCTATAATGTATATATTCTATGGGCCTCCGTTAATTTTACTTTATTGTACTTTAATATTGCCTGAAATATAGTGTTTAGGTAATAATAATGTATTATAAGCATCTCTGAGACATTCCTCAGATAGGCACAAATGTTCTCCCTACTATCCCACATAATCTTTGCCCTGAGTGATAAGGCGGCAAAACAAGTCGGCGCGACGTATATTTTCGTTCGCGCTGCACTTGCCGTCGACGCACGACCAGTTTACAAAGAACCTTGTCAACTGAACCTTTGGGCTTTATCATAATAACATAAGAGAATAAGATGGCTACGACAGGGGTCCACTATAATTGGGTTTTTGATAACACCAGCCAACTATTACAAGGGCGACCGGTCGCGAGCGTTCCAAATACGAAATTCGAATGAAACGTGTTCCAGAATGGAACGCGGTAAGAGTTGGCCGTTTAGAAAATGTAATAAGAAGGTTTTTATTTTTATTTTTCCACACAAATAATTGCGATGGCGGTAAATTATTTACAGAACCCTAACCAAATACTATCCTTCGCCGTTTTTTTATAAAGTAAGTTCCTACCTATGTTTGGAGGAAAGGGAATAACCCTGTAAATACCTAAATAAAAAGTTAGGTTATGTCACAGAATAAATATTAGTAGAGATATTGATAGAGCGAGTGTGGCTCAGTTGGAGAACGTGCGACTTTCAATCCGACGAATCCGAGTTCCCACTGGCCCCGCGCCACTGACTTGCTTCATTCGCTTTAAAAAACGGTGAAGGAAAACATCGTGAGGAAACCGGCATGTCCAAGAATTTATCACAAAAATTCAAGGACATGTGATATCCGCCAACCCACAATGGGCCATCGTGGTGGATTATGGCCCATACTCTCTCTATGAGAGAAGGCCCGAGTCCCAGCAGTGGGAATGTGATGGGCTGATGATGATGAAACAGTTTTGTAATACTGTGGGATAAGTCTCATATGCTCAGTAATTTCGCTGGCTACAATGCCCTTCAAACCGGAACACGGTAACGCTTGCGCACTACTGCTTGGCGACAGAATTACTGGCAAAGCTGTGGTACCTACCCAGACAGCCTGCCACATACAAAAACCTACCACGAGTTAAAGCGAGCTTTTGATGAGGCTGCAATTTTGGATGGCATAATAATAAATATGAAGGAAAGAAAATACATACATGCATTCAGGACATCACACAACATTACACAGAATACTAAAATAAAGGCAAAACAAAAACAATAATTACAACTTAGTATACAACAATAATATAAATATGCAATTTAAACGATTGGTTCCGCGTTCGCCCCACGATGTTTTGCCTTACACAAAAACCTACCTACGGCCAGGCCTAGCGCACTCCGCACTGTAGGTACGAAGCTACAAGTACATAGCCGGACACCGATGGCGGGTCGCGCGTCGTTACACGTGCCGCGTCAGAAGAGGTAAGAGCTATGCGATAGAAAGAAAGGCGCTCTGTAGGTTAATATGACTGGTAGGTATGTAGCGCTACGCGAGCTGAATTGAATTTTATTGCGTCATAGCAAGAGTCGCTATTTGTTCTTTTTTTATGTAATTGGATGACGAGACGAGCTGGTCGTTTGCCTGATGGTAAGCAATACGCCAGCCCATTACAATAACAGCACCATCCAGAACAGATTGTTTTGCAAAATCCTGTGCGGCGCTGCATTGCGCTCGTTACCCTGAGACAATTAGCTGTTGAGTCTCATAATGCCCAGTAATTTCACTGGCTACAATACCCTTCAAACCGGAACACGTAATGCTTGCGCACTACTGCTTGGCGGCTGAATAACCGGCAAAACGGTGGTACCCACCCAGACCACCAGTAAACTGTTTAAATTTCTTTGCGCAGTGATGCTTCTGTCCCTCAGTATTCTCTGCTAGGGCCAATACAAATATATCCGTTCGCCTGAAGGGTTATGCAAACCAGCATACCTATATAATGTCATTGACATTAGACATTTGTGCTGAGCTATAGTCCCTTTTGGCACCACAAACTTTTTGTCATGTATTTCGCATTGTCTTGTTTTGTTAAATTTTTTCTCTCTGTCTTTGTATTCTATCTTACGTGTCTTTTTCATTTATTAACAGACTTTAAAAAAGGAGGAGGTTCTGTTTTTTATGTTTGTTACCTCAGAACTCCGTCATTTATGAACCAATTTGGAAAAATATTGCGTTGGGTTCAGTATAGCTACGAAGTGGTCCAATATAAATTTCATCGATATTTGACTTTGGACTTCGAAGATACATTGAAGTCGGTTTTTTTTTTGATAAAATGTTATAGATACTTGTTTGTTTTTATTTCTTTGTGGTTATCGAATAAATGTTTTTTCTTTCATTTACTTTCTTTTATCTTTCTATGAAAATAATTTGGCGCGTCGCAGTTCTCAATATTTTCAGCGACAACTATTTTTCAACCCCCGATGCAAAAAGGGGGTGTTATAAGTTTGACCGCTATGTGTGGCTGTCTGTGGCACAGTAGCTTCGATTTGGATGGGGATTTTTTATTTGATAGCAGGTTTTCTAGCGGTGGTTCATAGACATGTTTTATCAAAATTGGTTCAGCCCATTTTTATTTAAATTTTAGTTTACTGAAATTCGCTTGTTTATATATTTATTTGTGGTTGTCAAATAAATGTTTTTTCTTTCATTTTCTTTCTTTGATAATAATTTGACAACCATTTTTATCTCTGGGAATTATTGATACGAATGCTACAGCCTTAAATTGAAAGAAAAAATATTTTGCAGGCAACTTTCTGGCTGTTAAAAATATCACACTAATTTTATAAAGGTGAAAGTTTGTAAGGATGGATGGATAGATAGACGGATGTTTGTTACTCAACCACGCAAGAACTACGGAACGGATTTTGATAAAATTTAGTAATGTAGAGGTTCATTAGGCCCTGGAAAAGGACATCGGCTACTCTATGACCTTCAAGTATTATTATTTAGGGGGTATTATATTTTATTTTTATTATTTATTTTATTATTATTATTATTATTTATATTTTACCTTCAGGTATAATATTTTAGGATTTTATATTTCATATACATATTATTGATTTACGAATTTATTTCATATTTTAGGTACGTGATTCTGAACGAGAACGAGGGAGAGAACGAGAGAAAAAAAAGGTTTAAAAACTCTAACAAAGCTCTTTATAAAAATAACAAAAAAATTAATAAACCCCAAAAAAATCCAATCACCACTTCTGGCAAGTTGTAATTATTCTGTGCTTCTTGTAGAAAATCTAATAAAAATAATACCTACTCTCTAGCGAGAGATCTACACGTCGTACTATTTAGTATTCTGTGCTGCGGACTGAGTCTGCCAAAGATAAAATAAAAATATATTTTTCTTTGGAGTCTGCAATCAACTTTTCTTTCGTCATTGGAGGAATCGCAGCAAGAAACGACATCTATTAGTGAGTAGCTGTATAACGTTATTTGCGCCATCTAGCGGTGAGTAGCATTCCTCAATGAGCATCGTTATGGGTTTTTTCTAAATATACAAGTCTTCCAGAGTACACCAGAGGCCGCTAGAAAAAGCAGTATGATAATAGAAATAACGGAACGAGATGCATTTATGCATGATCTAGTACGAGAGAACGAGGCACATTATATTATTATTTATTACATCACACGTTGTGTATGCGATAATTTTAAGTCTGCGTCTGTTGAGTAAACAGTAGTGGAAACTAAAAAATTTAACAATTAAACATACACACATTTCTGTTCTTAAAAGTCCGTTTGTATGTGTTAAAAAGAGAAAGCATTATGAGCATGGCACCATCTTTAAAGCTTGCGGGCCACCCAAAGAAAGTATTTTTATCTTTGGGGCCACCAGCCAACCGACGCGACGTGACGTTTAGTGATGCTTGGTCGATACCAGCTGGTGCTCAAATTGTGTGCAGTGTTTTAGGTTATATAATATAAAGCAGTTGATAACAAGCAAATAAACCATGTCGTGTGTTGTAGTGGGCTGCAAGAGCCGCGTCGATGGTTTGAAGCAGAAACCCAGGTCTATATCATTTCATCGGTAAGCCTGATATGTGTATTTCACCTCTTAATGCGAATATTTGTACCTGCTAGACTTCTCATACGTTTGAAATGTATGTAAGTTACACTAGATGTTATTTTAGCTTCACATGATGTGCAGAATAAACCCCATATCTAAATAAACACGGATTTTTGCATAAGTACCGATCGACGTGTTTGGCATTTCATGTACTTGTCTAGTGAATCTAGTGATGTGGTAAAATTCACACCATAGTATGAATTGTAGGCCTATTCAGGGACTGCCACTTGAATAAATTATGTTTTAGTTAATTTCGCAGTCGATATTTTTTATTTTTAACCGACTTAATAATAAGTTGGAGGTTCTAATTTCGATGGTTTTTTGTTGTTGTTTGTTACCTCAGAACTCCGTCATATATCAACTGACTTGGTTGTTTTTTATATAAAATATATACTTATAGCTAATTAATTATGTTAAATATATTTAGAATACTTAGGTACCTACTTGTTCTTATTTTAGATTCCCGGTGTTAGCAGAACTGAGAAACATATGGATTAAGAACATGCAGAAGTCAAATTGGGAACCGACTCAATATTCTCGAATATGCAGTTTGCATTTCGAAGAATCGTGTTATCGAAAAGGTTCCCAAAAAAAACTTCTGCATTCTTATGCAGTACCAACAATTTTCCCAAGTCAGCCAGTGTATTCTCGCCAGGTAATTCAATATTGTAGTCTTATTTAAAAAATGGTCCACTGGTAAAAATGTTACGTCCCTTTGTGTGAATGTGATTGTGTTCGCCAAGATTAAGGTAGTATTTGCTTCTTTTGTCGTGCGCGTCCATTGCGACATGATTGGAAAATGCGTTAGTGGTGATAATTTAATCGTATGCGTGTCCTCGCCCCCCACCAAAATTACAACAGATTTTTGGGAAATTGGGAATGGAAAATAGTGCGCGTCACTAATCCAGGCTGGGTATTTTATCTGGGATGTCCATAGCAGTGGCACGATAACCAGATGCATTGACATTGACACTATAGACGGTGGACGGTACTACGAAGTCATTCCGAGTCAAAAAAGGATAGCCATATAGGTTCTACAGGCCTCAGTGGAAGAACACTATAGAGAGATAATTACGAAGTCTTCCGACCTAAAAAAGGATAGCTCTATACAACAGGCTCTTATAAAGAACAAGATAAAACTATTATCATATTGTCTCTATCGCGTAACCCATTTTCGAAAACTGTGTCATGACGTGTTAAGTCAAAATTTGGGTCGGGCAGGGTCGTTGTGGTATTTCTTATAATTTTTAAGTGAATCTTTGTGAATGTGTACTAGAAACATTTTTTAATTGAATGTAAAACAATGGTCGGGTGTTCCATTCTTGGTTGCAAGAACCGAAGTGAAAATTGTGTTGAAGGTGTAAGTTTCTACAGGTAGGTGTTTTTCTTGTGTTTATTGATGTTTTTCGGTAACTATAATTTATGTGGATGTAACTACACATCGGGTTCGACTATTTGAACCTTGATTTTGGCTTGATATATTTAGTTTTCGGTATTATTTCGTTAATATAGGGGTGCTCGATATGAATCGATATGTGATAAAATATCGATACATCTATTTGATAAATCGAATCAATTCAATATTATCGAATCATTGAAGTCAATATATAATATCGATATATTTTATCCGATATATGAAATATCGTACAAAATTAGAATGTTTAGGAAAACTCATCATTAATTAATTTACATATTTATTTATTTGAAACATGTTCAAAATGTACACTAGCTACACCTATCGTTAATTTTCAATAAAAACTCAACTACAAAATTTATCCAATCTATCTAGTTTGTTGTCCAAGTTCGCCAACCCGATTCGGATTCACGAAATACTCTCGAGAAGGCAGCACTGTACTTGTATCACCCCGCTTGAACCATGATCGAGTTGCAGATATACTTTGATTATTGTATTATCATGGCTTAAAGGACATCGTATCCGGGCCTGTAAAAATATTAAAAAAATATTGAATGATCTATGGTGGATTGGCAGAAATAAGATGGCTGGTTATATATATGATAAGTTGATTGATTTTTAACCTTGGTGGGCTGACTTATTTACTCTTAATAGTCTTTTCCGTTCTACAATACGATATATCGAAAGTATCGATGTTTTTGACTGATATATCGTTAAACATCGATACAATATTTCGATATATTATA
Organism: Petrophora chlorosata; assembly: GCA_951640565.1. Classification (NCBI taxonomy): domain Eukaryota; kingdom Metazoa; phylum Arthropoda; class Insecta; order Lepidoptera; family Geometridae; genus Petrophora; species Petrophora chlorosata. The sequence continues at coordinate 9,040,542 of OX621212.1, forward strand.
TCGGAAAAAATATCGATATTTTTTGTACATGAACATCACTACGTTAATATAATATTGAGCAGTTTCGTGGTCAGTGTGGCCATTGTATAAACATTTGAGTTCCCATTACGTCGGGTAAAAATTGCATCTTTGTGTAAAATTTTAAATGTAGTAAAATTGTGCACACAAACCATTTAATTAAGATATGATAAAAGTAGTTAATGACTAAAGCTTTTATTTTGTAAACTACAGCTTTCCCCGAGCTTATAAAAACGTTTGGACAGCGATTACTGGAAGAAAAGATTGGGAGCCAACAAAACATTCCAGGATATGTTCAATACATTTTAAAGACCACGAAATAAAAATTAAAGAAAAACAAACAAGACTAGTTCGTCATGCAGTACCGACAGAGCATGTAAGATTTATTATTTATTTGTTTTTCCCTTCGCATGTAATTAATCACTGCCAGCCACTTTACGCAGGTCGTCGCTCCATCTGGCCGGAAGGCGTCCTACACTACGTTTACCTAAACGTGGTTTCCACTCTAGAACTCGTTGCACAGTCCAGTTGCACATTTAGCATGTATTTTATTTTGCAATCCAGATAATACTGCCAGCATGTTGGGTACGCTGCTAACGGGTAGTGGGCTGGAGTGTTTGGGCTATCTACAGGCCTTTAATGGTCAATAGGTTGTCCAATTGCTTGTCCTTGTAACTAGTTAGTTAAGGTTTAGTAAGTAGAGTGTAGAATTGTTTTTAGTGTTAAAGGCATTTGCCTATTTTGTTAAAATATCATGTTGTAAATAAGTTCATATTTTATATACTAATAAAAGTTATATTACAGGTACCTGCTGTCGAATATGGCCAATCACCCATTTATCAATTCCAATTCCAATCTCGGACTTCTAATCCCAAAAAACGACACATAGTAAGTAGAAATCTTTATGTTCCAAATTTTTTTTTGTTCTATGATGGTTAGCTGTAGCTTCAAGTAGACGGCGAGAGCTGTAGCCTTCTTACACGTTGTAAAGTGATTCACATTTGCATTTTGGGAGAATCATGTTGTAAATACTTTCATATTCATAAAATAAAAGTTATCAAACAGGTCCCTGCTGTCGAGGCTTTTATTGAACCAAGTTCTAGTGAATTTCCCACAAAAATAAAAAAATGTGTGCAAACCAAGAATCACCAAGTACTCCTCCAATAAATCTTTTTTCCTCGAGATTACATCATCAGACCCTGACTTGATTATAATGGGACCACCTCGGGAGTATACCCTTTCGAACTAAAAAAAGATTTTTTTAAATCGGTTCACAATTGGCGAAAATATCGATGAGCATACAAAAAAAAAGGTACAGACAGACGAACATAAAACTCCTCTTTTTTGGAAGTCGGTTAAAAACTGTGCAACGTCTGGGTTGTTATTTAATCTACCTACGGGTCTATCTATCCAACTGAGGGAATGAAGAGTAAGCGCTTCATATATGACCCTCAGTTACTTGCCGTATCTTCTGGGTAGTGGTTCTTTTTCCGATGCGATGACATGGTCGTGTCATGGTGGAAAGTTCTAAAAAAAATGCCCCTCATTTTCTTGCCGTATCTTCTGAGTGGTGGTGGTTCTTTTTCCGATACTGTGGTAGAGTCATTGTAATAACTGACGTTAATAAGTGCGTCTGTAATGCGAAAACTGAATAAAGAGCTTTTGAACTTTGAGACACTGCTATTTAAAATACTTCGAGTTGTTTTTTTATGTACTTTAAGGTTTTTATAACATGTTTTTTTATGGGCATTGAGGTTGCGGGTTTGATTCCCGCTACTGCACAATTTTTTGTGACAGAAATAAAGCGCAAGAATTTGTTTTGTCTGGGTGTTGTGAGACCATGGTCTTCATAGTGTCTGGTTCCCTAGATACAGGGAATCATAGTTAGGGGCCTATTTATATATTTTATTTTTATTTCTACATTGTATTTATCTACCTATATCCTAAGTTTTAGTTATGCTGTGGTCATGTAAATTATGTCAAAATAATTATAATTCTTCAATTATAAATTCTATCTGAATGGAAATAATGAAGTCTAGTGTATAATTGTATCACCTATGTATTTACTTTAATTATTTTATATACCTGACTGGTTTAATCCTAGACAAAAAACTAGTTAACAACAAAATATTAAAATGATTGCATAAATTTCATAGATTTTGTTGCAAAGGAATTTCTCGGAATACTATCTATGAGACTTTAAGTATTGTATTTATACATTCACTATGAAGCGTGCCGTTAAAAATGTAGGTACCTACCGCATCTCATTCGTGTTCTGCGTTGTAGTGCCGCCGCCACTATAACTTCGGAAGGTTGGTTGATCTGTAAAAGGTACGACATCTGTATTGTTATTCTGTGGACGTGGAACGTATTCGTTACTCGGCCACCTAAAAGAGACTTTTACCTTTTGTTCTGTTTACAGGAGTAATTTATCATAAAATGTAATTTCTGGATTTTTTCGACATCACATGCATATTCTTATTAATGCTGTAATTCGTAAATTATCGTGGTACTTATCTTTCGCTCTGGGGTACAGAATAGTACAGATGTCCTACCTTTCACAGACCAACTACGAACTTCTGAAGTTAAAGCGGCTGCAATACAACGCAGAACATAATTAATTTTCATTATAGCAAATGGGAGAATTTTTCATAGGTATGGTAAACACTCCAAAAATACTGTCAAAATACTATTGCTTTCCAAAAGTGTTACGCTGTCAAAGTATCTGTGTTCTTCCTCTGAGCGACAGGCCCTTCTAAAGAACAAGATACTACTATTATCATAATATGTATTATTCCATTTTCGTAAAATTCTCCCATTAATAATATATTCATTAATGAGGCCAAACATTGTAATCCTGCATTGCCAGTACGGGTATTTTTACCCGATTTCGGGTAATTTAGGCCATAAGAGAGAACGACGGCTGGCGGGAAATTTCGGGTAATCTCGCGACAAATAAACATTTATTTATCGTATCGTGAGCGAAAGGAACGTGATCCTATCTTTATATAGGAGCCTCCGAATACGACTTACTTTGCTTAAAACTTTTTAGGAAGCATTTTTGTCCGATAATTCTATTGTTTTTGTATATTTCTTTATAATTTTTATGATGTATCATGGCGGCCATATATCCTTTAACACGCGGCCAATTAAGCCTGGCCATAATGGTTGCATTATTACACAGAGCTTTGTATTGCGTGGCACTGCACTGCGCTCGTCACCCCGAGACAATAGCTCTTAAACATTCATATGCTGCTAAAATCATTACCCTTCTTTTGTTTCGCCTTAGTAAGATAAAAAGAGAAGTAATTCAGAAAAGCGAAGAGAGAAGAGTGCGTAGTATACATATAATTAATAGATATTATAAAAAATGCTAAAAAAAGTAAATAATTATTTTTTTAGATAAAAAGCCACACAATGTGGAGCGAGTGTGGCTCAGTGGGAGCACGTGCGACTTTCGATCAGACGCACCCGAGTTCGAACCTCGCTGGCCCCGCACCACTGACTTTCTTAAGTTATGTGCGGAATTAACACTCGCTCTAAAAACGGTGAAGGAAAACATCGTGAGGAAACCGGCATGTTCAAGAATTAATCACAAAAATTCAAGGACATGTGACATCCACTAACCCGCACTGGGCCAGCGTGGTGGATTATGGCCCTTACTCTCTCTACGAGGGAAGGTCCGAGCCCCAGCAGTGGGAACGTAATGGGCTGATGATGATGATACACAAAACAAGTAATTTCGGGTAATTCCTTAATCTGTTTCGTACTTTTTCATGTTTGACTGCCGGCAGCACTGCTTATGTAAAATGTGTATTACTCAAACTATAGAGGGATAATTACGAAGTCCGACCTAAAAAAGGATAGCGCTATACAACAGGCTCTTATAAAGAACGAGGTACAACTATTATCATATTGTCTCTATCGCGTAACCCATTTTCTTAACATTGGTCATGACGTGTTAAGTCAAAATAGTGGTCAGGCAGGGTCGGCTTGTGGTTTTTTAATTTGTGTTGTGTTATTTCTTATTATTTTCATGTGGATTTTTGTGCTTGTGTACTAGAAACAATTTTGAATTTAATTTTTAAGTATGGTCGGGTGTACCATTCTTGGTTGCAAGAACCGAAGCGAAAATTGTATTAACGGTGTAAGTTTCCACAGGTAGGTGATTTTCTTGTGTTTAATGATGTTTTTCGGTAACTATAATTTATGTGGATGTAACTACACATCGGGTTCGACTATTTGAACCTTGATTTTGGCTTGATATATTCAGTTTTTGGTATTATGTCGTTAAAATAATATTGAGCAGTTTCGTGGTCAGTGTGGCCATTGTATAAACATTTGAGTTCCCATTACGTCGGGTCAAAATTGCATCTTTGTGACAAATTTTAAATGTAGTAAAATTGTGCACACATAAACCATTTAATTAAGATATGATAAAAGTAGTTAATGACTAAAGCTTTTATTTTGGAAACTACAGCTTTCCCCGAGCCAAATATCTTTATAAAGATATTTGGATAGCGGCTACTGGAAGAAGAGATTGGAGGCCAACAAAACATTCGAAGATATGTTCTATACATTTTAAAAACTATGAACTAGAAATTAAAGAAAAACGAACAAGACTAGTTCGTGGTGCAGTACCGACAGTGCATGTAAGATTTATTATTTAGTTGTTTTTATTTAATTTGAATTATCTCTGTGATTTTGAAGTTGCACATCATCATCATTATCATCATCATCAGCCTTTACGAATCCACTGCTGGACATAGGCCTCTCCCAATGCACGCCACTGAGCCCGATCCTCAGCTCTATGCGTGTGATTATTGCCAGCCACTTTATGCAGGTCATCGCTCCATCTGGCCGGAGGGCGTCCTACACTACATTTACCTAAGCATGGTCTCCACTCTAGAACTCGTAGCACATTTAGCATGTATTTTATTTTGCAATCCAGACAATACTGCCAGCATGTTGGGTACGCTGCTAACGGGTAGTGGGCTGTAGTATTTGGGCTATCTACAGGCCTTTAATGATCAATAGGTTGTCCAATTGCTTGTCCTTGTAACTAGTTAAGGTTTAGTAAGTAGAGTGTAGAATTGTGTTTAATATTAAAGGCATTCGCCTCTTTTGTTAGAATATCATGTTGTAAATACTTTCTATATATTCATAAAATAAAAATTTTCAAACAGGTCCATGCTGTCGAGCCTTTTATTGAACCAAGATGTAGTGAATTCCCCACAAAAATTAAAAAAAATGTGTACAAGCCAGGGATCACCAAGTACTCGTCCAATAAAACGTCATGTGGTAGGTAAAACTAAAACCTTTTCTTTTGAATATTAATTTATATTTATAACAAAACTGTAACGAAAAGGTTACTGGACATTAAAGAAATTTTTGAAAATCAATTTTTAAGAGTATATGGTAGTGTGGGGGCTGCGGCTTGGTTAAGGCTGAAGAAAAAGGCTTCTTGTTATACTTACTTCGGGGTATTTTATTCGTCTTGTTTACTAGTGGGCTGACTGATGCTGACTGATTGATTTTGTCGACAATTGTTCGTTTTATATCCTAATTTCGGCAGTCTCCTCTAGTCACAAGGAGCGACCCACGAGTCTCCGCCAATAGCAGAGCCGCGATAAGTCTATCCCTGTCTATCATGATCTTGAAGTTTTTCGAATGTTTCCCTATCTCTTTCTATTTCTTTTGTATCATTGGTTTCTTGCTCTAACCGGGGGTTTTTCATGCGTTTTGGCTCTACTATTGGCGGAGGACAAAAGTAACACAACCTAATAACCTATTATAATAAAAATAAAAATAATTTGTAATTAAATTAAAATGTTTTGAATACTCTATTTTAAGAAATTATTTGATAATTTATTTTGTGTAAAAGTATTACAATTACAATTGCAAAACTCTTTATTGCATACCAGTTACAAAACAATAAATAATAGTAGCACATAATTCCTTCAATGGTAGTACAATGGGCGATCTTATCGCTTAAAGTGATCTCTTCCAGACAACTTTTGGATGGACAGTGTTGAAAGAAGGAGAAGACGGAGGTGTGCAATTAAATTACAATAATAAATACCTGCATACTTAAACATACATTCCAATACATACATACTAATACATATTATATAAACTAATATATCAATATACTTATACATACCATATACATTACTTTAAGTATATTCTTTTGTTTCAGATAGACGTATTAAGTGGACGCCTGTTCTAACTTCGGCTATAGCATTGAAGATATTTGAAAGTGATACTAGTGCTCCAGAACTGGTCAGATTTGTATATGGCTTGTATGCAGATTCTCCCAAAATTAATTAAAAAGTTATCACTTCACAGCATTCGTTTTTTATGCCCCTTCATTGTAAAGATCCTACATACCAAATTTTATCAAAATCCGTTTAGTAGTTTTTGTGTTGATTAAGTAACAAATATACATCCATCCATACAACACATCTCACAAACTATAGCATTTATGATTTTTTGTTGTAGTCCATAGCATATGAGTGTTGAGGGTGTTGTGGGACCATGCCTCATGTGGTTTCTGGTTCCCTAGCTACAGAGGATCTTAGAGGACAGTATTTATGTATGTGATTGAATAAAAATACAGATTAATAACTAGATAACAAATACATATTCCTACATTGTTAAAATTACCTCATTTTCATTGTCGTTTTTCATTTATTCCAGGTTAGAAAAAAAAATGCAGGTAGCGACACCCATTCAGCAGATGAAAGCAATGAATTTGATGGGCAGCCAGATGTCAAAGTGGAAGCTTTAGAAGTTGACATAGAAGAACCAGCCTGGCAGGCTTCGCTAAGTGACTTTGAAATCAAAGAAATCAAAGAAGAACCAGATGATGCTAGCATAGACCCCTTACAAACAAACATACGCATGGATCCCACAGCTTCTAATCAACCCCAAGCAAGCGGATCAGCTATTCAATCACAGACACTAAGAGAAGTGAATGAATGGGATTCCTTCGGAAGACATGTTGCAACACAACTGAAGGGTTTAAATGAGAATGACGCTCTTTTGGCTGTAGGGGAAATTCAATCTGTCTTAACTCGATATACGTTAAAGTGTATGCATAAATAAAGTTACTTGAAGCAGTAAGTCAGTCAGCAGGGCGATCACGTAAGTCTGTTGCGAACATCGCATGTTGGGGACTAACGTGCAATAGATATTTATTTCAATCGATAAAATGCGATCATGTAACTTTTTATGTCTCGATTTCAATGTGCTCCTATCGATTACCCGACAAATTTGCAAAGCGAGATTGTGCTATGAATCGTTATGTATACGCCCAATCTATTCAATTTTATTGTGTAATACGACTCTTGTCTATGGTTTATATATCGATATAAACTTTGTTTGTCAAAACTTATTTTTATTTCAATTGAGCTTTCGTTGACGTTTGATTGCAACAAACGGGTTACGTACAAAACCATAATCGAAACTGGTTTCTTATTGAAATTAATTGAAATAAAAGATACATAAAAGATACAATAAAAGATACATGATCGCCCTGCAGGTCAATAGTCTGGATGTCCAGACTATCGCCCTGCAGGTCAATAGTCTGGATGTCCAGACTCAAATGATTATTTTTTACTAGGTGGTAGGTCTTTTGTATGCGAGAGATTTTGTACCAACGCTTTTCCATTAATTCTGCTGCCTAGCAGTAGTGTGCAACCATTATGGTTTAATGGCATTGTAGCCAGCGAAATTACTGGGCATATGACACTTAATATCTGATGTTTCGGGGTGACGAACGCAATGCAGTGCTATGCAGTACTTTGTACAGTTTTAATTTTGGGTGGCACTGCAATTGTTAAGGGCAAGAGTGGCGCTTACCATCAGGCGAACGACTTGCTCGTCCCATTGATCAATTACATAAACAATTGTTTTAGTTTATAATGTGAGCCAGATAGACTGATAGTTATATAATATGATTAATTCTGACGGGTTCTAAGTGTAAGTGACAAAGTTTTGCATGAACATGGATTGTAGGCGTCGCTTTGACATTATTACATTTGTTTGGGATACCATACAAGGTGAAAGCGAAAGGTTGTCTGGAAGAAATCACTTAAAGCGATAAGGCCGCCCATTGTAACTCAAATTAATGTATATTGTCATTATTTTTTGTGTTGTGTGTTTCTTTGGTGTGCAATCAAGTGTTATTGCATTGTATTGTAAGCGTTAGTTCCAGTTATAGCCATGTTCATTCAAGATCTTTATCTTTTCACACAATGTATGGTGCGCGCCAATTGACTTGAACCCGAGCACTGATCGACTTTCAGCTTCGATTGTAGGGGAGCTATGGACAAAGTGGAGACAAACAATCTTGCGCAGTGGTACAATGATACCTGTCGCTCTCTCTACAAAAATAAAACAAACATGCGAGTTTGGGTCAAGTTATTTGGCGCGACTATACATAATGTGATTGATAATGACTAAAATACAAACTTGTAAATACAATTTTACCTGTCCACAGTCTAGCGAGATCGTTGGATGATATGTATAAGTTCATTTTGGTTTATTGTAATGTAAATATTATATTTTGTGTCCGTTTTATCTCGATGTTTTATTTAAAATATTTCGTATTAGCGCCATCTAGTAAATATTTTGTGCATCTCGGTGTTGGTTGAAAGATAGACGCCAGTATATCATCCATTGTAGTTCGTGAACAAAAATATAGATGGCGTTTTTGTAAATACGTATACGGAGAGGTTAAATTAGTTGTACAGTTAGTCATATTTTTGTAAATGGTATTTTTTGTTAGTAAATGTTAAGGATTGACAAATTTGTTTATTTATTTTAAACCTTAAATATTAGCTATAATGGTAAAGACAACTAAAACGCCGCAAAGCATAAACTAAGAGATAATAGGTTTAAATACTATATTCTCACTCACGCACTCTAGTATTGTGGTACTAGCATTGTACATAGAGAATGTCCAACTGTGGTGCTAGGGTACCTAAGGGAACAAAGTAGACAGGGAATAGGGCCTAGTATTTTCATTACCAAGAATAGGGGATCGGACAGTAATCAAGAAAAAATCTAAAATGTAGTCAGAACGAATGTTCGTTGAACCAGAAAGATCATTCAATTAATATTTTTGTGAAATAATAATGATTTATATTTTTAAATCAATAAAGAATTCTGACATTTTTAATCTGTTCTTCATCTCAAACAAAACAACAATCACAGCGCATGACGTCATTTGTAGGCAAATGCCGTGAGTCAAGCTTGTGTTTATTTTACGTTTTTGCTTTTCATTAAATGTATTTTTGCTAATTTTTTGTTCCATTACTACAATATAGTCCCCAAACTTCACAAAACGTATTAGAATCTCTTTGCAAGTTTTATTTCGAAGAGTTTGTCGTTTTCTACCTACATATGACACCACAAGTTTTGAGGTGACCTTTTGCGCGGCAATATTTGAAACATAATATTTACACATAGTTATTTAATTAAAATAGAATTTTTCTTAGCTATATAGGTATATCCATTGTAGTTAATTTAAAACACTTTCTGAAAAGTTGTCCGATCCCCTATTAGAAATGATGAATCAATCGGATAAAATTTAACTTCGCGTGATCCTATTTCTTTCTACGACTTCAAGACACCCACATGTATTCCTAAGAAACCACTTGGCATTACTTTTTAACCGATTTCATAAGGAGGTTTCGACTACTTTTTTTTGTATGTTACGCGATTTTTCCGTCAATTATGAATTACTGTTGATGATTCTTTTTTTGCTTGGTAGGTCATACTTCAAAGGTGGTCCCATATAAATTTTATCGAAATTGATTCAACGCTTTCTGAAATAATAATCAACAGAGACAAAAAATATAGACAGCCTCTCTGGTGTAGTGGTTGGGCAGATTGGTTCAATTTCATACACCACTGAGGTTGCGGGTTCGATTCCCGCGACGGGACAAATGTTTGTGCACAGAAAAAAGAAGCGCAAGCACTTGTTTGGTGTCTGGGTGTTGTGGGACCCTGGTCCTCATAGTTCCTGGTTCTCTAGATACAGGGGATCCTAGTTAGGGGCCAAGATCTATGTATGTGATCGTTGGGCGTTATATATAGTCTTGAAGTCGGTTTTTTTCTAATTTAATGATCTCATAAGTAGTTAAACATAAGTTCCCAGTTAAATTCTAACGACAAAATAACAATGTCAACAACTTGCAGATTGACTGCCATCAGTCACATTAGCATAGCTATCGCATGTGGACTGCCCATTAGTCTAACTCCGTTAATAGGCACCTGCCTAAGGCTTCGACAAGTTATCAATGAAGCTGGCAATGTAGCTTATTCAACGACTGTCGATCCGACGCACCCGAGTTCGAATCCCCGCTTTCACTGACCACTGACTTTCCTAAGTTATGTGCGGATGTAACACTCGCTCTAAAGAACGGTGAAGGAAAGCTGCAATTTCTGGAATTTATCACAAAAATTCAAGGACATGTGACATTAACTAACCCGCACTGGGCCTGTGTGGTGGATTATGGCCCATACTCTCTCTATGAGAGAAGGCCCGTGTCCCAGCTGTGGGGATGTGATGGGCTGATGATGATGATAATAATGACGACGTTTATGCAATTAAAAGTCAAAATATGTTTACTAAATACGTTATAAATTATAACTTAAATTATCATCATGTCTACCCATTTCTTTCCCATACTCAAATTGAAGTCCGGGCCCAGAAAAGAAATGCGACAACTGACTACCAGTGCTTCGGAAATACGCCCGCTAGAGAAGATAGCATCAAGAAACTGTCTTTCTTTTTTAAATCTTTTAAAATTTCTTAAGTTTGAGTTAGTAACAGGGCTTACCTAAAAATTTGTACGTACTTACAAATATTTATCTGTGTTTTTTTCGGGTTCCGTACCCAAAGCCTCTTTGGTGTAGTGACAGCCTCTTTGGTGTAGTGGTTGGGCAGGTTGGATAAAATCTCATACACCACTGAGGTTGCGGGTTCGATTCCCGCGACGGGACAAATGTTTGTGGCTATAAGAAAAAAAAATCGCAAGCATTTGTTTCGTGTCTGGGTGTTGTGGGCCCATGGTCCTCATAGTTCCTGGTTCCCTAGATACAGGGAATCCTAGTTAGGGGTCAGGGTCTATGCATGTGATCATTAATAAAATAAAAAAAACCAAAGGTAAAATAAAAAGAACCTACTACTAAGACTCCGCTGTCCGTCCGTCTGTCTGTCGGTCCGCCTGTCACCAGGCTGTATCTCATGAACCGTGATAGACAGTTGAAATTTTCACAGATGATGTATTTTTGTTGCCGCTCTAACAAATACAAAAAAAACAGAATAAAATTAATATTTAAGGGAGCTCCCTTACAACATACGTGATTTTTTTGCCGTTTTTATAGATAATGGTACGGTTTTTATAAATACTAAATACCTACTTAGGTAGATACTGGTACATTACAATATGAAACCACAGATAAACGTATAAACAATCCCTAAAACTCAAGTGCACTTCAGGTTTTATTCAAGTTATCCGAGTGCAACTTAAGTACGTAATACTATTTATTCTGTGCTTAAGTTTCGTTTCCGAAGCCAGTCTGGTCCAACCTTCCACGCGACACGCACGCCCGGGCTTGCCCCCACTTACAACTTAACGTAACTTGACTCGGACTTAACAAAACAATCGTGACATAAGTGTTTAAATTGTGAAGTAAGGAGTTTCTCGAGTTGTTCAAACTTAAAACAATTGCCAACTAGTGTTTTATTAAGTGACGTTTTGTTTTTGTGGAATGCGAATTTTTGTTTTGAGGTTGTATTGTGTTGTGGTTTGTTTTTATTTTGTGATTTGCTGCTGAGTACTAATCTTTAAAGTTAAGTTGTAAGGTAGGTAGGTACTCAACTTAAAATATTGAAACTATGAAATGAAATAACTCTTTATTGAAACACACACATAAAACTATGAATAATAAAAACAACGTAACAAAAGTGTAACAATTGGCGTTCTTTTCGCTTAAAGCGATCTCTTCCAGACAACCATGCAGGGAGAGGAATTACGCATAAATAATGAACGGTGGTTTTCAATATCTCAATACACTTACATAAAATACACACTAATAAATAATCTTAATACATACAATGCAATATAAAAACTATATATATAAACAATATATAACAAACAATATATAACTATATATCTATATACTTAACGAAGCACATAGTCAAGTCTAAAGATATTTATTTTAAACGTTATTACACGATACAAATCAATTTAAATATGTTAAAAATTGTAGCTTAAAATATCATGACATTGATAAATAAAAATAAGCATGTACCCATTTCTTGTACCTACTCAAATTGAAGTCCGGGCCCAGAAAAGAAAAGTGACTACCAGTGCATCAGAAATACGCCCGCTAGAGGAGAGAGCACCACGAAACTGCGAAAATGTCTCTTTATTCAACTCTTCTAAAATTTCTCAAAATATAACAATGAACAATGAAGCATAAATTAAAATTAACAGAATGTTAGACAAGAAGTGCGAGTGAGATGTCCCGTAGTCATAGTATCAGTAACAGAATATGAATAATATATGAATAGGTATATAGATACAGTAGCAGTTAGAGTAACTAGACCAGACCAGTCAAGAAGCACCAATTCACGAGTATTAATTCAGCCATCACCACCCTCAACCATGTTGGAGGGAAGGGAGTGACCCGACACCCGAGATAGACTTTTTACTCTACCTAATAACTTTACAGTCGACAGTTATTCTGATTTATAAGAAATCTTCTATGAAAACTAGGTAAATAAAGCTAGCCCGGGCCTTAGCATTACAATGTTGGACAAAACCATTGTGCTTTGTAAACGTAGGGACTTACTCTAAAAAATAATATTTTTTCTGCGATTTGTTCAAGAGCGAATCATTGATGTTTCTAAATTAAAAAAAGAGAATTTAAATCTCAAAGATGCTTCTTCCTCCACATCATCATCAAGCGAGACTTTCCCTTCATCAAACGAGATTGGTACACAATCTATGTATTCATACTAAATATTTTGATCTCAGTTAAAACTAATGAATGAAATTCTCTCAACAGAAGTGCATTGAAATCGAAAATAATTATTCATTTTTGTGAAAAATATTCACTTTTGAAACCCATTATTCTTTGTTGAAAGTCATTCTTATTCCTCCCCTAGTAATTATAATTTTAAAAACACAATAGAATAGCCAAAAGCGTAACCAATTTCTATAATATGGGAGCGACAACCATAGGATATCAATGCTTTTACAACTGGCGATACGACGCCGACACGATTAATTCAAAATTTAAAATCTATGACGTTATACCGAGAGAGTCAAATTGTTATACAATTACGCCCAACGTTCACATACATAGATACTGGCTCCTAACTAGGATTCCCTGTATCTAGGGAACCAGGAACCAAGAGGCCCTTCGCGGGAATCCAACCCGCAATGTCATTAGTGTATATGAGATTTGAGCCAACATGCCGAACCATTACCCCACAGAGGCAGTCATTAATTGTCATACACTCATCAAAGTCATATAAAAAATGTAGAGTCAGTTCACTTTTTTTTGTCTGGAAAAGGACTCGGATTTTGTGCCAGAAAAAATGTCTACTACTTAGGTCTTTCTAAAATTTCTGACATCTTAATTTAAGTAAAATCTTTCTATTCAAAGTAATTTTGACGTACCATACCAATGGTTAATAAATTTTTAACATGGTTACTATTATTTACTATTTTCTTATAACATTATGTGTTTCTCGATAACTATAATCTGGGTGTCTTTAAGACAAGAATGAACAGGTTTCTTCTAAACGAGTGTGCTGCATCTTCGACCGCATCGTCATTTGACAACAGGTGATGATAGCCTAGTGATCAAACGCAAGCCGACAAGGAAAAAACAAACGACGAATAAAAATAGATATTTAATACTTATTCATATTTATTACAAATTCTAAAAGCATTTTATATATAACAGTGCTGTTAAAAAATTATATGTGGGTAAATAAAAACCAAAAAGACGGTGGGCTGATGATATCACAGACAGAGCAGGGAAAGACTGGATGACCCTAGGCAGCGACAGAAAGACATGGAAGGAAATGGAGGAGGCCTTTACCCAAAGAGGGGTCCATATTCCAAATGTAAATAATATAACTAACCATACTAACAACTAGTCAGTAAGTAAATCAACTAACATTACCTACTAACAACATCTATGTAAATAGGGATGTGGAAATAAAAGGCTTTTTTATTTTTATTTTATTTATTTTATTTATTTAAATAAAAGATAGCAGTTCAATACGTAACAAATATTCTCTACAAATAATTGTATTATCGTAGGCTGTAAAAGCCCCTACCTACAATAGCACGGTTATTTTTCTTTTACAATACGAGGCTCTCTGCGTTTATTGTCGAGTCTGATTTAATCCAGGCTTGCCGGCTTCGATAAAAATAATTCACATAGCTACAGTTAGTCACTAAGGGATCGCCTCTACTGAATAGACGCTCGAGTTAATTTTTTTTATTATCGTCTTCAGGGCACATAGACTTACCTACCTAATTGTTAGTGACTTGCAAGAAAAAAAAAATACTCTGCAATACTATTTAAGTTTTGACTTTTGATATTGCATTATACCACAGAATACGTACGTAATTATACCACCGGTGGTATCACTTTAATAGTATGGTACCCATACTATTAAAAATCATCGTATTAACAGATGAAATACGTTTCAATCATCATCATCATCATCATCAGCCCATCACGCTCCCACTGCTGGGACACGAGCCTTCTCTCATAGAGAGAGTATGAGCCATAATCCTCCACGCTAGTCCAGTGCGGGTTGGTGGATGTCATATATTCTTGAGTTTTTTCCTTGTTTTTTTAAATAAATAAACAAACAAAATAGTGCACAATTTACACTTAGAAGTGTCGTTAGTAGCCGTACTAGGATACCTACCCTGTATTACAGCTACTAAGGCACTAGAAATAAGGATAGAATTGCAGTACCTAGGTTTAGACTGAGTAAAACGAATAAGTCCTTCATGGGCAATTGTGTACGTTTTTACAATAAAAATTCAAAATATATAGAGTCAAAGAAAGTAAATTCAAATTGCTTGTGAAAGATATTCTAATGAAAAAAGCATAGCTACTATACAGTTAGTAATTACATAGAAGACAGAGATGTATGGAACATTCCACTTCTGCCAAGTAGCCAACTGGCACATAAGAAAAATAATATTGTCAAAAACAAACATATAATATAGTAACAAAAGTTCTAAAAAAAATACCTCTCAGTTTCTTGCCGTATCTTTTGAGTTGTGGTTCTTTTTCCGATACGGTGGTAGAGTCATTGTAATAATCGACGTTCATAAGTGCGGGTGTGATGCCAAACATGAATAAAGAACCTTTGAACTTTACGATTCCTTCCTCTGGACTACAGGAAAATAAAAAACTCGCGGTGAAAACGTGTAATGAAAGAAACATTTTCTTTTTATTACAGTTAGGTTACATGTTTATCGTTTTCTGTCTTATCTAGATGGTGTAGGTTGCCATGGCATAGGCAGTGACTATCTTGGGTCAAGTTGGTATTATGTGTCCTAAAACAGAATACCTAGAATGCATGACAAAATACATACATCAATAACAAATGATTAATTCTTTGACATGCCGTTTTTCTCACGATGTTTTCCTTCGCCGTTTTTAGAGCGCATAAATCCGCACATAACTTAAGAAATGCCGTGGAACAGGGCCAACGGGATTCGAACTCGGATGCGTCGGATCGAAAGTCGCACATACTCCCACTGAGCTACTCTCGCTCTCGCTCTAGTTTATTAGATACAAAATGTATAAAGCCACGTAAGAGTTGATTCCTCTTTGCGTAAGGCCAGCTAAACTCTCTCGGCTGACTAGACAACACGGGATTATCCTGCTGTCTCATGCTAAGTAAGTTACAGATCTTTGACCGCCCTTGGTGCTACAAGTTAACATAAGGATTAGTTACTTGTACTCATGTTTTTGTAATTGATAGCTGTAAGTCCCCCAAATAAAATAAAATAAAATAAAAATAAAAATTAAGTTTAGTGGATGGAAACCAGTGGCGTAGCTAGGTAACCAAAGGCCCTGGGGCAAAAAATAAACTAGGGTCCCTACTAAACTATTTAAAATAGTTTGTTTCGTATTCTTCGCGTTCGAACTCTGGTTTATTTATATTCCGAATGTGGGAGAAATTTTCACTAATTCAATCTTCGATCATAATATATGATCGAAGAATTCAATTTACAGTTTTTTATTAGTAAGTCAGGGTCCGAGGGGCCCCTGGGCTTGGGGGCCCCGCGGCACTGCCCCGTCTAGCCCTCCGGTAGCTACGCCACTGATGAAACACTGCACTGTATTGAATGGCTGCTAATAATTTGATGAACACTCGTCAAATTGGAATTAATTCAAAGATCAATCAATCAGTTTATTGCAAATAATAATCGTATGGTACAATCAGTTCTATGAGCTCTGAATAACTCCTGTGTTACTAACTCCTGTGTCACACTAGGATAACTCCTGTGTTGTAGGATTCAGTCTCTTTCATTCGGTATAATAGCTGTTTACAAAGCGAAACAAAAATAGGTTAGATATATTAATCAGTGTACTGAATGTGATAAGTGATAGCAATAAAGTTATTGTTTAGGTATATAAATGGAACAACACAACCTACAGCGAGAAAGAGTGTTAATCGATTTTGATTTGACGCATTGAAGATCGATTCTCATGAGCCACTGTTTGAAACTGTCATTGGAGCCAACCTATGATTTTTGCAGTGGAAGGTAGGTGCAGATTGTCCACGCTTGCTTTCAAAACGGTGAGAGCCAGCCCCCGTCCAACAACCACGAAATTAGAATCATAAAAATCAGAATCAATTTAATTTACACAAAACGGTTTCAGCTGCTTTTTTCAAAATGACATGTGGAAAATACAGTTGAACAAGTCATCAACGCAGTAGAATTTTTTTGAAAATTCCTGCTTACGTTTTGGGAACCATGCAGTTCGTTAATCTCGTGGTAGGTCTCTCGTAGGCCCTCTGGGTAGGTACCACACCTTTGCCAGTTATTCTGCCGCCAAGCAGTAGTGCGCAAGCATTACTGTGTTCCGGTTTGAAGGGCATTGTAGCCAGCGAAATTACTGGGCATAATAATATGAGACTTAATATCTGATGTCTCGGGTGATAAGCGCAATGCGCTTTACTACTTGCTTTTTATGATAATAAAAGTTCTGGGCGGCACTGCAATTGTTATGGGCAGGCGTGGCGCTTACCATCAAGTGACCGACATGATCGCCTCATCACTCAGTTCCATAAAAAAAATTAAGTAAGCCGTAATGAGATCACATGATGGATAGCCCATGTCCACTCTCTGATGCAAGACCATAGAGTCTCGGTAGGTCCCAGCGGTGGGCTTATATGATGATGATTATTTATTTATATAATAATGCAACACAGTGTACAATAGTTACATCGAACTGGACCCTGTAGTATTAGGGTGTAGCAAACAACTTATACCTATAACATCTTATACATTATATAAAATTATATAAAAATTATAATTAAAAAACTAGTAGGAACATTATTATTATTGTCTTATTTTATTTATTTTATTTATATACATTATTTATTTTATTTATATACATTATTTATTTTATTTATATACATTATTTATTTTATTTATATTAGAGACGTTCTTGTCAACAATGGTTTTATAACTTCGTAGCCAACGGTAAGAAGGCTACGAAGGTATAAAAAAATATTCTTGTAAAATAGTTTAAGTATTTGAGTCATTCATCAAGAATCAATTAAAAACAGAACACGGTAAGTTCATTAGTCAGGCTTTAATGCGGGGCTAACGAACTCAAGTCTCGAAAAATTTACTCTCTGTTGGATACTAGGTATGTAACAGGCATGTTTTAATACGTAGGTATAACGGAACTAGGGTTGTCAAATAATTAAAAACATGTAGTTTTAAAAATGTTTTTTTTATACACAGTGTGAAATGTGTGTATACAGAGTGAAAAGTTCAAATACATCTCGAGAAACCTCAGAGTTATAGCTAGGTTGTTGTCTTAAGACAGCAATCGGAACCGACGGCTTAACGTGCCCTGCGAAGCACAGTAACGCTCATAATATGTAGGTAAATGCCATATAAACGGTCACCCATCCCAGTTGTGGCCGATGCGGACGTTGTTTAATCTAGCAGGTCTGTTACGAACGGCTAAGCGAGCTACGCCACTAACGCTCCTCAAGTGAAAGAGGCATACCTAATAACCTACCTAATGGACTCAGAGAAAACAGACTCTCTGAGATAATAAAAGACAAAAATGAATAAAAATGGTCCGTCTGATTCCGGCATATTTGGTGAGCAGTATATTGGAATTTAGTATTTTTTTTTTATGTAACTGAATGACGAGACGATCTGGTCGTTTGCCTGATGGTAAGCAATACGCCAGCCCATAACAATAACAGCACCACCCAGAACTTTGTTTTGCAAAATCCTGCGCGGCGCTGTACTGCGCTCGTCACTCTGAGACAATTAGCTGTTGAGTCTCATAATGCCCAGTAATTTCGCTGGCTACAATGCCCTTTATGCCGGAACACAGTAATGCTTGCGCACTGCCGCTTGGCGGCTGAATAACTGGCAAAGCGGTGGTACCCACCCAGACGGCCCCTCGCATACGAGAAACCTACCACCAGTAAAATTACCAGTATATTTTATAAAATCATAGGTAAGGTTAACTAGGTAGGTACATTTTGGTCTAATTCAAAATATTATTATTCGTATATTGCCTTCGATAAAGTACTCAGCAGCAAAGTATATTTGCAAATTCTAGTTTTATATATCTTTAAATTTTATCAAAAGTTAAGTGACCTGGATTTACTCGTGGGTGCACGAAAATGTGATCACGAAATATTAAAAATGATTTTAAGATCCAAGATGGCGTCATAGCCGTGTTATACAAGATGGCTGTTTGACATTTCAAGATGGAGTAATGCTTGTCAGTTGTTAATCAAGATGGCGTCGAATACTGTGTTCCGTTTCCTCATTCTCCTGGCTTCGCTGGTGTGGATCCTGGCTGACGAGAAGGTGGTCCGAAGAAGGAGAGAGCCGTGGACCAATGGGAGTTGGTTGTGAGTAACTTATTTATTAAAAACTAGCCGCGCCACGTGGTTACTCCCGCGTAGAATTCGGTTTGTTGTTGCATCCTCGGGAACTGGTAATTTTTCCGAAAGATTTTTTTTTGTGATCTCCAATCCATGTTTCATACAAATCAGTTGAGCTAGTGGGGCGATGAAGAGTTAACACTAACATACATACAAACTTTCGCATTTTTTTAAATATATAAGACAATTTTACATATTAGTGTAATATATATTAAATGCAACTAATATATTTAGTTTTCTTTGCTAATATCACACAGGTTCCTGAAAAGGCTTCTTTGGTATTTTCTTGTCTCGTTTAAGCTTTAAAACCTTTCAGATCAGCTAAGACATGAAGTTAACTAAGTATGCCTGGTGCGCTGTAAGTAGAGCCAGCCAAGTCTGCGGTCGTACTATAAGATACTCTAGAGTTCTAGCGTGGCATTATACAATGTGGAATTTTGACAAGGAAATGAAGTGCCGCTACTAGAACCGTACCATTTTTTCAAAATCTGTGAATGCACTTGAAAATAGTAAACAAATTAATATCGCTAAAAAAATAATCTAAACACCACGTTTTTATGCGCCTTAATGGATTTAGAATGCATTGTCATCGAGTTGTGATCTACCCTGAAAGTTTCAGCCATATACCTAATCGGGAAGTGCTCGAAATTTGAGTTGGAACATTCCACCCGGAACGACAGACAGACAGTCAGACAACAAACAATTTCTTGTTTGTTGTCTGACTGTCTGTCTGACTGACTGTGACTTAATAAAAACGTGGTAAAATCATTACTAATAATAATCAACCATTGACTTTGCAATGCCAATAATTGCCTTTTCCTCTCTCTAATGTTGCTGTGCCCGACGGGGTCCATATGAGACTTTGTATAACAAATTACACGTTGCTACTACCTATAAAGGAAGCAATAAAGAATCTGAATCTGAACTCGGTTCAACTAGACTTGAATCGAACTTAAAAAAAATTATTGCAGTCAAAAGTAAAAAAAAATAAACACGTGGTAAAAACTCAAATGATCTGCTAAAACGAATGGATTGTTTGATACCCCGGTCCCTTTATCTCTGAAGGCGACAAGTGGTTCTTCTTTAATGAAGTAATCTTTGTAAAGAGCATAATTTATAATACTGCATTAGTTTTTCCTAAGGCTAAGTCCGACGTTGAAACTTTTTACGATACTAAGCTAGCAAATACGAGGAAGCTGAATTTATGTTTCCAATCTGCAGATTGTTTTCGTTATATCCCTATATAAAACCAGGTTTATTAGTCGTCGTATTGCCACCTGAGCGCCGTCTAGACTCATAATAAAACCCGCGAATGGCCCTAGGTAACACCTTGTCATAATAGGAAAATGTTAGATTCTTTTCAGTTGAAGAAGTCGGGTTAGAAGTTGTAAATTGACAAAGTACTAACTTCTAATCTCGCTTCTAATATAGACGCGAAGTGCTTAAGGCACAGAAGCTTTAGTTAAGACTTTGTGGTAATGAAAAATGGTTCATCCCATGAGAAGTAATAGTGACAGGGTAGTAAAGTAGTGGAATGATGGCTCCAGGCATTTTCTCTCGTGAGAGAGAAGACTGTCGGTCTAGGTATCATAATAAAGAAAATTGGTTGATCATATTCTACATAAACCACACATTAATAAAATTGAATTAAAATAACCGGCCAAGTGCGAATCGAACTCGCGCAGAAAGGGTTCCGTACCATTATCTATAAAAACGGCAAAAAAATCATGTCTGTTGTATGGGAGTCCCCTTAAATATTTATTTTATTCTGTTTTTTAGTATACATCACCTGTGAAAATTTCAACTGTCTAACTATCACGGTTCATGAGATACAGCCTGGTGACAGACGGATTGACAGCCAGACAGACGGACGGACAGCGGAGTCTTAGTAATAGGGTCCCGATTTACCCTTTGGGTACGGAACCCTAAAAACAATAGTACTTAACAGTCGGCCTATCGACTGGTGACACAAATGCTAACTGCATCTCGTATTGAGTTTGAATAAAGGTATAGGTGTTCAATCGGCGCAATCTTTATCGTGTATGAGATATGAGCCTACCTGCCTAATCACTACACCATAGAGGCGGTTATATATTTTACTAGTCGGCCCCGCGGTTCCACCCGCGGTTTCCCGGGATAAAAGTAGCCTATGTACTATTCCAAGTTCTAAAGTACCTACACACCAAATTTCATCAAAATCGGTTCGGTAGTTTTTGCGTGAAAGAGTAACAAACATCCATACATCCAATCTTTCGCGTTTATAATATTAGTAAGGAACTAAGTGCAATCCGATTACGTGCAAGTAGTACATATAAATAATAAAAAGTATAATAATAAGGTATGTATGTATATTTTACAATTTACTAAAAAGAGGATCCTTAAAATTAATAATAATAATAATTAGCCTTTTATTTTACCTACCAAATATTAAAAAAAAAATTTCCTTAACATATATATATATATATATATATATATATATATATATATACATATATATGCATATATAAGTTAAGGAATATTTTTTTTAATATATATATATATATATATATAAATAATTAGATCGATAGATAGATGTGAATAGGGATAGATAGATTAATTATTAGACCCGGCAAACGTTGTTTTGCCATATAAATGAAAAAAAAATGTTATATATATATAATTTTTTTTTTCCTTATATATTTATGTTTATAAGTATTTATGTATTTTCGATCTATATAATTAGCTATTTATTAATCTATCTACCCTTATCTATAAATTGATTGATCTTACTATTGATTTATCTATCTATATAATTATTTATCTATCTATCTTATTAATCTAATGGTATTTTTATATTTTTCCTTCTTGGTTAGGAATCCCTCTTTGGGTATAAGGCCTCCTCCAGTTTACTTCTGGTAAACAGGAGGGTTTTGGTCGTTTTCCTCTGCGGTGACCGGCCGTGTTGGAGGAGGTTAAGGCCTTAAAATTAATAAAAGCGTGTAAATAATTGCAAATTGGTTTTATTTGCACAAATAATTGCGCGAACTAAAAAATCCCAATAGCCTTTTCGGTAGGCCGTATAACCAGAACTCGTAGGATAGAGATGAGATGTTCGGGCTCAAGAAGGAGAGAACTATTGATTCCTGCGAACAACAAACAAGAATAATTTCAAATCTATAAACACTATGCTGATATATCGGATTAAAAGACGGTTGTGAGTTCGATTTCCGACAATCCCGAATCATCCCGAACAAACCACATTGTGTCGTGGCATCAAAGGCTATCAAAGCTACTTTAAAAATTATGATAATTGGTGTGTTTTAAAATATCGATACCAAAATAACTTTATAATTATTAACAAAGCAGTAAGCAGTAAGGGTCGTGGACGTGGAGTAGAAAATTTATACAATTTCATAGACAAATAATTGTTTGACGAACGTAGTCCAGGCGGTGAAACTTGGACGCTTTCGCTGGTTAGGCCATGTAGAGCGTATGGAGGAGACCCGGACACCTAAACGTCTCCTAGAAGGAAAACCGGATGGCTGCCGAAGCCGTGGTCGACCTAAGCTGAGGTGGCTCGATAGCGTAGAGCAAGACCTCAAGACGATTGGTGTCGGAGGCTGGAGGCAGCAAGCCAGAAACAGACCTGTCTGGAGACCAATTCTCGACCAGGCCAAGGCCCACCCAGGGCTGTAGCGCCTTAGATGAATGACTAGACAAATACTGATCTCTTTGACAGCGATCGGGATCGGTGATCGGGTTACAGGGAATCTGTAACCGACCAGAATCTCTATGATGCACCTCGTATTTATTTAACATTTTCTGAAAACACCTAACATTTACAACAAAGTTTTTAGATATTGCAACTTTTAGTTTGGCATCCGCGCGCGTGACGTACCACCATGTGATCCCTACCTGCAGAACTCCTCCATCCAAGATATAGCCCTTGGTCTCCATGCCGTCAATGTACAGGATCACTTTGAACCCTGAGATTATGTAGATATCCTCCTCGGATTGAAGCATGGATTGCGACTGAAACATAATTAATTTAATCTATATAAATAAAAATGAATCACCGAAATGTTTGTACGCGCATAACTTCCAAACGACTGCACCAAATTGGATAAATCTTTCTTTTTAACCGACTTCAAAAAGGAGGAGGTTTACAATTCGACGGTATGTTTTTTTTTTTATTTTTTTTTTGTGTGTTTGTTACGCGATTACTCCGCCAATTATGCATTGATTTCGATGATTCTTTTTTTAATTGGTAGGTAATACTTCAAAGGTGGTCCCATATAAATTTTATCGAAATTCATTCAGTAGTTTTTGAAAAAAATAGCAAAAACAAAAAATTTAAGTTTAATCTTCAATTCGGTTCTTGTTTTTTCGTAACCATCTTTCTAAAGGTGGAGGTTTGTATTCGACTGCTTCACCTCCTTCCCCCAGGGCTGACTTCCGGTGAGGGAACTTCTCAACGGTGAATAGTACAGACACAACATTTCGTAAATGGATTTAACCATAATAGCCTGTTCTAAATTCCATCATGACATGGCAGATACACCCAGGATTGACTTCCGGCGAGGAAACTCCTCAACAGAGAATAGGACAGACATGAAATTTTTTGTACATGCATTTAATTGTGATAGCCCGTTTTAAACTTCGTCATGATGTGGCTTCTAGATCATAAAAGCTTGTCTTTAAAAACTATTTGAATTAATTTAATTAAAACTTGGTTTTCACTAAAAAGGTTAAAAATAAATTATTTTTCAAAAAAACTAAACCGACTTTAAAACCACAAATGGCACTCAAAAGTAAAAAATAAATTAATATAATTATTATAAGCGCTACCCACTCATATATTTACTATTAGATTTACTTTTGAGTGCCATTTGTGGTTTTAAAGTCGGTTTAGTTTTTTTTGAAAAATAATTTATATTTGTTCGTTATAGTCAGAGAAGGTTTGTATGAAAAAAAAAACAAATATTTAAGAACGGCGGTTCAAAGTTCGTCTGGTCAGTTAATTAATAAATAATTATTAAATTTTAGAAAAAAACAAAAACCAACTTCAAGAATACCTATATTATTTTGATTTTGTTGATTATTTACAAAAGCGCTGAATCAATTTCGATAAAAAATTTATGAGCCATCATCTGAAGTATGACCTACCAAACAAAAAAATAATGCCCAGTAATTTCGCTTGCTACAATGCCCTTCAAACCGGAACACAGTAATGCTCGCGCACTACTGCTTGGCGGCTGAATAACTGGCAAAGCGGTGGTACCTCAGGGTGACGAGCGCAGTGCAGCGCCGCGCAAGATTTTGCTAAACAAAGTTATGGGTGGTGCTGTTGTTGTTGTGGGCTGGCGTATTGCTTACCATCGGGCAAACAACCGGTTCGTCTCATCATTCAGTTACATAAAACAACCCACCCAGACGGCCTCTCGCATATGAGAAACCTACCACCAGTGTTATCTGCGGATTTAACATTTGCCCTAATCACGGTGAAGGTAAACATTGTGATGAAACCGATATGTCCAAGAATCAAAGATCAAGGACATATGACAGCCACCAACACGCACTGGGCCAGCGTAGAGAGAAGGCCTGTCACAGCAGTGGGAACGCGACTTACTTTAGCCGTGGGATATGACAGCGTGAGATTGACATCTTGAGCAGGGAATGTCCAGGATTTCGTCCCGTAAAATATCAAGACTGGGTCTGAAATAAAAAAAAAAAAGAAATTAAATAAACCAATACTCTAGATACCACGTTTAATGCGCCTTTTGTGGTTAGGTAGGCATTGCATGCTAATAAATGTATTTATTATGCATTGTCATCGAGTTGTGATCTACCCTGAAAGTTTCAGCCGCATAGCTAATTTTGAAGTGCTCGAAATTTGAGCAGGCGTGGCGCTTACAATCAGGCGAACGACTTGCTCGTCCCATTACTCAGTTCCATAAAAAAACAGTAGGTTTACAATTTTTATCAGTAGAGTATTCGGACAAGTATCAATTTTTTTTACACTTTTAACCCCCGACGCAAAAAGGAGGGGTGCTATAAGTTTTCCCACTATGTGTGTCTGTCTGTGGCACCGTAGCTCTAAACGGGTGATACGATTTGGATACAGTTTTTTATTAGAAAGCAGTTTTTCTAGCGGTGGTTCATGTTTTATCGAAATCGGTTCTGCCTTTTTGTACTATTTAAAAACCCCCGACACAAAGACATAACCATCTATGTGTCGGCGGTTTTTTTTATTTACTTTTATAATATTGTCATTAGGTTTTTTTTTATATTCACCAACCCGCATTGGGCTAGCGTGGTGGATTATGGCCCATACTCTCTCGATAAGAGAAGTCCCGTGTCCCAGCAGTGGGAACCTGATGGGCTGATGATGATGATTGTCATTTGAAAATAAAAAATATATTTGTATAATGGCAATTACAGTATCACCTGTCAAGCTAAATAATAATAATAAAACGATGCGACGCGTGGCCACAATGCTGGGCTTTATTTGGCACAACGCATCAGTATTGCAATCCAACGGGGCAATACTGCCAGCATCTTGGGTACGCTGCCAACTGGTAGTGGGTTGGAGCATTTGAGCTATCAATAGGCCTTTAATGATCTATGGGTTGTCCTATTGCTTCTCCTTGTATGTAGTTAGTTTAGTTTTAGTAAGTAGAGTGTAGTTTGTTTTCAGTAATAAAGGCATTCGCCCGTTAAAAATAAAAGCTAAATAATATAATCGAAATGAGTGATAGTACAAAACAATCCATTAACAAATAATAATCTCTGTCATATCCCTATCAATATTAATCTGTACAATATGACGAAAAGCGTTTCCGTCAGATGAGACGGTCATTTTGTAAGATAACATAAACTTCGAGGACACATTGGGCCTTTGCGCGCTTGAAGAGCATGTACCTAACTCAAATTTCAAAAGATATTTTAATAAATATCTTCATTTTTTTGTGCCTATTTTTAACATTATAAATATTTTAGCTCAAGTTATTATGACTTTGTAGTGTGTAAACACCCAACCTACTTAAAAGGACCGCCGACATAGCATTAAGTATTAGCAATTGCATAGAGTAGTCATCATATAGCCTTTAACCAATACACACGTATACAGACTACCGGCCTTTCACTGAGATCCACCGTCATCATCATCACCTACTCCACATGGCGACCCTACTACAACTACATCCCTACATGGCGACCACAAACAACTCTAGGTCTCTAGCCCCTAAACTAGGTGTTGACACATATGAGTTTTGGTGAAGCTTCTTTCCAACTTTGTTCTGGCTCTTTTACAGCACATAGGCCTCTACCATTACGCTACTGTATTACTCTTCGAAAAATTATTAGTTAATTAGTGACTACCCGCGACTCGATTAGGGATTTTTTTAAGCAAATTAATATATTAACTTTACCTTCTTCACGTAAACGTGCACGTTCGTTAAAACTTCCACAAATTCAAAGAAAATAGTGACCATCATAACATAAACACTAGAAATAAGGATAGGATTGTTGTATCTAGGTACAGACTGACTAAAACGAATAAGTCCTTTATGGGCAACTGCGTACGTTTTTATAATAAAATTCCAAAATGTATAACGGAGCTCACAGAAAGTAAATTCAAATTACGCGTTAAGAATGTTCTAATGAGAAAAGCATACTACACTGTTCGTAATTACATAGAAGACAAAAATGCTTGGAACATTCCACTTCTGCAAAGTAACCAACTGGTACATAATAAACATAACATTGTAAAAACCCAAAAAAATAGTAACAAACTCTCAAAAAAAAAATGCCCCTCAGTTTCTTGCCGTATCTTCTGAGTAGTGGTTCTTTTTCCGATACGGTGGTAGAGTCATTGTGATAATTTGACGTTCATAAGTGCGTCTGTGATGCCAAAAATGAATAAAGAGATTTTGACTTGACATGACAAACTGACCTTCAATTTCCTCAGATGAACAATAAAAGTGATTGGCGGAATTGAAGACTGTCGACCTCATTTGATTGTCATCTCCATTGCTAAAGCCGTTACCACCTTCGACCACAACTGCGGGTAGCCACACTACTTCATGTTCCAAATTCGAACTTATATTAGGAACATCACTTTCCGTTAACTCGACGGCACTGACTCGGAAACAAAAGAACAACGCAAGCGCGGTAAAAATTACATTCATAATAAGGTAATAAAACAAAACAGGTTGTAACGCGGCCGGATAATAACATTTTAATAATAGCTAATTAATTTAAAAAGATACGGATTGATACAGAGCTGATACGACGGATAATTGCTAAGCTGTTATCAGGGTTTTGTTTATTACGTCATTACATGTGTTGATGCGAAGATTTTGGTGGGATTTTTTGAGTTTATCAAAGATAACTGAAAACAAGAGTTTTACTCAGGTTTTACTATAGTAAACTGTTATTCATATTTAGATAATTACCAATAACGTGGAAACTCGTTTTCTTGATCTAGTTCTAGTATTCATATCAGGCGAGATAGTGGCCAAACATAGATTCTATTAAGCGTAAAAAAAAAGTTTCTTAATAAGACACCTCATTAACATTACCATCTAGCCTATTAAGACTAATAAGTAGGTAATTTGAGCTGTTAAGTAGAGTAAAACCATAGAATACTAAGGGAGCATCACTCCGCAACGAAATTTAAACAAATAGCGACTCTTGCTATGACGCAATAAAATTCAATTCAGCTCGCGTAGCGCTGCATACCTACCAGTCATATTAACCTACAGAGCGCCTGTCTTTCTATCGCATAGCTCTTATCTCTTCTGACGCGGCACGTATAACGACGCGCGACCCGCCGTCGGTGTCTGGCTATGTACTTGTAGCTTCGTACCTACAGTGCGGAGTGCGCTAGGCCTGGTAGAACTAAGAATGTGTCCATTACTGTCTATATTAAGGCGAAGACAAATACTAAATATTTGTTGTTAGAGCGGTAACAGAAATACATCATCAGTGAAAATTCCAACTGTCTATCTATCACGGTTCATGAGAATGACAGACGGACAGACAGACAGACGGACGGACAGCAGAGTAATAGGGTCCCATTTTACCCTTTGGGTACGGAACCCTAAAAACTACCAAAATTAGACAAAAAAATCGAATGTTGTTAACGGAAAACAAGAAGACCTTTTGACTTTTGTTTTTATAGGATAGCAGAATATTCTAATCGACAATCTAATTAAATTAAATACAATTATTATAATGTAATTAAACTAATACAATTGAATTAAATACATTTATTATTTTACCATACATTATTATTGGAAACTTGACATAATATTTGCAACATTGCTTGCAGGCTGAATACTTGACTGTTCCAATTAGTTTTAAGACCTTTACCTATTGTATGTAGTGTTATTGCAAATAAACAATAGGGGATCGGACAACTTTTCAGAAAGTGTTTTAAATTAACTACAATGAATATATAGCCATGAAAAATACTATTTTAATTAAATAACGCTCTTAAAGTACCTAAAACTATGTGTAAATATTATGTTTCAAATATTGCCGCGCAAAAGGTCACCTCAAAACTTGTGATGTCATATGTAAGTAGAAAACGACAAACTCTTCGAAATAAAACTTGCAAAGAGATTCTAATACGTTTTGTGAAGTTTGGGGACTATATTGTAGTAATGGAACGAAAAAAATAGCAAAAACATATACTTATTATGAAAAGCAATAAATTATTTTTCAAAAAAAACTAAACCGACTTCAAAACCACAAATAGGCACTCAAAAGTGAAAAATAAATTAATATAATTATCATAAGCGCTACCCACTCATATATTTGAAGTCGGTGCCATTAAAGTCACCGTTAGGTAGCAGATAAATACTATGTATATAGTAAGTACTACTTGTAGGTAGTATCTATCTACTACCTCTTAGACTTGGCTGGCACCGACTTCAAATATATGAGTGGGTAGCGCTTATGATAATTATATTAATTTATTTTTCACTTTTGAGTGCCTATTTGTGGTTTTGAAGTCGGTTTAGTTTTTTTTGAAAAATAATTTATTTTACCCTTTTTAGTGAAAAACAAGTTTTAATTAAATTAATTTAAAAAGTTTTTAAAAATAAGCTTTTATGATATAGAAGCCACATCATGACGAAATTTAAAACGGGCAATCACAATTAAATGCATGTACAAAAAAATTTCATGTCTGTCCTATTCTCTGTTGAGGAGTTCCCTCGCCGAAAGTCGTCAATCCTGGGTGTATCAGCCATGTCAAGATGGAATTTAGAACAGGCTATTATGGTTAAATCCATTTACGAAATGTTGTGTCTGTACTATTCACCGTTGAGGAGTTCCCTCGCCGGAAGTCTACCCTGGGTGAAGCAGGTGAAGCAGTCGAATACAAACCTCCACCTTTAGAAAGTTGGTTACGAAAAAAACAAGGACCGACTTGAAGATTAAACTTATTTTTTTTGTTTTTGCTATTTTTTTCAAAAAGTACTGAATGAATTTCGATAAAATTTATATGGGACCACCTCTGAAGTATGACCTACCAATCGAAAAAAGAATCATCAAAATCAATGCATAATTGGCGGAGTAATCGCGTAACAAACACACAAAAAAAAAAAACATACCGTCGAATTGTAAACCTCCTACTTTTTGAAGTCGGTTAAAAACGTAAAATAAACACAAGCTTGACTCACGGCATTTGCCTTCAAATGACGTCATGCGCTGTGATTGTTGTTTTGTTTGAGATGAAGAACAGATTTAAAATGTCAGAATTATTTATTGATTCAAAAATATATATTATTATTATTTCACAAAAATATTAATTGAATGATCTTCCTGGTTCGACGAACATTCGTTCTAACTACATTTTAGATTTTTCTCGATTACTGTCCCATCCCCTAATTGATTCGATTCGATTCGACTCGATTCCATTCGATTAGATTTGATTTGATTAGACTATTTTACGTCGATCTTAGTCAAAAATAGCGCTATCTCTATCGATATCTTAATATCCCAGAGCTACTCGTATAATTGTGCCTCATATATTATTTTGCCATGCAATTATCACATAGCTGTGTACGTAGTATGTACATACTTGTTTATAGGATTGTCTTACTCTTACCCCTATCTTTTTTTTTACACTTAATAGTACTATGTTTGGCCACTATCTCGCCTGATGTGAAGCGATGATGATCTAAACCTAAAAACCTAAAGTCTGCACCATGTCATTATTTATGTATGTTTATATATTATATTATATGTATTGTAGTTTATTTTATTGACATTTTATGTTGTTATTATTATTGTAGATCTTACATCCCCGTCTTTAACATTTTGATAATTCCTCTCCATCCAAAGGTTGCCTGGAAGAGATCGCTTTTAGCGATAATTTCTTTGTTTTTATTTAATGTCTAATGTTTGTAATAAAGCGTTCATCTATCTATCTATCATGGTGCTCAAAAAACAAAACCCTATTACTTACGTACCAAGTCTCTGCAGAATCCCGTCCTCAAAAAACAAAACCCAAAATCACCATTCCATTCACATCCAAAGATGAATAATTAACCGTAGACCTGCAACCGGTTTGGGACAAAGAGGTCCATAAAGGAAACGCTCTTGATCTCCGGGACTCATTAGGGCTACTTAAACATTATTATAGGTCATTATATTCACGCCTATGAGATATGGGACGGTAGAACGGGTTGGGAATTATATAGAGTTGTTCGAGATATGCAACAATAAAAAAAAGTGTTAAGAACACTGTTATTTAGGAATGAGCGCAATGCAATGCTACGCAGTGCTTTTCATGGTAACAAAATAAATGGCCATATTTGGTAGACATCCCTCCTGTACGAACAATGCGTTTTGGTGCGTTCATGTTATGAACAACCAAGGAGTGGAACGCGTTGCCAACGTCTGTGTTTCCTGA
Organism: Petrophora chlorosata; assembly: GCA_951640565.1. Taxonomy (NCBI): domain Eukaryota; kingdom Metazoa; phylum Arthropoda; class Insecta; order Lepidoptera; family Geometridae; genus Petrophora; species Petrophora chlorosata. The sequence continues at coordinate 9,071,681 of OX621212.1, forward strand.
CGACTACAACTTGGGAATCTTCAAATCGAGAGTGAATAGGTATCTTCTAGGTAAGCGTGTTACATCTTAGCTCGCTTACCATCAGGCGAAATAGTGGTCAAACGCAAACCTATAACTAGTAAAAAAAAGTTCTGGGTGGCACTGCTATTGTTATGGGCAGGCGTGACGCTTACCATCAGGCGAACGACTTGCTCGTCTCATCACTACGTTTCATAAAAAAACACGATTGCTGTAGATGTGAATAAAAATAAATAAATATTTTTATTCTATTTAAATGACTCGATACTACGGACTTTAATTCTCGGTTTTAAATTGTGTTTCAACAGCTCCGTGCCGTTCCATGTCCAAACAACAAATCAAGCGTCGTATCTCCAAGTTTCGACTTTCGTATAATATATATGTACCTACCACAATTCCTACTCTACAATAAAACTGTCTCTCGATGTGTAGAGTAGTGATGTGACAAAGAGATAAAAAAATCTATTTTTTAATTAAATTAGTTATAATCGTGTTGTCTAAATAATAATCATCAATTAATAAAATGGCATTATGATATGCCATTTTATTAATAATAATTTACGGGTGATACAATGGTTTTTGGTTAAATAAATAAATAATTGAAGTGCTGAATTTTATCTGAATTCTTTCCGAGTTTAGTGACTTACAGGTTTAAGGGTAAAATGCAACTGGATAAAATCTACAATGAATTAATATTTAAATAATTTTATTAGTTTTATATTGCAGAATTAAGTCTAAATTACTTCCGAGAACTGCAGCTGAATACACAAAATTACATAAAATGATACAATACAATACAAAAACTCTTAATTATAACATAAAAAAACTATTACAGATAAACCTCAAAACTAGGGTAGTACAATGAGCAATAATGGCAATAATATTTAGGTGTAGGTTTATTTTTATTTTTATCGATATTAAGAGAACGTCATTTTACGCACATCACTATCATAGAGTTCGTAGATTTATTGTTTTTATGGGCTTACACGGTCCGATAAAATATTATTTTATAAGTTGTTATTAATTATTTTTATTATGTGTAATTTATAGTAATTGTTTTGACATATATTGGTAGTTTTATTTCATTTAAAGTAATAATAGTAATATATCGATATTAATAGATTTATTGGATGATATATTGCAAAACTGTTATATGGTGTTTTGATAGGTAATTATTGTTTTTAGTGTCTCAGGTGTTTATCACTATAGGTTTTCCCAAGAAAATAAAAATAAAATAAAATAAATAAAATGTTATTGTATATAGACAACTGCTCACTTTTGTATATTCTCATTATTACAAAGTTAAAAAGTTTATTATAATGACTCTACCACCGTGTTGAAAAAAGAAACACTTTCCAGAAGATATGGCAAAGAAACCGAGGGGCATTGTTATTTTAGTTTTGTTACAATTATGTTTGTTTTTGACAATGGTATGTTTATTATGAGCCAGTTGGTTATTCCCCTATGAAACATAATATTCTTGGTAACCTTTCAATTAACTTATAACTATCTACTTAGCAGTTTTGCTATAAAAATATCTAAGGCGCGTTTGCTAAACATTTATGTATGTGTAGTAATCTTAGGTTAGAACTTGAAGTTGAATGTATTAAATAATTATATACTTGTGTATGTATGTATGTATATGTATATATTTATAATATCTAAAAAAAAAAAGAGACATCCCCGCATAGTTTCCTGGTGCTATCGTCTCTAGCGGGCGTATTTCCGAAGCGCTGGTAGAGTCAGTTTTCGCATTACTTTTCTGGGGCCGGACTTTAATTTGAGTATGAGAAAGAAATGGGTAGACATACTTAACTTTTTTTCGAAGTCATAATAACTTGAGTTAAAATAATGTTTAACTTGGTCTTTTATTAACCGACTTCAAAAAAGAAGAAGGTTCTCTGTTCGATTGTATTTTTTTATAATTTTTTTACGTTTGTTACCTCAGAACTCCGTCATTTATGAACCGATTTGGAAAATTCTTTTTGCGTTGGGTTCAGTATAGCTACGATGGTCCCATATAAATTTCATTGATACTTGACCTTGGACTTCGAAGAAACATTGAAGACGGTTTTTGTTTTGTTTTAAAAATTAATTATCATAGTAAAAAGTTTTGGGTGGCACTGTAACTGATATGGGCAGGTGGCGCTTACCATCAGGCGAACGACATGCTCGTTTCGTTACTCAGTTTCATAAAAAGATACATACATATAGTATCAGATAGTGGCCAACGCAGGTAGAGGCATCAACAGCTCTTGAATATGCCGCAAATTGATTAAACGCAAATGTTGACCGAATTCTCCAATTTTGTGATGGATATCCATTATATTAATTACTGGTATCAAAGGACCCTTATTACGAGGGAGGAGGGTTGAAAATTATGTGTTTTAATTAGAAAATGACGCTATGAAGAGAATAATTATAATCTAAAGAGTTTGACAGCAGAGTAAAATGCTGATTTGACCGAAATTACCTTTTGGGGTAACTGAAATATACCTTGCATGTAACAAAGGCAACAACGGGATTAGGTCTCGAAAATCACAAAATGTCCTGTCGGTATTTAACAGAATACATCACGGTGAGTGTGCGATGGAATTACACGAGTTAATTCCTTCATCTCTTTTCTCCCGTCGGACAACAATACGTACGGAAACTCGGCATCCATGGTTGAGGTTCCTCTTGCGAGAACGAAGCGTTTCGTTATTATTTATGGTACTGGTGGCAGGTTTCTCGTATGCGAGAGGCCGTCTGGGTGGGTACCACCGCTTTGTCAGTTATTCAGCCGCCAAGCAGTAGTGCGCAAGCATTACTGTGTTCCGGTTTGAAGGGCATTGTAGCCAGCGAAATTACTGGGCATTATGAGACTCAACAGCTAATTGTCTCAGGATGACGAGCGCAGTGCAGCGCCGCGCAGGATTTTACAAAACAAAGTTCTGGGTGACCCTGTTATTGTAATGGGCTGGCGTATTGCTTACCATCAGGCAAACGACCAGCTCGTCTCGTCATCAAGTTACATAAAAAATGTAATATAAATTTAATTACTAATAATAATAATGGTTAAATTTTGTATGAAAAACACACAGTAACGTACCACCGTAACAAACCAACGTGCTGGAATCAATATTCGCGTCTTGATTTCCTTGGTACTTACCCAATTTCACAGAATTCAACATTGACAAGGAACTGACATCGATGGTCTACTCTCCTAAAATAATCCACCTAAACCAAACACTCTTATTTCAGTAGCTATAAAGTCCACAATCGAACATTGTTTTAAGTCTATATAATTAATACATCACTGTAAATTTTAAAATAATGAATGTTATATAAATGTCATTAAAGTCTAAATTGGAATGAGTTAAGTTAGGAAAAATATATAGTTGATGACCTTTGGCCAGCCTTGTTGATACTCTTGATATGAATGCCTTTACTTAATGTAGAGCTTGGTTCACATGGAGCTAATAGTAGGTAGTAGGTACTATAGTTGACATAAAAATTACAATGAATTAATGATACTGTATTAGCCAAAAACAAAAAAATCGGCATATCTTTTGCATATACCCTCTCACTCACGGAAATTCACGAAATATTACCGGTTTTTATCCAATATATGCCGTACGCTAAAGCTGTTTTTTAATATATTTAATTTAAGAAAAAATAGGCAGATATGCTCTCCACTGCATGTATTCCGGTATATAGTGTCCTAAATTTATGGCATTATCCTGTACTAAAAAGCTAGTTTGGCGCAGCAGTAACTCATGTGACTTTCATCCTACCCACTAGAGTTTGAATCTCACTTGGCGGCAGAAAGTACAGTTTATTTAGATGCAACATCGATACTGATTAGCTCCTTGACAAAACGAAAATGGTTTTTGTATAATACCTAATTACATTATAAAGCATTGTAGCCAGCGAAATTACTGGGGCATTATGAAACTTAAGAGCTATTTTCTCAGTGAAATGCCGCGAATAATTTTGCAAAACAAAGTTCTAAGTGATGCTGTAACTGTTATGGGCAGGCGTGTTGCTTACCATCAGGTGAACGACTTGCTCGTCTCGTCACTCAATTAAACAAAAAAATTGATTAAAAGTATAATATAGCTAATAGTTCATCATCATCATCATCATCATCATCATCATCAGCCCATCACGTTCCTACTGCTGGGACACGGGCGCTGTCTCATAGAGAGATAATGGGCCATAATCCACCACGCTGGCCCAGTGCGGGTTGGTGAATGTCCCATGTCCTTGACTTTTTGTGAAAAGTTCTTGGACATGCCGGTTTCCTCACGATGTTTTCCTTCACCGTTTTAGAGCGAGTGTTAAATCCGTACATAGCTTAAGAAAGTCAGTGGTACGGGGTTAGTGGGATTCGAACTCGGGTGCGTCGGATCAAAAGTCGCACGAGCTCCCACTGAGCCACACTCGCTCTTAGACTGAGCCACACTAGCTAATAGTAGTGTAGTTTAATTTGGCTAGATATGGAGCACTGCTACAAATATATTTGCACCCATATTTGCAATGAATAAATGATTATGTTTTATCCTACGTGTGTCTTTTTTCATTTATGTCTTTGTGGTTCTCAAATAAATGTTTTTTCTTTCTTTCCTTCATTCTTTATTATGATTATGATTAATAATTGAAACAAAAGGAAAACCGCCACAAAACCCATGTGAGCCGCACCTAACCTACAACAAACTGACCTGACCTCACCCCACTCCTCACTCGCTCACTTCGCTCCAACAGAACTAGACGCAAACAACAAAATGATCAAGCTTCTGCTACTAATCAGCGCATTGACATGTTTTGTCAACTGCAAAACAGTCATCGTTGGACAAATACACGACTATAACGGCCAAGTAAAAAAAGTGTACGAAAAACAGGTCGAAGCAACCGGAATCCCTTTCATAAAACGCACCGACGAAGTGTACTTCGAATACCCGAACGGAGACCAGAAGATTAAAGGCATAGCCATCAAAGACCTGGAGAATGGACTCGCTGAGCCGTCGATCAACAGAGGAGGCCTCGGATTCAACTATGCGAATATAAAGTTGAAGAGCGAAAGGGGATCAGGATACAAGTTTCTAGTCGAGATCTACGCGTGAGTTTTGTGATGGTGACTCAACTAAATGACTGGATTATACGTGCTTTTGTTGTGTACTTGTTTGTGGCTTATAAAAGTTTAAAGTTCTTTTACTGATCCATCTTTACATTCGAAAAGTGTTTAAGTTGTTGCCACTTTGATTACTGCCTGTTTTTTACTAGATAAAGTACGTACCCACTTGCACTTTCTTATAACATGTTTATTAATGTAACTGTTTACATTGATAAACATGTTTAAAGCCAGTTATATGTTATTCACACTCGCATTATAAAAATGGCAACCGAACTTTGTACAGAAAAATCATAGGACATACGTGTTTAAATTAATCATCAATCATCATATAAATAAGTAAGGCATTCAACTTGTACAGTCAGCGACAAAAGATGCTTGAATTTTTTTTTCTTATAAACCCACAAGTATCTATCTAAGTATCTACGTAATTGGAATCAAAACAATTTATATAGCAACGTTTCTGAGAATTACAGAGAGCTTGTACCTACATAATCTTGCAGACTATTTGACAGCGAAATAGCAAGAGAACGGACTCGGCAAGGTTGAACTGAGTTGAAAAAGTAGCCTGTTTATGAGCGACATTAGCTAGATGCCTTTGAGAAAATAGACATTTATGTGTAGTGTTTTGTCGCAGACTGTACAGAGCTATATACCGAACACCATACAGAATTAATTTTCAATAACAAAGCATTATCATACCAATGTAATATTGATAATTTGATGATATAATATGGTCAGAATTCCGAATATTCGAATTTATTAAGATTAATTAATATATCGTTTAAGTAACGTTGGAGTTTGATTAAATTATCCTACCCATAGAAAGTATTTAATTAAAGTCATTTATTTCTTAAGATAACTAAATACTACTAACTGATGAATTTTCACAAAATATACGTCATTATAATTAATAATCTAAATGAGGTATTTATTAATTTTTAACCGACTGAAAGGAAGACGTTCTCTGTTCGATTGTATTTTATTTTAACTTTGTTGCTTCAGAATTCCATCATTTATAAACCGATTCAAATCGGTTTATAAATGACATGAAATTCTACGAAGTCGCCCCATATAAATTTCATCGATATTCGACCTTGGACTTCGAAAATACATTCAAGTCGATTTTTTTAATGTATACATGTGTATATAGATTTTAATTGTTTATGTTATGAATTATGACGCATTTGTATAAGTTATCAGTAATGTATTAACCCAGTCTTTATCAAGTGCTACTTAATTTGAGCGTAATAACAATGAAATTTTTTCCTTAAGAATGTTCAAGCTAAAGTAATTAAAGCGTAACCACAAAGTAATTAATCATCATCATCATCATCATCAGTCCATCGCGTTCCCACTGCTGGAATACGGGCCTTAACTCATAGAGAGAGTATGGTTCATAAATTCCATAATCCTTCACGCTGCCGCGGGTTCAGTGCGGGTTGGCGGATGTCACACGTCCGTGAATTTTTGTGATCAATTCTTGGACATGACAGTTTTTCTCACGATGTTTTCTTCAAGAATGTTCAAGCTAAAGTAATTAAAGCGTAACCACAAAGTAATTAATCATCATCATCATCATCATCAGTCCATCGCGTTCCCACTGCTGGAATACGGGCCTTCTCTCATAGAGAGAGTTTGGTCCATAAATTCCATAATCCTTCACGCTGCCGCGGGTTCAGTGCGGGTTGGCGGATGTCACACGTCCTTGATTTTTTGTGATTAATTCTTGGACATGACAGATTTTCTCACGATGTTTTCTTTAACTGTTTTTAAAGCGAGTATTAAATCCGCATATTACTTAAGAAAGTCAGTGGTGCGGGGCCAGCGGGATTCGAACTCAAATTGTAATGTCAAACGTGCTTTCGCTGAGCCACATTCGCTACAAATAATAATTAATAGTACCACAGATTAATTAATAGTACAATTCATAGTAGAAGTAACTTGACACAATAGGGGATCGGACAACTTTTCAGAAAGTGTTTTAAATTAAGTACAATGAATATATATAGCCATAAAAATGCTATTTTAATTAAATAACGCTCTAAAAGTACCTAAAACTATGTTTAAATATTATGTTTCAAATATTGCCGCGCAAAAGGTCACCTCAAAACTTGTGACGTCATATGTAGGTAGAAAACGACAAACTCTTCGAAATAAAACTTGCAAAGAGATTCTAAAACGTTTTGTGAAGTTTGGGGACTATATTGTAGTAATGGAACGAAAAAAATAGCAAAAATACATTTTATGAAAACCAAAAACGTAAAATAAACACAAGGTTGACACACGGCATTTGCCTACAAATGACGTCATGCGCTGTGATTGTTGTTTCGTTTGAGATGAAGAACAGAATAAAATGTCAGAATTATTTATTGATTTAAAAATATAGATCATTATTATTTCACAAAAATATTGATTGAATGATCTTTCTGGTTCGACGAACATTCGTTGTAACTACATTTTAGTTTTTTTCTCGATTACTGTCCGATCCCCTATTTGCGTACAGCACAGAATAATGCACAGTAGTACACACACACACACACACACACACACACAGAAATGAAATGAAATAAATTTATATATAGCAGTAGTTTCTCCAACAAAATTCTGCCTTTGTAGGCGTACAAATATTTAACAGTTTTATTTTTATTATCAAACAAATTTCATTCATTTATCTATATATTTAATTATTTTTACAGAGAGAGACAGTAATGATTATTTGCTGTGCACCACCGTCTATTATTTTTCATCCATCAATCCATCCAAAGGTCGTCTGTAAGAGATTGCTTTATGCGATAAGACCGTCAATTGTTACCCTAGTTAAGGTTTATCTATGTTTTTCATGTTACTGTTTGTGGTATGCAATAAAGCGTAATTACATTATATTGTATTGTATTGTAGTACAAATACACACGGTAAATAATAAACAATAATGTTTACTGTCAGGCGTCACTAGTTTTACAATACTGTGCCGTCAATGCGAGTTGTAAATAATCTACTCGATTTGAGTAGGAAATTAATAATTGTTTTTAAAATTTTATAGTTCTCGGAGAACATTGTTTGGTACCTAGAAAACTATGCCATTTAGTTTTTCCAGGCCTAACGCACTCCGCACTGTAGGTACGAAGCTACAAGTACATAGCCGGACACCAACGGCGGGTCGCGCGTCGTTGCACGTGCCGCGTCAAAAGAGATAAGAGCTATGCGATAGAAAGAGAGGCGCTCTGTAGGTTAATATGACTGGTAGGTATGCAGCGCTACGCGAGCTGAATTGAATTTTATTGCGTCGTAGCAAGAGTCGCTATTTGTTTAAATTTATTTGCGGAGTGATGCTTCTGTCCCTTAGTATTCTGTGGTTTTACTCATAAATCAAAATCAAATCAAATTATTCATTTGCCAGAATACATAGATATACTTAATAATAATATTAATATTTAATGCATTATTGTACACCAAACAAGAACTTTTACAAACTATAGTACAACAGGCGGACTTATCGCGATTTTTATTTCTTAAAATAGTCACAGGCACAATATTCAGTCTGCAAGTATTCAAATATTTCAATGTCAAACTATAATAACATTTGAAATTATTACATTAAATATACGAAATTATTACATTAATTATTACAATTTATTACATTTATCATTAAATTCTTTTTTATACTATAGGTAGGTACAGTACGTTCGTAGCTTGTTCGTAGGTACTGATAAAACGCTCACGTACTAGCCAACCGGCCTCTCAAAGACCTCTTCAGTATTTCTTGACTCCTGGTACTTGATATTCATAAATTTTATGATACCCAATACTTGATATTCAAGCGAAACTTGACTGCAGCAGTTTTTACTGCACTGAGTCGTTACTCAGTCCCGTAAAAAACTGCTGGAATCAAGCGAGACGCGCATGTGTTTCGCCTGATGGTAAGCGCCACGCTGTCCATAACAATTGCAGTATCACCCAGAACTTTTGGTAGCATGAAAAACACTGCATAGCGTTCATCACCTCGAGATGACGCCCAGTAATTTCGCTAACCTGAACACAGTTATGCATGCGCACTACTGCTTGCAGAGAGAATAACTGGCAATGCGGTGGCACCTTAGAGTAAACATAACTATAGAGCGCGCGTATCGTACTTCTCGCGCAATGCACAGCGTAGGCAAGTCAACTACTAGCTATATTGATAGATATGTGGCAAATAGTGCTGGGCAATAATTGTGCGCCGCGCCGCGCCGTGACACGGTTCCTATTGTTGTGTATGTATGTATGTTATGTCTTGTGTACCTGCAAGTATAATTTTAGTAACTCAAAATTATTTATTTTAATGTAGGTAGGTAGTTATTTTTTATAAAAATGAATTAAACAATCAAATCTAAATCATTAACATAATCATTTTATTTTATTTATTACTAGCTGACGCGACAGACGTTGTCATGTGTAGGTAGGTATATCCATCGTTCGAATCGTGAGTTATGGTCTTGAGTTCATATAAAACCCCAACACAAAAAAAGCACTCTCAGTTATTCCCGACTTTCCCAATTTTCCCGACAAGCTTTCCAATGTTTAACAATTAACAATTTTTTTAAGATAAATATAGCTAAGAACTCGCAACGGGCGCTCACGCGCTAGTACTCGTAAGACTACTAGCGCTTGCGGACAGGACGATGCTATCATCATACCCGTGCATACTGTTCACACTTAGGAACACGCGCTCTATACCTAGTATTGTTAACTCTATGGGTGGCACCAACCCAGACTGCCTCTCGCATACGAGAGCCTTACTACTTTTTGGACCTATAAAATGCACAAGACATTCTAAGTCAAATCAGTCCTTCGTAAATGTTTTATTCATCCAAGGCCAGGGTCTAGATTGGTCGAATTGGTGGAATTTAAATGGATTTGAATTGTTTAAAACTAACATTATTTATTATGACATAATTTGTAATATGGATTATACGATTCACCATGATAAAGGATTTTTATAGAGATCCCAGCGCACAAAGCTATTTTATTTCTTATCTAAAACTATTTTTCACAAACACGTATAAAAGTATACCTACTAGGTACCTATAATTATAGGTATTGTTGTTCAAGCAATTGTACAATTGACGATTTTAAGTGACATCCGCAGTTTGTGTCACTAATAAAACGGCTGACAGCATATGCTTCATTAGCTACTTCTGATTCATACCTAGATATTTGTTCTGATTATCTAGACAGGTATAGGTGACGCATTGCATTGTACCTAGAGATGATACAATCAGTAGACTGATACAAGTGTGGATCTGGCACACGTACGCAGTAGGTTCTTTAATTCTATTTTTTAATGCAGGTTACATTAAATAATCTCGTATTGAATGTAACCTACCATCTCGACGAAAACCAGTTCGAGCACCGGTGTAAATTGAAAAACAGCGCTGCGTTCTCATCTACGATGTGATCACAGCACATACTCTGTCTGCACTCTGACTGTAGGCAGATTGCTTATATTGTAAGATTTAATTATATATATATTAAGCACTCGAAAAAGCTGTGTATCTGTTGTTTGTTGTTGCAATAAAGAATTTCTTAAAGTCAAAGTCAAAGTCAAATATCATTTATTAAATAGACACAAAAGTGCACTTTTAAAGGTCATAAACACATGATACAAATAAAATATGTTAAAAATTGTAACTTATGTTAACATGACTTTGAAAAAAAGGTAAGTATGTTTACCCATTTCTTTCCTATACTCAAATTGAAATCTGAGTGCTGAAAAGAAATGCGAAAATTAACTCTACCAGTGCTTCGGAAATACGCCCGCTAGAGAAGATAGCACCAAGAAACTCTGCGGGGATGTCTTTTTTCAGCTCTTTTAAAATGTCTCGAAAATAACAATGAACAATTACGTATAAATTAGAATTAACAGAATGCCAAACTACTTATCTTATCTTAATGGAACTGAGAGATTAGACAAGCAAGTTGTTCGCCTGATGGTAAGCGCCACGCCTGCCCATAACAATTGCAGTGCCACCCAGAACTTTTAATATCATAAAAAGCACTGCGTAGCACTGCATTGCGATCATCACCCCGACACACATCAGATATTAAGTCTCATATGCGGAGTAATTTCGCTAGCTACAATGCCCTTCAAACCGGAACACAGTAACGCTTGCTCACTACTGCTTGGCGGCAGAATGACTGGCAAAGCTATTGTACCTACCCAGACGGCCTCCCGCATACGAGAGACCTACCACGAGTTAAAGTACGATACAGTACGCGAGACCTACTTTGTATTTTGTTTTTGAAATTTATTTATAGCCCCTACCACGTACTAGTTTTCATTGGTCTGTTTGACACAAAGTAACTACTTAGGTTGTGTTGCTAACTAAAGCTAAGCAAAGAACGGATAAGTAAGTCTGCGTCACGAATTCATAAAACATATATAAGCACTTAGCTACACTTTAGTTGTTAATTTACGTACAACAATGTTTTAAAGGCATTTTTCCACCTACTAGATTTTTTGGACTACCTACCTTCCCGGCGTCGCATCGCCTCTACCTACTGTTATAGTTATTCCGGTTTTCCGTATTCTCGTAGGAGATTCAAAAGTTTCTTAACAGCTAAACAATAATAATAAACTTACTTGCATTGAAATAAACATTGAATGAAACTTGAAACATGAAAATTGAATGAGTGTGCAACAAAATTACATGAACTTATTCCGCCATCCCCATTCTATCACCGGACGACCAGGCGTACGGCAAGCCGTCATCAATTTATGGTTGACATCCCTCCTGCTCGCACCAAGGGCTTTGCTTCGACCTTCATAATGCGAACGGCCAAGGAGTGGAACTCTCTGCCGGCATCTGTGTTTCCGGGTAGCTATAATCTGGGTGTCTTTAAGACAAAAGTGAACAGGTTTCTTCTAGGCGAGCGTGCTACATCTTCGATCGCATCGTCACTTAACAACAGGTGAGATAGCGGTCAAACGCAATCCGATAAATAATAAAAAATAATGACAAATTGTAAAAATGCTGTATACAAAAGTAAAATTAATCAAAGACTCCTCCTCCATGGTCCTCATAGTTCCTGGTTCCCTAGATACAGGGAATCCTAGTTAGGGGCCATGATCTATGTATATGATCGTTGGGCGTTATTTATTATTATTATAACTTTTAAAATAATCACTATTATTAATATGATAATTTTGCTATATAATTCCTATACTTAGAAGCAGTCTTTCTCTATTCTAAATTGCGAGCCCGACAGAGTCCTTAATGAACTGCCTACAACTTGACCATCTATTGTACCTAACTACATTAAGGAATGCTATAAAGAATTGAATTGAATTGAATAAAGTTAAAAATTACCGTCACTCTGTCAAATGTATGTCAAAGGAAACACAACTCAAAACAAAACCATATTTAATAGTAATATAACAATACAAACAAAGCACTATCACCGTTTATAATCACTTGCCATGATTATGAACGAAATTATTAATCTCAATCACGTACACTTCGATCCAGAAGTTATATCCTCTGAAAATGCTGGGACTGTCCAGTTCTATAGTGACGTACTTCTGTCCAATACCACCAGCTTTAATGTACGCGTCTCCCCACTTGTCTTGGCGAAGGTCCGTCACCTTGATGGCGTTGATGATTTCGTTCTGCGAACAGTTGACGGTGAAGGTCTCAGACCTGAGCCAAATAGCCGGATTTTCTTGATGAACTTTGGAATAGATTAACTTAGAGCCAATATCAGGGTAGCCGAGGAACAAATCGTTGGAGAACACACTTGCAAATAGCAAACATATTGATGCTAATGAAAATAGAAATATACTAGAAGACATTTTAGTTTTGAATGAAGGTACGTCTGTTCTTGTCAATATCAAGGACGGAAATAAAACTCTAGCAATACCCAGACAATTTACATTTAATTTACACTAACTCGTTATATACAATAATGTGAATGAAGAACTACACAAGTACATGGAAATAAGTACTATATTAGATTCAGAAGCTCTACTCTACATCAATCATAATATTTATCTTGTGTGACGTAAGTTTCTTGTCATATATTGTCATCTTTACGACTAATTTTATTAGCGTTTACATGCGAAATGGCGTATTTCTCGGTAGAATGATCTAAGACTCGTTCCCTTTAAAAGCAAATGCTACATTAAAAAACCATCATTTTGCTGCTGATATTTCAAACAAAATGTCGAAGCTACTTCTCTTTACCACGCTCTTCTACTTGACTAGCATAGTCAAGGCCAACGACATTCGCACCGGCTATGCGACAGCTCAATCCACAAAAATCTTCGAAGAGATCAAGGAAGCTGATCCAGCTTTGTGGAAGAGAACTGACGACGTCATCATCAACGCGCCTAACAACGAAATTATCAGTGCAGTGTATGTGACGGACCTTAGAGACGACAAAGATGGTGAAGCGTTCATCGAAAGCGGAGGTGTAGGTACCAAGAGTGTGACCATTGGACTAAAGAGCCCTACAATATTACGTGGATATAAGTTCCTAATTGAAGTGTTTGGATCTGATCCCAATGCCAGATATTTAACTAAAGGAGTGTACAATCAGCAGTACAATGATGATGCGCAGTATTCTAGGAAGTTTTAAGTGATAAGATTGATGTTTATTGTAATAAATGGTTTTGCTTTGAAGAGACGTTTCGTTTTATTAGCCTCTGAAGAATTGGAACTGGAACGGAATAATTTGTAAAATGTTTGGTAAATATTTACACGATGGTGTTTTTTAAACAAATACCTAACGTGCGATGGAACAAAGCAAGTTACATCAATAAGTAGGACATCGGTACGTTTTTTCAGTTGAAATTAGAAAACATCATAACACACAATCTTCTTTTATATTCATAAAACGGTTTGTGACTGATTGACAGTCGTACATCTTAAACCACTGAAGATAGAAACATGAGGTATACTTTCGGTGTAGGTCCGTTGTCCCCGTACGTCGTGTCCAGCTTGCCAGCAGCGTGTGACAGCTTACGGGTACGGGTACTATAATATATTTAAAAATACGTCCCGTTGTCCCCTTACTCTGTTTCCATTGATATAGTAAACTTTATATGGAAAAACTACTTTCTGGAGCTTCGCCGGCGGCTGCCGCGACACGCTAGCTTCACTCGCTTGGCTCGCGCTGTGTGGTCACAGTTCTAACATAACCTAACCTAGTGGCTGTATCTCCGTAAACGGGACAAGGCCTACGGGGACAACGGACCTACACTATATTTTCTTTAAAGGCTACCAACAAAGGTGCCTAATAATAGGAATTTTTGATAGTCCATATTAATCAGATAAAGTTGCTAACACTAGCGTATAATTTAATGTAATACAAAAATATATGAATAATAAAATATTATAATTTTTATTTATTTTATTTTTATTTAATTTTTATTTATTTCTATTACGTAAATGTTACTAGCCGCTATGCTAACCGGCTACTAGCGGGTACGTAGTATAGTTCTCCGTTAAACAATTAGGTACATCAACAATCTATTATTTATACAAAACAATACAATAATAATGAGCAATGCATGATCGCTTAAGGAAAATGATGTCACCTGACATCATAAACTCACGGACACGTCGAAACGTTTTAGGACCTGGAATTACCATTATACCCGAATAAGTGTATATTATATTTTTGTCCCATTCGGTGTCGAGACCCTTGGTCCGTAGGGTCCTAGCGCTATAAAGCTTTTTAAAGAAATAGCAAAAAGGTTAGTCGACATCACAGGAGACCGAAGAGCTGGCAGCTACCTCGGACAAAGAATTAGTCTAGCTATTCAAAGGGGGAACGCTGCCAGTATCTTCGGAACCTTGCCTAAAGGGACTCCTTTTAAAGTCAAAGTCAATTATCATTTATTAAATAGGCACAAAAGTGCACTTTTAAAGGTCATAAACACATGATACAAATAAAAAATGTTAAAAATGTTAACTTATGTTAACATGACTTTGAAAAAAAGGTAAGTATGTTTACCCATTTCTTTCCTATACTCAAATTGAAGTCTGAGTGCTGAAAAGAAATGCGAAAACTGACTCTACCAGTGCTTCGGAAATACGCCCGCTAGAGAAGAATTTAGGCGAAGAATAAGAAGGATTTTTAATAATATATTTTAGTATTATATTTTTTAAGGTCTTTAGTTTTTGTTTCATGTTATTAATTGGTATTATAATTTAAATATGCAAACTTATAAGTGTATATTTATAATGTATAGTATAATTCGTTTCATATTGCTATCTTTATAATTATGTATTTTATAACAAAAAAAGCGGATTTCAATTCTAATGTATCGTCGAACTCCAAGTCGAATATCGATAAAATTTATATGGGACCACCTTGTAGCTATACTGAACCCAACGCAATTTTCCAAATCGGTTTATAATAATAATAAATAAATTCATTTATTTCAGGCAATAATACAGTTAACAAATTAAAAGTACCAGAGGCCCATAAAATATATAACTTAGAAACTAACATAAAAATCGTTGACTAACATAAAGAGCGAGTGTGGCTCAGTGGGAGCTCGTGCGACTTTCGATCCGACGCACCCAAGTTCGAATCCCGCTGACCCCGCACCACTGACTTTCTTAAGCTATGTGCGGATTTAACACTCGCTCTAAAAACGGTGAAGGAAAACATCGTGAGGAAACCGGCATGTCCAAGAATTTTTCACAAAAAGTCAAGGACATGTGACATTCACCAACCCGCACTGGGCCAGCGTGGTGGATTATGGCCCATTCTCTCTCTATGAGAGAAGGCCTGTGTCCCAGCAGTGGGAACGTGATGGGCTGATGATGATGATGATGATGATAAAAATCGTTTATAAATGACGGAGTTCTGAAGTAACAAACATAAGGTCTGACCTCACCAAGAAGGATATTTATTATTATTAGGAGCCTGTTTTGTCCCACTGCAGGGCAAAGGCCTCACTACCCAAGAAGGATAACTATTGCAAATTTTATTTTAAGTATTTTTGTAAGGATCGTATTTAACTGTACCTCAATTTATTCCTGTTTTTCCGCCAAATATACTGATTGTGCACCAAAATATTTTCATTAAAATATTTCATAATGAGCACCTCATCATCATCATCAGCCCATCACGTTCCCACTGCTCGGATACGGGTCTTCCCTCGTAGAGAGAGTGTGGGCCATCCGCCACGCTGGCCCAGTGCTGGTTGGTGGATGTCACATGTCCTTGAATTTTTGTTATAAATTCATGGACATCTCGGTTTCCTCACGATGTTTTCCTTCACCTTTTTTAGAGCGACTGTTAAATCCGCATATAACTTAAGAAAGTCAGTGGTGCGGGGCCAGCAGGATTCGAACTCGGGTGCGTCGAATCGAAAGGCGCACGTGCTCCCACTGAGCCACACTCACGCACCATGAGCACCTATTTTATGAATATTACATGTTTGCGGCTTTGGGGTAGCCCAAGGGCCACCCCCGCCGCACCCCAACATACCGAGGGCTGCCCCTTATACGTTTGAGTGCTAAAAACAGACCAAATTTGGTGCACAATCAGTATTTTTGGTGAACGGTTAAAAATTATCCCTTTTGTAAGGTCACGCCCGGTGAGTGCAGAGGCTTTTACAAAATATACATGCAATTCGTGCCGTGCGTGCATTGCGTGCGCTGCGTGCGGGTGGACGAGGATTTACATGTTGCGATGAAAAGCTTTTCGTTTCCATGCCTTCTTCCCAGAGGAACAGCCGAGTCCTGGCTGAAAGCAGGCGAGGAAATAGGATGTACTATTGTACACTGTAACATGGGAATCCCCAAAGGTGAAGGAAAACGTAGGTTTTCTAAAGTTGCGCGTTTTTCATTCAAGGAAAGGATTAGAGCGAGTGTAAGTTTGTTTACACAAAATAGGCGTATCATATAAATTGGCTTATGATTTTTGTTGAGTTTATAAGCAATCTTCATTTAATTTTTATTTAGGTACCTACTATTTTAGATACTATAGAAAGTCTGGTTAGAGTTTCATCATCATCAGCCCATCACGTTCCCACTGCTGGGACACGGGCGAGCTCTCATAGAGAGAGTAGGGGCAATAACCCTAGTGCGAGTTGGTGGATGTCACATGTCCTTGAATTTTTGTGATAAATCCTTGGACATGCCGTTTTCCTCACGATATTTTTCTTCACCTTTCTAGAGCGAGTGTTAAATCCGCACATAACTTAAGAAAGTCAGTGTGTGGGGATTCGAGCTCGGATGCGTTGGATCGAAAGTCGCACGTTCTCCCAATGACCCACAATCGCTCTAATGGTTATTTTTTCATAATCGTAATCAGTGACCCTGAAAACCCCCCGATGAAAAATTTCTGTCGGGTCAACTTTCAAAATGGCCGCCATTTTTTTTACAACTCTTCCAAATTTCCCCCATCGTCCTCTATGACATTTGATCGAGCATCCTTTATCTATCTTTAACCATTCAAAAGTTATTTGCATTTTTATTTTGTATGGCGGCCATGTCTTTTATATGGCGACCATCTCTTTTACAAATTTTCAAAAATAACCCTTGGTTTTGATCATATTTAGTTCAAGCGGTACCCCCATCCGATTTATAGTTTCCGAGATCCCCTAAAAAGGTTGATATAATTAAAAAGACTAATAAAAAGGAAATAACTATCTATACGGAAAACTCCCTTTCAATGATACAATTCTTTATTACTTGAATATGGTATAAAGGTGTCAAAACAGAAGAACATAGTCCAACATATTCGCCATTTCCAAGAATAGATGTATGGATGTACCTTTATTACCCTTTCACGCAAAAATTACTGAATGGATTTTGATGAAACTTTACAATAATATAGCTTACACATCAGAATAACACATAGGCTTCTTTTTATCCCGGGAAACCGCGGGTGAAACCGCAGGGCGCAGCTAGTATATAATATTATAAACGCGAAAGTTTGTAAGAATGGATGTATGGATGTACCTTTGTTACTCTTTCACGCGAAAACTACTGAATGGATTTTGATGAAATTTGGTATGGAGATAGCCTATACCCTGGATTAACACATAGGCTACTTTTTATCCCGGAAAACCGCGGGCGAAACCGCAGGGCGCAGCTAGTATGATTATAAAAATGCAATGTCAACCATGAAAAGTGCCGAAAACAGGATGCTACGACGTTACTGAGTTTACTAGGAGTCTTACTTATAAACTAAAATCAGAACTGACTCTAAACTCGAGAGTTTCAAGTCAAGATTTGTTCGAGAAACGAATGTTGAAACTTATTTCATGAATCAAATAGTCATACAAGTAAACGTCACAAGTGAATTTTGAAAAGGTTAAAGAAAAATGATTATAGGCAGGCGTGGCGCTTACCATCAGACGAACCACTTGCTCGTTTCATCACTAAGTACCATAAAAAAATTATAATATCTCCGGATGTAATATTTTTGGGTACGCATACTTTTTTGTTTTTTTTTTAATAAATAAATTTTTTTTTTAATACTAAATAGTATGCGTACCTTTTTTTACATTGCGCTAGTTACGGTTTCAATTCGGGACTTCTTCTTTCAGTACAGGAAGCGCGCTACTAGGATATGTATTTTTTTTTTTATGTTACTAATAGGCAAACAAGCAGACGGCCCGCCTGGATGGTAAGCGGTTACCGTCGCCTATGGACACCTGCAACACTCGAGGCATTACTGGTGCGTTGCCTACCTTTAAGGAGGTATTTTTATCAATCTGAGCAACGAGAGGAGAGGAGCAAGTGGTTCGTCTGATGGTAAGCGCCACGTTTGCCCAATTATTTTAATACCATCTCCGCTTTGGAAACTGCGTAATACTACAATATCAAGGCTTACATACCGTAACATTGTTTGCTAATTGTGATGTGACATTGAAAACCGTCGCGAGCAAACCCGCGTCATATGACATGTCCATATCGTGATGAATGGGTGACAGCATCTGAGACGTTTTCCAACTAGGATGGTGTTATGCGAGTTATTGTCAATAAGCATATAATTAATATTCACAATATAATTATAATTACATATATAATTTATTTACAGAACCAATTGACAATTATGTACAAACGTATAGAATGATAAAAACTAAACTAACCTACAACAAAATTAAAAAATGAAATTAAATATAAAACACAGAATTTAGGTCACAATTACATTATTATACTATAACCGACTTTAAAAAAGAAGAAGGTTCTCTATTTAAATGTTTTTTTTATGTTTGTTATCTCAGAAGTCCGTCAGTCATGAACCAATTTGGAAAATTAGTTTTGCGTTGGGTTCAGTATAGCTACGAAATGGTCCCATATAAATGTCATCTATATTTGACCTTGGACTTTGAAGATACATTGAAGTCGGTTTATTTATTTGATAAGACATATAAAACCTAGTTACCAGTTACAACAATAATTATGTTATTATAATTATTATGTAACTGGTTACTAGGTTGACTGGGAGAGATAGTTTTTAGCGAAAAGTCCGCCCGTTGTACTGTAGTTTGTAAGTCATTTTTTTATTTTTTTGTTTTGGTGTACAATAAAGTATTTTTGTATTGTATATAATTATGTAATTATATAATTACATAAATATATAATTATAATTCTTATTATAATTATTCACATGCGAAAAATGATTAGAAAAATTGAGTTTCATGTACAGAGCGAGGCATTGTCATGTGAATATCTCCAGAGAGGCCATACACAGTCTCTGTGATAGCAGATCTGTAATAGTGGTTAGACAAGTCGGCTCAAAACGCGGAGGTTTGGGGCTCTACTCCCGTAACGGGAGTAATAGAGAAAATAAGTGCAATAATTTCCGTTTCACGGGATAAAAAGTAGCCCATGTCCTTTTACTGGACCCAAAGTATCTACATGCTAAATTTCATCAAAATCTGTTCAGTAGTTTTTGCGTCATTGAGTAACTAACATTCATCTATCCATCCTCACAAACTTTCGCATAATACCAGTAGGATGTCTTGATAGTTTTATCATCATCATCATCATCATCATCAGCCTATCACGTTCCCACTGCTGGGACACGGGCCTTCTCTCATAGAGAGAATGGTCCATAATCCACCACGCTGGCTCAGTGCGGGTTGATGGATGTCACATGACTTTTTGTGAAAAATTCTTGGACATGCCGGTTTCCTCACGATGTTTTCCTTCATAATTTTTAGAGCGATCGTTAAGGCACATAACATAAGAAATTCAGTGGTGCGGGGCCAGCGGGATTCGATTTCGAGTGCGTCGGATCGAAAGTCGCACGTGTTCCCACTAAGCCACACTCGCTCTATATCTCGCACGATAGTTTATTGTTCTCATTTTTCGCGTTTATAATCAGACCAATACAGAGCAGTTGCTTTTATTTTAATTAATTTAATGCTATATTAATTTACCATTTATTAAACAATGGCCATTTACAACACACCTACTACTACTACACCTTTGTTACAACTGATACGAAAAACGGAAATTTTAATTTGACTGAACATTTTTTAGTACTTATATAGTCATAATTTTAATTGAATTATTAATTATTAAGAAAAATATAAATAGCCTATTCCATTCCAAAATATATTTTAGTTCATAATTAATAAATAACAAAAAAAGCGACTTAAATTTTGATGTAGCTTCGAAGTTCAAGGTCGAATATCCATGAAACTTATATGGCTACCTTGTAGCTATACTGAACCCAACAAAATAATTTTCCAAATCGGTATATAAATGACGGAGTTCTGAAGTAACAAACATAAACAACAATCGAATTGAGAATCTCCTTTTTGAAGTCAGTTAAAAATAAAACTAAATTTACCTTTCATTAAATATTAGCTAGGTTAGTAGTGCACTTTATTTTCTGTAAACACTCTTACGCAACACCTTTCAGCCAGATATAAAAGAAGCGCAGGTAATTATCACCTCAGTACCAACCGAACCGCACGACAAAATGCGCGCCCTTACCGCCTTGGTCCTTCTCTACTTGGCAGCCGCCTACGGCTATTGGAGTCACGATCTGGTCATTGGCCAACCATCCTACGGAGATGTGATCATCTACAAGACCAACGAATACAAAAGAGCCCTGCCTTTCACTGTAAGAACCTCAATCATTGAGTTCCCAGAACCTGGACTACGGAACTTCGCCATCATCACAGCTATATACATAAAGGATAAAACAAGTGACGGTTTTGGAGGATACCCCAAGGTTTCCGCTGGAGGAGTTGGCCAGAGATTTGTTAGACTGAAGCTGAAGAGTCAAAGGGGCAGTGGATTCAACTTTACAATCACGTTTTATGGAAGATACGCTTAGAGGAGTGTTGGGATGGCCAGGGGGTTTCGTTTGGGCCACCGGGATTCATCGCATCTGGTGGAAGTGCTATCGATAATGGAGCATACGTTTTGAAGATACGACTTGGACATGACAGTTCACGGCGCCTAGCTGTCTTTCTGAGGATATGCAAGCCGTCAGCCCAAGCAAAAGTGCAAGTCAAGTGTTCGTTCTCCAATCCCTTCAGCGTCTTTGGCGACAACTGTTTAATGTCCGAAAACGACTTTTGAATTATGGACTAGTGTCTTTATGAGGCTATCGAACTGTTTTCGAAATAAATTGTTTAGAAAAGGTTTTCATGCTTTAAAAGTGATTTTTAGGGTTCCGTACCCAAAAGGTAAAACGGGACCCTATTACAAGACGCTGTCCGTCTGTCTGTCTGTCCGTCTGTCACCAGGCTGTATCTCATGAACCGTGATAGTTAGACAGTTGAAATTTTCACAGATGATGTATGTTGCCGCTATAACAGAAATACTAAAAAACAGAATAAAAAAATATTTAAGTGGGGCTCCCATACAACAGACATGTTTTTTTTGCCGTTTTTATAGATAACTCTTCTTGCGCGAGTACGTCTCGCACTTGACCGGGTTTTTTTTTATTTGTATCAAGTGCCAAATATTATTGCTATTCATTATAAATATAAACGGCTACACTCACGTTATGATTGTGTCGGATAACTCCGACCAGGTTTCGGACAATTAGGATGTCCTTCTTCCGGGAGTTTACGCTTTGGATTCGCGGCGCAGACCGCCGACCGTTGTCGGCGGTCTGCGCCGCGAATCCAAAGCGTAAACTCCGCACACTTAATATGTATTTCGACTCACGATAGTTTCCAAACTTTAATTATTGCTATTTATATTGTTATATGTTGTAAATACAATTCAAATATTTTGCACGAACCTGTTTTATTTTAACATCATTACCTAAATGTGTTCTCATAGTTGAGACTGTATCCTTCATCATCATCAGCTCATTACGTTCCCTCTGCTGGGACACGGACCTTTTCTCATAGATAATATGGTCAAAGTCAAAATCTCTTTATTCATGTTTGGCATCACAGACGCACTTATGAACGTCAAACTTATGGACGCAAGAAAAATATAAGTTTAGCTGAAATGGATTAGTAGTCTGTGACACAATAATTGTTTTATTTTATAATATCTTAAAATGGGTATTACATTTTAATTAATGCATTTTCATATTTATTACATAGAATCCTTCTCTTTCTCTTTCTTTTAAAAGTTCTTTATTCAGTTTTGGCATTACAGACGCACTTATGAACGTCAATTATTACAATGACTCTACCACCGTATCGGAAATATAACCACAACTCAGAAGATACGGCAAGAAACTGATGGGCATTATTTTAGAACTCTTGTTACAATATGTTTGTTTTTAACCGACTTCAAAAAAGGAGGAGGTTCTCTGTTCGATTGTTTTTTTTTTATGTTTGTTACCTCAGAACTCCGTCATTTATTATCCGATTTGAAAAATTCTTTTTGCGTCGGGTTCAGTATAGCTACGAAGTGGTCCCATATAAATTTCATCGATATGTGATCTTCGACTTCGAAGATACATTGAAGTCGGTTTTTGTTTTTTTCTAAAAATTAATTATTGACAATTTTATGTTTCTTATGTGCCAACCCTGGTGTCGGAGTTTATAGACCGCACAAAGGCCTCCGACATTGTCTACTGATGTCTTAGGACATCCTATCTTCCTAATATCATCCTACTTTTGACATTATAAATGCGAAAGTTTGTGAGGATGTACGAGTGCATGGATGTTTGTTACTCCATCACGCAAGTTTAGGTCCTAAAAAAAGACGTGGGGTAGTTGTTAACCGACTTCAGAAAGGAGGAGGTTTACAATTCGACGGTATGTTTTTTTTTTTTGTGTGTGTTTGTTACGCGATTACTCCGCCAATTATGCATTGATTTCAATGATTCTTTTTGTGATTGGTAGGTCATACTTATAAATTTTATCGAAATTCATTTAGTACTTTTTGAAAAAAATAGCAAAAACAAAAAATATAAGTTTAATCTTCAAGTCGGTTCGGCACCGACTTCAAATATATGAGTGGGTAGCGCTTATGATAATTATATTAATTTATTTTTCACTTTTGAGTGCCATTTGTGGTTTTCAAGTCGGTTTAGTTTTTTTAGAAAATTTCAAATTCAAATTCAAATTCAAATTGTTTATTGCTAGAATGTTGTATATACAAAGATGACAAATTAAAATAATTCCTAACATTCTACCATGACAATGGTGTGCAATATTAACATAATTTCAAATAACATAATCAAATTAAATTCAAATTGTTAGATTATTATAGGTTGATTTTAATTAATGTCAAAATGTCGTCAATAAAAATGTCAGTATTCAAAATTTTATGAAAAATGTAATAAAAATTAGATGTATATAAATTAAATAGTTATATTAATATTTCAACATTAATTAATTACAAAATTTATTCAATTAATTAATAATAATGCAGTACAATGAGTAATAATAATCAATTAATTAATAATTTGTCGTCGAAAAATTCTTGAAGGCTGTAATAACATTTAGAGATTAGGAAGTTCTTTAATTTTTTTATAAAAGTAGTATTTCCGAAGCCATGGTAGAGTCAGCTTTCGCATTTCTTTTCTGGGCCCGGAATGAGCAGACAATAGACACGCTTACCTTTTTTTAGTCATCATATCTTAAGTTACAATTTTTAACGTATTTAATTTAATTTGTATTACTTGTAATATGACGTTCAAAAGTGTTTGTGCCTATTTAATAAAAAAAGCATTTGACTTTTTTACTTTTACCCTTGGATTTATTTGCTTTTTTAAATAATAATAATAAATTTATTTATTTATTTCAGGCAATAATACTGTTAACAAATTAAAAAGTACCAGAGGCTCATAGAATATATACCGTACAGACTAGCTATATACAATTTATAAACACTAAAGCTACGATTAGGGAATTAACTTCGGCTTCGTCTCCCTGTGCGCCGGAATACTATGCCTTCGGGCCAAAACTCAGGAGCCAGGAACGTCTCTTTACACTTCGCTGGAAGCCGGAGCACGAAGGACTTAAAACTCGTCGTCCTCGTTGACTCCAACCTTGACAGCGACAACTGGTTCAGCTCCTAAATAAATGAAAATTGACACTTAACTATTTCATATTGGAGCAAGTGGCATAGTGAATCAGTATTGTGCATTTGCATTTAACCGTATCCAAGGAAAATTACAAATTCTAAGCAAATGACCTTTCTCTCGATCTGCAAACAATTCTATCTTATGCAGTGTTTGTCAGTGAGTCACGCCTGATAAGAAATGCGACGTATAGTTAGGTATACACATATGATGAGGCATTCCTTTTCCTCCAAGACCCATTAATTTCGAAAAATAAATTGTCCTACATTGATTCCTGTTTCCTCCACGACATAATAAAAAAAAAAAAAAGTCTTTATTGCTGTTGATGATTGAAAAATTGACAAACAATACAATTTTTACACTAATATAATTATATCTATTATTTAACTATCATTCTAAGCCTCCACGACATATTTAAATACAAATATTAAATATTATTTCATTCCTTTTTCCTCCAAAAGTTGTAAAGTACAGTCAGCTAAAAAAATCTTGAGGCGGCATTACTTATAATTTGTGCAGAAATATAAAAGCTGACCATTCTTGGTTCCATATGCTTGCTTCCATAGCATTCAGTGCATCACAAGATCTCGAATTTATATGTGATAAATTTGAACTGCGGCAATTCAAAAGTATGTTCAAAATTTGCTAAAAAATGTACTATACTTGATTATTATACTTACGAAGGGCATTGTAGCCAGCGAAGTTACTGGCCATATGAGACTTAATATCTGATGTGTCATGGTGATGAGCGCAATGTAGTACTATACAGTTCTTTTTACGATTAAAAGTTCTGGGTCACTGCGATTGTTATGAGCAGGCATGGCGCTTACCATCAGGCGAACGACTTGCTCGTCTCACTCCATAAAAAAACATACAAACTTTCGCATTTCTAATAGTTTGGTAGTGATGTGATTCATTTACATTTGTGTCTTTTTTCTTCCAGCAAAATGGGCCTCCTAGAGTTCGAGCAGTGGTCCAACCAACCGGACCTCTTTTCCGATCGCTCCCGGCTCTGCTCCCGTCTCGGGCTGACCCCCGGTCAAAGGCGCGTCTGCAGACGTCATAAGGAACACATGCCGGTCGTCAGCGCTGGCCTCAAGAACGGGATAGGGGAATGCCAGCATCAGTTCAGTGGGAGAAGGTGGAATTGTAGTGTTAATGACGATGGAACGGTGTTTGGACCACTGGGGTTGATTGGTAAGTCAGTTTTTATGGTATTGAGTAAATAACTACGCGCCGCGGCTTCACCCGCGGTTATCTGGGATCTTAAGTAGGTAGCCTATGTCCTTTTTTATATAACTGAATAACGAGACGAGCTGGTCGTTTGCCTGATGGTAAGCAAAACGCCAGCCCATAACAATAACCGCACCACTCAGAACTTTGTTTTGCAAAATCCTGCGCGGCGCTGTATTGCTACACTCGTCACCCTGAGAAAATTAGCTGTTCTGTTGAGTCTCATAATGCCCAGTAATTTCGCTGGCTACAATACCCTTCAAACCGGAACACAGTAATGCTTGCGCACTACTACTACTACTGCTTTCAAGATCTAAGTACCTACATACCAAATTTCATCTAAAAACGTTTAGTTATTTTTCCTTCATCCTCACAAACTTTCGCGTTTATATTATTAGTAGGAAGTAAGATAGTAGGCAGTCAGATAGAAAGTAGGAAGTAAGATGAGACGAACAAGTTCGCCTGATGGTAAGCACTTACCTGCCTACAATTGCAGTGCCACCCAGAACTTTTAATACCATTCGTTTTAGAAAGTATTTTTTTGATTCCGCATCAGTTTCGCATCAGAAAATCAAATCTGCGTTTTTAGATTTTTTTTAATGTACAGTCAGGCTACAATTTGTTTGTATCTTCTTAAGAAAACACTTAGAAAAAGTTTTTATGAATTTTCTCAAAGTTACGATTTGCTTTGATGGGTTACTTTGGGGTTAATATTCCTGATGGGAAACAGTGTCGATTAATTAAATTAAATTAATGCAATTTTTATTTCCTCCAAAATTCAACTGATGTTACCTAATAAGAAAACTTCCTCACGACAAAGGAAAAGTTATTCTGGAGGTCCCAAAATTTTATCACAGAGTACAAAAAATACTGTCAAAGAAGTCTTATTCATATGAATCAAAACTTATAGCTATCGGAATCATCGGATACGATAAAAACATCCTTTCATTACTCCGAACTATCGTAATATTATACGACTTTATTGTTTCCAAGATTATTCCAAGGACAAACAATACGACAATCAGATAAAATAAGAATACGTTCGCATACGTCGCGAAGACGTAGTGAGTAATAAAATTCGTAAGCACATTTTTTAGATACAAGTGGAAGTATTGTTTTGGTACTGGGAACATCGTAATTTTTTGGTATTTGTTTGCGAGATAGACGTGAGAGCGAGTGTGGCTC
The DNA here is from genome assembly GCA_951640565.1 of Petrophora chlorosata. Lineage (NCBI taxonomy): Eukaryota > Metazoa > Arthropoda > Insecta > Lepidoptera > Geometridae > Petrophora > Petrophora chlorosata. The sequence continues at coordinate 9,098,697 of OX621212.1, forward strand.
AGTGAGAACACTTGCGACTTTCGATCCGACGCATCTGAGTTCGAATCCCGCTGGCCTCGCTCTTCTGACTTTCTTAAGTTATGTCACATAATACTAAGGGACAGAAGCATCACTCCGCAAAGAAATTTAAACAAATAGCGACTCTTGCTATGACGCAATAAAGTTCAATTCAACTCGCGTAGCGCTGCATACCTACCAGTCATATTAACCTACAGAGCGCCTCTCTTTCTATCGCATAGCTCTAATCTCTTCTGACGCGGCACGTGTACCGACGCGCGACCCGCCGTCGGTGTCCGGCTATGTACTTGTAGCTTCGTAACTAGAGTGCGGAGTGCGCTAGGCCTGGTTATGTGCGGATTTAACACTTGCTCTATACGGTGAAAGAAACCGGCGAATCCAAGAATTTATCACAAAAGTTCGAGGACATGTGACATCCACCAACCCGCACTGGGCCAGCGTGGTGGATTATGGCCCATACTTTCTTTATGAGTGAAGGCCCATGTCCCAGCAGTGGGAACGTCATGGATCAAATATTAGAAGGTTATACATGTTTTTTTTTTTTTTTTTTTTTCTAATGAAGTTTCTTAATAAGACACCTCAAAAACATTACAATCTAGCCTAATAAGACTAATAAGTAATTTGAATTTAACTTAAGCTGCTAAGTAGAGTAAAACTAAGAATGTGTCCATTAACACTTTTCTTACTGTCTCTATTACGGCGAAGACACTATGTTCTTGTGTTCTTTATGGGTAGCACTATTATACTACAATACACTGTCACTTCACTACACTAACTCAAAAGGTTTTGTCCGTTTGAGTCTTCTCACTATGTCTGTGCTGTCAAGGAGCTGGATAGCCTCGACGTTCACGTGGTGATGAAGTCTCTGTTCATGAGCTTCGGCGAACTTTTTTATTACACTAGTGACGAGGTCCACTTTCAGGTCCCGATGGAGGTCGTCATTTCGAATGTACCACGGAGCATTAACAATACCCCGGAGTACTTTGTTTTGAAATCGTTGAATGATTGCTACGTTGCTTTGATTGGTACACCCCCACAGTTGGATACCATAAGTCCATATAGGCATGAGGACTTGTTTGTATAATAGTATTTTATTGTGCACTGACAACGTAGAATGCCTCCCAAGTAGCCAGTACATCTTCCTATAGCGAAGCTCTAACTCGTCGCGTTTCTTTTTGACATGTGCCTTCCAGCGAAGCTTTGCGTCTAGGGTCATGCCAAGATACTTGGCAGTATTTTCGTATGGTATTATCTTGTTATTGATGAACACCGGATGATAGTTTGGTCTCTTGTTCGTGAAATCTATGTGAATAGATTTCGATTCATTGAGTTTGATTCTCCATTTTTTGGTCCAATCAAAGATGGTGTTCATGGCTGTTTGAACCTTTTCCACAGCTTCCTCTTGAGTGACTCCTGTAGCCATGATAGCTGTGTCATCTGCAAAGGTTGCTATGGTATTGTTTTCTAATTCTGGAATATCACTAGTGTACAATAAGTACAGGACTGGACCTAAGACACTTCCCTGTGGTACTCCAGCTTTTATTTGCTTAAGTTCCGAATAAGCATCGTCTTGTCGCACTCTGAACATTCTCTTTGTAAGATAGGATTCTAAGAGGTCTGCAAACTGTTTTGGTAGCATATTTCTAAGTTTGTATACAAGGCCTTGATGCCACACCTTGTCAAATGCTTGTGCTACGTCCAAGAAGACAGTAGAACAAACATTCTTTTCTTCTAACGTTTTTTCGATTAAGTTGGTGATTCTGTGTACTTGGTCTATTGTAGAATGTTTCTCTCTAAATCCAAATTGATAATCTGGAATCAGGTTTTTTTCTTCTATAATTGGCTTTATACGTTTCAACAGAAGCTTTTCAAATAACTTTGACATTATTGGTAACAAAGAAATTGGCCTGTATGATGTAGTTTCATTAGGTGGTTTACCAGGTTTGGCTATCATTATGACTTCGGCAACTTTCCACATATTAGGTACGTATTGAAGTCTGAACGTGGCATTGATAAGGGTGGTGAGTTTAACTATGGCTTTACGTGGGAGGTTTTGCAAAACTTCTCCAGTAATAAGATCGAAACCAGGAGATTTCTTTCGGTTCAATTTTGCGACCTCGTTGTATACTTCTCTTGGCGTGACGAGTCTTATTTCTTTTTCACAATTCAATGTGTTATTTAATAAAGTGTCTGAGCTCCCTTCATTAGGTTGAAAGATTTGCTCCAGATGCTGTGCGAATCTAGAAGCCTTTTGTACATTATTGATAGCCCATGTTCCATTGGCGTCTTTTATTGGTGGGATCTGCATAATAGGCTTTTTTAGGTGTTTGGTCATTTTCCATAAAGAGTAATCTGTTGTACGATCACATGTTAGTTGACTTAAATTTGTATTCATTGCTTCATCATTAAACTTTTGAATATCTCTCTTAAGTTTTTTTGTTAGATTATTCAGCAGTTTTTTGTCCTGTGGAGCTCTGGTTGTGTGCCATTTTTGCCTCTGTTTCCGCTTCTCAGTTATTAGGTTTCTAATTTCTATTGGATAGCAGTTACTATGAATTCTTATTTTAATATCAGGTGTATTTTACCACGCACTCTGTTGAATATCTGCTATGAGTTTTTTTACGTCATCATCTAGCTGTTCTGGATTTTTCAATGGAACATTCAGATTAATCATAGAGTCTAGATCTAACTTGAAGCTTTCCCAGTCCGTGTTCTTATTTACCAAGGTGGGATTATTCTCCCTTTGGACGACAGTTTCACTTAGAGTCAATATTATAGGTGAGTGGTCCGAGCTCATATCATAGCCTTCCTCAATGTTAAGAAAGCTAGATGATATATTTTTATAAATGAAGAAATCTATAAGGTCTGGAATTTTTTGTGGATCGGTTGGCCAATAGGTAGGCTTTCCAGTCGATATAACACTGCATTTCATATCTTGGATAGCACACAATAGTTCCTTTCCTTTGGTTGTGGTAAGTCTAGAACCCCAGAAGGTGTTTTTTGCATTAAAATCGCCACCCAATAGGAATCTGTTACCAAGTCCTTTCAAGAAGCTTCTGTACTGATCAGCTTTCAGTGCATGTTTTGGTGGGCAGTAAATGGCTGATATGGTGATAGGATATCGTTTCGTTTTGACACAAATAGCTATAGCTTGTATGTGTTGTTCTTCAAATGTATGTACTTCATAATGGTAGATATTCTCCTTTATTATGACTGCGCTACCTCCTCTAGCAGTGTTATCGGGATGCAGTGCATGATAGGTTTTATATCCTTTGAGTTGGATGTATGATTCTCTGGTGAAGTGTGATTCGGATATAAGACACACATCAACATTTTCTGTAGTTAAGACCGCCTGTAGTTCATGCTGATGTTGAAGTAGCCCATTAGCATTCCATGCCATTATTTTTAGTGACTTAATCATTTATAATGTTTTGAGGTAGCTATTTTGGTGCTATTTTCAAGTTGTTTTAATCTTTCATCGAATGAGTTCATAAGTTGTAGGATCTTATTTAATTTAATATCCACGTCCGAGCTAGTTTGCTTAGGTGGTGGTTGGGATACTGGTCTCGGCTGAGCCCCTACTGTGATTTGTGCATATGAAACATTCTTTGTGACAGATTGTTTGGCACTAGGTGTTTTCACTTTGTTTGTATTTGAAGCCTGGCTGGTGGGAGCAGGAAGATTTTTCTTTATTTGTTTGTTTTTTATGGTTTGCAATTCTTTGGCTACTATGCATCCTCTGTAGTTAGCAGGATGTGGTTCGCCGCAGTGCACACACTTTGGTTTTGATTCTGCTGGTTTAGTACAGTCTCTAGTTAGATGTTTCCCGGTGCATTTCACGCACCTAGGCTCTTTTGAACAATATTTCTGTGTGTGTCCATATGCTTGACACCTTTTGCATTGTGGGATAAGCTTTGATGTTTTAACAGGTTGAATGTCTACTTTGCAGCCTAAAATAGACTTGATGCTGTAGATTTTGCTTATGTTTTCATCTTTTTGAAACGAAAGCATGAACATATTGAGCGGTTCCTTAGTCCTCCAGCTGAGTTTATTAACCGCATCTTGAATTTTATATCCTTTAAGTATTAGGTCTTCAGCTATTTTCTCAGGTAGGCACGAAGAATGCAGGTTTTTTGCCATCACCCTAATAGGTCTATCTTGTTTGTTCTCATAGGAATGCCAGAGACAGTTGTTTTGTAGCAACAGCTTGGTAATGGCCCTGTATGAGTCTTCGTTATTGGCGTTTATTTTGACGCTCTCTCCGTTCATCATCTTTACGATAAACGAATCTGTCGTTACGCTCGTCGAAAGAAGATCGTAAAACTTCTGGTAGTCTTTTACGTTTTCGACTACTATCGGTGGTGGAAGTGGTGGTTTTTTAACCTTCGGCTTTTCTTTAGGTGTTTGGCTGGAGTTTTCTCCTTGTATTGGGGAGAGTGACGTGTTCAATTTCCTCTTCTTCCTGCTTTTTTGACGCACCCACTCAGTTTCTCTCGCGAGATCTTCTTCGTCTGTCTCATATTGGACTGTTGCAGGAAGAACCTCGTTCCTAAGCGGTTTCTCCGGAGCACTACTGGTCTGCTCCCTCTTTTGGAGTTGTTCAATTTGACCTTTGAGTTCGTTTACTAAACTCTCCAGTCTTTTCCGTTCCATTTTTTCTTTCTCATAATGTTGGTAGAGTAAACGTTCAGTTTCCGTTTTAATCTCAATTTCACCAGACGAAGCCATAATTAAAAGTTATAGCTGCGCCTTAACAGTTGTTAACACTTATTATCTGGGTCATTGCGATGACCACGAAATACAGACGCGCGCGACGGTGACTACGGTACGCGGCGCGGCGTAGGTTGCAGCGTCAGCGCTTTACCCGAGCACGAACTAGGGCAAGAGCGCGAGACGCGACCTTTCTGTGCGGAAGTTGGACGATCACTGATTTTTTATTTATTTTTTTATAATGTCGTGTCACAAAATGACTCTATATTAACATTACAATCTAGCCTAATAAGGCTAATAAGTAATTTGAATTTAACTTAAACTGCTAAGTAGGGTAAAACTAAGAATGTGTCCATTAACACTTTTCTTATTGTCTCTATTAAGGCGAAGTCACTATGTTCTTGTGTTCTTTACAAGTAGCACTAACTTTACCACGACACACTGTCACTGCACTAAATTAACTCAAGAAACAAAACCTTTTGTTTTTTTATTTGAAAGCAGGTTTTATAGCATTGGTTCTAAGTTAGATGTTTTATCAAAGTATGTCAGGGATTTTTTTAAATTTAAAAATATTCTTTTTCATCTCACCTGATGTTAAGCGAGGATGTGGCAGAAGTTGAGACACGTAGATCTAGAAGATACCTATTCACTCTCGCCTTGAAGATACCCAAATTATAGTTGTTAGGAAACAGACGGCAGAGTTCCATTCCTTAGCAGTACGCACTATTAAACGTGGAACCTATTTTGAACTATAAATTCTAGCTCATCTCCAAAAGTTTAAGTTTGCAAAGGAACATTCCCATATTTCAGCTGAAAACGAAGTGTTGAAACTGAAGCACTAAATCCTTGTAGCCGTCTGCGAGGTGACACCCGAAGATTTATGGTGACAGACCGACGGACTCTTCCTAGTCTAGAGTTCTAGATAAAACAAAGTGCTTGATTAAAGTAGGTACTTGTATAGCCTACTATTATCTATTCTGTGGCATATTCTTTATTGTTTTTAATACATTATTTATTTGATTCTAATTTATTTTATTTGAGCTTACCCGATATTGAATTTGTAATTCGACTGACCGTATATTGCAATTGATTTTAATGGGTTTTTGATTGCCTGAAAATAAATTAATTTTAATTAATTAATAAAATCGTATATTTCCGAGAAAAATACCTTTGAGTAATTTGTAACGCATGATGAGCGTAAGTTCTGTGTTTGCAAAGATGTTTTTTTAAAGTCAGTTCTTTTACAAGCTACCGAGTGAAATCTGTGTCTTATGTTTTTATTATCTGTGACAAATAGGTAGCTCATTATGTTAACTAGCGACCGACCCTGGCTTCGCACGGATGCAATTTATTAATATTGTGTCATTTTTTGACAACTTGATTATAAATCGCTGAATTTTCTCTGCTATACAAAAATAAATTAGAATGTATTGTACATATTAACCTTCCGTAATAGATGGACCAATAATACTAGTAAAAAGTTCTCTTAACGACAGTGAAAACTGTATCAAAATCCATTGTGTGGTTTAGAAGAAGTCAGCGGGGTAACAGAAATAAGGACCCGAGTTTGTTTTATAATACTTAGAGATATTTATAATTCCAAACACCTACCACAGGGCTTACCATCGTAGCCACGTGGGCCGACCGCTTTGCCCGACAGATAGGGGATCGGACAGTAATCGAGAAAAAATCTAAAATGTAGTAAGAACAAATGTTCGTCGAACCAGAAGGATCAGTCAATCAATATTTTTGTGAAATAATAATGATTTATATTTTTAAATCAATAAATAATTCTGACATTTTAAATCTGTTCTTCATCTCAAACGAAACAACAATCACAGCGCATGACGTCATTTGTAGGCGTAAGTGAGTCAAGCTTGTGTTTAATTTACGTTTTTGCTTTTCATTAAATGTTTTCATCGGTGCACTCAGTGTGTTTTATAAAATCTATAATGGGGAATGTTCTGAGGAACTATTTGATCTCATTCCTCCATCACGGTTTTATTACCGCACTACCCGACATCGTGCGAAAGCCCATCCGCATACCATAGATCTATGGAAATCGCATACTGTCCGATTCTCCAGATCTTTCTTGCCGCACACCTGCAAAATATGGAATGGGCTACCGCCCGAGGTTTTTCCGCAGAGCTATAACATGGGGTACTTTAAAAGAAGGGTGAAAAGGGTCCTTAAAGGTAGGCAACGCACCAGTAATGCCCCGAGTGTTGCAGGTGTCCATAGGCGACGGTAACCGCTTACCATCCAGGCGGGCCGTCTGCTTGTTTGACTACCTAGTCATAAAAAAAAAAAAAAAAAAATGTATTTTTGCAATTTTTTTCGTTCCCTTACTACAATATAGTCCCCAATCTTCACAAAACGTATTAGAATCTCTTTCCAAGTTTTATTTTGAAGAGTTTGTCGTTTTCTACCTACATATGACATCACAAGTTTTGTGGTGATCTTTTGCGCGGCAATATTTGAAACATAATATTTAAACATAGTTTTAGGTACTTTTAGAGCGTTATTTATTTAAAATACTATTTTTCATGGCTAGATATATTCATTGTAGTTTATTTAAAACACTTTCTGAAAAGTTGTCCGATCCCCTATTGGACATTTCTTGTTTTACATCGAGACTGATGAAAGATCTGTGACGGTGTGACCGGATGATAAATAGATAGACTCGTGGTAGGTCTCTCGGGTGCGGGAGGCAGTCTGGGTAGGTACGACAGCTTTGCCAGTTATTCTGCCGCCAATTCATTCCGCCGTATTATTGCGTTCCGGTTTGAAAGACGTTGTAGCCAGCGAAATTACTGGGCATATGAGACTTAATATCTGATGTCTCGGGGTGAAGAGCGCAATGCAGCGCTACGCAGTGCTTTTTATGGTATTAGAAGTTCTGGGTGGCACTGCAATTGTTATGGGCAGGCGTGGCGCTTACCATCAGGCGAACGACTTACTCGTCTCATCACTCAGTACCATAAAAAAAAGATATACATTTTAATATTTGCAACCTTAAAATGGTGTTACTGAAGGTTGTAACAATTTTTGTATTTGTCTGCAGCGTCCCGAGAGACCGCATTCACCTACGCTATCACAGCAGCTGGAGTCTCTCTCTCAGTCTCCAGAGCCTGTCGTGACGGTCGCCTGTCCAGCTGTTCGTGCAGTAGGGCTCCAAGACCCAAGCACCTGCACAACGAGTGGGTGTGGGGTGGCTGCGGCGATAATCTGGAGTACGGATACAAGTGAGTTTAGATTAGATTAGATTAGATAACTCTTTATTAGTTTACATATTTCTCTACCACAACCCGTCCTTAATTGTAATAACAACAGCTATACGGCATAGACATTAATTTTAGCATTCGCGAATACAAATTCCAGACTGTAAATAAATAAAACGAAATACAGACTCCGTGTTTACTGGAATGCCAACTATCCCGCTTCTACGAAACGTTTGCAAAATACCTAAACTAAGCTACTACTAGAAACATCTCCAAAGACTCATATTCTCCGGGTACATTAAACTATGTTCTACTACAACCTACTACAGCCAGTACCTAGAATTCTAGTAGAAAATCTATAAACAGCTCCTTGCGTCTCCTGCTCTCCTGATACGAAATTATTATTTTATTTAAATTCTTGCCAAGTTGCCAAGGATGGCGACGCGCTTGGCCAGTTCCCATGGTAACGAAGCTCATAGCATCAATCTCTTCACAAGTTGTGGGCGCCTAGTACTTTTCCCCCACTTTATCGAAATTTTCCCCGCGAAAAGCGGAAGATATTTCGATCGGTTTCAATCTGTTTCAATAAACGTTTTCCTATAAAATTCATTCTTCTTGTTTTCTTTCAAAGTTAGAACAAATCGATATATAATCAATATCTTGTTGCATTTTTTAGTCAAATGACTGAAACAAATGAAGGATATCGTTAATTTAGCAAAAATTATCCTAAAATATTATGTTTAGATCTCATTAGCTCATTGTCCTATTTATTATAGGTATCGGGAGGTTTACCTGAAAAATTGAAATGTCACCTGAAAAGTTTCAGGTAAAGCTCACCTGTTTCTCCTCGCAACTTTATACCAGGCGAACAGAACAGCAGTGAAGGTAACTTTACCTGTGTTAACTTACACAACATTTTTCTAATGACAGGTGCTTTCCCAGGTAGTGTGCTTTTGGAAAATACAATGCAAATGTGTGTATAAATCCTGATTTTACTGGGTTATTGTCTAAAATATATCTGCCCTCTTTTAACTTAAGTGCAATCTTTGATTTGAAAAGAGATGGAAAATGGTGAGCGTGTTTGGTTTTGTTTGCATGTGTTGCCGTTTTCCGGCTACCCCAACCCTCATCGTATATCAAAGGGGAGTTGTTCTTGTCCTATTCTATTTTGGGTGGCGTAACAGAGAGAAAGAATAAAGATAGCTCTGTCGTTTAAATTTGTGAACGTAACACAAATATTATTTTTTATTACTTATTTTTAGGTATAGTGTGAAAGGAAAACTATTCTCGATAATATTTATATAGCTTTTCTCTGCACCTGAGTAATAAGTGACGGGTAGGCAGATATTTTCTTACTACCTCATGCTAAAATATATATCGACACATATAAACTTTTGTGTTTGTATGTGTGCCATTAAAATTTTGAAGAATAAGCCTGTGTGCGTGAAAGAAGACCTTTTTACGATGAATGGCCTTTCCCAGCTTTTCTCTCACGCACACAACTGAACATTTTCAAATATACGTTCTTTGCTCATGTGTGTATTGTATACTTACCTGAAATTTCAATCCCCGTGAGCCCCCGTGGGAAAGGTAGAGTTAACTCCTACCGTTTCCTTAAATCCTAGTACTCAGGTGAGACGTAAGACAGGTGAAAAATCCACCTGCACTCTTCAGTGTGCTTAGGTGAGGAAAAAGGCGAACCGTGAAACCTGAAAAGGCGTTTCAGAGGTGTTCCATCTAATTAGGCAGAATAATATTTGATTGAGAAATAGTTTTGTAAACTTAAAGCATGTTGAGCAGTATGCAAAACTTTTGTGACGATTAATGATTAGAATTATAGGTGTTTTATTAATTTCTTATTTATAAGTCAGTTCATTAGAATATTAATCATTAACTCATTGAGTAAAGAAATCCCCGTTCAGAATAAATTTCTTGAGTGCCTCAAATGCTCGCTCTTAACCAAAAAAAAACTTTCTCCCACTTCTGAAAACTACCATTGTTATTGACAAAGAGACTTTTTTAAATTGACGCTTTCCCTTGTTACCGGAAGTTCCCCCTTATTAATTTAGCTGTCAGTGGGTCTTCACGGTTGTCAAAGCATGGCTTACGACAGGTTCAGTACCAGGCGCCCAGAAGTGAATAGGAGTGCGGAAGTAAAAGGTTTCGCGGCTACTACGGCTGTAGCACGGTTCATGAAAGGTGGCGTAAAAATGAAGGTATATTTCTAAAACGAAATCAGTTTTAAAATCAATCTTTTATTTTGTAACTACATGTACGTAAAATTAGAATATTAACAGAATTACTATATTGACGTGCATGAGTGTATTTGGTGCATATTTTACTTATTAATTAACTATTTGCCTTTATTTCACTATCACCGACATCTTAAGCAGCAGCAGTGACAACGTTGGGTGATAATGATGAACGTCCAAAATGTGGAAATCGCGAGGTCTAAGTTTGGAACAAAAACGAACCACGAGTATAAGTATGTACATTGAATAATTTTACGGTCGTATTGATTTAAGTTTTGTCTATTACTCTATTTTGATTATAAAATTTATATACTTTGTCTCCACTACTACCGGACCGTGTGACCCACCCCCTGACGTCACTGCAGTCTACGTCGTAGCAGCCGTAGCACCGTAGCACCGTAGACAACCTCCTTCACAGCTATGCTACCCGGGGATCTTTTCACGTACTGAAAGGGTTAGTCGCCTGAAAACTGAAGGGTTGCATGGGGCTAGTTTTTCTTAAAACATACGGAAAATTTTTGGAAAATTTTCTTAATTTCTTTTTGTCCCATCACGAAAGCCGCTTATGTTCGTTACTCGTCCTTTCTCTCTATTCAAAGGTTGTCTGAAAGAGATCGCTTTAAGCTTTAAGACGCTAAACCACTTACGAATTTTTTATTTAAATTTGAATAGTAAATTATTTGAAAAATTCGTACTACGGCAACTATTGTCACACTTTAACGGACACAGAATATTGAACGAGAATCAGTTCGGTTTCACGAAAAGCAGATCAGCAACAGATGCCGGGGTGCATTGAGTTACCCATGTGCTTGAAGCTTGGGAGAGTTCACAGGATGCCATTGGAGTTTTTTGTGACCTCTCCAATGCTTTTGACTGCGTAGAGCACAGTACTCTAATTCGTAAACTCCACCACTACGGAATTCGTGGAACTGCTCTGAATCTTGTAGAGTCCTACCAAACTGCAGCAAAAAGTTAGTATAAATGGCGTCACTTCATCTTGATCTTTAATCAAAATGTGTACCACAGGGTTCCATTTTAGGGCCGTTCTTGTTCTTAGTGTACGTAAATGACTTACTTACCTTTTGTGGTGAAAGACCTTCCAGACATTGTACTTTTTGCGGATGATACATCGATAATATTTAAGGTAGATAGGAAGGATAGTGAACTAGTACACGTAAATAATGTATTAGAGATTGTTTCAAATTGGTTCGCTACCAACAACTTGTTGTTAAACGCGAAAATGACGAAATGTTTAATGTTCTCTTTGCCTAATGTTAGACATGTAGAGCCAAACGTACTTAATAGTGATAAACTCAACACAGACAAGGCGACGGTATTCCTAGGTATAGGCATAGACTCTAAGTTGCAATGGGCCTCATATCGATGCTCTATCAGGAAAACTTAGTTCTGCTGCATACGCGGCTAGTAAAATTAGGCAATTAACGGATATAGCTACGGCTCGGTTAGTTTACTTTGCATACTTCCACAGCTTAATGTCATATGGCATTTTGCTGTGGGGGTCTGCCGCGGATATAGAAGCAATTTTTTTTATTTATGAGTTGGGTCCTCGCGAATCATTAAGAGAAGTCTTTAAACAAATTAATGTATTAACTTTACCTTCTCTGTATATTTATGAAAATATAATGTATGTTTGTAAAATTCTGCACAAATTCAAGGTGAATAGTAACCACTACAACATAAACACTGGAAATAAGGATAGAATTGCAGTATCTAGGTTTAGACTGAGTAAAACGAATAAGTCCTTCATGGGCAATTGTGTACATTTTTACAATAAAATTCCAAAATGTATAATGGAGCTCACAGAAAGTAGATTCAAATTGAGTGTGAAAAATATTCTAATGAAAAAAGCATACTACACAGTTAGTAATTTCATAGAAGACAAAGATGAATGGAACATTCCGCTTCTGCCAAGTAGCCAACTGGCACATAAGATATTGTCAAAAACAAACAAAATATTGTAACAAAAGTTCTAAAAAATATGCCCCTCAGTTTCTTGCCCTATCGTCCGAGTTGTGGTTCTTTTCCGATTCGGTGGTAGAGTCATTGTAATAATTGACATAAGTGCGTCTGTGATGACAAAATTGAAATAAAGAACTTTTGAATTGAATTATCAGCTGGATCCGCCTGGTACCTCTGAATGTATAAATTTACTGTATGATTAATACCAAATTATTCTTATCATACTAAATTACATCACACCACTTAATATTACAAATGCAAAAGTTTTATTTTTTAACGGGCAAATATTATTATTATTATTTATTATTATTATTATTTAATTCTTTATTGCACTATTACAAGTAATGTACAAAAGGAGAACTTAATGCTAAAGCATTTTCTACCAGTTATCCAGTGATGGTAAAAGAGCCCTACAAAGCGTGCATCAAAAATGAATAAGAAAAAAAAAAAAAACTAACAGTAAAACAAAATAAATATCATAATACATATTATCGTAAAATATATAACAGTAAAACACACTACATATATAATCCAAAACTAAAATACATAGAAATGAATACTTATATAAATAAATACTTATTATTCATAGAAGGATACTCTATACTTACATAGATACAACATAACATTAAATAAACAATAGAACATGAAGATCAATGTAACGGCTTACTCACTTTTTTAAGGTAGAATTCTCGAACCAAACGTTTGAATATTTCCCTTGAGGGTGCTTTCCTTACAACGGGTGGGAGTTGGTTCCACAGACGTACTGCTACAACTCGAAAGGAGTCATCCACAAAAGAAGTACTGTGAACGGGTGTAGAAAGCAATAGAGCGTCAGCGGAGCGGAGATTTAATTCATGGGTATCGGCAATGAAGCAAAATTCTTTTTTTAAATAGTCAGGGGCAAAACGATCTTTTAAAATGGAAAAGAGCAGACCCAGTATCCTACAGTTCCTCCTTTCACGAATAGGGAGCCATTTGAGTTTCTTCCTGTACTCCGAAACATGATCGTACTTACGTAGTCCATAAATAAAGCGGATACCTGCATTGAGTAGACGATCAAGTTTATTGAGTAGATCTTCGTTAAGGTCTAGGTAACATACGTCGGCGTAATCCAAGACAGGTAAAAGAAGAGAATTGACTAAAGTTATTTTAGTTTTGATTGGAAGAAAGTTCTTGAGGCGTAAAATAGAATGAAAGGAGGCGAAAAACCTTCTGGAAACCTCCTTCACTTGAGCGGCCCAGCTTAGGTTAGAGTCAAAGAGAATGCCTAAATTTTTAACGATTGGAGTGAACGGTATTTCACATTCATTATAACGCAATGGGGCTAGATTGGAGTTATCGATCTTTAAAAGCTGCCGGTTGCTGCCGATGATGATTGCTTGGCATTTGTTGGGGTTAACTTGAATACCATAACGCTTTGACCAGGAAAGCAGCTGAGAAAGGTCACTATTTAGGGTGGAAATCGTGGAAGATAAATTTTCGACACTAGTATGATGGTAAAGCTGCAGATCATCAGCATAAAAGTGATAGTTACACTGAAGACACCTAGACAGGATATTGATGAAAATCGAGAAAAGTAGCGGAGATAGAATTCCTCCTTGTGGAACACCGGCATCCAATTCACACCAGTCAGAGAAAGTCTGACCACTGCGAACAGCCTGCCGCCGACCTTTAAGGTAAGAGGAAAACCAGGTCACAGCAGCATAAGAGAAGTTTAGCTGGTGAAGAATTGCAAGTAGAAGGTCATGATCCACTACATTGAACGCGTTACAAGGACTGTGACCTGTTTGTGTTCCATACTTTTCCTGATATCCTCAGTTACCTTGAGTAGGGCAGTGGTAGTGCTGTGGCCCAGTCTAAAGCCGGACTGAAATGGGTTGAGAAGAGCTGATTTGGACAGGTATTCAGTAACTTGTTTGCAGACAACAGATTCGATGATTTTTGAAAGAAATGGAAGAATTGATATAGGACGAAACTGACTATGGAGAAGAGGGTTAGGGACTTTAGGTAAGGGCAAGACATAGGCTCTGCGCCATTGGTCAGGAAACTGTCCTGATGCAAGCGAGTTGTTGACAATATGGGTTATAGCTGGTAGAATATAATTTAAAATGTACATGATCATAATACGCCCAATGTCGTCACTACCAATTGCTTTAGACCTCAGTGACAGAACAGTTTTTTTGATGGTGTCTTGGCTAACAGCAGAAAAGTCAAACGCAGCTAGGCTAGAACGGCACATGTTTTGAATTTCCACCAAAGTAGCGTCTTTACTTGATCGGTCCATATATATTAAATATATTAAATCATTTATATCAGATAAAAATCCAATCCATGTATATTAAATCATTTATATCAGATAAAAATCCAATTAAACATTATGTCAAACAATTAAACTAAACTACATAAAATATGCCTTTTTAATTACTTTATTAATTTGTATATTACAATTTCAGATGAGAATATTTTCTTGTTTCATACTTTTTAGAGCGTGATTTTTCAGTAGTTGGGTTGTGGACTTGTAGATTTTGAACTTAAATTTTATTAAACAACAAACTGCATGTGACAACAATCATCACCTGCCACCCGAAGGCGAACACAAAAACCATACAATATTTAACGCCTGTCTAGAGCCAATAACTCAGATAAAGTTGGCTGTCTACTCGAAGGCCAATAAGGAAAAGTTGAAATGAATTTACATACCATTTTTATATTTTTTTATACTTCTTTCCCAGACATAAAAAGTTTGTCGAAGGCGTTTTTCCCGATCCGTACCCCTAGTCTGAGTTTTGCTTAAAAATCCGTGACAGGCGAGTAGAGCTCTCGAACTCGGTTTTAGTGTTTAGATAAGTGAAACCCTCACTCTAGTCTCAGTCCTACTCTAGTCTCACCCTTTTTCACCGCGAAATGGCCAAGTGTAGGGCGAATTACGAATCGAAGGCAAATTCGATTCGCATTTCGACCGCCGAACTGTCAAAATTAGTACTCAGACTCGCGTTTTTAAAATAGTCCGTTAAAAAATCGAAAATCGAGTCCACTATTTAAACGTATCGTGGATAGTCATAACTCACGGTTTCTCTAAGAACTTAGACTCGCGTCTAGAGCTTCGCAAATCGTCCGCCAGGGGCGCTTTTTGTTAAACCATACAAAAACTGATTCGCTATTCGATTTCACGTTTCATGTGAAACAGTGAAACAAACTCAGACTAGACCTACCGGGCTAAACCCGCTGCCACTGTCTTTTTTCTCCTAACGTCAAAACATCCTACCAGGAAATAATGAAACCTAAGAGCTAAGAAAAACACTGAAAAATATCCCTGAAACGCAAAGCTGAAAAGTCTGGTATACAAACATATTATTTTCAGGTAATGAAAACAGATGAAAACGTTTCAGTGTCATTAATTTTCACAAAATCATGGAATTTTCTGCATATTTCGTAGCGGGGTGACCAAGGCAGCATGACTTGAAAGAGAATGGAGAAGAAAGGTTCTACGCCTACGCGGCCTAGGCTTGTCTTTATTCTGCTACGTCACGTCTTTGACGCGACTGTACTAGGCGTTCATGAATTATGAAGAGCTTACAAAGAATGTTAGGAATCTGAAATCGACAGCTCACAAAAGCCTCACAAACTTGAGATTTCACTGGGGAAACCTTTGCTTCCAAAACCTTAAAAGTAAGCTGAAATTGTATTCTGTAAATTCAGTTTCATCAATGGTCATTTCTATAATTATTTTGATAACTGATACAAACACTGAGTCAAGTGAGTTCCCAGGTACACTGTTTTATATATATATATTGAACAAGCGAAGCGAGGTCTCCAGATCTCGTCTACTACTGGGACAAATCAATGTTCGTATGTTGTATGATATATAACTTGCGAACTAATGATCCAATCTTTATAAAAATTTGTTAGTTTATCAAAATATATTTTTTGTTAACTAATTAAATTGTTGCTACCATTGTGCCAAATTTTAAATAGATAGGATTTACAGTACGCAAGCTATATCAGTACGCCGATTTGTCCTAGTAAACTCGGATTACTTACTTGACTCGGTCAAATATTCAATCAGCTTTCCTTTGAGTTTTCCTTACCTCGAAAGCTTTATAAAAATACAAGCTTTACTCACTAGGACTTCATAACCTAAACGCAGGTAGAAAATTCCAAACAAAAAATCCCATAATAGTTCGTTAGTGTGAAATAAGCAAAGCGTAGGAGGAGCTTAGTTTTCACTCACACATAGAAAGAGAAAATGTAGGAGGAGCTTTTTTAACTTTTTTGCGTCGAACTTTAAAAAAGCTTTTCCGGCATCCCGCTTTGAATTTTCTCTACCAGGGCCGCACGAATTGAAGGAGCTTGAGAATTCGAGGAATGTGAATAAAGAAATTGGAGAATTCCTCCTCGAGGAGAGTTCCTTTCCTTCATAAAGAAGGTTTTCCCGCATTTGGGTATTTTTGTACCAGGGTGGCATAAAAGAGAGGTGGTCGTGAAGAATGTAGGATATTCTTGGAATGTTCCTCACGTTTGTTTGGGAAACGGGTTGAAATATTTGTGAGACTGTTTGAATCAAATTGAATGTGAACTTTATTTAAAATAGGGAAGCTGTTTCTACAAAAGCCTTTCAAACGCATATCTAAAGTGTAAAATAAAATGACATTTATTTTGACTATTGTATGGTTACACAATCTACGTTTTGAATACATTGGGCTTCTAATTTCTGATTTTACAATAATAATTTTAATGACATTAACCATTAACAATAAAGCAAGGCTATCTATAGGCCTTTAACGGTCTATGGGTTGTCCAATTGCTTTTCCTTGTAAGTAGTTAGTTTAGTTTTAGTAAGTAGAGTGTAGAGTTGTTTTCAATAATAAAGGCATCGCCCTTTAAAAAAACCATTAACATAAACCAAATTACAAGTGACAGATATATCTACTAGGTACGTATTGCTCAGCAAAATCCAAGTCGTTCGGGCACAGAAAATAATTCAAAAGTTTCGAGTAACTTTATCTGAGTTGAAAAAGCATAAATAATGTTACGGCTCGGGCATTATGTCATATTTTCGTTCGGAAAAGCGTTGCGTCATTTCGCCTAGTCTGTATCCGCCTTATCCCGGGATAACCCGGGTTAGTCGAGTTAAAACCGGTTACCACCGAGTTAAGCTACCAGGCGATCATAGATACGAGGTGGTTGTTAATCCGCCACCCGGATATTCGTAGCCGCGCACAGAAAAGTTTTGTCCCAGATTTCCAAACATATTGCCAGCATTTGATTTCAAATCAAGACCTCTCAGAGATTAATGCCACACCCGGGTGAAACAGTGCTATTGTCCTTTTCATAGATCCATGGTCCTTCTATTACTCGATACAATTGTTTAAAAAAAATTTGGTTTATGAGTAGGTATTTAATTTTAGCGTCGGGTACCAAATTTACGCGTATAAGTACAAAGGAGGAGGTACAATACACAAAAAAAAAGTAGGTACACGATAAAATATTTCCATGTCATTGTTATAGGTATTGCGAGTATGTAAGCGCTCTTACAAAATGACTTTGTAGTAATGTGAAGTCCTCCTTATGACCAGTACCAGGAGTAAAGCGAATCCAAGTTACAACAGGTTAAACTTTTCACCCTCCTTTATTCTGTTTTTCTATTATACACTCAAACATTGGGAAATAAGGTATAATTTCTTTTGGTTTGTTGAAGTGCTACGAATCGATAAACCTACCCTCGTAGTGACGTAGCGGTGGGCGTAGCTTCGTAGCTAGTAATAACTGGTAAGTAATCTATGTATCGTAGCTGTTGTTTCCTGTCCTTGTCTTTAGGTCTCTCTCTAAAGCTTCCCACGATTGATACTATTTTATATTCTGTGACGAAAGTTCGGGAAAAGTAAAGCTAGTGCTTTTAGATATTCTGTGGTAAAGCCGAAGATATAGGCCGACTTAAACTCTTTTCGATAATAAAAAGTAATAACAAAAAGTTTTTAGCGCGATTAAGTCTCGTTTTATTATCATAGACTATGTATTCGAACCGCGAAAGTTTGAAAATTACAACTGTTTTCGAACTTATATAATGTTTCTAACAAATTTACTAACTTTTCTAACAAAGATTGCTACGAACTTCTAGTCTTAAGTTAATTAATGACCATATGCGCTGGTGGAGAAGAAGCTGACAAGTCTCGAACACAGACGGAAAGTTGGGTGTCTGTCGCTTTTTTATCGACTGCACTTCGGGGAATGTGCCCAGGAATTGCACGATCTGATTCCTTCTTCGCCCTTCCACCTTAGGACTTCCAGGCAGGGAGAGTCGTTTCACCCGTACGTCGTTAATATTCCACCTATCCGTACTAAGCGTTTCGCAGATTCCTTTATCATGCAAACTGCTAAGGAGTGGAACGCTCTGCCACCGTCTTTGTTCCCAAACGGATACAACTTGTGTCTCTTTAAGTATAGAGTGAATAGGCATCTCATGGGCAAGCATGTTCCATCTTAGGCCGCATCTTCGCTTTCCATCAGGCGAGATGACGATAACTAACTTTTGCGGCAAGCGCTGTACCTTATACTGCTGCCAGGCGGTAGTGCCAGCATTACTGTGTTCCGGTTACAACATGAGACTTAATAGCGATATCAGAGTGACGAGCGCAGTGCAGTGCCGTGAAGGATTGTGCATACCAATGTTCTGGGTGGTGCTACAACTGTTATAGGCAGGCCTGTTGCTTACCTTCGGGTGAACGACCTACAGGGCAATCGTGTAACTCCAACACCGATCCTGATCGCTTGCAATTTTAAATTTGGAAGACGTTAGCATCTTTCAAACTTCAATATCCATTATTTTTAGCGATCGTGATTGGGCTAGGGATTGGAACGCGGACTTCGAGTAGAAAAGTTCGACAATACCACAGACAAATACCGATCACAAGACATGTTGGAAAGCGATCGGGAAGCGTAAATTACATAAAAAATAATAACACAGATAATAATACGTAATATAATAATACGAAATGACATAAAAAAGATTGGCCTAAACAAACTTAAACTTATATACTCATCAGCCCATTACGTTCCCACTGCTGGGACTCAGGCCTTCCCTTGTAGAGAGAGTGTGGGCCATAATCCACTACGCTGGCCCAGTGCGGGTTGGTGGATGTCACATGTCTTTGAATTTTTGTGATAAATTCTTAGACATGCCGGTTTCCTCACGATGTTTTCCTTCACCGTTTTTAGAACGAGTGTTAAATCCGCACATAACTTAAGAAAGTCAGTGGTGCGGGGCCAGTGGGATTCGAACTCGGATGCGTCGGATCGAAAGTCGCACGTACTCCCACTGAGCCACACTCGCTCATAAAAAAAACTTATATACTTATACTTAAAAGAGCGAGTGTGGCCAAAGAGCGAGTGTGGCTCAGTGGGAGCTCGTGCGGCTTTCGATCCGACGCACCCGAGTTCGAATCCCGCTGGCCCCGCACCACTGACTTTCTTAAATTATGTGCGGATTTAACACTCGCTCCAAAAACGGTGAAGGAAAACATCGTGACGAAACCGGCATGTCCACGAATTGATCACAAAAATTCAAGGACATGTCGCACCTTCGGTGCAACAAAGTCGCAAATAGCCAAAACTGCAAAATTGAGTTAAGTATGCCAAATTGTCTTAGAGCCATGCCTATATCGGGGCAACAAAAACACCCGTGAAAGTATCGCAAAAATCTACTAAATGGCGCGAGTGCCTTTGTGGTTATTGGTGCATTTTTCCATTCGTTTTGGACCAACAAAGTTTGATTAGACAGTTGTGCCCCCGCGCTTGCGAGATTATAACGTGCGTTGCAGCTAAAGCGACACAAATGATGTAGACGAGTGCAAAAAACCTGACTGAAATGCCTAAAGCATAACTCATTTAACTAAATAATTCCTGGTGCAACAAAGTCACAATTCAGGACACTTTTTTTGTTTTGCGATTTATTAAAATAATTTTAGTAATTTGAATTAAACTTTTGACATGAAACTATAGAAAACACAATAAAGCATCAATTTTATAAAGATTTTATACCTACTACAATTAGGCATCCAGTAATAAGGCAATAAATGCGAAAAAAATCTTCAAAGTCCTCTCCTGTAAAATTCAAAACTGAGCTGTTGTGACTTTGTTGCACCGAAGGTGCGATGTGTTATCCACCAACCCGCACTGGGCCAGCGTGGTGGAATATGGCCCATTCACTCTCTATGAGAGAAGACCCGTGTCCCAGCAGTGGGAACGTGATGGGCTGATGATGTTATATACTTAGGGGACGAGAGCTCTAAGCGAAATTACTGGGCCTATATGATGAAACTTAATATCTGATGTCTCGGTGCTATTAACGTTATTAAAGTTCTGGGTGACACAGCAATTGTTATGGGCAGGCGTGGCGCTTACCATCAGGCCGACGACATGCTCGTCTCATCACGCAGTTACATAAAAAAAATTAACACCATTGATCGAGCATCTCAACGACTAGGTATTCAGAAATATGCAGGAGTACTTCAAACTCTGTTCTTCGCAGATTCACGGAGAGTTTCGTTGACATCCGCGAGCGGGAGCGGAAGGTGAAGCGAGGCAGCCGCGAGCAGGGCCGTCAGCTGATGAACAGACATAACAACGAAGCTGGTAGACGGGTGAGTGACTTCTGCTCTTTTCATCGTCTAGGGAGATGAGCTTGAGAGTTAGTATGACGATGAGTATGGGAATTGGGATTTGGATTTGAATGAAGATGTTATTATTATTCTTCATTTAAGAGGATATGGCACAGCCGCGGCCAGCGAGCACTAGGTATTTGAATAATGGCATACGGTCTTGCAGAAAATGCGTAAATTAAATTAAATAAATTAACTAAATAATAATAATAATAATTTAACTAAATTCGTATCAAAAATTTGAAGTTGTCAGATTTTTGTTTAAAATTTGCGTTTCGGGAGAAAACGTTTCTACCACACTAAATCTCAACCAAATTTGGTAATTTTGGTCTCAATTTCTTAAGTGGAGAATAAACTTAGTTTGTAGGTTTTCTTTTTTCTAAGTTTATGTCTATTTTTAAAGTTAACAGCTTTCAAACTTAAAAAAAATCGACTAAGTTTCGAGTTTTTTTGGGTATTTATTGGCTATTTATTCAAATTCTATAGGAATTATCGAAAAAATAAAAACCTACAAACCTCAATAATGATAACATCTCTTACATGTCCAAATTTTATCGAATTTAGGTAATGTTTAGGGGTAGAAAAACGTTTTCTCTTTTTGTATGAAAATTTTAGCGTGCCGTTCCCTCTTATTGTATATAATACTACATATAATAATAATGTAACGAAATTGCCTTGTCTTATCCTCGATTTATGTTATTTGCACCACGTTTTTATCAAGTCATTTTCTTGTCTGTCTGTCGTTCCGGGTGGAATCTTGCAACTCAAATTTCGAGCACTCCCCGATTAACATGAACGCTGAAACTTTCAGGGTAGCTCACAACTCGATGACAGTGAACTCTAAATCCATTTATTAGCATGCAATGCCGACCTAACCTCAAAAGGCGCATAAAATTTTAAAACACACACACACACACACAACTTTGACAGTCTTCACAGCTATGCCAGTTCTTCTACCGCCAAGCAGTAATGCGCAAACATTACTGTGTTCCGGTTGGAAGGGCATTGTAGCCAGCGAAATTACTGGGCATTATGAGACTTAACAGCTAATTGTCTCAGGGTGACGAGCGCAGTGCAGCGCCGCGCAGGATATTGCAAAACAAAGTTCTGGGTGGTGCTGTTACTGTTATGGGCTATGTAGCGTATTGCTTATCATTAGGTGAACGACCAGCTCATCTTGTAACTCAAGAAAATAAAATAAAAAAATTAAAAAAATAATAGATAAAAAAAGATAAAATATATTGAAAAAAGAAAAAGAAACGCAAAAAAAGGTACAATCAATAAAGGTTTTCTTTTTTAATCTGTCACTTTCTTATTTCAGGCCGTGATAGCAAAGTCGAAGGTGACCTGCAAATGTCACGGGGTATCCGGATCATGCAGCCTCATAACTTGCTGGCAGCAGCTGGCTACCTTTAGAGAAATCGGTGAGTTTCCGTTTCCAGTAGAACTTTACAATTTTCTGAAATTACCTGGAGTTTCTTATCTAAATTTTAGATAACTTTCAGGGTAGCTCACATTCTGAAACACGGTTCCATGTTATTCAAAAATAAAAATAATAAAATAAACATATAATACACGACGGATAGAAAAAAATATTTTGCAGTTTTATTTAGTAGTGGGACCATGGTCCTCGTAATTCCTGGTTTCCAAATACAGGGAATCATAGTTAGGGGCCAGAACCTATGAATGATGTGTGATCGTTGAACGTATTTATTATTTATTTATTATTATTCGTTATAGTTTGTATTCTGTGGTTATAGCACAGAATACTAAGGGACAGAAGCATCACTCCGCAAAGAAATTTAAACAAATAGCGACTCTTGCTATGACGCAATAAAATTCAATTCAGCTCGCGTAGCGCTGCGTACCTACCAGTCATATTAACCTACAGAGCGCCTCTGTTTCTATCGCTTAGCTCTTATCTCTTCCGACGCGGCATGTGTAACGACGCGGGACCCGCTGTCGGTGTTCGGCTATGTACTTGTAGCTTCGTACCTACAGTGCGGAGTGCACTGGGCCTGGTTATATTTATTCAGACATAATTATTTTGTTTTACTAGCTGCTCCCCGCGGTTTCACCCGCGGTTCACCGGGATAAAAAGTAGCCTATGTCTTTTTCCAGGATCTAAAGAACCTACATACCTACTAAATTTTATCAAAATCCGTTCCGTAGTTTGCGTGATTGAGTAACAAAACATCCACCAATCCTATAAAGACTACTACCTAAGTAAAACTGTGATGAAACGCACAAAACAGCAGATTGGGGATATTACCTGATATCTCTAATAATATAATAATAATATGTTATAATAGTTGTCATGTATGTAGGTATAATTACCTTTTACCTGTGTGGTCCCATAATATGAGATTAGAAAGGGACTGCGTTACACTTCCTTTGGCAATTAAAGAGTCATTAAAATTCATTTTGGGAGAAAATTCTATGGCATAATAATATCTATGATTATATTTAATGCAGTAAAAAGCGAGCGAGATTCTCTCGCGTAGGTTTGTGGCTGACTCCGGTGTCGGAGTTTTTAGTAGTGTTGCCAAACGAGGACAACTATCGATAGTCCTACGATCGATAGTTGACCTCAAAAATCTGTTAGGATATCGATAGTTATATCGATAGTATCAATACTTTCTAGACTATCTATACTATCGATAGCATAAAATGAGACAATATTATTGATCACTAGCAATACTATCGATAGTATCGATAGAATTGAACCTCAATGATCGCCATGCCATCGATATTCTTGATAGTTTCGATACTATTTTTGTCCCGGACGAGTTGTCTATCGATACTATGGATAGTATTGATAACTATTGTCAATTCTGTACTATCGATAGTGTCGCGAGTGTCGATACTACCGATAGTTCTATCGATATTCACACTATCGTGGCCTATCAACACTAGTTTTAGATCGCCCGAAGGCCTCCGACTTGGCCTAAATAAAAAGATTATGAAAATTAACGTGGTTTAGACACATTATTAATAATATTTTACGGGGTGGGTGGGTGAAAGTTGGAGTAGTCCAACTATAGTTTCAACCACATCCGGTGGTCTTTTTCAAGGCGAGTGCGGAACGCTCACGAACGCGTCGCGCCTCGCACTAGGCCCGAACAAACATACAATAACCTATATATGACGGTCATTGCAACTTCGATTAAAAAAGCTTGTAAAAAGAAAAAAGCTTTTCAGTTGACCACACGACTTATACTTTTTTTTATGGAACCGAGTGATGAGACGAGCAGGTCATTCGCCCGATGGTAAGCGCCACGCCTGCCCATAACAAATGCAGTGCCACCTTGAACTTTTAATACCATAAAAAGCACTGCGTAACACTGCATTGCGCTCATCACCCCGAGACATCAGATATTAAATCTCACATGCCCAGTAATGTCGCTGGCTACAAATGTCCTTCAAACCGGAACACAGTAATGCTTGCGCACTACTGCTTGGCGGCAGAATAACTGGCAAAGCTGTGGTACCTAGACGGCCTCCTGCAAACGAGAGACAAGACGAGTAACGAGAGACTATGCAATGTTCGCTTTTCAGCTAAAGTAAGTCAGTAAAGTTTAAACCTAAAGTCTGTGTTTATTAGTTTTTTCAAACCCCATTAAATGTTAATGAACGCGCACCATTTGATTTCTCAAAACGGGCAATGGCCTCAATTCCGTCCAAAATCAAAACAAAAGATCCAAGATGTTTAACAAAATCACCGTCAACAATTAAAATTTTAATCAACCCGTTAAACCAAGTACCAGGGCGACAGGAGTACTGAGGAGGAAGAATTGCTTCCCATTAACGGAGTCACACCAGTTATTACTGGGCATCGATCAACTGTGTAACAATGGGATAGTTTATGGCTTAATTTGGGTAATAGTGTGTGAAGAAAGTGATGGAAAAGGTTTTGTTTTGTGGTTTAGATTTGTAATTTGAATACATGCAACGAAAATAAATTTAAACAGCTAGGTAAGTGCATAAATATATAGCATTTTATTTTTGTAGTAGAGAGTGGTTTCAGACTAGCGTTTTTTTCTGCGCGTATACGGCGGCGGTCGTTTCGGAATACGCGCTTACATGCGTGCTACATTTCGCGCTTCAAAAACCGGACTCGCGTACACGGGCTTATTCCAGCGTGTTCGCTCGAACCGGTAGTGATGAATCAGTATCAACATGGATTCTGACGAAGAAACATTGCTATTTGCATTAGGTACTTAATTGCCGTCGACTGAGAAGACGAAAAAGATGCTGGGTGTGACCGATAGTTGCATCATGACAACCAGTCAATTTAATACACTTTACAAAGAACTGCGAAGTGATTCTAACCGCTTATACAACATAAGCGCGTCAACGCTCGTACGAGTCGCGCGTGTGCCATAGGCGCGCCTATACGCGCCTACATGCGCTTCTAAAAACGAGCTTATACGCGCGTATAAATCGCTGGTTTGAAACCGCCCTAATAGTTCCTTTTCCAGCTTTCCCTTCCTCCAAGCATGGTTTGCAACACGGAATAGAATTGCAATGCATGAATAGAGTTTGTTCTTGTTTTGAAAAAAAAGAATAATGCACGTATTTTTTTTTATTGGCGCCAAAGCCAGTTTCCATTTTAATTTCAAAATTTTCAATTGACCTTTAACTATCAGTTAATTAGTCTTAATCACGAAAAAGGTTTTATTTATGACTATTTTAACAGCTTATTAAAGTTATTAAGCGTTTACGAGCTGCCTAAGCATAAAATAGAAATGAGATACTGTTTTTATTACTTTTTAAATTTTTGATGGCTTCACGGAATATTATCTTTTCTATAATATAACTTCGGCTTTTGTTTCTTTGGGTGGTCTCGAGTGATGCGGTTTTTAGAAAGTTAAGGGTAATACTATTATGTATTCTGTGGTAAAGGTAAAATAAGTGGCATCACGATCTTTTAAAATCGATAATAATGTAGAATTTGGTAATAAAAAGTAATTTTCATTTCAACTCATTTAACATAGAATTAAAACACTATTAATCATATTTAATTAGGTACCAACCTACTAACAAAAAACTCTTTATGGTTTCCGCCAAATTTTATAAATACGCTCAACAATCTCATTAGTAGATCCTGGCCCCTAAGATTCTTTGTATCTAGGAAAGCAGGAACTACGAGGACCACGGTCCCACAACATCCAGATACGAAACAAATGATAACGCTTTTTTTCTGTTCGCAAACATTTGTCAAGTCGCGGGAATCGAACCCGTAACCTCAGTGGTGTATGAGATTTGAGCCAACCTGCCCAATCACAACACTACAGAGGCTGTCAAACGAGGTTTTACACGTTTAATTTATCTAGCTACGAAAAATAGCCAAGTTCCGTACTCAAAAGGTCTAAAAGAGACTTATTCTAGTAGCTCGCAAAGAAAATACAATGCTGTTACTATAGGTACCGCGCATTTCTCATGTCTGTAGTTCTTTTTTTGTTTTTTTTTATTCACATATTTTTTTACGCCCTTCGGTTACAAACATAGATCCTGGCCCCTAACTAGGATTCCCTGTATCTAGGGAACCAGGAACTACGAGGACTATGGTCCCACAACACCCAGACACGAAACAAATGAGTGCGCTTATATTATTGTTTTTTTTTCATGAAATTATATTTGTGGTATGCAATAAAGTGTAATTGCATTGTATTGTATAATATTGTACCGAAAGACCAGGTAGGTACAAGTAAGACGGTAAGACATTAATTAAATTTATCGGTGATTATTAATAATGTAACCTTCGAATTTTAAAAAACATGCGTAATTAAACATCATAATCTATTTTATTTTATTACTTTTACTGATGAAATTAGTAAATTATAATAACTGCTCAATGTATGAATTTCAATGTTATATTTACATATTTTTTAATTTTAACAAAAGTTCTAAAAAATATGCCCCTCAGTTTCTTGCCGTATCTTCTGAGTAGTGGTTCTTTTTCCGATACGGTGGTAGAGTCATTGTAATAATTGACGCTCATAAGTGCGTCTGTGACGACAAAATTGAATAAAGAACTTTTGATTGATTGATTGACATTTACCAAATCCAAAAACCAAACTACCAAATCATGAGGTAATTATTCATAATGATGGATAATTATTAATAATTTTCAATTAATCACACTTACCGTAAGAATAATATTAATCACACTACAAGCAGGTACCAATTTAAACCAATTAAAAAAGATTATAATTACAGAGATAAGATTTCTTAAGATGTAAACAACGCCATCTCTCGGATGGCCCCATAAACTAAACGCCCCCTTGATAATATATGGACACAATGTAGCCTGTAATTATTTAACGACTAGCAACCGCCTGTGACTTCGTTCGTGTCGAAATAATAAAATAGCCAATGTTACTCAGGGATAGAGTAGCTTTCTGTCAGTGAAAGAATTTTCAAAATCGGATTAGTAGTTCTAAGATACTTACAATTTTACCTTTACATAATATTAGATAGATTTAACGCTCTACGTACGGCACTTTCAATAACAACTACTTACTATAGAATTTGTGTAAGAATGTGACAAAAATGTTTATTTTGCGATGGCACTGGGCCAGGGTGGTGGAACGTAAAGTTCTGGATGGCACTGCAATTGTTATGGGCAGGCGTGACGCTTACCATTAGGCGAACGACTTGCTCGTCTCGTTACTCAATTACAATAAAAAAACCTCAAAAGGTTCCGTTTGAGTCTTTCACAAGGTTTGTGCGGTCTAGGAGTTTGATAGCCTCGACGAACGTTTACGTGATGATGATGAAGTACGAACTTGTTCCCAGGTGATTACTTAAAAGATAAGTACGACGGCGCAACAGAAGTGAAGGTCTCGCGGCGAGGGAAGCTCCGCATCAGCGACCCTCACTACAGCCTACCCACAGCGCAGGACCTCGTCTACTTGGAGGAGTCACCCAACTTCTGCGTGAGGAACGAGTCTGTGGTAAGTTTTGTTTATCCATAAGAAGCGTCTATGCTCTGTGGTAAGACAGTATAAAATATAGAGGTACCGTATAAAATTTAGCGCCGCGCTCGCAACGTCAGGAACGAGCGGAGGCGCGCAGTCTGCGCCGCGAATCCAAAGCGTAAACTCCCAGAAGTACATCCTAATTGTCCTAAACCTGGTCGGAGTTATCCGACACAATCATAACGAGAGTGTAGCTATTTTATATTTAACCCTCGACGCAAAAATCAGGGGTGTTATAAGTTTGACTACTATGTGTGTCTGTCTTGTCTGTGGCACCGTAGCTCTTAAGCGGGTGAACCGATTTGGATACGGTTTTTTTTTATTTCAAAGCAGTTTTCTATTGATGGTTCTTAGACATATTTTATCAAAAGGGTACAACCGTTTTTTTCATTTTATAGATTTTTTGTGTAGGGGGTTTTTTAAATTTTAGTGTACTGAAATTCGCTTAGTATATATTATACTTACTTTTCAAATTCTAGGGCTCCCCGGGGACTACAGGGCGGGAATGCAACAGAACATCGTCCGGCATGGACGGCTGCTCGCTGATGTGCTGCGGTAGGGGCTACAACACGAAAAGAACCATCGTGAAGGAACGCTGCGACTGCAAGTTCCACTGGTGCTGCCGAGTCGAATGCAACACTTGTATTAAATCTGTTGAAGTGTATACTTGTAAATAATCGTTCTTGATAAATAGGACGGTAAAAGCCATCGAGATATTAAAAAAAAAAACAGCTTCCATTCAAAATGGGGGCAAAAATTACATGCATTCCTCTATGAAATCCGATATTAGGACGGTACGAGCTATAGAGTAAGTTAAAAAATGCTTCTATACAAAATGGCGGCCGAAATAACATACAAATTTTACATTTTGTAAAATGTAAATAAGGTAAAATACCTACTTACTGTGTTTGTACTCTATAAAACATCATCATCAGCCCATCACCTTTCCACTGCTGCGACACGAGGCTTCTCTCATAGAGAGAGTATGGACCATAATCCACCACGCTGGCCCAGTGCGGGTTGGTGGATGTCACATGTCCTTGTATTTTAATAACCCAAAATAAAATGGTCATGATTGAATTTGTTTTATAAAATCCTATTGGACCTAATCGTAATCACAGACATAACTACAAAGTCCTACTATTTTGATCTCAATAATTATTATGCTCATGTGTACATAAGTAGGTACTTTATTATGTAGGATCATTATGAGTATCTATATACCAGTATTAAAAACCTGTTATTTTTAACTAAGTAATGAATCACAAACAGACGTAGGGACTGAGTACTTATAATGAAAGTATCTAAATGTATCAGGGGCCCGATCGCGTTAATTTTAAACAACTGCGAACGTCTATGGTTCAGTTGTAGTTTGGTTACGACTGTGGTTAAGTTTCGATTCACCTGTCTGAATTTTGGTATTGCGATAAAGTTCAAACGCCAACCAAAGTGGAATCGAAGCTGGAACGTTAACGCTTTATAGTTGTTAGTGATGTTACTTTTAAGTGACAGCTATTTCTGCTACAAAATGCTAAATCGAGGATCGATTTACCATTTTATATTTGTGCATCTCTAGTTTTGACAGCTGACAGCGTGACATTCGCCGACAGATAGACAAATGTACTCTGTGGTAAGACTGGTAAGTAGCACAGAATACTAAGTAGTTTCTTTGTTTGTTTGTTTTTTTGTAGTTTCGAAACTTTAAATGTTTTGTGAAATAAAAAAACTATTGTGGAAATGTTTGGTTGGTGTTGAAGTACCTAATATTTTACGCAGTTACTGAGCTATTTTAAGCACATTATGCTCAGTTAGTACTTAATTTGCTAACAGTGAACACATTTAAAAGAATTCCCTTCTATTGTAGAATTTTGTTTCTGATCTTCAGTTGTGAAATCTTTTAGGAAATGGAAGAGTGCCGCAGATGCACAACAGAACGTCAGCTAAAGCTCATGATAGAGTTTTCTGAAGGACACCGAGACCTTGCTCTTATAGATGGGTGAGGTGTTGAGGCTCGTGCATTTGCAGCACAATTATGGCTTGAATGTGCTGAGACCCTTAATGCGAAACGACCTGCCAGAACAGGAAAGGAATAAGCTAAGGTATATACCTACTTCTATAAAAAGTAATTATTAATTTTACTGCTTACAAGTGAAAAAAAAGATGTCATATATAATTTTTTTAGAAAATAATTATTTCATCAATCTTTCAGCTGCCAGAAGTGCATTAGAAGAAACGTATCAAGGTCATCCACATTGAAGAAATGCGGGCAGAGGCTGCTATAAAAAAATACATAAAATGTCTAATCATTCAGATGCTTGCTGAAAGCGTTGATAGGTTCAGCCAAAAGGTAATTTATTTTTATATGATATAATATAATAATCAAAATATGCCTGGAATGAGTACTGTCAGGCTATCAGGAAAAGAAGCTGGCGGAACACACTTTTAACGCATATATGAAGTATAACTACTTACTCTATGCCTTTAACCCCTTTAGGTAGCGACAAATTTTTCAGCAAAAAACTCACAAAGTTTACCTCATCATTATAGTATTGTATTAGTGTACAAAAATCAGTATAACGCAGGGCAGCTGTTAATCGTTATAAAGCCGCCTGAAATATTGGTACTCACAGAACTCACTATCTATTGTTTCAGTATTGTCAACACAAGACCCAGACCATTAGATGATGTAAAGTCAGAAGAAGGACTAGCACAAGTTAATACCAAAAATAAATTACAAAAGGAAAAATAAATGATATGAAGGAGAATCAACATTCATTATTAAATGTGAAAAAAGCTAGTATATGCCTAGAAATATTATTTTTAAATTTGTATAGGTTATAGTTATTAACGTGTAAGATTTTTATTTAAGGCCCTGTGAAATAGTTAAAGGGTATGTTATTTTATCTCTCTGAATAAAACCATGTTAACTGTCAATTAATTATTATAGCAAAATCTATGTTTATCACAATAATGATGATGTAGAAATGCTGCATTTCATTTATAATCTATATCCCTATCTACCCGCAAAAAGTTGTATGAGTGCCTGCTGACGAGCGCGTCCTAGCTCCAACTCGCTGTGGGCGCACTTTGGTCACACCACCGCTGCCGCTGGTGCCTTGGTTTGAGCCTCCTCTGCCTTCAATAGACTATGTGATGTGTGCCTTTTATGCTATAATATGCAGCACACAGCATGCATTTGTTATCATTGCAGCAGCCACTGGTGAATAATTCATCTTTCTATCCACCAACGAGCACCTACAATAGAATATATTTTATGCATTGATAATATCAATAAGTATTCATTAGGGCTATGATTGTCTTGTTAAACAAAATTAATTCCTGATTGACCCAGACAAACAATTACATTATTGATGGACCCAGTGGCATAGAATGCCAATGCAACGAAAACCTAAAATGTTTGTTATTTAATAACAACACAACAAGTACTTAGTAAAGGATTGTCAGGCAAATTCCAAGGAAGCGACAATGTTAGATATTAATGGCTTTACAGCGGAATCATCGTAGTTAATCACTCCACTTAAAAGCTCCGCACATACATACGTCTTGCACTTATATTTGCACTTGGCCCGAGCCATCGCAACGTCGAATACATGGACCTTCTCTAATAAATCCATGTACGCATTCATTTTAATTAGGTTTTAAAAGTTAAACCGAGTCAAACACCGCTCAACGATTAAAACAAAGTAGCATCTTCCTAACTTTTTCACAACCGTTCGTATGACAGCGGTAACGTTCCAGCTACGATCGAGTTGCGTTTCAACTTTCAGTCAAATCATTAACGCGATACGAAACATTTAAAAAGTTGTGCTGCGTTTCAAGTTCAGTTGCGTTTCAGTCGATATATTTTAGTGCGATTGCCCCCCAGAAATACATCAACCTACAAAATCTACTATCTATTGCATTGATATGTGTATCAGTGAGGCTGCAGCTTGTACGATTCCTATTAAAAATATTTATTATTATTATTATTAAAAATAAAAAGTGCACTACTCTTTGATTTAATTTAAACTATGCCATTCTTATACGAATCTGAAAATTGTAAATATTTGCCAAATAGAATTAATATAGGATCCCGATATATAGAACGCCTTCACCGGGATGTTTATTTGATGAAACGTATTTTATATTTAATTTAATATGTCAATAAATATATTGCATATGGGTTGCCTAACAAATTTCAGTCCATGATATGATTAATTAATAATTAAAAAAAAATTAAACATTTCACCGATTTGATTATTAGACAAATTCTATACCAATCGAAAGTATGAAGCCCATAGGTTATGCAAACGTTAGGTTGCCTATTCTTTTCCGGTCACAACTCTCGGGTAGCCAGGTTTATACCTGGCAAAATGCTAGTATCGATTTACCTGTTTATACAGGTAAATCGATACTAGCATTTTGCATCGGACTGCTTATTGAATAAAAATTAAATGAAAATAAAGATTATTTCATTATGCACACGGTGGTATAGGGTTGCCTGCGAAAAATCAGTCCCGAATTCCGGTTGTCTAATCTCACCGATGATCTGCGTGAGGGACGGCCTTCTAAGGCGACGACCGAAGATAACATCTGTGCTGTGCGTCGTATGATAGAGACTGACAAAAGAGTGACCTATCAGCAGATTCGGACAAGCTTAATTTTTTTTTAATTATTAATTAATCATATCATGGACTAAAATTTGTTAGGCAACCCATATGCAATATATTTATTGACATATTAAATTAAATATAAAATACGTTTCATCAAATAAACATCTCGGTGAAGGTCGTTCTATAGCGGGATCTTAGACTAAATACTTATTGTATAGTATTTATGTTGTAGATATAGATATAGTTTGTGCACAGTCAGTATCAATAATAAAATAGGTGCTCGTACTTATGTATTTTAGTACCTACCATGTCATTGGAAAATTATTTAATTGACGAAATGTTTGGGATAAGGACATGTCAAACAACTGATTAAGACATGGTGCTGATAAGATAGGTACCTAATTACGATGATGCTGACTATACCAAGAACGTAGTGATTATTTTATCTTTGGATGTACCTATAAACTATAATAGTTTCTTGAATTAAAATACTTAATTTAAGCTTTATATGGTGTTTTTTTTTAAATATGCGTAACCGTCAGTATGTAAAAGTGTCGTAGATCACCGACATAAAAAAACTTTATCTTTCTCTTTCCGACATAGCGTTCTTTTTTATTTTATTTTTTACCTTTTTCATCCCTATTTTGGGCAAAGGTCTCTCCCCCGACAGCATATTAGGTATCTATCATGTGTTATCATAAGACAACAACATAATACTTAATAGGTTTTAAGTTATTTTTTTATATATTTACGTCGTGCACGTATTTATGTGATACGGTTTGTCAAAAATTAATAAGTAAATTCTGACTCGAATAGTATCTCTCAAGTACGTTCAAGTTCAAGTCTGTACTAGTAGCGCCATCTCGTATGCGAATATAAAAATACCGCGCCATTCCGCATATCCCGCATATCCCTTGACAAAGTGACAAAGACACAAACTATAGAGGGCGTGAGGTGTAAATTATAAAAGGCATATGTTTTGTTTGAAGGCTTCCTCAAACTTATGTCTCTACGTCAGTGAGGTCTCACTACGTACTCCCGTTGAAGTTCCCAGACTCAGATAAAACTCGAAGTTCCCAGACGATAGTGAATCCCAAAGACAAAGTATTAAAAATTCCTATCCACTGCTGTTTATATATATATATATATATATATATATATATATATATATATCCTGTGGTATCGCCTC
Source organism: Petrophora chlorosata (assembly GCA_951640565.1). Taxonomy (NCBI): domain Eukaryota; kingdom Metazoa; phylum Arthropoda; class Insecta; order Lepidoptera; family Geometridae; genus Petrophora; species Petrophora chlorosata. The sequence goes on from OX621212.1 coordinate 9,132,320, forward strand.
AATAATCTGTGACTGAAAAGAAAAGGTTAATCTGTCTGTGGTATATTTCATGTTTAATCTGTGGATTAAAACAAATAGTAAAAAAGAAAGGTTCAGGGCTGTCATTGTACAATTTTTGTATGGTTTTGTCTGTACGACCTAATCATCAGGATCGTTTTATTAACTTTATAGTAATTTACTACAATGTTAAAACGAATACTGTGAATTACTGTGCATGCGGCAATGCACGCATGCGCATTTTTTTAATTTTCCATGTGAATTCCAACATGTTTATTAAAAAGTCTTTCAGTTGGGATTAAAATAATTAATTGTGTTAAATTAAAATAACGTAGCAGCTACTTAGGCACCTAGCTACATAAAATAACTCGTACATTATCTACCCAAAGTGAAAGAGAATGTTCATGTTTTGCTTACCATCAGGCAAACGATCTGCTGGTCTCGTCATTTCGTTGTATCGTCTTGGTAGTTTTGTAATTTAAAATAAGCATATTTACAAACATACGATATTTTTCTCATAAATTCCCATTCTGTACGACTTTTTCAAGCTGGTATACGATTTTAACTTTTTTTCACTTGACAGACAGCCCTAGTCAAAATTGTCAAAAGATCACGTTCCTCTATTTTGCTCCTTGAAATAATTTCCGTGTTTTCTTTTCGTATAAACTGGTGTTCCACATAAATAACAACTCGTGAAACAGAATCTAGTGGCGGTAGTTGAACCAATAACACCGGACCATGGGAAAACCGTCGTCTACGCAACTGTCCGTTAGTTAACTTTCTTCGTTATTTCAACATGTTGTGTTTATTTTAAATTTTAGAGAGGTATAAATCTTATTTTACTTAGCATGTAAGGCTGTGGGATGGATTTGCAGTGCTGTGTGACGGTACAAGCTTAAAAACACACTGCTTTGTCATTCGTGGAAATGCTTTGGTTGCAACTTGAAATTTGTAGCACATCCTATTTAATAACAAGTCAGTGTTGTATTCTTGGTTAAATCAATCCATTGTCAAAATGTGCCTGGAAAATTTATGTGCTACAATCTCTTAGTACTCAACAACTCATACATCACAATAGTAAAATTACAAAATATCAGTTGTTGATGCTTACCGGGCCAATTTCATTCATAAATCCATGGTCATCAAGTAAACATCTCGAGGAATTGAAAAGGCATGTAGTGAAACAGTCACTAATGAACCACCTCCATAAATACTAGATACTAAGAAAGTACACATTTTTATGCACATTCAATACTCCTGAGATTTTTGGGGAGTGATACTATAACCTGCTAATAGTCATCCTAACAATACGCAAAGGACGAGCTAGTGTCCTATAAACATATTTTAATTTCAATTTCAATTATTTAATACGTTCCATAATGTTATTAGATAGTTGTTGACAATAAATAGGTACAGCTCATTATGGACCCTGTCGGGCATAGCAATTAGAAATTTTAGAGTAGGTTTCTAAAATAACAGTGTTTGAAATGCATGGCTTTGCACAAATATATTCTTATATTCTTTATTGTACACAAAAAAAAAATTTTACATCGATGATTTATAAAATATATGTACAAAGGCGAGCTTAACCCTAAAAAGAGTTTTCTTCCAGCAAACCCTTGAGGAAAGAGAACTGTCACATGAGCAAATAGGTTTCAGAAATACCGTGAAGTTTGACAACAATTAACCAATCGAATTCACAATGACAGTACCTGCAGCGTAGATCCCAAGCAATTAAATGATTTGCTATTAGGCAGTGAGTTGTGTCTAAGTTGAATACTGCCAATCAGATTGAATTCTTTAAAAGGCAATAATAATAATATGTAATATGTAAATAATAATAGGGCATGTAAATCAATAGTACAGATAGATTACAAACATCGACACGACCACGTATCAGCTATAATTCACCAAACTCTTGCTCTCAAGTATAAACTAATATCAGAATCAGTACCCTACTACAAATACAAGCCGGAATCCGTGCTGGAAAACGGCCACTACAGACTCTATTGGGACAGAACAATAATTACAGATAAAACTATACATTACAATAGACCGGACATAACTGTACTTGACAAACTTACCAAATCAGTTCTTCTCATTGACATAGCCATATGCAATACACACAATTTACAGACAACGTATATAGAGAAAATTGCAAAATACACCGATCTATCTATTGAAATAAAAACACAATGGCAAATTAATAATATAAGAACCATCCCAATCATAGTATCTACCACTGGAGTCATACCGAAAACCCTACTCACAAACCTCGAGATTCTTGAAATAAATTCAGTTACTTACAAACTTCTCCAAAAGGCAGTAATATTGAACACATGCCGATTGGTTAGAAAGTTCTTTTTGCTTTCATAGCACTTGGCTATGGCCCGTGCAATTAACTATATGTACCTCCAACAAAAAGGAGAGAAAGACAAATAAACACGAAAATAATAATAATATGTCTGAGATTTTAACTTACCATCCCCTCTACAATACTTCTTCCATAAAATAAAAATAATCGAAAAAAAGTCTAAGAAAAAATCCAACCTTGATCCCGTCTCTGCAACTTTCTGAGACCTTTTTCTAAGTAATTTGTAAAAAAAAACACTTGTCTTATCAGCAGTAGGTCAATGCCATTACAATTTACAGTAAAATGTCTGGCCCTTCAGGGAATAAACAGGTACTAGTATTTTATACTTTAATTGTATGTGCATACAATCTAAACTTGCTTGTCAAGTGGCACAGATGTTAGATTTATATTTAAGACAAAAAACCTTTGGATCATGGTGTAACAGTATGAGCACTCTGAAATCTTTGGCTTCGACTTTTGTTTTTGGCATACAATATAATAAAGACATTTTTTTTCTTAATGAATTTTCTTAACAAGACACCTCAATAGCATTACAATCTAGCCTAATAAGACTATTAAGTAATTTGAGTTTAACTTAAACTGCTAAGTCGAGTATAACCACAGAATACTAAGGGACAGAAGCATAACTCTGCAAAGAAATTTAAACAAATAGCGACTCTTGCTATGACGCAATAAAATTCAATTCAGCTCGCGTAGCGCTGCATACCTACCAGTCATATCGCATAGCTCTTATCTCTTCTGACGCGGCACATGTAACGACGCGCGACCCGCCGTCGGTGTCCGGCTATGTACTTGTAGCTTCGTACCTACAGTGCCGAGTGCTAGGCCTGGTACAACTAAGAATGTGTTCATCAACACTTCTTACTTTTCTTACAATAAAAACATGGATTTATCGTATCATTTAGGTACCTAGATAAAACTCAGATGTGCAGATGTTTTACTAACTGCTTTAAAACTCAGTGAAACTTTTGTTTGTATTTTCCATACTGTCTTTATTGTGCTTGGAGCTACACATTTGGCCCATTATACCTGATTTACTGTTGAGGAATTTTTTGTTCAAATTTTAACTTAACCCTCAGTTCATTTACGTTTTGAGAATGGTAGAGAAGTGTTTGAAAATAACTGCTTTGTGTGTATATTATATGTATTCATAATGGGTACACTAACAACTGTAAGTAGTTAGCAGACATTAAGATTTTGCCAAAATAATACTAGTTTCTATGTAAAACATTTATTTATTGTGTCTACTTGTGGTAGGTCTCTCGTATGCGGGAGGCCATCTGGGTATGTACCACCGCTTTGCCGTAGTTCGTAAGCATTACTGTGTTCCGGTTTGAAGGGCATTGTAGCCAGCGAATTTGCTTGGCATATGAGATTTGATTATGGCTCGGGGTGATGAGCGCAATGCAGTGCTACACAGTGATTTTTATGGGTTATAAGGTTTGCGGTGGCACTGCAATTGTTATAGGCAGGCGTGGCGCTTACCATCAGGCGAACGGCTTGCTCGCCTCATGTTCCATAAAAAAGACTAATAAAAATGCTTCAACACCGGCCAGTTGTAGCGTTGTCGCATTGAATCACAATGCTGATTATGAGCTAAATATGTCCCAAAATTTTTCTCTTCTTTTCTCTCTTCTTCTTGAACATTATTTTAAGGTTTATTTTGTGTTGTTTGTTTATTAGTCTGTACTGTTATAATAGTGTATCTAATTATGGTTTGTAATTTAAATTAATCTAAGTTATGATGATTATGTAATTACTGGTTTTTTATTTTAAGTACTGTCTGAATGAAAGGCTTATTTATTTATTATTTTTTTATTAGTGTTATAATAGTGTATCTAATTATGGTTTGTAATTTAAATTAATCTAAGTTATGATGATTAGGTAATTACTGTTATTTTATTTTAAGTACTGTCAGCAGAATAAAAGGCTTATTTATTTATTATTTTTTTATTAGTGTTAAAATAGTGTATTTAATTATGGTCAATTATGGTTTAAGATAGTAATTTCTCTTAATGAATAACATTTACCTAAAAGAGAAATAGGTACAGTTTTTGCAAGTAGTGCTCAGTGGGCCATTATTATCTACATACTTATAATGATTCTTCTTTTTTATGTAACCATTCAATTCATTGTTAGAAATATTGCTAATATTAATTTATTATTACCTAATTTTCAGAGAAAATCATCTTCCCAGTCTCTCAACACGAGTATGGGAAAGAACAGGATGAACAAATCAACAGTGACTATGAAGCATCGCTTGAGCCGCAAGAGGCTCCGTGATAAAACACAGAACAACATCAACAAATTGTTCAATCGCTTAAGAAATACAAGTAGTACAAACACCTCACTCGCTGACATGGATATGAGTCAAAGTACATCTCAAATAGACAGCGTTATAGTCTTGGATGATACACAAGATACTGTTATTCATGTGAACAACAAATCAAAAAGAACCAGCAACGTCGGTCAAGAGAACTTGATTATTATACCGGATGATGACATGCAAAAATGCTCGACTCCAATCAAAAAATCTTTGATTCATCATTCCACACCTAAGAGTAAAACATCTCTAGATGATCTAATTCTTGCTCAATCGAACAACAATACATACCTACAGAACTTCAACGATGGTGTTAATTTAACTAGAACGATCAACAGAGATTCGTACCTAACTATAGACTTAACAACGGATTCTGGACTCAATAGAACGATTCCTACGGTCATAGATCTAGAGAATACTACAGATCATGAGGTCACAGTAGTTTCTGCTGGCAATGCTAGCCATGCCAGTTCTATGAGCGGAGATTCAGAGGTAAAGCATCTTCATTATTTATTTTTAACCCCTGGCTCTAAAAGGAGGGGTGTTTATCAGTCTGTCAGGGTCATATATGTTTACTAATCCTTTCATACAACCTCTCCAAATGTACATATATGATTGCAATAAATAATTAATTATTGAGTACTATCCTACTTAATATTATAAACGCGAAAGTTTGTAAGAATGGATGTATGGATGTTCCTTTGTTACTCTTTCACGCAAAAACTACTGAATGGATTTTCATTAAATTTGGTATGGAGATAGCTTATACCCTGGATTAACACATAGGCTACTTTTTTGAAACCGCAGGGCGCAGCTAGTATAACTATAAAATTAAAAAAAATTAAAAACCCCTGACACAACATGTCTAAGAAAAAACATGTCTAAGAACCACCGCTAGAAAACCTACTTTCAAATAAAAATACCGCTTCTAAATCGGTTCACCCGTTTAAGAGCTAAGGTGCCACAGACACATAGTGGTAAAATTTATAACACTCCTCCTTTTCGAAAGGTAAAAAATAATTAAAACTTACAGGTGACAATCCTTCAACAGCCCATAAGTAGGAAATTAAAGAAGTTCACAAACGGCATAGCCAGTCTCAATGCAGCTGAGAAAGGCAAGCTGTTGGAGCTGATAACTCAGACAATCTTCAATGGCTGCAACATACCAGCTGGCATGCAGAACAGCTTGACTAATGTCCAGGTTAGTTTATTTGGAATGGTTATTTGAAAAGAAGACAAAGCTATTTGAAATAAATAAATAATAAATACATAATAAATAAATAATTTATTTATTGAGGCAATCAACAGCGTTACAGAAAAAGGATAAGAAATATATTTACATGTTATACAAATAAGGCAAATTATAGATTACCATAATTAAAACAAAATTTAATTAGACGTAAATGATGTCATACATACATAAGTGCACCAATATCTAAATGCTATAATAAATAAATAATAAATCAATAATAAGTAAATTATTAATAATAATTTACGGGTGACACTCACGTTTAATTGGTTTGTTTAATTGGCCACGTTAATTTTCACAATAATAAGAAAATAATACAGCCTCTCGACAACTTCTGTGGTGTAGTGGTTGGGCAGGTTGGCTCAAATCTCATACTGAGGTTGCGGGTTCGATTCCCGCGACGGAACAAATGTTTGTGCATAGAAAAAAAAGCGCAAGCATTTGTTTCGTGTCTGGGTGTTGTGGGACCATGGTCCTCATTGTTCCTGGTTCCCTAGATACAGGGAATCCTAGTTAGGGGTTAGGATCTATGTATGTGATCGCTGGGCGTTTTAGTTAAAAAAAAAATAAGTAAATTATAAATAAATAATAAAGCAACAATAAATAAATAATAATAAATAAATATAAACACGTCAATCGCGGCCTTTTGTGTGAGTGCGACAGGGATACATTTAAAAGTGTTATGTTATAAAAACACAATTCAAACAAAGTGGTGGAGACATACTTAGGAGCTACGAAAATACCACGTGGTTGAGAAGGACAGTATTATATTCACTCGTCCGCAACATTAACCAAATCTAATTTAAATTTCATAAAGATTCGATCGACCGTTCGAAAGTTATCGCCGAACAAACATACAAAGCGAAATTATTGGGCATATGACATCTAATATGTCAGGGGTTGATGAGCTCAATGCAGTCCTACGCAGTGCTTTTTGTGGTATTAAAAGTTCTGGGTGGCGCTGCAATTGTTATGGGCAGGCGTGGCGGTTACCATCAGGCGAACGACTTGCTCGTCTCATCCCTCAGTACCATAAAAAACCCTTTAAAACATCTTACAAAACTGGAGTTCCCGCACCACTCGCTTTAATCGCTCTTATCTACCTCACACTTGTAAGATGTGGAATGACTTGCCTTCGTCGGTCTTTTCCTTGAGCTACAACATGGAGTCCTTCAAAAGGGGTATTAATAGAGTCCTTAAGGGTCAGCAACGCATCATCAAAGCTTCTGGTGTTGCAGACGTCTATAGGCGACGGTGACCGCTTACCATCAGGCGGCCGTAATCTTGTTTGCCGATACTAATATAAAATAAGATTTTTGTTGATTTTTTTTCAAGACATGCTATTGACAAATTCGTAATCGGAAGCCCAAACACTAGTAGTTTACGATTATCCGTCAAGGAGTTCCATTGCCCACCTTCCGTCTCCATCATCAGATCAGCTGGCTGTCACCATAATATTGCATTTTTATCGAACTTTGACAAGTATGCAAAATTTTAACTCCTTAGGATAAGAGGAAGTGGTTCTGATTCGGCTTGCAAGATTCCACCCGGACAAACATACATACATTGCAAGTTAAATAAAAGCTTTTAAAAAAGAAACGAATACGCCGATTTGTCCCAATAGGACGTAGGTAGACTCGGGGACCTCGTTTCGCTTGGTCAATTATGGATATTAGAAAAATAATTTATTAACTTCAGAACTCCCTACCGCGAGCACCGGAAACGGCTGTAGACACGTACATCAAGGAAGTGATCCTCGGAAGGAAAGTCTCTCAAAACAGCATCGGAAGTAACGTGTACCACCCGGACCGGCCCCGGGCCCGCACTGGACCCCGGATGGTAGTCATCGACGGGAGCAACGTCGCCATGGAGTGAGTATAGAAAAGGAAAGACGGGAACAACGTCGCCATGGAGTGAGTATAGAAAAGGAAAGACGGGAACAACGTCGCCATGGAGTGAGTATAGAAAAGGAAAGACGGGAACAACGTCGCCACGGAGTGAGTATAAAAAAGGAAAGACGGGAGCAATGTTGCCTTGGAGTGAGTATAGAAAAGGAATGACGGTAACAACGTCGCCATGGAGTGATTATAGTAAAGGAAAGGTGGGAGCAACGTCGCCATAGAGTGAGTATAGTAAAGGAAAGGTGGGAGCAGCGGCGCCATAGAGTGAGTATAGTAAAGGAAAGGTGGGAGCAGCGGCGCCATGGAGTGAGTATAGAAAAATACTAACGGTAATAACGTCGCAATGGAGTTAGAAAAGGAAAGACAGAAACAACGCGGCATGGAGCGAGTATAGTAAAGGAAAGATGGGAGCAACGTCGCTTGACGACGTTTTCTCAGACGCGCCAAGCAGTGATGTGCAAACATTACTACGTCCCGTTTTGAAGGCCATTGTTTCTGGCAAAATTACTGGGCATTATGATATTATTGTCTCAGGGTGACCAGCGCCAGTTATGGGTGCAGTGCCGCGAGATTTAGCAAAACATAGTTCTGGGTGGTGCTGCAACTGTTGTGGGCCGGCGTTGCTTGCCATTAAGTGAACGACCTGTTTGGCCCGTCACTCAGTTGTCTGATAAAATTATAAAAGGTACTATATTAAATATCCAGCAGTGGGGATGATACATATATACCTACATCTGGCGTCTCATCAAAAAGAAAAAGTAGGTAAGTGCCTATTTAACCTTTTTATGATCTGACAGAAAATACTAGAGGATGGAGCTAATGAAAAGTCTATGCCCAGCAGTGGGATGTGGGATTTGGTTATTCTTTCTCGGATAGGTGTGTGGCCAACCCTGGTGTCGGAATTACAGACCGCCTGAAGGCCTCCGACATGGCTTAAAGACTGTTGGCATAACACGACAACCGGGACCGACGGCTTAACGTGCCCTCCAAAGCACGGTTGCGCTCAGACGTAAATACTGTCAACTGTCACCCATCCAAATGGTGACCGCAGCGAAGGTTGCTTAACCTAACAAATCTGTTATGAGCTATGCTACAAGCGGGTGCTTATGTTAATCATACAGCTGTTTTTTCTCACATGATATTTAGCAGTACATGATTTCTCTCGACTTTTCGGTAATGAACAAAACGATCTAAACTATTCACTTACGGCTTGAAGACTTCATAGTTCATTCAATTAAGAGGATATGGCACAGCCGCGGCCAGCGAGCACTAGGTATTTGAATAATGGTTTACGGTCTCGCAGAAAATGCATAGATTAAATAAATTAACTAAATAATAATAATAATTTAACTAAATTCGTATCAACTTCAGATTTTTGTTAAAATTAGCGTTTCGGGAGAAAACGTTTCTACCACACTATAAATCTCAACCAAATTTGGTAATTTTGGTCTCAATTTCTTAAATGGAGAATAAACTAGGTTTGTAGGTTCTCTTTCTAAGTTTGTCTATTTTTGAAGTTAACAGTTACCAAACATAAAAAAAAATTTTCGAGTAAATATCGAAATTTTGGGGTCCATTTATTCAAATTCTATAGGAATTATCGAAAAAATGAAAAGCTACAAATCTCAATAATGATAACATCTCTTACATGTCCAAATTTCATCGAATTTGGTTAATGTTTAGGGGTAGAAAAACGTTTTCTCTTTTTGTATGAAAATTGCAGCGTGCCGTTCCCTCTTACAATACGAAACTATTCACTTTAAACTTGGAATACTTGGAAGGAAATACAAAGAAAGAAAGAAAATAAGTTTATTAGTAAACATCTTCTTATATATAAAATTGTCGTGTCACAATGTTAGATAGATAGATAGATAACACTTTATTGCACTTAAAAAAGAAAACATAATATACAGTTGGTAACACATAATCAATAAGCACAATAGGCGGTCTTATCGCTAAGCAGCGATCTCTTCCAATCAACCATAGGGTAAGGAAAACAACACATGAAAGAGGATAGTGTGCAGTAGATAATAAGTAGAAAATGGTTTTAAACTAAAATGGTAAAAATATGATATACACATATATATATATATATATATATATATGTATATATATATATAGATTTACAAATATATATAGATACATTTATACATAAATACATCTATATTGTCTATACATACTATAAAACATATACATATTATATAATTCCAATATATACGCAACACATGTACATAATATATATATTAAGTATATAAATACATAAAAACATGTATGTTAGTTACCTTACTCCTCCGAAACGGCTTTACTGATTTTTACCAAATTTTATATGCATATTCAGTAGGTCTGAGAATCGGCTACTATCTATTTTTCATACCCCTAAGTGTTTTTTTTTATAATTTATATGGCAAAACAACGTTTGCCGGGTCAGCTAGTATTCTATAAAAAAGAGGTAATAAAAGTACATGAAATTATAATAAATAGCAATAAATATGTATTTATTAGTAGTAATAAATGTGTATTTATTATGAGACTTAATATCTGATGTCTCGGGTGATGAGCGCAATGTACCTACGCAATACCTTATAAGGTAAAAAATGTATCTACTGTGAAAGAAAATAAAAAATATTTTTTAATAAATAAAATAACGATATGAAACCTCTTTGTACGGTTGAAAGCGTACCATACCAACGCCGTTTTAAATATAACTAATTTATCCGGTATCGTTCGCGGCGCGTGAGTGCAGTATTGGAGGAACGAGGTGTCCACGTCGCGGTGCCGCGGCGGATCCGTCGCGTACCCGCGGCGTAAGCGGCGAGTTCTTTCGCAAATAGCCCCGCTAAAAAAATGTTCGCAAATCGCTAATGTGAAAACGCTGTAAACAATAAAATATTATTTCTACCCATTCGCTCTAGACTTGGAGACATCCACATCGACAGAGTTTTAGTAAAGATTTTTTTTTATGATAGTGAGTGATAAGACGAGCAAGTCGTCGCCTGATGGTAAGCGCCACGCCTGCCCATAACAATTGCAGTGCCACCCAGAACTAAGAAAGTGTGCAAAAAGTTTGAAGGAAGGCCAAGAGGTAACCTCTTTCCATCAAACCACTGCTGATTGGCAGTGTCTGTGGTGTAGGGGTTAGGTAAGTTGGCTCAAATCTCATACGCCACCGAAGTTGCGGGTTCGATTCATGTCATGGTCCCAACCATGGTTTTTATAGTTCCTGGTTCCCTAAATACAGGGAATCCTAGTTCGGGGCCAGGATCTATGTACGTGATCGTTTATTTTTTTTTATTTATTAAACTATCCTTACTAATATTACAAACGTTTGTATGTATGGATGTTTGTTACTCGTTCATGCAAAAACTACCGAACCGATTTTGATGAAATTTGGTATAGTTACCTTTAATAGTATTCAATAATGAATCGATTCATGCATTAAACAAAATACATGCATATTCCTTTATACCAGGCCTAGCGCACTCTGCACTGTAGGTACGAAGCTACAAGTACATAGCCGGACACCGACGGCGGGTCGCGCGTCGTTACACGTGTCGCGTCAGAAGAGATAAGAGCTATGCGACAGCAAGAGAGGCGCTCTGTAGGTTAATATGACTGGTAGGTATGCAGCGCTACGCGAGCTAAATTGAATTTTATTGCGTCATAGCAAGAGTCGCTATTTGTTTAAATTTCTTTGCGGAGTGATGCTTCTGTCCCTTAGTATTCTGTGCTTACACTTAGTCGTTCCCTAAGGATGTGTTCGTTTTCCGTGATACAAAGTATCCTGTGTCATATTTATTTATTCTTTTAGGAAAACTACAGCTAGACTTACAATGTGGGTATAAATTTATGTACAGGTTGGTAGCTTATAAGTTTCCACAGATGAACAACTACACAATTCATGAATCATTACAAACTATAAAATTTACAAATGTAATTATCATCATCATCATCATCAGCCTAAATCAGTCCACTGCTGGACATAGGCCTCTCCCATAGCACGTCACTGAGCCCGATCTTCGGCTTTCCTTCTCCAGTCGCTACCAGCCACCCTACGTATATCGTTGCTCCATCTAGTCGCGGCGTCCTACACTACGTTTGCCGATTCGCGGTCTCCACTCAAGAATACTGACAAATTTAATACTGTACATATATATTTTTTATTAGTTATATAGGCTTGCGTTTGACCGCTATCTCACCTGTTGTTAAGTGACGATGCGGTTGAAGATGTAGCACGCTCGCCTAGAAGAAACCTGTTCACTCTTGTCTTAAAGACACCCATATATACCTATCCGGAAACACAGCCGGCAGAGAGTTCCACTCCTCGGTCGTTCGCATTATGAAGGTGGAAGCAAAGCGCTTGGTGCGAGCAGGAGGGATGTCAACCATAAATTGATGACGGCTTGCCGTACGTCTGGTCGTCCGGTGATGGAATGGTGATGGCGGAATAAGTTCATGTAATTCCGTCGCACACTCTCCGAAATGTATCCGGTAAAAGACCGATAAACTGGCAACTTTGCGCCGATGTTCAAGACTCTGAAGCTAATCATTATAAATTAGATTACTCTTTATTGTTTCATCACCAGAAAACATGATAACAAAAAGTACAATAACAAACTTAAAAACTAAAGTGTTACTATGGGCGGTTACGCTCAAAGCGATCTTTTCCAGACAACCTTTGGATGGAGATGCCTTAAAGAAACTGTAAGAGACGGTATTATTAATTAATTAGATACCTATCATATTCCAGGACATAGGGTACCTACATACCAAGTTTCATCAAAATGCGTTCAGTCGTGTGGTAGCAAACACAAATACATGCACTTACATGCACATACACACACACATTCGCATTTATAATACCAATAGGATTGGTTAGCTCTTCCATAGGTAACAAACAAATCGCTGATTCAACAACTGTTCTTTTTTTCTTTTTAACCGATTTAAAAAAAAAATCAAATACAGAACCTCTGTATTTAATTGTTTTTTTATGTTTGTTACCTCAGAACTCCATCATTCATGAACCGATTTGGAAAATTCTTTTTGCGTTGGGTTCAGTATAGCTACGAAGTGGTCCCATATAAATTTCATCGATATTTGACCTTGGACTTCGAAGATACATTGAAGTCGGTTTTTTTGTTTGGTACAACGTTTCTAAACCTATTTAATCTAGACTTGGAGACTTGGATTTGTAGTTTTATTTTCCGATATTAATTAACTCCGAAAACGAGTGTAGAACTAGTAGCGCTCGTAGCGTAGCTCGCTTTGTCAGCCGTAACAGATCTGTTAAGGTAAGCAACGTCCGCAGCGGCCACCACTAGAATGGGTGACCGTCATAAAAAAAATACATTTAATTACCACATATTTACATCTTCTTTTATGATGAAATGGGCTTACGTTTTATTTAAATTTATTTATGAGTCACAAACAGTTCACAACAGATATGATTACGTAGGTATAATAAATGAATACATAGTGTACCAGCATCGTTGACCACAGGTTACGATACGTTTGACAACTCAGCTGATGGTAAGCGTAGTTGAAAGAAACATTACACTGAATATATACATACATACATAGTATATATACATAGTTGCGGTCTAAGGTGGAGCACGTTTGCCCATGAGGTGCCTATTCACTCTTGTCCTTAAAAGATCCAGGGCCCTAATTCACTATGGCAACTTGGCGATTCCTTGCTTCGTGGAAACGTCGGTAAATGATATCTGCGAAATTTGTATTCTCTATGACGCGTCATATACATATATGAATATATGAATGCGTCATAGAGATGTCGTTTATTAATGAAGGAATCGACGTGATTTCGAAGCAAGGAATCGACGTGATTTCGAAGCAAGGAATCGCCAAGTTGTCATAGTGAATTGGGGCCCAGGTCGTCATCATCATCATCATCATCATCATCAGCATTAGCCCATCACGTTCCCACTGCTGGGACATGGGTCTTCCCTCATAGAGAGAGAATGGGCCATAATCCACCACGCTGGCCCAGTGCGGGTTGGTGGATGTCACATGTCCTTGAATTTTTTGTGAAAAATTCTTGGACATGTCGGTTTCCTCACGATGTTTTCCTTCACCCTTTTTCGGAGCGAGTGTTAAATCCGCACATAACTTAAGAAAGTCAGTGGTGCGGGGCCAGCGGGATTCGAACTCGGGTGCGTCGGATCGAAAGTCGCACGAGCTCCCACTGAGCCACACTCGCTCAGACTGCTGCGCTCAGACTGAGGCACAGCCCAGGTCGTAATTGGAAGGAAATACGGATTCCGGTATAGAATTCCACTCCTTAGCAGTACGTATAATGAAAGAGTCAGCGAAGCGTTTTGTGCGGACTAATGGTATGTGCACGACGTAAGGGTGGAGTGATTCTCCTCGCCTGGTGGTCTTAAGATGGAATGGGGATGAAGGAATCAGCTGATGCAGGTCTTGTGCACACTCCCCAAAACGTAGCCTGTGAAAATAGGCTAGCCACTTGTCTTCTGTGTTCAAGGCTTTTTACCTTTTTCCCATCAAGAGCCTCATCACCTAATTGGTGATGAGGCTCTAGATTTAGGGGCGCAAATTCGTTAGGCCACTTCGGAGGCCTTCGGGCCAGTTCGGGCGGTCTATTATTCCGACATCAGGGTTGCCCATTTTTTCGTCTGACAATATAGTCCTGCGAAGATAGTGCGGTGAACTGATAATGAACTATTGTTCATAATTATTCACAATTATTTTCTTTAAATTGACGCAATTTTCATGAATTACCAAGAAATTGTATTTTTTTGAAACGGCGGACTGTAGGTATGCCAGGCTCCATACAAAAATGACAGCCCCAATGACATACTACTCTGCTGCTATATTGGCATACTCTATTGTCTTTAACCCTTTGACCGTTAGAGTCGGCTATACTCGACATACGAAATTACTGGACATATAAGACTTAATATCTGATGTCTCGGGGTGATGAGCGTAATGCAGTGCTACGCAGTGGTTTTTATGGTATTAAAATTCCTGGGTGGCACTGCAATTGTTATAAGCAAACGTGGCGCTTAACATCAGGCTTACGACTTGATAGTCTCATCACTCAGTTCCATAAAAAAGTAGTTTTTGTGTAATTGAGTTACAAACATCCATCCATCCTCACAAACTTACACATTTGTAATAGTAAGACTTTTTCATGTTTTCTTCTTTTTGCCTATAAACCTATTGCTTTTTTAAATAATTAGGAAGAAGAAAAATGATATTGCTCGGGCAGGGATCGAACCTACGTCTTCGATCTTGATCAATGATAACATTGACGACAGATGACGTAGAATCGTCCCCGTAAGACGATATAAGGAGGATAGAAGAAATTTGGTTGCTCGAGCAGTTGGCTCGGTGGCCCAGTTGTTATGGCGTCGGGACGGTATTCCGAAGACGCAGGTTCGATCGCTGCCCGAGCAATATTGTTTTTCTTCTTTCTAATTATTAAAAAAAAAACTTGAGACTTTCGCCTAGCATCCGCTAAGACATTCAATATCAAAAGCCTTTTGTTTACTAACAAATAATTTTCAAATTCCAGACACGGCCGCGGTCAAAGATTTTCAGTACGAGGTCTCCAAATATGCATAGATTACTTTCTCCGCCGCGGCCACGTAGTTAAGGCTTTTGTGCCGCGCTTCAGGTAAACCACATTTGAAGGTAAACTTAGTTCTGACAAAGGGACATGGTTCTATTCATCTGATGTTTGGAATTATGATTCTGAGTCTTTGCTAAGTTTATTAAAAAGGTTTGTATGGGTCTGCATATTAATATCTTTTATTTGACATGGATAGTTCAAAGTTCAAAAGTTCTTAATCAGTTTTGGCATTTGATTACAATGACTACCACCGTATCGAAAAAATAACCATTACTCGGAAGATACGGCAAGAAACTGAGGCCAATTTTTTATTATTACCACTTTTTTATTAAGTCTTGTTTGTCTGTCTGTCTGTCGTTCCGGGTGGAATCTTGCAACTCAAATTTTGAGCACTTCCCGATTAGCTATCCGGCTGAATCTTCGTGGTAACTCACAACCCGATGAAAATGCGTTCTAAATCCATTTATTATTATTAAGAAATATTATATATTAAGAAATTTAAATTCAAGCACCTTGGAAATTAAATTGAAACACTGAAGTAGAAATTGAAACAATTTGAAATAGAAATTGAAACACTATGCAATTAAAATTATATCACTATGAAATTAAATTAAAACAATTGAAATAGATATTTAAACACTTTGAAATTTAAATTGAAACACTTAAAACTTTAAATTGTAAACACTGTAAAATTTAAATTGAAACACATTGAAATTTAAATTGAAACAATTTGCAATACTAATTGAAACGATTTCAAAGATAAATTGAAACACTTTCCAATTTAAATTGAAACACTTTAAACTTTGAATTGTAAACACTGAAACTTGAAACACTGAAATATAAATTGAAACAATTTTAAATAGAAATTGAAGCAATTTCAAATAGAAATTGAAACACTTACACTGTGAAATATAAATTGAAACACTTTGAAATATAAATTGAAACACTTTGAAATGTAAAAAGAAACACTTTAAATTAAAATTGTAACACCGAGATTAAAATTGAAACACTGAAATTAAAATTGTAACACTTTTTTGTAATTTAACATTTACTATAAACATTTGGTGGTCGTAATGGCTGGCATTGCAGATGTAAGCAAGGGATGAGTACAGACGGAAGGCTCCTCTCCTACTTGGAGCGGATGGGGCTTGTCATCTTCACCCCGTCCAGGGAAGTCAAGGGAAGGCTGATCACACCCTATGATGATAGGTGAGAAAAAATTTATAGTTTTCCTACGAACAATGCATTACTAATCTCATACATCACTGAGGTTGCGGGTTCGATTCCCGCGACGAGACAAATGTTTGTGCACAGAAAAAAAAAGCGCCAGCATTTGTTTCGTGTCTGGGTGTTGTGGGACCATGGTCCTCATTGTTCATGGTTTCCTAGATACAGGAATAGTTAGGGGCCAGGATCTATGTAGGTGATCGTTGGGCGTTATTTATTTATTTATTTATTACTCGTGGTAGGTCTCTCGTATGCGGGAGGCTGTCTGGGCACCAATATTAATTACTTATTATTATTTACTGGTGGTAGGTTTCTCTTATGCGGGAGGCCGTCTAGGTAGGTCCCACAGCTTAGCCAGTTATCCGGCCGCCAAGCAGTAGTGCGCAAGCGTTACTGTGTTCCGGTTTGAAGGGCATTGTAGCCAGCGAAGTTACTGGGCATAATATGAGACTTAATTTCTGAGTCTCGGTGTGAGAGCTACGCATTTTTGGTGTGCATTTTTGGTTTACAAGTTCTGCAGCCGTTGCGCTTACCTCCAGGCGAGCGACTCGTCCATCCAGTAAAATAAAAACTAGATTCTAATTAGTAATATAAGGTAATTAGTAATTACTTTGGCCTGGTAACCTGTGATACAGGCATTATATGCCTACCTCAGGCACCAGGCTACGCAAAACAGGCATAGCATAGTTTATTTGTTAATAATTTATTGCGAAGACAATAAATGCTTATTATTTATTATTACTTTAACGAAATCTATGATTCTAAACATTCTGAAAGAAAGAATAGTACATTGTTCACCGAGAGGAGAAAGTGACCGATTACGGGATCGGGAATCGCACTTTCTCTCGAGTGATACATAGTGCTTTATACTACACCTACGAGGAAAATAAAAAACTAAATCTTTACTAATTGAAATTTATATTGAAATTGTTGCAGTTAGTGAAGCTTAATGTAACACTTTTTCCATTAATGTTTGTTTGAGATGTTTGCGATGTTCTTTTTTCAAATTGTTTGACACCATCCAACACACACCTAGTGGCCAGTGTCATTTTGCGAACTTGGAGATAAAAACTCACTGTAAAATCTTTTTGGCTTTTGATATTTAGGTTACCAGCGCATAGTCTTACCCAAAATTAAAAAAGAAAAACCACGTAAGAAATGGATTTTCATACACTTTTCTCTCCCGCTCAGATGCGTTTTCTCGCCGCATATTTGTTCGATATGCAATGACGTACTTTCTACCGTAAATTTGATAAAGTATCAAGGTACTTTCCGAGCAGGTGTAGTATAAAAAATATTTTTTCCGTAAATCTTAATGTTATTGTATTGAGTCATTGTATGGTAACACCATTTCTTCAGGTACATACTACAATGCGCGGCGGAGTTTGACGGAGTTGTAGTGACAGGCGATAATTACCGGGACCTTATCAACGAGAACAATAAATGGCGCTTTGTAATAGAGAACAGACTCCTCCCCTTCACTTGGGTCGATGACATGATCATGTTCCCCAAAGACCCCCTGGGAAGGTCCGGCCCCACTTTAGAGCAGTTTTTAAAACATCCCGAGCCAAATCAGCAATGTAATTTGAATCCTATCAATTTTTCTGATTAATTTGGAGTTTTTTGAAAAAAATATTGGTTGAAACGCGGTCGTCGGGCGTCGGGGTCCCGCTCAAAAATTTCCGTGACATAGTAATACGACCAAAACGCAACGGTACCTAACTATTGTTTATTTTTTTATTATTACTGTAGACGTTACCCGTTTTCTGCTTTTAGCGATAAGGCCGCCCATTGTAATTCTTTTGTTTTTATGTAATGTCTAATTTATAAGTGCTCCCTCAGCGCGAGCATTCGCCTGTAATGTAACATTTTTGGGCGAGTGTGGCTCAGCGGGTACTCGTGCGCCTTTCGATCCGACGCACCTGGGTCGAATCCCGACTCGGCCCTGCACCAATGACTTATAGTTAAGTGCAGATTTTGCACGCTCGCTCTAAAAGTATAGATAGTAGTGAAGGAAAATATCACGATGAAACCCGCTAACGCGCTTCGGAGTGGTAGATTCTGGCCGTGGTTGTAATACCACCCACCGAACAAAGCCATGATGTCAATCGACCTAGTCGTGTTTCGGGATGATGTTCGGTGAACCATCGGGGTGACGGGTCTGAGCAACCGCTCAACTGCCGCCTCTCTCTAGATCTATGTGCTCCATCTTAGGCCACATCATCGTTTCACATCAGGCGAGATAGTGTCCAAACATAGAACTATTAAGCGTAAAAAAAATATTATGCGATTTCGAGCATTACAATACTGTCTCCCTGAGTGACGAGCATTCGCCTGTAACGACATATTTATGATTCGATTTTGAGCAATTACTTCCACAATGTCAGCCGAAGCGGTCGTTGTGCAGGGCCCTAATTCACTATGACAACTTGGCGATTCCTTGCTTCGAGGAAACGTCGATTCCTTCATTAATAAACGACATCTGCGAAATTTGTATTCTCTATGATGCGTCATATATATGAATATATGAATGCGTCATAGAAATGTCGTTTATTAATAAAGGAATCGATGTGATTTCGAACCAAGGAATCGCCAAGTTGCCATAGTGAATTGGGGCCCAAGGCCCTAATTCACTATGACAACTTGGCGATTTCTTGCTTCAAGGAAACGTCGATTCCTTCATTAATAAACGACATCTGCGAAATGTGTAGTCTCTATGACGCGTTATACATATGAATATATAAATGCGTCATAGAGATGTCGTTTATTAATGAAGAAATCAACGGGTCCTGGAAGCAAGGAATCGCCAAGTTGTCATAGTTAATTAGGGCCTAGGTCTTGCTCGGTTCTCCTTCACTGCTGTAATGCTCGGATCTGTAACGTTACATTACAGGCGAATGCTCGATGTGAGGGAGCACCTATGAAGCGTTCATCTATCTATCTATTATATAGTTTAGTCGTTCCACTGTTAAATTGTTACAAGCAAAATTAAACAGTTTAAATTTATATAATTTACATTGTTAACCTTTTGAGTGCCATGCTATAAAAGCTAATTCAGCCTCTGCAGTGTAGTGGTTGGGCAGGTTGGCTCAAATCTCATTTACTACTGAGGTTTCGGGTTCGATTCTCGAGGGACAAATGTGCACAAAAAAAAGCGCAAGCGTTTGTCGTATCTGGGTGTTGTGGGACCATGGTCCTCGTAGTTCCTGGCCTAGATACAAGGAATCCTAGTTAGGGGCCAGGATCTATGTACGTGATGGATGGTCATATAGCAAATCATGGCGCGCACTCCGAACTGCAATTTTAATACGTTTTAGTCGGCTCAAGCCGACCTCAGCGTAGACAACACTTTTGCCTGCGTCGTCTATAGCTGAACGTGGTTGTCAAAGGGTTAACTGCACTGCTGTTTACTGTACATATATTGTTTTAATTTGTATCTTATAAATAAAATTCTCGTGTCACAATGTTAGTTACCTTACTCCTCCGAAACGGCTTTACTAATTTTTACCAAATTTTATATGCATATTCAATAGGTCTGAGAATCGGCTACTATCTATTTTTCATACCCCTAAGTGATAAGGGTTGTTGAAACCGCGGGTGAAACCGCAGGGCGCAGCTAGTATTTCTATACATATTTTAGGGTAACTCGGGCACTTTTGTAAATTTTGTTTTATACCCGCGGTCTATTTGTTGCTAGGTATGTACTATGTTTTTAGGGAAAATTGTACTCTTGGCTGGTTAATACGGTGTGTTTTAGATTTACTCCATACTTCTCGCTTCAGACTAAAGCGTCTGAATTTAACACTAAAGAAAGCGAATTATAGACATTGATATGTCGTACTATTTAAATTTTCGTGAATTGTATATGTGTTTAGTAACGGGCCTATTCGCGCATACGTAACTATAAAAAATACATTTTGACTAATAGTCCAGTAAATTTAAATATGTTATATCAACTTGGACCGCAGGGGATGAAAAATATACCAATGTGTAGGGAAATATCCCCTGATTATCATATCCTGATCATCGAAATGTTTATGCCGCACGTGGATCGGAAAAAATATAATTAAAAACGAATGTGAATAATTGGAAGTCTACTTTAATTTATTAATTGCCGGAAATTTATGCAGTTTTTATTAATTTTTATTTTTATTTTTTTATTAATTTTTGGGAATCTTACAGCTAGGTTTTAAAGTAGAAGTGCTTAAATAAATATACAGATATTTTTGGTGAAAAGAAAGTATCAGCTTGTAGATTTCATAATTCCCTTTGATACGGAGTCAGGAATGCAGGCAAAATAATGCACAAGTAATTTTTTGACAACACATGCATAATAATTATGCATATTCCCTATTACGCATGCGCGAATATCGATACATTCTAAACATTGATATATTATCATCACCATCATCATCAACCCATCACGTTCCCACTGCTGGGACACGTTCTCTCTTAGAGAACGTAAATATATATTTTGTCACACAAAAATTAAAGTTAATAAATGAGTCAATCTCAACTACCTACGCAGATTATAGTAATTTTTATTGTATATAAAAGGAATCGCCTAAGGTAGTAAAATTATGAGGAAGTTAGGGAACTTTATAAAAAGAGAGTACATGTCGAAAAACGTCCGCCTATTGATTCAAAAAACTAGAGGGTTATAGTAGATTAAGTTTAGCTGAGGGTATCCTAGTATCCCGATCTCGCGGTGGGGTTGTTTGTATGATTGCATTTGTTATAAATAAATCCTTAACTACCTTAACTATATGATGAGGTTCTTTTGATAACTTGACTATTCCATTTTATGTGCTTTTGAGAAAATGGTTTTTTAGGTATGCTGCCATGTTTTTAACCCGAAATGTTGATGCATTATTGAAGACGACAACAATAGTCATTGCTGTGTACAGGATTCAAAAATGTAGCAATAATATATTTTGAATGAATCCAAAATTTGAAATGAAATAGGTAATCTAGTTTTGACGCGGCTGATTGGAATAATCAAGTTTTGTTATGTGCTCAACAACAACAAATCAACAATCATGTTATGATCATGTTGTGATTCATGTTATGTGTGGGAACAATCATGTTTTGATTCTAACCACTGTGGATTAATTTTGTTTTGTTGAAACTAATTAAGTAGGTATCAGAAATCTCATTTTTGAATTGAAATAACCTGAGGTTCATCTTCTGGAATAATACTTTTTTGACGAAATCACGCCTTTTAATCTTTTTTTCTGGTATAGTTATCAAGTTTTGGCCCAATTTTATTTTCGCGGAGTGTAAATTTGAATGTTACCAATCAAAAAAAAACAGTTTTATCGAAAGTGGAAAAGTCAAGTTTTGAAAAGAAGCTCCTCAGTTAGGGCCTGGGGTGAGATTCTTGACCCGGTGACAATAGTCCGGCGGTATCAATAGCGGGGTTCACACCGGCAGATCCACGTGCGCTCCAACACGCGCGGCAGGTTTACGATCCAAACGACGAAAGAAAGAGACATTACACAGTAACTAGTACACTTACTACAGTTCACTATCTGTGACACCAAACGAATCAAATGTTTAATCGTGAATCTGTATGGACACGATTAATTGCTGCTCCCACTCGTTTTCGAAATCACCGGTCACTATTTGATTCTGAATATTCTCAAACTGTATGTACTTAGATTTTCTTTATTTCTTCAACCGTGTATGTATGTACAAAGAGTACAAAAGAGAGAATTTAAAAAAGTAACACGTGTTTGCCCATTCCAGGAAATTCCTTAAAACTATAAATGTGAATTATGTATGCACACTCATAAAATATATGTACTAAAATTATATACTTACTTTTATAGATATTTTACAATCACCGGTGGTATTCAAGAATAGCACCCCTGTTTGCTATTTACTCCTTCACTATTAAACTACTGTACAGATTTCGATGGTATTTGATAATAGATAGATGTCCACGTTGTCCTGTATTCAAACAGGATGTTTTTTTATATATGTATTTTTATCTGATTTCCACTTGGAAGTCTTCAGTCTTGAGCGATGTTGTTGGGAATAGCCTATTAAATAGAGTATTATTGTTGTACTCAATAGCCAGGTCCACACAGGTTGAACCATAATCGAACGTTGGCTTCGTCGTCACAGATTAGTTACTATGTAACGTCTTTGTCTTTTGTCGTTTGAATCGGGCGAAGCGCTTCCAAGCCGACCGAGCTTTCTTCCGCGCGTGTTGGAACGACCGTGGTTCGGCCGGTGCGGACCCGGCTTGCTCAATTTTTATAATTTTGTTGTAGTTACCATTCATCTAATCCAAAAATATATATTTAATTCGGAAAGTGTTTTACAATTTTGTGTATTATATCTATCTATGCCTGGCAATTAAAAAAATAGTTTTTTGTAACTTCCATAAGATTTGACTGAGATGTTAAAGGATAGATATTTTTATACTCTTAAATACATTAGATATATACTTAAATAGTTTTAGAGCGTTAGTTTGTAAATAGAGTAAATAAATATATTATACTTCGGAGAGATATCGTTCTATTATGTTATGTAATTTGGAAATATAATTATAGTATCTACATAGTTTTTATTGATTTACGAATCGTAGTGTCTGTTGATTATACACTAACATACGAATAATATTACTATATTACTTTAATTATATCTATATATTGAATAAAACGGCTATGACTCACGTAGTTTGTCGAATTGGAAGAGCATCGGACACGCTCGAAACCTAGGTCGGCTAATTCGACAAACTACGCGAGTCCTAGCCGATTTATTATGAATCAAACTCACGAAAACTTTTATACTGTAATTATATCTTCTTACTATGATGTGACAGTCTATTTCACATTATTTCGATAAATGTTTATCTTTAAGTACCAAAAATAGTGAGATGAAAGAACGTTGTTTCATGTTGTATGTTAACAAACTGTTCAATTTAATTCCTGTAAATAAATTATGATTTGATAAACGCCCTGCTTTTTATTTCTGTTTTATTCGTGTATTTAGTTTCTCGAGACTAGGTTTACTGCTCTTAGACTACGATCTGGCCACATCCCGTCAAACAAGTTCGCATTCCTATGAAAAAAGTTTTATCTCCTAACTGTTCTGACAGCAGCGTGTTAGAGGACCTCCAACATATATAATGTGAGTGTGTTCGGAACGCAGCGTATAGATTTACACATTTAAGTGCTGTGAGAGATATGGATATCGGTCTTTGTAATAGTATTTTAGCTTACCCTATGTCGGAAGAAGCCCTACTATATAAATTAGCGGATTTAGCTCTAAGGTGTAGATTATAGTATATTTTGTTTTCACAGGGCGATGTGGTCGCAGGGACAAGGCCTTTCAAATAAATTAAAAAAAAAAGAGACTAGGTTATGACACAATCTTTATTACAAAAATGGAATCCTAGAATGCTACTGGCGCGGCAGGCTGGTCCCAATCTAGGTTAACTTTTTGATCGCCGCGCTACAGGAGAGACGTGCCCCCCACCCCAAGCTACGCAAGTTTCATACGTTTCAGTCGGGTAAAACCGACTTCTGCGTAGAGAACAGTTTCATCATGTATAGCCAACCTTGGCGGTCAAAGGATTAAGGGGTGGTTAGGTTTGCCGTGAAGAACCGAAAGGAATGTACCTAATTGTTAAAAAACTAATTGCACGTGGTAGTCACCATATTCCTATATATATTCAATAAAACCAATAATAATGTACGTACACCAAATTCTGTGTATTTCTCAAAACTGACAATCAACAAGCCATACCTAGTTACCAGCTGCCATACCAGGCCAACACTATGGTATTCATAGATAAAACTTATAACCTCATCATTAATAACCCCCGCGGTTTCCCGGGATAAAAATGGCCATGTCCTTTTCTGCATCAGATTTCATCAAAATCTTTTGCGTGTAAAAACAAACATCCATTCATCCATCCACCCTCACAAACTTTCGCATTTATAATATTAGTAGAATGTATAGGAAGAAAACGACAATATAATTTCAATAGGACAACTTTATTGAAAACGTTTTGACTATAAATATTTTACAGTTGTATCCGAACAAATAAATAACACGATGCAAGCAAATTAGATCCTCGGAGCGGTTACAAAACTTGTGATTATATTCAGTTGTTGATATACATGGGTACATTGAAGGGTGTAGGTCCGTTGTCCCCGTAAGCCGTGTCCCCGTTAAACGGGGCCAGCGGTACTTTAAGAAAATATTTTTAAATACGTCCCGATGTCCCCTTTCTGTTTTCGTTGATATAGTAAACTTTATATGGGAAAACTACTTTCTTCTGTGTGGTCACAGTTCTAACAAAACCTAACCTAGTGGCTGTATCTCCGTAAAGGGGACAATGGTACGAAAATTTAATGACGTCCTGTTGTCCCCGTAGTAAAGACAAGGCCTACGGGGACAACGGGCCTATACCTACTCATTGAAGTTACTTATTATCGAACTTGTAGGAAAAAAGTCGCCGACATCAGTTTTAGGATCATCACAAAAGGAGCAGGGCACTCACCTGAAGGTAAGCAACACGAGGTGTTGAAGGTTATCACGTCATTAATTGCATTTTATTTTTTACAAAGGAATTACAGATATACACTGTAATTAGTTTTTTTACCTAATGGACATTCACCTACCTGATTCGCTTAATTATACATAACTAAGCACAACGTGTAAAAATATTAAAATATATACGTAACTATTTAAAAAAAATATTTAAACAATAATCCCTATCATAATCTCACTTTCCTTATATCCAAGCTCTTTTACTTATACTACCCATGCAGTCTTTAAAATTGTGCTAAAAATAATATTAAAACATGAAAAAACAAAAATTATATTAAAAATTGACAATTATAATAGTAATTCTATGGATTTTTAAGTGTACAAGGAAGTTTAATACATTTTGGCACTAGTCTAAATACAAAAAGAAAATATTTTCGCAGAAAATCTAAACATAAAAGAGATTTTCCAAAGAATTAAAAACATACTATGAAAATTATTGAAAACAGCAAGAAAGGGATTATCAAAATATCGATTTTGATCAAAACAGTTTGAATCACGATTCTTGCGACAAAATGAAATAAATAACAAAATAATATTTATTTATTTAAATCTAGCAAACTTCACAAATGACATGCCTTAATTAACTAATTAACATTTTCAAGTAAATGCATAAAAATAACAAAAATACACAACAACTTTACCGTGGTAAAATCAATCAATAAAACAATTATTTTATTTATTAAATTATACTTACAAACAAATCTTTGTTCAACATTTGGTAAAATCAGTAACAAACTATTTACTATAAAAAATAATTGCAATTTTATTATTACCTATGATTACATTATTATTTCTGATTATGATTATGTATTCGCACTTTCCTAGAGGCCAGTAATTATTATTGCTAATTTATAAAAGCCAAGCTTGGAAGGAATATTTAACCATATTTTTGGATATTGCATTACTTAGTAATATTAAGGATGGATTATTTCTTAGTTTTTACAGATATAGTGCTTATTTTAGTATTCTTAGATCAATTTCAATGTAATGTATGTGCTAATAGCAACCATGTTTTTGGGGGGTTGTGGATAGGTAGATATCGGTTACAATACGCGCCACAAAAGGTGAGACTTGACAAACCACGTGGTTTGACTTGCGCAGTAGACGATTTATAGGTCTCTTTAGCGGTATGAAGTCTGAGGCGGGAAGGGATCGGGGGTCATCAGGGCAGCGGAAAGAGCACGGGAGCCGGTACGGCACTGCGCATGCGTGTCAGTCCTCCTCACCCCGTGGACGCACCGCTTGACTCCGCAGTACAATCGAGTGCAACTTGTGTTTATAAATTTCTACTTTGTTATATAGTTGTGTTTTATATGAGTGTAACTTTGTGAAATCTTAATTATGCCTCGAGGTAAAACATTAAAAAGACAAAGTAGGAAGATGATTTACGACGTTTACACTTACATCATATATTGACGGTGACAGTGACTAGGACAATCTGCCTTTTTTATCTTAAATTTTATTATTTAGTAATAAATCTATAATAGATTTAAAAAATTAATATAGTATTGCTACACACCTACCTACTTCTGAATGTTGTCAAAAATCCCTGAATAGATATACAAATTATGGATAACTATTTCGTACACGACTGTACCTGAGCAGGCTCCCCACTACTGACGCTTGTCAAGTCTCATCTTTCGTGGTGCGTATTGTACCACTGTAGAAGCGCATCCATTCAATAAGGAAGATCTTCCGACGGAGCCAGGTGTTATTGACCCGGGGACAGCTGTCCGACAGAACCTATTTGGAACTTGTATAGGTCTTATCTGTCGTGCGGACTTCGTTTGCGCGATGCAAGATTTGTATAGAAATCTGCGACTTTATGTCATTTTATGGTACTTTATGTCAGCGCCATCTGTGAGTGAACACAACAAAAATTTTTCCTGTCGCGAGAATCGACCCCGCAACCTCAGTGGTGTGAGATGAGATTTGAGCCAACCTGCCCAACCACTACACCAGTCTGTCATACATTGAAATTGACACAATCTAAAATATGCACCAAAATATAAGTTTTTAAACTATCATGGTCACTAACACTACAACACACCCAGACGGCCTTTCGCATACGAGAACCCTACCACGAGTAAAAATTAATAATAAAAATTAAAGTAAAAATTTATAATACACCCATAATTCTCACGGGTTATACACCCGGTCCTTTGGAAGGCTTGCGCGGGGACATGAGGCCAACACGTAGAGGCCTCTTAGAGTATTTAGTTTAGATGTGTAGTGGGCAACACTTATTATTATTATAAACAAATAATAAACATGGAGCGAGTGTGGCTCAGTAGGAGCGAGTGTGGCTCAGTGGGAGCTCGTGCGACTTTCGATCCGACGCACCCGAGTTCAAATCCCACTGGCCCCGCACCACTGACTTTCTTAAGTTATGTGCGGATTTAACACTCGCTCTAAAAAACGGTGAAGGAAAACATCGTGAGGAAACCGGCTTGTCCAAGAATTTTTCACAAAAGTTAAGGACATGTGACATCCACCAACCCGCACTGGGCCAGAGTGGTGGATTATGGCCCATTCTCTCTCTATGAGAGAAGACCCGTGTCCCAGCAGTGGGAACGTGATGGACTGATGATGATGATGATGAATAAACATGGTAAATATCCCGTTAATAATATATACAATATTATATGCACCAAATATTCAATTCCAATTAGGAATCATTTTTGGACAGCATTTTGTCTAGCTTCAACTGCTCCAATTGCAGCTGTCTCCTTATAGACCCTAATTGAGTCAAGATACTAATGTTTCTCCCGTCTTCACTCGGCAGAGACTTCAGTATATTCTTCTGAACAGCTGGAACCTTCCACTTATCATCGATTTTCTTCATAGCTTCACTTAGGTTTGTGTTTTTGTTTGAAGATGACAGCGTTTTCGGCGAATGTCTTAGCACTGGAATGGATATATTGTCAGAGTGTTGATTTTGATGCGATTCTTGCTGTTTTGGTTCCTTTGGTTCATGAACTAGCGCCTTTTCTACTTCGATATTTTTGTTAGTTTGCTCAGGTTTGTTGTTGCCAATGTTTTCGATATTCAGATCCATATTTTCTCTGAAGTTTAAGTTTTTTCTCAAGTAGGAATCTACGTCATAGTTCGCCGAGAAGACAGAATTGTCTGGGATGTTGAAAGAGTAAGGTTTCTTGGCCTCTATTGGTTGCAAGTTTTTCTCGTTTTGCGGGTAGTAAAAGGGTAGTTTCGACGGTTGCGTGTCGCTTTTTGACGTGGTTGCGAAGCGTTGGGGATGGTTGCGAGCGGGTTGCGAGGTGGCGCGGAGCATTTTCTGCTGTTCCAGATCTATTTCTCTTTGGAGTTCTGTGCGTTTTGTCTCGTAGTCCTGGGCGCTGTCTTTCATCTGTAAAGTTAAATTAGTCATTTAACCGACTTCAAAAATGGAGGAGGTTCTCTGTTCGATTGTTTTTTTTTTTATATTTGTTACCTCATAACTCCGTCATTTATGAACCGATTTGAAAAATTCTTTTTGCGTCGGGTTCAGTATAACTACGAAGTGGTCCCATATACATTTCATCGATATGTGACCTTGGATTTCGAAGATACATTGAAGTCGGTTTTTGTTTTCTTTTTTAAATTAATTATTATGAAAGTTGTTCAAAATGACTATGTAACAACTTCATCTGGCGTCCCCCGAGGATCGATTCTCGGCCCTCTACTATATAATGCTTACTTGTTTGACATTTATAAGTGTTTTGATAAGTCAAACTATATAATGTTTGCGGATGACAAAAAAATTTACCTGAAAATCAAATGTATTGAAGATTGCCTTAGTATTCAAAAAGACTTAAATAATCTCACAGCGTATTACGATAGAAACAGAATTAAAGTCAACATTGCAAAATGCCTACAGATTACATTTACAAGGAAATCTAAACCGATTCAATTTCATTATGCCATCAATAACGCCCCGATAAAAATAGAAACATCTGTTAGGGACTTGGGAGTAAGGTCTCTAAGATGGTACTTGCTGAACACATTAACGCTATTGCAGACAAGGCCTACAAACAATTAGGTTTTATTAAAAGGGTTTGCACTCCGTTTAAAAATATCTCCTGCATCAAGGTATTGTACTTTGCATATGTACGGTACGGAGTGTGTTAGAA
Organism: Petrophora chlorosata; assembly: GCA_951640565.1. Classification (NCBI taxonomy): domain Eukaryota; kingdom Metazoa; phylum Arthropoda; class Insecta; order Lepidoptera; family Geometridae; genus Petrophora; species Petrophora chlorosata. The sequence continues at coordinate 9,161,698 of OX621212.1, forward strand.
TACGCCTGTGGTATATGGTCTCCATGCTACATAGTTCATATTGAGAGATTGGAAGCTTTGCAAAAAAAAATTATCAAATTCTTAAGCTTTAAAGATCATCAAATTTTTGAGTCTTATAACGAAGCATGCAAGCACTATGGTCTTGATTCATTAGAGCATCGACGGAGGCAATATGATGTCCTGTTGTTACATGATATTTTGTCCGGTAACATAGACTGTCCTGAACTCCTAGCTAATGTTTCGCTGCTGGCACCTGCATATCGCACAAGGCCTTTGCTACATGTCCCCCATGTAAGTACAAATTATGCGCAGAATTCAGTTCTGTGTCGAGCAGCACAAACTTATAATAAGTATTACTCGGATCTTGATATCTTTCATTTATCTAAAAGCTCTCTCAAAAGTCGCATAAAGGAAACACATAGCAAAAATTAAATTATACAATTGAAAAGCTAGTTAACCATTCTCACTCACACACGCATACACCTGTTCACAAACACATCCACACACGGAGCCACGCAATAATAATAATCAATAATAATAATAAGTTTACATACATAATTGTTAAATATGTTTTATTTGTTTAATTTGTTTTTATTTGTTAAATTACATTTTATACATTTATACGTACATTATTATAGAGATATGTCTCAACTTTTGTTTACAACTATATTTAAAATAATAATACAAACATCTATTCCGTATACTTAACTCACAATGAAGGATATGTAAACATACTATTATATTATGTAATAATGCTAGTATTAACTTAAGTACATTAGTTGTGTAATCCTATTTTGGCCTTATAAACAAGAAATATTGTATTGATATACATTAGCTAAGACGCTGTTTGGATTGCGAAAATAAATAAAATAAAAAAATAAAAATAAAATGTCAGATCCTCTCGAGGCCATGTTGGAATGACCTTGAAACAGGTTACAAATTTTAAAATCCATGGAAACGATTAGCTAATGACATATAGGAACTAATCTCGTGGTAGGTCTCTCGTATGCGGGAGGCCGTCTGGGTAACACAACTTTGCCAGTTATTCTGCCGCCAAGCAATAGTAAAGTCAAAGTCAAATATGATTTATTAAATAGGCACAAAAGTGCACTTTTAAAGGTCATAAACACATGATACAAATAAAATATGTTAAGAAACTTATGTTAACATGACTTTGAAAAACGCAAGCATTACTGTGTAAATCGATTTAATAGGGGATCGGAAACCTTTTCAGAAAGTGATTTATATTAACTACAATGGATATATATAGCCATAAAAAATACTATTTTAATTAAATAACGCTCTAAAAGAACCAAAAAACTATGTTTAAATATTATGTTTCAAATATTGCCACGCAAAAGGTCACCTCAAAACTTGTGACGTCATATGTAGGAAGAAAACGACAAACTCTTCGAAATAAAACTTGCAAAGAGTTAAATACGTTTTGTGAAGTTTGGGGACGATATTGTAGTAATGGAACGAAAAAATTAGCAATAATACATTTTATGAAAAGCAAAAACGTAAAATAAACACAAGCTTGACTCACGGCATTTGCCTTCAAATGACGTCATGCGCTGTGATTGTTGTTTCGTTTGAGATGAAAAACAGATTAAAAATGTCAGAATTATTAGATTTTATTTATGGATTTAAAAATATAAATCATTATTATTTCACAAAAATATTGATTGACTGATCTTTCTGGTTCGACGAAAATTCGTTGTAACTACATTTTAGATTTTTTCTCGATTATTGTCCGATCCCGTATTGTGGTTTGTTTTATCTGAAAGCAGGTTTTCCAGCGGTGGTTCTTATATGTTTTATCAAAATCGGTTCAGCAGTTTTTTACTTTTATAGGTTTTCGTGACGGGGATTTTTTAAATTTCAGTTTACTGAAATTCGTTTTTCTACTTACAGCTGTAGAGATAAGATGTTGCCTGTCGACTTCCTTCTCCTGTGCGAGACGCAACATCCGCAGTTGTTCTTCCAGCCGACGCATCTCGGCCTGCTCCAGCATCCTGGAAACAATATATTGTTACGAAACTGAACGTACGTTCATGAACGTACTAGCTCATTATAAATATAAACGGCTACACTCACGTTATGATTGTGTCGGATAACTCCGACCAGGTTTCCGACAATTAGGATGTCCTTCTTCCGGGAGTTTACGCTTTGGATTCGCGGCGTAGACTCAAAAAAAAAGAAAGAAGAATAAAAAAAAAAGAAGGAAAAAAAAGAAAAAAGTAGAAGGAAGAAGGACATCTTATTTTTTTTTTTTTAACACTTTATAGATCTATGTTTGGCTATTATCTCGCCTGATGTGAAGCGATGATGTGGCCTAAGATGGAGCACATAGATCTAGAGAGAGGCGGCAGTTGAGCGGCTGCTCAGACCCGTCTCCCCGATGGTTCACCGAACATCATCAAACAAATCTCTTTGCAAGTTTTATTTCGAAGAGTTTGTCGTTTTCTAACTACATATGACATCACAAGTTTTGAGGTGACCTTTTGCGCGGCAATATTTGAAACATAATATTTAAACATAGTTTTAGGTACTTTTAGAGCGTTATTTTATAAAAATGGTACTTTTCAAGGCTATATATATTAATTATAGTTGATATAAAATATTTTCTGAAAAGTTGTCCGATCCCTTATTGATTAGTAAGATGTCTATATTATATTGTGACGTCTAAAAGTGCATTTTTTGTCTTTATTTAATAATTATTTTTTGACTTTGGCCTTTTGAAGTTCAGGAAAAAGTTTTATCATTATCCGTAGTTTTGACGTGGATGGATGGGGATGGATGGATGAACGCTTTATTGCAAACATTAAAGACATTACATAAAAACAATTAAAGATGGTGTTACAACGGGCGGCCTTATCGCTAAAAGCGATCTCTTCCAGGCAATATTTGGATAGAGGAACAAGCTTGACTCACGGCATTTGCCTGCAAATGACGTCATGCGCTGTGATTATTGCTTCGTTTGAGAAGAACAGAATAAAAATGTCAGAATTATTAGTTTTTTTTTATTGATTTAAAAATATAAATCATTATTATTTCACAAAAATATTGATTGAATGATCTTTCTGGTTCGACGAATATTCGTTCTAACTACATTTTAGATTTTTTCTCGATTACTGTCCGATCCCCTATTCAGCCACCGTCCATTATTTTTGCATTTTTCCTCTCCCTGCACGGTTGTGTGAGAGAGATCGCTTTATAAGCTGTTATTGGCGTTTTAAGAGCGAGTGTGGCTCAGTGGTAGCATGTGCGACTTTCGATCCGACGCACCCGAGTTCGAATCCCACTGGCCCCGCACCACTGACTTTCTAAAGTTACGCGCGGATTTAACACTCGCTCTAATATCGGTGAAAGAAAACATCGTGAGGAAACCGACATGTCCAAGAATTTATCACAAAAATTCAAAGACATGTGACATTCATCAACCCGCACTGGGCCAGCGTGGTGGATTATGGCCCATACTCTCTCTATGAGGGAAGGCCCGAGTCCCAGCAGTGGGAACGTGATGGACTGATGATGATGAGTAGCTTAATATGCAATGTTATTATTTTGTGCTGTTGGTTCTACGACATTATTTTTAACCTATTTGATCCCACTGCTGGGCAAAGGTCTCCCCCATCCCCCTCCCTGGATCCCTCTCCATTGCGATCTGAGGCCAGTCACTCCGGAAAGCGTCCAAATCGTCAAAATTATCTATAAATATATATTTTTTTTTTATTACTTAATAGGCTAGCATTTGGTCGCAGTCTCACCTGATGGAAAGTGATGACGCGGTCGACGATGGATCATGCTTGCCTAGAAGATACCGATTCACTCTGGATTTGAAGACACCTGGATTATAAGTATCGGGAAACAGAGACGCTGGTAAGTTGTTCCATTCCTTAGCTGTTCGCATTATGAAAGTTGAAGCGAAACGCTTACACGTAACCGTAACCGTAACCGTTTAACGTATTGACAAATAAAAAAATAAGAAGTAGTCCTCACTTCTCCCTTGACTTCCTCTCCTCCCGGATGCGCTGCTGCTCCAGGATCTGGTTCCTCAGCTCCTGCTGGTAGAACTGTCTGCGCGCCGCCGCCTCCTGCGGGAACCAATCAAAATAAAGTGGTTTTTTATTGAACTGCATTGATGTGTTTTTTGGAGTGGTAGGCTCTGGCCGTGGTTGTAATACCACCCACCGAACAAAGCCATGCCGTCAAGCGACCTAGTCGTGTTGGGATGATGTTCGGTGAACTATCAGGGAGACGGGTCTGAGCAGCCGCTCAACTGCCGTCTCTCTCTAGATCTTTGTGCTCTATCTTAGGCCACATCATCGCTTCACATCAGGTGAGATAGCGGCCAAACATAGATCTATTAAGCGTAAAAAAAAAATGATGTGCCGCGGCACGCAAAAAAAAAACAAATATATGTTTTATCAAACAAATTAACCGACTTCAATGTATCTTCGAAGTCCAATGTCAAATATCAATTAAATTTATATGGGACCACTTCGTAGCTATACTGAACCCAACGCAAGGTTTTGCAAATCGGTTCATGAATGACGGAGTTCTGAGGTAACACACATAAATAAATTACAATCGAATAGAAAACGTTCTTGTTTTTAAAGTTGGTAAAAAAAAACTTGGCACCATTTTCTTCAACAATACAATTACACTTTATAAAGAAATATTTATGACAAAATACATAAATTTGAGGTACAATGGGCGGCCTTATCGCTTAGAGCGGTTTATTCCAGACAACCTTAGGATGGATAGAACAGGTATGAGAAACAATGCGGTTTGATGGTGTACATAATAGGTAATATAATATCCGATAAGTAAAAAAACATTATGTATGAAAAGTATAAACAAACCTTACCTTACCTTTTTATGTATGAAAATTATAAACAAACCTTACCTTACCTTTTTATGTATGAAAAGTACAAACAAACCTTACCTTACATTTTTATGTATGAAAAGTATAAACAAACCTTACCTTACCATTTTATGTATGAAAAGTATAAACAAACCTTACCTTACCTTTTCCTTTGCAGTGAGGAATTTTCGTTTATACAAATTTATGTATTTTGTCATTGTTATTTCTTTCTTTTATTATTGTGTGTGCAATTAATGGTTATTGTATAGTTTTGTACCCTGAAAGTTCCTACCTTACCTTTTTACCTTAGCTTAATCCTGAGTCGGTACCTTTTCCGGACATCGCACTAAGTTTCATTGAAGGTACTATAATTATATTAGGAATTTATCGTGTTTTAAATAGTGTTATTATAAATAAATAAATAACGCCCAACGATCACATACATAGATGACCCCTAACTAGGATTCCCTGTATCTAGGGAACGAGGAACTATGGGGACCATGGTCCCACAACACACAGACACGAAACAAATGCTTGCGCGTTTTTTTTTCTGTGCACAAACATTTGTCCCGTCGCGGGAGTCGAACCCGCAACCTCAGTGATGTATGAGATTTGAGTCAACCTGCCCAACCACTACACCACAGAGGCTGTAAATGATATATTATATTTTTGTGTTGTTTTGTTTGTTATGTATAGTATTTTATAGATTAATGTGGCTTGTGTCTCGAATAAATGTTTTTTCTTTTTTCTTTCTTTCTTTCTTACCTTCTCAGCTTGCAAGTTCCTCATGTGGATAGCGTCTGCGTCGAATATAGACGGCATGTAGGCGGGACGCACTTCCGACGCGAACGAGCCGCGGCTTTTTTTCTTGATTGTACTTGTGCGCTCTGGAATTTTATTGGATCGCATTCAATTGTACCTCAATTCATTCCCGTTTTCCGCCAAATATACTGATTGTGCACCAAAATATGTTCATTAAAATATTTCATAAAGAGCACCTATTTTATGAATAATACATGTTCGCGGCGATGGGGTGGCCCAAGGGCCACTCCTTCCGCACCCTAACCTACAGAGGGCTGCCCCTTATACATTTGAGTGCTAAAAACAGACCAAATTTGGTGCACAATCAGTATTTTTGGTGAGCGGTAAAAAAAAATATTTTTATTAATTTATGTTATTGAGTCGAGACAAGCAGTTCGTTCGCCTGATGGTAAGCAACACGTCTTCCTATAACAATTATAGCACTAAACAGAGCTTTGTTTTGCAAAATCCTGCGCGGCACTGCACTGCGCTCGTCACCGCGCTGTTAAGTCCCATGATGCCTAGTAATTTCGCTGGCTACAATGTAAAATGGGAGTTAAATATTGTCAACTTCTTCATTTGATACTGTCCATCCAAAGGTTGACTGGAAGAGAACAAGATTTAGCTACATCAAGGCATCTAATTAATACTCCACAATGAACGCATGCGTTGTTGATGGAGCATTGTCGATGGATCGCTGTTGATGTATCGCTATCGATGGATCGTTGTCGATGGATCGCTGTTGATGTATCGCTGTCGATGGATCGTTGTCGATGGATCGCTGTCATTGGCTCGTTGTCGATGGATTGTTGTTGATGGATTGATATTGATGGATCGTTGTCGATAAATGTACGTCAATGGATCGTTATCGATGGATCGTTGTTGATGGATCGTTGTCTATAAATCGCTGTCGATGGATCGCTGTTGATGGATCGCTGTCGATGGATCGTTGTCGGTGGTTCGATATCGATGGTTCAATGTCGATGAATCATTGTTGATGGATCGTTGTCGACGGATCGTTGTTGATTGACTCACCGTCAAAGTCTCCATAGGAGCGCCTCCTCTCGCAGGCTTCCCACTTGTGGTCCCCCGCATCCCCTCCGACGCCCACGGCTCGCGGGGACAGCTCCCGCTCCGCCTGCGTGAGCGCGGGGGGACATTTAGACGCAGGGGGGGACAACTGGAATATATGACAAACATTACAATATTTTATCGCGTATCTATGTTCGGCCAATACCTCGCTTGTTATTAAGCGACGATGTGGCCGAAGATGGAGCACTTAGATCTAAAGGTAGGCGGTAATTGAGAAATTATTACAGATTGTATGAATTTCTAACAAAATGTATGTAACGTACCCGATACAGCTCTACGTCATCAGTCTGCACCGCTACGGAGAGAGGCCGCGCCGCGGGGCACACTTGTACAGCGGTGTCCACTTTACTGGAAATATACAAACAAAAATATCTATTACTAGCTGCGCCCCTTGGTTTCACCCGAGGTTTCCCGGGATATAAAATCAATTTATCCATCAATCCTTTCAAACTTTCGCATTTATAATATTAATAGAAAGATAACGGTCACATAAGGCGTCCATTTGTGCGTTTACTGTGTAGTATTAATTAATTACGTGAGGCGTTTAGGGTGGTAGCGGGTCGAGGTGAATCTCACCCAATCTCACGTGGGGGAGAGGGGGGTCTCGGCATATATCATGTAATATCACGTATCGGCCATTATGCGAACCGAACGCCACAAAGTAGCCCGTCTATTGTTTAGCCGCCGGTGGCCAGCCAAACGCGCGACTCGACAAACGCTGCGGCCTACGAAATTTAAAGTATTTTTTTTTACACTTAATAGATCTATGTTTGGCCACTATCTCGCCTGTTGTGAAGCGATGATGTGGCCTAAGATGGAGCACATAGATCTAGATCTAGAACTACAATCTATCATCATCATCATTTACACTAAAAATACGCATTTATAAAATCTCACGTGAGATTAGGGGGAGGGGTGGAGGTGGTCGAGCCAAATCTCACAACATCTCACCAAGCGGGGAGGGGGAGTATAAAAATTGCCAAAATCGCCTCACGTAATTAACGGAGGCCCCCTAACTACAATACTATAAGATTATTCTTATTTAAAATTAAAAGTAGGTTTTTTAATGGAATTTACTGACGAGACGAGCTGTTTGTTCGCCTGATTGTAAGCATCATCTTTTAATCATTTCATCATTATTCAAAATTATTATTTTTATTTGTTTTTGTTTTTTTATTTTGTTGGTTTTCATCATTATTTAATTGTGATGTAAAATCTTAATTAGATAATAGGGGAACGGACAACTTTACAGAAAGTGTTTTAAATTAACTACAATGGATATATATAGCCATGAAAAATACTATTTTAATTAAATAACGCTCTTAAAGTACCTAGAACTATGTTTATATATTATGTTCAAATATTGCCGCGCAAAAGGTCACCTCAAAACTTGTAATGTCATATGTAGGTAGAAAACGACAAACTCTTCGAAATAAAACTTGCAAAGAGATTTAAATACGTTTTGTGAAGTTTGGGGTAATGGATATTGTAGTAATGGAACGAAAAAATTAGAAAAAATACATTTTATGAAAAGCAAAAACGTAAAATAAACACAAGCTTGACTCACGGCATTTGCCTACAAATGACGTCATGCGCTGTGATTGTGGTTTCGTTTGAGATTAAGAACAGATTAAAAATGTCAGAATTATTTATTGATTTAAAAATATAAATCATTATTATTTCACAAAAATATTAATTGACTGATCTTTCTGGTTCGACGAACATTCGTTCTAACTACATTTTAGATTTTTTCTCGATTACTGTCCGATCCCCTATTCAATTTTCTTTAAATTTTATTGCAAATAAATTTGCATTATGGTATGTATATATCACGCCTGCCCATAACAGTTGCAGCACCACCCAGAACTTGGTTTTGCAAAAACCAGCGCGGCGCTGCACTGCGCTCATCACCCCGAGACATCAGATATTAAGCTTCATATGCACAGTACTTTCGCTGGCTACAATGCCCTTCAAACCGGAACACAGTAATGGTTGGTCACTGACCGTACAAACATGCAATATCAGTAAGTTAAGACAGAATACTAAGGCAAAGAAGCATCACTCCGCAAAAAAATTTAAACAAATAGCGACTCTTGCTATGACGCAATAAAATTCAATAGGGGATCGGACATTTTTTCAGAAAGTGTTTTAAATTAACTACAATGGATATATATAGCCATGAAAAATACTATTTTAATTAAATAACGCACTAAAAGTACCTAAAACTATGTTTAAATTTTATGTTTCAAATATTGCCGCGCAAAAGGTCACCTCAAAACTTGTGAATGTCATATGTAGGTAGAAAACGACAAACTCTTCGAAATAAAACTTGCAAAGAGATTCTAATACGTTTTGTGAAGTTTGGGGACTATATTGTAGTAATGGAACGAAAAAATTAGCAAAAATACATTTTATGAAAAGCAAAAACGTAAAATAAACACAAGCTTGACTCACGGCATTTGCCTACAAATGACGTCATGCGCTGTGATTGTTGTTTCGTTTGAGATGAAGAACAGATTAAAAATGTCAGAATTATATATTGATTTAAAAATATAAATCATTATTATTTCACAAAAATATTAATTGACTGATCTTTCTGGTTCGACAAACATTCGTTCTAACTACAATTTAGATTTTTTCTCGATTACTGTCCGATCCCCTATTCAGCTCGCGTAGCGCTGCATACCTACCAGTCATATTAACCTACAGAGCGCCTCTCTTTCTATCGCGCTCTTATCTCTTCTGACGCGGCACGTGTAACGACGCGCGACCCGCCGTCGGTGTCCGGCTATGTACTTGTAGCTTCGTACCTACAGTGCGGAGTGCGCTAGGCCTGGTTAAGATAAGAAATACTTTATTGCAAAAACAAACAACAGGTACACAGCTTCTTCGTGTACTTATTGTCCACTTAATGCCTATACATAGCAATGCACCTAGTACTTACGTGGTTTGAACTAGAGGGTTGTTTATTGGAACACTGCTGACGCTCGCCCGGCGCTGTTCGGGACTATGCCTCTCTCTCTCTAGCAGCAGCTGTCTCTCTCTCTCCTCTCGCTGTCTCTCTTTCTCTTCTCTTTCGCGCCGCTCGCGTTCCGCTTGCTCTTTGGCCTCTTGTTTCTTTTTGGCTTGCTGGGAATTGAAATGAAATAAATTTGTCTGAAGCATGGGTACAGATAGAGATTTTAAGATTTATTAGGTATAAATTCCATCATGTTCTTACCTTTCGGTGTACAAATATTGGATGGATAGATAGATGGATGTTTGTTAGTCTGTCACGCAAAAACTAGTGAACGGATTTTGATGAAATTCGGTATGTAAGTACTACGTCCTGGAAAATGACAATAGGCTACTTTTTGTCCCGGGAAGCCACGGGTGAAACCGCGGGGCGCAGCTAGTTTGTCAAAGTCAGCCGGCGTCATCCAAAAAGGTCATAACAACCTCAAATAACATCAATTGATCGCACATATAAAATAAACATTTGAATCTCACTCATTAGTCATTCGCAGCGAGCGGTGACAACCGAGTGACGCAAGCACGGCATTACCCATTTTTTCATCGATGCATTGCGGGTGACGACAAATTGGCGGGGGGGTGGGAGTGTCGCTTCTTAACGTAGTAATATTTAGTTTTCTTTGGTTGAACTGTCTACAGAGTCTCGGCAACTCTATGAGAGAAGGCCCGTGTCCCAGCAGTGGGAACGTGATGGTCTGATGATGATGAATAATTAGATTTGAATGTGGGACTAGTAAAAAACGTACCTGATCAAGATACTGCCTATACTGCGCCTGTCGTATCTTCCTCAAGGTGTTTCGCCTCCTCTCGTATTCCCCAAGTCCCAGTAACGCATCGCCGGCGCCCGAGGTTCTATCCCCGCGGAGCAGCGGGTTGTTAGGAGAGTATTCTCCCGCCTTTAACATGACTGGGAGACCTACGTACCGCTGGAAGAAAGAAAACAAGTGTAAGTGTAGGTGTGTATAAATAGGTTCCGGCTGAAAATCAGTGCTAAGGTATTTGTAACATTAATTTACGCTGAGTTTAATTTTTCCTGACATTCGAAACATTTCTTTGTACTTTATATATTTATGTGTTATTGTTCTTATTTGTTACTGTAAAAGCTCGAACTACGGTAAATCTTAAGATTTTCCATAAAACCTAAGATTTGCCAACTCTTAATGGTAAAAGTCCGAACTAGTCTGTGATCATCGTTCATTTCGAACATAGGATTCTTTCTCCGAAAAACAAATAGATTTAGTATACGATTGATTTTACGCAGGCGAAGTCGCGGATATCAACTAGTATGGACATAAGTGTTTCAGCACAGTGGGATGGGTTCAGTTCGACGAAGGTTAAGAGGAACCGTGCGCCACTGCGCGCGATGTTATCTATTTTACGACCGTGAAATCCAGTGGACTTGCCCTGCCCTATGGTCTGTATTCCGTTCTGGTTATTCCTGACCATTTTTTTTATGGAACTGAGTAATAAACATCTGATATTAAGTCTCATATGCCTAGTAATTTCGCTGGCTGCAATGCCCTCAAATTCCTGACCTGTGGTGGTAGCCTGATTTGTAACTGAAGGTCCCGCCACACCTGAGGTGCCCGTGGCTAAAACGAACCTGCTCAAGTTTGCCCCCTTGTCACGCGCCATACGATTTGTTAACCTCTCGTCGGAGGAGATTGATATTTTTAACTGTAGCCTGTCAAGCTTTCCGAAGTGGCTCGATTTTTTATGGAAAATAAATACGTATTTATATTAAAGTTGAATATTATGTAAGGTACCCATAGCATCGTATTATCATTTTTTAGCTGTAAGGATGTTATATATTGTGATTAAAATAAATAAATAAATGATCGGGAATTGGGGACCAACACTGTCCTTTTAATGTGTACAGATAATCTGAAGTAAGGAAGTAATAAAGACTAAACATATATGTACCTACAATATAATTATAAAATGTATTTCATATCAACTATTTTAGTACGCTACTAGTACACTACACAACAGGGAATTATTAATTTTGCCTACTTTCCCTATAACAGCGGTAGACTACCCCCTAGAGGCCAGAAGCTCGGGGGAAGTGACATCTTCGCGGAGCAATGACGAGGAAGAAGTACGCCAGTAATCTTCACAGTTAAGTGAAGATTACTGGCATAATTACTTAGTTACCTTAGGTTACTTACCTACCACATTTTATGCTACACACGTCAAGGGCCCAAGTAAAGGTTACCCAGGCTTCATTATTGATTCCACTAGGTATTTCTCTGTTAGGTAAAGTTCAGGACATCAAAAATTCTATTACAAATATGGACTGGTTATGATTACGACCGAGTTGATCAGTTATTTAATGACTTTTGTGATGTGTGTTGTGTATAATTTATAACTTCAATCATAGATGATCTAAAAAGTAGAAACTCGTGTAGTTAAATCTAAACTATTATAAAAAAGTTTTCTGTTGAAAAATATTTTTTTCAAGACAAGCTTTTAATTTTTTTTAATCCGAACTGCAAGCAGTGCAATGGAATCAGGCGTGACGTTGCGGAAATTCATCTCAAAACTGAAACGCAATGAAAATATGTAGTGCAATCCCGCTGAATATTATGTAGGTTGTTGTTAGAATAATATAATATGTATGGGGGTTGATTGCAAATGTAAAATGAACTAAAATTAAAATATATGTATATCTATATATATAAAAGAAAGTCGTGTTAGTTACTCCACTTATAAATTAAGAACGGCTGAACCGATTTAGCTGAAAATTGGCAGGGAGGTAGTTTAGAGCCAGGAGAAGGACATAGGATACTTTTTATCTATTTACTTTTTTTTTTACTTTTTTTTTTTTTTACTTTTTATCAGCATTCCCGTGTGACTTGACATGAAACGTCAGTACCTGTCGATGAATCGAGCGGATTAATATCATTTCCAAATAATTTCTGTAATTTTGTCTCATCAAAAGACGAACTTATCAACAATGTATTTCCAGAAATTATTTCTAACTACAAAAATAATGAATGGTTGAGTGAGCGAGCAATTTTAGCGGCTAAGAATAAAGATGTAGATGACCTAAACTACATAATTCAAAATAAGATCATTGGAACAATGCATTCATTCAAATCTATTGACTGCGTCACAAATGAAGATGAAGCCACCAACTATCCAATTGAATTTTTAAACTCTTTGGACGTGCCTGGCTTACCACCTCACAATTTACGCCTAAAGGTTGGCTCCGTAGTAATCATGCTTCGAAACATAAACCAACCAAAACTGTGCAACGGTACGCGTTTAGTGGTTAAAAAATTAATGAACAATGTAATTTACGCAAAGATAATGATAGGAAAATTCAAAGGTGAGGAAGTTCTCATTCCGAGGATACCGATGATCCCAACCGATATGCCGTTTGAATTTAAAAGACTTCAATTTCGATACGTCTTGCATTTGCCATGACCATCAACAAATCACAAGGCCAATCCTTAAAAGTTTGTGGTTTAAATCTAGAACATTCATGTTTTTCCCATGGTCAATTATACGTGGCATGTTCACGGGTCGGAAGACCATCTGCGTTGTTTGTTTTTGCGCCTGATAATAAATCAAAAAATGTCGTGTATCACAAGGTACTTAAATGAAGAGCAACCTATTTAATAAAATACTGAAATAATTATGAATGATTAATGTAGGTATTTAATTTTTTTTGTATATTTTCCAATTTAAAAAAAAACTGCTTATTTATTGCTTTTAAGGCGGAACAAAGTTCGCCGGGTCAGCTAGTTTAATAATAAATATGGTAATTAGTTTAATATTGTATATAAGAAAAGGTAAATAATGTATTAATTAAGTACAAGCAAACATTAGCATTAACATTAGCATTAACTGCAAGCAGATTAAAATGAGCCCAAACACTAGTAGTTTACGATTATCCGTCAAAGACTTCCATTGCACACCTTCCTCCATCATCAGATCAGCTGGCTGTCATAATATTGCATTGTCATCGGACTTTGACAAGTATGCAAAATTTCAACTCCGTATAAGAGAAAGTGGTTCTAATTCTGGTTGCAAGATTCCACCCGGACAAACCTACATACATTGCAAGTTAAATAAAAGCTTGTAAAATAGAACTGAGCCAATTCTATACATTGAAGTTATTTTTGAAAAACTAACCGAGATCGACTATTTACCGGGACTGCACCCGAATCTTTTTTTTTATGTAACTGAATGACGAGATGAACTGGTCGTTTGCCTGATGGTAAGCAATACGCCAGCCCACAACAATAACAGCACCGACCAAAACTTTGCAATGCAAAATCCTGCGCGGCGCTGCACTGCACTCGTCACCCTGAGACAAATAGCTGTTGCATCTTATAATGCCCAGTAATGTCGCTGGCTGCAATGCCCTTCAAACCGGAACACAGTTATGCTCGCGCACTGGTTGGCGGCTGAATAACTGACAATGCTGTGGTACCCACCCAGATGGCTTCTCACATACGAGAAACCTACCACCAGTACATCACACTCAATAAATCAATCAAAGTTCTTTATTTCAATTTTGTCGTCACAGACGCACTTATGAACGTCAATTATTACAATGACTCTACCACCGTATCGGAAAAAGAACCACTACTCAGAAGATACGGCAAGAAACTGAGGGGCATATTTTTTAGAACTTTTGTTACAATATTTTATGTTTGTTTTTGACAATTTTATTTTTCTTATGTGCCAGTTGGCTACTTGGCAGAAGCGGAATGTTCCATGCATCTTTGTCTTCTATGTAATTACTAACTGTATAGTATGCTTTTTTCATTAGAATATTTTTAACAATCAATTTGAATCTACTTTCTGTGAGCTCCGTTATACATTTTGCTTACTTTCACCATCATCGTCATAACCATTAATTATCTTGTATATGTAGATAACTAGTGTTTATCAAACGGTTTCGCTCTTAATTGAAAACCGATAATTATATAAACCGCGCAGTGAACCGTTAAATACTTGTTAAAACAAAAAGGTGATTGATGATCAATCGCTGGTGTTTCACTAGGCGGGAGTGTAGATACTCTCTTTTTTTTTAACAAATATCGATGAAATTTATATGGGACGATTACACACTAAAAATAATTAAAAAAAATACAATCGAACAGAGAACCTTCTCCTTTTTGAAGTCGGTAATAAGGAGAAGGTTCTCTATTAGATTGTATTTTTTTATGTTTGTTACCGCAGAACTCCGTCATTTATGAACCGATTTGGAAAATTCTTTTGTGTTGGGTTCAGTATCTCCGAAATGGTTCCATATAAATTTCATCGATATTTGACCCTGGCCTTCGAAGATACATTTAAAGTTTTTTTTTGGTAAAATGTTTACTCTTTATGGTACTGGGGGATGAGACGAGCAGGTCGTTCGCCTGATGGTAAGCGCCACGCCTGCCTATAACAATTGCAGTGCCACCCAAAACTTTAGATGCCATAAAAAGCACTGTGTAGCACTGCATTGCGCTCATCACCCCGAGGCATCGGATATTAAGTCTCATATGCCCAGTAATTTTATTTTCTGCCTTTAAGGTGAAGACACTTTGACTGATGCAATGCTCGTTTCCTACATAACACGAGACTGTGTGAAAGTACGCTACTGTTGCGTGATGTGTGTGTTTAGGGTACCGTGAATTAAAAATACTTAAAACAAATTGTTTTGTTTTCATTCCAAAATGTATAACGGAGCTCACAGAATCCGACACTAGTGTTGGCCACACACTCTCTCACACGAGAGAGAGCGAGAGAGAGAGAGGCAAAAAGTTATTTTAAGGAAGATAAAACAGACAGGAAGCTATAAGATCTTAACTAGCATTTCTACCATATTTTTTCTTATGAATCGATTAAAACAAATAGTTCTCTGTAATCGGACTCACATTATTAGATTAAAATTACTTTTCCTAATGTAGGACCAAAAAACTATCATTTAGCTACGGAACCCTCTTGACGCGAAGCTACACTCCACCGCCACATTTTTTCTTACTTGTAGAAATTATGCGAATAACACTTGTGTCTACTAATTGAGTCGTTAGTAGTTTGTTCGTAATTAACGACCGATTGTCACGATACACTGTAATGAGGGTACAAGTCATTTGTGGACATTACTTTTATAACTAGACGGTTTACTAAATCACCGCTGGGATACTGGCCCTCTCTCATAGAATCATCATCATCATCTTATCGTTATCGCCCACTGCTGAGCATAGGCGTGCGCTGCTGCGCAAAACGATCTCTATACATGCTCTGTTGTATTCTATGACGTGAAATATCGTTTTTTTATGTAACTGAATGACGAGACGAGCTGGTCGTTTGCCTGATGGTAAGCGATGCGCCAGCCCATAACAATAACAGAACCACACAGACTTGTTTTGCAAATTCCTGCGCGGCGCTGTAATGCACTCGTCACCCTGAGAAAATTGGCTGTTGAGTCTCATAATGTCCAGAAATTTCGCTGGCTACAATGCCCTTCAAGCCGGAACACAGTAATGCTTGCGCATTACTGCTTGGCGGCTGAATAAATGGCAAAGCGGTGGTACCCACCCAGACGGCCTCTCCCATACGAGAAACCTACCACCAGTAAATCTCTCGCATCCAATTATTCCCTGCTGATGTCATCCGTCCACCTCGATATTGAACGACCGGCACTTCTCCAACCCAGCCTAGGCCATCTGCCATCCTCACGTCTAACCATGTGTCCCGCCCAGCTCCACTTAAGTTCCGTCATCCGTATTCCGATGTTTTTAATCTTTGTACGACGTCGGATTTCGGTATTGCGGATTCCATCTTGCAGTTTGATGCCGAGCATGGCCCGCTCCATGGCTCTCTGTGCGACAAAGAGAGTATGGCCCATAACCCAGCATGAAGTTTTAGAGAGAACCTTTTGAGTTAGAGTTTATACTCTAATTCAAAATGCTCTCTCTAAGCGAAGCCGACTTTGAGCGAGTGTGGCTCAGTGGGAGCACGACGCACCCAAGTTCGAATCCCGCTGGCCTTACATAAACGTAGGGGAACGTAATGGGTTGATGACGAAAAAAAGCTACTACAGGTACACTCCTCAATAAATGCGGCAAGAAACTAGGGAGGATATATAATGATTAACATAAATGGAAAAAAGTACGAAAACCTTTTTAAGATAATAATTTAAAAAATTTAAAAACTTCCGATCCAATAAAACATGTCTAAGAACCAACGCTAGAAGACCTGCTTTCAAATAAAAAACTACATCAAAATCGGTTCACCCGTTTGAGCTACGATATCACAGACAGACACATATAGTGGTCAAACTTGTAACACCTCCTCAATGTCGGGGGTTAAAAAATAATCACTTATGCCAGAAGTAATCGAACGTCGCCTAAACCTTGCGAGGGATTATAAAATTTCCTCGTAAGGTTTCTCTAATAAGCTATAATCAGAGAAATGCGTGTACAAACAAACAAATCAAGGACAAATGAAACCCTTGAATGTCCGCAATACAACTTAATTAAGAACACAGCACGCACTAATCACTTAATCGGACTTCTTATCGAACAAAACAAGGCCTTGGCACTTTTGGAAGTTCTTAAAACCACAGCCGACTTTCTTGTACATTTATTTATTATTAATAAAATCACTTAAACTTACGTCAGGTAATTGTATATAACATACTTAAGAATCAATATCATTTTTAATAAAATTTTGATCAGTAATCATTTCGTCAGTAAAGAATACGTCAACTGTATAGTATGCCCTGTTGAGCAGTAGGATTTCAAGTCTGCGCATGAAAGAACTTAGACTAGGCGCGTTGGTTATACTCTCGGGAAGAGTGTTGTATATTTTTACCCCTATATACTCCATTTATTTCTGCGACTTACTAAGTCTTTTCGTCTGCTTGAGGCGATTGTAAAACTGTGTGACGAGACGAGCATTTGAATGAAGGTAGCTTATACGCTGGATGAACACACAGGATACTTTTTATCTCAATAACGATTATCAATAAACTAAATTTTTTTACTCCCCCGACACAAAAAACCTATAAAGAGTAAAAAACAGCTAAATCGATTCTGATAAAACATGTCTCAGACCAACGCTAGATAAAAACCGCATATAAATCGGTTCACCCGTTTAAGAACTACGGTCCACAGACAGACTCACATAGTGGTCAAACGTATAACACCCCTCATTTTTGCGTCGGGGTAAAAAACTAACAGTTTCCGAGGGAGCATGTATAAACCAAATACTATACGGGTGAAAGCGCGCGGCGCAGTTAGTTTCTCAATAAAATACATTAGAATCTCTGAGCTCCAGGTTGAAACACTGTAATTACACGTTCATGTTTAGAGGCATTTACTGAAGACCTGGCCAAAAAATCAAATATAATGGAACTAAAAAAATATGGGTCTTTCGACGGTTTCACAAGGTTATTTTCTTTAATCACTGTCGGTAAACTTTAAAGCGTATTTTTTATCTAAAATAAAATACTTAAATGATAATACACACTTAATACCTACATTTTCATGACGAATTCAAAAATGTCAAAATTATTTTTAGAATTACACACCTGCACCAAGTTTAAACGTATATGTTATCGAAAAAAGTCCTTGAAACTTGAGCCACCATAGTCCTAACATCGGCAAAGTTGATCGCGCACTGAAGCCGCAAAGGCGAAGTAAGGCCGCGGCCACATTGGATGAGGAATGGCGACGCGAGAACACCAGCGTAGTCTACGCAGGTCGCATAACCTTTTGACCGCTCCAGTTAGGTTTATCCGACAAGTATAGTGTCCATAAGGCGATATTATAGGTCGAGTTTATACGCGAGAACGCTTTAGGCGCGCCAGAGTTGGACATACTTGTAACTGTGGATTTAACGCTCGCTTTAAAACGGCGAAAAAAAAAACATCTTAAGTAGAAAGACAAGCTCAAGAATGCATCCACAATAATTCAAGGATACGTGGCTTTTACCAACTGAGCTAAGAGAGCCCACCTGGTGGATAGCCCCCATACTCTATCTCTACTGTAGTTCTCTCTCTCTATCTACTCTCTCTATTCTCTTTTTCTCTTTCTCCCTAGTCTCTCTCTCTATTGTATTTATCTCTATCTACTCTCTCTCTCTCTCTCTCTACTATATCCCCTCTATATCTACTCTCTCTCCTCTCTCTCTCTCTCAGAGTAGTCCAGATGGGAACGTCAAGCCACCACCGCATCGTCGCGTCTGCCCGCGGCCTAAGACGAAACTTGGTGCTCGCACGCGACAATCTATTTCTATGCGAAACCACCAAAGGGAGTTCTGGCAAAGTTAATGAAGCCTTGAAAATGATGTAAAACTTCGCTGTAGAATTATAGAAGGCATTTTGGAGTTTGCGAATGGCTTGCCAACACTGTGTGGAATGGTTGAAATGTTTATGAGCATTTGCTGGCAAGTGCGCCGACATTTTATGTATGTGCATTGTGCGGTTCGACCTCAGCCTTAATTAATTATGAAATTTGGGTGTGAACTTACCCAAAATTCTCGGGGACTTAGCGCTGTAGTAGATTTATGGATTACTTTTATAGGATGCACTAAAGAATTGTCAGTTCTAGGTGACAAAACACGTACAGAATTTGATATTGAATGCATTCTCTTGCTTTTTGAAAACCTAAGATCATTACCTAACCTAAGAGAACCTAAAGCACAAACCTAGAACCTAAGTACATTTTGAGAATGAAGAAAATAATAGGATAAGGATAGAAAAAAATTGGTTACACTAGAAGTGGTACCCGATACGATAGCCCACTTGAATAAAGCATCGGAAGAACGAAACGATATTCAAAAGACGCTCATTCGGACACAGCTGGACCAAATTATTATTTTCTGAATATTTTAAAACTGCATATTATAGGAAACGATTTAATTATACCCTAAAGTTAGCTCCCTTATTTCTTAGTTCCCTTATTTAGTTTACATTAGGATTGGATTAGCCGTTAAGTTATAGATAGATAGATAGATGAACGCTTTATTGCAAACATTAAATTAAAGACATAACATAAAATCAATTAAAGAAAGTGTAGATAAAGAATAGTTTAAAAACTATCACTATTCCCACACTTCATACTACCCTTCCTACCAACCCGTTATAGCTTATTAATATGGTAAATAGGCCACATCACCTTCTAACACAATACGCAGGGAGCGGCCACCAGCCCGGCACTCACGCACTAGGCGGGACCGGCGAAACATTACGCTAATTCCATTTAGGTTTATTGACTCTGGACAAGCGAGAAATATGATAATCATCAGCCTCTAGTTGGTTTCTGTCACGAAAGTTATACCATTAATTAGGAAGGAAATATGGTTGATAGATGAAAGAGGTGTGGCCCCAAAATGAGTCCCTGTGTCACACCTACATTTTACAAGTTATTTTAAATTTGAATTCGTTTTCTAATGACAAAATGTACCTACTAGTAAAGAGGTGTAATTGTTACTAGGAAAGAGCAGCGGTCACCGAAATACATATCTTGGGAAAAGGACTTAATGAACCAGCATTTTAGAAAAATAAAAATAGATAGATAGATAGGTAAACACTTTTTATATACCATAATAATAGAGATAAAGTACAAGTCAAATGTTTACAATGGTTTAATAATGGGCGGTCTTATCGCTGAAAGCGATCTGTTCCAGACAACCTTTGGATGGAGAGGAATAACAAAACATACACAGACAGTGGAAAATAAAAAATGGTTTGGACTCTTACTTAAATTTCTCAGGAAGTTCAAAGTTAAATAAATAAAAATATAATAAAATCGAAAATGTTTGAGCTTAAACGAATTCAAATGATCAACGGCATGGACATGACTTAGCACTCTTTTAAGTTTTTAACAACCTTGCATAGCTGAAAGCTTTCTTCCATTATTCAAAAGCGTGTAACCGGATATTGCCTATAAAAGAGGCGCCTGAAGCTATTTGTATTAATGTACACGGCGTTTCAAGGGCTATTGTTAAGCTAATTTATGAATTGTTCGCGTAATAATGGTAATAACTTGTTTTTTTTATTGGATCATGTTGGGAGGTGAGAAGGAAATATGGCCATAATGAGACGCCATTTCAGGCCCTTATAGCCTTCACGAATTTAAGAAATAAGAACTTGTTTCTTCGGTCAATAAGTATTTTAAAAAACTACGGAGTTATAATTATAATACAATAAGTATTATAATTATGTATCCGTCCGTCCCAGTTATCTAGCATACCAGTCGTTAGGCCATGTCGGAAGCCTTCGGGCGGTCTAAAAACTACGGAGAGTTGTAATTATAATACTTATTATGTATCCGTCCGTCCCGGTTATCTTAGCATACCAGTCGTTAGGTCATGTCGGAAGCCATCGGGCGGTCTAAAAACTACGGAGAGTTGTAATTATAATACTTATTATGTATCCGTCCGTCCCGGTTATCTTAGCATACCAGTCGTTAGGCCATGTCGGAAGCCTTCGGGCGGTCTAAAAACTACGGAGAGTTATAATTATAATACTTATTATGTATCCGTCCGTCCCGGTTATCTTAGCATACCAGTCGTTAGGTCATGTCGGAAGCCATCGGGCGGTCTAAAAACTACGGAGAGTTATAATTATAATACTTATTATGTATCCGTCCGTCCCGGTTATCTAGCATACCAGTCGTTAGGCCATGTTGGAAGCCTTCGGGCGGTCTAAAAACTACGGAGAGATAATTATATACTTATTATGTGTCCGTCCGTCCCGGTTATCTAGCATACCAGTCGTTAGGCCATGTCGGAAGCCTTCGGGCGGTCTAAAAACTACTACACGAGGGTTGGCCACACACCCACACGAAAGAAGAAAAAAATTATGCAAGCGGAGTTTTTAAATCATTTCTACCTGTCCCATGGAAAATCGAAAGAACACACCAACACAAAACCAACATATTTACACCAACTCATAGATGAAAGTCATAACAGTTTGGATTCGATGAATTTTTTTTTCATAAAAGCGATTTTTACAACGCCATTATAAAAAAATATTGTACTGAGTGATGAGACTAGTAAGTCGTTCGCCTGATGGACATTTGCACGAAAAAACATATAAAAGATGGGTGCATTTCCATTTCGCGTCACCGTTGATCGCTTTGAAGTCTATTGTTTGACTCAAACTTGAAAACGACCTTTTAGATTAGTTTACAAAACTCGTTTTTATAACCTTTAGAGGACCACAAAACTTCAGGACTCTGACATTAACGAAACCGCTCTGTGCCTGTGCGGTGTATGCCCCAGAGTTCTTAGACTCTCCAAGACTTGGATCTCATCAGTTAAAACATAATGCTTTAATGATGATGAACTTAGCATCCCGGGTCAAAAGTGTATAAAAACATAACTTCGCAGAGAAACACCTGTTAATTTCGATCCGGTTCAGAGATTATTTTAAAAAGCTCAACTTTAATATCTAAGGGTTGTAATTGTAGATAGAAAGATATATACTCACTTCTCGAATTTCCATTTTCCGCTGCTAACAGAACTAAAGCACTGCGTGATACGGAGCCATTGTTTCACTCAGACTAGATTGTGGAGCAGACGATGTAGTCATGACATAATCAGTGATTACATGCGGCGAGCTAGTCAAGGACTGTTGCTCGTCCGTCATACTAATCTTACTGAATCGTGGTGAATGAGAACTTGAAACTTGAATGTAAGCCAGAATAGATACATGTAGATGGATAGATAGATAAACACTTTATTGTTAAAAACCTTAAAAATAGGTACATGAAATACAAATACATTTCACAGTAATCTGCATAACAATAGGCGGTCTTATCGCTCAAAGCGATCTCTTCCAGACAACCTTTGAACAGAAAGGACTAACATAATTTGGAAGGACGGTGGTGGAATATCTTCAGAAATATTGAATGGTTTGCAAATATTTTACGAATTTATATTTTAGGATATGGCCATGATCGGACTTAAACGCATCGAAAAGAAAATTTTGTCGAATTGAGAAAATAGTGCCGCTTCTAATAAATATTTCTTTTTGTGTGAAAATAGTTAAATAAATATTCATATTAATAAAATTGTAAAACTGTGGTAATAATGCGGTTGCTGTGTTGTAAATAGTGATTGTGTTTTTAATAGATAGGTAATTAATTTGAGATACATATACAGAAGTTCCCTAAGGATCTTAAGGATCCTGAACATGATTCGGATATGATGATAATGACAAAGCTACAAAACATAAAATAAATAAAAATTGCTAAAAATATTGCATAAAAAAATATTTTATACAAACACTTAAGTTTGTTAAAAACTGAAAACATTCTAGCTAACACGTGCACCAACACAAAGCAAAACACGTTCAAGATTTTCTGAATTATTTTTAACTAATTAAATTTATTTTCACATAGGTTTAGTTGAATTTCCTAAAATATAACATACTTTCTTGTCCTCAATAGTCACTACACTAAACTGACTTATCGAGCAGTCATGCTATAGTTAAAGCAGACAAGCACTGTTTTGAGGCAAAACACGCTACTGCCGCGGGGGACGAACGACGTCTGAAGGTTAGCTGCTAAATTGTTTGCGGGGAACTCTTACACTATTCTGGAACCCTGGTACCTACTAGGAATATGAAAACATTGCTTGGTATAATTGAGCAATCGTAATAACGGTATATTTTAGGGGTAATATTTTACTAATCATTATTTTTTTTTATATACACGGTGAAATTGAATTCGATATTTTTGCGAAAAGTATGTACTCAGTCCATGCTATAGAATGTTTATACACCATTCAATAAATATAAAAAAAATATTTTACAACATAAAACTAGTAGTTATAATAAACAACATTATTCCAATTCGTGACATATGCCCTGCGACATGATAAATACCTTCTGTCCAAAATCCGACTAGTGCAACCGCGTTACAGAATAATTAATAGTATAAGTGACCGCGCTGAGTAACAATAACTATCAACCAATAAAATACGAGAACTACGCGCGTTGGAACCGCCCCTTTCTTTTATGCACCTCTGATGCGCCCGCGCGCGCTACCCCGCGCGCCTCATGTCTCATGCGAAAAAATAATTAGTAGGTCAGTCGGCCAAACTCTGTCAAGGGATTTACAGTACTCGCTTGTCTTTCCCGTTTCCGCGCGTGAACGCAAAAATGACGTCGCGTCGTCATTATAATTTTTCAAACGTCGAGTGGTTGGATATGGTGCGCTTTTACGCGACTTGTGACGAAATCGGAATGCATCCATTCCATTTTCGTCGAACGCAAGCGCTACATGAGACTGATCCGCAATCTCGCATTGCCTTTTGCCAGTGGCTCAATGATAATCAAAACGTAAACATTTTGTGGACTGACGAGTCAACGTTTACGCGAGTGCTTTTAATAAAGTGAAAAGAAACACAGACACCCTTCGTTCTCTTAAAGAGAATTTGCAAAAACGTGCGAGACTTTGTATTGAAGTGAACGGACGACATTTTGAACAGTTGCCTCAATACAGATAGTAGGTAGTTAAAATAATAGGTAAGTGTATGATTTAAATCACTGTAAATAGTACTGATTCCATTTTTTTAAATACGCCTGAACTACTTACTTGCCGTGCCTCTACTTTTTTATTGTTTCAAATCAATGTAGGTACCTACTTATCTACCTACTCTGAGCACAGTACCTATTTTTAGTTCTTTGTATTTGTTACTGGCCCAATTGTTAGTAATTCTGACGGTCCTAAGCCCGATAAAAAGTATGAAGGGAAAATTGGAGTCATTGTTTAATTTCTTACCTACTAATAAAGATAAAAGATAGCCGCGCGGTGCCGTCAGTCGGCTACCCCCGCTTGGACCTTGAAGCGGAGCGGGCGTTTGTTTTGTAGGTATCAGCTGACCGCGTGGCATTAGGTAGGTACCTACGCTCAGACGGCGCGCGGCGCGTCTGTCGTCCCCGCGTAACGTGTTTAGTGAAATCGACATTTCAGATAATTGTCAGTTATTTTACGTTTATTTTTTTTCAATTTTTTTTATTTAATTTGTCGCTACGTATTTATTCTAAAGCCTGGACTGAGTACATACTTTTCGCAAAAATATCGAATTCAATTTCACCGTGTATATATTTTTTAATATTTTACGCATGACTTTACCTGCTTGATTTTCTATTTTAATAAGTATTTTGTTTCTTCACACTACTTGCACAGAAGTCGTGGAGCACTTTGGGAATCAAATCCATTTATATAACTATATAAACTTGTAAAATTCAGTGGCGTAGCTACCGGAGGGCTAGACGGAGCAGTGCCCCGGGGCCCCCAAGCTCAGGTGGCCCCCCTGAGCTCGGACTGAGATTGAACTAATTCAATTTATAGTTTGTAAGTCAGAACTTACAAACTATAAATTGAACTAGTGAAAATTTCTCCCACATACGGAATATATATAAACCAGATTCTAGGAACGCGACTTTAATAATGACAACTTATTTGAAACGGTACAGAGGAATTCCCAACAAGTCTCGAACATCTTTGTTTGAAACTTGCGGGTAACTCCCCCACTTCTCCCCTTTATTTATTGCCCCAGGGCCTTTGGTTACCTAGCTACGCGCCACTGTACAAATTGGATAAATTTTGGCGGCGTTTGGGAATAAACCTTTCTGTCAAGTCTCGTTTCTAATTGACGATCTCTCGTGTATAGCAGAACAGTTAATTTTAACAATGGAAGTACAATAGGACGATGTCACCTTATGGTGACATTCATGCATGAGAAGGGTATCGAACTTTGAAATCTTTGCAAAATATATTCGTACAGATTATTATGTTTATTTTATGGATGAACCAAATATCTGTTTCTTTTTCATTAACTGAATTAGAACCGTTGCTTAAGAAGACAATTTTAAAAAAGACTTATTTTCTTCGTAGTTTTTCTAAGACCTTACGGCACAGATTACTTAATAGTTACTTCCTTAAGGCCTCAATTCCTTTGGCAACCCTTTTTATAGCCCATTCTTTACGTAACTCATTACTAGGCACAATTCTTCAGATATCTGGCTGAAAGTTCGACCTTCGGGCAAATCTGGCTATGAAAATTACGACCGTCCTTGCCCAGTCTGGCAGTTCGCAGACATATAAATACCTACTGGGGACAAACGTCATTATTTTTTTTTTCTGTCGTTGGCCTAAACAAATCTTTCAGCCACAGAGACAGCCTCTGTGGTGTAGTAGTTGAGCAGGTTGGCTCAAATCTCATACACCGAGGTTGCGGGTTCGATTCCCGCGACCGACGACGCGACGGAACAAATGTTTGTGCACTATGCGATTAAAAATATACTTTGCAAGTCCTGCCTGGCACTGCACCGGCATGAGACATCAACTTTCTACTTCCAAATATTCAGTAACTTTGCTAGCGACAGTGACAACCAGTAGTATGCACAATACTATTCTACGGCCGAATAACTGACACTGAATTCTTCGGCTAAATCCTAATTCTAATAATATTATAAAGGCGAAAGTTTGTGTGCGATGTTTGTTTCCACGTAACACCGTAACGCGTTAACCGATTTGAAAGAAGATGCCCTGAATTAACATTTAGGCTACTTTTTATTCTGTGAAACCGCAGGCGAAACCGCAAGGCGCAGCTAGTAGGAAATAAAAGCAATTCAAGGAAATTAACTACGCCTATTAAGTATTTACCCCGAATTACAGAATCGCATGTAAGTACCTAGCTAGGTACCTATTATTCTGATTTGTTTGCTCAGGAAAACTTTTAGCTATAAGCACCTATTGTGTTGACTTATGTGAGCACAAACCTTCTTCGGTCCTTTATGTTTTAATGCCGCGGAACAAACATAGTTGTGTAAGTTATATAAGTTGCGAATATGTTTTTTCGATTTTTTTATTGTGATTAAATATTTATACGCAGTTTTACGAACCGAACTTAGGCACATGTAGTACAGTAAATTACAAGGATTTTAATGAATGTGTATGATATTTCACGGTCAGCTAAGAAATTCCGAGTCGCGCAATGGGCGATAGAGAGAGCTATGCTCGGGGTAACCTTGCGCGACCGAAAAAGAAATGAATGGATTCGACGAAAAACGGGGGTGAAAGATGTGGTCCAGGGGATCGCGGAGCGGAAGTGGAGTTGGGCTGGCCATATTGCTAGAATGGATAGACACCGCTGGACAAGACGAATCCTAGAGTGGAGACCGTGGGCGAACGCCAGACCACGAGGCCGCCCACCGAAGCGATAGGTAGACGACATCCGAAGACACGCAGGCCATGACTGGATGGCCAAGGCAGAAGATCGGAAGTCATGGAAAGAATTGGGAGAGGCTATGTCCAGAAATGGACCAATAAAGGCTAAAGAAGAAGAAGAAGAAGAAGAAGAAGAAGAAAAGTATGATATTTAGGTGAAGCTGCCACAGTTACCGTCTGAGACATCATACTAATATTATAAACTAGCTGCGCCCTGTGGTTTTTTTTCACCCACGGTTTCCCGGGATGAAAGTAGCCTATGTGCTATTCCAAGTCCTTAAGTAATAACTTCATCAAAATCAGTTCGGTGGTTTCTGCTTGAACGAGTAACAAACATACATCCATACATCTTGCAAACTTTCGCGTTTATAATATTAGTAGGAAGTGGGATACGAAAGTTTGTGTTTTGTGGATCAGCGGCAACTCGTGCGGCTTACGATCCGACGCACCGATTGAATCCCGCTGGGGCCAGCGGGATCCACCACCACCACCACCATCAGCCCATCACGTTCCCACTGCTGGGACACGGGCCTTCTCTCATAGAGAGAATGGGCCATAATCCACCACGCTGGCCCAGTGCGGGTTGGTGAATGTCACATGTCCTTGACTTTTTGTGAAAAATTCTTGAACATGCCGATTTCCTCACGATGTTTTCCTTCACCGTTTTTAGAGCGAGTGTTAAATCCGCACACAACTTAAGAACCGAGCGAGTGTGGCTTAGTGGGAGCTCGTGCGACTTTCGATCCGACGCACCCGAGTTCGAATCCCGCTGACCCCGCACCACTGACTTTTATTAAGTTATGTGCGGATTTAACACTCGCTCTCAAAACAGTGAAGGAAAAAATCCTGATGAAACCGGCATGTCCAAGAATTAATCACAAAAATTCAAGAACATGTGACATCCACCAATCCACATCCACACTTGGCCGGCGGCGTGGCCCGTACTTTCTCTATGAGAGAAGGCCTTTGTCCCAGCAGTGGGAACATAAAAGCTGACGATGATGATGATGATGATGACGAATGTGAATATATTAGTGTGCCGTTACAGCGTGAAGAAGTAACAAATAAATTACTTCTTCACGCTGTAACTGCTCAACGGATTTGATTGAAATTCGGAATGGAGATAGCTTATAACCCTGGATTAACAATTTAACACATGGGTACTTTTTATCCCGGTAACCGCGGATGAAACAGATAAGAATCAGGAAAAGAGACTGGGCTAGGGCCCGGAATTAGCAAGGAATCGCTCGCGAATAAGTTGTCATAGTGAATTAGGATTCACTATGACAACTTAGCGATTCCTTGCTTCAAGGAAACGTCGAGTCCTTCATTAAAAAACGACATCTGCGAAATTTGTATTCTCTATGACGCGATATATTTATAAATATATGAATGCGACATAGAAATGTCGTTTATTAATGAAGGAATCGACGTGATTTCGAAGCAAGGAATCGTCGTGATTTCGCCAAGTTGTCATAGTGAATTGGGGCCCTGGTAAGGTGTTCCATTCCTTAGCTGTTCGCATTATGAAAGACGCTTTGTTCGGGCGCGAGCAATATCAACCAAGAAAATTTTTATCGCGGGAAATGCAAAAGTTTTTTAATCTAGTACAGTATGACTGTTTTACTCAGTCACGACAACTTCTAGGTTAAAATAATGAAATACTACCATTCAGTAATATCAGAAAATACCGCCCACGTTCCCATTTACTCAGCTATGAATATTAATTGTAATTCACAGTTCGCCTTTGTGTGGGGCTGACCTAAAAACTGGACGTAACTAGTGTACAGTCAGCGTCAATAATATGTAAACATTTCAATACCATAAAATATATTTCGGAGATATCCATAGTAGTGTATAGTAAGTATAAGTATTTATATTCGAATTATTATATTAAGTATTATGAAGGTATTTGTAGTTAATAGTATATTATTTAATTATGTATGATTGTTATTTTTTATTATTATTTATATTGATTATTGGCTGTGCAACACCGTCTATTCTTTTTTACATTTGTCCAATCCATCCAAAGGTTGTCTAAGAGATTGCTTTATGCGATATGACCGCCGATTGTATTACATTAGTTAAGGTTTATCTTTTTTCATGTTATTATGTTTGTGGTATGCAATAAATTCAAATTGTATTGTATTGTAGTGTTAGAAACAATTTTTCTTAAACCTATGTTAGTAGAGAGAAAAATATTACATGAATTATTTGGTCCTGCCCGTGACAATACCTATCCAGTATCTCTGGATAGGACAATCAAAGCGGGATGCAATCATTTTCAGAACACTGTTGGAGCTACCTCGTAGACGGTGGAACTTAGAGGCCACTTTTTTCGCATAATAGCCTGGAAGCCGTCCACGCGCGCCTCGGCGAACATTTCAGATGCGCTACAACGCCATGGCAGATATTGCAATAACAAATTCAATAGTATTTGAGTGAAGCACATTTCAAACTAATAATTCTGAGATGCCAATAAAATGTATACTTATTACTGACGCTGACAGTAAAATCTATCAAAATCAAAGTACCACCGACTCATTGATCATGAATAAGTGATATACGATATTAAAACTCAAAAAGAAATTAAAGAATTGTCGAAGAACTGATGGTTCACCGAACTTCATCCAGAATTGGCACGTATATCCTTTTGGCTTTTATATGCTCGCTACCAGTGTGGCAGTGTTTAGTATACATGTTAAGGTATTTAAAAGACTGAAAACCTCTACTTGGGCACGTAACAAAAAAATACTTGGCTCTTGATTTTTTTATATAATTTGCGGAGTATAAAATTGAATGCTTCATGGACGCGGCTGTGGGCGGATACATAACATTAACGAATAATTACCATAGATACCTATCTCAAAAACCTAAATAAAGGCCTATTGAACACATTTTCACACATTATTGTGGATTTTCCACTGCCTTTTAAAATGATAAGGAATAGGTACTTTGTTTTACAGTAATATTTCATTTGTTGGAGTACAGTACAGTTCAACCTCTGCTTATTCATTTTTGTTCTATCTCTAATCTCTAAATAGTATTTAGTACTATCAGGCCTAGCGCACTCCGCACTGTAGGTACGAAACTACAAGTACATAGCCGGACACCGACGGCGGGTCGCGCGTCTTTACACGTGCCGCGTCAGAAGAGATAAGAGCTATGCGATATGACTGGTAGCTATGCAGCGATACGCGAGCTGAATTAAATTTTATTGCGTCATAGCAAGAATCGCTATTTGCTTAAATTTCTTTGCGGAGTGATGCTTCTGTCCCTTAGTATTCTGTGGTACTATTAAGTATTCTGTATCTGTGTTATCCCGACGACGCGACAGTCCCAGAAAGGTATGGCGGCATGAACTGGACTCCTATTTGATGGAATGGCAACCAATAGCGCAGAAACGTGAAAATTGGAAGGAGGGTAGGGAGGCCTTTGCCCAGCAGTGGGACAAACCAGGCTGAAAATAATAATAATAATAATAAGTATTATGTGATACTATAAAACAAAGTCGCTATCCGCGTCATTTCTTTTTCTCCGCTTACTTCTTCTAAAGCACACAACGGAATTTGATACGTTTCACTGTCATCTAGAGATTTTTATGTAAGGTTAATATGTACAATGCGGGGGCGGATCGCTAGTAGAGATGCTTCCGATAACAATACTTTGTATTACACTGATACCTTGTATGTTATTTTTATGTTTGATACATAAAGAGTTTTTGTATCGTATCGTAAGGAAACAATGAAACCACTAACACATTATATTATTGGGGATTTCCGTTATTAAACCGAACAGTGAACCGAACACCCTCAGTTTCTTGCCGTATCTTCTGAGTAGTGGTTCTTTTTCCGATACGGTGGTAGAGTCATTGTGATAATTTGACGTTCATAAGTGCGTCTGTGATGCCAAAATGATTAAAGAGATTTTGATTTGATTTGATTTGAGTGCTAATTCTTTACTAGGATTACTCAACCGGTTCTCTAGGTCTGTCGTATGCGGGAGACCGTCTGGATAGGTGTTAGGTTAGGTTAGTATATAATAATTGTGTTTATAATAATTGGCAAAGCGGTGGTACGCTTTGCCAATTATTCTGCCGCCAGCAAGTACTGCGCAAGCAAAACTGTGTTCCAGTTGGAAGGGCATTGTAGCCAGCGAAATTACTGTGCATATGAGACTTAATATCTGATGTCTCGAGGTGATGCGCGTAATGCAGCGCTAAGCAGTGCTTTTTATGGTATTAAATGTTCTAGGTGGCACTGCGATTGTTACGAGCAGGCGTGGCGCTTACCATCAAGTGAACGACTGGTTCGTCTCATCACTCAGTTCCATAAAAAACCTATCATCCCATACGATTCTTGTCAGGCAGGACCTGATAGACGAGATCACCGATAAGCAGTATTTTCGTATCGGCCCGTTTTACTCTGGGCCATCTTATCACAAAATTCACTTATAGCAACTAAATTAACATTCCCTTGTGCTTATAGGTACATTAACAATTATCGCAATGAAGCATCATCGCTCAACATCAGGCGAGATTGTAGTGAAATGCAAGCCTATTAAAGAATTTAAAAACACGTGTTATAGCACGCCGTCTACTCGAAGTATAGCACAGATAGGGCAGGGAAACATCCCCTTTAGATTTGAAGAAGGGATAACTGGCACATTCTTAAAAATTGGACGGGGCGAACCTTCCTATAACTATTTAAAAAAGTGGACATCTCGCCTGCAGGCTAGAATTTGAAAGGGCTAGATGTAACAAAATCAAAATCTCTTTAATCATTTTGGCATCACAGACGCACTTATGAACGTCAAAAAATTATCACAATGACTCTACCACCGTATCGGAAAAAGAACCACTACTCAGAAGATACGGCCA
This sequence comes from Petrophora chlorosata, assembly GCA_951640565.1. Classification (NCBI taxonomy): domain Eukaryota; kingdom Metazoa; phylum Arthropoda; class Insecta; order Lepidoptera; family Geometridae; genus Petrophora; species Petrophora chlorosata. The sequence continues at coordinate 9,193,547 of OX621212.1, forward strand.
GAACTAAGGGGCATTTTTTAGGGATTTTGTTAAATTTTTTTGGGTTTTTACAATATTATGTTTCTTATGTACCAGTTGGCTACTTTGCAGAAGTGGAATGTTTCAAGCATCTTTGTCTTCTATGTAATTACGAACAGTTATAGTATGCTTTTCACATTAGAACATTCTTAACGCGTAATTTGAATTTACTTTCTGTGACCCTAAGCCATATAGAGTGCAGTAATATGGCCCGGCTCTGTGATAGGCCCGTATCCCAGCAGTGGGAATATAAGTTGCAAGGCATTGTTAATTAACTATCTGTGACCGGTTTGTATTAGTTCACACCAAAACGATACGATCGCGATCGCGTGAGGTGATCGAAATCCTCGGCAATTTAAATGTAGTTAGGAGTTGTTTGATCAATATTGGGCAATTTCATAGATAAGCCTTGTTGAGGTGCATTCTGGGAATTTGATACGACTAGTTGTTTCTTTTTTCGGGTTCTGTATCCAAAAAATGTTCTGTAGCGGTGCGAGGACCATGGACGCGAGACTGCAGTGGCGCGAGGGCTACAGCGGCGCGAGGACGATGGAATTATACAAGCTTATTCCTCCATCTCCTTTCTACCATCGGACAACAAGACGCACGGAAACTCGGCATCCGTACATGGTTGACATTCCTCTTGCTCGAACAAAGCGTTTTGCTTCGACCTTTATAATGCAAACAGCTAAGGAATGGAATATTACCAGCGTCTTTGTTTCCTGTGTGTCTTCAAGTCTCGAGTGAATCGGTATCTTCTAGGCAAGCATGATTCATCGTCGACCACGTCGTCACTTTCTATCAGGTGAGACTGCGGTCAAATGCTAGCCTATTCGGTAATAAAAAAAAAGGACCGGAGTAGGTGAAGCGAAATAAAGGGGCGAGAAGCAAGACTTCTGGTCGAGCCTACTCCATGCCCCCTCGTAATTTGACAAAGATCTAAAATTTACAATCCAACGTGTAATTTCTCGCTTTTATACAAAACGCTAAACGTTGACCAGCCGCATTGAATAACGTATAACGTATATGTACATACATATGCGTAATAAGATCCAGTCATTTTGTAAAACGGCTGAATGTCATTTAGCTGTTTTACATAAAAGTGCCGTGCCGTTTTGTAAAACGACTAAGTTTTTGGCAAACCCGGGGGCGGGTTATTCGTCTATGACGCTCGTCTTTAGCAAACCGTATTAGCCAAGTCTTCATAACATAACCATATTCTACAGACTATACATTTCACTGGCCTACATAAAATCAGATAGAACCTACAAAAACTTAGGAATACTTTACGGAACCCTGATTTTGTGAGAGCGGATTCGCAGTTGATCGGTTTTGAAGGATATCCTTGACCCGACAATAAAATTAGACTGATGGTATCGCGAAAACTGCGTCCGAATTAAGGATTGATGGCATAAGCAATCGGGTCAATACAATACTGCCGCTCCAAGAAGAAAAAAAGTGTGTTTACCTACATTACATGAAATAGCTTCAGTCTGTAAACTGTAAGCATTTAAGCAGTGGTCATTAACTCGGAAGCTGAGCGGAGCAAAGCGAGAAAACTTGAAATTTACAACTAATACTTTGTTATTAGATCGAAGGGCTTCAACTGAGCAATTCAATTGGCATAATTCTCCTCGCTTAATTATGGTGGAATCCTTCAGAATGTCGGTAGAATCTAATGTTTACTTACTTTATGTAAGTGTATTTAAGAGATCTGGAAATATAACTAGCGGCGATTCGTTCCATGTACCCAAGAACGGTGAAACCATAGAGATCCCTTTCATTATCTGTGGGCGAAACGGTCACCGTCACGTATGGTGAACTGCCACACCATAAGCACTGACAAAGTGTCGCTTACCCTAGGCTGGCCTTTTCCCAGAAAGCGCTATAAGTACATCGCTACAATTACACGATGCAAGTACACTGGTGGTAGGTTTCTCGTATGCGAGAGGCCGTCTGGGTGGAAACCACCGCTTTGCCAGTTATTCAGCCGCCAAGCAGTAGTGCGCGAGCATAACTGTGTTCCGGTTTGAAGGGCATTGTAGCCAGCGAAATTACTGGCATTATGAGACTAAACAGCTAATTGTCTCAGGGTGACGAGCGCAGTGCAGCGCCGCGCAGGAATTTGCAAAACAAAGTTCTGGGTGGTGCTGTTTTTGTTATGGGCAGACATATTGCTTACCATCAGACGAACGACCAGCTCGTCTTGTCATTGTTACATAAAAAAAAGAACGATATTTCACGTCATACAATACAACATAGCATGTATAGAGATTGTTTTGCGCAGCAGCGCACGCCTCGACGAGTAGGAACAATCATTTAAGTACTGGACCAGTATAAAAAAATCACAACATCTTCACTCAAGAGACACGACAGTGCAAACTACGGGCTATTCATAACAATGCGTTACCGCGTGGGTTCTTTAGTTGATACGGCATTGGCAATGACAATATCAATCTAGGCTAATTGGGAAATGCAGTTTTTATGATGAAGTGGGAGACTTGAAGCTTTTCTAGCTTGTTGTCTAGCTGAAGGTTTTATTATCGCTCATAGATACATAGTTCTATTTTCGTCTATTATCTCACCTGATGATAAGCGGCGATGTGACCGAAGATGAGTTCTGATCTAGAAATCTAGAAGAAGATTGCTCAGACCAGTCTTCCTAATGGTTTATCGAAAATCACCCAAGAGACATGTTAGTGGCATGTGCATAATGCATACCTACCTAACTGATTCTCGGTCCCAATGGTACTACATCTTTCGCTACGAGAATAACGAACAATTTCCACGTCGATTTATTCAACATTGAGATGTGATCAGTGGCGTCGCTACGGGAGGGCTAGACGGGGCAGCGCCCCGGAGCCCCCAAGCCCAGGGGGCCCCTCGGACTCTGACTTACAAACTATACATTAAACTAGTGAAAATTTCTACCACATTCGGAATATTAATAAACCAGAGTTCGGAACGCGATGAATACGGAACAAACGATTTTTAATAAAGTTTAGTTGGGGGCCTAGTTTATTTTTTGCCCCAGGGCCTTTGGTTACCTAGCTACGCCACTGGATGTGATGGAGGAATTTAACTTGATAAAAACATTTAGTGGCTTTCGACTGGAGTTCCAGTTCAACCCTGCACCAGGATTCAAACTCCAGTCAAAACCTGCTTAAGTTCCTGCTTGGCCACACACGCTTTTATAACTTCACAAGCAGTTTATAATTAAAGCTATAGAAAAAACTTACCCGTATATATCTATCTAAATCAGGTGGTATGATCTCGTCAAATTTGTACTGATCTTTCTGATTGTTCGCCTCGTCCTCTGAGTTGTCATTGTGTTGTTGTTCGCTGAGTATTCTCCTTTCCTTGCCCGGTTTTTTTAGGTTTACTGGTTCACCATCTTCTTTGAAGTTCACTTGCTTATTTGGCTGTTTTTGATCATTCTCTTTGTTGTCTTGTGTCTACAAAGAAATAGTGCATAGATAAAGTTATATTAAAAAGCAAAACAGATCTTTTATCAATACACCATCTTAGTCCTGTGGCTCTGAAGACAATGCTCTAACAGCAATTTTTTTCTTAAACCCTCCAAAAAAGGCTTGCTTAGTGTAGAGGATCTCTTCTTGCTACAAAACCAATATATTATTATTTATGATGCACTGGCAGCTTGTTGAGCTGATGCGTGCATATCGTTGCACTTGTGATTTATTTTTAAATGTTTGTCAAGTCTGTTGTTTTTAAAACTGTTCACTGATATGTATGCTTAATTTATTTTAAAACTAGGCTTTATTTTGTGTAGAGTATTGTTCAACCTAAGAATGTCTCAAAAAGCTACTTGGATATAATATGAAAATTTGTTAGTAACATGACCTATGTGTGTGTATGGCATTATTTATTTAACACTGAAAACCCATTAAGAAGTAGCCCATAACCAAACACCATAAAACTCTTATGAGCAAGTATGGAGCAGAGCAATGTACTGTTAATGTCAAATCAATAGTCTTCGATATAGAATTGAACTTTAAGTACGTACTTTTGTGTTTTGTTAGTTTTTAGGGTTCCATACCCAAAGGGTAAATCAAGCTCAGGCACACATCAGCTCAACAAGCTGCTAGTGAATCATAAAAAATAATAATAAAAATAAGAAATTGGAAATGCACCTAAGTTCTTAGAGCTTCTATGAGTACATTACAAATATAAAATAAATTATATAATATTATATTAAAAAAATCATAAATGTACCTATTGATCATTTTTCTTCAGCGTAATTAAGTGTAAACAAATGGTAAACAGCTGTTCTTAGAAACATTCCATTTATATAGAGCTTCAAAAGCTTGCAGCTCTGCAAGATATGATAAGTGACATTTGTTATAAAAAAATAATAATTTAACTATAGCCTTCTCACTTTGTCCGATGCACTACCGGTTTTCATAAATTGCATCAGGCACTGCAGAAATAGGCTTTATCATGCAGCGAAACTTACTTAATTTCACTAACCTTCGTGATCACTAGGAAAACGTTTATTTAGGTACCAAATTAATGATATATGATCCGTATTGTCGCGTGCAGCCGAATCGATAGTACGACGGTGATCAACTGACTGAACGTGCCAGAAAATCAATAGGCTTTTTGCGTCTAATGCAACAGGTGGAAATCTAGCTCTAACTTTTTAAAACTTACGTTTGAGTCCTCAATTGGCGGAGATAGTCCAAGCAGCGTTTTCTCCCACTCAATCTCACGCTTTTTCGATGCAATTAGCGTTTCTAAATCTTCCGATGATAACATTGTTAGATTTCAATTTCACTTTTAGTTGGCGGGAAAACGAGCGGCTATGGTTTTCTCTATTTGAGAGAACTAGCAATTGTGCTGTTTACTGGGAAATGTAATGCGAATAGCGATTGATACAAATGTGTAAACATAAAATCAAACATCTGATTCTTATATTCAAGAAAAATACAAAATAATTTTGTTGTAGAAATAAAGTGATCGTTTTTTCAGTAATCAAATTCAAATTGTGTTTGACACTCGTTTGACATTTGAAATGTGTGTTTTAATCTCAATGGTTTTAATTTTTGATTTGACAATAACAATATATAAATCCTGTGACAGCGTGAAAGTGACAGTTTAAAACTAAGTGAAGTTTTTAAAGTGAGTTTTTCGCCGTCCGTTTTTGTTTTCCGCCCAGGACATTTTATCTGAGTTTCCTCCGCAGCGGAGTCCATCGACCAACCAACGGAACTGTTATGTGTTGCAAGTGTAGGCAAATGAAAGAAAATAGGGAAAAACATTGCTATTTATGTTCTCCCAAAAAGCCCATGGAAAGCTTGAATAAAGTTCCACCACTTTATTGAAGCACTAGCAGAGGGTGCGGCTTGTTGCTGATGATGTGATAACCCTCATACGACGATATGTGAACGAAATTATTGTAATTTTTACAAATTATCAAATAAAAACTACGTAAGACAAGGCGGTATGGTCTTAAAGACTTTACCCTACTCAAACAGGCGAATAAAAAGAAAGTTGCCAATACTGACATTGACAATGACAGTTCAGTAAATCAAACATGTAATTAATTAAAAAATACCTAGGTACCTACTCTGAGTTTTAAATAATCGCGATTTGCGAGATAATTTACGATTACGATTCGTTGCTGTTCGTTGGTGGCTTCGAGCATAAAGTAACTTGTATATAGGCTTCGAGTAGACAGCCCATTACTTTATCTGAGGTTGGTGGCGTTGGTGCGGGATTTTGCCGAGATTTGACGAATGATTTATACAAGCTTGCTTTTCTGTATTTCCGAGAATAATCGACAATCAGTCTGATCTCAAGTTCCAATATATATTCGTAATACAGACAGTAATTCCCGATACATAACCTCACAAGCGAGACCGGACAATATTGTTTACCATGGGCTCAGATTACGAGAATAAAGTGGCTGAACTTAAAAGTAAATTAATTAGCATTCCCGATTTCCCTAAGAAAGGAATTTTATTTTGGTAAGTACCTACTGGAAAGTCACAAGAATAATTTTACAGACCATCAATCATAATAGAAAAGTAACTCAGTGAACATAACCTCTAATTTTTAGGGACATATTTTCGGCACTAGCAGACGGTACCACATGCCAGTTGTTACAAGGCCTGCTAGTCGAAGAAGTTCGGAGCAAGTTCCCCGATGTTGAAGCTGTTATAGGGCTGGAGGCCCGAGGGTTTCTGTTTGCATTTTCGCTGGCAGCCGAACTGAAAGTTGCGTGCATTCCTGTTAGGAAGAAGGGAAAGCTGCCCGGAGAAGTTGTATCATTCAAATATGACTTGGAGTATGGATCGGTCAGTATCTAACATATTATAATATCTTTGCTTAGTTCATAGAGTTAATAATAATTATGCCTACTCGATATTTGTGTGTGAGGGTCACACCTCACAACCAAAAATAATCGAAACCCTTTTCAAATATTTAAAAAATATTTTTTGTTCGTTCATATTACTTGCTTTTACAAAAATACCCATTTGAATACTGTAAAGCTGAAGATTTGCAAATAACTAATATGCCTATTTTACTAGACTCTAAGTTGGGAAACTTGGTAACTTGGGAAACTCAAGCCTCAAATAAACAGTAAAATAACTCCCTATCCTACTGATATTATAAACGCGAAAGTTTGTAAGAATGGATGTATGGATGTACCTTTGTTACTCTTTCACGCAAAAACTACTGAATGGATTTTGATGAAATTTAGTATGGAGGCTTATACCCTGGATTAACACAGGCTTCTTTTTATCCCGGGAAACTGCGGGTAAAACCGCAGGGCGCAGCTAGTATTATAAACGCGAAAGTTTGTAAGAATGTATGGATGTATCTTTGTTACCCTTTCACGCAAAAACTACTGAACCGATTTTGATGAATGGTATGTAGATAATTTAGTTTATCTCGGGGAAACCGCGGGGCGCAGCTAGTTGAATTATAAATTTTATATAGGTATTATATTGACTCATTTCTCAATTAAGTATATTAAAAGTAACTAAATAATCTAATTATATTATTTATGTAACAGCCCTTGAATGGCTTGATTATCTATGCCACTTCTAATGTAATGCTGATAATAATGTCACAGTTTAATGTTATCAGCCTCATTTATCATTTAAAGAGTGATTGTTAGTTGCGTGACCTAACTTCACACAACTAACTATAACATTTAACATAGTTGAGTTTGAATTCCACCCTGGTCACTAAATAACTCATAAATAACTTATAATAAATGTGTGTATCCATAAGCATTCTGAGTTCCTTACGATAATTAATATGGCGCGGAATTCAATGGGTAATTTCCATAAAAAAACAGAGAAGAAAAACATTGTACTAAAATTGGCATGTCAAAGTACTATAAAAAATGTACAGTTCGACGATAACCATTATCAATAGACCGGAAGAAAATGAAAGGCAAAAAACAAATTGTTCACTATTTAAACAAAGATCTCTCAATTTCAGGATGTTTTGGAAATCCAGAAGAGCTCTGTTCGCCCAGGGCTAAAGTGTCTCATCGTTGATGACCTCATAGCCACAGGTGGTTCCATCGCAGCCGCTGTGAATCTCCTCCGAAGCTGTAAAGCGGAGGTGATAGGATGTCTATTGGTGGTTGAATTACAAGGCCTACACGGTCGTCGCAACATTCCAGATGGTGTACCTGTGCATTCCTTAATCAAGTATGATTGATATAATTAGATTTGTGCAAGTTTAATCAAAAATAATATAGTGAAATAAGATAGAAACCTAGAAATTACCAATAGGTGCCAAATTTCACGTTTGTTGCCGCATAGCGCCATCTGTCGGTATATTCTTAAAACCTGGCAACAAGAAGACTCCTAACTCATAAGACAATTAGTACGCCATAGGGTCATAGATGGAGCTTAATACAATGTAGATTTTATGAATATTTCATCTCACTCGAGATGAGATCCTACTTTGTCGTAATTACCATGTTTCAATGGACATTACATTTACTTAAGAAAATGTATACCTATTTTTAAACATTGGCAAGAAGCAGGCAATAAAGTAAAAGAAACAGACATTAACTCCATATCTATATCACTTTCGTCTGCAATTGTTGGATGCTATATCAAACTGAATTTAAAAGTATGTTAAGTTAAATTAGGATTACTGGTGTTTACCTGTAAATGTTTGTGCAATTAGTTTGAAACATATCTTGATAACAACATACAACATAACATATCTTGTTCATTTGGCGTAAGCAATATTGAAACAATGGTTGGTGACCTTTTTAAATAAATAAAAACGAACATTCCAGTTCTGCAAAGTCAACCAACGATACTAAAGGTTTTCATATATAGAAAAAAACCCCTGAAATCTGAGGGGTCTATGTGTAAGTGGTTCTTATGTATGACACTGCAGCACCACCTGCAGCACCAGAACCTTATTTTGCAAAATCCTGCGCGACGCTGCACTGCGCTAGTCACCCTGAGACAAAAGCTCTTAAATCTCATAATTAAAACGCCCAGTAATTTCGCCGGTTACAATGCCCTTCAATATCTGATGACGAGGGCAATGCAATGTTACGCAGTACTTTGCATGGCACCTATTTAATGTTTTGGGTGGTAGCAATTGTTACGGGCAAGCGTGGCGCTGACCATCAGGCGAACGACATGCTCGTTTCATAGCTCAGTTTCATAAAAAACATTTTCCCAATTGTATGTTAAGTATGTAGTTAAACTTGCATAGAGAAGTACAATTATTAATTTTAGTAGTTAGATTAGATTATAATGGGTGTAGTTAGAAAAAAGTGTCTTATTTAGTTAAGTAATGACGAAACCAAATATTTTGCATGTATTTGTGTAGCTTATGGGGGGCTAGTAGATAGTAGTAGGGGAGCCCAAGCGGGGATTTCGGGATTTACTAAAGCGCGGCAGATTAATATACAGGGGGATACCTTGTACCCGGTTAAGTACCTCCACAAAACATGAGGCCCATATATAAGGCCGCCCGTGAAGGATACAGGATCAGATTAGTAAAAAAAAATTGACCATCAGAAATTCTCGAGCGCGTCAGATTAAGGTAGGGTGAGTTTATTACATCCTAAAAAGTGTATATTCCACTAATCTGACAATTTGAGAATGACGTAAAAAAAGGGGAGGGCAACAAAGTTGTAAAAAAAAAACGTCATCTCGACATTCTCGAGCGTAGCTAAATTTTTTTTTATTTTGAAGGAAATAATTCAAGAATAATGAAAAATATATAATCTGACGATTTCCGCAAGCCGAAATAACAAAAATTCGTCGATAAAGTTAAATGCGTGCAGCTGCGTATTTTTTTTATAAATACATGTAATCTACTAAAAAAGCATACACTTATTTATTTGCATGCTATTTCCTGAGCTTTTTAATTAATTAAGTTCAATGATTTAAAAAAATAAGAAAAAATTTTTTTTTGAAAGTGGTTTTTTTGGAATAACTTTTAACTGGCTTTATCGATTAACTTCAAAAACTAATCCGCCTTTGAGCTTAAAAAACCACGTCGATCGCCACCAATCTGGTCAAAATCGGTTGATTCGTTCGAGAGATATCGTGAACGAAAGAAACCCGAAAAAGTGTTTTTTCGGGATTACTCCGAAATTTGTGGTTCGATCAATTAAAATTGCAAAATTACTTATGAGGATGATAAAACTGCGTCGAATGGTGCCAACCGCGTGAAAATTGGTTGATCCATTCAAAAGTTATTGCGGTTTGAAAATTCCAAAAATAGTGTTCTATGAAACTTCTATCAGACTTTCGAGCTGGGAGAGCTCAAATGCATAGAAATATTATTTCTTTGAACTCAGCGAGCTCAAAATATCACATAAATTATATTTTGAGCTCAAAAATGTCATAAGTACAATTTCAAGCGCCCAGGAATGGAATTAGCGGGAAGTTGCAGGGATGGCCTTTAAAGTGAACCGTTTTTCTAATTTTTTTTTGTCAGATCAGGCGAATCCCTCTAGATAATCGTCAGATTATGAGACAGTACGTTAAGAACATAAAGATGAACCATATATATCTTAATCTGACGCGCTTGAGTATTTCAAAATGGCGATTTTTTTTTGCACATTATGAAAATCGCCGTGAGTTTGCGTCCCATCGAAATCGTCAGATTAGTGAATGAGAGCTTTTTTTTGGTGTACTTAACACTCCCTTAGAAAATCTGACGCGCTCGATTAAATTTTTTTTTTTTTCATTTTCATCCCTTAAATACAACCCGCATCATGCAAACGATCAGATTAACATACGTACATTATTAAAAATACGTAGGGCATTGATGCTATCAATATCTGATGCGCTCGAGGATGTCCATGCAACAGTTTTTTTTTACATATTTAAAAATCTATAGCCGCTTCCCCCACCGATGTAAAGGTATATATCATATAACATTTTTTTCTTCTTATCATCTAAGCTTTGCATCCCAATAGGTCTCTACGACGCTCGAGTAAATCCCCATTTAGCCTCTTGGGCTCCCCTACTATAGGTAGGTATAGGTTCCACTGTAGAAGCGCTTCCCTAATGAGGAAGATTTTCCGACCGAGCTAGGTGTTATTGACCCGGGGACAGCTATCCGACAGAACCTACTTAACTTTTAACTATAGAACTATACTCTTATCTGTCGTGTGGACTACGTTTGCGCGATGCAGTATAGAAATGTGCTACTTTTTTTTTATTTTATTATAAAAGCATTTATAATTGTGATGTCAATCAAAAAATAATAATGCAAATGTCAAAATGAAAATGAATTATAACAAATTAAAATTGTCAAATTCTCAGTATACCAATGACACATTATATATTATTTTATGTAAGTATAGTTAGGAAGTATAAAACATATACATATGTAAGAGTTAGAGGTGTAATTTATGTAAGAAAAAATCGTGGTTGTCTATTAATATTAGTCATTAGTTGCATTATTTTTACCATGTTTGAATGTTTATTTAATATATTAATTATTATATTTTTATTAGGTATAACCTGTCTCAGAAATACTTCCACTTAACATTACAATTTAGCGGTGTCCCTCTGAACTTCGACAGTTCTTTATTTTACGAAAATTACTTCTAAAAAATATAGTCCTACAAATGATTGAAGACTAAGTTAGGTTATGTTAGAGCAGTGACCACACATAGCGCGAGCCGAGCGAGCAAAGCGAGCGTGCCGCGGCAGCGGCCAGCAAAGCGCCAGAAAGTAAATTGAATGTTTGTGTTGTCGAAGTATTTACTATCGAACTAATACTGAATTATTTTATTACTTTATTTTGAATTTTTAAATTTTCGGCGAGGGATACATATTTCTTCCGTTTGGGATTGAATTTATGGGGCCTTGGGGGGCGAACGCGCGGCTTCTGTTTAAAGAGCTGGCCAGACGCCTTATAGAAACAACAGGTGACCAAAGAGCTGGCGTTTACCTCGGCCAACGAATTAGTCTTGACCTACGCCACCCCGGCTTGGTGCTGCCTCTGCTCAGCCACCAGGAAAGAAAGCTGCAAGCTCAACAAAACGTCGCACTCCGGGTCATAACCGGAGCTGGGCGCTAAACGACGTGATAGCGCGCGACGTCAAAATAGAGACGGTGGAGGCCTTCGTGGTCCGTATGGCCCGGAAGATGTTCGATTCCGCGGACAACGGACCACACGCACACCTCCACGGCATCGCCCCTCTGCATGCGCGCCCCCTGACGCGCGCCCCCTGACGCGCGCCCGTCCTGGCGCCCCCTGCCCCGGGAGCTGCTGACGGAAACGTTGGGCTCCACCTCATCGGCTGAGCATTGAGGCACCACCACAGGACGCGACACAGATGAGTAAAGTAGCACAGGAAGTGCACCACCATACCGTATGTGAGCCCAAAAGCGCGCTCCACACGGCCATAGCAACCGGGAGGTAGTTGCCCCCTGAGATTCAGCACGGGCAATGAGCTCGAAGCCCGCCCCACCACTCAACGACTAGAGGGGATGATGAATATATGATGATAATGAATTAGTCTGGCCATTCAACGAGGTAACGTCGCCAGCTTTTTGGGCACCTTGCCCGCGGACGGTGACCTAAATTCTGTGCTTTTTAAATAATTTCATTTTTTTAATTTTGTTGTAGGTTAGTTTAGTTTTTATCATTCTATATTGTTACAGAACCAATTAACAATTATGTACAAATGTACATAATAGGGGATCGGACAGTAATCGAAAAAAATATAAAACGTAGATAGAACGGATGTTCGTCGAACCAGAAAGATCATTCAATCAATACTTTTGTGAAATAATAATGATTTATATTTTTAAATCAATAAATAATTCTGTCATTTTTAATCTGTTCTTCATCTCAAACGAAACAACAATCACAGCGCATGACGTCATTTGTAGGCAAATGCCGTGAGTCAAGCTTGTGTTTATTTTACATTTTTGCTTATCATAAAATGTATTTTTGCTAATTTTTTCGTTCCATTACTACAATATAGTCCCCAAACTTCACAAAACGTATTAGAATCTCTTTGCAAGTTTTATTTCGAAGAGTTTGTCGTTTTCTACCTACATATGACGTCACAAGTTTTGAGGTGACCTTTTGCGCGGCAATATTTGAAACATAATATTGAAACATAGTTTTAGGTAAATTTAGAGCGTTATTTAATTTAAATAGTATTTTTCATGGTTATTTATATTCATTGTAGTTAATTTAAAACACTTTCTGAAAAGTTGTCCGATCCCCTATTGTTAATTGGTTCTGTAACTAATACTTGCCGAACTATGTTTTTTCGAAGTAAGTGTCGTGTCGAAATAAACTGTCGAAGTTCAGAGGGACACCCACAATCTCAATCGACTAATTAGTAAGTTAAGTTTAACTTAAATACTTACGTTTATTCTGATCATTAAAATTAAGTCGGTCATTATGAACTTCTGTTTGTTTATTCGCTTAGCTACTTAAAAACCTTGATCTTCCTCTAAATATTCTCTATATGATGAAAACCACATCAAAAATCATCAAGTACTTTGGAAGTACTCAGCGAACAAACAGTTGGTGCTGCAACTGTTATGGGCAGGCGTCGCGTTTACCTTCAGGCGGACGACCTACCGGTTTGTTCCTTCACTATCCTGGGAGCTAATTGTCTAACTAACGTCTATCGCGATACCTTTTAAAGAGATGGCGATTATGATCTTGATCCAAATTTTCAAATGGAATTGTCTAAGTTGTTTAATCACAATCGCTATCAGAACATCACTCCGCAAAGAAATTTAAACACATAGCGACTCTTGCTATGATGCAATAAAGTTCAATTCAATTCGCGTAGCGCTGCATACCTACCAGTCATATTAACCTACAGAGCGCCTCTCTTTCTATCGCGCCGCTCTTATCTCTTCTGACGCGGCACGTGTAACGACGCGCGACCCGCCGTCGGTGTCCGGCTACGTACATGTAGCTTCGTACATACAGTGCGGAGTGCGCTAGGCCTGGTATTACTTAGGCGAAAGAAATCGACGCGTAGCAGTATCCAAATACCGGTAATTTCCAATTATTAGCAATTTAAGAACATGAAATGAGCATAATGTTCACTCAAATATCTTTTAAAAAATGAATCGCGATCGCTATCGCAATCACAATTGCTAGTTTGTCGATCTGAAGTTTGTAAACATCCTTAACAGATGTCAGAATGAAAGGTATCGCGATAGATCTCATATAAAAGTAAAACAATAAGCCGGCCTAAAGTTGTTTTACGGCTTTCAAAACATCATTGTAGTGTCATTAGTACTATGTCACAATAATCATTTCAATAACAAGGTGTTTGAAACAAGCAAATGTCGATCTTGTCATTATGACAAAGTACTAAAACGCGTACTTTTTATTACTAACGCTCACATATCATTTGTCAAGGCATCAAACAATGAAATGAAAACGCAGCTCAATGTTTATCAAATTTTGTATTTATTAGTTCTTGTATAAGAAACATTTATTTATATCATTCCAAGGTTGTATAGAATTGATATTTTTTTGTTACATAATATAAACGGGTTTTATACAAAATAAATATTGTTTATTAAAACATGTTTCTTGTTATCACGTTTTTATTAAGAGGGAACGGCACGCTGAAATTTTCATACAAAAAGAGAAAACGTTTTTCTACCCCTAAACATTAACCAAATTCGATGAAATTGGGACATGTAAAAGATGTTATCATTATTGAGGTTTGTAGCCTTTTATTTTTTCGATAATTTCTATAGAATTTGAATAAATGGACTCCAAAAACTCGATATTTACTCGAAAACTTTTTTGAAGTTTGGTAGCTGTTAACTTCAAAAATAGACAAACTTAGAAAAAGAAAACCTACAAACCTAGTTTATTCTCCATTTAAGAAATTGACACCAAAATTAACAAATTTGGTTGAGATTTAGTGTGGTAGAAACGTTTTCTCCCGAAACGCTAATTTTAACAAAAATCTGAAATTGATACGAATTTAGTTAAATTATTATTCTTATTTTTATTTAGTTAATTTATTTAATTTTATTTACGCCTTTTCTGCGAGACCGTAAACCATTATTTAAATACCTAGTGCTCGCTGGCCGCGGCTGTGACATATCCTCTAAGTTACTTTCTTGTTTGTCTGTCTGTCGTTCCGGTTGGAATCTTGCAACTCAATGACTTCGAGCGCTTCCCGATTAGCTATCCGGCTGAAACTTTCATTGCAGCTCACAAATCGATGACAGTGCATTCTATCTAAATTCATTTATGAGCATGCAATGTCCACCTAACCTGAAAAGGCGCATAAAAACGTGGTTTTTATTAGATTTTTTATTCTGCCTCTTGTTTAATACTGCACTTTAATAAATAATACTATTTAATCAGTAAAACAATTCTCTTATCTTAAGTGCCTACCTCAAAAGAAGCTAGGCTCATTTAAATTTTTGTCAGTTTTTGGTAACTAGTGTTTAATACCAAAAACCACTTTCTGTCCCAACTCTTCGGAGATTGTGTCGAAGTCTTTCTGTTTGTATTGACTTAAAACGTTTTCAGTTGAGGCAGTGATAGCAGCATCTCCAGTAGTAGACGATAGACCGCCTTTGTTAATCGCACCATCCTTGATTAGGGTCACATCAGTGGTGAAAATTGGTATATTAGTCTCCTTATCAGTCTGGGACTCATTTATGATAGAAGGGATCAGAGGGAAGGAAATCACTTCTGGGGCATCTTTCTTAGCGTTCTTATTCACTTCAGTCGTAGAGTCTTGAGCAGTCGTCGCCACTTCCGTTGCAATTCCCTCTTTAGCAACTTGTGCTGGTACTTCGATGTTCCCTCCGACGTATTTGACAACAGCGTCCGTCATTTCGTCTTCCTGGGTGTTCCTGTACGGCCTAGTCTGGTCTCCTGTCTTTGTGACTTCACTGTCAGTTGTTGAAGGTTCTGTCGTGGAAACCGTGTCTTGTGTAACGTCAGTTTGTTTGTCTTCGGTTTTGGCTGAGTTGTTGATGTCGATGTCCTTGGTGATCAGAATTGGATGACGAGCGTCGTTTTCTTTAACATCCGTATCGTTAGATACTAAAGGAATTTCAGCATTCACGTTTTGAATGGCATAAACCACAACATTGAAGTCGAAACCGCGGAAGACAGTCGGGGATTGGAGCTCGACTGTAACATTCTTCTGTCCCTCTCCGCCATCCACAATATTCGCATCTCCGTCTTTCTCTGGCCTGTTATCCGTAACAATGACACTGCTGATCACTTCATTGTTGGTAGCGTTGATGGTGATCTTCTGTGATTGCCTCCATATCGCTGGGCTGGCTTGAATCGTCTCGTTGAAGATGATTCTGCCATTGCTGGGCCCCAATTTAATATCGTTGCAGGTCACCGCAGCGATGCTAGCGAAGAGAACCACTAGTGTGTTCATTATGAATGATGGAACCGAATAAAGACCTTTGCGGCAGAGTTAGCTTTTATATGGAGCATACGTTAAGGAAAAAATCGAGTGAAGTCACAAGAATGAGTCGTCGTCTGACGTATTCAGCTTCCTACAGGAAAACCAGTAATGAGATGTTGTACAGTCACCACCTACAATCATTTCTCGTTAGACTCATTCGTTAAGTAGAAAAGTTTGGAATAATTCCATCTTTACTAGGCGTTTGCCAGAATTTGATGAATAGACTTATTGTTTTCTTTTCCTTGACATTGAACTTCAAAATAGGTATAGGCATATTTGTTAGGTATATGTATCGATTTTATTTCATGCCACCTTTGTTAGCTACAGAAGGCATAAACCTTTTTCTCCGCCATTCATGGCAGAGCAGTGTAGACCGGTCTTTACCATATTTAGAAAAAAAATGTTCAACTAGTTAAATAATTCCATCAACATTATACCCAATTTGGTAATCAACACTGATTATAATCATCGCTTGCATAAGTGCTTATCTTGCTGACCGGAATTAATAAAAAAAACGAACATAGGTAAGTACTTAACTACTTACGTAGTAGCACGTAAAAAAGGTTACAGACGGAAAAAGTTAACCAGTTTTCGTAAAGTTATTTTCCATGTTTTAAAACCGCAAGGATAGAGATTAAATAGATTTTGCCTCCGTCTGTACGATGTACGTGCATAATCTGCAAGTAAAATCTAAACGCTTTTTGAATGATAACAATGTTGTGACGCTAAGTATTTTGGTATTTCCGAGAAATATTGACCTTGAGAAATATATCTTTGGGGACATCTGTGGACTTGTTTCTATAAAAAAATATATAAAAGCAAGAATTTAATTTATGTATTATTTTAGACTAATAATGTTTACTTCCCAGATAACACGTAAGCTTCCTGCAAGTTTGCTTTTCTTGTAATAGTAGTTCTTGTAGTAGTGCTTTTGTTGTTTGCATGCAAGTTTGTCGCGGCAATGGAATGTAAGTTTGCTGCAAGTTTGTTTTTCTTGTATACTCATTTGATACATCAAGTTTGTCGCGGCAATAGAATGTAAGTTTGCTGCAAGTTTGTTTTTCTTGTATACTAATTTGATACATCAAGTTTGTCGCGGCAATGGAATGTAAGTTTGCTGCAAGTTTGTTTTTCTTGTATACTAATTTGATACATCGAGTTTGTCGCGGCAATGGAATGTAAGTTTGCTGCAAGTTTGTTTTTCTTGTATACTAATTTGATACATCAAGTTTGTCGCGGCAATGGAATGTAAGTTTGCTGCAAGTTTGTTTTTCTTGTATACTAATTTGATACATCAAGTTTGTCGCGGCAATGGAATGTAAGTTTGCTACAAGTTTGTTTGTCTTTTATATAGATTTGATACGTCAAGTTTGTCGCGACAATGGAACGTAAGTTTGTTTTTAGTTCTTAGACCTTAGAATTTTGGATAGTTATTCTATAAAAGTCTGAGCTCTCCGTGAAGTGGTATTTTGGGAATCTAGTTTGACCAGATGTCATTAAAACGACTTTGGTTTATTAGGAATTATTTTCCTCGTGCAAGCCGGTATAGTGTGTTTATCGTATCTTATCGATACCACCGGTCTGCACTCAGTCAGGCTGCTCCCACGTAGCTGTCTGGCTTGCGCCGTTTACCTATATAAATATAAATCATCAACACATGTTTTAAATGGATACCCTTTTCGTAACATAACGGCGAAAGCGACAAAACAGCTGAAAAAAGAAGTGCATTTTTATACAGAAATGGTTTCCATTGCCTTTAGAATCAGTTGGGCTAGAAAAGAAATAGATTCATTTTTGGTAGAAATCAGTTAACTAACATAAAAAATCATAATCAGAAACGCCATCTTATCTTAAAACTAATAAATATCGTGCCAAAAATCATCTTATTTACTAGACTTTTAACTATAGTTGGTATACTATGTAATATCTTGTATATTCAGTCCATGGTAATATCATGGGTACATTGGGTACCTAACCTACCTAAGTACTTACTACAATGATTCATTGAATGCACCCGATAAAGACCCAACTCGGTTTATATGTGCAGACCTACACCGAAGTGATGTTGTGACTGCTTTCCATCCAACCCATAGACCGTTAAAGGCCTTGTGATGGAATGTCCGAATTGAATAATTCAAAAAGTTATTTAAAAGTATTGAAGCAGTCTTGAATATAAAGTACTTATTTTGACAAGGATTAATACCAATACACAAATAAAGAACCTTTTCTAGCGGCGGCATTTCAATTAAATTTTAAAATAAAAGAACACTTATTGTGGCATAACTATAATAGTTAGACATGTTGTCGCGACACTTTTTGTAAATAACGATGTGTTCTGCAAAGTCGTAGTACATTATTTTATTCTATCATCAATAGTTTTCGCAGCGCACGCGATTTTTGAAAATATAATATAGCCTATGTCACCCGGGGATAGTGTAGCTTCCCAACAGTGAAAGAATTTTTCAAATCGGTTCAGTAGTTTCGGAGCCTATTCAATGTAAACAAACAATCAAATTTTTCCTCTTTATAATAATTATTAGTTTAGAAAATCAGTGATCGTTTCATTGAACGTTTAAATATTATTAATCTTACTACCGCACTTTGGAGAGTGTGCTCAGGAACTACATGACCTCATACTACCGTCTTCATTCCATCATAGGACAACCAGACGCACGGCTATGCGACATCCATATATGGTAAACATCCCTCCTTTACTAACAAAGCGTTTTGCTTCCACGTTCATCTAAACGAACAGCCAAGGAGTGAAACGCATTGCAACGACTGTGTTTTCTGACAACTACAACCTGGGAGTCTTCAAATCGAGAGTGAACGAACATGTTGGAACAGGTTTTTTGGAGTAGGGTCTGGCCGTAGTTGCAATACCACCTACCGAACAAAGCCATGCCATCAAGCGACCTAGTTGTGTTTCGGGATGATGTTCGGTGAACCATCGGGGAGACGGGTCTGAGCAGCCGCTCAACTGCCGTCTCTCTCTCTAGATCTATATGCTCCATCATAGTGGCCAAACATAGATCTATAAAGCGTAAAAAAGGTATCTTCTAGGTAAGCGTGTTTCATCTTAGACCACATCATCGCTTACCAACAGTTGAGATAGTGGTCAAACGAAAAACAATAAAAAAACCCGCAAAAACAATAAAAAAAGATTTGGTCGACGACAAGTGAGGCGCATTGTTAGACTGCTATAGAATTCCGTGTGGCCCATTCTCAACGTGGGCCGCGATGGCCGGAGATCTTGAAGAATGGAGATATGTTTACGCATCGGATTCTCAATTAATCGTTTATCTTACTAAGTACTTACTACCATAAAGACATGAATGAATGCTACGAATACAATGAATCAAACCTACTTATGAATAGGAATTATGTACATAAACAGCTCATTTACCGCAAAACAATAATATACCTACTAGGTAGGTATGATTCTTGTGCAGAACAAAAGACCTTGTAAATATGTATTTATTATGCCTTTAAACTTTTCCCGTTGAATATATTAAATGTAGCCTATTTTAATTGACTAGTTACATCTATCACTAGGAACCGCCCGAGACTGCGTTTGCGTCGGCAGACTAATTAAATATAACCTATTTTACTCAGAGCGAGTGTGGCTCAGTGGGAGAACGTGCGACTTTCAACCCGACGCACCTGAGTTCGAATCCCGCTGGCCCCGCACCACTGACTTTCTTAATTTGTGCGGATTTAAGTAACACTAGCTCTAAAACGGAACGGATCCAAGAATTAATCACAAAAATTCAAGCACATGTTACATGTGACATCCACCAACCCGTGACGTGACGTGATGGGCTGATGATGATGATGATGATGACTCAGTGAAACTACAAAAATGTGACTAATACAAAATCTTTAATAAACAAATTTTAATACAAAATGTTTATCACTGGCTTCCATAACGAGATTTTTTCGAAATGGCGCCCGGCATAAACTGTAGAGGTATGCCAGGTTCCCTATTAAAATGTTCGTACCTCTTTCATGAGTACAGAATCGGTACTCACAGAGACGGTCTACCAAATAAAACATTTCCAAATAATTAATTATGAACACATTATAATTTCCACAAAAGACTCAAAACAATAACTAACGTTATATAAAACTAGTTTTTGAAAAGATCTAATTTATCTATCGATGATAATCATCTATCAAACCTACAAGTATAAAAGTGGGCAGGTTGTCTCAACCGACATCATACAGACAGACAGGGATAGACTTCTTCAAGCGTAAGGCTACCCGCCCACGTCAGACAATCGGTCACCGATTATTTTTGTCGGCAATAATTCATTTTACAACAAACAAAAACCGACTTCAAATCTCATGTATCTTCGATGTCCAAGGTCGAATATCGATGAATTAATATGAGACCACGTTGTAGTTAAACTGAAGAATTTTCCAAATCGGTTTATAAATTACGGAGTTCAGAGGTAACAAACATAAAAAACAATCTAACCAAATGCGAACCTCCTCTTTTGAGGTCGGTTAAAAATGGAACACGTAGTTCCATAGTGCACACGTCCTACAAAAAGACGTTTACAAAATAGGTAAAAAATCGGAATAACTATCGGACCTACAAAACGTCTGACGTCGACGGAGGCACTTAAGGTAACACTCATTGTTGACAATAGTCCGGTTTTGAGCACGGACATTTTTCCCTCATTTTTAGACCTTTGGCCATCTGCTTCAGGAACGGATGCACCTCATCACTGAAGAACGGCCTGCAACATTATTACAATCTATAGCTTCCGTCAAGGAGTTCCAGTGCTAACCTTCCGTCTCCATCATCAGATCAGCTGGCTGTCACCATAATATTGCATTGTCGTCGGACTTTGACAAGTATGCAAAATTTCAACTCCGTAGGATAAGAGTAAGTGGTTCTGATTCAACTTGCAAGATTTGACCCAAATATTGCAAGTTAAATAAAAGCTTGTAAAACCGGACCAGTGCGTAGGTATATACCGTATTTTGAATTCCACACCTATCAAAAATAAAATTATTTTTGTCTTAGAAATTTGCGGCAACCCTAACTTGAATCACTGTTTTCTATTATTGCGTCTCCAGCTGCAAGGGTCATAGTTCTCATTTAAAATAGCTGTAGTATTTTTGTAGGGTTGTCATGTTGCGTTTTTTACATTTCGAGGAGAAAACTTTTCGAGAACTTATTATGAATAAAAGAGAACTGTTTAAAAATTTCAAAACTCGTTGATCAAAGTTGTTCCCAATAACGTGCAGAATAAACGCGCTTCGGGTTTATACACATAGCATACGTCAATATATATGCCAATCGAACAAGCCTGAAGCACTAACCGATTCATCATCGACTGTATTTCCTTCTGGTACTCCTGTGCAGCTATCTGGCACTTCTTTATTTGATCCAACTCCTCTTGTCTCGCTCTTTCCTGTGATTTATAATTCAGTTTGAAAATGAAGGGAAACTGATAAACTCTTAGGTAGCTAAGTATATTGAAACACCGCATACAAAAGACTAACAATTGGTTACTCTTATCGCTCAATAAAAGGAACATACTCGTATCTGTTAATACATTTATAAAACAATTAATTTTGAGTATATTATTAATAAGTTTATTTTTTAATTGCGTTCTTCCGTTCTGAACGATACAAGCTGAACTAAATCCTTCACTACGATTTAAGAGTTGGCAACATTATTTTGAAAAGTGACATTGTGGTCTATCGAGTGGTGCTTTTTTTTATATTCGCCCGTTTGGGCAGGCTAAAGTCTCTAGGACCATACCGCCTTGTCTTACAGTTTTTATTTGATAGTTTGAAAACATTACAATGATTTCTTTCATATTGTAGTCAAAATCAATGTCACTCCTCCTTCAATAAAGTGGTGGAACTTTATTCAAGCTTTCCATGGACTTTTTGGGAGAACGTAAAAAGCAATGTTTATCTCTATTTTGTTTCATTTGCCTACACTCATGCACGTTTAAGAACACATAATGTTTAATATTCCATAATCACTCGAAATAACACTTGTTTGGAAAATAAAACAAAATTGAACTGTATCACTTTTCACTTCCCGCCAAAAAGTCTCCCGCGAGTGTTTGATGGAGTCACTATTCCATTCAGTGATAAGGTAAAAAATCTCGGAACAACAAATGACTGATGCTTAAGTTGGTTTGGTTTAAGTAGCACACATTAAACTTCTCACGAGGGGTGTTATAAATTATACTAAATTATAACACCCCTCTGGGTTGCCGCTGGAAGCCGCGCGAAGCCAAAAAATAACCTAACCTCACTCACAAATTAAAAAAAAAATTAAAAACCGCGCCTAACTTAAAACTAACCTCAAAAAAAAGAACTCACCTTCAAAGTCTTGTTGTACTCAATCTGAGCGACCAGCTGGTTCTGATGCTTCTTCCTGGCCTGCGCGTCCGTGAGCTGTTTGAGCTGCGTCAGCTGGGTGAGCTGGTCGAACAGCTGCTGTTGGTACTTGTCCTGAGCTGCTAGTTTCTCCTTGAGGGCCTCGCGCGCGTGTGCGCGGTCATGGATCTGGTCTATCATGGCTTTGCGGACATCCTGGAACGAGGAAGTTTTTGTGTAGTTTCATAGTTGTATAAGAAAGGTTGAAGGCGTTCGAGATGTGGACACTGCGGAGAATGCTAAAAATACCTTGGTCTAGTTTCACCTCAAACGCCAAGGTACTTGAAAAGGCAAATCGCAACCGAGAGTTAACCGAGAGGTTCCTACCCAAAATCACGTTTAATTTTTTGTTACAAAGTATATAAAAGATTTTCAAAATATTATCTTTAGATACAGGTATAATCTTCATCATCTAATTCTATATTAAGCAACGCGTGATAAAAATGTCAAATTATCTCAAATACAAGTATAATCTAGTTTAATTCTAGATGAAGCACCGTAATAAAAATGTCCAGACAGACATCTAAGGTTGCAGGTTGTTTCTGAACGTTGCCTGGTCACGGTGAGTTAAGGTCACGCGCTGCTTTTCGGTTTAGAATTGCGAAAACGAAAAAACAAAAGCGGTATACCTGACAACACTCCCTTCCCCTTGTGATATTTCGTGATTTTTTCCGAACCCCCCCTACCAGCCTTTCGAGCTCCCTTTCGAACCTAATGTAATTAATAGACGATCTCAAACTTTTTTTTTATTATTAAAAGGGCTCACGTTTGACAACAACTCACCTGATGGTAAGCGTAGTTGCGGTCTCAGGTGGAGCACGTTTGCCCATGGGGTGCCTATTCACTCTTGTCTTAAAGAGGCCCAGGTTGTAATTGGAAGGAAATAAGTATTCTGGTAAAGAATTCCACTCCTTAGCAGGTCAAAGTTTACGTAAAACTTAAAGTAAACTAGCTTTTCCCGCGACTTCATCTGCGTATATATGAGCTTCATCTGCGTAGACGACAGAGGAAGCCCAATAAGTAGTTTTTTCCAAGACCATTTACCCAGACCCAGCAAGAACTCTCATTTCTTGAGAGCGCGTACTACGCAGAGGTCAAGCTATATCTCTGTAGTCACCCAATTTTGATTTTGATAATTTGTAACATACCCTATAATCTAAGTTGGGACTAATGCTATTACAAAACACTGAAAACCGCATTAGCAGTTTTCTACAGAAACAAATAAACAGACAAATATCTAATAACCGTGGATTCGTGTTCAGTATCCTCTAATCTAAATAGTCGATCCCAGTTTGTTTTTAAATATCTTCAATGGACAGGATTGGCTCAGTTCCATTTTTATAATATCTAGAGTATTCTAGAGTATAGACACAAGGCGCGAGCAAGATAAAAGGACCTAAAAGAAATACAATTACTTACTCGGTTAGTCTTCTGCGCCCACAGCTGGTAGGCGCACCGTTTGTCGTCCATTTTCTTCTGCGCGTGCGCCGCCTCCGCATGTATAAGACCGTCGTTGGCGTTCTCCAATTTAGCGACCTCATTCTTGAGATCTATCATCTTGCGATTACATTCGTCGTTCTCCCTCTGTTGTGACGATAAAAGTGCTTATATTTGTTTATTTATTATACACACACACATTTCACACACACACACCCTATTGCACGAATCGAATGGCCCGAGCGAGTATGGGTGTGAGAGCATGAGCGACTTTCGATCCGACGCACCCGAGTTTGAATCCCGCTGGCACGACTTTATAAAAGTTACGTGCGAACGTAGCACTGGCTCTAAAAACGGTCAAGGAAAACATCGTGAGAAAACCGGCATATCCAAGACTTGATCATGAAAGTTCAAAGACATGTGAGATCTATCAACCCGCACTGGGCCAGCGAAAAGGCCCTTGTTCCAGCTGTGGGAACATAATGGGCTGATGATATTGATGAATGGCCCTCGCAAAGATTTACTTCCAATACAATTTGCTTGACCTCTTGCCGTTTTTGTATCAACCACCCTCAGCTGTGGTGTACCACCGCTTTGCCAGTTATTGGAGCCAAGGAGTTCCGGTTTGCAGGGCATTGTAGCCAGCGAAACTATTGGGCATATGAGACTTAATATCTGATGTCTCGAAGCGATGAGCGCCGTGCAGTGCCGCGCTGGATTTAGCAAAACGAAGTTCTGGGTGGTACTGCAATTGTAATATGCAGGCGTGTTGCTTAGCATCAGGCGGAAGACCTACTCGTTTCGATACCAAAAAACTCCTATTACAAGCGAATTTCAGTAAACTAAAATTTAAAATACCCCCAAACACCAAAAACCTATTAAAAGTAAAAAACGGCTGAACCGGTTTTGATAATCAAGAACCACCGCTGGAAACCTGCTTTCAAATAAAAAAACCGCATTCAAATCGGTTCACCCGTTTAAGAACTACGGTGCCACAGACAGACACATAGTGGTCAAACTTATAACGCCACTCCTTTATGCGTCGGGGGTTAAAAATACCTCTTTCTTCCTCGCCCGTTCAATCTTCGCCTTTTCATCAGCCAGGCCCTGTCCTGCTAGAGAGTCCCACGTATCCGCTATGAGTTTTTCATCCGCCTCCTTTCGCCTGAGCGCATCTTGCCTTTCTTCTATCATAGCTTTTCGCTCGCGAGCGGTTTCTAAGCGCTTCTCCAGTCGCTGTTTTTCGACTGTGAATTGAAAATCATCATAGCTGTATTTAGCTGCAACGCCCTTACAGGGCTTATGTACCTAACGACCCACTAAACCACATATGACTAAGTGTACCTATAATAATATGAATGAATGTACATTATTGCAATAAATAAATAAATAAATTAAACTATGTTCCAGTAACCATGCTCTTAATTCATACTTGAATTTTTCTAACGGTGGAACTAAAAAGTATTTAAAAAATATAGTAAATACTGGGTCAGTGAAATTACTGGGCGTTCCAGATTAACTATTATCTTAGGGTGAGCGCAGTGCTTCTTCCGGTCGCCTTTTGCAGGTCGTCGCTCCACCTGGCCGGTGGGCGTCCTACACTACGCTTGCCGATTTGCGATCTCCACTCAAGGACACGTCTACTCCAGCGGTTGTCCGTCCTTCGAGACATGTGACTAGCCCATTGCCAATTCCACTCGCTAATTCTATAGGCTACGACTATATTGAAATGAAATGAAATGAAATAACTCTTTATTGAAACACACATAAAATTATTAACACAAACAACGTAACAAAAATGTAACAATTGGCGGTCTTATCGCTTAAAGCCATCTCTTCCAGACAACCGTGCAGGATGAGGAATTAAGCAAAAATAATGGACAGCTATTGCTTTGGTTCTCTGTGAGATTACATTGCGTATCTTATCTTTCAGAAAAACTCCGAGCATTGTCTGCTTCCACTAATTTACGGAACCTACGTTCATGCTCCTTCTTCATATCTTCTTCCCAAATAGACTTGAACCTCTTTGTCTCTTCCTTTAACATCTCCCTCTCTTTCTCCCTCAGTATTCGGTTCTGTTCGAGTTGGTAAGCGGTATGAGTCTTGCAGTCGAGGTCTTTGCGGAAACGCTCTATAGCGTCTTGCTCCATTCGAGCTTTCTAAAAAGAGAATGAAATATATTGCCATACAACAGCGCGAAATATTTTCATGGGCTACTAAATCTCTTATCTAAAGGGTAGACCTTCAGATAAGATACAGTAGCTTATCCAAACCCTATGAAAAAAAAACATATGTGGTAACTAGCGTCCAAGAAACACAAAACAGTCAAGGCCTTGGGAGACCTACTATGGCAAAATCGGTTCAGTAGTTACGGTGATACGTGGTAACAAACATCACCTTCACATTTATAATATTACTAGCTTTTTCCCGTGACTTCGTCCGCGTAGATGACAGAAGCCCGTAGTCGTCTTTTTTCATAAGCCATTTTAGCAAGACCTCCCCAGTATATGGGAGCGCGTACTACTAAGAGGTCAAGCTGTATCTTCGTAGTCACCCAACCAATTTCAATGTTACGTACCCTATAATCTAAGTTGGGACTAATGCTACCAAACCCAAAAAACCATAATAAAATCCGTTCAGCAGTTTCTGAGTCTATAGATAACAAACATACAAACAAACAGACAAAAATTCTAAAAACCGTAAGTTCGTGAAAAATATCTTCAATGTACAGAATTTTCTCTTTTCCATTATTATAATAGTATAGATTAGGATTAAAATATAAATTTGGAGTGAACGGCTCGTGCGCAGTCAAATCTCGATATTCATCGAGTGTCATGACCGCCGTATCGCGCGAGTGAGCTGTATTCTTCTGCGTCTCCCGCGCACCTCCATAGCACCTCCAGTGTCTACCTTTGCGCTGACCTCCTATACTACTTAAAAAAAAGTATAGCTACTTACTTATTTGTTATTCAATAATCTCGTGGTCTCGTGCACCAGTCTCACTCTCCTTCATGGCGACTTCGTACCACATTTTGTCGAACTCCTTCTCCACTATTTTTTTGCGGCCTCTTTCCTTCATCTGGTGCAAATGGAGACCTAAATTTGACTAAATTCGAAATCTAGCACACGTGGACTCACCAAAGTCTCACTCTCCTTCATGGCGACTTCGTACTACATCTTGTCTAAATCATTCCCTGCCATTTTCTTGCGGCTTCTTTCTCCTTCATCTGGTTCAACGGGAGCCTCGATCAAGATTTGACTAAATTCAAATTATAACACGCGTGGACTCACCAAAGCATCGCTCTCCTTCATAGCGACTTCGTACCACATCTTGTCGAACTCCTTCTCCGCCATTTTCTTGGCTTCCTTCTCTTTAATCTGGTACAGCTGGATCTCTTGCGCCTCTTTAGCGCGCAGCTTCACTATGCACGGGAGGACGTGCACGCATTTCGATCTGGAGAAGGTAGGCATACTTAGGTGCCACGAAAAAGAAAATCATTTGGTTTCTATATGAACCTATAGGGAAGCGCACGCTAGTGAAGTACGTAGGTCGTGGGCCTTGATGCCATTGATGTAGGTACGTACTGAACTGTGACAGTGACAGTGACACATAAGGTTTTTTTTTTTCAATTTGCCTCCCGATTCCAATCGAATTCAATTTAAAATTTGGAAGGCGTTAGCATCTTTCAAACTGCAATATCGATCATTCTTAGGTTCTTAGCGAACGTGATTGGGATAGGTATTGGAACGCGGACTGTTTGACAATTTCACAGACAAATACCGATCACAAGCATATTTGAAAGCGATCGGGATCGGGGTTCGAGATACATTCGAGTTCAACGATTTCGACTTTAACGATTCCGCCGCTGGTTCCCTAGATACCAACGGATCCTAAGTCGGGGCCAGGATCTGTGTGATCGTTAGACGTAGTAAAAAGTTTCCAATTCAAGCTGTTCAAGCGCATAAACGGAGGAAATCAAACGGTTTCAATACACCACGATGTTAATTACTTAGTTACTAAACTTACAGCGGCGTATCTTTATACTTTTCTTCGTGTTCTTTCTTCCTCTTCTCGATTAGATACTTGAGCCGGTCTTTCTTGTCTTGCCAAATCGCCTCCGCGCCCGCCTGCGCTTGTACCATAAACTTATGGATGTTCTGCTCTTCTTCTACTGCGTACAGTTGTGTCAGTCTGATAGAAGAAATTTTGTTCAAACGTCACACGTTTTCCATTGTAGATATTGTTTGTTGCAAATAATAATTTCTTATTTTTAAATATTTGTCATGTATGAAGTGGTAACTGGCTTTGTTCCGTGGATGGTTTCAGACTAGCGTTTTTTTCTACGCGTATACGGTCCTTTCGGCATACGCGCGCTACATTTCGCGCTTCAAAAACCCGGACTCGCGTACACGGACTTATTCCGGCGCTCGAACCGTTAGTGGTGAGTCAGTATCAACATGGGAGGTGTCTCTCGAGGCTCGCGCTTATAAGCGCGTCAACGCTCGTACGAGTCGCGCGTGTGGCAAAAGGCGCGCCCACGCGCCTACATCCGCTTCCAGAAACGAGCTTATACGCGCGTATAAATCGCTGGTCTGAAACCGCTCTTACAGCTGCTATTGGAGACATTTTTTTATGTAATTCATTGACGAGATGAGCTGGTCGTTCGCCTGATGGTAAGCAATACGCCTTCCCATAACAGTAGCAGCGCCGCCCAGAAATTTGTTTTTCAAAATCCTTCGCGGCACTGCACTGCGCTCGTCATCCTGAGACAATTAGCTCTCAAGTCTCATAATGCCCAGTAGTTTCGCTGGCTACACTGCCCTTCAAACCAGAACACAGTATTGCTTGCGCTCTACTGCTTGGCGGCAGAATATCTGTCAAAGCGGTGGTACCCACCCCGAAGAAGGCCTTTCGCAAACGAGAAATTTACCACCAGCAGACTGGAGCTTATCACTACAAAGATATTAACCATTGGTACAGGGCTGGGACGGGGATTCGAAATCAGGCGCATCGGATTGTAAGGCGCACAAGTTAAGTCTGAAAATGTACAGTATTTTATAATGTCATAAAAATATAAATATGAATGTACCTTTGTCTCTTCTTATCCAGATCTTCCTGATAAGACTTCAAGCAGAGATCGACTCGATTAGCAACGTTGTTTAACAGACCTCTGCAAAGTTTGCGAAATTAATAAAGTACTGGAAACCTACGCGTATTTTTTTCTTGTATTCATTAAGATAGTAACCCTTAAATTCAGAGCTAAATAAAAACGGCATGCAATGTATGTATGGGTTGTTTTGGTGGTCCTAGGGCGCGTGTGCGCCGAGGCAATGAAACACTCGCATGTAAATATGCGTTTTATATTGTTCTGACTCCAAATTAATCATACACAAGTTTGTACACCAAGGTAATTATGTTCACTAATAATGCGACAGCACAGAGTACAGTGTTAGATATCGCGAAGCGAGAGACAATTTTCTCTGTTGTGCCGTGAGAGCCGGGCGGCGCGAAATCCTCCATGATGGAAATCTTCCCGGATGAGCGCCTGTGATTGGCCGCTTTTACAATTTGGCCAATCACGGCGAGTTCCGGAGTAGTGGTGGCAGTGTTGCCGCCACATATGTAATGTCCCAGAGTAGGTAAGTCCGAAATTTCCAGCCGCTTTTGCAAGACGCGGCCTAAAAATATAGTGTAATATGAGTATAAGTTTCACATAATAAAGGTTGTAGAAGCGTGCACAAATATAAAATTTAATATAATTTTATACTTAAGGATACATAATATTATATGTAGGTACAATATGTACATAGTAAATATTGTTAAATTTTTGGTATAAGTGGTTGTTTTTTTTACTATTTATAGGTTTGCGTTTGACCACTATCTCACCTGATGGTAACCGATGATGTGGTTTAAGATGTAACACGCTCGCCTAGAAGATACCTGTTCACTCTTGATTCGAAGTCTCCCAGGTTGTAGTAAAAACACAAAACAGGTTGTGGTAGGAAACAGACCTTGGCAATGCGTTCCACTCCTTGGCTGTATGATGAACGTGGTTGCGTAGTGTGAACTGTTTAGTTTTGGAGCCTTGGGTGGGTGAATTGGGAATCTAATGCCCACGCAAAGGCATAATACCTACCAATAAATAAATAAAAACACCTATTTTTTTATTCTGGCCCTGTACTCATACTGGTCCGTCAAAAGCCAATCGTAAGTAGGTATACCTATATCGTATTGAGCTCAAATTGGTGGTAATGGTAAGTACTGATAGCTTCAAGACTAATGAGATGCGGTCCAATTATTGTCGATTCAGGCAAGAAATCGAATAAATCTCATTAATTTATACCAAAATACGATAACTACAAGTTGAGATAAACTTTTTTGTTTTTTTATATTGCGAATTGGCTTGCGTTTGACCACTATGTCACTTGATATGGTAAGCGACGATGCGGTTGACCATTTTGCAAGGGGACACATTCATGAGACAATGGCATCATAAGACAGTCGCAATTAATCTACAATTTAAAATCTAAGCTCAACCACTGAATACTAAGGGACAGAAGCATCACTCCGCAAAGAAATTTAAACAAATAGCGACTTTTGCTATGACGCAATAAAATTCAATTCAGCTCGCGTAGCGCTGCATACCTACCAGTCATATTAACCTACAGAGCACCTCTCTTTCTACCGCATAGCTCTTATCTCTTCTGACGCGGCACGTGTAACGACGCGCGACCCGCCGTCGGTGTCCGGCTATGTACTTGTAGCTTCGTACCTCAACACGATATCGATATACGATTGGCGCTTGAGGGAATAATAGTCAACGGGAGCTGTTCCTTGTAGGGAGCTCCACTATCGCATCACCTGCGATCGCATCTATTAAAGAAGTTGACAATCCGTCTGTCGTTCAGCGCCTTGAGATTTCTCTCTTGGCCTATTCTCTGGTCTTCTTCTTCTGCGCGCAGACGCCGAACGAACTTGACGTAGCGGAACGTCGAATCTAGGACGCGGGACGTCTGGAAGTAACACAGTACTACCTATTTAGACTCAATGGCGACACTAAAATAGTGCTATTCTACTTCTGCAAATGTCATATCTATCTACAGTTTGAGCGAGTATGGCTTAGTGGGAGCATGTGCGACTTTCGATCTGACGCAACCGCGGTGCCAGCGGGATTCGAACTCGGGTGCGTCAGATCGTAAGTAGCACGTGCTCCCACTAAGCCACAATCGTTGTAGCTACATACGTGAGCTGTTTTCATATTTGTATTCGCGAATGCTGCGACGCGATACATGCGTAAGCCACTGGAACAGCTAAACTAGCCGTATCTATGCAGCCCACGTAGATAGCCTGCGTAATGACGCAAGTGCACGTAAGTGCAAGTAATGACTTGCACTTACTTGAAACTATGAATAGCCTCTCGTATATCATCTTATAACCAAAGTCACCGACAGCTCACAGGATTAGCCAGCTGAAGTGGCAGTGGGTCAGCCATTTTTATTTATGTAACTGAATGACGAGACCAGCTGGTTGTTTGCCAGATGCTAATCAATACGACAGCCCATAACAGTAACTGCACCACCCAGTACTTTGTTTTGCAAAATCCTGCGCGGCGCTGCACTGCGATCGCCACCATGAGACAATTAGCTGTTGAGTCTCACAATGCCCAGTAATTTCGCTGGCTACAATGCCCTTCAAATCGGAACACAGTAATGCTTGCGCACTACTGAATAACTGGCAAAGCGGTAGTACCCACCGAGACGAAACCTACCACCTGTACTATTAGCACCACATCCATCATTACTACCATATTAGACGTAGAACCGATAACCGTTGCGGTAGATGCGTTCTAGAGTGGATACCACGAATTGGCAAACGTAGTGTGGGACGCCCGCAGGCTAGGTGGAGCGACGTTCATTGCAGGGTGGCTGTTAGCAGCTGGATGAGAGTAGCCGGAGATCGTGCTCAATGGCGTGCAGTTGGAGAGGCCTATGTTCGACAGGCTGATGATGATGATATCGACGTATCGAAGAAGAGTAGGCTCAGTCAGAATGATCTCATTCTAAGGGCTCGTTCATTAATCACGTGATTTTTTGCAACTTTCTAATAAAAACATTACCTACGCCCCCTCCCTCTGGTGATACGTGGTGAGGTTTTAGACCACCCTTCATACCCAAAATCACATGTTTTTTTTCTCACACACACATACATAGACTTACACACATACACCCTTTATACATACTTGAATCCTCTGCTAGAGAGCGCAAAATGCATAATAATTGTAATAATTAGGATGATCTTTCATTAGCCTATATTATGATTACTTAAGATTGTAACTGAAATTCTTGTATAAGCTGTTGATCATCTAATAAATAAATTGCTTTAAATTTTATTAATTAAAAAAAATATATAGTTACAGATTTACTTACATAGTAACATTCCGGCACTCCTCTCGGCCCGGGCCCATCTTTGGGCACCTTAAGTAAGGGCCCTTGCTGCGGCACATTGCACATCGTTACACGATGATAATATAGTAAAATTGCTAAAATATCTAACGATCTTTTGTTGTATGAAATTGACGTCTGTCAGCTGTCAGTTGTAGACGTGAAACCATAGAGAACGTAATAACAAAAGTGTATAAAGAGTTTTAATACAAAGGGGCAACGCCGCCAGTATTCTGGGAACCCTGCCGCACGGTGGCGATCTATTTTGATCTAGGTAGAATCTACACGGCGTTTGCCTTATATGTTTTTTTTATTCATAAAACCTTTCATATTTTTAGTAAGTTCATAAAATAAATGTTCTTGCACTACCAAAAAAAGTCTATGTAGAGACTTTTTCGGACCCATCCGTTACCGTCGGAATGTTTGGTCGCCTGTGGCGTCTGGCCTGAGGGTATATTCAAGAACTGCTATCAATTTGCTATTTTATCCGACTAACTTATGAAAATTTCTTTGCTCAGGTAAGACTAATATCTCTTACGCCACGGAGGCTGCGGATTCGGTTCCCCCAGCGGGACAAATATTTGTGCACGCACAAATTAGCGCTACTTGTTTCGTGTTTAGGGACCATGGTCCACGGAGTTCCTAGTCATACAGGGTATCCTAGTTACGGGCCTCAATCTATGTATGTGGTCCTTGGATGTTATCTATTTAAGTGAAACAACAACTTAATAAACAAAGTTTAATCTTAAAAAATCAACACTACAATACAAAACGGCAGTGATTTTGCCTTAACATAGATAATAAAAGGTTTTTCCTTAAAAGTAGAATATAAAAATGTTTTCCTTAGAAAAGTTCTTAAACATAACAGTCTTTAATTCTTGTCTTTGTTCTTGTAGTCTTACATATTTGAAACCAAATACGTACATATATAAGTAGAAACGAACTAGCGTGTCGTGTCGTGTCGTGGCGGCGAGGGGCACACTAAGGTCGTGTCGGGCCGCGTTTTGGTGTTATTTTTTAATAGTATACATAGAGTCAAGAGTTTCAATAGTAGACGTTTTTTTCAGATGTGATGTAGAATAAAGGTAGATTTCATTGTCTCGTTATAGAACTGGAGAGCGACGAAGGCAAAATACAAATACATTGAATTCCGCGCTATACGCGTGGTCGTAAGGAATTTACACTCGCGATGCCGAGGGGAAGCAATTTCACAGAAACACAGTTTGTGTGTCGTGTGTCGTTACGTGTCGTAATCGCCACCACCGCTGTGGCGCAATCGGATGCGAGTAGTCGGCGCCACGACACGATACTGTGATCTAACCATATAAAATGTATGTATGAAAATGCCCCTCAGTTTCTTGTCGTATCTTCTGAGTAGTTGTTCTTTTTTCGCGATACGGTGGTGTTCTTTGTGATAAATTGACGTTCATAAGTGCGTCTGTAATGCTCTATCTAAATAAAGATCACTTGAATTTTTTTTGAAACCAATATTCTTCTGGCGTCACGCCACGCTAGAAGTCTTTATTTATACTTAACTTAAGAACCAGTAGAAACAATTACACAACCATCAGTATAAAAACATACAAAATAAACGTATCATAACCTTCAACATGATAATGATAAATGCAAAGTAATCAACATGATTATATATGAAATATATCATAAACCCTCTTTCGACATCGCCGTAGTCGGGTAAACAAATCAACTCTAATTAGAAACTAAACTAACAGTTTTCTGAAATCATAGAAAAATCAACAAACACTAACAAAACCAAACTTATCAACATTTTCATCTTAAACGTAGAAAAGTATCTAAAAATACATATGTTCTTTATTAAATAATAATAAAAATTTGTTAACGAAAAATGAAGCATAACATCTAATACATAATTGTTGTTGTTGGGCAAATATTCCCATTCAATTGTAGGACAGCCCAACATTTGACCAAACACGCTAAGATAGTGGCCTCAAATTCCCTACCTATTGATTTGTTGGCCATACTTAGTATTTACCGTGTAAAGAAAAGATATATCTTAGAAGATAAAGCATGACAGTATCATTCTTATAAAAAAACGGCGTATTCTTAGTGCTTGTGCGAATCTATTGTTTATTTTATTCACACAGAAGCACAATACGCGCGAGTATACCAAGCCATTTCTGGCTTAGTTTTTTTACTAGCATCACTTTGCATGCGATCAGCTCTTTGCTTTAATTTTCAAGGGTCATTTATCTCTAATCAAAAACTTTAACACACACAGAAATTTCAATGCTATCCAACTCTGGATGGCCAACAAACACTTTGGCCACCGAGTTGGTCACCAATTCCCCGTTGACTAGCTTCAAATTCGCGCTGTTAGGTAACAGGTCCAAACTGGATATGTCCAGTTTCAGCGCGTGGATGTCTGTGTGGATGTCGTCGGGTAGGTCGGGTATCGGCCCTTCCCACGTGAAGGGCTCGCCCGTTACTTTGTTGTAGACAGTGAGACGAGTGTATTTGGGATCTTCGTCTGATACTGATGGTAGAAGCTAGAAATAACAATTAGATATTTACTCTAAGTTTTCCTATAGTTACTTTTTTTTTTGGAACTCAGTGATGAGACGAGCAAATTGTCCGCCTGATGGGAAGCGCCACGCCTACCCTGCTCTGTCCTGCTCATAACAATTCAGCTTTCATTATAAATATAAATATTAGCCGATATCTGCGAATCGGTCCGCGTGGAAATCTGAGAACTTTTCGTTTCCGTAATGAGAGTATCTTATGTCCTACTAACTGCTTCCCGCGGTTTCCCGGGATAAAAAGTAGCCAATGTCCTTTTCCAGGACCTGAAGCACCTACATACTAAATTCCATCAAAATCTGTTTAGTACTTTTTCGATTGCGTAACAAACTTCAATCCATCCGGAGTAAAATCCAGAGCCTCCCGGAGACACAACGTCGTCACGAGCAATATTTAGACGTATATCAGCGCCATCTACATACAGGGTACATGCCGCCAGACTAGGTCAGAAGTATAGACAGCGCGCGGGATCAACCAAGAAAACACTCTTTTAGTGTATTTATACAAGTATATTACGAAAAGTTTGACAAAGCGCCATCTAGCGCCTTCCAGAGACAATACATCGTCACGAGCAATAAAATAAACGTATATCATCGCTGAAATGACACGTTGTGAAAAATAATTAAAATTTACACAAAGACGTCATGTACTTGAAAGAAAATATTGCCGTTTGATTTTACTCCAAAATTAATATTATAAAGAAATAAGTGTTTTTTTTTTCTAGTTATATGCTTGCATTCGACCACTGTGTCACCTGATGGTAAGCGGTGATGTGGTCTAAGATGTTGTTACATCTTACTCTATCTGTTTTTCTATCGCTGGCCTACATTCCTGTTCACTCTCGATTTGAAGACCAATTTACTATGACAACTTGGCGATTCCTTGGTTCGAGGTCACGTCGATTCCTTCATTAATAAACGACATCTGCGAAATTTGTATTCTCTATGACGCGTCTTAGAGAATCATATATATGAATATATGAATGCGTCATAGAGATGTCGTTTATTAATGAAGGAATCGACGTGATTTCGAAGCAAGGAATCGCCAAGTTGTCATAGTGAATTGGGGCCCAGGTTGTAGTTGTCAGGAAACATGACGTTGGCAATGCATTCAAAGAGCAAATTAAGTAATGGAATGCATTCCACTTCTTGGCTGTTCGTAAGATGAACGTTTCCTGCGATTCTAGCTAGTACATAAGAGGATAGGGTGATAACCGGCACACAGCATTATGAGACTCGACAGCTAATTGTCTCAGGGTGACGAGCGCAGTGCAGCGCCGCGCAGGATTTTGCAAAACAAAGTTCTGGGTGGTGCTGTTATTATTATGTGCTGGCGTATTGCTTAATCAGGCAAACGACCAGCTCGTCTCGTCATTCAGTTACATAAAAAAAAACAGCGGCTCTATCGTTTTATTAGAAGCGCCATCTACCGGGTACATACTGTGAGGTTCGCGAGGAAGCAGTCGGCGGCACAGCGCGCGCTCAGCACAAACACGCGACTGTTGTACAGCACGAGCCGCCCCCAGCCGCCCCCGTCCCCGCCCCCGCCGCCCGACCGGAGCAGCGCGCCCACACCGAATGATATCACCCAGTCGGGTGTTGATTGGTGGAGGATCTCCGATGAGTGCTCCTGGAAATATGAAAAGAATTTTTCATTTATTTGTTTTTGTTTTTTGTTTTTGTTTTTTTTATTGATAATTTATTGCATTCATTGTACATTCATTACATTTTTTTTTAATTGAAACTTTATTTTGTTTTTAATTAAGCGGTTGCTTAGACCCTTCTCCCCGGTGGTTCATCGAACAAAATAAATAAACAATAAAAAATTGATAATAATAATAATAAATATCTCCCCCACACTATTCACTATTCGCGCCAGTCCCTCATTTGATATATTTAAAACAAGAGTTAAAAAACATTATCTTTCCTTATAGCTTCGGTTTATTAGTGCTTATGTATTTATTACTCCTTATAGTTATGTATGGTATAGATATATTTATTTGTGTATTTATTATATTTATAAATTTAGTTATTGATATTTATTTTAGATATTTATGATTATAGTTGCTGATATTTTCTTGTCAAACCGTAACCGTACACTGAAACCTATTTGCTCATGTGACAGTTCTGTTTCCTCAAGGGTTTGCTGGAAGAAAACTCTTTTTAGGGTTAAGCTCACCTTTGTACATATATTTTATAAATCATCGATGTAAATATTAAAATAGTGTACAATAAAGAATATAAGAATAAATAAAATAAATGACCAATACAGTAATCGAATAGCGAGGCTAAAGTGGAGGTGGGCGGGACATCTGGCTAGAAGAGAGGACGGTAGATGGACCAGGGCCGTTACAGAATGGGGGCCTAGAGACGGGCTAAGGCAAGTAGGCAGACCACCGGCACCGGCCAGATGGTCCGATGATATAGTGGAGGGGGTAAGAAACTTGTGGATGCGCAATGCGCAGGACCGGAACAAATGGCGTGAGGGAGAGGAGGCCTATACCCAGCAGTGGGTGGACACGGGCTGCAATGATGAAAGTAATAAATTGCGCATAGCGATAAGGCCGCCCATTGTACCCACTGTTTATTAACTTTGTTAACTATTGTTTTTCCTGTGTTTGGTATTCAATAAAGCATTATTGTTTTTATTATTTTTATTTTTATATAGGACCATCGAGAAATTACGGCGTAATATCGAACCGCGGGAGGGCACTGGTGACCTGTAATACAGGTTCTTTAGAACCTACCTCAGGCACCAGTCTCTCACAACGTTAGGTAGTAAGTCTTAGCTTTAGTCTTAAATCCTATAAGAAAATACCTTTGTGAGAGAAAATAAATAAATGTTTTATTATTATTATTATATTATTGTATTGTATTGTTGTAATCGACAATTAGTTGAAATATCTATTTCAATAAACAGATTACGCGTGGGCGATGCGGCGAGGCTAGAAGGCGCCGTGACGACAGGTAAAATAGACATTTCAGCTACTTGTTCATTATTATTTTCTAATTTATTTTTGTTTTTTATTATAACTATTCTAAAGCATGGACTGAGTACCTACATTTCGGGAAAAGATATAATTCAATTCCACCCTGTGGAAACAGGTACCTTTCTGATGTGATATTCCAACATGATCTTGGGTCCAGCCCAATCGCACAGAATGCACTGCATCCTCACATCCATACCGATCCGCTCCATGTAATCCTGAAACAAATGCGTACTATGCAACTAAATACGTACTTTTTATAAAATATTACAGCTAGTATGTAATCTCTACTAATATTTTAAATGTGAATGTAAGTTGTTTGTAACGCTTTCACGCGAAAACTACTTAACCGATCATCATGAAACTTTGTACACATATTCTTGGAGGTATTAGAAGTAACAAAGGATACTTTTTATTAAAAAATATTATTTACGAAAGACAAAATTTTTGATTTTGAATGCATTAGCGCATGCTAGGCGGAAATCTTAAGATTTTAAATAATTAGGAAGAAGAAAATTGATATTGCTCGGGCAGGGATCGAACCTGCGTCTTCGGAATACCGTCCCGACGCCTTAACCACTGGGCCACCGAGCCTCCTGCTCGAGCAACCAAATTTCCTCTATCCTTCTTATATCGTCTTACGGGAACGATTCTACGTCATCTGTCGTCAATGCTTCCATTGATCAACCAAATAAATACAATAAATAGTTATAAATAAATAACTAAATATAATAAATAGTAATATAATAAAAAATATATATAAATAGTAATATAATATATAATAATAAATAGTTATTTAAAATTTTAAAGACAAAATTGTTTGTCAAAAAATCTCAAATCTAGCTACTTCAACGCCATCTAGCATTCCAGTCATGAAGTTCCAACCCTGAGTACTGTAATACCGTTGCACTGTATTACTGACGGTCACGGCAATATCCAATCCAATGACTAGTTTCAGCTGTATGGAAGGTGAGTGACTATGAAGATACAGCTTGACCTCTTCGTAGGCGCTCTCATATCTGGGGAGGTCTTGCTAAGTTTTGTAAGGAATACGAAAATGGGCTTCTTTTGTCGTTCACGCGGACGAAGTCGCGGGAAAAGCTAGTATTTTATAAAAAGTAAAAAATACGCGCTTTTACATACTAGCGGCTGTGCCCAGCGGTTCGCGGTTTTTCGGGACAAAAGTCTATGTGTTAATCCAGGGTAAAAGCTCCCCATTCCGAATTCACTCAAATCCGTTGAACCGTTACAGCGTGAAGAGGTAACAAACACACTAACTTACAAACTTTCGCATTTATAATATTATTGTGATTATCTTCGGTCCTATCGCTAAGAGACACTTTTAGACAACCTTTGAAAGGACGATATCACTTTTGAAAGGTAGTTAGTTCTATCGTGCTGCTTTGTATCCAGTGAAATTACTGGGCATTTGAGACTTAATATCTGATGTCTCGGGATGATGAGCGCAATGCAGTCCTACGCAGTGCTTTTTATGGTCTTACAAGTTCTGGGTGGCACTACAAATGATATAGGCATAGCGCTTACCTTCAGGCGAACGACTTGCTTGTCTCATTCAGTGCCATAAAAAAAGGTCGGGGACATTTCGCACCGCTGTCATGTCCCAGTCTTGTCGTCACAATGAGGAAGCAGACTATACTCCATCCAACCATTTATTTAACTTTTGACATATGCACACCTATGAAGTTCCGTAATTATTGAAGTGATGAACCATAGTGAAAAAATGCAATACTTTAGGGGCACTGTTTTTATTTCATAATAGTGACGAGACGTGCTAATTCTCTTCGATGTTTTTTGAGCCCATAGATTGATAACCAAAATTATTAAGGTGATTTTTCCATAAATAAATATAAAAGGTTGTTAAATATTTTCATTTATATATAATTATTATCGATCGGTAAAAGGTTTGATATTAAGACAGTCAAATAAAGCAAATAAAACAACCAACATAATTAATGTATTTTTTTATGAACATATGCAATATAGTCATTTAACCACCTGATTATTACTATAAAACAGTACAAAACGTTGTGCAAAAATTGAATATCAACATGTTAAATCGGTTAAAACTTATTCATAAATTAAGTCGATTGTTTTCATAAATCGAATCAGTAACGCATTAGGACATGACTTTTGGGCGGGAAGTGAAAAGTGATACAGTTCGATTTTGTTTTATTTTCCAAACAAGTGCTTATTTCGCGTGATCATGTGTAATATCGGTGGAATATTAAGCATTATGTATTCGTGCACGAGTGTAGGCAAATTAAACAAAAATAGAGAAAAACATTGCTTCTTACATCCTCCCAAAAAGTCTATGGAAAGCTTGAATAAAGTTCCACCACTTTATTGAGGCACTAGGAGAGGGTCCGGCTTGTTGCTGTTGACCCTCATTCTTAACAAAAGTGTAATAAATGGAATATTAAACTATCAAATAAAAACTACGTAAGACATGGCGGTACGGTCCTAGAGACTTTAGCCTGCCGAACGGGCGAACTTTTAAAAAAAAAGCTTTAGGACATCACTGATCGAAATGGTTGGACGATATACTAAGCTTTAAACACATACGTACCCCATCCTGACTGATAAGTTCCAGTGCATCCTCCACCATTTCCGGTATAGTGGAGTTAGCTCCCGGCACTTTGGACGACGGCGACGGCGGCAGCGGTGTGCCGAACGAAGAGCTCGACGAACTTAGCACTGGAATGTAATGGAATCAGGCGTGACGTAGCGGAAATTCATCTCAAAACTGAAACAACTTACTTACTTACTGGACTTAGCACTGCCAACAAAGACGATTAATAGTTACAAATGCATGCCGCGTCATAATTAATTTTATCACAAAAACAAAATTTTTGTTGAAAAATATATTTTTTTTAAGACAAGCGTTTAACATATTCGTAATTGGAATCGCGAGCAGCTTAAAATGAGCCCAAACACTAGTAGTTTACGATTATCCGTCAAGGAGTTTATTTGCTCTTTTCCGGCTCCATCACTAGATCAGCTGGCTGTCACCATAATATTGCATTGTCATCTGACTTTGACAAGTATGCAAAATTTCAAAATTTCATCTCCCTTGGATAAAATGTTGTTCTGATTCAACTTGCAAGATTTGACCCAAACATTGCCAGTTAAATAAAACTTTTTTTTTTTTTTACACTTAATAGATCTATGTTTGGCCACTATCTCGCCTGATGTGAAGCGATGATGTGGCCTAAGATGGAGCACATAGATCTAGAGAGAGACGGCAGTTGAGCGGCTGCTCAGACCCGTCTCCCCGATGGTTCACCGAACATCATCCCGAAACACGACTAGGTCGCTTGACGGCATGGCTTTGTTCGGTGGGTGGTATTACAACCACGGCCAGAGCCTACCACTCCAAAGCGCTTAAGCGGGTTTCATCACGATGTTTTCCTTCACCGTTTTTAGAGCGAGCGTACAAAATCTGCACTTAACTATAAGTCATTGGTGCAGGGCCGACTCGGGAATCGAACCCAGGTGCGTCGGATTGAAAGGCGCACGAGTTCCCGCTGAGCCACACTCGCTCTAAATGTGTATACCTGTCCTATCGGTTACGTGTCGTGTCGCTGTCGTATCAGTTCCGTGTCGTGTCGGTTCCGTGTCGTGTCGGTTCCGTGTCGTATCGGTTCCATGTCGTGTCGGTCCCGTGTCGTGTCGGTTCCGTGTCGCTGTCGTATCGATTCCGTGTCGTGTTAGTTCCGTGTCGTGTCGGTTCCGTGTCATGTCGTGTCGCTGTCGTATCGGTTCCGTGTCGTGTCGCTGTCGTATCGGTTCCTTGTCGTGTCGGTTCCGTGTCGCTGTCGTATCGATTCCGTGTCGTGTCGGTTCCGTGTCGTGTCGCTGTCGTATCGGTTCCGTGTCGTGTCGTGTCGCTGTCATATCGGTTGCGTGTCGTGTCACTGTCGTATCGGTTCTTTGTCGTGTCGCTGTCGTATCAGTTCCGTGTCGTGTCACTGTCGTATCGGTTCCGTGTCATGTCGCTGTCGTATCGGTTCCGTGTCGTGTCGCTGTCATATCGGCCCAA
Organism: Petrophora chlorosata; assembly: GCA_951640565.1. Lineage (NCBI taxonomy): Eukaryota > Metazoa > Arthropoda > Insecta > Lepidoptera > Geometridae > Petrophora > Petrophora chlorosata. The sequence goes on from OX621212.1 coordinate 9,235,370, forward strand.
TGCGGAAACGCCCTTACCTTCGTCACATTGGACGTCCTTCCGCTCCTGTTCGGCCATCCGTAGATAGTCGTATAGTCGCGGCGCCGACTCCGCCTCAACATTGTACTGGCTAGGCCGCTCGTACGCTGTTCAGTAGTATAAATATAAATTAAAAACACCCCCGACACTATCTATATGTATATCGTCCCCTTAATGCAAAAACCAACTAAGTGCGCTTTTTAACATTTTAATATTAGTATGTAGATCTTGAAGAGGAGATTCTAATGGAATTCGTCACTCATTTTTGTTAAAAAGCGCACTTAGTTGGTTTTTGCAGTGAGGGGACGATATAATGTTACTGTAAAAGCCCGTATATTGGTAAATCTTAGGTTTTACCAGTAAATCTTAAAATTTACAAACATGGCTTGGTAAATGTAAAGATTTCATAAAAAAGACCATTTTTCTTGCTTTTACCATTAGCGTTTGGAAAATGCTAAATTGTACCAATGACGGTAGGTAAATGTTGGTTTTGGGAATAAAAAAAATGAGTATTATTTTTTTTATAGCTAGAATTTACTACTGATCTAAGATGAACATAAGTTAAAACTAGGTCAAACTATGTAGATAAAACGCGTTTTAACAAAATGAAAATTCTCCTTCTGGTGCTCCGCAGGTCGGCGGTCGCTGCCGCGGCACGCTCACTTGCTCGCTCGGCTCGCGCCTTGTGGTGGTCACAAGTAACCTAACGATCACATACATAGATCCTGACCCCTAACTAGGATTCCCTGTGTCTAGGGAACAAGGAACTATGAGAAATCTTACGATTTACCGTAGTTCGGGCTTTTACAGTAACATATGTAACACAAAAACTGTTTCTACCTATGTCCGTTATACTTTGAAACCATTCAACTGATGCGCCCTAAACTGGTCTCATTAGAAAAGCAATAATGCGAAGAAGGTTTTAGACCACAAAAACAAAGCATTTTATTTTTAAATACTATGTTAAATTTTAATATAAATATTTTATTTCTCATACTAATCACTACTGTTGGAATGATATATAAAAAAAACATTTCATACCATAGATTTCCATAGATTGAAAATTCTTATATGTTTATGAAGCATTAGCGAATGCCAAGCAAAAACTTAAACAAGGTTTTTCGAAATGGGTTCTTTTCTTTAAGACGGTTAAATAACACAAGAAAAATAAAAAAATTTTGGTGACCACCGTAGCTCAATTGAGAGCGAGTGTGGCTCAGTGGGAGCACGTGCGACTTTCGATCCGACGCACCCGAGTTCGAATCCCGCTGGCCCCGCACCACTGACTTTCTTAAGTTATGTCACAGAATACTAAGGGACAGAAGCATCACTCCGCAAAGAAATTTAAACAAATAGCGACTCTTGCTATGACACAATAAAATTCAATTCAGCTTGCATAGCGCTGCATACCTACCAGTCATATTAGCCTACAGAGCACCTCTCTTTCTATCGCGCCGCTCTCTCTTCTCTTCTGACACGGCACGTGTAACGACGCACGACCCGCCGTCGGTGTCCGGCTATGTACTTGTAGGTTTGTACCTACAGTGCAGAGTGCGCTAGGCCTGGTTATGTGCGGATTTAACAGTCGCTCTAAAAACGGTGACGGAAAACATCGTGAGGAAACCGGCATGTCCAATTTATCACAAAAATTCAAAGACATGTGACATTCACCAACCCGCACTCGGCCAGCGTGGTGGATTATGGCCCATTCTCTCTCTATTTTATTTTATTTGGAAAACATACAGTGATATAAAAGTTAAGATACATCTAGACACCAATTAGACGTTTTCGCATATTGAATCCAATCTTAATTTGTTTGTTATACACTGAGTAAGAGGAATGAAATAAGTAAGTAAATAGATAACAATAAGTTTTTTTCTCTCTATGAGAGAAGGCTCGTGTCCCAGCAGTGGGAACGTGATGGGCTAATGATGTAGCTCAATTATAGAGCGCTTCCCGCGCTGAGGGAAGACTGAGGTGCGGCTTCAAGTTTGATTTGAACTTCTTCCCGCTATCGTATTTTAACCAACTTCAAAAAGAGAAGGTTCTCTGTTCGATTATATATATATTTTTTATGTTTGTTACCTCGGAACTTCGTCATTTGAGAACCAATTTGGAAAATTATTTTTGCGTTGGCTTCAATATAGCTACGAAGTGGTCCCATATTAATTTCATCGATATTTGACATTGGACTTCGAAGATACATTGAAGTCGGTTTTTGTTGTTTTTTTTAAATAATTATTTCTTTCCGAATACCTTGTTTATAAATAAAGAAGTTGAAGAACAAAATGTAGAGCGGTTAAAGTGGTATATAAGCATGAACTCACACTGCGTTATATACTCTTCGCGAACGGCGGCGGTCGGGAGCGCGACACTGCAAGCGAAACAGAAGCGTGCACAGGCAAGCAAACACAAGCAGGTGGTCAGACATGTGAGGGTGTGCAGTGAAAATTAGAAACCACAGACATAAACACAAACATTCAGAAAAAATAATCGATTTAAATGAAGAAATTCGTGCAGACAACCCTTTTGTCGGAAGTATGGACTGCCCAAAGGCCTCCGACATGGCCTAAGAGGTCGTCCATTAATCGGTTGTTCACGTGGTTTTTAGGGTTCCGTACCCAAAGGGTAAAACGCGACCCTATTACTAAGACTCCGCTGTCCGTCTGTCTGTCTGTTCATCTATCACCAGGCTGTATCTCATGAACCGTGATAGACAGTTGATATTTTCGCAGATAATGTATTTCTGTTGCCGTTATAACAATACTAAAACAGAATAAAAAAATATTTAAAGGCCCCAGACGTCCCATACAACAGACATAATTTTATTGCCGTTTCTATAGATAATACCATTATCTCGGACGGACAGCGGAGTCTTAGTAAAAGGGTCCCGTTTTACCTTTTGGGTACGGAACCCTAAAAATTAATAGATTCTTCATTTAATGAAGAAATTATCTCGTGTAGACGACCCGTTTGTCAGAAGTATGGACTCCCTAAAGGCCTCCGACATGGCCTAAAGGGTCGTCCATTAAACGGCCGTTCACGTGGTTTTTTAGTAGGTTTCTCGTATGTGAGAGGCCGTCTGGGTGGGTACCACCGCTTTGCCAGTTATTCTACCGTCAAGCAGTAGTGCGAGAGCATTTTTTATTCTGGCCAAAGGGTGTCGTGTATCGACGATACAGAGGACGGCTGCAAGCGTCACCGCTGACACCGCAAGCTCACACCACGCAGTTGCGTCACACGTCGCCGACAAAACGTGTCACATAAATATTTTAATATAAATTATATGTATGTTAGTTCTAAGATCTGTAACTTTTTTAATGTTGCCTAAAATAAAGATTAAATAAATAAATAAAATTACTGTGTTCCGGCTCGAAGGGCTTTGTAGTCAGCGAAATTACTGGCCATTATGAGCCTCAACAGCTAATTGTCTCAGGGTGCCGAGCGCAGTGCAGCGCCGCGCATGGTTTTTCAAAAGAAAGCTCTGGGTAGTGCTGTTACTGTTATGGACAGGCGTATTGCTTACCATCACGCGAACGACCAGCTCGTCTCGTCACTCAGTAACATAAAAAAAACTAACTAACCAACTCGAGCAGATGACTCGGTGGCCAAGTTGTTAAAGCGTCGGAACGATTCCGAAGACGCAGGTCCGAATCATGCCCGAGCAACTTCATTTTTCTTTTTCTGAATATTTGTGTCTTAAAGAGTGTAAAAGAGAAAGGGAATAATGTTACTGAAACACCACATAGATTAGTTTGAAGGCAATCGTGCAGCTTATATCGCCCATATTTAACAGGATGCAGGATACAATGAGGGTAGTGTGGCTCAGTGGGACCATGTGCGACTTTCGAACCGACGCACCCGAGTTCGAATCCCACTGGCCCCGCACCACTGACTTTCTTAAGTTATGTGCGGATTTAACTCTCGCTCTAAAAACGGCGAAGGAAAACATCATGAGGAAATCGGCATGTCTAACAATTTATCACAAAATTTCAAAGACATGTGTCATCCACCAACCCGCGCTGGGCCAGCGTGGTGGATAATGGCCCATACTCTGTCTACCAGGGAAGGCCCCAGGCTGACTCCCAGCAGTGGGAACGTAATGGGCTGATGATGATGAGGATAAAATGAAAAGGCGGGCCTTCAATTTGAGTATGGGAAAGAAATGGGTAGACATGCTTACTTCACAAAGTCATGTTAACTAACAATTTTTCACATATTTTCAATTTGTATTATGTTTTATGTTCCGCGTTTAAAAGTGCATGTTTGTGCATATTCAATACATTTTACCCTTATACTCAATATATATCAAAACTAAATAAAACTAAACTAAAAGATATTAAAAACTATGTACATGCCGGGTATCGGTTGAGACAACTGAATGGCCTACATATAATTCAACCGATACCCGTCAAGGCGGGGCAGCTGGTGGAATCCACACGTGACCAAAATGCTGGCGTGTATTTTGGCCAAAGAATCAGCCTCGCAATTCAGCGAGACAACGCCGCCAGCATTTTGGGCACGTTGCCGGACGACGGGTATCGGTTGAATTATCTGTAGGCCATTCAGTTGGCTCAACCGATACCCGGTACATAGTTTTTAATATCTTTTAGTTTCGTTTTATTTAGTTTTTAAATTATTAAGCCTTTTGTTATATTATATTAAGTATTATTGTACCATATTTCTTGTAAATAAAAATAACCCTTTGTTTATATATATCATGGAAATCTGTAAATTTGTACGAAAATACCGACAGTTCTTTCCAAAAGAAATAGACCTAATACGAAGATTAATTTTATTATTATTTATTATTAAATTTAGGAACACGCATAACCTCGTTCTACCGAGCTCGAAACTAAAGATCCATAGCTCAGGCCCAAACGTAATCGCGATAAAAATATATAACGAAATCCCAAACAACATAAAAAAGAAAGCATTGAACAAATCTTCTTAAAATTATTAAAACAATATCTAATTGACAAATGTTATTTTAATTTAGACGAGTTTTTAACGACAGGTAAGGTAAGACTAAACAATTATTTTTATATGATTATTAATAATATTTTTGTTTACTTAATGAATAGGGGAATATGCATGTGTTGTTGAAAAATCTGGAAATTACTTTTTACGATAGATTACTCCTGTAAACCTTTAGTAGTGATATATTATTATTATTAATTGCGTAGTTTATTTGTATTTCTATGATTCTCTTTCTTATTTTTAGAGAAACGGAACATAATCGCAAAACGCTTGAGTACGTGCAACCACGTTTTGACGTCACGCGCCTCGCTGCTTATTGCTCAATTTTTGACATAGAGCCCACCCTATTGGTAAATTATTGACACACACACATGTAGCATAGATAGACCAATGAGGAGATCCTAGGCCCCACGTTTTGACGTCACACGCAAATGGCGCGTTTATGTTGATTTAAATTTTCATTTAATTTGACGAATGATGCCGTAATTTTTTTTTTTCATTATTTGTATTCAATAATGAATCGATTCATGCAATAAAAAAATACATGCATATTCCCTATTGGTCTGCTCGCTATAGCTTCTATTGCACCCTGTCAGGGTCATATTATATGTTTACTAATTCTTTCAAAAGACCTCTTCAAATGTATATATATGACTGCAATAAATAATTGAGTATTGAAATATTTTAGACTTTGACTTTATACTTACGCAGTAGTGATGGTAGATGTACAAAAAGTACATTTAGTATCAGTGGAAGCCGGCATTGGTTCAAGTGGCTGTCCCGTGATGAACTCTCTCTTGAAGTTGAAGAAACTTTCCAACATCGTTGTGTTGTTGTTCACTATACTTGTGTTGTTGTTGAGCATTAATATGTTGTTGTCGAGTAAAGTGTTGTTCAACATTGCGGTATTGTCGAACTTTGTTGTGTTGAGTGTTGATGTGTTGTTGTTGAGTGTTGATGTGTTGTTGTTGAGTGTTGATGTGTTGTTGTTGAGTGTTGATGCGTTGTTGTTGAGCCGGGAGGGTGAAACTGCAAAGAAGGAAATAAAATATTACTGTTATGCATTTATTTTGACATTATATGCGGAATAATTCGCCAATTTACAAGGTGAAAAAACGAAAATGAAATAACTCTATTGAAACTCACACAAATAATTACAAAGCCAACAATAATAGCTTATTTGTAGTGTAACAATTGGCGGTCTTATCGCTAAAAGGGATCTCTTTCAGACATCCGTGCAGGGAGAGGAATGATGCAAAAATATTAGACGGTCGTTTGTTTATTTATTTAGAAGACCAACAGCATTATGACTGACTGTGGTGTAGTGGTTGGGCAGGTTAGCTCAAATCTCATACACCACCGAGGTTGCGGGTTCGATTCCCGCGACGGGACAAATGTTTGTGCACAGAAAAAAGCGCAGGCATTTGTTTCGTGTCTGAGTGTTGTGGGACCACGGTCCTCGTAGTTTCTGGTTCTCTAGAGATACAGGGGATCCTAGTTAGAGGCCAGGATCTATGTATGTGATCGTTGGGCGTATTATTATTGTGTCGCTGTTTCTCGCGGGTTATACACCCGGTCCTTTGGGAGGCTTGCGCGGGGACATGAGTCCAACAAAAGGCCTCTTAGAGCATTTAGTTTAGATATGTAATGGGCAACACTTATCGGGGACTGTCTCTAAGTGCAACATCAAGAAGATGCAATCAAAGACAGCCCCCGATAAGTGCGAGGACTATTATGGGAGATATGAAAGATATGAAGTTATTATTATTATTATGATAAGATAATATCACTAATATTAAAGGGACAATAAACAACTTTGTACACATAGCTAATAGGTAAGTATAGTGAATCTTTGAGAAGACTATGGATGGAGAAATCGGAAACTATAAAATATATATGTAACGGCTAATAGCTGAAGTACGGCTACAACTAGTTTTAGCCAGCTACAACTAGGTGCAGCCGGCCAGATGCGGTTCAACTTAGATGTATCCTACTTGTCTTCGGTTAGAACTAGGTTTACCTTTCATCATAGCGGCTAGAACTAGGTGCAGCCGCACACTAATCAAACTTAAAAGGGGCAGCTTTCGGTAGGTTAGGATGCGGCGGGGTGGCCCTTGGGTTATTCCATTGCCGCAAACATGTATATTAGATATAATATAATGTAGATTATAATCTATCACTTCGGTAGATTATATAATCTACCGAAAAATATTGCGACCGTTCACAATCTTTCGACAGTTTACAATCTCGCGTACGATACATCTTTTGTGGCCGGCTGCACCTAGTTGTAGCCGCACTTCGGCTATTAACCATAAGATATACCAGGCCTAGCACACTCAGCACTCAAGGTACGAAGCTACAAGTACATAGCCGGACGGCGGGTCGCGCGTCGTTACACGTGCCGCGTCAGAAGAGATAAGAGCGGCGCGATAGAAAGAGAGGCGCTCTGTAGGTTAATATGACTGGTAGTTATGCAGCGCTACGCGAGCTGAATTGAATTATTGCGTCATAGCAAGAGTCGCTATTTGTTTAAATTTCTTTGCGGAGTGATGCTTCTGTCCCTTAGTATTCTGTGGCTATACCTAGTTTTAGCCGGCTACAACTATAGTCACCGTGTTACCAACTGAGTCGTGCGGCCATAAATCATTTTTCTATGTTTATCTCGCTCGCACTTGTGGGTCTCATGGAGCCGCATACCTAGTGTGTGCGTAAGATGGTTATAGGCGCATATCGATAAGAATAAAATCAGATAGAAACATAGTAGATAGTATTGTGGCCCTGAAAAGGGCCGTTTGTAATGAATGTTAAATAAATAACGTTTATTCTTCCTCATCGGAATCTTCGTCCTCTGTATCGTCCTGTAGATTGATTATGAATGGTGCTTGATCTCTAATAATGGCTATAAGTTAAAAACAGAAATACGTTTTAAATCACTGTCCGAGTTAGAGGGCTAAAATCACCTTGTAACTTCTTAAGGTCTACGTAAGAAAATAAATTATTCATTGTGAGCGACGAGACTAGACGAGAGTTGTCGCATGAATGTAATCACAAGTCACAAATACTTACAGCAAAACAACAACTTTTTTGACCAATCAGAAGCTAGCGATAAGCGAGCGCTAATGAGGGTCGAATGCAGGTAGCGGATTATCGATAACATGTTAGGACGCGTTGCACATTCCTATCCCTATTGACGTTTATGGCCCTACGACTCAGTTGGTAACGCGATGCCTATAGGTGCAGCCGGCCACATGCGGTTTAACTTAGATGTACCCCACTTATCTTCGGTTAGCACTAACGTAAATAACTAACCCCCTGTAACGTGTTTAGTGAAATATACATTTCAGCCTTTTATTTATGGAACTGTGTGATGATACGAGCAAGACATTCGCCTGATGGTAAACGCCACGCCTGCCCATAACAATTGCAGTGCCACCCAGAACTTTTATTACCATAAAACAGACTGCGTAGTACTGCATTGCGCTCATCACCCCTAGCATTAATGCGCAGTAATGTCGCTGGTTACAATGCCATTCAAACCGGAACTCAGTAATGCTTGCGCACTACAGCTCGGCCGAATAACTGGCAAAATAAACACGGTTGAATTGAATTCGATATTTTTCTGAAATGTATGTACTCAGTAGGACTGAGTGAGCTTTAGATTCTAGATTGAATATGAAGCGTTAAATTAAAAATATATGACCAAAAAATAATTGACAATTACCTACGCGGGGGCGACGCGGCGGGGCGCGGGTGCCCGGCACGGCTCCTACTAGCCTCCCTGCGTCGCTACATTTCATTCACATCCATTTATTGACATTTCAGCTAATTCTCAATTATATTTTGGCCAATTATTTTTTTTAAGTTCGCCCTTTAGGGCAGAATGAGGGTCATCAGCAACAAGCCGGAGTCTCTTCTAGTACCTCAATAAAGTGGTGGAACTTTATTTAAGCTTTCCATGGACTTTTTGGGAGTACATAAGATGCAATATTTTCTCTATTTTGTTTCATTTGCCTACACTCGTGCACGTTTACGAACACATAATGGTTAATATTCCACCGATATTACACATGATCACTCGAAATAACACTTGTTTGGAAAATAAAACAAAATCGAACTGTATCACTTTTCACTTCCCGCCAATAAGCCCTTTTGGCCAACTATTTTTCTTTTTTTTTTAAATTTAACACTAGATTTATTCTAAAACATGGACTGAGTAAATATCGAATTAATTTCCACTGTGTATGAAAACTTACTTCTCTCGGCCTCATCACTGACTTGTACATACAAGGGTTGAGTTAAATTCTTGTACTGGTCATCGTTGAACCGACTGAACACATCTGTGATTCGCGGCAGACGTTCCTCGATCCCTGGGTCCGTATCTGTGTATGTTCTGGAAAAAAACACAACAAATCTTTAACCTAATCTCTTTAATCTTTATCTTAATCTTTATTCTTTTTCTTTTCTTTCATTCTTTTTTTTCTTTCTTCAATCTTTATACTATAAAAAAAATGAGTCGGCCAACTATCATCCCTATATATGTAGACATTCCGCCAATTCGAACAAAGCGTTTTGGTTCCACGTTTATAGTGCGTACTGCTAAGGAATGGAACTCCTTGCCGTCTTCTCTGTTTCCTGATAACTATAATCTGGGTATCTTCAAGGCCAGAGTGAATAGGTATCTTCTAGATCTACGTGCTCCATCTTCGGCCACACCGTCGCTTAACATCAGGCGAGATGGTGGGCTAAAGTAGATTTATCAAAAAAAAAGTTTAGGACGTTTGTAACATGCATACGTACTAAGCGACCTAGTCGTGTTTCGGGATGATGTTCGGTGAGCCATCGGGGAGACGGGTCTGAGCAGCCGCTCAACTGCCGTCTCTCTCTAGATCTATGTGCTCCATCTTAGGCCACATCATCTCTTCACATCAGGCGAGATAGTGGCCAAACATAGATCCATAAAGAGTCAAAAAAAAAAAATGGAGTTCGAATTCCGCTGGCCCCGCACCACTGACTTTCTTAAGTTATGTGCGGATTAAACACCAGCTCTAAAAACGGTGACGGAAAACATCGTGAGGAAACCGGCATATCCAAGAATTTATCACAAAAATCCAAGGACATATGACATCCACCAACCCGCACTCGGCCAGCGTGGTGGATTATGGCCCATACTCTCTCTAAGACAGAAGGTCCGTGCCCCAACAGTTGGAACGTGATGGGCTGATGATGATTGGAACATAGTGTGCACAAACTTTTATGTTTGCACTAGCGCTATCTCCAACCTTCTCCATTCCATTGTGGGTAAAAAAATTGCTAAAAGGTTTTAAATTAACAAAATAACTCACTTTTGAGACCTCACTCTCTCTGCACGTATCTTCTTATGATAATACACTGAGAAGTTATTTGGCTTATTAGAAGCCAGCTCGGTGACTTGGTTCTCCGGATATATATCCGTCAATGCTGACATATTTGGGTAGTCTATTTCGACACTTGGAGTTTCTATTGGCGGGTCTGTCTGAGTGTCTCTATCTACATGTACAACAGCAAAAATGTCTGTGACATTCTTTGCATCGTTGCTATTGTCTGTGCACTTGTTTGAGTTCCCCGAGACATTTGTTTGAATGTTTTCATTATGTTCCCTTTCCAGGCTGCTTTCTCTGACACTCTCCGTTGAAGGGTTGCTCAAGGGTGGTTGATCAATATCATAGTTCAGAATGTGTCTTAGGTTTACATTTGGTATCAGATTAGCTTGAACGGTCCGAGGTTTTGGAACTATTACACGGCTCTGACAACGTATTGGTGAGGGTCTGTCATATGTTCTTAGTAGACTCTTTCTTTCAATGCTCTCTCTTTTTGCTAAACATTTTTGTATTGCATTTATTTTGGATAGACATGGGTCTTGTCGACGGAAGCCTACACTGGGTATGTATTGACAGTAAGGTCCCTCGAGAGGTTTGAGTGGGTAGATTCCGCTTAGTCGACGTTCAGGCTTCGCTAGTGATGGTGGAGAGATGTTCTGAAAATTGTATTTTTTTTATTAGATCACTAAGGGATCGTCCATTAATCACGTAAGGGTTGAAAGGGGGGGGGGGGGGGAGGGGTTCGGCAAAAATCACGAAATATCATGCCGTATAAAGTATACGAAATTGCCCTAAACAGGCATGCCCCATCACCGATTATGGAAACGACGACGGTGTATTGCATTATTACGTCATTCACGTCTAAACTCTAACTTCGTTGAACGCGCATTTTCTAAACCGAAACGCGTGACCTTGACTTACTGTAACCAGCCCCTGTACTCTGAAAAATTAATTAGAATCTTCGTTCTTTTAGATGAAAGGGACAGCGCTATGCAACAGGCATACGATTGTCTCTTTTAGTCGGAACGAACGAACGAAAGCAACTCGGAGTAGGCCCGCAGGCAACGTTTAGTAACAACTTGCAACCTTAAATGTCTGTCTGGACATTTTTATTACAGTGCTTTATCTAGAATTAAACTAGATTATACTTGTATTTGAGATAATAATTTGTAAATGTTTAATATAACTTGTACCAATGGTTAGTCTAAAACTTCTACACGTATCACCAGGGGGAGGGAGGTTAATGGTGATTAATGGACGACCCTAAGTTTTATTTTATTTAAAAACTTTTTACAACTTTTCTTATATGACTAACACCATTGACATATATTCTACCGAAGTGTGTGTGCGTAGTACATATATATTGATGACTAACACCTTTTAAACCTTAAACAGGTTTGTCTTGACTGTCGCATTCCTCTTCTGTGTTAGGGTGTTCAAAAAAAAATCAAAATCAAAACCTCTTTAATCATTTTGGCATCACAGACGCACTTATGAACGTCAAATTATCACAATGACTCTACCACCGTATCGGAAAAAGAACCACTACTCAGAAGATACGGCAAGAAACTGAGGGGCATTTTTTTTTAGAGATTTTGTTACAATTTTTTGGGATTTTACAATGTTATGTTTCTTATGTACCAGTTGGTTACTTTGCAGAAGTGGAATGTTCCAAGCATCTTTGTCTTCTATTTAATTACGAACAGTGTAGTATGCTTTTCTCATTAGAACATTCTTAACGCGTAATTTGAATTTACTTTCTGTGAGCTCCGTTATACACTTTGGAATTTTATTATAAAAACGTACGCAGTTGCCCATAAAGGACTTATTCGTTTTAGTCAGTCTATACCTAGGTACAACAATCCTATCCTTATTTCTAGTGTTAATGTTATGATGGTCACTATTTACTTTGAATTTTTGGAAGTTTTTGCGAACATGCATTATATTTTCATAAATATATAAAGAAGGTAAAGTTAATATATTAACTTGCTTAAAAAAATCCCTTAACGAGTCACGTGGACCCAACTCGTAAATTGCGCGAACCGCACGCTTCTGTAATATAAAAATAGTATCTATATCCGCAGCAGAACCCCACAGCAAAATGCCATATGACATTACGCTGTGGAAGTATGCAAAGTAAACTAACCGAGCCGTAGCTATATCCGTTAATTGCCTAATTTTACGAACCGCATATGCAGCAGAACTAAGTTTTCCAGATAGAGCATCAATATGAGGACCCCACTGCAACTTAGAGTCTATGCCTATACCTAGGAATACCGTCGCTTTGTCTGTATCGAGTTTATTACTATTGAGCATTATGTTTGGCTCTACATGTCTAACATTAGGCAAAGAGAACTTTAAACATTTCGTCTTTTTCGCGTTTAGTAACAAATTATTCGCAGAGAACCATTTCGAAACAACATCCAATACGTAGTTTACATGCGCCAATTCACTGTCCTACTTTAAATCTACTTTAAAAATTATCGATGTATCATCAGCGAATAGAACAATATCTGCAAGGTCTTTAACTACAAAGGGTAAATCATTTATATATGCCAAGAATAAAAACGGCCCCAATATTGATCCCTGCGGTACCCCCATTCTGACTAAGGATCCGGAAGATGTTACGCCATTTACCCCAACTTTTTGCTGTCTATCGGTTAAGTAGGACTCAACAAGATTCAGAGCAGTTCCACGAACCCCATAGTGGTAGAGTTTACGAATTAGTGTACGGTGCTCTACACAATCGAAAGCTTTGGAGAGATCACAAAATACACCAATGGCATCCTGTGAACTCTCCCAAGCTTCAAGCACATGTGTTACTAGTTCGACCCCGGCATCTGATGTTGACCTGCATTTCGTGAAACCGAACTGACTCTCGTTCAGTATTTTGTGTTCGTTGAAGTGGGATAAAAGTTGTTTAAGAATAAGTCTTTCAAATATCTTACTCAGAGCCGGAAGCACAGAGACTGGTCTGTAATTCGAGGGATCAGTTTTACTGCCTGATTTGAAGATCGGTGTAATTTTACTATTTTTCATTAAATCGGGAAATGAGCCTGTGTCAATACACATATTAAATATAGCCACGAGATATGGTGCAATAACTTCTATTAATGATTCTAGCACCTTTACTGATATGCCCCACAAATCTTCAGTGGTTTTGGCATTGAGACTTTTGAATGTTTTAATAATTTCAATAGTGGAAGTATATCTGAACTGAAAATCCGGTAAATCTAGTGGAAAGTGATCTTTTAGAAGAGCTTCTGCTACATCTGGACTAGAGTTAAGTGTTTTTGTGACGTCCAGGGGTATATTAGAGAAGAAATTTTCAAAAGCATTAGCAACACATTTTGCATTGGACATTAGTTTATTCTCAACTATTAACTTATATTCCGAATCCCTCGACTTAGTTTGGCCAGTCTCCGTGTTAATGGTTTTCCAGACGGCTTTTATTTTATTATCTGATTTTTTAATTTTACTACTAATATACAAAGATTTTGCACGAATACAGACCTTTTTAAATATTTTGGAATAGTTTCTAAAATACTCATGAAAATCTTTATTTGATGTCAAAGATTTCTTGTAATACATATCTTGGGTACATATGTGTTATCCGTAAAGGGGTCCGAAAACTTGGGGATATAAAGGAACAACGCATTTATTAAAAAAAAAAAGTGGCAAGCGGTCAGGCTGCATGATGGAAACCAGAAATAGTATAAAAAACAGTCACTCATCTGTCTATTTCTTTGGTGCTGTACCTTGGATTTTTTAAAGAATTAAAGAAGTCAAGAAGCAAAAAAAAATGTATACTTATATTAAGTAACATTAAAGAAGACAGTTGCAAAGCAAACCTCATTTCTTCAAACTCAACATACTGACATTAACATTAATTTACTTTTAGAAAATTGCAAATTCGTCAGAAACATAATTTAACACTGCCCTCTTCAAGAATAAAAATATACAGTTCAGGCCCTAACATCATAGTTGTAAAAATTTATAATGTAATTCCGGATACGATAAAAGCTCAAGATAAAGACAAAATATTTGAAATTAAACTTAAAATGCTATTACTTAGTAAGTTATTATAGTTTAGACGAATTTGTTAAGGATCAATTTTGACGAATAGAGTAATAATATAGCGGTCCGCTTCTACTCATATTGCTATACCCTAAATTAGGTACATATGTGACTGTATATTTAAGATCCCTGTAACATGTGTGATGCAATATATAAATGATTCAATATGAATATGAAGTTCCCGAGAGAGATTAAGGTGTAAGATACATTCATATTTAATGATAATTGCATCCTTTATCAGAGCGGGACCCTATTTAGTCATAAAACAATTTTACTGATGTCTGGCCTCTTGTACATATGCACAATGACATTGATGCAAGTATATCGACATATATAGAGGTGGCAAATAATAATAAGTTACTTACAGAGCTCCTTGCAACTGGCACCAACTGCCTTTCTTCATTGCCATCATCAAACTTCACTGGGCGTCTCTGCACGTAACCATAATCGATTGACCTCTGCCTGACTACACAATCACCAACAGTTATAGGCCTTTGGAAGGCTACACTTAACTGGTACTGCCTTTCTTCGATATCCTGTGCTTGTTGCAAGGCATTCTTGGCTTTAATGACGCCAATGACAGAGTTGCTAATGTTTAAAAAGCTATAATCAGGCCTCATTCGATGAGAGCTGCGTAGGACTCTGTCGCTTTCATTTCGCTTTGTTATGGTATGTTGGAGAATGTTTGACCGTGGTTGGTACTTCATGATAACTTGACGACTGTTTGGAGAATGTGTAACAAAATCTGAGGAGCTTCTTCGGGTGAGGCTGATAGGCGGTGATGTGCTCGTCGATGATATTTCTTTACCCTGTAAATATTAAGGAGGACTTAGTACAGTTTTCAATCTATGAATCTATTATAAAAATGGAACTGACCCAATTCTGTACATTGAAGATATTTTTGAAAAACCAACTGGAATCGACTATATAGAAGGTACTGGACAGGAATCCATGGTTTTTAGAACTTTAGTATATGTTCGTTTGAGTGTTTGTTATCTAAAGACTCGAAAACTGCTGAATGGATTTTGATGTAGTTTTCAGGGTTTGGTAGCATAAGTCCCAACTTAAATTATAGGGTATGATACATCAACACTGGTTGGGTGATTACGAAGATACAGCTTGACCTCTTCGTAGTACGCACTCTCATATGCAGGGAAGGTCTTGCTAAAATGACCTTGGACAAAGACGAATGTGCTTCCTCTGACATCCACGCAGACGAAGTCGCGGGAATAAGCTAGTATGTCATGAACACATAAAATACTAAACAGTAATAGTGATGCCATATTTTGCAACCAACCCTTTTTTATAGTTATTAATTCTATGTAGTTACCCACGGTTGTCTGGAAGAGATCACTTTTAGCAATAAGACCGCCAATTGTTACACTTCTATTAAGTTGTTATTATTATTTATCTATGTATGTGTTTCAATAAAGAGTTATTTCATTTTCATTTCATTATATCAGGTTGTTAAATAAGATTACATTTTATTTCAATTTTATTTATATTCATATACGGGTTGAAGGCATAGAATCTTTTTTTTTATGTAATAGTGACCAGATGAGCAGTTTGTTCACCTGACGGCAACACACTTGCCAATAACAGTTGCAGCACCCAGAATTTTGTTTTGCAAAATCAGGAACGGTGTCAGGAAATAGACACACACACCCAACAAGCTGTCTAGTAGTTTGTTTCTTTTTTATGATATTTCGTGTATTATGTCTCAGTGGGAGCATGTGCGACTTTCGATCCGACGCACCCGAGTTCGAATCCCCCTGGCCCCGCACCACTGACTTTCTTAAGTTATGTGCGGATTTTAACACTTGCTCTAAAAACGGCAAAGGAAAACATCGGGAAGAAACTGGCATGTCCAAGAATTTACGACATCCACCAACCCGCACTGGGCCAGCATGGTGGATTATGGCCCATACTCTCTAAGAGGGAAGGGCCGAGTCCCAGCAGTGGGAATGTGATGGGCTGATGATGATGATGATGTTTACTTTGAATATAATTATTTAATATTTTTATTTTATGCACCTACATATTGTATTTAAATGTAAGTTTTAATGTTGATTTGTTTAAAATATGGGGAAGACACTGCCTGATGCAACACAGCTAACACATGCACACACAAGCAGAGTTTCCATTTATATTGCACCATATATGTAATTGAAATCAATAAAGTATTTGATTTGATTTGAAAAAGAAATGTTTACAAACATACCTGGACCCGTTTCTTTCTGCGCTTTGTAGGCTTCCGAGTCTGGGCCAGTTGTTTCCGTTCTTCCCGTATCCTTCTGATGATGGCATCTAGGTCTTCAGCACTGCAGTAGTTCTTGGCACGTATCATTTCTATTAGGTACACTTTCTGGAACATTTATTTTAAGCATATTAACTTCAAGATGATGAAGCTATCAATGGAAATGCTTGGAATTTTTAAACAATTAATTAATTAATTACAATTGGATTCTGCAAATCTCGAGTGAACAGGTACTATCTTGACAAGCGTGCTAGATCGTCGACCGCATCGTCGCTCACCATCAGATGACATAGTGGTCAAACGCAAGCCAATTAGAATTTAAAAAAAAGATATCAAGAGATTTTTCGCTCGTCTTATTCAGGAAGGATTATTCAAGAAAGTAAGAAGGTAAACGCCGGTTACCGGTAAACTTTGCAAGTACGGAACTGACTTTGTGCTTAACAAACATATTTTAGCAAACAGTGAACGCTACTTACTTTAACATTACACGGCAAGCTCATTGACTTAGCCATTTGCTGCAAATATCTGTACGTGCACATTTCCAACCGGCTAAGCGAGATATCTTCTGGAATATCCATGGTTTTAGAAAACAATCTATTCTTCTAGAGTATATGTTCCTTGATTCTTAGCACGTGGTAATGCTGACACCGTGAGCAGTGAGGTTGGTCATCGCACTTCGCAGATGACGATATAATATATTACTACCCTCAACATTGATGTTTCATTGAAATATTAAAGTTAGCGGTAGCAGTGTTGCCAGTAAGAATAGTCCAAATTTGCCGCGGCTCTATATTCGCAATTACGAAAATACCTACTCTTTCACCATATAGTATAACGTATAGGTCCTACATTCTTCTATTTACTAACGTAAACGGAGCGAATGCGAGAATTTTGTATATGGAATTGAGTGTCGTGACGAGCTGGTCGTTTGCCTGATGCATGATGGTAAGCTATACGCCAGCCCATAACAATAACAGTAGCTGAGACAATTGAAGCTGACTTGCTTGGATTAGAAATCATTAGATGGCGAACTCTCTGAATATATCATTGAGTTATACCTGCATTTTATTGTTACGAAAACTTATTGCATAAACATTATATTTTTCACTCGATTAGTCGTACAGCTTATTTCAGCTGTAACTCTAGTTTATTGCCTTGTAACCTATTTTATATAGTAAAATTAATTCATGTTTTCCAAACTCGCCAAAAAAGTACGACCGAAGCTTATAAATAGTACGTAAATCGTACTTTTTAGTTCGACCTGGCAACACTAAGTGGTAAGTAGGTATTAGAAAATTGCACAGAACACTACATTTTACAAAGTTTATCAAACTTTTTTGTCTTTCTTTTTTTGTTGTCACTTGTCAACGTCAACTTCTCAACAAGTGTCAAAAATGGTAATACGTTTTCATTGTCTCACACATTGATTCCTCAATGGTCTCACACTATCCTCAATGTACGTTTCATTTTACGGAATCAAGAAGACGTGCGTTTTGGGCGCAAAGTGAAAAGTGATTCAGTTCGATTATGTTTTATTTTCCAAACAAGTGTTATTTCGCGTGATTATGTGTAATATCAGTGGAGTATTAATCATGATGTGTTCGTAAACAGGCACGAGTGTAGGCAAATGAAACAAAATAGAGAAGACATTGCTTGAAGAAAGTTCTACCATTTTATTGAAGCACTAGGAGGGTTCGGCTTGTTGCTGATGACCCCCACTCTCAACCAAACTATTATAAATAGAGTATTAAACTATCAAATAAAAACTACGTAAGACAAGGCGGTATGGCCCTAGAGACTAGCCGGCCCAAACAGGCTAATTGACTTTTATCTATGGGTAAGCTGTTGAACATTTTGATCGCCTGGTACCTCAGAGGAATGGTGTCATTCCTCTGGGTAAAATGCATGGCTATGTTCAGCTTTGGAAAGATATCGACTGTCATATCTTTCCTTCTAGTCCCAATCTTGTAGATTTTTGTTTAACTGTTTCGTATTTGCTTCTGACTTTGATAACGTCCATGAGAAGCACAAAATACGTATAGATTATCCTAGTCTTTAGGGAACTTAACATTCAAACGGTTCCTAGTCAGACTAGAAACCGTTAGGTTGTTTAGTTCCCTAAAGTGCTCTCTGCAGGATTCTTATGGTATCCGCCAGAGTTCTAATTGTAAGTTCCATTCTGTCTAGGTGTTGTGGGACCATTGTCCTCGTAGATTCTGGTTCCCTAGAAACAGAAAATCCCAGGCCTGGTAAGATCTATATATAAATAAATCGAACCTGCAGACTGCGTATATCGAACCGTAAATTGACTTTAATATTACCAACATCCACTAGATGGCGTTAGCTTTAATCAACTAATAATATATTATGGGCGCGTTTATTAAAAAGTTAAGACAACATACATATTTTTATCACTTTTTTCTTAATACATTTATATTATTGTAAAAAAAATGAATTATGTTATATCAGAGGTAACTGAGTTCTTGAGTCTTCTGTCTCAATTTTTCTTCGAAAAGGATGGACAGGATTCGTGCTGAAAATGAAACAGGATCAGTTATTGTTCGCTTTCTCACTTAGTAAATAAACAAGTCACTTAGTCCAAAAATAACCAAAACCGACCTTTCCCTCACAACTTCTTTTTGTTTCAGTGTGTTTTCTAGAGCCTCTTTAAACATGATAGCCTTCTTTGTAAACGGTCTATCCCTTATTTCAGTATTGATTAGATCCGATTCCTGGAACAAGTAAACGACGGGTACAAAAGTTCTAGACTTCTGAAAATATTCAAACAGCTTTGCCAGTTATTCTGCCGCCTAGCAGTAGTGCGCAAGCATTACTGTGTTCCGGTTTGAAGGGCATTGCAGCCAGCGAAATTACTGGGCATATGAGACTTATTATCTGATGTCTCGGGGTGATGAGCGCAATACAGTGCTACGTAGTGCTTTTTATGGTAGTATTAAAAGTTCTGGGTGGCACTGCAATTGTTATGGGCAGGCTTACTAGTCCCATTACTCGATTCCATAAAAAAATGCACCTACAGAGGGGCCTAGTTTTGACTCCTCATTTCAAAGTCAAAGTCAAATATCATTTATTAAATACAATGATACAAATAAAATGTGTTAAAAATTGTAACTTATGTTAACATGACTTTAAAAAAAAGGTAAGTATGTTTACCCATTTCTTTCCTATACTCAAATTGAAATCTGGGTGCAGAAATGAAAACTGACTCTACCAGTGCTTCGGAAATACGCCCGCTAGAGAAGATAGCACCAAGAAACTCTGCGGGGATGTCTTTTTTTCAGCTCTTTTAAAATGTCTCGAAATATGACAATGAACAATTAGGTATAAATTAACAGAATGTCAAACAAGAAGTGCGAGTGAGGTGTCCCACAGTCATAGGATCAGTACCAAAAAAGTGTAGGTAAATAAAATATAAGTACCTAGGTATTATAGTAGCAGTAGGAGTGACTAGAACAGACCAGTCCCCACTAGCAGCACCCGTTCACGAGTATGACTTGTGGACCAGCCATCACCCCCCTCAACCATATTGGAGGGAAGGGAGTGACCCGACACACAGAGCCGCCGCCGCAGCATTTTCAGTAGTGATTGCAATCCGGCGTTATTTTTAGTCCGGCCGGATCCAGCCGGATTGATCAAATCAGGATGACTTTCGCTTTTCAGTTCCAAATGAACTGTTAGTAAGTTAATCAAGTGTCACTGTACTTAATATAGGTAGTTTATAAAAATTAAAACATATATATAATCAACTTTATTTCTAATCCAATGTTAAGATTAGACAACGTACAAACAATTAAAATCTAATAGTGTAGGTAACTAGTACAATTTTAACGATGTAACGAGTAGCTCAGTCTTTCTTGATTTCACTTTCACAGATAAATCAATTATTTTAGTAAGTAACTTTATAAAATCTAATAAAATTAACCTTACGTTATTTACTGAGATGAAATCACAATAATTATTAAAGTATTTGAGAATGCTAACAAACAAGTCTTAAATTTATGACAGACACCATCATGATTTGATGAATCTGTATAATTAATGGCACAATTATCACAATAATGAGTTTGTATTATAATTAAAGCTCTTTAGTTTATTCAACTTACGATAAATAATAATTTTAAGTAGAATTTTAAGTATTAATTTTCTTAGTAATCGTTATATATTATAAGAAAATCAATTTTATGGATCGTAGAAAACAAATAGTGTTAATTGTGTCATCTGCTAGTCGACTTTTAATAGAGCTGCAAATATAGCCTGCAGTCGAAAAGGCCCTTTCATGCAACAGCTCTATTATTTTGGCAAAAATTGCTAGCGCCGGATCCGGTATATTGGTACCGGATCCGGTAAACGTTTAATGTTGCCGGATCCGCCGGATTACCGGGTCCGTTTTTCCGGATTGCAATCCCTAAATGTCAAGTCCATTGCCGCTTTGGTAAGTATTTAAATTGATCTTTTTACTAAAAACCTGATATTTTTTGAGATCCATTGATGTGGAGTGCAATACGTGATGCTTAGCTAAATAAGTTTAAAAAGTTTATTATGAAACAGTTAGGTAAGTTATTATTATTAGAAGAGAGAGATGCATGGAACATTCCGCTTCTGCCAAGTAACCAACTGGCACATAAGAAACATAATATTGTCAAAAACAAACATAAAATGTTGGTATGTGGTAGGCTGGCCGCGGTTGTAATACCACCCACCGAATAAATCCATGCCGTCAAGCGACCTAGTCGTGTTTCGGGATGATGTTCGGTGAACCATCGGGGAGACGGCTCTGAGCAGCCGCTCAACTGCGTTCTCTCTCTAGATGTATGTGCTCCATCTTAGGCCACATCATCGCTTTACATCAGGCGAGATAGTGGCCAAACATAGATCTATTAAGCGTAAAAAAATAATGCATAAAATATTGTAACAAAGTTCTAAAAAAAATGCCCCTCAGTTTCTTGCCTTATCTTCTTAGTGGTTCTTTTTCCGATACGGTGGTAGAGTCATCGTAATAATTGACGTTCATAAGTGCGTCTGTGATGCCAATATTGAATAAAGAACTTTGATTTGATTTGATTACTACGTAAGTAGGTCTACTTACCAAAACCCGCTGGTTTTCCCTAATCTGATTGGTTAAGTTACTCCTATACTCGATCTGGCGTCTCAGTTCCTCCTTGGCACTGCTCAGTCGTTTCTGTAGCTCAACTTGAGCATTTCGCTTCACTCTCTCCATGCGTTCGCGCCTCTCTTGTTTCGCTCGCTCTATTTCTATGTTTCTGTTGTCTATGTGCTTTCTGTACTCTATAGCTGCTTGCTGGAAGCAGAGACAAAGTATAATATACTATATAATATATATATATATATATATATATAATATATATATATATAATATATATATATGTGTATATATATATATATATATATATATATCTATATATATATATATATATATATATATGTACATATATATATATATATATATATATATACTATAGTTTATTTTAGGCTGGAATAATTAGCATAGTTGAATGAATTTTACTAAAAAAAAGATTTCTTTCAAAAAGAAAAACGAAGAACTAAATCTTCTTTTTGGTGTTCCAGGCGGGCCCTCCGCCCCTTTGCCGTTTTTTAAGACAAAATGTTTCAGAGCAATTTAGAAATACAGAAAGCGGTCCCTTGTGTAAACATTTTGTTGTTATTGTTGTCACAACGGTTTGAGTATACCTACACCAAGCAGTAGTACGCTAGCATTACTGTGCTCCGGTTTGAATGGCATTGTAACCAGCGAAATTACTGCGTATTAATGTCTCGGGGTGATGAGCGCAATGCAGTAAGTTCTACGCAGTGATTTTCATGGTCTTAAATGTTCTGGGTGGCATTGCAACTGTTATGGGCAGGCGTGGCGTTTACCATCAGGCGAATGTCTCGCCCGTCTCATCACTCAATTCCATTTTTTTTTAATAAAAAAACCTTTATAGAAATGTAGGCCTAATTTAGGTACCCCACTTATTCTATTCAATCCTAATTCCTCCTTACCTCTTTACAAGCTCTCTTCTCTTGTTCCATCTGCCTTATCTGTTCGTCTGACTTCTCCTCTTCTATCCTCTTCCATTCCTGAGCGATCTTGTCCGATTCTTCTTCTAAAGCAAAAGCTTGTCTTCTTTCACGGTTCTGGTAGTCCACAAAAATCTGCTTCTCCATTTGGAGGTTTCTCTACAAAGGTAAAAGAAAATGAATGGTTTTTTTTTTCCTCTTTCTCTTGGCTTAGCACGGTTGGGTCAGCCATAGCGAAGAAAAATATTATATTTACAAACGTTTATTTAACTTGTAATGTTTGTTTGTTTGGGTTGTAGTTGAATCAATACCACTTCCTCTTGTCCTACAGAGTTGAAATTTTGCATAAGTTCCGATAAAATAACAAACTCAAAACTAAACTGTTACAATGCTCCGCCTTATCGCTCAAAGCATAATGTTTTTTTTTAAGCTATTGCATAGCTTCTATCGCGGGCCTTGAGCGTGGAGACCAAATCCAGAAATTCCGTAACGAAAATAACCTAACACCCCCCACTCCGAATGCTATGCAATAGCTTTACCGCGGCAGTCTCCGAGTGCCACACGTCTTTTTTTATGTATGTTCGGGCATAACTTCTTTGTTTACGAGCCGATCTTAATTATTTTTTGACTTTTTGGCGGGAAGTGAAAAGTGATACAGTTCGATTTGGTTATATTTTCCAAACAAGTGTTATTTCAAATGATCATGAGTAATATCGGTGGAATATTAACCATTATGTGTTCGTAAACGTGCACGAGTGTTGGCAAATGAAACAAAATAGGGAATACATTGCTTTTTATGTTCTCCCAAAAAGTCCATGGAAAGCTTAAATAAAGTTCCACCGCTTTATTGAAGCACTAGAAGAGGGTCCAGTTTGTTGCTGTTGACCCTCATTCTCAACAAAAGATACATCAGGAAACAAAAGATACATCAGGAAACGTATGAAAAGTCGTTTGTTTTGTTATTAAATTTTACTTGTTTCCGGCCATCCATTACAAGTTGAACCCCAAAATCATAAAAAACCGTCCCATACTTACCATCTGTATTCTATTCCTCTCTCTCTCATTCTCCAGCTGTTCGAGAGCTACTCGTATCGTCCCGTTGTCTATCTCCCTCGCTCTCATCTTCTCGTTCCTTAGTCTGGCCAGTTTCATCTCGTGACCCTCAATGAAGTTCACTTTGTTGGTCTTCTGTTGCTCTTTCATTCTTTTTATTGCTTAAAATAATAATAAGTCCTTTTGTAATAATACTATTATGATTTTACTGAAATTCTAAATATTTAGAATGTTGATTTAAAACTAAATCTAAAAACCACGTTTTTATGCGCCTTAATAGAATGCATTGTCATCGAGTTGCGAGTTACCCTGAAAGTTTCAGCCGGATAGCTAATAGGAAGTGTTCGAAATTTGAGTCGCAAGATTCCACCCGGAACGACAGACAGACAGACAAGGAAGTGACTTTATAAAAACGTGGTAAAATTACGATCGGGGCAAAAGGTTAAGTGTCAGCACTGTATTTCTAACGCGCCGATTCAAAACCCGATCGAGAAATTTTTTAGATTTTCAGCAAGCATGCGCATATTAATGTATTTGTTTTTCTAAATCATAATTTATAGCATTTCTTGCACGATTCGATCCTTACCAGCGATTTGTTACTAAAATTGTTAAGTACTATCAGGCCTTGCGCACTCCACATTGTAGGTACGAAGCTACAAGTACATAGCCGGACACCGACGGCGGGTCGCGCATCGTTACACGTGCCGCGTCAGAAGAGATAAGAGCTAAGCGATAGAAAGAGAGGCGCTCTGTAGGTTAATATGACTGGTAGGTATGCAGCGCTACGCGAGTTGAATTGAATTTTATTGCGTCATAGCAAGAGTCGCTATTTGTTTAAATTTCTTTGCGGAGTGATGCTTCTGTCCCTTAGTATTCTGTGGTACTATTAACTTTTGTAAAATCAACGGGCTAGGTTCGCATCTAAGACTTATAATATTTTACCATCATAATGGTCTTGCTCCATCTTCTTCCTCATTCTTTCCAGTCTTCTATTCTCTTTCTCCCTTTCTTCTTTGATAGCCTCCTGTCTCTTTCGGTTAGCACTGGCTATTTGTTCATCGTACGCTCTGCGTCGATCTAGCATCTCCTGTTGTCTTCTGTACGCTTCTGCTCTTTCTTGCTGTTCCTATAAAAATACAAATTCGATAAGAATGAATGGAACTTCTTAATTATTTTATTTTTGGAAGAAACTAAAGTTCTAACTAAAAGTTCTGGGTGGTGCTGTTATTGTTATGGGCTGGCGTATTGCTTACCACCAGGTAAACGACCAGCTCGTCTCGTCATTAAGTTACATTAAAAAAAACTAGTGTTTGCTATAGGTACTGATTATTTGGGACAATAATATAAAGACCATCGAAATAATCTTTAAGATCCCCATACATTTCTATCCAAAAATTGTATCAGCAGATTAAATTTAGTAAATGATCACCAAATTCAGTAAGTGACCACCAAATCTTACCCGAATTTCCGCACCTCACTCTTCCACGGTCCAACTTGCTCTTACCCCTAGAGTGTAAAAGCGCGGAGCCAAAAGCTCGCGAAGGAGGTCCTGAATGAAGCGATCCTACAAGGCAGAGTGGAGCGAAGAGGCGAAGGCGAGCAAAGCGAGCCGGCGCTTTTTGGTGATCATTATTTATTAGTTATAAGTTTTTCTCTCTCGGCCCGTGTCCCAGCAGTGGGAACGTGATGGGCTGATGTTGATGATAAGTTTTTAAACTATCATGGTCACTAACACCACTATTATGTATTTGCGTCGGGCACACAATTGGGAGGAGAGGAAGACTGCTTCTTAGTATAAAAAATGTATAGCAGAATTATCAAATTAATAAGAAAAAATATAATTATAGTGCCTAATGATCCGACGCACCTGAGTTACTGGCCTCACACCACTGACGTTCTTAAGTTATGTGCGGATTTAAGACTCGCTCTAAAAATAGTGAAGGAAAACATAGTGAGGAAACCGGCATCCAACAATTAATCACAGAAATTCAAGGGCATGTGACATCCATCGTGGGCCAGCGTGGTGGATCATGGCCCATACTCTCTCTATTTGAGAAGGTCCCTGTCTTAGCAGTGGGAACGTGATAGGCTGATGATGATGAAGATGCGAAACCTAATAAAAAAAGCTTGGATCCTCTAGAAGGTACAGCTGGAATTGTTCTTTGAACTTGCCTTTTCACGGACGTCTTCTAAAAGAACTTGATGCCACATCATGTCAATGTTGTGATCTTGTTCTTCAATATTCCTTTTTTCTAGCATTTGCATCTTCTGCATTTCTTTTAGTCGCTTCACGTCTTCTTTAGTGCACATCATGCCGTTTGCTCTAGAAGATAAAAAAAAAACGAGAACTCGTAGGTAAGTAAGTACTAGCATAAGAATAGTACTTATTCTTATGGTACTAGGTACTTTTTTCAGTCAAAGTCGAAATGTGTAATAAAAAGTTCTGGTTCTAGAACGGACCCCGTGGCTACTCCAAATTTAGTTGCATGCAGATAGTGTGCAGTCTTTGCCAAAAAACATTAATTAAAGTAAGAGGTACTTGTAGCGCTCGTAGTGTAGCTCCCCTAGCCGTTCGGAACAGATCTTCTGGGTCAAGCAACGTTCTCAGCGGTCACAACTTGGATGGGTGACCGTTTGTGTGGTATTTACA
Source organism: Petrophora chlorosata (assembly GCA_951640565.1). Lineage (NCBI taxonomy): Eukaryota > Metazoa > Arthropoda > Insecta > Lepidoptera > Geometridae > Petrophora > Petrophora chlorosata. The sequence goes on from OX621212.1 coordinate 9,261,819, forward strand.
TTTGAACTCTACCGGCTTCGGAAGGTACGTTAAGGCGTCAGCCTCGGTGGTTGTCCTAGGATAAGAGTCGTTAGGCGATGTCGGAGGCCTTCAAGCGGCCTAAAAACTCCGTCACCAGGGTTAGCCACATGCCTACACGAGGCCTACATGATAGGTAGGAAAAACGTTACCTAATCAGTTTTTTCTCCTTTTTTTTAATGTTACTGAATGATTAGACGAGCTGGTCGTTTGCCTGAAACGTAAGCAATACGCCAGCCCATAACAATAACAGCACTACCCAGAACTTTGTTTTGCAAAATCCTGCGCAGCGCTGCACTGCACTCGTCACCCTGAGACAATTAGCTGTTAAGTCTCATATGCCCAATAATTTCGCCGGCTTCAATCCCCTTTTACTGGAACACAGTAATGCTTGCGCACTACTGCTTGGCGGCTGAATAACTGGCAAAGCTGTGGTACCCCAAAACGGCTCTCGCATACGAGAAACTTACTACCAGCACAGTACTTAGGGACGGAAACATCACTCCGCAAAGAAATATAAACAAATAGCGAATTTTGCTATGACGCAATAAAATTCAATTCAGCTCGCGTAGCGTTGCATACCTACCAGTCATATTAACCTACAGAGCGCCTCTCTTTCTATCGCATAGCTCTTATATCTTCTGACGCGGCACGTGTAACGACGCGCGACCCGCCGTCGATGTCCGGCTATGTGCTTGTAGCTTCGTACCTACAGTGCGGAGTACGCTAGGCCTACCACCAGTAAAACTACTTACATCTTCTCCCTCTCCAAAGCTTTCAAACATGCTCTCAACTTCTCATTCTCAATTTCCTCGAAATACTCCTTCGTCTTATTTTTCTTCTCATCGCAATATCCGCATTCTTCTCTCTCCTGCTTCCTTCTCAATTCTTCTGTGAGTGCCTCTTGTTCTTGATCTAAAAGAAGCCTAAGGCGTTCTCTTCTCTGTCAGAGATTTATTTCCTCTTCATTTAGTAGCTGTCTCACCTTTTCTGAAGCTCGGTTTTCTACCAACCTTGAACAGAGGAACAAAAGACAGTCAAAAACAAAATTTAAGGAGATTTAATTACCTACTAACCATACATGAATTTTTCAAGTGGGCGTGGAGCAGCAAATCCGAAACTATATTAAGGAATAGCGAAAAATAAACCCTTTCCTATAGTTTGCCGTTTGACATTACTTCCCAGATTTTGATCCTTATAAACTACACTATCAGCTGGTGTATTAATACAAGTCGAGTGTATTTCATCAAAATCAACGAGTTCAGTTTCCGAGACATATAGTAAATTGCATCCGTTCGAAGTCGGGCTGAGTCGCTAGTAATCTTTTTTTTTAACCGACTTCAAAAAGGAGGAGGTTTACAATTCGAAGGTATGTTTTTTTTTTTTTTTTTTTTATTTTTTTTTGTGTGTTTGTTACACGATTTCTCCGCCAATTATGCATTGATTTCGATGATTCTTTCTTTGATTGGTAGGTAATACTTCAAAGGTGGTCCCATATAAATTTTATCGAAATTCATTCAGTAGTTTTTGAAAAAAATAGCAAAAACAAAAAATACAAGTTTAATCTTCAAGTCGGTTCTTGTTTTTTTCGTAACCAACTTTCTAAAGGTGGAGGTTTGTATTCGACTGCTTCACCTGCTTCACCCAGGGTTGACTTCCGGTGAGGGAACTCCTCAACGGTGAATAGTACAGACACAACATTTCGTAAATGGATTTAACCATAATAGCCTGTTTTAAATTCCATCATGACATGGCAGATACACCCAGGATTGACTTCCGGACTCTTCAACAGAGATATAGGACAGACATGAAATTTTTTAGTACATGCATTTAATTGTGATAGCCCGTTTTAAACTTCGTCATGATGTGGCTTCTAGATCATAAAAGCTTGTCTTTAAAAACTTTTTGAATTAATTTAATTAAAACTTGTTTTTCACTAAAAAGGGTAAAATAAATTATTTTTCAAAAAAAACTAAACCGACTTCAAAACCACAAATGGCACTCAAAAGTAAAAAATAAATTAATATAATTATCATAAGCGCTACCCACTCATATATTTGAAGTCGGTGCCAGCCAAGTCTAAAAGGTAGTAGATAGATACTACCTACAAGTAGTACTTACTATATACATATTTATCTGCTACCTATTAGACTTGGCTGGCACCGACTTCAAATATATGAGTGGGTAGCGCTTATGATAATTATATTAATTTATTTTTTACTTTTGAGTGCCATTTGTGGTTTTGAAGTCGGTTTAGTTTTTTTTGAAAAATAATTTATTTATTCGCCCGTTTGGGCAGGCTAAAGTCTCTAGGACCATACCGCCTTGTCTTAAGTAGTTTTTATTTGATAGTTTGAAAACATTACAATAGTTTCTTTAAATATTAATAGTGCTTCAATAAAGTGGTGGAACTATTCAAGCTTTCCATGGACTTTTTGGGAGAACATAAAAAGCAATGTTTTTCTCTATTTTGTTTCATTTGCCTACACTCGTGCACGTTTACGAACGCATATTGGTTAATATTCCACCGATATTACACATGATCACTCGAAATAACCTTTGTTTGGAAAATAAATCAAATCAAACTGTATAGGGTCCCGTTTTACCATTTGGGTACGGAACCCTAAAAAATGAGGCAAATTCTATTCATTTCAGAAACTACGGTTTATCGCGGAGATGTCGCGGCTACTATGTAATTAAAGATAGGCACCTATTCTCACCTCTGTAAATGTAGCGCGTCATAGTCAACGACATCACCCAGTTTCTTCATGTCTTCAACGTTTACAGAGGACTTCATCTCAAGCCGTTGCCTTTCCTGGAAAATATACAATGCGGACCTCTTTATTTTTTAGGGTTTCGTACCCAAAGGGTAAAAACGGGACCCTATTACTAAGACTCCGCTGTCCGTCTGTCTGTTTGTCTGTCCGTCTGTCACCAGGCTGTATCTCATGAACCGTGATAGTGTAAAAAATTCAACTGTCTAACTATCACGGTTCATGAGATACAGCCTGGTGACAGACGGACAGACAGCGCAGTCTTAGTAATAGCAAAGAAAACTAAATATTACTACGTGATAGGGTCCTGTTTTACCCTTTGGGTACGGAACTTTAAAAAGATATTTTATGTAGGTGTTTTATTCCTTAATTTGTGTATTATGTCTTTAGTAATTTTACAATGTTATGGTTGACAAAAACAGCTTTTATCTTTTCTTTAATTTTTCTTTTAGTTTGAACTTACATAGGGTTGGGATCTACTTACTATCCAGAACTGCGATGGATGTCCGAAGTAAACCGCTGAAGGTTTGGTCTTCAAGTTGGTTAGGCCAACCATAGTTGGTCCGATATTTATTTTGACTTTTCTCCAGTACTAGTTTTTTAAGCTAATAAGCTTCGTTAAGACTGCGGAGTTTGGGGTCGCAATTTAACCAGATCAGCGAAATACCTCTCTCACTACACTAAAGAGTGTTTAGTCTTCTTGGCTCTCGTTTGGGTGTGTGGCCGATAGAAAAAAAAGACTTTAGTAATAAATTTTAGTACTGACACTCGAACTAATCAACGTTGCAACCATTCTTGAGACTTATTATTTTAGCTAACATTAAAATATGAATAAAGAATAAACAGAACTGAAAGATAACACTACATTCGCTTAACTGAATGAAGTAACAACCGATATATTGATCCAACTTGTTGCTTAGACAACGACCCTGTAGTCCAAGAGCTAGCGTGTATTACGGGTAAGGTGCTTTCACAGATCGCGTTTTTTTATAGAACTGAATAATCTCATGATCAAATTGTTAGCCTAATGGTATGCGCCTGTCTATAACAATTGCAGTAGGTACCACCCAGATCTCTTAATATTTTAAGCTATTGCATAGCTTCTATCGCGGGCCTTGAGCGTGGAGACCGAATCCAGAAATTCCGTAACGAAAATAACCTAACACCCCCCCACTCCGAATGCTATGCAATAGCTTTACCGTGGCAGTCTCCGAGTGCCACACGTCTTTCTTTTTTTTTTCCGACTATCCGTACAAAGCGGATCTTGGCTCATGCTATCTAATATCTTTTTTGTATATAATTTATTGTGTATTTTAATTATTAAATATTTAATTTGTGTAATAATTGTTATTGGTGTGTACCGTTATTATTACAATAAACAATTTCATTTCTACAGCTAAGGGTTTTTATACGTACAGCTAAGGAGAGGAACGCCCTGCCATCATCTGTGTTTCCTATTAAATACAGCCTGAGTGTGTTCAAATCAAGAGTGAATAGATATTTACTAGGCAAGCGTGCTTCATCTTCGACCACATCATCGCTTCCCATCAGGTGAGGTCGTGGTCAAACGTTGGCATAGACTGATGTAAGAAAAAATATGTAACAAACATAAAATATTAAAAAAAAATACAATAACATTGAGACAACTTCCTCCTTTCCATTTTGGAGTCGTTATCAAACATGTTATTGCTGTTCTTGTAAAGTGTTTAATGCAAATTAATTAATGTTAAATTAATTTAATTATGTTGGTAGGTACCCGCAAGACTCAATATCGACAAATATCTCTTAAATACAGGGGTATGCTGAAAATCAGCCTAGCGTGAGCTGTTAGGCTTACGCAGCTCAGTGCTGAGCCTAAGCCTATTGCTGCTGTTTTTGTGCTTATTAATATTGTAACTCATAAGTATATTGTTACATTAAATAATTATGTTTATTATTATGTTGTCTATATTTTTATATTGTTATAAAAGTTATCATAATAATTTAATGTAATTTATTTTGTTTATCTCTCAACGTACTTTTGCTTAAAACGTAGCCGTAAACGTAGTATTTCTTCCACGAACTGGAGGACTGGTAGATTATGCTAAATAGCATTAAGTCATCCCTTGTACCATTTATGTGCAAAACTTTAAAATAAATACATACATCACACGCACGCACGTACGTGCTACATCTTCGACCGCATCGTCACTTAACAACAGGTGAGATAGCGGTCAAACGCAAGCCTATAAATAGTAAAAAAAAAAACTCCAAATTTTATGTATGCAGTTTGGCAATAAATAATTTATTTCTTTCTACCTTACAGAAACCACCCGCTAGCTCCCCCCACTTCCAACAACGTCACTCACCGCCGCCCGTGATCGTAAAATTTTACAAGCTCTAATTTATCTTTAAGAATTAAATTTTAGCGCGCACCGGCTTCCGTATTGATTCCGTGGGTTAGAAGGTATCTAGAGAAGATATTGTTTCTATTTCAATGTTGTACCTATAGGCTTTTTAATTTCTTTTGGAGTTCAAAGATATACATAATTAATTTTTAGAAAAAAACAAAAACCGACTTCAATGCATCTTCGAAGTCCAAGGTCACATATCGTTGAAATTTATATGGGACCACTTCGTAGCTATACTGAACCCGACGCAAAAAGAATTTTTCAAATCGGTTCATAAATGACGGAGTTCTGAGGTAACAAACATAAAAAAAAAATACAATCGAACAGAGAACCTCCTCCTTTTTTGAAGTCGGTTAAAAATTATCTTAAAGTAACACCGTCCATATATATTTTTGTCTACATTCCTTCACTTGTGGGTTGTCTGGAAGAGATCGCTTTGAGCGATAAGACCGCCCATTGTGACACTATTATTAGGTAGTTATTTTAGTTTTTAATTATTTCTGTATTTTGGTGTTATAATAAAGAGTTATTCTATTCTATTTATTAAATATATAATTAAGTAGGTAGGTATGTTTGTAAAAGTGTCGGTATGTTCAGGGGGCTCATTGTCTAATTTTGATATCAATCGGGACAAACTCTCTGCTGTGCCTCGTACGCTTAAGAAGTCTTTTAAGACGTCGCATGTATACAGTAAGCTACCGGACCAGCCCCCCTACCCATATGTCCCTCAAGCGCCAATCGTATAGCGTGTTGAGGTCGAATTAAGGTATAGCTTCACTGCGACTAATAAGATACGGTCTAATTATTGTCGATTCTGGCAAGAAATCGAATTAATCTCATTAATTTATACCAAAATACGATGACTACGAGTTGAGATAAACTTAATGGGACAATATATGGCAACATAAGAAATTATCGCAGTGAATCTACACCTAAATCCGAGTTCAACACGATATACGATTGGCGCTTGAGTGACATATGGGTAGGGGGGCTGCACTCTCATCACTGCAGCTCCAAGTTTGAGCTGCTTTAAATCTCGTCTGAAACTGTGGCTTACCGAGAAGACATTCTACAGCTTCGAAGAATTTGTAGAACATAAATTATGACTTTTATTTAATTTTATGACTACTGAATGTTTAATGAATGTTGTATAAATAATTGTATATTGTTTAATTTATTACATTGTAATATTATTATTATTTTATTTTAAATCTGACTTGTATTAATGATACCAATAAATTGTTTATGATTATCGCGATACCTTTCAATTTGACATCTGAACATTTGTTCTAGGTAGGTTTAATTACGATGGTAGAATAAACCAAGTTATAGCAGGTCTAGCGCACTCCGCACTGTAAGTACGAAGCTACAAGTATATAGCCGGACACCGACGGCGGGTCGCGCGTCGTTACACGTGCCGCGTCAGAAGAGATAAGAGCTATGCAATAGAAAGAGAGGCGCTCTGTAGGTTAATATGACTGGTAGATATGCAGCGCTACGCGAGCTGAATTGAATTTTATTGCGTCATAGCAAGAGTCACTATTTGTTTAAATTTCTTTGCGGAGTGATGCTTCTGTCCCTTAGTATTCTGTGGTTATAGGTACAAGGGGACGGCGCAGCGGTCGACACAACTACAACCCACCATAGAGACGACACGCGACCCCCCGATTCTGGACACACTCCATAAACGTAGCATAAAATAATTAATCTAATAGATATTATTTTCAATGACAAGGTTTTATTGACCTAAGTAACTTGATAAGGTCTTGTTTCACTCAACTTAAGAGGTTTCAAATACATTGCCTTATTATAAATTTATGCAGTACAACCAAAGAAAACTGACTTTTACTATGGTACAACTAGCGGCGCGCCAGATTAAAAATCCATGGGCCCAGATTGTCACACAGTGGATGCCAGAAATGAGCGACAGCGCTGGGGGAGGCCGAGAAAACGCTGACGAGATTATCTCCATACATTTGAGACCGGGAAGCGTGGAAATAGATATGAGATCTTTGCCCAGCCATGAGACAGTTAAGCTTTTTAAAAAATACTAAAAAATAACGGAACAGAGATAGAAATAAGTATTACTGTATTCTGTGGTATATATACATTTTACCAAAAAAAAAAACCGACTTCAATGTTTCTTCGAAGTCCAGGGTCAAATATAGACGAAACTTATATGGGTCCACTTCGTAGCTATACTAAAGCCAACGCAAAAATAATTTTCTAAATCGGTTTATAAATGACGGAGTTTTAAGGTAACACTCATAAAAAAATTTATCGAATTGAGAACCTCCTACTTTTTTGAAGTCGTTTAATAAAACCAGATACCTAATACAGCAGAAATAATGAGAGATAAAGACAAAAGTAATAAATTAATAAAGTACAGTATAGAAATTACAAAAATAGTAGAAAGTAGGAATCATAGATTTTGAAATTATATACCTACCTTAGTATATAATCAGTATATACACAGATGATCAAAAACTGGCAATAAGTAAAATAAAATTTTAGGAAGAATAAAAGTCTGACTCTCCACGAGTTAGTTTATTTTTTAATTTTATTTTTTTACCGATGAAATGTGTACTTATAAAAAATCCCTTTTCTCTACGCAATAATCAAATTTAATTACTTCACTACTAAATCACTGGTCTCCGCAATTTCGGGGACGTTCCTAGATTATTCACATTTCCACCCTAGATGCAGTTCTACGTTTGATTAGTTTAGTTGTAGGCAGGGAGATAATGTCATATACTTTCTAGTTTTCTATAATGAAATAAAAAAAAACAAATTCATTTAAATCAGATTGATTTTATCCATGTAGTAACAATGCAGTGTAGCATGATGACCGACGTCAAAATTAAGTATGGTTTTCAGTTTGAATTTAATTTTTTGGTCCGTTCTCATGTCGACGATTGTGAATTTAGATAGATAGATAGATAAACACTTTATTGTTAAAAAACCTTAAAAATAGGTACATGAAAAACAAACACAAACAAACAATTTAATATGTGTTGTATTTTTCACTCTCGAATGACGATTATTCGAGATTTATTTACTCTTAACATCAACTCTTTGGATGCCCAATTTCTCCAGCTGACTTAGTAGTCAATCTTATGTTATTACCGTGAACCAAAGTATAAAGAGCGAGTGTGGCACTGTGGGAGCACGTGCGACTAATCGTTCCGACCCACCTGAGTTCGAATCCCGCTCCACCCCGCACCACTGACTTTCTTAAGTTATGTGCGGATTTAACACACGCTCTAAAACGGTGATGGAAACATCGTAGGGAAACCGGCATGTCCAAGATTTATCACAAAAATTCAAGGACATGTGACATCCAACCCGCACTAGGCCAGCGTGGTCGATTATGGCCTATACTCTCTTTATGAGGGAAGGCCCGAGTCCCAGCAGTGGGAACGTAATGGGCTGAAGATGATTAAAGTCCAAACACTCCCAAAACAATATTAGGGAGAGATTAAATTTGACACGCCATGCAATACATTTAATTTCAATCCTATAGCCGGTAAAGCTGATGGTAAATCAAAAAATATTTTTATTTGTAATTAAATAAAAAGTGTTTTTATTAACAGGCGTGGCGCTTGCCATCAGGCGAACGACTTGGTCGTCAAATCAAACAGTACCATAAAACAATATTTCGTAAACATTACCGAAGTACATTGTCGATTTGTTTTATTGAATTGTGATGTAAATATAACCTCCCACTGTCTCCCCGCCTAAGGGGTCATTCGACACCTCTATGCGGTGGCCGCCAGCGCTTTTAGGTATATTACAACTAATGCGAGCCGTAAATCTGTCTGCACACCCTATAATAAGGGTGGAATAGAGGGTGAGTGGCTAATTAATTGACCACGTGTGATTGCGGAGATTCCTTACTATTAACATTAGAAATGGTAGGTATATTTAGGTACCATGTTTAAGATTTGGTAACGGTACATAGAAAATATTAGGTATGGAAAAAGTTTTTTGAAGTTTCTCAAAAACTTAGGTAATATTTAATTTGATAGGTTACCTTGGGAAAAAATAATAGGTACAGTCCTACAGTGTAGTAGGAAATATCATGCTGTTTTTTTTTAAGAAATGATTTTTCGTGTGACTGTATCTTTTTTAATTCAAATTAGCAGTGTTTATTTTCTCAAAACTGCACCCGATATTTCCTCAGAACAACCCTGAAGGGTCCCAATATTTTCCACATCGTATAAAAATCGGTAAAGTTCAGTAAGTTTTTAGGGTTCTGAACTATTTCTTAAATTTAGTAGATTTATGTCAATGAAATTAATAATATTAGTCAATATTGGAAGACTAAAGGTTTGGCCGCTAAAGGCTAGTAACATATACTACTCCTACTTTGCTTAGAAGACATAATCTTCTATATGTGCCTATTGTAAGGTGCAATTATAGGCAAAACTCCTATATGATAAGGGCGTGTAAAAATTACAACCTCTTAGATAAAGATATCGAAATTGATTTGTTTAATACCTCAACTACCTCACTTCGCCTTAAGCGATTGCTTAAAGATAGGTTCTTAAACTGTAAACAATCTGTTCTATAAACCTACTGAGGCAACATAAGCGCCTGCATGTTTTTGTTCCTGTTGTTATTTTATTATGACACATTTAATGGACGAGTGTTTTTATAACTGTTTTTATCACTTACATAATGACACAAACTGGACAACCTTTTATTGTTGTGTTCCTCCATCTATGTGATCATTTTAAAATATTCTTGTAAGTGTTATATTTACAAAATATTTATTTGTGGTAACTTATAATTAGCTATCTGTACACATTATTATAAACTCTGTTATTTAAGATCCTAGCTGTTAGTTACCCTTTGAGAATAAAATAAAATAATTAATGAAATACAATTAAATAACAAATTCTCAAGACTCTTAGTGAGCATGACCTTTCAATTACGAAATATTGTTTAAATAATGTGTCACCCATCTAATAAGGTACCCTCTTAGTAGCTGATTAATGACGCTACCTAAATATGGCGCCCGGAACGAAGTTGCGAAATTTACATATTTTCGCTATATAAATGGCACCTTCAGTAATGGAAGGCGAAATGGAGGAATTTTTAATCTAGGACCTTTTTAGACAATAACTTTCAGTAATGTTTCTTGGTGGTAGATGTTGTACTGTGACCGCCAAAAGTGGTTGAAGTTTTGGTGCAAATGTCAAATTGACAAAGAGAAGAGATACAGAGAGTTTCGGTCCAAATGTATCAGTAATAATGTATAATAATCTACTCGACAAAATAAAAGTAGTAGAAAGTAATACTAAATTTAATACCAATTTAATGCAATTTAAAACTTATAAAAAAGTAACTATAATTTGAATGACGTTACAAAGACGTTATAAAATAAATCGGTCCGCTCCCATTATAATTTATAATTTGCTATACCCTAGCAGGGTCATATGTAATCTCACCACTACAATAAGAACTTTTGTGTACATTTGCAATAAAGTATTAAGTATTCAGAAAGAGACAGAGTGAGTGAGAGACGTGTCCTTGTGTGGAGACCGCGAATCGGCAAGCGTAGTGTAGGACGCCCACCGGCCAGGTGGAGCGACGACCTGAGGAAGGCGGCCGGAAGGAACTGGATGAGAAGAGCCTAAGACCAGGGTCAGTGGCGATTTATTAAATAATTCGCACATCCTCAATAATATTATAAATGCGAATACGTAACTCTGTCTGTTTGTTACTTTTTTAAAATAAACGGCAAATTGATGTTGATGAAATTTAGCACAGAGATAGCCTGTAGCCCGGAAAAGGACATAGAATTTTTATCCCAATTGATTTCCAAGGGATCGCGATTTGACCAAACCCTACGCACGAAGTCGCGGGCTTAGTAATACATAATAAGATAAGTTATTTATTTCCAAAAACGAAAGTTGCAAAGGAAACTTAATGTTATATAAACATAGAAAGTTACATTATATCTATATTCCATAAACAAAATTAAATTGCCAATGGATTAGAACGGCGGCTCCACACTAGGCTCTAGGCCCGTATCGTGGAAACCTTAGAGTATTTATTTATTTATTTATTTATTAAGTTTATAATAGTAAGCTTACAGTCTAACACCAAAACGCTAACTATATTAGGTAATTATTGAGAAACAAATACAAATTCGTAACAATAGTCCTTATACTGTCATTGAAAATGTCGACTTGTTGGAACTCGTGAGCAAAACGATTCAAAAGTGACAACGCCCTACTTGTAGGAGCGTTGTTGGCGTGACCTGTTCGTACAATAGGACATGAAAACAGCGGGTGCCGGCGACGAATCCCGGCGCGAACGTAGTTGTTTGGAACGTATAGTCTAAGTGTACCCAGCACGGTCGGATTATTGACCTTGTTGCGCAGTATTTGCAAATAGTGGATGACCAAAAGTAACTTACGCCTGTACTCTAGTGTGTCTATTCCGATCATTCCTATGACAAATAAAGAGGGGAACAGGTACGGGTAATATCCGTACATACGCTTATAAACGTACCTAGCGAATTTTCGCTGGAGCCTCTCTATTAGCAAAGTGTACTTAGCCTCCGCGGGATCCCACACTATCGCACCAAACTCCAACTTACTGCGGACGAACGCGTTGAAGAGCATGATCGCAACCCTTACGTCCTGGAATTGCGAGGCTGTTCTCATTATAAAGCCTAATATTTTGTTTGCCTCCTTACAAATGGTTATAATATGCTCGCGGAAATCGAGTCGATTATCTAGAATAAGCCCCAGGTCTCGGATCGAATTAACCCTCTCCAATGCAGAGCCTTCCAGTGTGTATTGTAGGGTCAACGGTGTTCGAGACCTGGAGAAGGAGACTACTTTGCACTTCGCGACGTTAAACGAGAGTCTATTTGACCGACTCCATTCCACCAACGACTCGATTTCGTGCTGAAGCTCCATACAGTCGGCTAGTTGAGTCACAGGCTGATAGATTTTTAAATCATCTGCAAACATTAAACACTGAGCGGTGTTCAGTACTGTCGGAAGATCATTGATCATAGTCAGGAAGAGGGTAGGACCAAGTGTACTACCCTGACTCACGCCCGACCTTGTGAAGAATAGTATACATAACTAGGTATAGAGCGCGTGTTCCTAAGTGGGAACAGTATGCACGGGTGAGAACATAGCATCGTCCTGTCCGCAAGCGCTAGTATAGTCTTACGAGTACTAGCAGTGTAAGCGCCCGTTGCGAGTTCTTAGCTCTGTTTATCTTAAAAAAATGGTTAAATGTGTAATAAAACCTTGTGAAAACGGTACTCGGACACACACTAAATATAATTCTAACATCACATAACACCGGTAAGCCAATTTTTAATACTTTTAAGTTCAAAGTTCCAAACGTTTCGCGGGGTTAAACAAGACGTGGGACGCGAGGCCACATGTACCGATGCGGGCGCACTGCCTCGCAACCTCGCTTCGATTGCCGATTCAAATAGTGATGTGACACGTTCGGCCTATTCGATAATGATGTTTGTTATGAGTATGGCGAGCAACAGTTTACACCGGCACATTATCTGCGCTTCCGATTTTAAATTCTAATTACTAGAATTTTACATCGCAACGACGACGATTTAAAATTCTAGTAATTTATATAATAATGCGTTAATATAATTACATAGAAGACAAAGATGCTTGGAACATTCCACTTCTGCAAAGTAACCAACTGGTACATAAGAAACATAACATTGTAAAACCGCAAAAAATTGTAACAAAATCTCTAATAAATTATTTTTCAAAAAAAACTAAACCGACTTCAAAACCACAAATGGCACTCAATAGTAAAAAGTAAATTAATATAATTATCATAAGCGCTACCCACTCATATATTTGAAGTCGGTGCCAGCCAAGTGCAATAAACAACGTTTGTCGGGTCAGCTAGTAATAAATAAAATAAAATGACTATTTTAATGATTTAGATTTGAGTGTTTAATTTATTTTTATAAAAAGTACCTACCTACAGTTGTACAGATTATACATCTTATACATTCATACGTTAAAATAAATAATGTTCACTTGCTAAAATTACACTTATAGGTACACAAGACATAACATACATACACAGCAATAGGTACCGAGTCACGGCGCACAATTATTACCCATCACTATTTAACACATCTCCATGGTGTTTGAAAGTGAGGGTGGGGGTGTGTGTGATGATGTGTGAAAGTGAGGGTGAGGGTGTGTGTGAGGGTGTGTGTGTGTGGTGTGTGCATGATCATGAGTAAATTAATTTTTCTGTTTCATACGAGTACTGAGTAAGTAACCATTGCTGGACTAATTGTTGTACACTTGACATACGTTTGTCTCTTATGTCACAGACCTGTAGTAATTTTATTATAATATCCAGATCTACAGAATAAAACACAATCTCAGTGTACAGCTGTTCTTCAAACAAGTTGCAGAAGCTACAGCTTAAAGTTAACTTTAAAGTCAGGAGCAAACTCATTAATATATTGGCGCTGAGCCAAATAGCAGCCATCTTTAGCGCGCTGTTAAATCTACTAATTACAGAAACCAAAGTTAAACATTTCTTTTATTTTGATTGATTGATTAGGTTTTTTAAACTGGAAACACTAAAACATGTTCTGGATACTGCTGCAACTGTTATTTTGCTGGGCAGGCGTTGTTGCTTATCAATCAAAATCAGTTAAATCAGTTAAATCAGTACTAAGGTATTTATTACCTTAGTTTTTATGCTGAGTCGGAACCTTTTCCTGACATTGCGCAACGTTCCATTATACTATAATTATATTATGTATTTATTATATAATGTAATTACATGTGTTATTTTATTCTGTTATTTGTATAGTTTAGTATTATTTGTTATGTGTAGTGTAGTGTTATAGTTTAATGTAATGTTGCGTGTATCTGTCTTGAATAAATGTATTTTCTTTCTTTCTTTCTTTCTTTCATCAGGAGGAGGACTTGCTCGTCTCGTTAAACAATTTTATAAACTATATATCAGTATAGCTACGAAGTGGTCCCATATAAATTTCATCGATATTTGACCTTGGACTCCGAAAATAATACATTATAGTCGGCTTTTTTGATAAATTGTACATACTTGTTTCATAATCACATACAGTCACTTTCGTGCGCGTCTGTGCTTGTACTTTTCATCAGCGCCTTTTGTCTCGAGACAAAAACTCGCAGTCCGTATCTCAGACGGCTTTCAGCCTAGACTTGTTCATTCGACACTACGCTTGAGTATTAGCTTCCTATAGAAATAAAACGTATATATGCTTACATGAGCGAGTGTGGCTCAGTGGGAGCATGTGCGACTTTCAATCTGACGCACCGGAGTTCGAATCCCGCTGGCCCCGCACCACTGACTTTCAAGTTAAGTGCGGATTTAACACTCGCTCTAAAAACGGTGAAGGAAAAAAACATCGTGAGGAAACCGGCATATCCAAGAATTGATCACAAAAATTCAAGAACATGTGACATCCACCAACCCGCACTGGGCCAGCGTAGTGGATTATGGCCCATACTCTCTATACGTGGGAAGGCCCGAGTCCCAGCAGTGGGAACGTAATGGGCTGATCATGATGCTTACATGTACATGTAGAACCAAATCAATGGGTATTTGAATAATCACATACATAGATTCTTGCCACAGAATACTAAGGGACAGAAGAATCACAACTCAAATAAATTTAATCAAATAGCGATTCTTGCTATGACGCAGTAAAATTCAATTCAGCTCGGGTAGCGCTGCATACCTACAAGTCATATTAACCTACAGAGCGCCATATCTATCGCATAGCTCTTATCTCTTCTGTCGCGGCACGTGTAACGACGCGCGACCCGCCGTCGGTGTCCGGATATAAACTTATAGCTTCGTACCTACAGTGCGGAGTGCGCTAGGCCTGCTCTTACCCCTAACTAGAATTTCCAATACATATATTCCGTATGTCGTAGGGTGGCGTAGGACTCTACGTAGTTTTGAGGTTCCACGTATTTCTGAAAGTCGTAGGGCCTAAGACTTTCGAATATACGTAGAGCCACGTAGCACTACTATTCGTAGAGGAGCTACGCCGTAGCCTTCTACGATATATACAATTAATTTTATAACAAAAAAAAACACTTCAATACTGATGTATCTTCGAGGTCCAAAGTCAATTATCGATGAAATTTATATGGGACCACCTTGTAGCTATACTGAACCCAACGCAAAATATATTTTATTTTCCAAATTAGTTTATGAATGACGGAGTTTTGAGGTAACAAACAAAAAAACAATGGAATTGAGAATCTCCTCCTTTATATGAAGTTAGGTAAAAATCAAGCCAAAGATGGGCATGATAACAGAAGTTCAAAACTGTACTAAATTAGGTACTTTTACTGTCCATTCTCTTTGCATATCATACTTAAGCTCCTAAATTAACTGCTCAAGATAATTTGCCATTAAACAGTTTTATGGCATCCATCTCAAAGGCCGGCTGCCACTTAGATTAAAACTAGTAACTTTTAGGTTTTTCTTTTTTTTACGCTTAATCTATGTTTGGCCACTATCTCGCCTGATGTGATGCGATGATGTGGCCGAAGATGGAGCACATAAATCTAGAGAGAGACGGCAGTTAAGCGGCTGCTCAGACCCGTCTCCCCGATGGTTCACCGAACATCATCCCGAAACACAACTATGTCGCTTGAGGACATGGCTTTGTTTGGTGGGTGGTTTGTTCAGTTGTCGTAACAATTTCTTAACCCCCGACGCAAAAAAGAGGGGTGTTATAAGTTTGACCACTATGTGTATCTGTCTGTGGTACCGTAGCTCTCAAACAGGTGCACAGATTTGGATGCGGTTTTTTTATTTGAAAGTAGATTTTCTAGCGGTGGTTCTTAGACTATAATTATATTATGTATTTATTTATATATGCTATTTTACATGTGTTATCTTTTTCTGTTACATGTATAGTATAGTTTTATTTGTTATGTGTAGTATAGTATTATAGCTTAATCAGTGGCGTAGCTACGAAACCAAAGGCCTTGGGGCAAAAAATAAACAAGGGCCCCAACTAAACTATTTAAAATCGTTTGTTCCGTGTTCGTCGCGTTCCGAAATCGACGTAGGTCGTCCTCCAGACTCCAGATTCGTCTTAATCCAGATTCGTTATAATCCAGATTCGTCGTAATCTAGATTCGTCGTAATCCAGATTCGTCGTAATCCAGATTCGTTGTAATCCATATTCGTCGTAATCTAGATTCGTCGTAATCCAGATTCGTCGTAATCTAGATTCGTCGTAATCCAGATTCGTCGTAATCCAGATTCGTCGTAATCCAGATTCGTCGTAATCCAGATTCGTTGTAATCCATATTCGTCGTAATCCAGATTCATTGTAATCCATATTCGTCGTAATCTAGATTCGTCGTAATCCAGATTCGTCGTAATCCAGATTCGTCGTAATCTAGATTCGTTGTAATCCAGATTCGTCGTAATCCAGTTTCGTCGTAATCCAGATTCGTTGTAATCCATATTCGTCGTAATCTAGATTCGTCGTAATTCAGATTCGTCGTAATCCAGATTCGTCGTAATTTAGATTCGTTGTAATCCAGATTCGTCGTAATCTAGATTCGTTGTAATCCAGATTCGTCGTAATCCAGTTTCGTCGTAATCCAGATTCGTTGTAATCCATATTCGTCGTAATCTAGATTCGTCGTAATCCATATTCGTCGTAATCTAGATTCGTCGTAATCCAGATTCGTCGTAATCCATATTCGTCGTAATCTAGATTCGTCGTAATCCAGATTCGTCGTAATCCAGATTCGTCGTAATTTAGATTCGTTGTAATCCAGATTCGTCGTAATCCAGTTTCGTCGTAATCCAGATTCGTTGTAATCCATATTCGTCGTAATCCAGATTCGTTGTAATCCATATTCGTCGTAATCTAGATTCGTCGTAATCCAGATTCGTCGTAATCCAGATTCGTCGTAATCTAGATTCGTTGTAATCCAGATTCGTCGTAATCCAGTTTCGTCGTAATCCAGATTCGTTGTAATCCATATTCGTCGTAATCCAGATTCGTTGTAATCCATATTCGTCGTAATCTAGATTCGTCGTAATCCAGATTCGTCGTAATCCAGATTCGTCGTAATCTAGATTCGTTGTAATCCAGATTCGTCGTAATCCAGTTTCGTCGTAATCCAGATTCGTTGTAATCCATATTCGTCGCAATCCAGATTCGTTGTAATCCATATTCGTCGTAATCTAGATTCGTTGTAATCCATATTCGTCGTAATCCAGATTCGTCGTAATCCAGATTCGTTGTAATCCATATTCGTCGTAATCCAAATTCGTTGTAATCCAGATTCGTTGTAATCCATATTCGTCGTAATACAATCGACTACATAATAAACTTTAAAACCAAATACAAATAGTAAATTATTTTAATGAACAAATTAAAACTATGCACTATACTAATCTTAGTGGAAGCCGGCACTAAAAATCCTTCATTCGGTGAACTCGAGTTTTACAGTTATGGAACGCGGCAGTTGCGCCGCTAGTAAAACCACTGTCATCATAACATGAAAGCAGGCGAAGGAATTAAAAATATAACAGCTAGCAATTAGGTGTACAGAAAATCCTACTAATATTAATAAAAACCGGCCAAGTGCGAGTCGGACTCGCGCACGAAGGGTTCCGTCCCATTATCTATAAAAACGGCAATAAAATCATATCTGTTGTATGGGAGCCCCCTTAAATATACATTTTATTCTGTTTTTTAGTATTTGTTGTTATAGCGGCAACAGAAATACATCATCTGTGAGAATTTCAACTGTCTAACTATCACGGTTCATGAGATACAGGCTGGTGACAGACAGACAGACGGACGGACATCGGAGTCTTAGTAATAGGGTCCCGTTTTACCCTTTGGGGTGTTTCGGGATGATGTTCGGTGAACCATCGGGGAGACGGGTCTGAGCAGCCGCTCAACTGCCGTCTCTCTCTAGATCTATGTGCTCCATCTTAGGCCACATCATCGCTTCACATCAGGCGAGATAGTGGCCAAACATAGATCTATTAGGCGTAAAAAAAAAAGAAAATAGAATATGTACTTACCTTAAATAAACAATGCAGGTAGCGGCGGAGATACGTATATACCTATATCTTCTCCTCCTTAAGACCTTGCAACTGTCGTGTACAGTATCGATTGCGAACGTTGTCTTTAATCTAGGGTAATAACAAATCTGTAATCTGTGGATAACCGTGAAAACCGGATCCAAATTCGTTGCGTGGTTTAGAAGAAGAAAGCAGAGAAACAAATATATACCTAATTGTTTTATACTAAGAAAATAAGGAAATAAAATAGAATAGAATAATTCTTTATTATAACACCATGATACAGAAACAATTAAAACTAAAATAACAATTAACTTAATACTAGCGTCACAATGGGCGGTCTTATCGCTCAAAGCGATCTCTTCCAAAAATATCTTAGAAATATTAGTTGGATGGTAAAATCGATCTGAAACCCGTGCACCCAGCAAACGACCAGCTCGTCTCGTCACTCAGTTACAAAAAAAAAACCCACTACGCCATAGAGGCTTAACTTTGTTTAGACCCCGGGAAAATTGTATTCCCACGAGATAACTTAAAGACAATAGAAAAGGGTTATTCTTACAATGGCTCTCACATTTTATACAAACCCTGCAAACAATATGAATTAAACCGTCCAATAAACCTTTTATCACTAACATAAATACAATAAAAAGCAAAAGAAATGCTCATAAAATTAATGGAAAATGCAACATAATGAGCTTGAGGGCTTAAATAGCTTAAAAATGCTTCTTCGCTTTCAATCCGAAGCATCAATTTGGTGCCTGGACGAACAATACGACCTTAAGGTAATGCCACAGGTTATTGAGAAGGAAATGTTCAGTTTCGTAATGTGCGAGAGGGAAAGGTTATCGAGTTTTTCGTACTGCTCTCTTTCTCATTATTGGAATGGCGTGAAAATATATTAAAAATTAGAAAAGTTACGATTATAAAAACGACATACTCGTATTAAATAAAAAAGTTAATTGGTACACTGACTAGGTTTTTTCTTAACATTTTTTCTTTTCTTTTTGGACTTAAGGATTCCAGTACATATTAGCGAGTTTCCTAAGTCAGATTACTTATTCTAACTTTCTTTCAGATTAACATGTAACAGCACAAAAAGAATAACAATAATATTATAATATTAATATAATATTATTAAACGGCTTAGACTTAAACGTTGAAAATTACTCCAACCAGCTGGCCGATTCAGAAGCTCACGACAACTCATTTGTCGATCGATTCGGTTTGATATCGTACGATTCAAAATATTTTAAATTCACAATAGTCGAATCGACGTTCAAATTGTCGTGGTCGATAACCAATCGTAACCGTACGATAAACGCGTATTTATCGACCGAGAACGTTATTCACAATGCAGATATCGAAGCAAAGTTTTCGAACGTCCGATTAATTTCCACGACAACTTATCGAGTGCAACATATCACTCGAAAGCATTAGATTTGACCGTCAATACCGAGTATATTCCGTGTGTTGTTAAATAAACTACATTTTCTACTACAAATAAAAGTAGTTATTTGTAGTTATTTGTAGGTGTAAAAGTATTTATTTGTAGGTTAAGTTCGCTTTGATTGTTTTAGGACTATTTACTTACTAATATAAGATTACTTAATAAGATGCATAAATCTACCGAGATAAAATCACTGTACCTATATAATTATTATAAAGTACTCTGTGATACTATGTAATAGTAATTTTGGTATTTACTTAACATTTCTAACGAATCTTGATAAGGCTCGTCTTCTCGCTCGATCTTCTTTTAATAATTTCAAAACATGATAAAGAAAACAATTTGCGATAGACATTTAAATTTGGCGGTTTGTCAATGTCAAAAGCATAGATTAAACATTAATGTTAAGTGGATATCAGCAGGTGGGTGTTTACGAAGCTCTTGTTTTTTATATTTCTACCAATATCTGGCGCTTATAATTGTTGATTATAATTTAATTCGTGATAAACGTTGTTATAATAAATTTTGATAACTTGAAAACATTTTTATATCGTCTAGATAATAATACATTTTTCTGCGAGTATTGCACACAAAACGATCTCCGTAAATGCAACACGTTGTCGTATCGATTTCGATATCGTAACCGAAACCGTGTCGAATCCTCGGGGCGGATGTTCTGAATAGCTCGAAAAGAAACCTACGACACGAGATCGTTATCCAATCGAATCGATTCGGTATGTTGTCGTGGGGTTCTGAATTGGCCAGCTGGTTTCGGACCTTTTGGATGTATTCTTCTGGGAATTACATCGTTTTATATCAATTCTGAATGACACTTACGAAACTTTTCAAAATCTAAGATTCACATAAAATATAATGATACTTATAATGGGCTTACAATGAGCGGCCAGCTTTATCGCTAAGTACATTTTTTTTTTTGGATTAGGTCCTATATTGAAGCTACTTAGGTTTGCTAGAAATACTTTTAAATCTAGTAAGAACATAATGGGTTTCCTTTGCGCCTGCAATAAATGATTTTTATATTTATTTTTTGTTATAATGGCTTCGCTGATATGTATGTAATTGTTAGCAAATTGCTTTGCAAGCGACGCAACTAAGTAGGAAAATATGGGCGAGTTAGCGTAGCCTGCATTGCTGCGTAGGCTACGCTATCTCGCCCATATTTTCCTACGGGTTCACGGTTTTATACTTTGCAGTGCTTTAAATGCAACGAACAACAGGCTAGAGTTTCCCTTCTGCTCAGTAGTTCGATATCCACTGTGTGCGGCCCCGAGTACGCAAGCGTACGCCACCCCAGGAAAACTGTCATGGCCGCCAGTCCGCGTATCGACGCCCTTGCCCGTCGCGCGTATCTTACCCTCACACCCGTCTAATTCGATTTACTGACTGAAATACTACAAACTAACCAGTGATCTAGTGTTTTGTTGAAGTTCAGTGTGAAAAACTGGTTTTTGAGCAGTGCGAACCGGATTTTTCTGGATATAACCGCCGCAATCTAGTGGGTAAGTACATAACCGTATTGAAAAACGCGTTGACGTTCATTAGATCTAAGATAAGAAGTTCCATTAAACGTTTTGCATGTGTGCGTACACTTACGTGTGTGCGTAAAGTAAAAGAAACATTAAAGTCTATCCTATCTAACTCTACGAGTGCTACTACAGTTTATTGATTCGTAAAGTTTGTCGTGCTAGCTTTCGGGGCGGTATTTTCATGGTACGCCGAACATTAATGGGATTTGAAAACGGCGGTGTATTGTTATTGATGTATTTAATTAGAACCCTTTACGGGTTCCCTTAACGTGATCAATTAATGGTTTGTTATTGTCGCGTTCAGTTCCATGAAGTTAGACGGTGTATGAAACGAATGAGAAACGAGTGAGATTTATGTATATTTTTAGCTTGAAATGAAATGAAATGAAATGAAATGATATTTATTTGTAGGAAACACGGTCATAATAAAGTTTACAAAAGTTTTTAGAGTTCTGCGTGTCTCACCATTTCTGGCATACAAATTTTCATAATATTAAATTATTTAAATTGATTGAAATAAAATGTCCCATGCATATAATATAATATAATAGCTTTCAGGGATACTATACTGTTCGTAAATACACTCGAGAGCAATGAATCCGGGTCACTTAAAGAATGTTAAAAATCTCGGAAACTAAAAATGATAGGTTAATGCAATAAATTGTATTTAATAGACAATGTAATACTCCTTAAATGAAAGTAAAAAAAATATGAGTCACCATACATTTTATTAACACAAAATTACATAAAGAAAAAAACTGCTGATCTCTCCTTAAAACAAAAATAGGAAACATGAAATTTTTGAACTTTATTACGATTTTCTTGAATTTTAATACTTCGTATTGCCTCCTCGTGCTTCCATTACTGCGTTTACGCGGTTTGGCATGCTGTACACCAAGTTCCTTATACGATTTTGGGGAATATTCTCCTATTCCTCTGTGAGAGCAATTTTGAGCTCACGAAGCGTGATTGGGGGAGGGTTTCGTTGTTTTACGCATCTGCCTAGCTCGTCCCAAGCATGCTCGATCGGGTTGATATCCGGGCTGCGCGCTGGCCACTCCATACGAGTAATGTTCATCTCTTGAAGGTAGTCATTCACAATCCTACCTGTATGAGGTCGGGCATTGTCATGCATAAATATAGCATCCTCACCTAAATTGACCATAAATGGACCAACGTGATCATTGAGGATTTCTTCCACATATCTTACGCTAGTTAAAGAGCCGTTTTCTATGATCACCAGCTCTGTGCGACTTTCAGAAGAAATTCCGGCCCACACAAGTACAGACCCACCACCTTAGGCTACTTTTTCTTCGATGCATGCTTGCTTGAATCTTTCCCCTGGTCTTCGATACACTCTGTGTCTTCCATCGTGCTTGTAGAGCATACATTTTGATTCGTTGGAGAACATAACTTTTGACCAATCTTCAATACTCCAATTTACGTGGCTCTGGGCATATCTTAGTCTCGAAATACGATGCCCACGCTCCAGTTTAGGGCCGTTTGCAGGTCTAAGGGGTTTTAAGTTAGATTCAGCAAGCCGACGTCTTACTGTCCATGCACTTGGGTTACTTCCTCCGAGGCGTCGAAACTGATTGGTGAGTTCAGTTCCTGTGAGAAAGCGATTTCGAAGCATGGTGTTCACCAAGTATCGGTCTTCTCGTGCTGTGGTACACCTGGTTCTGCCCGTTCCTGGTCTGCGTAGGTTAGAACCAGTTTCTTCGTAACGTCGGAGAACTCTTTGTACTGTTGACAGCGACACACCGACAGTCCTGGCTGTATCGCGCTGACTCCGGCCGGTTTCCAGCATTGTAAGTATTCTGGTGCATTCTTCAGGCGTAAGCGACATAATTTCAGCTTGAATAATGAATATAGAGCACTATCAACATGGTTTATGTACCCACATATAAGACAGATTACCAACAAAAGCAAAACCAAATGCTGTAATTTCGTAGTTCCATCTTCGAAAGTGGCCCTTTTTCAAATTTGATTTTTTATGATATAACTTTACAATAACTAAGAATTTTTAATACCTTCATTTAAGGAGTATTACATTGTCTATTAAATACAATTTATTGCATTAACCTAGCATTTTTAGTTTCCGAGATTTTTAGGATTCTTTAAGTGACCCGGATTCATTGCTCTCGAGTGTATATAGAAGAAAAAGATGCTTCGAACATTTCACTTCTGCAAAGTAGTCAACTGGTAGGTATATAAAAAACTTAACATTGCAGAAAACCAAAAAAATGTGACAAATTTCTAAAAAAAATGCCCTTCCGTTTCTTGCCGTATCTTCTGAGTAGTAGTTCTTTTTCCGATACGGTGGTAGAGTCATGGTGATAATTTGACGTTCATTATTGCGTCTGTGATGCGAACAAAATAAATAAAGAGATTTTGATTGATTGATTGATATGCCGTACGTATATATCTATAGAGCGTACTTTATCAATAACTGTTTAAATGCTTACGTATAATTAACAAAAGGTATCATATTATAATTCAGGTAAATTACTTGCCGTACCGACTAACACGGTCGCCATAGCTGACAAGTAAGTATAAACTCGTTTTGGTGCAGTGGTTCAAAGCGCATTTAACATGAAGGTTGTGGGTTCCTTTCCCGCTACGGGACACCATATGGTCGTATAAATTACAAACACAAAAAGCAAGTATTTTTTTCGTGTCTGGACGTTATGAGACCATGGTTCTTGTAGCTGCTGGTTTTCTTGTAGCGAGGAATCCTAGTTAAGGGCTAGGTATGTGAATGATGAGCGTCAAACAATGACTAAAAAAATGGCTCAGACAAGTTGAGTACTCTACTGTGGTCATTAATTATTAAATACATAGTATAAGACAAAGTCGCTATCCGCGTCGTCATTTCTGTTTCTTAGTTTACTTCTTCTAAGCTACGCAATGGATTTTGATACGGATTTCAACCCCATTTAGTTTTTTTATTATGTAACTGAATGACGAGACGAGCTGGTCGTTTGCCTGATGGTAAGCAATACGCCCGCCCATAACAATAACAGCACCACCCAGAACTTTGTTTAGCAAAATCCTGCGCGGCGCCGCACTGCGCTCGTCACTCTGAAACAATTAGCTGTTGAGTCTCATAATGCCCAGTAATTTCGCTGGCTACAATGCACTTCAAGCCGGAATACAGTAATGCTTGCGCACTACCGCTTGGCGGCTGAATAACTGGCAAAGCGGCCCACCCAGACGGCCTCTCGCATACGAGAAACCTACCACCGGACTTAGTTTTTTTTAAGTAAGGTTGATATACAATGTATAATAAATTCTAATTAAGTTTTTGTACAATAGAGAAAATTCAATGTTTTGTAATCATGTCGTCAAAAAATGACACCACATTAGTAATCGCATCCGTGCAAAGCCGGAGCGTCTCATCACTTAATTCCATAAGAAAAACTGATCTACTGATATCTTTCTAATTACTATATTGTGGCTGTGGTCAGGACCGGAAGTGTCGTGTCTGGCGCTCGTCGCTCTGGCGCATACTAGGACGTTTCCGCCACTTTGATTGCAAATAAAACAAAAGAAATCCGAGCGAGTTTGGGAAATATTCTATGGAAGAATTTTTTAGTAAAGGGTCCGGACGGAATGGTCATTGGGTCCGAAGGATCCTTATTGTTGTCGCTCATCTGTTTTGTCGGTGCGTCTGTCACAAGCCTTTATAGGATAAACTGAATGATCTAAACCTTATTTATTTTAACATTTTTAACTTTCATCATCATCAGCCCATCACGTTCCTACTTCTGGGACACGGGCCTTATCTCATAGAAAGAGTATCGGCCATAATCCACCACGCTGGCCCAGTGCGGGTTGGTGGATGTCACATGTCCTTGAAATATGTGATTGATTCTTGGACATACCGGTTTCCTCACGATGTTTTCCTTCACCGTTTTTTAAAGCGAGTGAGAAAGTCAGTGGTGCGAGGCCAGCGGGATTCGAACTCAGGTGAGTCGGATCGAAAGTCGCACGTGTTCCCACTAAGCTGTACTTAACGTAGTTTTTATTATTTTAACCCTTTTTTGTAAAGTACTCGTCCACTATCTCACACGTAGCCCCCTGACCTCTAAATATTTCGAAATGCATCCTATTTCGAGATGTGCCAACTGTATCAGTAGCTCCTTAAGATTGTTTTATTATTTATATTACATTTTGTAATTATTTGACTGTTAATTATTTAATTTGTCTATTTGGTATAGTTTTGACATCCAATTATTTTATTTCTTAATTTTTTTTTTTATTAACTAGATTTGAATATTTGCATGACAACAATTTCTCTTTGAACATAATTATGTAATGAAATTGTAATGACACTGAATGAATAAATGAAATGAAATGAAATAGACTAACCTGTTTCAAGGTAATCAGGAACTACGAGGATACAAAGGATAGAGGATACAAAACTACAGAACAACATATACCGTCTGGTGGTAGGTTTCTCGTATGCGAGAAGCCGTCTGCGTGGGTACCACCGCTTTGCCAGTTATTCAGCCGCCAAGCAATAGTACGCAAACATTACTGTATTCCGGTTTGAAGGGCATTGTAGCCAGCGAAATTACTGGGCATTATGAGACTCAACAGCTAACTGTCTCAGGGTGACGAGCGCAGTGCAGTGCCGCGCAGGATTTTGGAAAACAAAGTTCTTGGTGGTGTTGTTATTGTTATGGGCTGGCGTATTGCTTACCATCAGGCAAACGACCAGCTCGTCTCGTCATTCCGTTACATAAAAAAACCGTCACTGTTTTGTTTTGTTCACAAATATGTTAACTTGATTACTTTCCGTCGATGATTGTTAATCAAGGAACAAACCTTGTAAAAATCAAAATCAAAATCCAAATCTCTTTAATCATTTTCGCATCACAGACGCACTTATGAACGTCAAATTATCACAATGACTCTACCACCGTATCGGAAAAAGAACCACTACTCAGAAGATATGGTAAGAAACTGAAGGGCATTTTTTTGGGTTTTTACA
The DNA here is from genome assembly GCA_951640565.1 of Petrophora chlorosata. Taxonomy (NCBI): domain Eukaryota; kingdom Metazoa; phylum Arthropoda; class Insecta; order Lepidoptera; family Geometridae; genus Petrophora; species Petrophora chlorosata. Next base: position 9,288,092 of record OX621212.1, read on the forward strand.
ATATTATGTTTCTTATGTACCAGTTGGTTACTTTGCAGAAGTGGAATGTTCCAAGCATCTTTGTCTTCTATGTAATTACGAACACTTCTATGTAATTGTAGAAAAACGTATTTACCTAGATACGTCATGTGTTTACTGCCTCTAGGATAAAATACAAAAACACTCCAGCTACGTGAGTATAGGATTAAATTTCATTAACAAACTTGAACATTTATCAACAAACTTTAACATTCATCAATATTCAATCAATATTTCACAATTTACCGTCGATGATTGTTAAAGTTTGTTGATGAAGGAATTCCTTCATCAACGACGGAAACTAATAAATTTGTGCTATTCCAAATTTAATTGTCGGTAGAGTACCACAAAATAATCCTGGCCTATTGCCCAAAACTGGAACTAACGAAAAAAACAACAAACAAAAAAGGGAAGAAAAAAAATGAAAAAAGACAGTACAAAGATTGAATGATTTAGTTATTCTATTTTAATTGTCGGTAGAGTACCACAAAATAATCCTGGCCTATTGCCCAAAACTGGAACTAACGAAAAAAACAACAAACAAAAAAATGAGAAGAAAAAAAATGAAAAAAGACAGTACAAAGATTGAATGATTTAGTTATTCTATTTTAATTGTCGGTAGAGTACCACAAAATAATCCTGGCCTATTGCCCAAAACTGGAACTAACGAAAAAAACAACAAACAAAAAAATGAGAAGAAAAAAAATGAAAAAAGACAGTACAAAGATTGAATGATTTAGTTATTCTATTTTAATTGTCGGTAGAGTACCACAAAATAATCCTGGCCTATTGCCCAAAACTGGAACTAACGAAAAAAACAACAAACAAAAAAATGAGAAGAAAAAAAATGAAAAAAGACAGTACAAAGATTGAATGATTTAGTTATTTATCAGAATATGGCTTCGAGTAGACAGCCAAAACTTTATCTGACGAATATGGTGAAAATAGGTCCAGTATTCTACCGTTTCCGGTGTATAAATGTTGCGCATGCATACATAGTGCATACAGAGTGGAAACCGTGGGCGAATACCAGACCACCAAGGCTGCCCGAAGCGATGGGTAGCCGACATCCGAGGAGACGCACGTCATGTCTGGATGGCCAAGGCAGACGATCGGAATTCATGGAAAGAATTGGGAGAGGCCTATGTCTAGAAATGGTAATAATAAAAGTTGAATTTCGAATAGCTTCATCAATCATTAAAAATAATAACAAGTAATATTTAATTGCACTTCTACCAAAAGATTTATTTTTGTTTTTCTACTTAATTATTAAACTCTTTATTTCAGGCAATATTAAAGTACAACAAAGTAAAATTAACAGAGGCCCATAGAATATATACCTTACAGACTAACATACATACTAATATATAAAATTACATTAAATAAACCACACACACTACTTCACAGGGTTCAAAAACTTCGCTCCTTCCCTGTACTTAATGTAGCTGTATCTATCTAATATAATACTGGGTAGGTATTTGTGACTGTTCGCGAAGGAACAAAAAGAAGTAGTATTTAGGTTGTTTAAATTGGATTTATTAGATTTTTTTAGTATTTATAAGTCAAAACGTTGTGGGCGTGTAGCTGTAGGTGAATTGAGTATTGCGAATGTCAGTGTGACGTATGTGGTGCGCGCTTTGTATGTGTGTCGTGCGTGTGAGGAGTCTTTGTTTGTGTGCTATATGTATGTGGAGTTGACATTAGGTAGTACGGCGCAAACAGTGACTAAAGGCAAATAATACTAACTATTACTTCTATAGGTAAGTATAAATAAGTACCTACAATAGCTGCAACAAGTTAAAACATTAAAACACCAAACTCTTATAAACAAATTCGTCGAGCCCAACACTCATTAATCGTAGCCGAATCGCGCTGAGATTCGTGTAAAAACAGCCTAAACTTCAGCAAAAATAAAAAGTTTAAACATACGAGCGTGAGCGACCAAAGTTCGGGGAAAAAGAAATATCGAATGTGCGATGTTTGATAGCCGAACTGATTGGAAGAGGGAAATGAGTAAATGTTATTTTTGGTAGAAAATAAGGGACTTCAAAGAATTCAAAATTAAAGAGAAAAATGTATTGCATTCATGCTTTGCAAAAAGCTGGTCTTCCAGTCCACCCGTGGTCTAAACGAAAATATAATTATAGAAACGATATTTTCTTAAAAATAATTGCCTTAAACTGAAAATGTACGTAGATATTTTTTACTGGTGGTAGGTTTTTCGTATGCGAGAGGCCGTCTGGGTGGGTACCACCGCTTTGCCAGTTGTTCAACAGTTAAGCAGTAGAAGGGCATTGTAGCCAGCGAAATTACTGGGCATTATGAGACTCAACAGCTAATTGTCTCAGGGTGACGAGCGCAGTGCAGCGCCGCGCAGGATTTTGCAAAACAAAGTTCTGGGGGGTGTTGTTACTGTTATGGGCTGGCGTATTGCTTACCATCAGGCAAACGACAAGCTCGTCCCGTCATTCAGTTACATAAAAAAAAAAAATCTTCTTCTTCTGATGGTGCGTCTCCACTACTGGAGCTTGGCCGCCAGCTCCGCGAACTTTAACTAAGCCTACACTTAAATATATACCTACTTAGAGAGCGTAACACCTAAAAAAATATTGTATTGGTGGTCTGAACGAAAATATATATTTATATATGAACTATAATATTGGGACTGGCATAAACATATTGTTAAAAAGTCCTCAATAAAAATAGAATAATTAAAACAATATTAAAAAGGAATTACCTCAAACACATGACACTCCCAAATGCACAAGAGGGAGATGCCATCCTCGACCGAGGAAAAAATACCTTAAACTAAAAATGAACGTATCAACTAAGGCTAAAAATTACTAGACAGCGATATGCCGAAAACTCTACTGAACGACATATTAATATCACCTAAACTTAGAACGTGGATCTAAACTAAATCTTCGGAAAATAAAACAACATTCGTTCCGTTATATGTTATTTACAGCCGAAAAGGCCCACGAGATGACACGCAAAAATATGTTAGGTAATACATTGAGTACACGGTAAGCTCTTCTAAAAATATCTAAGAGCAAGGTCAAAGCAGATATTTTTAAGCCTAGCTAGACGGGAGAACCGAGATTTCTATCACAGAATACCAAGGGGCAGAAGCATCACTCCGCAAAGAAATTTAAACAAATAGCGACTCTTGCTATAACGCAATAAAATTCAATTCAGCTCGCGTAGCGCTGCATACCTACCAGTCACATTAACCTACAGAGCGCCTCTCTTTCTATGGCATAGCTCTTATCTCTTCTGACGCGGCACGTGTAACGACACGCGTCCCACCGTCGGTGTCCGGTTATGTACTTGTAGCTTCGTACCTACAGTGCGGAGTGCGCTAGGCCTGTCTCTATTTACTCTTGCCTTTGTAAGTTACAAAGAAGTGGCTCTCAGCTAGGGGCAGAATTGCAGACGAAAATATTTTTACAGTTTTGAATACCCACCTCTTTTTGAAACTCAACGAGAAATAAAACAAGAAAATGACACATAATTTTTTTTATCTAAAATCCACCTTTTGAAGTTAGGTCGGCATTGCATGCTAATAAATGGATTGAGAATGCATTGTCATCGAGTTATGAGCTACGCTGAAAATTTCAGCCGGAATTGGAAACGTCGGAAACGTGTTTGAAATTTGAGTTGCAAGATTCCATTCCACCCGGAACGACAGACAGACAGACAAACAAGAAAGTGACTTTATAAAAAACGTAGTAAAATAAAATAGTACGAATGATAACATAAAAAGCGATATTAATTTTATATTGGTCAAAGATTTCCTAAATCTCGACATCTACCCGAAAAACGTCTTTCCTTGTGTTACCATCAGACGAACGATCTGCTGTTCCGTTAATAATAGTCGTATGTACTATATACTGTGACCACAGATAGAGACATAAAATTTATTTATTAGTACAGATAAGGGTCGTCAATATTGTCCGCAATCTGCCGCTCAAACGACACCTATAAGCCCTAAAACCTTTAGAGCTCTTATCCTGAGAGGGTTCTGGATAAAATAACGTAGAGGTTTCTGGATGAATAAAAGTGAAGTAACATTTAGTGAAAAAACGTTTAGTATAGAAATATTTGGTGAGGGAACATTTAGTGAAGAAACATTTCATAAAGAAATATTAAGTGAAGGAGCATTTAGTGAAGAAACATTCGTAAATAAATATTTAGTGAAAGAACACTTAGTTAAGCAGCATTTAGTGAAGAAGCATTTCGTGAAGAAATATTTAGGGAGCGAACATTTATTGAAGAAACACAACATAAAAACATATTTAGTGAAGTAGCATTTAGTGAAGAAACATTCGTAAAGAAATATTAAGTGAAAGAAGATTTAGTTAAGCAGCATTTAGTGAAAAAGCATTTCGTGAAGTAATATTTAGTGAACATTCAGTAAATAAATACTTAGTGAAGGAATATATAGTGAAGGAACATTTAGTGAAGAAACATTTAGTGAAGGAACATTTGACACACAATGAAGAACGGTAGCACTCAAAAGTAATACCTCACACGGTCACGCATCCAAATGGTGACCGCAGCGACGTTATTGAATTTAGCAAACCTGTCACGAACGACTTTGCGAGGTATGCTACGAGCGCTACAACCACCCGGCACTATGCAGACCTTCGTGTCATCATCATCATCAGCCCATCACGTTCCCACTGCTGGGACACGAGCCTTCTCTCATAGAGTATGGGCCATAATACACCACACTGACCCGGGCGAGTGCGGGATAATGAATGTCACATGTCCTTGACTTTTTGTGAATTATTAGACATACAATTTTTCACACGAGGTTGTTCCCTCACCGTTTTTAGAGCAAGTATATATATATATATATAAATCCGAAACCTAACAAAGTCGAACTAGCTCTTGATGTGAAACACTAGCTCTTGACCTTAACCTATTCATAAATTATACCAGCATTACGAAAACCCATTTCCCAGCAACGGTCCATTAGCAAAATCAATGATGTTGTACCCATTCGAACATACAGAATAATGTGCGGAACACTTAGGGTGTGATCCCAACCCTCATTAACATAATTGAAACGGGAACCGATCAAACGCTATCTGTAGATGAAATCAAAGGATCAAGAAGAACAGCTTGTTCGCCTGATGGTAAACGACTTGTAATAAGCGCTGACGTCAACAACAGTACTGTAAATGCATTTTTTGTGCCTATTTAATAAATACCTTTTGACTTTGGACTTAGATTAGATTAGATAACGCTTTATTGTTACACAACAACAAGAAACAAATTACAAAACAATACTTAAAGCTAAAGTGTTTCAATGGGCGGTCTTATCGCTTATAGCGATCTCTTCCAGACTTACATAAATGAAAAGCGGTCATCATCTTATTCTTATTCTATACAAGTACCTATACATTTTATAAAAAAAAAACATTGACTTGAATGTGTCTTCGAAGTCCAAGGTCAAATATCGATGAAATGTATGTATATGGGGCCACTTCGTAGCTATACTGAACCCAACGCAAAAATAATTTTCCAAATTGGCTCATAAATGACGGAGAGTTCTGAGGTAACAGACATAAAAAAACATACAATCGAATAGAGAATCGCCTCCTTTTTTGAAGTGGGTAAAAAAGAGCGATAAGTTCTGCGCGACTTAAGATCTGATATCTCGGGGTGATGAGCGCAGTGCAGTGCTACGGAGTGCTTTATATGGTATTAAAAGTTCAGGGTGGCACTGCAATTCTTATGGGTAGGCGTTGCCCTTACCATCAGGCGAACGACTTGCTCGTCTCATCAACCACTTCCCTATAAAATAAAACCAGCCAAGTGCGAGTCGAGCTCGCGCACGAAGGGTTCCGCACTATTATCTATAAAAACAGTATAAAAATCACGTTTGTTGTATGGGAGCCCCCTTAAATATTTATTTTATTCTGTTTTTTAGTATTTGTTGTTATAGCGGCAACAGAAATACATCTGTGAAAATTTTAACTAACTATCACGGTTCATGAGATACAGCCTGGTGACAGACGGACGGACAGACAGACAGACAGGCAGACAGACGGACGGACAGCGGAGTCTTAGTACTAGGGTAACGTTTCACTCTTTGGGTACGGAACCCTAAAAAAACATGAAATCCTAGTTAGGGGAGATCTATCTATCTATGTGATGTGTGAGGAAATATATTGAGTTTATCCATGTGAGAAAATAAATAGGTCGAAATGTCAAGGCCCGTATAATAGCAGTACATTGTACTTACCATTTTTTATTTTAGCGGTAACCTTTTGTATTAGGGGTGGGGTGAGCCGAGGCATCGGGGAAGATACATGCCACGAGTAACAAAATATCTAGCAGTGGCGTAGCCAGGACTGGGGGGAGGGGGAGCTAGAGATCAATTTAATTAACCAACTTTGAAAAGGAGAAGGCTCTCTATTATTTTGTATTTTTTAACCGACTTCAAAAATGGAGAAGGTTCTCTATTCGATTGTTTTTTTCTTTTTTATGTTTGTTACCTTAGAACTCCGACATTCATGAACCGATTTGGAAAATAACATACATAACAAAAGGAATATAACAAATATCTTTTGCGTCGGGTTCAGTATAGCTACGAAGTGGTCCCATATAAATTTCTCGATATTTGTCCTTAAACTTCGAAGATACATTGAAGTCGGTTTTTTTGTTTTATAAAACGTATACTTGTCTGAGTTAAGTGATTGGAAAAACCAAATTTGGTTTTGAAGGTCACACAGCAGGGCGCACAGTGCAACTGACCAGACGCGTTATACGTAGGTATGGGAAGGCTTGGGTCGGTTTTTTTATGTAACTGAATGACGAGACGAGCTGGTCGTTTACCGGATGGTAAGCAATACGCCAGCCCATAACAATGACAGCACCACCCATAGCTTTGTTTTGCAAAATCCTGCGCGACGCCGGCGCTGTACTGCGCTCGTCACCGTGAGACAAAATTATAAAAACTGTATTGTTTTCTTTCTTATTTTATTATCTATTTTCGTACGTAAATATGTTTTATTTAATTTGTTATTTTTGTGCCTTCAGTTAATGTAATTGGTATAATATTATTGAAATAAATAAATAAAACTTCTGGAAATTATATTGTAGACCAATATGTACCTATTTGCGAAGAAAATAAATGCTTTATTACATTACATAACCCACACACAGGGTAATTTTAAATATAATATTATTATATTTCAGGGCGCGGTTAATGTTGGTGTTTTAGGCCCTCAGCCCTCCCCTGGCTACGTCCATGAAACTCATATATATGTATAGGGTTGAAAAATACACCCTTTGGAAAAATTCCACAAAGGCAGGCTTTGTTTACAATTAAAGAGAGACTCATACGTAGAAACATATGTAGGGTTCCCACGGTTTAATTTAGATTAACTTTTTTTACGGCGTTGCTTGCATTTTCTGTCAGGCCTAGATTTTGAGTATTATCAAGCCTAGCGCACTCCGCATTGTTTGTACGAAGCTACAAGTATACCGGACACCGACGGCGGGTCGCGCGTCGTTACACGTGCCGCGGCAGAAGAGATAAGAGCTATGCGATAGAAAGAGAGTCGCTCTGTAGGATAATATGACTGGTAGGTATGCAGCGCTACGCTAACTGAATTAAATTTTATTGCGTCATAGCAAGAGTCGCTATTTGTAATTTCTTTGCGGAGTGATGCTTCTGTCCCTAAGTATTCTGTGGTATAGTATAATTACTACATACGTCATGCTGTTTTAAAATATTTTTTTAAAATAAGCATAGTGTTTTCGACATTTTCAATAATAACTCATATGTTTGTATACACACTTTTTTTTTAATAGAACTGAGTGATGATATGAGCAAGTCGTTTGCTTAATGATAAGGGCCACGCCTGCCCATAATAATTAAAGTGCTACTCAGCGTAGCACTGCATCGCGCTCATCACCCCGAGACATCAGCAGGCTTACCACTATCTCTTAAGAGGATATGGCACAGCCGCGGCCAGCGAGCACTAGGTATTTGAATAATGGTTTACGGTCTCGCAGAAAATGCGTAAATTAAATTAAATAAATTAACTAAATAATAATAATTTAACTAAATTCGTATCAACTTCAGATTTTTGTTAAAATTAGCGTTTCGGTAGAAAACGTTTCTACCACACTAAATCTCAACCAAATTTGGTGATTTTGGTCTCAATTTCTTAAATGGAGAAAAAACTAGGGTTGTAGGTTTTCTTTTTTCTAAGTTTATGTATATTTTTAAAGTTAACAGCTTCCAAACTTCAAAAAAAGTTTTCGAGTAGATATCGAGTTTTTTGGGTCCATTTATTCAAATTCTATAGGAATTATCGAAAAAATAAAAACCTACAAACCTCAATAATGATAACATCTCTTACATGTCCTAATTTCATCGAATTTGGTTAATGTTTAGGGGTAGAAAAACGTTTTCTCTTTTTGTATGAAAATTTCAGCGTGCCGTTCCCTCACCAGTATTATTTCAAGCTTACTTCTGTTTTCCGTACCACGAAGTCCTAAAAAAAGCTTACTTTGATATTGTATTGTTGAGAAGTTTTGGTGACGTCATCGTAAATTATTCATTCAGGTGTTTTTTGACAGTTGACACATCGCAGGAACAAGAACATTATTGTTTTATGAAGCTCATGGTACGAATCAGAGTAATATGATTGTAAGCTTCAAATAAAACGTTCCAGTAGCATGATTGTCTTGTAAAAGTTGGTGGTAAACCCCCTGATATTAAATCTCATAAATGCCAAGTAATTTTGCATGCTACAGATTGAAACTGAAAGCTGTGAAGTTTAGGTTGCATGAGCATAACCTCGAGGTACATTTATTTGATTTACCACGTAGCTACGTACTCATAGGTACGTACGTGGTAGACGAAGGTCCCCATTACCAAAGTTTATTGTTGCCAATTCGTAGGCTGAAGATATTTTACTACTGAACACATAAAGTATGCTGTAAAAAGAATGAATTGTTTCGGAATTGAGTGGGAAGAACGAGAACCTGCTTCGCATGCAAGATGGCGGAATGTTCGGGATCTCGTTACAGTTCTTCACGTAGTTACACACATACAAACATACACGTATACCCTAACACATACACCCTCCATTTACACTACATACACAATATATATACATACCCTATTTAAATACTATATTATTAAGGTGTAGTCAATATATAAGCTAATTAAAATTCAGTACCTTGCGATTTTTGCTTACAATCGTTATAAACAAAAGTAAAAACCATAGAGTGTAAATCCTTTATTGGCTGTATGTTGTAAAAATATGTTTAGTATATTTGTTAGATTAAGAGCTGTAGATTAAAAAAAATCTTGCAATTTTTGTGTAGGTTTTTTTTGGAACTGAGTATTGAGACGATCTAGTCGTTTGCCTGATGATAAGCGCCATGTCTGCCCGTAACAATTGCAGTGCCAACCAGAACGTTTTATACACTGTATTGCGCTCATCACCCTGAGACAATGCCCTTCAAACGGGAACACAGTAATTCCTACGCACTACTACTTGGCGGCAGAATAGCTGGCAAGCTGTGGTACGGCCGCCTCCCGCATACAAGAAACCTACCACGAGCAGAGTAATCACTTTAGTACCTACTTGGTCAGAATAGCCCCCCTATGGGTCTATATACATATTATGTCACACATGTAGATGAGAGTAGATTTTGTGAGATATTTTACAGAAAAATAAATAATTTCCTTTATGAAGGTCTGAATGGAAAGCCTCACGACCTCTCGGCCTTGGAATAAAGTACGAGATAATATCGTCCATTATGTCCCAGCAGTACATTATTTATTTACAAAGAAAACCGCAGCTTCAAAGACAACAAGTACAGAGAAAACGGTGTATTTCCGCACAAAGAAGGTCCAACCCACAAGTTATTGTCTCACTTCCGTCCTTCTCAAACATTTTGCAAGTTGTTCTAAGCTTCTAAGGTTTTCAAAGAAACCACAGTATTTCGCTGGCTTTCTCTCTTTCTCGTTACATCCGCAATCTAGCGACATTTCCGACACTCCGCGACACTCGCGACACTTCCGTAGAGCAGCCTTGTACACAATAGTGATTACTGAGCAGATGTTGACTTAGTTGTTTGTTAAGACGTATAGGCAGTAGAAAGCGTTTTGACTATACTCTTTAATTGGGTATGGAATACACACAAAAAAAATGCTAGCAACCGCCCGCGACTTCGTTCGCGTCTACATAGTAAAATATACCCGTTTACTCGAAAGAATTATCAAAATCGGATTAGTAGTTCCAGAAATTACCTCCTATAAAACATACTTACAAAGTTACAATTTTACCTGTTTATAATATTAGTTAGTATATGTAGATGGAATATATACTATTTTTTTAAGTATTATTAGCTTTTTTTTAATATAAATATTCTATGTGTTAATTCAGCGTATAAGATAAACCCTTTCCATTCGAAATTGCTGGAAGGTCGCTGAGTGCATTGCTGGAACGGATCACCATCTCTCAGAGATAAAGGAGGAGACAGAGATAAAGATAGATAGTGGGAGAGAGGGAGAGAAGAGGGAGAGGGGGAGAGAGAGGAGATAGGGGGAGAGTGGGGGAGAGAGAGGGGGGAGAGAGATATATATATAAATGCAAAGAGAGCGTTGATTCACCAGACAAGTAAAGTTCGGCGCCACAATTCCAGGTATAAGTTTAGTGGAGGTCTAGCGGGCTTTCAAACTTCGGTGTATCGGATTAAAATCCGCACAAGTAACCACTCGGCCACATTCGTAAAAGCATAAGGTTTGAATTGTATTCTAGAAAATGGCTAGACACAAAATGCGACTTAGAACAAGAGCTAGAAACGTTTTGCAATTACAAACCGCAGAGAAACCACGTGAAGTAAATAGCTATTATTCTCAGAACCTGCCACCGAACTTATTACAACAATATTGTATCTTATACCAATGATATTTAGTGTAACAGTTGGTGGGCGCGCAGGGACGGATCAAGTGACTTTAGTGTCCACAATAAAATTGCAGTTACAATTTACTATTTGATCTATCTATAGGCCTTTAGCCTTTAATGGTCAATGGGTTGTCTAATTGCTTCTACTTGTAAGTAGTTAGTTTAGTTTTAGTAAGTAGGGTGTAGAAATGTTGTCAATTTTTTTTTATTGGAACACACACTTATAATGAATAAACTAGCAATATAAGAAACTTAACTGAAGTATAACGGCGGTCTTATCGCTAAAAGCGATCTCTTCCAGACAACCGTGCAGGGAGAGGAATGACGAAAAAATACATGGACGGTTTGAATTGCTTAATACAGCAAATGCAGTTTCTTTGAGTCCACTCAATCCAAAGGTTGTCTGGAAAAGATTAAAATACATATAAATACATTAAAATAAATAAATATTACTTACATTTTTTTTTGTAACTCGTGGATAGCGTAGTTTAGTTAGTTTAGTTTTTTTTCAGTTTTTTACATCTATGCCAGTTGTCATCAATAGACATGTTCTCTCGACTTCGTCCGGACACATTCCACCAACACATGGTAAACATTAGTTCTCATGGTTCACTAATGCACACTTCTTATGTAAATTAGTCTTGGTTAATATGTAACTGTTCTGCTATTTGTTGTCCCTAATAAAATAAGATGGTTGTAGGAATATCGAATGGCAAAAACTTTTTTTTTAATCTAAGTCGTGAAAATATTGTAATATTATCGTTGCTAAAAATATCGATATTGCAGTTTGAAAGATGCTAACGCCTTCAAAATTTCAAATTTGGAAGGCGTTAGCATCTTTCCTGGTGTTAATATCCATCTTTTTAGCGATCGTGATTGAGATAAGGATTGGGACGTGGACTTTGAGTAGAAAAGTTCGTTAATCCCACAGACAAATACCGATCACAAGATATTAATTAAAAGCGATCGGGATCAGTGTTCAAAACTTAATATTTGGAAGGCGTTACGTTAGCAACTTTCAAACTGCAATAACGAAGGAAGGTAGGAAGGTTTTTCGGTGAAGTGACGATATTTAGGATGCGGGGATTGAGGGAGGAGAGTTTTAAGTGTGCGTTGCGTGCGTTCGGATACAGTAATAATATAACATAGAGTAGTAAAAATTTTGTCGTAGATAATTGGGACGAGGTCTTTGAGCAGAAAAAGTTCACAATTCCATTAACAAATAGGTACCGATCACAAGACATGTTTGAAAGCGATCGGGATCGGTTCGAGTTGTACGATTCCCCTGTTATCCGGCCCTGTATTCAAAATACAGCCAACAACCTTATTTCTGCCTGGAGGGCATTACGCTGCCAATATCAGACAAGGTCGGCCTGATATAAATTATATCAAGCCATTTTATTTCGGTACAGAACTTTATTTAGGGAGCGACCACTAGAGAGGCGGCATAAATTAGTAACGGCGCATTTGTAAAACCAATATTTTGTTTCTTTTCACGATCAAAATGTCTTGAAAACCTTCTTGTATTATGAAAGTCTGTTGTGTGTGTGTTTGTGTGTGTTTTTTTATTGATAAATGGGCATACGTTTGACGACATCTCGCCTGATGAAAAACGAAGATGCGGCCTAAGGTGAAGCACGCTTGCCTATAAGACGCCTTTTCACTCTAAACGATCACTTTTCTATCTTATATTACTATCAAATATTATAAATGCGAAAGGGACGGTATGAGTATAATAAATAATTATTAAAAAGGAGTTCGATCAGACATGATCATGGCACTCCCATCGTATACATCTACCGACTAACCTCGGCATTTTAAGGCAATATTGACGATTTTGTATAGTCTTCTCGCTCCCTCTGATAGAGGGTAAGCGAGAATACTATTACAAGCTCCAAGGTCTCTAACATCTATGCCAGTTGTCTTTAATAGACATGTTCTCTCGACTTCGTTCCGGACACATTCCACCAACACATGGTAAACATTCTCAACCACGCCGCACTCTACACAATTTGGAGATTCGGTAGGCCAATTTCAACCTTATACTACGTATACGGAGTCGCGAGCAAAAGCAGGTTTTACATGAAAAAGTTGGAGCCCAAAAAGTCGCTTCGCCTTTCAACTCGTCCTTTCCATCTGTCATCGGGCTCCAAACTTTAGATGAGGGTAGACTGAACTTGTGATTTCAGATAGAACATTGTTCGAATAATTTTTTGGTCGATATAAAGTTTTTGATACTTTAGATTTGTAGACAATGACTCGATGGAAATTGAAGCTTGGAAAGTACTTTTTATGTAACCCTTTTTAGGTTGCGTGGAAAACATATAAAGACAAATAAAATTAAATACGCCCAAAAATCACATAATATTCTGGCCCCTAACTAGGTTTCCCTGACAGGGAAAAGGAACTACGAGGACCATGGTCCCACAACACCCAGAAACGAAACAAATGCTTTTTTTCTGTGCGCAAATATTTGTCCTGTCGCGGGTGTGTCAATCCTCTGGGTGTAGTGGTTGGACAGATTGGCTAAAATCTCACACACCACTGACGTTGAGGGTTCGAGTCCCGCGTCCTCGTAGTTCCTGGTTCTCTAGATACAGGGAATCCTAGTTAGGAGCCAGGATCTATGTGATCGTTGGGCGTATTACTATGTCGGTTTTTCGCACGGGTTTTACTCCTTGGGCGTATTACTATGTCGCTTTTTCTCACGGGTTATGCACCCGGTCCTTTGGAAGGCTTGCGCGGGGACTTGAATCCAACACGTAGAGGCGTCTTAGAGCATTTAGTTTAGATATGTATTATTATTATATTATTGTTATTTAATCCAAATTAAGTAATCCTTTTACCTTTTCACATCGTCATCAATTACCATCGACGAAAGTTAAAATGCAAAATTATGCGTACGCCCGCGCGGGCCAAAATATTTCCGTAGTTTGCGGGTAGTTCAAAACGACGCTTATCTATACTGCTATTTGGCAGCTCTCCCATTGGCTGCAGCTATAAGTGCTGTATGAACGTTATAGCTGGGAATGTGAGCTGTAATGACGAATGGGTGTTTTTAAGCTTCATGCAAAAGGTCGTCTTTCTGTAATTGCTAGCGGTATCAGCAGATTTTTTTTCATATTTTTAACCCCCGACGCAAAAAGTGTTAAAAGTTTAACCACTATGTGTTTCTGTCTGTGGCACCGTAGCTCTTAAGCGGGTGAACGGATGCGTTTTTTTTAATTTGAAAGCAGGTTTTCTAGCGGTGGTGTTTTATTAAAATAGGTTCAGCTGATTTTTACATTTTATAGGTTTTTTGTGTCGGGGGTTTTTAAAATTAACTATTCATTTTGACTTTTTTTTATACTAAACCTTAAAAACATCCTCGAAATCCTTAAACCCCATTCTCTCAGGATGTAAGTCCTCAATCTAACCCTTTTTAACAAGTCTATGCGAGTGACAGAACAGGGTTGCCAGAGCTCGAGAAATTACCACACAAACGTATTTAAATGAGAGTGGGCTCGACCGATTACCATATTACAGGGATCCTTGTTCGCGGAGGCGTTATACTAGTGATGTGCGCATTTAGCATTTCTGATGTTTATACAGACATAAGTTCAGTGAGTATAGTTAGTATGCTTGGCTTGGAGTTTGAGTTCTGGCGCCTCAGTAAGTTATCAGAACTCAAACTCAAAAGTCCTTAGTTTAAAAGTTAGGCATCGCAGACGTAATATGAACGTCAAATTATTTTATGTTTATTTTTATAAGACATGAAAAATGAAATAAAATAACTCTATATTGAAACACAGATATAAGATTATTAATAATAAAAACAACTTAACAAAAGTGTAACAATTGGCGGTCTTATTGCTAAGGTCTATAAGCTGTTATTTAACTTAATATGTTTGTTTGTTAGGGTCAAATCTTGCAAGTTGAATCAGAACCACTTCCTCTTATCCTACGGAGTTGCAAATTTCCATAGGTACTTGTCAAAGTCCGATGACAATGCAATATTATGGTGAGTCCCCTGATCTGATGATGGAGACGAAAGGTGGGCAATGGAACTCCTTGACGGATAATTGTAATCTACTAGTTTCTGGCCTCATTTTAAACTGCTCACGGTTCCGATTACGGATTTGTTAAAAGCTTGTCTTGAAAAATACATTTTATACTTTTCTTATTTCGAAAAGTTTCGTGAGTGTTATTATTCATAATAGATATAAAACGGCTAAGACTCACTGTAAACGTCGAAAATTACTCCGACCAGGTTTCGGACATCTTAGAAGTCCTTCTTCTGGGAGTTATGAGATCAAGCCGCGGCGTAGGTCGCGAGCGCTCGCACGTAACACATTTTCGACGTTTTATATCAATTATTTCTTATTTCATTTATTTATTTATTCATTTAAAAATGTTGATACAACTACTAGTCTCTTTCGTTAGTTGGTCTATAGGACCTGCACAATTCAGACCTTTGTGACAACCCCAGAAATCACTACCTCCCAAAACTGGCTATTTCCAACGGAAGTGACGAGGAAACCCTTCAAAGTAATCTCTCGTGAAATTCCCCTTCCTGTCGCCGTAAGCCGGCTATAGTTTATTAAAATTCTACAAGCTTTCTACAACTCCCCTTTTGTTTCAACTTTATAATGCTAACATGGAATAAACTCAAGGATGGCTCTAGAGAAAGGAATGATTGAGAATTTTATATCAAGTAACGGAAAACTAGGTAAAGAAGGTTGCCTTTTTTTTCCTAAAAAACTAGAACCTAACCGTAAAAACGAATTTTCGTACTTTTTACTTCACTAAACATCCTACTATAATATTATAAACGCGAAAGTTTGTAAGAATGTATGTTTGTTTTTCTTTCACGCAAAAACTACCAAACCGATTTTGATGAAATTTAGTATGTAGGTACTTTAGGACTCGGAATAGCACATAGCTTACTTTTATTCCTGGAAACCGCGGGTAGAACCGCGGGGCGCAGCTAGTACCGATATATATCTAGCCATTTTGTAATATGTAGGTATTATGTTATTTAAGAACGTAATACCTACGTGTTTCCTTAACAAAATCTTATAGCTACATCATATTAAATAAATTATTTAAAAAAAAACTAAACCGACTTCAAAACCACAAATAGGCACTCAAAAGTGAAAAATAAATTAATATAATTATCATAAGCGCTACCCACTCATATATTTGAAGTCGGTGCAAGCCAAGTCTATTACATAGATCCTGGTCTGAACTGGATTCCCTGTATCTAGTGAACCAAGGCACTATAAGCGAATTTCAGTAAACTAAAATTTAAAAACCCTGACACAAAAACCTATAAAAAGTAAAGAACGGCTGAACCGATTTTGATAAAACTTGTCTAAAAACCACCGCTAGAAAACCTGCTTTAAAAAAACCGCATCCAAATCAGTTCACCCGTTAGAGCTACGGTGCCACAGACAGACACACAAACAGACAGACAGACAGAAACTTATAACACCCAACCTTTTTGCGTCAGGACTTAAAAAAAAGGAAAGAAAAATTCACCGATAAGCACAAAATGCGTACATTTTTTGATTTCGTGGCATTATTACTTTCATTCCTTTCTCTGTCCACATCGATCGCTGCATACCGCATACTTCAAAGAAATACCACAAACCACCCCTAAGGAATGTCCACCATTAAATAAAACAAAAGTGGAACGACGAGCGACCATAAATCGAATATGGCGCAATTTTTCATCCCCCGTAGTTGAAGCATCCCCTAGCGTCCTTTATTTCTTACAATGGGGATTGTACCCCGTCCCGCTTTGTTTAAAGAGTGATCCCGGAAGAGAATGTATATTGAATAGGTAGGTACGTAAAACACTTGTGCTTAGAGGAAAATGTCACAGGGGTACTTATAGGTGGTTATACAGGGTAGTAAAGGATTGCGATTATGGATAGAAGTACAATTTTATTATAGATTCGGGAAATCATAACTAAAAAGATTTTTTTATCATTCTTATTAAATTTATATGACGCATGTGCTGCCGTCATATCGGCCTGCTAAATGATAATTATAATAGTATTTACTAATTATATTAATTTTATTTTTATTATTATAATTATGGTAAAAATCTGCACAAATTCAAGGTGAATAGTGACCACCGCAACATAAACACTAGAAATAAGGATAGAATTGCAGTACCTAGGTTTAGACTGAGTAAAACGAATAAGTCTTTCATGGGCAATTGTGTAGGTTTTTACAATAAAATTCCAAAATGTATAACGGAGCTTGAATTATTGAATTAACAAATGCCAAGCGAAAAACTCTTCAAACAAGTTTTTTAGGAAAGAAAAAATACGACCACCGGCTGGGACTCGAACCCGCATCTCAATCTTCCCTCAGCGCGGAAAGCGCTTCCAACCATGTTCAAGCTTTTTTTATTCGTTATAGGCTTGCGTTTGACTGCTATCTCACCTGTTGTTAATGACGATGCGGTCAAAGATGTAGCACTATCGCCTAGAAGAAACTTGTTCACTCATCTTAAAGACACCCAGATTAGAACTATCCGGAAACACAGATGGCGGCAGAGGGCTCCTTGGTCGTTCGCATTTGAAGATCGAAGCGAAATTTCATTTGTAAGTTGTCTGTTCTTTTAGGAGCCGACATTAATTTGCCATTAGACCGTCTAATTTTATTTGAGTACGTGTTTTTTAGGGTTCCGTACCCAAAGGGTACAACGGGACCCTATTACTAAGACTCCGCTATCCGTCCGTCTGTCTTTCTGTCCGTCTGTCACCAGGCTGCATCTCATGAACCGTGTTAGTTAGACAGTTGAAATTTTCACAGATGATGTATTTCTGTTGCCGCTATAACAACAAATACTAAAAAACAAAATAAAATAAATATTTAAAGGGGCTCCCACACAACAAACGTGATTTTTTTGCCGTTTTTATAGATAATGGTACGGAACCCTTACGTGCGCGCGTCCGACTGGCACTTGGCTAGTTTTTTCCAAATACTACTTTAATTCTGCTTATAACGTTTCAGAATTTTTTAAAGCCACAAACCTAACAGTTTTTCATTCACAAAATTTCGACTCCATTTCTTCTAAGAAAAGCAATACGAACAACAAACAAGCAAGCTTTAGTAACCCACTTCAATTCGCATTTACCTGAGATAGATGCTACGAAGGCTAAGCCTTTAGCTAAGCCAAGGTACGAGGAAATTCACGTCATCCGTCTATATTTTGCGGAAACCTTTAAGGTTTATGTATTCAGGTACCATTTCTGTCACGTAGATCAATCTGTAACGTTTCTCCAAGATCTGTAGGGGAATCATGTAACTTGAACACCAAACCGACCGCTTTCAATTTCAAATTTGGAAGGCGTTAGCATCTTTAAAGACTAATGAGAAAAGCAAACTATACTGTTCGTAGCTATATAGCAGACAAATATGCTTGGAACATTCCACTTCTGCAAAGTAGCCAACTGGTACATAAGAAACATAAATTGGTAGAAAAACAAAAACGTGTAACAAAATCTTTAAAAAAAAAGACGTGTGGCACTCGGAGACTGCCGCGGTAAAGCTATTGCATAACATTCGGAGTGGGGGGTGTTAGGTTATTTTCGTTACGTAATTTCTGGATTCGGTCTCCACGCTCAAGGCCCGCGATAGAAGCTATGCAATAGCTTAAAAATGCCCTCAGTTTCTTGCAGTATCTAGTATCTAGTTAGTATCTAGTAGTGGTTCTTTTTCCGATACGGGGTCATTGTAATTAATAATTGACGTTCACAAGTGCGTCTGTGATGCCAATATTGAAAAAGAACTTTTGAACTTTGAACTTTCCCAAGATCTGCGGGGGGATCGTGTAACTCAGACATCGATCCCGATCGCTTTCAATTTCAAATTTAGAAGGCGTTAGCATCTTTCAAACTGCAATATTGATCATTTTTAGCGATCTTGATTGGGACAGGGATTGGGACGCGGACTTTGAGTAGAGTGGTTCGACAATTCCACAGACAAATACCGATCACAAGAACTGTTTGAAAGCGATCGGGATCGGTGTTCAAGTAAGACGGTTCCCCTGCTGAGTCCTATTTCTGATGGCTAGCTTTTAATCCGACGTGTACGAGTCCTTAAATCTTTTGACGTGGATTAGTAGACACACTAAGTAATTGATAGGAACGTCGCGTCAAGACGATATTACAGAGATCAACCGTGGTTTAACCAAGCTCAAGCTTTTTGATTAAATTGACCCAGAAGGAAAGTCATTTGTTTGTTTGTAAAAAAACCTACCAACCTGGGGCCAGCGTGGTGGATTATATTAATTTGACCTAACTATAAATAATAATTTGATGTTATTTATTTAGATCTAGGAGATGGCGGGACGAACTCGATGCCTTTAGCGACTATTGGCAGGCCTAGCGCACTCCGCACTGTAGGTACGAAGGTACATTCATAGCTGGACACCGACGGCGGGTCGTGCGTCGTTACACGTGCCGCGGCAGAAGAGATAAGAGCTATGCGATAGAAAGATAGGCGCTCTGTTGGTTAATATGACTGGTAGGTATACAGCGCTACGCGAGCTGAATTGAATTTTATTGCGTCATAGCAAGAGTCGCTATTTGTTTAAATTTCTTTGCGGAGTGATGCTTCTGTCCCTTAGTATTCTGTGCTATTGTTCTAGGCACAATAGCGCAAGATGCGAAGCCTGGAAGTCATGGGGGGAGGCCTTTGCCCAAAACTGGGACAACACAGGCTAACAGTAACAGTATTTATTTAGTATCTCTCGATGTACCTACCACTATATTCCTTTCACGATCTGGAAGACATACGCTCTCTCTATGAGAGAAGGCCCTTGCCCAGCAGAAGGAACGTATTGGGCTGATGATGAGGTTGCAGGTTTAAAAGGCAGTACTCCGGACAGTGAAAACTGCTACCATTCTAACTGACCTTCCATTTTAATTAATAGCCACTTGAGGAACTAAGACTAACAGCATTTTTCACGGATCTCTTTTTACAGAACTAAATGTATGTTCGGTGCGCGGCCTGATATACGTACTCCGCTTTATGTATGATTCACTTCGAAACCTGAGACGACGTACAGGGGTGGCTTAAAGCACCCCTAAGTGCTATTTCTACAAGCGACAAATTCTTGCCATAGTTCTGTAATGCCTTCCGCTGTATTATCGACTTTTGTAACGTGAGCGGGCACGGAAGTGAACCCTTAGAATGCAGCAAGTGAAGGGGTAAATGGTTAGGTTCTGTGAATAAATTGCATAGCTTCTTTTCTTTCTACGTATAAGAATGCGCGAGTGTGGCTCAGTGGGAGCACGACTTTCGATCCCACGCACCCAAGTTCGAATCCCACTGGCCCGCACCATCACTGACTTTCTTAAGTTATGTGCGGATTTAACACTCGCTCTAAAAACAGCGAATGAAAACATCGTGAGAAAACCGGCATGTCAAAGAATTTATAACAAAAATTCAAGGACATGTGACATCCACCAACCCGCACTGGGCCAGTTTGGTAGATTATTGCCTATACTCGCTCTATGAGTGAAGGCCCGCGGCCCTGATGATGATGATAATTATGAGGCTGTTGAGCCTCCGCTGACGTCAGACATTTTTAGATAGAATAGAGATGCTCTTAACAAATAGGTTACTTTTTGTCCCGGGAAAACCGTGGGGCGCAGCTAGTTTTTTACTATAGGTCCTATCAGGCCTAGCACACTCCGCACTGTAGGTACGAAGCTACAAGTACATAGCCGGACACCGACGGCGGGTCGCGCGTCGTTACACGTGTCGCGTCAGAAGAGATAAGAGCTATGCGATAGAAAGAGAGGCACTCTGTAGGTTAATATGACTGGTAGGTATTCAGCGCTACACGAGCTGAATTGAATTTTATTGCGTCATAGCAAGAGTCGCTATTTGTTTAAATTTCTTTGCGGAGTGATGCTTCTGTCCCTTAGTATTCTGTGGTACCTACTATATAGATACATACATTCAATCCATAGTCCATACTGTATGGCTATCGATCCACCTTCGTGACTTTAGGAGGCTTGGCCCTTCCCTTCGATTTATACCTACGCAGTAGTCAAAGACATAACATCATTTTGTGATTCCCTCTGTCAGCTAAAAACGTTTTACCTGTAGAACCTTGAATGAGGGACTTTGGAAAGGAGGAGTTTGTGTATAATTTTATTGTCGTTCTCATTTATTTAGGAACCTTTTTTTATTGTAATGGTATATATTTGAGGGCAAGTGTGGCTCAGTGGCAGAACGAGCGAGTTTCGACCCGACGCACCAGAGTTTGAATCCCGCTGGCCCCGCACCATATAACAACACCGCAACATATAACGCGGTGCATCCTCTACCAGACTTTTTAAAAGATATAAAAAAGGAGCAATCCCTGCAGTTTTTCTTGGTGCTATCTTCTCTAGCGGGCGTATTTCCGAAGCACTGGTAAAGTCAGTATTCGCATTTCTTATCTGCTGGCCAATTCAGAACCCCACGACAACATACCGAATCGATTCGATTGGATAACGATCTCGTGTCGTAGGTTTCTTTTCGAGCTATTCAGAACATCCGCCCCGAGGATTCGACACGGTTTCGGTTACGATATCGAAATCGATACGACAACGTGTTGCATTTACGGAGTTCGTTTAGTGTGCAATACTCGCAGAAAATTGTATTATTATCAAGACGATATAAAAATGTTTTCAAGTTATCAAAATTTATTATAACAACGTTTATCACGAATTAAATTATAATCAACAATTATAAGCGCCAGATATTGGTAGAAATATAAAAAAACAAGAGCTTCGTAAACACCCACCTGCTGATATCCACTTAACATTAATGTTTAATCTATGCTTTTGACATTGACAAACCGCCAAATTTAAATGTCTATCGCAAATTGTTTTCTTTATCATGTTTTGAAATTATTAAAAGAAGATCGAGCGAGAAGACGAGCCTCATCAAGATTCGTTAGAAATGTTAAGTAAATACCAAAATTACTATTACATAGTATCACAGAGTACTTTATAATAATTATATAGGTACAGTGATTTTATCTCGGTAGATTTATGCATCTTATTAAGTAGTCTTATAGTAGTAAGTAAATAGTCCTAAAACAATCAAAGCGAACTTAACCTACAAATAAATACTAGACTTGGTAGGTACTTTATTACATAGAATTAGTTTATGTTGAATCTTACTGTGAGTTTTATTTTATTTGTAGTAGAAAATGTAGTTTATTTAACAACACACGGAATATACTCGGTATTGACGGTCAAATCTAATGCTTTCGAGTGATATGTTGCACTCGATAAGTTGTCGTGGAAATTAATCGGACGTTCGAAAACTTTGCTTCGATATCTGCATTGTGAATAACGTTCTCGGTCGATAAATACGCGTTTATCGTACGGTTACGATTGGTTATCGACTACGACAATTTGAACGTCGATTCGACTATTGTGAATTTAAAATATTTTGAATCGTACGATATCAAACCGAATCGATCGACAAATGAGTTGTCGTGAGCTTCTGAATCGGCCAGCTGGGCCCGGACTTCAATTTGAGTTTGTGTTTGAGTGACTTCAATGCGAAAGAAGACATGCTTACCTTTTCTTTTGAAAGTCGGATATTTCAAGTTACAATTTTAACAATATTTAATTGATTTGTATTATATGTGTATATGACGTTTAAAATTGCCTTTTTTTATTTTTAATAAATCTACGTTTGACCACCATCTCGCCTGATGTTAAGCGACGATGTGGCCGAAGATGGAGCACGTAGATTTAGAAGATATTATTTCCTATTCACTCTAGCCTTGAAGACGCCCAAATTATAGTTTTTAGGAAACAGAGAAGACGGCAAGGAGTTCCATTTTTTGTGCTCATTTAATAAATATCTTTTGACTTTTTTAACTTATTTACCGTATACTTACTACGTGGCAAATGGCAAAATATACATTATTTTTAACCGACTTCAAAAAAGGAGGAGGCTCTCTGTTCGATTGCATTTTTTTTTATTTATTTTTTTATTTTTTTTTATGTTTGTTACCTCAGAACTCCGTCATTTATGAACCGATTTGAAAAATTATTTTTGCGTCGGGTTCAGTATAGCTACGAAGTGGTCCCATATAAATTTCATCGATATGTGACCTTGGACTTCGAAGATACATTGAAGTCGGATTTTGTTTTTTTCTAAAAATTAATTATAATTTAATAGTTTTGCACAAAAATGGTACAAGGAATGACTTTATACTATTTAGCATTATCTACCAGTCTTTCAGGTCGTGAAAGAAATATAGGGGTGTGCTACGTTTTAAGCAAATAGTACATTGAGAGATACTAAATAAATAACTTCTAATTATTATTTATTACATATAGGTGAAATAAATATAATAAATTTTATAACATTACTATCTGACCCGGCAAACGTTGTTTTGCCATATAAATAAAAAAAATGTTAAGGGTGAACAACCCTTATCACTTAGGGGTATGAAAAATAGATAGTAGCCGATTCTCAGACCTACTGAATATGCATATAAAATTTGGTAAAAATCAGTAAAGCCGTTTCGGAGGAGTAAGGTAACTAACATTGTGACACGAGAATTTTATATATATGATAAAAATATATACAACATAACTATGAATGTAATTATATATCTTGAGCCACACTTGGTTCTTTTACAAAGAATATTAATAATTAAAAAAAAATGAAAAAAACCTTCATAAACATTTCCTCAATAAACGATTTCAAAGTTCTCTCGCACAACAATCTAAAATTTGTGGTCATTTGAAAACGAAAGAGGATTCGCTAATGGTTCCCAATTAGAAATCTGTTAAGTTGTAATTGCAGCTTTTAATTTACCATTTCGTTTTCACTGATTTTCACACAATTTAACGTTTCTATAATAATTATAATTATTTTGCGGTTTCTGGGCAATATGTTAATGATGATGCTTAAAATACGGGGTTTATTTTACCACGTTTTTACTACGTCACTTTCTTGTCTGTCTGTCTGTCGTTATGGGTGGAACCTTAAAACTCAAATTTCGAGCACTTCCCGATTAGCTATCCGGCTGAAACTTTCAGGGTAGGTAACAACTCGATGGCAATGCATTCTGAATCCATAAAAACGTGGTTTTTAGACTTTTTTTTGAAATTCCGGATTCTTGTTTTACACCATACCTCACTATTTGTAATACTGTGTCCGAAGCTATATGACAGCCTCTGTGGTCTAGTGGTTGGGCAGGCTGGCTCAAATCTCATACATCACTGAGGTTGCGGGTCCGATTCCCGCGACGGGACAAATGTTTGTGCATAGAAAAATGTGCATTTATTTCCATAACGCCTCTGAATGCTGTGGGACCATGGTCCTTATAGTCCCTAGATACAGGGAATTCTAGTTAGGGGTCACGATGTATGTGGGCGTTATTTATTTATTTAATTTACACTAACTTAATTTTTGCACGCTCGCTCTAAAATGGTGAAAGAATACATCGTGATGAAACCCGCTTACGCACTTTGGAGTGGTAGGCTCTGGTGGTTCTCTCTAGATCTATGTGCCCTATCTTAGGCCACATCATCGCTTTACATCAGGCGAGATAATGGCCAAACATAGATCTATTAAGCGTAAAAAAAACTTTAAATACTCATAGATACCTACTACTCTACAAGACTCTCCCCAAATTAGTAGGTAGGTAAGTAGGTACTAAAGTATTCAAGTAACAACTTTTGTTCTTTGATTTGTAGTTAGGTACTCTATGATACTCAGGGTCGAATAGATTGACAGATTGATACATCAAACAAAATGTGCATATTTTGCGAAGTGCTCATATTGAGAAGTGCCCGTTTTGTGAAGTGCACCAACTGCAAAATGCACATTTTGCGTCAAGTGAACATTTTGCGAAGTGCACATTCTGGATCATTCATAACAATTTGAATCACAGAATTACGATGGTTTATTTATGCATTTGATATACATAGTATCATGGATTAAATATACAAGTCCATGATAGTGTGCTAAAAATATAATATAACCATTCCTTTTTCGCCATAATCAGATGAAAACTAACTCCGTTAGAATCTACATTCGAGAAACACATAATTTATTCATCTAAACTGTTGAACAACACACTATCCCCTGTATTTTAGACGTAGACATTGCTCCGGGCTTTAATATCAACGTTAACTGAGTGCTCAAACTACGGTACACGGCGCCGTGCAAACTAGCTAGAGCTTTGTGAGCGCTATCTGCGGTGAGGTCAGAAATTGTTCGTGGAATACGGGGCTGTGGTCAACGCGTGCTAAAAACTTGCTCTTATTAGATAGATAGATGAACACTTTATTGTTAAAAACCTTAAAAATAAATAAATGAAAAACAAGTACATTCACAGTAATCAGCATAACAATAGGCGGTCTTATCGCTCAAAGCGATCTCTTCCAGACAACCTTAGAACAGAAAGGACTAACAGTTTAGTTTTTAAGTTGTATTCATGTACTTACCTACTGATTATTTTTGTTTGGTGTATTGTGTATTGAATTGTTGTTTTGGATTTGCATCGTAGGTACTAACGCATTTATATTTAAAAAAATAATACTTCTGATTAAGTGCATATGTGAAAAATTGCTTAGGTAGACCATGCAGGCTGTTAAACTGTATTTAACAAGTTTTTTATTATTTTAACTATCTAAGTAGGTAAAACACAGTTCGAACTCCTCCAGTTTTACTAGCCAAGGCCTTAATTCACTATGACAACTTGGCGAAATCACGACAATTCCTTGCTTCGAAATCACGTCGATTCCTTGCTTCGAAATCACGTCGATTCCTTACTTCGAAATCACGTCGATTCCTTGCTTCGAAATCACGTCGATTCCTTGCTTCTAAATCCCGTCGATTCCTTGCTTCAAAATCACGTCGATTCCTTGCTTCGAAATCACGTCGATTCCTTTCTTGAAAATCACGTCGATTCCTTCATTAATAAACGACATCTCTATAACGCATTCATATATTCATCTATATGACGCGTCATAGAGAATACAAATTTCGCAGATAGAAATTAAAATAAATTTTAAGTCACATTTTCTTACTAATGAGAGGTAACCTTAATTAGACCTAAGTAAATTTAAGCATGTGTAACTTGGTAGGGGCTTCGGTGGAAGCCTAGCTTAGTATTGGTCAAATTAAAACAGGTCCTGCAAGTTTCGTGGTCGGAGTTGCGGCGTAGTTTAATCGTCAGGCTTCGTGGAATTTGTAAAAAACTATGTAGAATGAAAACAACAAAAGTTGTTTTCACTTATTTCGCGGTGCAAGTAAGTCATCTTAAAACTGGAGTGACCTATCGCCCATAATCTTGTCTGATAATAATAGCGCCACGCTAGTCTAGAAATTTGATGTGCAACACCCGTTGCACAGAGAAGAGACTTTATAACTATCAAACATTTGCAGCGTTGTCGAACACGGGTAATTATTAACTGTCTTTAGATTTGGAAAAGTTTCGTGAGTGTTATTATTCATAATTGATATAAAACGGCTAAGACTCACTGTAGACGTCGAAAATTACTCCGACCAGGTTTCGGACATTTTGGAAGTCCTTCTTCTGGGAGTTATGAGATCAAACCGCGGCGTAGGTCGCGAGCGCTCGCACGCAACTGGCGGCGCGTGCGCGGCTCTGCAGATGCGGCGGGCGGCGTCGGTGGAGTTAGCGCCCGCTCGGCGATGTTCGTAAGTTCGGTGGTGAGTGTGTAATTTTCGACGTTTACAGTGAGTCTTAGCCGTTTTATATCAATTATTAACTGTCTTGTTAAAACAAAACGCGCGTGCGTGTTTTTGTTATAAAGCAAAGTCAAATATCTATACTATTACTAGCTGATGCCCGCGACTTCGTCCGCGTAGTGGAGTATTCATCCTGCATCCGAACATTTTTCGTCCCATCATATTCACGTTCCAGTTCCTGTCCCGCTCCTATCTCGTTACCGTACCTTACCGCTTCTGTTCCGTTACCTTCCCACTCCCATCCTTTTATGTTCCCGCTCCTATAGCGTTACCGTAATGCTCTGGTCATGATTCCGTCGCACTTTTATATTATTATCGTCCTGCTCTGCTACCGATCATATTCCGATCCTAACACTTTATCGTCCTCCCTAGCGAACCTCCTATCGTGTTATAGTTCCCCTCCTATACGTTACCATCCCCTTTTTGTCCCTTTGTCATCCCACTCCAGTCCCGATATAATTACCAAACTTCATTTGTGAATCATGTGTTTATAGTTTCTTTGACCAAGTATCAAACGTACAAAATGCTAGCATAGTAGTTTGAAACATATTGCGGGGCTACAGACACCGGGTGGAAATGAAACGTCGGGGGGAAACTCCACGGACCCTTTACGATTCGTAATACCAGTAATACGCACAAACGGACGGACGGTGCGGCGCGCGTGGTCCCGGTCCGGGTTTGTGATCATTTACATGAGTTTGCGGTGTGGCGGCAGCGCCAGTCCGGCGCCATGTACATACATGAAGCCTGAGTAAAAGAAATCTTTGAAACCTAAATCTCCTATTTACATACACAAAGCTGTTGCCCGCGACTTTGTACGCTTAGTAAAATAATTCATTTTGCTCCTGGCTATTTCCGGCTGCTCTCGCTTCTATGCCGATTTTGCCCTGCTTCTATCCCAATCCTATCCCGAATTCATCTCGTTTCTATTTCGCTCTGTTTCAGCTCTTATCTCGTTTTAAGTAGACAGAATACTTACATTATAAACATTTATTTTCTTAACAAACTTTACCATCCGTTTAAACCTATCAGGGGATGGTATTCAAAACAATCGTAATAACACATGTGTCAATATATTGTTGGCTAAGTATAAGTAAGTATAGTACATATAGGCTAAAAGTCAATCGTCGTAGCTCCAGAAAAAATATTGTATGTCGCAGGGAAATGAGGATACCAGGGATTTCATGAAATCCCTAGGGATACGACGTCCAGTTTTGATAAAAAGGCTCTCGCCAGAACTCTCGCTTCGTCATCCTTTCGCTCCACTCGCGCATTCGACCATCACTCCACTCGGGAGGTCGCCGGCTCGCTACGCTCGCCACCTCTCCCCCTCGCTTCATTCTGGCCTTGCGCACTCGTTTTGCTCAAGAACTCCTCGCAAGCTTCTGGCTACGCGCTTTTTATATACACTCTAGGGGTAAAAGCTAGTCGGACCGCGGAGAAGTGGTTCTTCCCATACATGATTATACCATGATTTCGTGGTATCTCTAGGAATTTCGCGAAATCTCAGATATCCTCATTTCCCTGCGACACGTACGGTCAACTACAGTTGCTGAATATTTGTAAATCTTCGATTGACTACACCTTTAGAATTTCTTATTTTTCTGAATGTTGCATTTAAAAGTCAATTAAAGTCCTGTACGAATAAGGAAATTGTAAAAGATGCATTACGTTAGGATTCATTTCTTTTGCCAAGTCTATATACCGAGATTCGCTTTCCCCTTTTAAACAAAGGTTTTCCACACAAACGTTTGCCATCCCGTTTAGACCTTTTAAGATGTTTAAAAAGTCTTAAAACATGTGCGTACAGTATCTTCGATTAGTATATGTACCAAATTTCACCGTCGTAGGTTTAGAAAAAATGTTATATTCCACCTTGTTTAACGTTTTTAGAGGTTAATTAATAATGTGAGTTTCGTTTTAATTTATTACTTTTGTTTGGTCTGTATACGAAATTTCATTGCTACACCTTCATAAACAAAAATTCTCCATACAAACTTTACCAACCTGTATAACCCTGTTATGGGGTGATTTCAAAACATGGTGGAATACGTGTTTAGAATTTTATTGGCTGAATATTTATAACAAATTTCAACATCGTAGCATTTAAAAATATTTGATACTTTCCACCCTATTTAACCTTGTTAAAGGGTGAATTTCAAAAAATGGTGAATTCCGTTACAATTTATTTCTTTTGCTTAATCTGTGAACCAAATTTAATTGCCATAACTTCATGAACAAAGATTCTCCATATATTTTTTTTTTTACATCTGACTGAGTCAGCGTTTGACCACGATCTCACCTGATGGGAAGCGACGATGTGGTCGAAGATGTAGCACGCTTACCCAGTAAGTACTTGTTCACTCTTGATTTGAACACACCCAGATTGTATTTATGTGGAAACACAGACGACGGCAAGGCGTTCTACTCCTTCGACGTTCGCACCAAAAAGGATGATTCGAAACGTTTAGTACGGATAGGCGGAACGTCCACCATGTAGGGGTGACGTTGTGCCGATCGTCTGGTTGTCCGATGGTAAAAAGGTGATGGGGGGATCAGATTGTGCAGTTCTTGAGCACACAAAAAAGATATAAACTTAACCACCCCGTTTGAACCGGTTTAGGGATGATTCCAGCAAAATGGTGAAACAGGTGCTTAAAGCTTATCTGTCTGAGTATATGAACCGATTTTCATCGTCGTAGCTTCAAAAAACGTAACTTCATTCCACCCTTATTAAACCTGGTTAAGGGTTGATTTAAAAAAAATGTGAATCACGTTTTAATTACCTCTTTTTTCTTAGTTTGTGTACCAAGTTTCATCATGACCACAAACTTCATAAATAAAAAAGATTTTCTATACAAACTTTACCACCCCGCTTGTTGGGGGATGATTTAAAAACATGTTTAATACATAATATGTATAATTTCATTGGCTAAGCACATATACCACATTCCATCGCTGTAGCTTAAAAATAATAATCTTAACTTTCCACCCTGTTAAGGGATGATTTTCAAAAATTATAAATCACGTTTTAATTATCTTCTTTTACCAAGTTTTATCATAGCCACGAAACTTCATAAACAAAGATTTTCGACACAAATTTTACCTCCCCGCTTAAGCTTGTTAGGGGATGATTTTCAAAAAATGGTGAAATGCACATCTATAATTTCATTAACTTACCACGTACACCACATTTCATCGTTGTAGCTTAAAAATAATAATCTTTACTTTCCACCCTGTTTAACCCTTTTAAGGGATGATTTTCAAAAATGGTAAATCACATTTTAATAATGTTTTGTTAGGTATGTACCAAGTTTCATCGCTATAAACAAAGTTTTTTTATGTAAACTTTACCACCTCGTTTAAGCCAGTAAAGGGTTGATTTTTGAAAAATGCTTAAAACCTATTTTAAAACTTGATCAAAATTAATTTATTTACCCTGTTTCTTTACTGTAGCTACAGTGTCGCATTAATAAAAAATCCTACTCCATACAAACTTTGCAGCCCTATTTAATTACCTTAGGGGTTGATTTTTGAAAAGTTACTGAAATCATATTTTTATATTCTTATGTTAAGTCAATTTACTAAGTTTCATAACTTTACTAAATAAACCTACACCATGGAAATTTTGCGACCCCAATAAATGAACTTAGGGGTTGAATTTCGCAAAATGCCGAAAACAAGTTCTTAGTATTTACATGCTTAATGCTCACACAAAATTTGATAACTACTGGTCAAGAAACAATCACTGTAGCATATATTATAGTTTCCGCATTCCAATCTAAAAAACCACACTAAACCCCCCTTAAAGGTTGATTTTCAAAAAACTGTGATACACGTGTTCTTTTATTTCTTTTGCGTAATATACTACCAAAGTTTCGTGACCGTGCGACAAAAGAAAATTTTTTCCCCATACATCTTATATGACCCCATTTGACCCACTTAAAGGTAAAATTTCGAAAAATCCGTTCTTAAATGACGCCTCCACTACTTGTAGAATACATAGTCCAAATATTAGGATTCTATGTTAAGCGGTTTTGGCTGTGCGATGATTGTAGAAAAAAACCCTGCTCTTTTATTATATAGATAAAAATGGAAAAGAAAAAATTCACATTGAAGATATTTTTCAAAAATATCCGACTGGGATCGACTATTTAAAGGGTACTGAACACAAATCTACGGTTTTTAGAATTTTTGTCTGTTTGTTTGTATGTTTATCTATAGACTCGGAAACTGCGGAACGGATTTTAATGTGGTTTTTTTGGTTTGTTAGCATTAGCCCTAACTTAGATTATAGGGTATGTAACATTAAAATTGGTTGGGTGACTACGAAGATATAGCTTGACCTCTTAGTAGTACGCGCTCCGATATACTGGAGAGGTCTTGCTAAAATGGTTTAGGAAAAAATACGACTATGGGCTTCTATCGTCTACGCGGACGAAGTCGCGGGAAAAAGCTAGTTGTTTGATTATATGCCTACGCAGGTATTTGTTTGACTGTTTACGTCGCTCACGCTTTGTGTGTCATAAGAAGTTTTGGACACAGCGTCATGCGTCACGAAAACGTAATTTATCGAAAAAAAATACCTACGGAAATAAATCAGGCGATATTTATTTTACTCCCGATTCTCAGCTTTGCAGGTTTTGCGGATTTTCATAAACACTTTGTATAGGTACCTATTATCCACACAATACTCAAGCTAAATCAACTCTCAATGCTCACTTAACCGAACAGGCTTCATTAAGTCAGCTTGGAATACCTCCGGACTCACAGCTGTTTGGGATCCACTTCAGTCGGCCAATAGTCTTAGAGGAAACGTCGATATCTGGTGAGCGAACTATTAGGTATTGGAACGGAGGGTTGATCTCAATTTAGTAATTGTATTCTGATAGAGGAGTTGTGAGAGCGAGTGGCTTGGGATAGTGTGACTTCCGATCAGACGCGCTGAAGTTTGAATCTCAGCATGGCTCAGCACCGATCACTTATGTAAACACGACTGTGTTCCGGTTTGAAGGGCCCTGCGTCAAGCTTTCAATGGATATTACTGGGCCTTATGAAACATTGTAGCCATTGTTTCGAGTGGCGAGTGCAGTGTTCAGTTCAGTGCAGTGTGACAAAGTTCTGGGTAGTGCTGCGGCTGTTGCGGGCAGGTGTGTTACTTACCATAAGGTAAACGACTTGATTGTCTCGCTACGTAGTTATATTTAAAAACATCATCATCATCATTAGCACATCACGTTCCCCCTGCTGGGACACGGGCCTTCTCTCATAGAGAGAGTATGGGCCATAATCCACCACGCCAGTGCGGGTTGGATGTCACATGTCCTTGAATTTTTGTGATTAATTCTTGGACATGCCCGTTACCTTACGATGTTTTCCTTCACCGTTTTTAGAGCGAGTGCTAAAACCGCACATTACTTAAGAAGCGCGAGAGATAGAGCTAGTGTGGCTCAGTGGGAGCATGTGCAACTTTCAATCCGGCGCACCCGAGTTCGAATCCCGCTGGCCCCGTACCACTGACGTTCTTTAAAACATATGAGAGTTTATTATAATCTTCATTACACTACTTTTATAAATGCCATAGTTCGCGTGTTTTTTCTTCAAGGCTAAACAAATTTTGATGAAATTTAGTGTAGTGTCCTGGGACAACACATAACATTTTCATCCGCGGGTAAAACCGCGGGATGCATCTAGTATAACCTCTTAACTAAGTTTGAAGCTTCAGGGCTGCCATATTTAAAAACTTATTTGACCCTAAACAACGACCCAAGTAACTAAAACCCCCAAGACATCTATTCCGAAGCATGAACATCCGAACACGTGAGGATCAGCGGCTAATTCATATTTATAGTCCAGTGAGGATGCCGCGAGCACATGGATTCAAACTTATGAAATATGCGCAACTACGTGTTAAATATTGTTCCGTAGCCTTTAGGGACAGATGGGCGCTGTCCCTGATAAAATGAACTTCATAAACACTTTAACTTTACTTGTGGTAAGTTTCTCATACGCGAGAGGCCGTCTGGGTAGGTACCACCGCTTTGCCAGTTATTTAGCCGCTAAGCAGTAGTGCGGAAGCATTACTGTGTTCCGGTTTGAAAGGCATTGTAGCCAGCGAAATTACTGCGCATTATGAGACTTAACAGCTAATTATCTCAGAGTGACGAGCGCAGTGCAGCGCCGCGCAGGATTTTGCAAAATAAAGTTCTGGGTGGTGCTGTGATTGTTATAGGATGGCGTATTGCTTATCATCAGGCAAACGATCAATTTGTCTCGTCTCCAGTTCCATAAAAAACAGAATTTCATAGAGATACCTGAACCTTTCACCTTGTATAGTCAACCTCATTAATGAGAATACATTTTTGTCGCAATCATAATACAATTTGAGAGAAGCAAAATGTCAAACTGGTTATTTTGACATGGTGCAAAATTTACACATTAGGTATTGATGCCGATTGTACCTACCCAAAACATAAAGTTAGGGGTAATATCGCTGAAGTTATCGGAGATATCGAGTCCCTGAAGAAGCGGTTCTTTATCGATGACCTTATTAAGTTGACCCTAAGGTCCTTCAGTATTTTTGGGCTGCCTTTTTTCGTGAGGAATGAGGATAGACATTCTTCATTATGTACATTAGAACGAATAAGTTTTTATAGAATTTATAGAAAAATCATTGTTTCAAAAATCTAAAAATGTAATTTTTGCATTTGGAAATCTCTATATCGATTTCTAAAAGCACATTGTTATATCTCTATCGGTTAGGGTAGTTGCCATAGGGATCCCTGTTCAAAAACTCACCCTTTATATTTTACTTGACGATTGTATGGGTAGGCGTCGCGCACATAAGGTCCCAATGCAACTTTGTAGTTAATCTTCCATCTCTACAATTATTTTGTAGTGATAGAACTGTTTTATCTATACTACTACCATGCCTAAACGTACTAATATTATAAACGCGAAAGTTCGTAAGAAAGTATGGATGTATGTTTGTTACTCTTTCACTCAAAAACTACTGAATGGATTTTGATGAAAATTTACAATAATATTGCTGATGCATCAGAATAACACATAAGCTACTTTATATCCCGAGAAATCGCGGGTGAAACTGCAAGGCGCAGCTAGTTACTAATAAAAATACATTTTACCTGCAGCCTGAATGCACAAATTGCACAAGCCAAGCGAATATTGCCAGGTCATAAATAAAAAAGGCTTAGAAAAACAGGGTGTCAGGCTCAGAGCAATTAGAAAAATGCCTGAAGTTTTACGTTAGCCGGATTTTTAATCAGCTGAAAGGAACGCCAGCAGTATGATTGCTTCAAACAAGCACAAAATAACTCTTGCGCGCCAAATTACAAAAGCGCAATCTGGCCAATGACAGCTAATTGTGAACCATTCAGGATATACGCCAGCGGACGCGGCCAGCGTTGATTGGCTATAAATTTGAACAGAGTGCGTTGATTGGTGGGATACATTCTTTTGGAGCTTTAACGGTTGCCGTGCGGTTTTTGATTGTACAGTCGAAAGGGATGTTTATTTGTTCGTTTTGGCTTTCAATGTATATTTTCGCATTTGATTGATCTATTGATCTTCTTTTCTCTATCTCTTTCTTCTTTAAGCACCACGTAGAAGTATTCCTCTAACAACACCAAACAAAATATGTAGTTACTTATATCGTATCTACTATAGGTAGACTCAAGACTAAAATAGATCTACTACTACCACCTTTGCTACCAAACGCTAACCTAGTCGATGTTGCTTCGTCCTTCAATGTAAATCTGGATTATTAGAATCGTTTGACCTACATTTTTTAAATGAGTTATTTAAAAGTTGTTTTAAGAGATTCCGAAATCCCAAAATATCCCTTCCGAAAAGTTTATAAAGACTCTCTCATTAACATACTAAACGAGGGCTTTCCCATTGTTTTATTTTCAAATTAGGGGTTGTTTGAATGCCGGCCACGTTTGCACGAACGTAATGATGTTTCAAGGTCTCGTACAGTTTTGATTTTGGAATACAATAATTATACCAAAACAATCAATGATATTGCGGGTAGAGTTTTTGCTACAGGATAAAAGACATATAATTAAAACTAATTCGCTGTTTTATATGAACCATCTTTGGAAGTAGGTAACTATTTAATGTGGTTATCCACGACGCCAGGGCTTTTAGTGTTGCCAGGTGTAAGAAAATCTTACCAAAATGTTATATTTCATAGTATCATATTAATATTAAGATATTTCCTTAAATATTAATAAATAGGCAATATGAATACAAGTATACATTGTATCAATATCGATGAAATTTATATGGGACCACTTTGTAGCTATTGAATCCAACGCAAAAAGAATTTTTCAAATGGGTTCATAAATGACGGAGTTCTGAGGTAACAAGTATAAAAAAACATACAATCACACAGAGAACCTCCTTTTTTTAAGTCGGTTAAAAATAGGTGGATGCGCTATAAATCAAAACAGTTCGAAGAACTCTGCCAATTTGGCAATATCAAAGGTCAATGACCGAATAAATAATAAATAAATAGGACAACAAGTTCTTTTTGGAACAAAAACAGTCTGACAATATCACATATAATTTACCAAAATAATTTGTTTCAAGGAAGCGGTGCCAAATGAATAACAGAATCTAGGGCAATATTTCGCTTTGTAAATTGTAATGGATAGACAATTTTGGGTAAATAATTTGCTGTGTGGAGAAATCTTATTAAGATCTGTCAGGAAAGTACCTCCTCAAAATGTTGTAAGATAAAATTGTATAGAAAAATTACTTACCGATTAAAGAGAATCAGCCAAGTGTAAGACCCGCTTGCGCTAACGTATAATTAAGGTTACATAATAAAATTAAAAAAAAAACATTTTTATTGATAAAGATTTTTTTCAGGACAAGCTTTTAACAAATTCATGACTGGAACCGCGAGCAGATTAAAATGAGCCCAAACACTAGTAGTTTACAATTGTCCATCGAAGAGTTCCATTGCCCACCTTCCGTCTCCATCACTAGATCAGCTGGCTGTCACCATAATATTGCACTACATTGATTCAACAAAAAAATATGGCGGTACGAAGTTCACCGGGTCAGCTAGTTATAAATATTTTGAAGTGCTCGACAAATAGATATCTACTAAAGTTTTAGGTTCCATGTTCATGCAGGCGACGGTACAGGTATAAGTTAAGTGTAGGTACATTCCACCGGTTTCGTGTAACAAGAAAAGAGCAAACCGCTAGTTACTATGCAAATTATGTTCAAACCGAAAACGTCCAGGGTTGCCACCACAAAGTATATTACACTACTCTATACATTTATTTTTTTATGTATCTGAATAACGAGACGAGCTGGTCGTTTGCCTGATGGTAAGCAATACGCCAGCCCATAGCAATAACAGCACCACACAGACCTTTGTTTTGTAAAAACCGGCGCGGCGCTGTACTCGTCGCTCGTCACCCTGAGTCAATTAGCTGATTATTAATTACATTATACAAACTTTTGCACAGTGTAGTAAAGAATTTAATCATTTAGGTACCTAGGTCAAAGTGGGAACGGCAAGCAGAAATTTAGAGACAATAAGAAAAGTGTTAGTGGACACATTCTGAGTATTAGTTTATCTATCAGTTTAAATTAAATGTAATTACTTATTAGCCTAATCAATTGGCAAGATTGTAATAAAAATGGGGATCATAATGTCTATGAAAACATAATAAGGAAAAAATAAAAAGAATTGGGTTGGTACTATATTTTACTGTTTTATGTACCTACCTGTACCTACCTAGCCTACTACCTAGCTTTGTTTTTTTTCATTAGGTTCATCAACAAAGTTGCGGTTGTGTCTAAAATTTACAATTACAAAAAAAAAAACAGACTCAAATGTATCTTCGAAGACAAAGGTCAAATATCGATGAAATTGATATGGGACCACTTCGTAGCTATACTGAACCCAACGCAATAAGAATTTTCCAAATCAGTTCATAAATCACCGAGTTCTGAGGTAACAAACATAAAAAAATAAAAAATACAATCGAATAGAGAATCTTCTCCTTTCTTTAAATCGGTGAAAACATAGCAGGTAGCACCCCTACCGCCTGCCGTTAGGCACATATTGTTTATGGTTCGTGCAAAATGGCCGCCGCACACAAGCGGGAAGTTGTATAATGGCTGCGTGAACCTTTCTTATGAAGCGTCTAGCTGATTAATATAGTGCCTAGTAAAGCCTGGATTTTGGCGTGCCGCTTATCTTTGGTATATATTGGCTTATATTTGGGTAATTTTGCGGACGGCCAGTAATTCTGCCACATTGTAAATACCTAAGTGCTTAGTTGGATGTAAATATTTGTATAGGTGCGCTTATCTATAAGTAGTTAGGCTTCCCTATATGACCGTTTATTAAGTTGGTGGTCCATCACCATTATCATCATAAGTTATCAACACAAGATCGTGAGTCACCAAGGGTCTGCGCTGAAAATCAGCGTTGTGGATTCTTCACAACATTATGCTGAGCACAGCAGGGCGATCATGTATCTTTTATTTCAATCGATTTCAATTAGAATCCAGTTTCTATGATGGTTTTGCGATCACGTAACCCGTTTGTTGCAATCAAACGTCAACGAAAGCTCAATTGAAATAAAAATACGTTTTGACAAACAAAGTTTATATCGATATATAAACTTTTTTTGTAGACAAGAACCGTATTACACAGTAAAATTGCATAGATTGGGCTTATACATAACGATTCATAGCACAATCTCGATTTGTAAATTTGTCGGGTAATCGATAGGAGCACATTGAAATCGAGACATAAAAAGTTACATGATCGCATTTTATCGATTGAATTAAATTTCTGTTGCACGTTAGTCCGCGTGATCGTGATCGCCATGCTGACCTTTTTTTGACTGCACTGTACACGGCAGCGGTCTCCATACACATACTGTAACTGTTTGTTTAGTTTGTTTTATTCTGTCCTCCTTCACTTGTGTGTGCGTTGTTTGTTGTGTGCAGTTTTGTCAAAATAAATTATTTCTTTCTTTCTTTATAAGGTAAATATTTATATGGGCAATAACATATGTACCTACCTCACTCAACTCGCTGCGACTCTTGAGTGGTCGCCGCGATCTCGCAGCGTAAACTCGCCCTGATGAAGAGCATGCTCGAAACCTAGGTCGACTAATTCAACAAACTACGTGAGTCCTAGCTGTTTCATTAAATATTTATAATATCAAACTCACGGAAACAATACAAAGTTAGTCAAAATAAAAATTCAATATGTCAAAACCACAAGTTCAAATAAAATAAAATAAAATCAATTAGTCATCAATCAAATATGTAATAAACAATAATCAATAGTCAAATAAAATAGAATTTGGAAGGAAAATTATTCATAAAAGTATATGACCACCACAAAAATCCATTACAGAAAACAATTTTCTCGAATAACACACCTCTACAATTCAAACAAACCCACGTGTAATAATGTAAATCCATTCGCAATAAATATTAGATTCCACCCCATAATGAAACGTTCCGCTCGCCCCGCTGCCGCCCCGCACCCGCCCCGCACCGCCCCGCGCCGCCCCGCCGCGTGGCGAGGGAAATCTTACAACTGCTGGGGGTTGAATGGTGTAATACTTTGAGGATATACCGAAGGATATGGCAAGAAGACACGTATGGTCAAGGCTTATGGCCACATTGACCATACGTACTTTGATTTTATAAAACTTATGACCAAGTGTACTTCCGTTTATCTTATGAAACTTGATCACTTTGAGGGTTTTTTTGTTAATAAGATTGTTTTTACTAGTTGCCTCCCGCAGTTGCACTCGCGTTTTTCCGGGTAAAAAATAATAAGTTATCTCCATTCCAAATTTCACTCTCTTGAGCCGTTTCAGCGTAAAAATAGTAACAAACATACACTCTAACACACTCACTCAGAACCCTTCGCATTTTTTTTACCACGTTTTTATTAAGTCACTTTCATGTTTGTCTTTTTGTCTGTCTGTCAGTCGTTCCGGTTGGAATCTTACAATTCCAATTTCAAGCACAGGGTAGTTTGACCCTGTGTAGTCCGGTAGCGGACAACTCTTTGTGAGTATTGTGGCATCCTATCAAATCCAACATACCTACATCAAATCCCAAACAATTACCTACCTACATCAAGTTTATAAATAGAATAGAATCATTTATTGACCATAATAACAAAGTTATTCTAGGCAAGTCTCAATTACAATATTTTCTTATGTAATTAATATACATATATGGAAAAAAAATGAATTACCTACATAATTATTAATTTGAATAGAATTATTAGCATTAAAATATTGAAATGTACATTATAATAATTAGTCAGATCACTTTAAAATATAGATATAGTCAAGATTTACCTAACCAAATATTAATTAAACAACATCATACAAAAATGAGGATTTGCCAAGACGTCTGTCCATAAACTCATTAAGACCGTAAAATGGAATAAAACAATGATAATAAATTATTGCTATTCATTAATTTCATTAGCATGCGAAATACTAACATCCATGGTAGCTTCACACACGATCAACCTGTCCCGTCATCGTGCCATCTCCTTCGTAAAATCCTCAAAGGGTAAACTGTGACTGTCAGGGGTGAACGAACGAGGATGTAACGCATCGATCAACTGAAATAAGTGGGTAAAGTTTCTAACTTCAGTTATAAAATGGTACCTTTTGCCGTGGAGTTGGCTGGTTTCTTACCGCTCTCTTTCTTGGTCTCAAAAATTGTAGGTAGGTATTTAGTAATATGTATACTAAAATATGTTAGTAGGTATACTGATTGCAATAATGAAGCAGTTTAAAAAAAAAGTAAAGCAAAACAAAAATCTTGTTGCTATAAAAAAAGAAAACAGTCCGTAGGTTGTCTGAAAGATATCGCTTATTAGCGGTAAGACCGCCCATTGTACTAATCAAATTTTTAAGTTCTATTTTTATTGATTTTTATTATGTTATTGGTGTACAATAAAGCGTTATCAATCAATCAATCAATCAACCGTTTTATTTTAGGAAATGCACAGTACATAATTATATCCCATGTGGACATCAGTACTGCGACAGAATAATCAATAATATCTAGTGCAGGACTTATCCCACGTACTTTAAATTATTCTGTGTCCCAACTTAGAGAATGCCGCAACAATTACTTATCGTATCAGTCCCTTTCACAACAGGCTTAGAAAAAAATTGGCTACTAATATAATCCATTCCCTTACTTTTTGAACCCTTTCTAAGTCTTTTTATAACTAAATCACTTAAAGTACAAACAAAAAAAGGAACAAAATTTAATTCAAAATTAAAAAGTGCTAATTCTAATTGAATATTCAGCTAACAAAATTCTTTTGTTTGGTCTAGTTTCGTAGTATGGGTAGAGCTTTACGTAGAGCTCGTAGCATGCACTGGATTAGCATTTTTATTAAAGTTTGTTTTTACCTGTGAATATGGTTAAGAAACGTAGGCTGCTTTTTATCGCTTTAGACAAGAGCTAATTGTTTCAGGGTGACGAGCGCAACGAAGTGCCGCGCAGGGTTTTGCAAAATAAAGTTCTAGGTGGTGCTGCAACTGCTATGAGCAGGCGTATTATTAACATTATTATTATTATTCGAATTATTCATTTACATACTTAAATCTAAGATTCTTACAAAATATTTCAATAAAAAAATTATACAAAATTATTATAAAAAACCTAAACCTAGAGTGCCGTCGGTAGCGTTGCAAGGCCTAAATTACCGGTAGTTAGGGCTGCAGAGTGAGAAACCTCCTGACTATACGTGCCGTGTCAAGAAGCACTGCCGCATGCATCTGACCCTTGATCCAACCGTCTAGCGCGAACCTCTTATGGTCGAGGCTCTTCGCTATTAGGCCGTCCGCCGAAACAACTATCGGCACAGTGATCGTTGAATCAACACCCCACATGGCGGTTACCTCGTGGGCTAAGTCAAGGACTTGCTGAGCTTGTTCTTATTATTATTGTTAATACACTAGCTAGCAGCTTAACGCTGATGCGTGTATGTCACTTGAGCAATATGAAATGTATCAAGTCTATTTTTAAATGTATTGCTTACCATCAGGCGAAAGACCTGCTCGTCTAAATCGAATACCGATCCCGATCGCTTTCAATTTGTCAAAAAACCTATAAAAGGTATTGATAAAACATGTCTAAGATCGCTAGAAAACCTGCTTTCAAACAAAGAAAACCGCATCCAAATCGGTTTAAGAGCTACGGTGCCACAGATAGACACACAGACAGACACAAATATTGGTCAAACCATCCATACCATTGTTGAACCATTGGGGAGACGGGTCTGATCAGCCGCTTAACTCAAACAAAATTTGGTTTCAAAATTAAGTTTAAAAAACATATACTAGGCGTTCAAAAAATACTAAGTAATTAACAATGTTTTAATTTTCAAATAATCGTTTATATGGTAAGTTGATATATAAGTTAGTATAGTAATAATATATTTTTAGTATCAATATATAAGAATAATCAATGTATAATAAATATATATAATATATTGAAATTATAAAATTTATAATATTTTCAATCTTATGGAATCAGGCGCAGCGTGGCAAATTTCATCTCAAATTTGACTCGTAATGAAAATACCGAGTGTAATTCTGCTGAATAAATTGATCATACTAATATTATTATACCTAATTTACGTAATGTATGTGTTTGCTTACGGGTTTCGTTTTCTATTTTCTTATTTTTTACTGTGTACTATTTATTTATTGTGTGGTACTGTAACAATTTATAACAACTTCACTTGCATAAAAATTTTATTTATTTTTATTTTATTTTGATATTTTCCAATATTTATTTAATTTCTTTATTTATTGTATTGCGGATAGGCATTGTATATATATACTATTTATACTATTAAGAACATAATATATATTTCTATTTAGCTTCACTTATATATTTAATGTTTATAGCGTTATATCATACAACAAGTTCGTGCGTCACCAAGGGCCCGTGCTGAAAACCAGCGTTGTGGATTCTTCACAACATTATGCTGAGCACAGACCTTTTTTGGCTGCACTGGACACGGCAGCGATCCTCCATACACATGCTGTAATTGTTTGTCTTGGTCTTATAAATTTGTCTTATTTTGTTATCCTACACT
This sequence comes from Petrophora chlorosata, assembly GCA_951640565.1. Classification (NCBI taxonomy): domain Eukaryota; kingdom Metazoa; phylum Arthropoda; class Insecta; order Lepidoptera; family Geometridae; genus Petrophora; species Petrophora chlorosata. Next base: position 9,329,960 of record OX621212.1, read on the forward strand.
TGTGTATGTACTATTGTTTGTTGTGTGCAGTCTTGTCAAAAATAAATTATTTCTTTCTTTCTTTCTTTCTTTCTTAACTGCCGTCTCTCTCTAGATCTATGTGCTCCATCTTTGGCTACATCATCGCTTCACATCAGGCAAGATAGTGGCCAAACATAGATCTATTAAGCGTAAAAATAGTAAAAACTTATAACCTTTTGCGTCGGGGTTTAGAATGTACGTTTTGAAATTCTGATACGCATTTATGGGTGTACTTTTATAGGCGTATTTAGGAACAGATTTCCAGATTGGAGCTTTTCCATTTCTCGTTCCATGTTCCATGTGCGCCAACTGCGCCGGCAGGATATTAACTGTCAGTTCGCGCGCGTCATATCCGGCGATGTGACTACTTCCGCTTCCGCGTTGGAGCGGAAACGGATGGAGCCTATGATTTATGGTAGCATAGCATCAGCTATTGTAGACGCCTTGTGGGGAAATACTTTGGCTTCTAACCTATCATCGGCCCTTAAGTTCCCACTGCTGGAACACGGGCCTTCTCTCATAGAGAGAGTATGGACCATAATCCACCACGCTGGTCCAGTGCGGGTTGGTGGATGTCACATGCTTTTGAATTTTTGTGTTTAATTCTTGGACATGCCGGTTTCCTCACGTTTCCCTTCACGAGCGAGTGTTAAATCCGCACGTAACTTAAAAAAGTCAGTGGTGCGGGGCCAGCGACTTTCGAGCTCCCGGTTAAGTTATGCTACTTGACCATTTCTACGAATCAAGTGTAGCAGGTTTTTCCCTGTCGAATGATAAATTTTCTTTTCATGTTTTTAGGGGTCTGTACCTCAAATGGAAAAAAGAGCCCTTATTGGATCACTTCGTTGTCCGTCTGTCTGTGTGTCTGTCATGACCCTTTTTCTCAGGAACGCGTAGAGGTATTATGTTGAAATTAATATCGAATACTCAAGTCTACAGACCCTTCACTATGAAACCATTCCCAGGAAAAAAAACGGTTCATCCATTTGGCTACGATGCAACACACACACAATGACACCTCTCTGTTTGCATCAAGGGCTAAAAGTTGTGTGTAGCACTCCAATTCTTATGGGCAAGCATGACGTTTACCATCAGGCGAACGACTTGGTCGTTCCATTGCTCAGTTCCATAACAAAACTTTGTCATTCTATACTTGTGTTATTTCTTTTCAATTTGTTACTACAACGGGCCCTTTGAACCCTTGCGAGAGGATTAAAAACATCCGAACCTTTCCTTCACAAAATGCGACCCATACCCGATCGGAAATGGTCGAAATCGACATGTTTTTCAATGGAATTGATACCCAGCCTAATGGAAGGTGCGTTTGTTTAGGATTGTGGATTTAGGGCCTAGCATGGTGCAAGAGTTATCATACTAATATTATAAAGAGGAAAGATTTGTATTTTTGTATGTTTGTAACGAATAAACTCAAAAAAAAGACGTGTGGCACTCGGAGACTGCCGCGGTAAAGCTATTGCATAGCATTCGGAGTGGGGGGGTGTTAGGTTATTTTCGTTACGGAATTTCTGGATTCGGTCTCCACGCTCAAGGCCCGCGATAGAAGCTATGCAATAGCTTAAAACTACTGGACCGGTTTCAAAAATTCTTTTACTAATGTAAAGCTGCACTATTCGTAAGTAACATATTTCAGCTATATTTATTATGTCGACGCCAACGAAATCGCGAGCGGTTGCTAGTACATAATCCTTACTATACATTCACGCAAAAACTACCGAACCGATTTTGATGAAATTTAACATGTAGGTACTGGTGGTAGGTTTCTCGTATGCGAGAGGCCGTCTGGGTGGGTACCACCGCTTAGCCAGTTATTCGGTCTCCAAGCAGTAGTGCGCAAGCATTACTGTGTTCCAGTTTGAAGGGCATTGTAGCCCGCGAAATTACTGGGCATTATGAGACTCAACAGCTAATTGTCTCAGGGTGACGAGCGCAATGCAGTGCCGCGCAGGATTTTGCAAAACAGAGTACTGGGTGGTGCTGTTATTGTTATGGGCTGGCGTATTGCGTACCATCAAGCAAACGACCAGCTCGTTTCGTCATTCAGTTACTTAAAAAAAAAAACTTTAGGAATAGAACATACTATAGGTAATCTGCCGTCAATATTGTTCTACATTCGACCTACTACTATTACCTTTTCTGTTATTTTACCGAAGCAACACACACATGCATCTACCCCTACTCTCCACATGCACGTGGGCCTCTTCTGGTACCCCAGACTCTTAAGAGACTGGTGTTATCAGATGTGACCACACCACATGCACACCCACTCATCCACATACATCTGCCTCTTCCGACACACTCACATACCAAGACTATTAACATTCACTCCTCTACACACATATACTCATTTTCACGCACTCCCGTAACTTAAATTAATTTCTTATTATCGACACATTATATATTATACATATATTACATTATACATATATTTCATTATATATTTATTATTATCGTAGGTATATCGTTGTAATGCGCTCGATTCGCCTCGTCACCTCAGACAGGGCAACAGCTGAAAATCAGTGTTTGCTCCTTGAGCAATGTTATTCGCTGAGCTATGACCCATTTGTCATAACTGCAACACACACGTACTTGTAGTTTAAGTATCTTACAATTTGCTGTTTAATGTACATGTGTGTTGTGTTGACAAATAAACGTTTTATCTATCTATCTATATAGGCTACTTTTTATCTCGCAAAACCGCGGGTGGAACCGCGGGGCGCAGATAGTAATATAATATTATCTTAATCAAAAATAATGAGTGAGCGAGTGTGGCTCAGTGGGAGAACGTGCGACTTTCGATCCGACGCACCCGAGTTCGAATCCCGCTGGCCCCGCACGACTGACTTTCTTAAGTTATGTGCGGATTTAACACTAGCTCTAAAAACGGTGAAGGTAAACATCGTGAGGAAACCGGCATTTTTCACAAAAAAAATCAAGGACATGTGACGTCCACCAACTGGGCCAGCGTGGTGGATTATGGCCCATTCTCTCTCTGTGAGAAAAGGCCCGTGTCCCAGCAGTGGGAACGTGATGGGCTGATGATGATGATGATGAATCAAAAATATAGTGTCAGGCAAATACAGAACTCTAGTATCTTTTCTCACTTCGTCACTAATAGAAGGAATATGAATACGTCCAACGATCACACATTGGTACCTACATAGATTCTGGTGCTAACTAGGATTCCCTGGAACCAGGAACTACGAGGACCCAGTACACCCGGACACGAAACAAATGCTTGCTCTTTATAGCATACGGTTGTCTGGAAGAGATCGCTGTTTAGCGATAAGACCGCCTATTGTACTTATCATAAGAAAGTATGTTCAAAATGTAATTCCTTCTTAAGTGCAATAAAGTGTTTTCTATTTTATTCTCTTTTTGTTTGTGCACAAGCATTTATTCCCTTTACATTGGTATACGTCACAGTCAATTCTTCAACAGCAAATGTAAGTTTGTAATGGCAATAAAATATGTATTTATGTCATATAATTACTAATTAACGATTTTTGGATTTATTCCTTTACTAGCGGCCCGCCCCGGCTTCGCACGGGTATTTAGCAAAAATTTTAATGCACACACATCTCCCCTCCCGTACGGCCCGTACCCCGGTGACGCCTACATTGCATAAGGTGCTGCCTAGCTAGCCGAGCAGGGTGAGCGGCTACCACGCAACTTTTTCTAATACTTACATTTTTAAACTCGTGATATCTTTCGAATGGAAAGTTCGTATTGAAAAATTCAAAAAGTTATATAAAGGTATTGAAGCAGTTTTGAATATGAAGTTATTTATTTTGATAAGGATTAATACCAAGGTACAAATAAAGAGCCTTTTCTAGCGGCCGCATTTCACTTAAATTTTTAAAATAAAAGAACATTTATTGTGGCATAACTATAATAGTTAGACATATGTTGTCGCGACACTTTTTGTAAATAATGATGTGTTCTGCAAAGTCGTAGATAGATAGATAGATATATAAACACTTTCTTGTTAAAAAACCTTAAATATATATGAAAAACAAGTAAATTTCACAGTAATCAGCATAACAATAGGCGGTCTTATCGCTCAAAGCGATCTCTTCCGTCGTAGTACATTATTTTATTCTATCATCAATAGTTTTCGCAGCGCACGCGATGTAAAGAATATTTTAGGTATTTTTTTACACCTTGGGTTACATTATTGGAGTTTTAGTAAGGATCCCTAATTTTTTTGATAATATTATATAGCCTATGTCACCCGGGGATAGTGTAGCTTCCCAACAGCGAAAGAATGTTTTAATTCGGTTCAGTAGTTTCGGAGCCTATTCAATGCAAACAAACAATTAAATCTTTCCTCTTTATAATATTAGTTTAGATTTGTGCGATGAGACCTTGCTCTTAACAAATTCCATGATTCTAGGTCAACGGGAATTACCTTAAATAAGCTCTGATACCTTTGCGAGTGTTAAAATATGCGGCATAAACGGCCGTATCCTTTGATTGCGTTGACTTAGAAGCTAAATTATTTTTACAAGTCCAAGAGATTTCAGACCTGAGTATTTAATATTAATTTCAACATGACCCACGAGTTCCTGAGAAAGTGGGTCTTGACAGACAGACAGACGGACAACGAAGTGATCCTCTAAGGCTTTCTTTTTCGTTTTGTGGCACGGAATCCTAAAAACTCTAATATATTTAGGGCTAAGGCCCCGCTTGCTCCAATGTAGTATTCATATTCAGGTCTGTATCAGCGTTTCATTCGATAGATATGTTTTACCTGAACCCTTTTCTTTTTATGTCACAATCACGTTTGATTTTAGTAATAGGTAGGTATGCTTTTGTAAAACCCAAATTAACGTTGCAGAACCTACATCTGAAGCTGCAATATTGCTATTCGAGATGTTTAAACATCAATGAACTTCTGTAACTTGTAAGTTGTGTTTAATTTTGTTTAGGTTATGATGGGGCTGACTTGCCAATGTGGAAAAAAGTCCCAAAAAAATATTAGATTAAAAAAAAATAAAAAAATAAAATAACGTTTGGCTTTAAAAAAGCTTTGAGCCTGAATTCGCCAAATTGCTTGATTGTACCGCTATTTAAATGTATAACTGGAAAACTGCATCGAAGCCGATCTTAGGCCCAAGCATGGATCTAGTCCATGGTCCAAATTCAGCGGTTTATTAGAGTTATCTGTGCAGTTTTTAGTCACTTATAAGGTAAAGTAGTTCAGTGTCAACTTGCAATATTTGACCCGAACAAATAAACATTGCAAGTAAATAAAAGCTTGTAATAAGTAAAACCAAAGTTTCTTCAATCATTTATATTTATTAGTATTATTGTGATGGCGAGGGCATTAACATTAATCGATACAGTGCAATGCAGCACAATTATGCCTCGGTACTTAATATCTAAGAGATGGAATTGATTAACATACATTTAAAGGGTAAGTTGGACGTCGTTCTATGACGATGCCCTTTGGCTAGGATTCTAAAGCAAAAGCGTAGGTTTATATAATCGACAGCGTTAGCTATAGGAAGTATTTTTTTATAGAACTGATGATGATCAGACTTGTCGTTTGCCTGATGGTGAGCGCCACCCCTTTCCATAACAATTGCAGTGCCACCCAGAACTTTAATACCATAAAAAGCATTGCTTAGGACTGCATTGCGCTCATCACCCCGAGACATCAGATATTAAGTCTCACGATGTCCAGTAATTTCGCTGGCTACAATGCCCTTCAAACCGGAACAATGTTTGCGCACTACTGTATGGCGGCAGAATAACTGGCAAAGCTGTGGTACCTACCCAGACGGCCTCCCGCATACGAGAGACCACCAGTGAATCATAGAAGTAAAACCTAGCTGATTTCTGAGTCAGAATCTTTATTTTTATATATTCCTTTAAACCAAATGGATGGAAATAGTAATACTTTTTTCTTATCGATATTAGATTGATAATTAAAAAACATTGTAACTAATGACAGATCGGTGTTCGAGACGATTCTCCTTCAGGTCGTTCACCTGTTGGTAACAACACGCCTGCCAACAGTTGCAGTACCACCCAAAACGTTGTCTTGCAAAAGCTGTACGGCACTGCACTCGTCACAATCATAATCTCTCATAATGCCCAGTAATTTCCCTTGTAGATAATATTCTAAAATATGACATAGGAAAATATTAGGTACGTAGGATACCTAGATGTAGAGCGATCGATAACATAAACCGCCGCTAAGCGCCCCCAAACCGAGCTATAAGGCTGCCGTCCACGTCAGACAATCGGTCACCCATTTGTCGGTGAAAATTAAACATACAGAGTTTCTCGGAGTTCTTCACACGTCCTACAAAAGGCTGGTCATTAATAATAAGATTTTAATGAAAAAACATTTTTTATAAACAAGCTTTAACAAATTCGGAATCGCAACCGCGAGCAGAGAGAGAACACTAGTAGTTTACGATTATCCGTCAAGGAGTTCCATTGGCCACCTTTCGTCTCCATCATCAGATCAGCTGGCTGTCACCATATTATTGCATTTTCATCGGACTTTGACAAGTATGCAAAATTTAAACTCCGTAGGATAAGGGGAAGTGGTTCTGATTCAACTTGCAAGATTCGACCTAAACATTACAAGTATAAAAGTGTGTAATAAAACTTGTAATGTCAATGGTGACAAATGTCGGTGAAAAAATCGGACCTAAGAAAAGTCTGACGTCGGCGGAGGCACTTAGTTATCTAAATCTTATAGGTAGGCGTAGAAAAAGTAGCACAGAATAGGCAAGTAAACGTCTTCGAATCAAACAGGCCGAACAAGAACGGCCTGTCTATAATGAAGTCTCTTCCCAAGATTGGGTCCAAGCCTGTCTCAGTCTGGGTCCAGCCCTTCAGGTTTCCTGGCACGATGTTGCTGACCTCTTGGATGGGTGCCCTGACCCCTGTGGAGTCGAAAGTGACGGTCGTGCGCTGAATAAAGCTGCTGGGTAACGCTGCAGGGTCGGATATGTTCCTGAAAGGGAGATTGGTTTGGTTATCTCTGTATCATCATCATCATCTTCATCGTCATCGTCGTCATCGTCATCGTCATCGCCACCATCATCATCACCGTCATCGACATCGGCATCGTCATCGCCAACGTCATCGTCATCGTCATCGGTTTTCCAATGTCGGTTTGATGCCGATGTTTTCCTTCACCATTTTAGAGCAAGTATTATCCGAGCATAACTAAGGAACGTCTTGGTGAAATCAATTGGGACAAGCTATTGACCTAAGCTATTTGTTATGTACCTACTTAGGTAAGTAGATGTTGCTCTTGGGATGTGGTCGTGGTACTTATTACCTAATACTCTGTCTAGGGGACCTGACCCCGATTCAGAACTTCAAGATAACGGATACCGAATCGATTCGATTGAATAACGATCTCGTGTCGTAGGTGTCTTTTTCGAGCTATTCCGCCCGAAAGTTCGATACGATAACGGTTGAAGTATCGGTATCGATTGCATGTTGCAAGTTGCATACGGGATTTGTTTTGTGTGCAATATTTAGGGTCGTGCGATATCAAACCGAATCGGTCGACAACGAGGTTGTGAATCGGACAGCTGATTGTAATTTGTAATCGTTTAGTGTGATTAATTTACGGATCCTGTCAGAATATAATTAACCTTCACGCATAGAAGGTAAGTAGCAAGAAACCGGGACGCTCCTACGGAAGATCAGCACTGTTGCTTCAGCAGGTATTATGCTGAGTAGAGGTCGTTTTGTGGAAATACCTAATTAGTCATTAATGTATAATCAGGCGTAGCGCACTCCGCACTGTAGGTACGAAGCTACAAGTACATAGCCGGACACCGACGGCGGGTCGTGCGTCGTTACACGTGCCGCGTCAAAAGAGATAAGAGCTATGCGATAGAAAGAGAGGCGCTCTGTAGGTTAATATGACAGGTAGGTATGCAGCGCTACGCGAGCTGAATAGAATTTTATTGCGTCATAGCAAGAATCGCTATTTGTTTAAATTTCTTTGCGGAGTGATGCTTCTGTCCCTTAGTATTCTGTGGTATAGTTAAGTATTTGTTCATATTTTGCCACAATAAACTTATTTCATTTCATTCCAATCCTTAAGAGAGCCAATGACCTTTCGAGGATACTGTGCGTGGGGTTTAAGTTTTTACAACTTTTCCAAGGTAATGTTAAATTGTAAACAAAAGTTGTTTACACCTACGTAAGTAGGTACTACAATAATATTTCCGTATTAATATTTATGTACTAATATTTAGGTACTAAGGATAAACATAAACACAAAAAAAAAACCGACTTCAATGTATCTTGGAAGTCCGAGGTCAAATACTGATGCGATTTATATGGGACCACTTCGTAGCTATACTGAACCTAAAGCTAAAATTGTCTAAATCGGTTTTTATATGACGGAGTTCTGAGGTAACAAACATTTAAAAAAATGTCAGTCGAATTGAGACTCCTCCTTTTTTTTTGAAGTCGGTTAAAACCACAAGTTCCATTTTATAACAACAAAAAAGCTACTTCGATTCTGATGTACCTTCTAAGTGCAAGGTCGAATATCGATGAAATTTATATGGGACCATTTTCAAGCCATACTGAAAAGAATTTTACATATCACTACATAGTATAAAACAAAGTCGCTTTCTCTGTCCTTATATCCCTATGTATGCTTAAATCTTTAAAACTACACAACGGATTTTGATGCGGTTTTTTTAATAGATAGAGTGATTGAAGAGGATGGTTTATATGTATAATAACCTTGCGAAGCCGGGGCGGGTCGCTAGTCTGTTTATAAATCACGGAGTTCTATATAATATAATATTTATTTTATTCTGTTGTCGTTATAGCGGCAACAGAAATACATCATCTGTGAAAATTTCAACTGTCTAACTATCACGGTTCATGAGATACAGCCTGGTGACAGCTGTATCTCATGAACCGACGGACAGCGGAGTCTTAGTAATAGCAAAGAATACTAACTATTACTTATGTATAGGGTCCCGTTTTACCCTTTGGGTACGGAACCCTCAAACAATCGAATAGAGAACCTCCTCCTTTTTTGAAGTCATTCATACAACAAAAAAGCTAACTAAAAAGCAAAAGCAGCAGAAACTACCTCGCAATAAGAAACCTACATTACCAAATAAAAAGTCACTCAAAACCCTTCCTAAACAGAAACCCTTACTTGCAAAACGTTTGATCCAAAATAGAGTCACATAAATAAAAGGTACAAATAAAGAAACCTTGCATCGTCTATTTTAAAGCTAAAAATATAGTCCGGCATTCATTTCCGACAACTGACGTACGAGAGCTCTTTGAAGGTTAAGGCCAGGCGCACACGGGCTACTTGTGGCCGCCACAAATGGCTAGCAACAAGCCGTGGTAGGTAATCTATATACGTGGCTGGTACTTTTAAACTCTCTCTTTTTTAATGTGTGTGACGAGACGAGCCGTTCGTTCGCTTGATGATGAGCAATACGCCTGCCCATAACAGTAACAGCACCACCCAGAACTTTGTTTTACATAATCTGGCGCGGCACTGTACTGTGCTCGTCACTCTGAGACAATCAGCTATTAAGTCTCATAATGGCCAGTAAATTCGCAGGCTACAATGCCCTTCGATTACTACAATTAGCAAAATCTTTAGCGGCACTGCACTATGCTGAAAATCTACCATCTTGTGTCAACCATCATCTATTAGCATGTAGTGTACTGCAGCTTGCTATGTTGTTGATGTCGCCATTTTTGAATTCATCGAATTCACCGCTTTACAATAGTCGCAACTTAGAAGTAATAATTTTCGTAGTGCGCGCGCATTTGACAGTTCTGGACTGAAGATTTTTCCTGGCTGCGGTGCGCACAATATTAATTCCTAATTAATTAATTACGCTGCTTATTTTCTTTCGTTACGACCTCCTACAGATTTTCCCAAACTTTTCTGCCTCAGTAAGTAATTTTCCTTCTGTGCCTTCTTCTTTTAAAATTCGGTGTGTGACTGTTCTGGGTGTTAACAAACCTTTACGTTGGTTTTTTTTCTTAAAACTACCACCAGTCCAGCGTCCACACCTATGAGTAGCTGTGACTGGTCTGGCCACTTGTAGCTCGTGTGCTCCCGGCCTAAGGCAAACTTTATACTACTTCGTGTACCGTGTATTTAGCTCTTCTACACACGAAACGCATTAATTAAATTACGTTGAAATTAAAAATTCTGTCTGAGTTCTAAATGTTAGACTGCGTTCAAAGGTCGGCTTTATGTAAGACTTTAATGAGACTTGTGGGTGCTTGTGGAACACAAATAGAAGGTATGCTAGATATAGTTACACACTTACACATACGGAGCGCTAACTTGTTCGCCAACTTTCATGATTAGAGTAGTTTAACACCTTAGTCAATTGTTCTACTTTGCCAACGTTTGTAGATGTTCATAGAATTTTTTCGTCTTTGACAACATTTTGCTCATTTTTGTAGATTTTATCTTCGGAAATACCAAATCTTTGCCAGTTATTAAATCAAATCAAGTCAAATCAAAATCTCTTTATTCATTTTTAGCACAGATCCACTTATCACAATGACTCTACCACCGCATCGGAAATAGAACCACAACTCAGAAGACCCGGCAAGAAACTGAAGGACATTTTTTATACAACCGCCAAGCAGTAGTGTACAAACATTACTGTGTTCTGGTTTGAAAGGCGAAATTACTGCAACTTCTTCCGCGTAGAATACGATGAAAAAAGTGGAGAGTTAGTCAATTAGAGAAAAGTTTACTCACCTGGTGCCTTCAACGTCATTCCAAAGAGTTCTTACTCCCATATCTTCCAGTATTTTCCTCATGTCGACCTCAGTCGTCATCCTGAACCTGGGAATTGCCACTTCCAGAGGAATAATGCTCTCTTTCAAAGTATCCAGTATGTCAAAGAAAATAGAGTTCATAATCGCTGGGATAGACTGCCTCACTTCGGTCGTTCCAAGGCTTAGAGCGAAGAGCATACGGTAGCGGCTTCCAAAACCTACAGGCAGTTCAAGCACTTTGGAATTCATTGACGGGATGTAAGTCATCTTCACTCGCCTCTTGATTTTCATCAGATCAACATAACCAATCTTCTTCCCTTCTCCATTAAAAAATGGGGCGCGTTCAATAATTGCATCAGAAAAGGCGTTCGTCCACAAACCTTCAAAGTCCAAAGTGTCAACAATCACGGAGTTACCCTCGAAATTTGGAGTCGGAAACTGCAACTTCACAATCTTCCTGATCAAATCAGCTGCACCCACTGGATCCGACTTGATCGGAGCCGAACTCGTCCGAAGGGGGGACTTCGTGCGGACATAGTTCTCCCAGTAACCATTCAAATTGACGCTGTCGTCAAGTATAAGCATACTTGACCTTGACAATGACACATCTTCGCTGGCAGGCTCTAACGAGCACGCCAGTTCATAAAACTGTTTTCTTAAGCACTCGTCTTGCGGTAACAAAAGAAACTTCAAGAGCTCTTCACGGGTTTGTCCGCTGGTCCCTTCAGTTATAGCTCCAAGCGTCAGCCACATCGAATAGGGTGAGAAGACGAAATGCGAATTGCTGAGAGCGGATATCCGTTTAAAGGTCTCTAAAGTTACATTGTAGAGAACTTCGCGAAAGTCGTAGACGACGTCACTGTTGTAATTGCATGGCTTCCAGTTGAGTTGTCCTTGCAATCTGATCAGCTGGCGATGTTTGTCAAACGTGTCCCAATCAGCCTTTCCCTCTAACTTGTTAAATATTGCGAGAAGAACTCCGATAACTAAGATACGTTTCATTGTTCACGACTGGCTATAACTCGTTGAGATGGCAAAGTAAGCTGGGGTGCCGCCTCGACCGGGTTTTATAAGTTCTTTATAAAGTTGATGATATTTAAATATAACCGGCCAGTGCGCCTTCCAGTTAAACTCAAGCGACCATTGACCTAAAGATATAAGGTAAGAACAAAGGAGATACTAAAGTAGAGCGACATAGGTATTTACATCTATTTATGGGTCACCAAGATACAGGCTCTGCCTAGTTTGGGACCCGCTGGAAATGTTTCGATGTACCTACTGTTTTATGATTACTTTATATGTACAATGTATTCTTGAATTGTATACTTATATATCTGGAAATAAATGATTCTTATCTATCTTATCTTATTTACAATCATTGCCTGAAAGCGAAATAAAAACACAGAATACCTAATAGTACAAAAATACTAACTATTAGATAGAGGTGAGGAGTTTGAACCTTACAGTTATTCAAAATGTCACATTTTCCCAAAAACGTCAAGACTTTTTAACCAACTTCAAAATAGGAGGAAGTTCTCTATTCGGATGTTTTTTTTTATGCTTGTTACCTCTGAACTCCGTCATTTATGAACCGATTTGGAAAATTATTTTTGCGTTGGGTTCAGTATAGCTACGAAGTGGTCCCATATAAATTTCATCGATATGTATGTGACCTTGGACTTCGAAGATACATTGAAGTCGGTTTTTGTTTTTTCAAAAAAATAATTATTAATGTGTTTTATACAAGATCTTATTTTTTTTTAAGCTATTGCATAGCTTCTATCGCGGGCCTTGAGCGTGGAGACCGAATCCAGAAATTCCGTAACGAAAATAACCTAACACCCCCCACTCCGAATGCTATGCAATAGCTTTACCGCGGCAGTCTCCGAGTGCCGCACGTCTTTTTTTTAATTTAATCTCAAGGTTCGACCATTTTCCTCCATTTATAACAGTTTAGATTTTTGCCTCAGAGGCCCTACAAACCGTACACTAACACACACACCCCCACACACACACCCTTTCACATACACATACACACCGTAACACCAACACAGTAAAAAAAATACTAAAAATATTTCTTTCAACATGTTCAAGATAAGCTTTTTTTTAACATGGACGATGGATTTGGTCACTAACACTACACGCTTCTTTAATTAGCATCATTAACTGGATTTCAAGCGTAAAATCATAAAAACAAGAGCCAATTCAGAAATTCACACACTCTGTACAGGAAACGTTCCGTCGAGGACGGAGACCGGCAAAAATAGGTTTTGAACAAAATGAAATTAACACAAGGGATGCGTGGTAATATGGACTCATTACCACTCATAGTCTCGTAAGTCATTTAGTAAAGGGGACCCCTTTACTAAATGACTTACGAATTTGCACTGGAGCCTCACTCTCGTGATATTATTAGGTAAGTAATAAAATTGTAATTAGGTAAATAGAATAGAATAGAATAATTCTTTATCATAACACCATGATACAGAAACAATTAAAACTAAAATAACAATTATCTTACTAGCGTCACAATGGGCGGTCATGTTGCTCAAAGCGATCTCTTCCAGACAACCTACAAGTGGAGGAGTGTAGACAAAAAATAGATGAGTAGTAGTAAAGGTAGGTAAGTATTTTTTTTATATGTAAGTAAATGACAAGACGAGCTGGTCGTTTGCCTGATGGTAAGCAATACGCCAGCCCATAGCAATAACAGCACCACCCAGTACTTTGTTTCGCAAAATCCTGCGCGGCGCTGAACTGCGCTCGTCACCCTGAGACAATTAACTGTTGAGTCTCATAAAACCCAGTAATTTCGCTGGCTACAATGCCCTTCAAACCGGAACACAGTAATGCTTGCGCACTAATGTATGGCGGCAGAATAACTGGCAAAGCGGTGGTAACCACCCAGACGGCCTCTCGCATACGAGAAACCTACCACCAGTACCACCATATATCGTAATATATGTACAACTAACACTTTATTATATAAAAGGTTGCCTGTATGAAATTGTACAAAGGTTGTCTGGAAGATCGCTTATTAGCGATAAGACCGCCCATTATACTAATCAAATTTTTAAGTTCTATTTTTATTAGTTCTTGTTATGTTTTTGGTGTACAAGAAAGCGTTATAAATCAATCAATGATAGCGATAAGGCCGACTATTGCTCTACCACCCCTTGTTATTTGTAACTGAAGACTTTTGTTTCCTGTTTTGGTGTTCAATAAATCATTATTGTATTGTATTGTGAGTATTAGTAATAAAGTAGATAGATAATGTTTATTTGTGTCTTCAACACACATGTACATTTAATAGTGAGACACTTCATTCCTTATATGTATACTTAATTTTAGCGCTATCAAACGTGATTTAAGACAATGCGGAAACTAGAATACCAAATATTTTAATTTTAGTAATTTTTAAACTTTCGCGATTCGAACACATAGTTTATAGTAATAAAACGGGACTTGATCGCGCTAAAAACATTAATTTTATTTACCTCGACGTTTTACTAAGTTGCATTGGCCGTGGTCACGTTCGTTATGTTCGACGACGAAAGCCAGTGATACCGTCATCGTCAGTGTAGTGTGCCGTGATGACAACCCTATGCTTTTACAAGACCAAGTGCGGGTAGTGGGTGACAACGCCCGTCTTTCTCGACGCTCTGATACCCACACTCCAGTCTTCTCGTGACCACGGCCGAGGCAACTTGGTCGAAACGTCGAGGTAAATAAAATTCACGTTTTCAGCGCGATTAAGTCCCGTTGTATTACCATAAACTACATTTTAATTTTAATTTAGGTTTAGAGGATGCAACACAGGATCGACCCCAATCTGTTATCGGTTAATCGGTTACTCCCTGATTTGATAAGACCAGCCTCATAAGAGTCAGGGTACCAGAGCAGGACGAACTACGAATCCACAAGTCGTGAACGCTGCTTGTAGGGACTGGTCTGGTCACTGTTGCTGATACCTATTGATATATCACTCATATTTTCATGTTACTGATACTATGACCATGGGACACCTCACTCGCGTTTCTAGTTTAACATTGTTTTTTTTTTAATTTTGGGCAGGCTAAGTCTCTAGGACCATACCGCCTTGTCTTACGTAGTTTTTATTTGATAGTTTGTAAAAATTACAATAATTTCTTTCGTATGTCGTCGTATGAGGGTCATCAGCAACAAGCCTGACCCTCTCTTAGTGCTTCAATAAAGTGGTGGAACTTTATTAAAGCTTTCTATGGACTTTTTGGGAGAACATAAAAAGCAATGTTTTCCTTATTTTGTTTCATTTGCCTACACTCGTGCACGTTTACGAACACATAATGGTTAATATTCCACCAATATTACACATGATCACTCAAAATAACACTTGTTTGGAAATTTAATAAAATCGAACTATATCATTTTTCACTTCCCGTCAAAAAGTCCTTGGCATTGTGTTATGTTAATCGTAGTTTATACCTCATTGTATAGTGTTATATATTTGACATTTTAAAAGATTTAAAAATAGAGACATCCCCGCAGTTTCTTGATGAAATCTTTAAAGATAAAGTATGAAGTATTCTCTAGCGGGCGTATTTCCGAAGCACTGGTAGAGTCAGTTTTCGCATTTCTTATCTAGACACGGACTTCAATTTGAGTATGGGCACAGAATACTAAGGGACAGAAGCATCACTCCGCAAAGATATTTAAACAAATAGCGACTCTTGCTATGACGCAATAAAATTCAATTCAGCTCGCGGAGCGCTGCATACCTACCAGTCATATTAACCTACAGAGCGCCTCTCTTTCTATCGCATAGCTCTTATCTCTTCCGACGCGGCACGTGTAACGACGTGCGTCCCGCCGTCGGTGTCCGGCTATGTACTTGTAGCTTCGTACCTACAGAGCGGAGTGCGCTAGGCCTGGGTATGGGAAAGAAATGGGTAGACATGTTTACCTATTTTTTCGAAGTCATATTATTTTGTTACAATTTTTAACATAATTTAATTATCTACTAACTGTTGTCTTAATGTACAGCAACTATGTTTTGGAACAATAAAAAAAAATATATATAAAAAAATAGAATTGCCTCAGAGTGACTAAATTAGCTGTCACCACAATTCCAAAACAATACTGTTAATTATGATTACAAATTACACTTTTCAAATTAAGTAAAGCCGTCTACGAATTGGCGAAAATAAATTAACACGCCACGCGCCGAATGAGACCATTGTAAAATGCCTAATTACCAACTACCCTTCAAAGGAAGGCGTCAGACGTTATAAAAGGCCAAATTAATAAGGAAAACTTTTTCCATTGAGATTTTGTTAAATAATATTTTGAGAGCATGTTTTTCCATTTTGATACAAATATCCTTCATAAATATGGACATTTTGTGATAATAATATTTTAAATTTATTTTTTATTTTCTTTAATTTATTTGTTTGTTTATTTTTCTGTCTTGTCTATTTTTATTTTATTTTTTATTGTCAAACGCATATGTACTAGTAAACACTTCATACAAAAATAAACTGATGAGAAAATAAATGGCTTATAGTTAAGTGCAGATTTTGCACGCTCGCTCTAAAACGGTGAAGGAAAACATCGTGACGAAACCCGCTTACGCGCTTTGGAGTGGTAGGCTCTGGCCGTGGTTGTAATACCAACACCGGACAAAGCCATGCCGTCAAGCGACCTAGTCGTGTTTCGGGATGATGTTCGGTGAACCATCGGGGAGACGGGTCTGAGCAGCCGCTCAACTGCCGTCTCTCTCTAGATCTATGTGCTCCATCTTAGGCCACATCATCGCTTCACATCAGGCGAAATAGTGGCCAAACATAGATCTATAAAGCGTAAAAAAAAACTAAATTGATATTTAGATTGTCGCTGACTAATGTTTGTGCATAGGAAAAAAGCCGAAGCATCTGTTTCGTGCTCAGGTTGTTTTGGAACCATGGTCCTTCTACTCAGGTTCAGTTTCTGAAGGTTCCCTAGATACAGGGAGTCCCAGTTAGGGGCTATGCAGGGATCTATAAATGTACCTATTTGATCGTAGGGCGTTTATTTATTTGTTACTAGTTATGCCGCGCTGTTTCACTCGTGATTTCCCAGGATAAAAAGTAGCCTATATGTTAATCCAGGGTATAAGATTTATTTATTTATTTATGTAACTGAATGACGAGACGAGCTGGTCGTTTGCCTGATGGTAAGCAATAACAATAACAGCACCACCCAGAACTTTGTTTTGCAAAATCCTGCGTGGCGCAGCACTGCGCTCGTCACCCTGAGACAATTAGCTGTTGAGTCATAATGCCCAGTCATTTCGCTGGCTACATGCCCTTCAAACCGGAACACAGTAACGCACTGCTTGGCGGCTGAATAGCTGGCAAAGCGGTGGTACCCACCCAGACGGCCTCCCGCATACGAGAAACCTATCAGTGAATAAGATATCTCAATTCCAAAATAAAATTTCACTTTCACATTGAGCAGTTACAGCGTGATGAATTAACAAACACATACACACTAAAAAATAAACTTTCGCATTTTTTAATATTTTTTATACCTTTTATGCAAATAAACTCATTTATTATTATCACACTTAAAATATACACATTTGGTGAAAATGTATTACATGTCAAATCAAAATTATATTTACAAGTTAATTAAAACATATCTATTTAAATTTTAACAAAGAAATATCTAAATCTAAACTAAAATTGCTTAAATATATATACAAAATAACTTAAATATATAGACAATATATAATAAAATTATTCTAAAAGGCCTATGGTGGAGGGGAAAGTACCCAGAACGCTGGCCGCATTGCCACGCTGAATGACAATGCTGATTTTCTGACCCAAGTATGAGCCAGCATTCTTGTCACACGTCGCCTCCACCAGACGTTTTGCCAAGTCCCTATAGATTTCATGGGTGCTCGGCCCCCACGGTCCTAATGTTTCCCCACTACACAATACCCCAAACGGCACAAACATGCAACCTCGGTCGAGATTTGTATATTTGCGCCGTATATTTATAATATTACTTTGGATTTAGATTATTATGTCCCTTAGTATTCTGTGCTGCTACCGTCTTTGGCGTCAGTATCTCAAAACAACAATAAAGTGAATCTGGAATGTAATTCCGCATGTCAAAGAACTCTGATGCGATTCTCAAACTTTCAAGTTGTACACCCCTGTCAAACACACGGCACAAGTTAGGGTTAGCACGTACACAAACTTATCTGAGGTTCACAACATGCACAAGACTCCCTCCTGAAATCCCCCTTATGAAAGTTCACCGCTCTCTCAAGATGGATTTAGTCCTGGGCGCAATTGGTTAGCGAAACCGCCAGCAAAAAGCAAAAAGAACGAAGATTTAATAATTTAGAATTATATTAATTTCAGATTCTATTTCATATAATTATTTCATATAAATGTACACAGTTTTACACAATAAAGTTTATTCTTATTCTTATTCATAAAATATTAGAAACTGGTTAAAATAAAATGTTGGCATAAAGTCACCTGCATCAGAGCTTCCGCTGACGTCAGACTTTTTGTAGGTCCGATTTTTTTCACCGACATTTATCACCTATTTTGTGACCGAATTTGCAGAACGAGTGTGTTGCAATATAAAACTCCGTATGTTTCATTTTCACTGACAAAAATCGGTGACCGATTGTCTGACGAGGACGGACAGCCTAAGTCATCAATAGTTTTCCAGATAGCACGTTATGGTGATGCGTCAAGTTTGGCGCGGCAATGGAACGTAAGTTTGCTGCAAGTTTGTTTTTCTTTTGATATTTATTAAATTTGATTAATCAGTACGGATATACCAGTTACACCAATCAATAATACAATAAGAGGAATTGATTAAATAACAATAATATCAAATAATAGTCAAAATAAAATTAATAATAATCAACAAAATACATACTAATTATAAAAGTCAAAATTATGCACTAAATTAATATATTGATTTGATACGTCAAGTTTATCGCGGCAATGCAACGTAAGTTTGCTGCAAGTTTGTTTTTCTTTTGATACGTCAAGTTTGGCGCGGCATTGGAACGTATGTGTATGCTGCAAGTTTGTTTTTCTTTTGATATTGATGTGATAGGTCAAGTTTGTCGCGACAATGGAGTATGAGCTTGCTGCAAGCTTGTTTTTTCTTTGATGTGTCTAATACATGTACTTCCAACTTCGTTTGTTTTCCTGGCGATATTCCTTTGGATTACGGTTTCTTCGTAAAATAATATAGTATCTCTTTCTCGTTTATGATAGCCTAGTAATTTTGTACGAACTTTGAGGTTTTCATCAGATACGATTTGTATGAAAGTGTTTCCAAGTTCTGGCTATTTATTTTCTAGTTCTATATTTTTGTATGGAATGGAATTCTTTCCTACAGGTGGTGTAAATATGAGTATGACCACGAGGAAAGAGGAGTATGACAACGGTCATACTGGTATGACAACAAGTATACAATTTATCAAAAAAGAAACTGACTTCAATGTATCGTCGAAGTCCAAGGTCAAAAATCGATTATATGGGACCACTTCGTAGCTATACTGAACTCAACGCAAAAATAATTGTCCAAATCGGTTCATAAATGACGGAGTTCTGAGGTAACAAACATAAAAAAAACATACAGTCGAATAGAGAACCTCCTCCTTTTTTTTTAAGTCGGCTAAAAAGGAAACAGCTGTAGGTATCTACATTTCTAAAGACGACTTGAGATTTGAACTCCGATAGTACACACAAGTTTATCGTTGGTCCCCTAAAGGCGCGAATCAAATAAAGGTCCTGCTTCAGCCAAACTTGGCTACTTGTCAATACCACTCGAACCTCCCCTGTTTCCCTGAGAACTTCATTTTGCACCCTCTTTGCACCCCTACGTACTAAAGTAGGGGTAGCCTACTTATTGGGGTCCCTCACCTAATCGGCAAAAATAGAAATTTTGAGAGCGCTTGTCTGGGTTCTGATTATTCTAGACTAACTGCGCTCCGCAGTGGTAGCACCCACGTGGTCAATTTTCCGAGATAAAAAGTAGCTTGTCCTATTCCAGGTTTTTTTTTATACTTAATAGATCTATGTTTGGCCACTATCTCGCCTGATGTGAAGCGGTGATGTGGCCTAAGATGGAGCACATAGATCTAGAGAGAGACGGCAGTTGAGCGGCTGCTCAGAGCCGTCTCCCCGATGGTTCACTGAACAACATCCCGAAACACGACTAGGTCGCTTGACGGCATGGCTTTGTTCGGTGGGTGGTATTACAACCACGGCCAGAGCCTACCACTCCAAAAAAAGGATCTGCGACACAAGTATTTTTAAATCCAAATGATATTTAAAATCACATCTTTTTTTTTATGAAATGGGCTTACGTTTGACAACAACTCACCTGATGGTAAGCGTAGTTGCGGTCTAAGGTGGAGCACGTTTGCCCATGAGGTGCCCATTCACTCTTGTCTTAAAGAGACCCAGGTTGTACGTATAATTAAGGAGTCAGCGAAGCGCTTTGAGCGGACTGGTGGTATGTGCACAACGTAAGGGGGCGTCCATAAATTACGTGAGGTGTTTAAGGGGGGGAGGGGGTCGAGTCAAATCTCATCTAATCTTACGTTGGAGAGAGGGGGGTCTCGGTAAATATCACGCAAAGATAATAAGCACAGAAAATTAAAAAAAACACCTCACGTAATTTATGGACGCCCCCTAAGGGTGAAGTGATTCTCCTCGCCTGGTGGTCCTAAGATGGAATGGGGAAGAAGGAATCAGCTGATGCAGGTTTTGTGCACACTCATTATCATAACAATTAAAAATGCTGAACTAATCCTACTTCCTACTAATATTATTCGCGAAAGTTTGTAAGAATTAATGTATTTATAATTTATTTATTTTTTAATTAATTTATTTTCGCATTTTCAAAAGTCTGTCAGAGCGCCTGATTGATGCGACGCATGACCAAAATGCTGGGACTTATTTGGCTCAACGTATCAGTATTGCAATCCAACGGGGCAATACTGCCAGCATCTTGGGTACGCTGCCAACTGGTAGTGGGTTGGAGCATTTGAGCTACCTATAGGCCTTTAATAGTCTATGGGTTGTCCAATTGCTTCTCCTCGTATGTAGTTAGTTTAGTTTTAGTAAGTAGAGTGTATGTTGTTTATTTATTTATTTATCATCAACATCAAATAAGAATGTTAATGAATGTCATGAATGTCATGTTTGTTGGATGTATGTTTGTAACTCTTTCACGCAAAAACTACTGAATGGATTCTGATGAAACTTTACAATAATATAGCTTACACATCAGAATAACACATAAGCTACTTTTTATCCCGGGACACCGCGGGTGAAACCGCAGGGCGCAGCTATAAAAAATGCGATGGTATTAAAAATGCGAATGCTTGTGGGTGAGTGAGTGAGTGTGTGTATGTTTGTTACTTCTTCACGCTGCAACGTCTCAACTGATTTGAGTGAAATTTGGAACGGAGATAGGTTATACCTTGGATTAACACATAGGATATTTATTCCGGAAAACCGCTGTTGAAACCGCGAGGTGCAGCTAGTTATTCAGTAGATTTCAAAAATGTTACGTTCCTCTTAATCTACTCGTAATAAAATTGTTTGACAACCTCTGTGGCAGTGGTTGGGCAGGTTGGCTCAAATCATATACACCATTGAGGTTGCGGGTTCGATTCCCGCGACGGGACCATTCTTTGTGCACTGAAAAAAACCGCAAGCATTTGTTTTATGTCTTGATGTTGTGGGATCATGGTCCTCGTAGTTCCTGGTTCCCTAGATACAGGGAATCCTAGTTAGGGACCAGGATCTATGTTTAAAAGAAAAAATACCTACCGTTTCTACGGATGTTTTAAAGCTCACATCTAGCGCTTGCCCGGTTTCAGGTGCCTTTTTGTCAAACGTTTAATATTCTTGCAAGGGATTTGGACGCGACTCTTGATGTATGTTTGTATGTATGTAGGTATATGTGGCTGTAGCTCAAAAGGCCTTTGCAATAAGCCTGAGGCTGGCAGGCATTTTCAGATGGGAATCTGCAACAGGAAAATCAGTGTATGCTAAAGAACACAGAGGCTGCAAATGTATGACGCTATACATTTCGGAGCTAAATGTTTTAAGAGATATGATTTTTGCAACATTTTTTTTCTTAATGATGTATCTTAGTAAGACACCTCATTAAAACTACGATCTAGTCTAATAATACTAATAAGTTATTTGAGTTTAACTTAAACTGCTAAGTAGAATAAAACTGAGAATTAAAAAAAAAACGTTTTTATTTTATTTATATTTCGTACCTGTCTATGTTTTTCAATTAAGTAATAGTAATAGTTTAAGTACCTGTAATCAGTTATTATCTAACTTATATATGTAGCTACTTAAGTGTTCTGATGTAAGGGTCTATATAATGGTAATGGCAGGCCTAGCGCACTCCGCACTGTATGTACGAAGCTACAAGTACATAGCCGGACACCGACGGCTAGTCGCGCGTCGTTACATGTGCCGCGTCAGAAGAGATAAGAGCTATGCGATAAGAAAGAGAGGCGCTCTGTAGGTTAATATGACTGGTAGGTATGCAGCGCTACGCGAGCTGAATTGAATTTTATTGCGTCACAGCAAGAGTCGCTATTTGTTTAAATTTCTTTGCGGAGTGATGCTTCTGTCCCTTAGTATTCTGTGGTAATACGATCGTTACATTGTTAAGCATATGTTCATTTTGTTACAGGTACGTACCCTCCATGGAGGCTAGCTACGTGTTCTCAGTGGAATCATTGGAGTGATCTACGCTAGCTACGTTGGTCTACGTGATCTACGGATGGTATATAATAATATTTGTCATCAAATCGGAAGCAATTTCCACTCAGTAGGTAGTAAATAGATTATCTCAACGATACATCCCCAATTTCGTATTTATTTTAAAATAAATATATAAATATATTTTTTATTTAGCAATTAATTTATTCGAAAGTACTTATAAAACCAATAAAACTAAGTTTAACTATGTTTAGCACACGTTTTATACATTGCAGAGAAACAGTTTACTATGCACACCGTTTCTGATAAATGACTAGGCTTGAGGCCTGTGCCGTGGGCGTCATCCATAAATATTTTTTAGAAAAAAAACAAAAACCGACTTCAATGTATCATCGAATTCCAAGGTCACATAGCGATGAACTTTATATGGGACCACTTCGTAGCTATACTGAACCTGAATTTTCCAAATCTGTTCATAAATGACGGAGTTCTGAGGTAACAAACAGAAAAAAAAATACAATCGAATAGAGAACCTTTTTTGAAGCCGGTTAAAAATAAGCCATTATAGCTACCTTATCCTCATCTTATGATGATGTTCGGTGAACCATCGGGGAGACGGGTCTGAGCAGCCGCTCAACTGCCGTCTCTCTCTAGATATATGTGCTCCATCTTAGGCCACATCATCGCTTCACATCAGGCAAGACAGTGGCCAAACATAGATCTATTAAAAGTAAAAAAAAAATACTTCCATGGGACTGGCATAAGCTTACTGCTAAAAAGTCCCAAAAATAAATAAAAAACCTTCTTTATTTATCTAAATAAGCTTTACAAAAGGTAATTCTCTCTACGTCCCATTAAGTAAAAATGAGTTAAGAGAAACGAGTTCTAATGGACCTTTTGTTGCCGTATATACGCTACGGGTCACCACTATTGGGTTCCTACATCCCGTATATTAATTTGTGTTCAAAAATCTATAATAAGACCGAGTGTGGCTCAGTGGGAGCATGTGCGACTATCGATCTGACGCACCCGACTTCGAATCCCGCTGGCCCCGCACCACTCACTTTCTTAAGTTGTGTGCGGATTTAACACTCGCGCTAAAAACGGTGACGGAAAACATCGTGAGGAAACCGGCATGTCCAAGAATTTATCACAATAATTCAAGGACATGTGACATCCACCAGCCCGCACTGGGTCAGTGTGTTGGATTATGGCCCATACTCTCTCTATGTGAGAGAGCTCGTGTCCCAGGAGTAGAAAAGGGCTGCCTTGTGGAAGGAACCTTTACTTTCTAAACGAAAACCTTTTTTTTTATTTAATATGTCGGCATACAAGCAGACGGCCCACCTGATGGTAAACGGTAACCGTCGCTTATAAACATCTGTAGCACCAGGGGCATTGCTGATGCGTTGCCGACCCTTAAGGACTCTATTAATTCCCTTTTTAAAGGACTCCATGTTGTAGCTCAAACGAAAAACCGACGAAGCTGGTCGAAACTTCTTTCGACCAGCTTTACATTTTATAACATTAGTAAAGCTAAATTAAAATAATTCAATTTAAAAATTAATATGATTATTTAAATTTTATTATTATTTTAAATTTTATGAGTATTATTTTATAGTAAATTTTTGAACGAATCCAGTCCACAACGCACGTCGATTCGCCATCGGAACTAGGTATAGGTAGGGACCTACTTACTGACCAACCTTTCGAGTTTAATAACATTCTGGACCACTTTAATAAGTACTTGTTGAGTCTTGCTAACCTTGACAATGAACTTTATGCTCAGAAGTTGAATAACATGGAGGAAATAAAACGAACCACGTCCATATAAGTTCTCAGTCCGGTAGAATAAGGTACGCCCCCACGAGCGAATTAATCGTTGCGATATCTTACCGCCGTGTTAAGGAGACCTATGTCTAGTATTGCCAGATCCAGTGTGCCAAATTTCGGAACGGAAGTTTACAATTATCGGGATTTTGGTTCTCAAATCGGGACAACTGCAATTGCTACAAAAGAAAACTGGTTTTTGTGAATCAGCGTATATGTATTTTTTTTTTCGGATAGTCGGTGTTTTTAAATGGTAGAACAAATAAAACTCTTTAAAAACACTAATTTTCACTGATCATAAACATTATGTTTGTGTCTTCATTTATCAAAATTATCGCATTAGGTGCAGACTAGAGGTAAGTGAAAAATTGGGACATTTGGTGTCACGATCAAAAGTGGATCGGGACGTGTCATCAGGCTCCTAAAAATCGGGACGTTCCGCGCAAATCGGGACACCTGGCAACCTAACCTATATCCCTAGTTAAAGCTGTTGTGCCACCAAACTCGGTACCTACTTAGGTGCTTAATAAAAATATCGAATTTCGCTACAGCTCCTTGTTTTTAACGGACTTCAGTAAAAAGGAGGTTCTCAATTAAATTGTATACTTTTTATGTTTAGTACCACAGAACTCCGTCATTTATAGACTGATTTGGAAAATTCTTGCGTTAGGTTCAGTATAGCTTCAACATGTTTCCATATGAATTTCATCGATATTCAACCTTGGACTTCGAAGATACATCATAATTGAAGTCGATATTTTTTACTCGATTTTATTAAAAACATGACTATCTACAGTCAGGCCTAGCGCACTCCGCACTGTAGGTCCAAAGCTACAAGTACATAGCCGGACACCTTCAGCGGGTCTCGCGTCGTTACACGTCCCGCGTCAGAAGAGATAAGAGCTATGCGATAGAAAGAGAGGCGATCTGTAGATTAATATGCAGCGCTACGCGAGCTGAATTGAATTTTATTGCGCCATAGCAAGAGTCACTATTTGTTTAAATTTCTTTGCAGAGTGATGCTTCTGTCCCTTAGTATTCTGTGCTACAGCTAAACTGCACCAAGCTAGCGTAGTGGATAGTTAAAGCCAAATTTATTAAATAGGCACAAAAATGCACTTTTAAACGACATGAAAACATAATACAAAATCAAATTAAAAGTTGTTGAAAATTGTAACTTATATATTACATGACTTTGAAAATAAGGTAAGCATGTCTACCCATTTCTTTCCCATACTCCCAGGATAGAAATGTGTAAACTGACTCTACCAGTGCTTCGGAAATACATCCCTTAAGGAAATACACCCGCTAGAGAAGATCACCAAGAAACTCTAATGATAATGGCCTATACTCTCTCTCTGAAAGAAGTAAGAAGAGCAGTGGGAAAGTTGATAATGATGATAAAGTATATTAATGATATTTACGACTGTAGATCCTACTGTTCTATACTTCTGTAGTATCTATTTATTAGTTGATTTTGTAGTTGCTAATAATGAAGGCCAATGTAAGCAAAATACCCTAATATCTTGTCTAAATAATTTTATTATGTATAGGCATGTTGGCTAACAAAGGAAATGACTCACATTTGCAAGTCATTAAAATGCTAATGTAAGACCGTGAGACTATTTATATATGTAACTACTAATAAAACAACTGTACCTAATGTAATTAGTTAATTTAACCGCTTCTCGCGATATTATTTATTTATTTTTTACAAACTAGTACTGCCTTAACCTATTACTAATTCGCACATAATTTACAATATTTGATAAAAAACAGAAATATGTCAAAAATAATTTATGCAAACTACAAAAATTAATAAAACAACATGTCATGCAAAAGAAATATGTCACAATTGAAGAAGATAATTAAAAATGGATGTCAAATTAAAAAAAAATTGTCACATGGCAAAAGAAGATACGAAATTGAACAAATTAAAAAGAGGTATAAAATCAAATGATATGATGTTTTAAATTTTGTCCGTAAGATATCGTATCGTATCGAATATCGTAGAAACTTTCCAGCCATTGTCCAGTTGTCCAGTCTATGGTCACTGGTTTTGTCTACTCCCGGAAGCTGGCCTTACCACCAAAGCGCAAGTATTTGGTTCGTGTCAGGGTGTTGTGGGACCATGGTCCTCGTAGTTCCTGGTTCCATATCCAATCCTAGGGGCCAGAGGGTATGTGATCGTTGGGTGTTATTATTATTTTTTCTTAAATCTAAGTTTTTTTTTAATATACAATTTTTTTATAAAAAAGCCTAGAGTGCCGCCGGCAGCGGGGCAGGGCCCAAACTCCCGGTGGTTTGGGCTGCAGAGTGAGGAGCCTCCTGACAATACGTGCCGTGTCAAAGAGTACTGCCTCCTTTTACCCTGTTGCATTTGACCCTTATTATTATTATTATGTCGCTCTTTCTCACGGTTATACACCCGGTCCTTTGGAATGATTGCGCAAGGGCATGAGTCCAACACGTAGAGGCTTCTTAGAGCATTTAGTTTAAACATGTAATGGGCAACACTTATCCGGGACTGTCTCTAAGTGCCTCATTAAGAAGATGCAATATAAGACAGCCCCCGATAAGTAAGAGGACTATTATTGGAGATATGAAAATTACCTACTTATGATTGGGCTATTGAGGTGAATTTTTTCCGCCTCATAAGGAAATATTTAGGCAGGTGGTGACTCGCCACCCACATAATTAATTATTATTATTATAACAAATTTTATTCTACTCCCGTAATCCCATCCTGAGTACCTGATCTGATGCCCACAAAACCATCACTCCTATATAATATGTCGGTTGAGGAAGAGCAACCCTCTGCCAAGAAACATATTAACTTCATCTCAGACTAGATCATACGTTAGGTATTAATAAAGTTAGGTCTAAGCTATGAAGCACAGAGCTAGTTCCTACTGCTTAGTTGATTTTGCAAACAACTCGACTAATCAGAAGTTGTGCCAAGAGTAGTAACTTGTGATTATACTACGCGCAAAGCTAGAAAAGCGGCATGGATAAACCTAAGTTTGCCCGGGTAAACCTAGTTTTCAACCGACTTCAAAATTAGAGAAGGTTCTCAATTATCAGGTATGTTTTTTTTGTATATTTGTTACGCGATTACTCCGCCAATTATAAATTGATTTTGATGTTTTTTTGTTTGGTAGGTCATACTTCAGAGGTGGAGAGAGGTTCCATATAGGTAAATTTTATCGAAATTGATTTTGCACTTTTTGAAAAATAACGAAATCAAAAAATATAAGTTTAGTCTTAAAGTCGGTTCTTGTTTTTTCTTAAAATAATTATATACTAACAATATCTAAAACTAGGGTAGGTAAACCTCTCGCTGTTTGAAATTTTACTGGTGATAGGGTAATTATGGCGTCCGCCGGGTCCGCTTTGCTTTACCTGTTAGTTTGTGAAATGACGGTATTAAATCTTACCTGTAGTGTATAGATAAAGGGTAGGTATCTACATAGGTATTTATACTATGACTACTAAGAGTACCTACTTATAAATATATTGTAATAACAGACAAAATAAAATGTTGAATATCCCACGACATTACCAAAGAAAACTAAATATTACTACGTAAAGAAGCGACACTCCCACCCCCCGCTAATTTGTCGTCACCCGCAACAAACCGATGAAAAAATGGGCAATGCCGTGCTTGCGTGCGGTTGTCACCGCTCGCTACGAATGACTAATGAGTGAGATTCAAATGTTTATTTTATATGTGCGATCAATTGATGTTATTTGAGGTTGTTATGACCTTTTTGGATGGCGACGACGACCTGCTTTACTTTTGCTTTGGTAGAGCAGGCCGGACGACTATTTGACTTTGACATATAGACGAAACATATTGAGAAAAAGACGGAGAACGGCTGAAGACGGTGGAGCTGACCATAACCTGACCTGACTGACGGAGGTCTGCCTACCTCTTTTAAAATGGTTCGTTATTGTTCTGTGTATGGATGCAAAGAAACCACTTACACAAATAAGAATCGAAGATTTTTTGGTTTTTCGCGTCTCCCAGCCAAGCGATAGTAGGTGTGAAAGAGAAACACTTAGGTTGCTTACGTATAGCGTTGTCCTTGTCGCGCTCGATTCATATTAGCTCATCCCTACAATAATAACGCACACACACAAAACGTGTGCGGACAGGCCGGTGCGCCATTAGTAGTACTAGACAGTTAGCTCGGCGAATTCACTCTACACACTCTGACACGGTCTCGGTCTCGGTCTGACTACACTTACATATACACTTACATTTTGCAGCGCCTCTTTGGCTTGGCACAATATATTCTGAGGATCGAGAGCGAGTGTGGCTCAGTGGGAGCACGTGCGACTTTCGATCCGACACACCCGAGTTCGAATGCCGCTGGCCCCGCACTACTGACTTTTTTAAGTTATGTGCGGATTTAACACTCGCTCTAAAAAACGGTCCAAGAACACAAAAATTCAAGGACATGTGACATCCACCAATACAAACGAATTTTTAATTGAACAATGAACACCCCTCCTTTTTGCATCGGTGGTTAAAAATTTTAATTTTTCAAATTCAAATTCAAATTAATTTATTGCGAATATGGGTAAATATCATGATGTTACAAATTTATAAGTTCAACCATATTCTAACAGCAGGCATGCAAATATCATAAAAGTTAGGCGTCAAACAATTCTAATCATTATTATAATTATAGTAGGTACACAGCACAATCAAAAATAATTATTATAGATTATTTATCAATTATTATATCAAACCATATTAAACTTCAAATAAAAATGTCACTAGATAATATAATTCATTGGGAAACTATTCAATTATATAAATTCAATAAAATTTGTCATTTAGATATTCAGTAACATTATAGTATGCCTTACCCAACAAAAACACCTTCAGTTGAACCTTAAATATGTTTAAGTCAGAACACTCGACTTTCTCATGGACCAATGATAATAGTGATACTAATAATAATAATGCTGCTAAATAATAATTCTGCTTAACGCCCTCATTGCTCAGGAACCGGATGTGGACCTGTTTTTCACTAAACTCCCCTTATTTATAAGATTGTGTATTAGATCCTTAAGTTAGTTATTAAAAAACATATTTTGTAATTGGCCCACTACACGCTTTGGTCACAACTGTAAGTGTAGTGGGCAACTGTAAATAAATAAAATAAATAAATGCTCTCAATCCTCAATTGAACACTGAACAGTGCTCTGGACCAACCTTACAATTGAACACTGAACAGTGCTCTGGACCAACCTTACAATTGGACACTGAACAGTGCTCTGGACCAACCTTACAATTGAACACTGAACAGTGCTCTGGACCAACCTTACAATTGAACACTGAACAGTGCTCTGGACCAACCTTACAATTCAACACTGAACAGTGCTCTGGACCAACCTTACAATTGAACACTGAACAGTGCTCTGGACCAACCTTAAAATTGAACACTGAACAGTGCTCTGGACCAACCTTACAATTGAACACTGAACAGTGTTCTGGACCAACCTTATAATTTTCTGGACCAAAAATGAGAAGATTTATGCAAATTCCTCTTATTGTACAAATGACGAAAATCTTCTCCGCTACAATTTACTTACAAATATAGTTGATCGGATCCCCTAGCCATTTTATTTTTGTACAAAAACTAGGCACTTTCAGAATTACCTACATAATTTAGAAACCATCTAAAAAACTAACAACCTTACCTAATGTAAATCTAAATTTGTGCTAGATTTGCAACTGACAAAAAAATAATTACCACACGAACAGAATTCACCAACCCGCACTGGATCAGCGTGGTGGATTATGGCCCAAACTCTCTCTATGAGAGAAGGCCCGTGTCCCAGCAGTGGGAACGTAATGGGCTGACGATAATGATGATGATGATTCTGAGAATTATCGCAGATAAATTTCAAAGCTTCCAAAAATCGGTACGCATCGAAATCGGTTCAGGCATTTTAATTACCCACAGCCACGTATTATACACGAGGCCGGCGGTAATCGAAGTGAGAAAGACCGACAGAAAAATTAGTTTAATTTATTTCAATTCTATACTTTCTTTATTTAAGAACTAAATATTTCTTAAAAAAGATTAAACAAAACATTTTCCTTCTACTCTAATATCAACTAGGTAACAAACATTAAACAAGGCGTTACCATACCTACATGCCGTCAAGAGTGTAACGGCACAAAATCTGGGGCTTATCTCAAAGTGGCACAAAGTTGTACACGATATGAGTTATTCAGGCGCAAGCATCGCGTCTGCAAGGATCAAGAAGGCTTAGACGCACGTGTCTTGTTTCAGAATTAGCTACAGATGTGTCTCCGACGAATTTTGTAAGATGTTACGTCATGTCTTCTAAATTTTTGCTGTAAGCATTGACTTTTATTAAGAGGCTAGACAGCAGACACATAATTTAAGGTATAAGCAGGCCTAGCGCACTCCGCACTGTAGGTACGAAGCTGCAAGTACATAGCCGGACACCGACAGCGGGTCGCGCGTCGTAACACGTGCCGCGTCAGAAGAGATAAGAGCTATGCCATAGAAAGAGAGGCGCTCTGTAGGTTAATATGACTGGTTGGTATGCAGCGCTACGCAAGCTCAATTGAACTTTATTGGGTCATAGCAAGAGTCGCTATTTGTTTAAATTTCTTTGCGAAGTGATGCTTCTGTCCCTTAGTATTCTGTGGTATAAGGTACTTTATTGCGACAGGCGGCAGCACCAAGCGACTGCTAGACGACACTTTTGATGCTCAACTCTTTATTGCGACAGACGGCAGCCCAAGTGATAGCTAGACGACTATTTTGATGCTCGACTATGTAATGCGACAAACGGCAGTACCTAGCGACAGCTAGACGACTCTTTTGGTTCTCGACTTCGGTGCCGTCGTAGCGAATGGTATTGCTGTCTGTAGCTGCCGTCCGTGCCGTCGTGCTGTGCTGCTGTGGTACCGTTTAGCGCGACTTTTGACTAATTTTGCCGTTCATTTTCTAAGCTTCAGCTCTATCATAAGAATGTTGTAGTAGGTATGAACACCTCTTTAGGCTCCTACATTAAAACCGACTTCAAACAAAAGGAGGTAGTTATCACAAGCTTTTATTTAACTTGCAGTGTTTGTTTGTTTTGGTCAAACCTTGCAAGTTGAATCAGAACCACTTCCTTCTCTCCTATGAAGTTAAAATTTTGCATACTTGTCAAAGGTATATGACAATGTAATATTATGGTGACAGCCAGCTGATCTGATGATGGAGACGGAAGGTCGGCAATCAAACTCCTTGACAGATAATCGTAAAGTGATGTCCTCCACGGCGTGTCCATCGACGGCGAATCTTGTCAACGATGCGACAACGGATGCGAGCGCAAGTGACTCGCGAAGCTGAATTTGGTCTTGAACACCCGGTTGCAGGGTGCACAGAACAACTGACCAGAACTATTGTAGGCGTAATTATAGGAGGGCTTGGGTCGGGTTTTTCTCAGTTGTCGTTTTGCGTCCAGATCTTGGAGACGGGTATTTTCGTATGTTGTTAAGTAACTAGTGTTTGGGCTCATTTTAATCTGCTCGCGGTTTCTGTTACGAATTTGTTAAAAGCTTGTCTTGGAAAATATATTTTTCAACAAAAATCTTGTTTTTACGACATCTATCCAAGTCGACAAACATAACGTTTCTCAGAAAGTAAGTAGGTATCAACATCAATCTAGGAATATTTGAAGATATTTTATTCTGCTTGAATGTAAAGTGAGTTCCTAGGATTTTGAAAAGGGACTAAAGATTTCTTAGCTTATTTCAGCGAAAAGTGCCACTTTGAGGTAGTCACTACGCAGACACTACGTCAGTTTCAGGTCGTAAATTAAATATTTCTTTTCTTGGGTGAAGTGGAAACTCTATGAGACTTTGAAGCCGAGATATGAAAACAGCGATGATATTATTTTATCTCGCAGAGTACAAAAGTTTGAATTCAAATATTCTAATGAAACTCTTATTTTATTTAAGGCATCATATTTCATTTTTATTCTAAGTGAACAATAAATCTTTTTAGAAAGAAAGCTCCGTTTCTAAAAAGATTTAGCCTTGTTTTATAAGATACCTACCTTTTTTTTTACACTTAATAGATCTATGTTTGGCCGCTATCTCGCCTGATGTGAAGCGATGATGTGGCCTTAGATGGAGCACATATATCTAGAGAGAGACAAGGCGACGGTATTCCTAGGTATAGGCATAGACTCTAAGTTGCAGTGGGGTCCTCATATCGATGCTCTATCAGGAAAACTTAGTTCTGCTGCATACGCGGTTAGTAAAATTAGGCAATTAACGGATATAGCTACGGCTCGGTTAGTTTACTTTGCATACTTCCACAGCTTAATGTCATATGGCATTTTGCTGTGGGGGTCTGCCGCGGATATAGAAGCAATTTTTATTTTACAAAAGCGGGCGGTTCGTGCTATTTATGAGTTAGGTCCTCGCGAATCATTAAGAGAAGTCTTTAAACAAATTAATGTATTAACTTTACCTTCTCTGTATATTTATGAAAATATAATGTATGTTCGTAAAAATCTGCACAAATTCAAGGTGAATAGTGACCACCACAACATAAACACTAGAAATAAGGATAGAATTGCAGTACCTAGGTTTAGACTGAGTAAAACGAATAAGTCCTTCATGGGCAATTGTGTACGTTTTTACAATAAAATTCCAAAATGTATAACGGAGCTCACAGAAAGTAGATTCAAATTTAGGGTGAAAAATATTCTAATAAAAAAAGCATACTATAAAGTTAGTAATTACATAGAAGACAAAGATGCATGGAACATTCCGCTTCTGCCAAGTAGCCAACTGGCACATAAGAAAAATAATATTGTCAAAAACAAACATAAAATATTGTAACAAAAGTTCTAAAAAAATATGCCCCTCAGTTTCTTGCCGTATCTTCTGAGTAGTGGTTCTTTTTCCGATACGGTGGTAGTCATTGTAATAATTGACGTTCATAAGTGCGTCTGTGACGACAAAATTGGATAAAGAACTTTTGATTGATTGATTGAGAGATGGCAGTGGAGTGGCTGCTCAGACCCGTCTCCCCGATGGTCCCCGAACATCATCCCGAAACACTAGGTCGCTTGACGGCATGGCTTTGTTTTCGTACCTAAGTAAGTAGGTACCTACACTTTACAAAGCCGTGCACCACAAGAGGACCAGGGCGAGGTGGAAGATTTAAGATGATGATGATGAAAATAGGCCTTTCCAAAATTCAATTATGCAGTTTAAATTTTTATTAAACCCCGAAATTCACCTGTATGCTTTGCACTATGCTTGTTGCATCTTTTACAAATAAAACTTTTTACATTTTCATGCCATACTTCCAAGTTTGAAAGAACAAAAAAAGGCGGACGGAATCTCACCTAACAACAACGGAAGCATAGCAATGGCGAGTGGCGTAACGGAGTGCCGATCTGAGGGCCGATTGGCATAGCATGATGTAAATGTTATAATACAGTTTAATGCTGTAAATAATAGCGGATCAGTAATATAAAATACAAAAATTTGACGAATATTATTAGAAAAAAAATATTGCTGATTACACACAAACATACATATTGGTACTGATTACACATTACATATGATTCCTCTCCATCCAAAGGTTACCTGAAAGAGATCGCTTTTAGCGATTGGCCCATTGTAACACTTTCTTTAATTGTTTTTTATGTAATGTCTGTAATTTAATGTTTGCAATAAAGCGTTCATCGATTGCTATCTATTGCTAATAATGAAACATTGATTTTGAAATGCCAATAATTGCGTCCCCGTCTCTTCTAATGTTGTTTCGACGGGGTCCATAGAAGTCTTTGTACGTTTACCAAATTACACCATGCACTACCTATGGAAGCAGTAAAGAATCTGAATCTAAATCTGTGTGCGTGCTGCTTGTGTACGAACGGACCGGCATACTTTGAGTGCTTCACTTACGAATTTGGTGACGAAGCGTCCGCCTTTTTTATTCGTTCAAGCTTCCAAGCTTCTTGTTCCATACAAATAGCCCTTGGCTAATAACAAGTTCACCACTTAGGTAGGACAGGGTTTTTGTTACAGATTGTACAAGGTATAAAGTAGGTTGTAATGATGTACTTTGGAGTCAGTGACTTAGTACGATAGGTCAGGGCCATTACAGGAAACTGGGCTGACGAATCCCAAATAAAGAATTGTATGGTTCTGTAGTGAAAAATGGAATACATATCACTCTTAGCGTAGCTCGCCTAGTCGTTCATTACAGATGGGCAACGATCGCAGCGGTCACAACTTAGATGGGTGACCGTTTTTGCGGTAGTTACATCTGAGCGCTACCGTGTTTCGAAGGGCACTCTAAGCTGTCAGTCCCGGTTGTTTCCTTAGGGCAACAATCGTTAGGCCATGTCGAAGGCCTTCGGGCGGTCTAAACACTCCGACACTAGGGTTGGCCACATAGGGTCGGTCACGAGAGAAGAATGCTGTACTCCCTTTCAATATCTGTGGTTCCACTCCTTAGCAGTTCGCATAATGAAGAAATCTGCGAAACGCTTAGTACGGATAGGTAGGATAGTAACGACGTACCTACGGGTGAAACGACTCTCCCCTTAGGTCAAGTCCTTAGGTCGATTGTGTAAAATAAACATTAAAAACAATAAGGGATCGGACCATAATCGAAAAAAAAACCCTAACTACCATTGAGGAATGACACTAGACCTCAATGCTAACTACATTTTAGATTTTTTCGTTTGATTCGTTTTAACGAATGTCTGTCAAATATGCCGAAAGATCATTCAATCAATATTTTTGTAAAATAATCCCAAATGATTTAAGTTTGTAAATCAATGAATGAAATCTAAGAACTCTGACATTATTTATATTCTTTACGTCAAACGCAACACCAGTCTCAGTGCTTGACGTCATTTCAAAGTAATTATACCATGTGCGAACCTTGTGTTTATTTTATATTTTTGCTTACCTATCTAAAACAAAACGATATGTTTTTATTTGTTCGGAACCCTACTGCAAGCGCGGTCTACAAACTTAACTGCTCTTTTTGTAAACCCAGACAAAACCGCAGGTATAGGCTATAGGGTACAATAATTTACACAAATGTCAGCGGAGTTCGTTCAACACAAACCGGTTCGTCTTCAGCGACATCATTAGTCATACAACTGTAGTTACAGACTTGATAGACTAGAGAGTTTGACAGAGACGTGTGGGGGTACTGACTGCGAGCATTCGCGCGTAATGTTACAGCTTGGAAACGAACATTTCTTTAGCGAGAACTCTGTAACTTTTAAGCGCCACGTTATAGAAGCAAAGCCTTTTCACGATTTTCATACGTTTTAGTTGGACCTCTATGTGGAGAGCACTTTCGTACAAGTCAAAGATATTTATTTAAATAGGCACAAAAAATGCAATTTTAAACAAATAAATTAAATTATGTAAGAAATATAATTTAAAATATCGTGACTTTAAAAAAAAGGCCAAGTGCGAGTCGGACTCGCGCACGAAGGGTTCCATACCATTATCTATAAAAACCGCAAAAAAATCATGTCTGTTGTATGGGAGCCTCACTTAAATATTTTTTATTGTTTTAGTATTTGTGCGGCAACAGAAATACATCATCTGTGAAAATTTCAACTGTCTAACTATCACGGTTCATGATATACAGCCTGGTGACCGACAGACGGACAGCAGTCTTAGTAATAGGGTCCCGTTTTACCCTTTGCGTACGGAACTCTAAAAAGGTAAGCATGTTTACCCAATTCCTATACTAAAATTGAAATCCGGACCCAGAAAAGAAATGCGAAAACTGACGCCCACTAGAGAAGATAGCAAGAAACTCTGCGGGGAAGTCTCTACAATGAGTACCCAAAAAGTACGATTAACATAACACAATGTCAAAGTAGAAGTGCGAGTGAGATGTCCCATAGCAGGCCTAGCGCACTCCGCACTGTAGGTACGAAGCTACAAGTACATAGCCGGACACCGACGGCGGGTCGTGCGTCGTTACACGTGCCGTGTCAGAAGAGATAAGAGCTATGCGATAGAAAGAGAGGCGCTCTGTAGGTTAGGTACACTATAGGGTTGGCCACTCAACCACACGAGAGAAGAGAAGAAAAGAATATTCTTGGTCACTTTTTTTCGCTGCTTCGCGTACCGCGCCGCTACCTACTCGGCTAAGCCGACTAAACAAGGATCCACACCTACGAGCTGAGCGCTGCACGAGCAGTGTTTGATCAAGTTGAGCGGCTCGATCCGTGCCGCGCAAACCGAGTCGCGCTGTGGCGGTTTATGTCTCTCCTCAAAGGCCACTCAGTCTGTTTTGCTCGTAGTGTATGGACGGACGTGCGCCGCTTTTATTGAGCAATCTGAGAAAGATGACAATATTTTCATGGCTCATGTCTTCCATAAGTCTGTTTTTTATGTTCTGATCTGTTACGAAAGATTTTTTTTGGCCCACCAACGACATCGTCGTTAGCAACAGATTGCGTCACAATCGGGCGTCGCTGCTCTTAATGTCTCGGGTGGGCATCTAGAGCGGCGTGTTTGACAATATGTACTGCTCACTTTGAGCGGCTCGTGCGCCGCTCAGCTCGCGCGTATGGATCCTCCTTAAGGTAAGCTATCGTATAACAATTTATAAATAATCAGGCTTAGAAAAACCGGCTGAAAACAGAAGCGTATAAGTCTCAGAATCGTATAGACCGAAAAAAAACGGCCTATTCGCTATGAAGTCTTTCAGTTTGTCATCTGATCCTTGCAAGGGAGTCGGGTTCTGGTGCAGGGGAGGCACGAAGTTTGTGAACTCCTGGATGGAAGAGCGGATGCCACTGTTGTCTATGGTGACGGTCGCCCGCTGGACGTAAGCGCTGGGCAGCGCTGCAGGATCGGATATATTCCTGAAGAACAGTAAAAATAATGACGCTTAGGATAGACTCAATCGAGAGGCTTTATGCTAAGTATATATTAATAGGTATACTTATGATTTTAAATTATATTGTTATTTGTTTATAAATTATTTGGGTGCACAAAAGTAAATCTGAGAGACGTGAACGAAAGAAACAGACTTTTAATTTCAAATTTCACTAAACAGTTGCTGAACTCCAAACAAAAACTTCTAACTGTATAGATAGGCGAATCAGATTATTATAGACTAGCAACCGCTCGCGACTTCGTTCGCGTCGATATTTAATATAGCCTATGTCACTCAGGAATAGTGCAGCTATCTATTAGTAAAATAACTTTTAAATCGGTCCAGTAGTTTTTGAGTTTATTTATTACAAACATTCAAAAAACAAAACTTTCCTCTTTGTAACATTATTAGTATGAATATTAAGTATGATATTTGTCCAAGTGTGCCATTATACCTAGAAGGTACCTATTACTTTTATTTGTTCCGTGGTAATACTAAGAACGAAAGAAAGGATTTCTATAATGCCCAAAGAAACCCGCCCAATCACCGAGCACCATTCAATGGGAATGGAACAAGAGAACTACGCCATTGAGTCCCAAGAGACGCCGTCAAGAGTGCTCAGACGAACTGAGGCTATCGAGTCTCATCCTTGTCTATTGATTTGATATCTAAGTCGAAATGGATCCTTTATGAAGGCTTTTAGAACAAAGTATTAGCTGGAAAAACCGGACAAGTGCGCGTTGGCCTTGCATTTATAAGATTCTGGAAAAATGTCTTTATGTAATGATTCGTTGTTTTCACCGCATATATCTTAAGAACAGGAATATTTTTATACGTCTGGGCCGTTTCGCGTGAAACAAACGCTTTGGTAACAAATTGCCACCCTTCGCCTTAACAAAGAAGGAAACAAAAAATATGTGTACGCACTGGAAGTACAAAAGACTTTTCCTGCTTCCGTTTTTCACTTAGGGTGTTCCCATAATTTATGGCGCCTTAATTTTGTAAATTTGTAAATTTTAATATTAAAAAAGGCTGGGTTCTTACGGGTTCAATGGGACCAACGTTCTCTACAATGAGCCTCGTCCCAGCTTGCGCCCAAATAAATTAATTAAACCTATTTTGTTAATGAGCTACCGAAACGGGTGACGTCCTGCGCCTGATGGCAAACTTAGCGAAGCCTAGATACCCAATACTTTGCTTTGTTTTGTTAAATAAAAATGGAAGCGATATTTACCTGGTTGCCGAAGGATCAGTCCACAAACTCTTGATTGCAACTTCTTCCATAATCCTTCTGACATCTATTTCACTAGTCATCGTCAGCCTCGGAATCACTATTTCAATCGGCGATGGAGTCTCTCTCAAGTTCTCTACAAAGTCGAAGATCACTGACTCTTTCAAACTATCCAAGGTTCTGGCGTAGTCACTTTGCGCCAGAAGTTGTGCAAAATACATTTTGAAGCGACCATCTCTTCCGATTGGTAATTCTATGAGCTTAATGTTTGCACTTGAATCGTAGAAAATTTTGACTCGTTTGACCATCTTCATATACTCCATAGTACCGATTTGCTGCCCAGAAATGTTGTAGAAAGGTCCCGTCTCTATGATCGCATTGGAAAATGCTGACGACCAAAGTCCATGGTAGTCCAAAGATTCCAGAAGGAAAGAGTTCCCGTTTAAGTTCAGATTCGGAAGTTGTAACTTGAAGACTCGCTTCAGGACTTCAATGTTATCAAACGGATTGGTTTTAAAAGGGATTGACACTGTATTGAGTTGGGTCTGAAATCGTGCCAAGTTTTCCCAGTTTTGGTTTACGCGAACGCTTGAATCGGTGACAAAGAGGCGATTTCTTGCTAGCACGACGTCATTGCTTGGATTCTCTCGAGTCGTAGCCAATCGGTAGAAAGTCTGACGTTTGCATTGGTCCTCAGGTAGCCCTAAAAATCTGAACAGCTCCTGTCGAGTCGATCCTTCTGACCCTTCCGCTAAAGCAGCCAGCGTCAGCCAAACAGTGTAAGGAGAGAAGACGAAATGTCCGTCACTTAATAACGCTGTTCTTACGGATAAGTGAACGATGACGTTGTTGAGGCTAATACGAAAATCTGTAACTACTTGCTTTGTTATTCGATGGCGACACGGTGCTTCGTAGAATGCGCCATAGTTGCTCCCATATCCATAGGATATACTATACGGTGCACTATACGTCGTGAATCCCACGTTGCTCACAGTTCCTGGTAATCCATAAGTCGGATAACCCACGCTTCCTGGATATCCTCTGGTTGAGTCAGTCCCGATCCCGATAGGCAGTACAGTTTGTGCTGCCCCATTTAGGAAACCGAGTAGATTGAGAAGTGTGCCGCAAAATAAGCTTGGCTTCATTTCCGCGATTAAATTGTGCAGTCTAGTGCGGCTGCTAGTTTTATATACTAATGAATATAATTTATTCTCAAAATAGTGCATTTTTAATGTCAAGGATATGATAACATTAATAAAGTTCAGCACTAAAAATAGAGTTCCTCTAGCCTCTATTGATAACAACAAATAGGTAATAAGATTGTCAATAATAATATTTAGTCGTCATTTGGTAGTTTTAACTGGAAAGTTTTCCGGGAGTTTTTAAAATTGATAATATTATAGATTTTGATGTGCTTTTTCCGAATTTTAACTTTACCACCTCGTATTTTTGCCGCTCGCGCCGCCATATTGAAAAAATGGTGCCTTAAAGCAGTTTTTTGACAATACCTCCTTTTCGACTTAATTTACACTATTATTCGAACCAAATGACTGTACTAATTTTGCATGCCATAAAATTGCGGAATGTGTCAGTTCGGAATAATTAATTAATGTAAACGCCTATATTGTACCACAATTGTACTCAAATTCAAGCAAATAAAGCATATTCTATTCTAGCATACGTGTCGTACTTACAGACTCGTTAAGGCTGGCTGCTTGAAAATGACGTGAAAATCCATAAAATGGGGATTGCTTATCACCATTATTGTTACACTGACAACCAAAATCGTTCTTTGGCATTTCATTGGCCTTAATACAAGTTAGGCGAGGAATGCTAACAATTCGTAATACATCCTCTTTTGAGAACTTTGAACTTGACCTACAGAACCAAAACACAACACCTAGTGACGTTTTTGCTTGCAATAAAATTAATAACAAAATGTTTGTAAGATTAATTTGTGGGTCTGGTTTGATTTGCTTTTAAAACAAGAACGAAACGAAACGAGTTAAATATGCAGATTCTAAAGTTACAGTTGACGTATGGCACTTTAGGTGGTTTTTGTATACATGAGGAACTACCTACTAAGTATAGGTAAGAATAGAGCCTACATATCTGTGCCTACCTCACGTGGAAGCGGAGCTAAATCGAGTTATATCACTATAGGTATTTATAAAAAACTACGTTTTTGTATAATCATTTGTGTAGGTACCTAGGTAGGTATTATATATTGCGTCTTGGCCTCTATATATGATCTATATCTGAGTAAGTAGTGGTTCTTTTTCCGATACGGTGGTAGAGTCATTATGATAATATGAAGTGCATAAGTGCGTCTGTGATGCCAATATGATTAAAGAGATTTAGATTTAGATTTTTAATATTTCCTATCTTTTCTAATAACCTTTTCAAAACTAGCTGCTAAACTTAAAATAAAAATCCTTACACATTATACCGTTATCTGGTCGCTGTTTGAATCATAATAATAATAATTGCCAAACCAATTAATCACCATTTCTATTAATTGCTGAACCATAATATATCAATTATCGAACTATATAAACCAGAACATCAGCAATTATATCACTATTAAGCTCGTTAGGTGTAGGAAGGCTGAATAAACCGCATCTCAGCCGTAAACATGCAGTTCCTAACAATATCTGCACTTCTTGCAGTGTTAAGTGCTCAAACCGAAAGTCAAGGAATTTTAGGTAAAATAACAAACCCTTTCGGTATTTTAGACAATAACGCGAAGAAACCATGCGAGCGAGACCCTCTGCCAATGTTCCAGGAGGCTCTCAATGACTTCTCCATTCGCCTCACCAAAAGAGTGGCGACAACATCTAACGGTGCTTATGCTATATCTCCTTTCACTATATGGTTGTCACTGGCATCTCTTGCGGAGTTCTCAGATGAGAGCGTGCAAAAAGAACTGTTTGCTGCTCTCAAATTGCCTGAAGAAAAATGCATAAGAGAAAAGTTCTATCAGCTTGCATTGCATATCGAAACGCCAGGACAAGATGTGAGATTCGAAAGAACGCGCGCTTTAGCTATCGACGAGCGAGCGGTTCTCAACCAAAATTGGGTTTCTTTCTCCCAATCAACCAATATCCTGAACTATTTGCAAGTGCCTTTCGACTCAGCAACTATTCAGCACGTGTACGAATCCATGGCAATTCCATCGAAGGCTTATTTGGACGGGCACTCCATAATGCTAGACCGATTGGAGTACGAAGGCTTGTGGACATCCGCCTTCTCCGAGGGTAGAATCGAGAATGGTCCTTTTTATGACGATTTGGGGCAAGAGATGACGACTCAACCGTATATGAAAATGAAGAGCAGAGTCCGTCTTGGTCATATTCCTATCATAAATGCGAAGGTATTGGCACTTCCCGTTGGCAATGACGGAAGGTATACTATGCTATTGACCATGGGTATAAAGAATAACACCATCAAACGAATTATGAGTTTGCTGATGAGTTCCATCATCATTGACATGATCTCGTCCTTGACATTAAGTTTGATACCAATAGAAGTGGCTGTTCCAGTTTTTACTATGAATGCGTCATTTAATACGAGGCCTATGTTGGAGGATTTGGGATTTGGAAGGTTCTTTAGTGACCCAGCTGCTACCAGGTATGTATCTCCAATTGTCGATAGCAGGCTCCACACCGGTCGATCCACGTTACCATCTACTATCGAACATTTGCTTCGACGTCACAGATTACTTACTAGTAACAGTAGTAACTACATAACATTTTTTCTTTAGTCGTTCGGATCGGGCGCGTCTACACCGGCCGCGCATTTGGATCGTCAATCTGCCGCGCGTGTTGGAGCGGACGTGGATTTGTCGCCGTGGACTAGGCTAATGATATATTTTTTTGATCAGCTCCACTTTAACAGTCCAAGTTACTTGCCATACGTCATGTTAGATGTGAGATTAAGAAAACCGAAGAAAATGGTGTTGCGGTTGAGGGTCAGCTTACGGGTTGGATTACTGTTACGGGAT
Organism: Petrophora chlorosata; assembly: GCA_951640565.1. NCBI lineage: Eukaryota > Metazoa > Arthropoda > Insecta > Lepidoptera > Geometridae > Petrophora > Petrophora chlorosata. The sequence goes on from OX621212.1 coordinate 9,372,518, forward strand.
AAACATAAACAGTTCCTCCCTTGAATAGCTGCATTAATCCTGACCTCTAAGAATCCCGTATCTAGATAATTCGATACATTTATATTACCGATGATCCCATACACATTAGCCAATACGAAACAAATGATTGTTTTTCCTGCGTGTTTTTCTGTTCCTGGATTAAAGTTCCGCAGCGATTAACTTCCAAGTTTATGACTAAGTATACGTCTGCTTTACAGCCAGACTATTCCTCGTCTGAGTATTACCACAGAATACTAAGGGACAGAAGCATCACTCCGCAAAGAAATTTAAACAAATAGCGACTCTTGCTATGACGGCAATAAAATTCAATTCAGCTCGCGTAGCGCTGCATACCTACCAGTCATATTAACCTACAGAGCGCCCCTCTTTCTATCGCATAGCTTTTATCTCTTCTGACGCGGCACGTGTAACGACGCGCGACCCGTCGTCGTTGTCGGGCTATGTACTTGTAGCTTCGTACCTACAGTGCGGAGTGCGCTAGGCCTGGTATTACTACTAGATACCTACTATAGCGCAAACGACCCAAAGTGTGTCTCGGCCTCCAACAATAAAAGTCGCCACTTGGGTTTGTCTTGCGTCACCTGCTTCCATTCCTTGACGTGGAGTTCGCACAAGTCCCGTTCGACCTCATCGATACCTAGGACGGCCTCATCGATACCTTCTACATACGTCGTCGACCAGTCGGGCGTCCCAAGTATGCTCGCTAAACAGCCCGATCTTACCCCACTCTTTCAAGGTGGCCGATAAAACCAATAGAAATACTCCATTTCAACAACTGTTCCTTCCACAGATTAGTATCAGACCCTCCTGCCTTACCCTGCGACTATCTCCAAAGCATAATCGTCAACATGACTACCGCTTCTCTGGACACTGAAAAAGGCTCCTCCGGATCTATGGGAAGCTCTTCCGGCATTTCGGGAGGCTCTTCCAATATCATGTCTGGCTTTTTCGGTATGGCGTCGGAAACTGCGACGGGGTTAGCGTCGGCGGTGGGAAGAGACTTCATAGCTAATAAGCCGTTCATCTTCACGTTGGTGGAAACTAAGACTAAGGTGCCGGTATTTACGGGAATCTTTACTGGACAGTGATTAACGAAGACGAGTTTATTGAAGTCGAAGTACCTCTATCACTGAGGTAGGTATGTAAGAAAGATTGGAAAATGAATAAAAAAATAAATTATCATCATCAGCTCATCACTTTCCCACTGCTGTGACACAGGCCTTCTCTCATAGAGTATGGATTATAATCAACCACGCTGACCCAGTTCGGGTCAGTGGATGTCACATGTCCTTGAACTTTCGAGATTCTTGGGCATGCATTGGGTTTCCTTTACCGTTCGATGTTTTTTTCCACCAAATAAAATAAGAAAAATATTTAAATTCTTAATTTTATTCATAAGTAATCTAATATCACGAAATCATGAGCAAAAATTATTAAGTACACAATAGGAACACAATAATAAACTATAATGCCGCTAGCACATTGCAACGCACGCTAAAACTGAACTTAATAAAGATAGCACCTTGAACGAAGAAAAACAGGCGGACGGAATGTTGCTAAGCAACTACTGACGCATAGCAAAGGCGGTGGCGTTGTTTGTGTGAGTGGACGGAGGCCCGATATCAAGCCGATGTGACAGGTGATCGGCATAAAATGATGTAAATGTGTGCGTGACACTTGTGTACGAACGAGCGGACTAGCTTGAGTGCTTTACGTCTGTGTTTAGAGACGACACGTCCGCCTTTTTTTCTTCATTCAAGGATGGCACTTAGCACAACTAAATATTTTAAGCTTCTAAAGATGTCTGCCCACTAAAGCGCAGATATTTGTGACGGACGGACAGTCAGACAGACTGACATAGAAACACGTGGACGGAGCAGTAGTTTTTCTGCAAATTCTAGTTTGTCTGTCTATATGTCATACATAGGTACATGCAAACACAGACATTACAGCAGTAAAACAAGAAAATATACAGTTTCTTTGTCTGCATCTTATACAGACAAACATACAAACACAAAGACAGACAGACAGGATTAGAGAGAAACAGTGCTCTCTCTGATCCACCTAAGGGTTTTTTTTCTATAACCTAACAGAATTTTAACCTTTATCTATATTATTATACTTAATACATAAAATTGCTTGAGTGGCTAGAGCGGGTCCAGTAAAACATTTTTGTTGTTTTTAGAAAAGTTATTTTTTCATAAGTTATTTTTTTCACTCCATGTTTCCTCAGAACAAAACTTTATCACTAAAAAGAAAAAGGTACCTGGTTGTAGTTGTACCAGATTCAGATTCTTTATTGCTTCCATAGGCAGTACAAGGTGTAATTAAGTCAACGTACAAAGTCTCATATGGACCCCGTCGGGCACAGCAACATTAGAAGAGAGGAGGACGCAATTATTAGCATTAGTCAATGAATGTATTGTATTGTATTAAATTATATTGTAATGTAATGTCAAATGTGAGAATATAAAGTTAAAATAATCATTTAGGAGTTAAGAGTATTATTTTTCTTTAAAGAATTCGTCAATTGAGTAATACGCTTTATTAGTAAGGAACTTTTTCAATTTTTTTATAAATTTTGTGTTATTTTGTTCACACTGAAGTTCCCTGGGTAACTTATTATATATGTATACCGACATAGGTAATGTACTAGATGAGTGCATCTGCAGTCGGGACACAGGTAATAATAACCGGTTGCCGTGGCGAAGTGTAAAGTTGGTTTTTATATCTGTTCGAGTTTTATCTTTTTTACCTGAAGGTACAACTACAACCTGGGATGTTCAAATCGAGAGTGAACAGGTATCTTCTAGGCGAGCGTGTTACATTTTAAATCACATCATCGCTTGCCATCAGGTGAGATAGAGGTCAAACAAAAAAGTCCTAAAGTTTTGCCACACCTGTGTATTATTATAGCACTGTAGATGAAGTTTAAATTGTTGAGTAACTGAAACAGTTCGCCGCTTCGCTTTCGGGCGCTGCAGTATGAATTGAGCCTATATAAGTAGGTTTTTTCTATAATAATCTTAACAAATGTAACGAATAACTGATCATTCTATGACCCAATACTAAGTTAACTAAAATTAAATAATATAACTTAATAAATAATGTCATAACTTAAATAATATCATTTCATCATCATCATCATCATCAGCCCCTCACGTTCCCACTGCTGGGACACGGGCCTTTCTTAGACATAATGCGCCACGCTGCCCCAGTTCGGGTTAGTGGATGTCACATGACCTTGAATTTTTGTGATAAATTCTTGGACATGCCGGTTTCCTCACGATGTTTTCCGTCACCGTTTTTAGAGCGAGTGTTATATCCGCACATATCTTAAGAAAGTCAGTGGTGCGGGGCCAGTGGGATTCGAACTCGGGTGCGTCGGATCGAAAGTCGCACGTGCTCCCACTGAGCCACACTCGCTCTTTCATTTCATACCCGACTGCAAACTCAAAAGGCGGCTTATATTTTAGCACACTGTCATTTTTCTCGTAGTAGAATCATAAATAATATAAATAATGCTTATAATATTAACAATCTTATATAATGTCATATTTATAAAGCCTAAAACGAAATAATAATAGGGGATCGGACAGTAATCGAGAAAAAATCTAAAATGTAGTTAGAACGAATGTTCGTCGAACCAGAAAGATCATTCAATCAATATTTTTGTGAAATAATAATGATTTATATTTTTAAATCAATAAATAAAATAACGAACTTTAGTCAGAGACAGCGTTGACGCTGCAGACCGGGCTCGTCTCCTTGCTACAAGCGAACGGGAATCAGGCTACTGGCTGCACGCGATCCCTTCGTCCAATGTGGGAACATTTTTGGACAATACAAGTTTCTCGATTGCGATAGGTTTGCGTCTGGGCACCTCGACAACAGAACCGCACAACTGTCACTGCGGCGGCGAAGTAGACAAATTGGGCCACCATGGTCTTTCTTGCCGCCGCAGTGCAGGTCGACTCTCACGCCATGCCACCCTTAATGACGTCATTCGTCGGGCACTTGCTACCGTTCACGTGCCGGCTGTTTTAGAGCCGAATGGTATTTCTCGTGACGATGGCAAGAGGCCCGACGGCATGACGTTAATTCCTTGGTGCCGTGGAAGACCGTTGGTGTGGGACGCCACTTGTGCCGATACACTAGCACCGTCCCACCTCAACGGTACTTCAAGGGTGGCAGGAGCGGCGGCAGAAGCAGCAGAGAGCCTCAAGCGGAGGAAATATGCATCACTCGGTGAGGGATACATATTTCTTCCGTTTGGGGTTGAAACTATGGGGCCTTGGGGGGCGAACGCGCGGCTTCTGTTTAAAGAGCTGGCCAGACGCCTCATAGAAACAACTGGTGACCAAAGAGCTGGCGCTTACCTCGGCCAACGAATTAGTCTGGCCATTCAACGAGGTAACGTTGCCAGCTTTTTGGGCACCCTGCCCGCAGACGGTGACCTAAATTTTGTGTTTTATATTTAATTTCATTTTTTAATTTTGTTGTAGGTTAGTTTAGTTTTTATCATTCTATATGTTTGTACATAATTGTTAATTGGTTCTGTAAATAAAAGTATAGATCTTTAAAAAAAAAAAAAAAAAAATAAATAAAATCTAATAATTCTGACATTTTTAATCTGTTCCGAAACACCAACACAGTGCATGACATCATTTGTAGGCAAATGCCGTGAGTCAAGCTTGTGTTTATTATACGTTTTTGCTTTTCATAAAATGTATTTTTGCTAATTTTTTCGTTCCATTACTAGGACATCGACCCTAAACTTCATAAAACGTATTTAAATCTCTTTGCAAGTTTTATTTCGAAGAGTTTGTCGTTTTCTACCTACATATGACATCACAAGTTTTGAGGTGACCTTTTGCGCGGCAATATTTGAAACATAATATTTAAACATAGTTTTTTGGTTCTTTTAGAGCGTTATTTAATTAAAATAGTATTTTTCATGGCTATATATATTAATTGTAGTTAATATAAAATACTTTCTGAAAAATTGTCCGATCCCCTATTTAACTGATCATTCCATGACCCAAGAATAAATAAATATCTAAAAAAAATAAAAGAATTGAACTGAAATTCAATAATAAAATAGAAAAAATATTTTTACCACTCAAATAAAACGCTTAACTTTTAAGTAAATAAATTATTGAAAAAAAAAAAATTGTTAATCTTTTATTTTTACCCGACTGCAATTAGTCAATAGGAGGGTATGCATATCTTCATCTTCAGATATAGTAGAATCATAGTCATATTTTGAACTTGAATTTTATTATTGGTTTCTGTTGTAGATAAGCTTCGTTTCGTTTTATAGAGGGTACAATGTATACATAACAGCATCTGAAAATACATTTGATAACATATATATATAACTAACTGCGCCCCGCGGTTTCCCGGGATAAAAGTAGCCTATGTGCTATTCCAAGTCCTAAAGTACCTACATCCCAAATTTTATCAAAATCGATTCGGTAGTTTTTGCATACCTCCTGTATGGATGTTCTTACAAACTTTCGCGTTTATAATATTTGTAGGATGTATCTTGACTGGTGTTAGGTCTCTCGTAAGCGAGAGCCCGTCTGGGCAGGTTTGCCAGTTATTCAGCCGCCAAGCAGTAGTGCGCAAGCATTACTGTGTTCCGGTTTGAAGGGCATTGTAGCCAGCGAAATTACTGGGCATATGGCACTGTAATTGTTATGGGCAGGCGTGGTGCTTACCATCTGGCGAACGACTTGCTCTTATCATCAACCAGTACCATAAAAACATTAAAAAATAATATGACGGAGTTCTAAGGTAACAAACATTAAAAATATACAATCAAAATGAAAAAAAATCTTTATTCAGTTTTTGCATCACAGACGCACTTATGAACGTCAATTATCACAATGACTACCACCGTATCGGAAAAAGAACCACTACTCAGAAGATACGGCAAGAAACTGAGGGGCATATTTTTTATAGAGATTTTGTTACAATTTTTTGGGGTTTTACAATGTTATGTTTCTTATGTACCAGTTGGCTACTTTGCAGAAGTGGAATGTTCCGAGCATCTTTGTCTGCTATGTAATTACGAACAGTATAGTATGCTTGATATGTAATCGAATTCAGAACCTCCTCCCTTTAGAAGTTAGTCAAAAATAGAACATACGATACATTTTATCTCAAATAATTAATTTTTAGTAAAAACATAAACCGACCTCAATGTATCTTCGAAGTCCAATGTCAAATATCGATGAAATTTATATGGGACCACTTCGTAGCTATACTGAACCCGACGCAAAAGAATTTTCTAAATCGGTTCATAAATGACGGAGTTCTGAGGTAACAAACAAAAAAAAATACAATCGAATAGTGAACCTTCTGAAACGCAATGGAAACCTCCTTTTTGAAGTCGGTTAAAAACTAATCTTACCAGAACGCTGTATCCATCAGTCGAGTTCAGTCCGTAGTGACCAGGAGTTATTGTCATGGTAGTAGTGCGCGTAATAACCGCAGGCGTAGCGAGTAAAAAAGTTACAGCTTACCTTCAAATGGGACATGTACTGTTAAAGAATCTGCCAACGTGATGTTTTTCAGGAAACTCGATGTGAACACGTCCTGAAATAATAATTTAATATAATAAAGCGAGTGTGGCTCAGTGGGAGCACGTGCGACTTTCAACCCAACGCACCCGAGTTCGAATGCCGTTGGCCCCGCACCACTGACTTTCTTAAGTTATGTGCGGATTTAACACTCGCTCTAAAAACGGTGAAGGAAAACATCGTGAGGATACCGGCATGTTCAAAAATTATTCACAAAAATTCAAGGAAATGTGACATCCACCAACCCGCACTGGGCCAACGTGGTGGATTATGGCCCATACTCTCTCTACGAGTGAAGGCCTGAGTCCCAGCAGTGGGAACGTAATGGGCTGATGATGATAATACAAAACGTAAACGTCGGTCAGGTTGCTGTCTTAAGACAAGTCGTTAGACCGTGTCGGAGGCCTCCGGGCGGTCTAAAAACTCCGACACCAGGGTTGGCCACACGTGAGAAGATATAAAAAAAATAACCGGCCAAGTGCAAGTCGGACTCACGCACGAAAGGTTCCTTTTTTATTTGTGATAAATCTAAGTGTGACCACCATCTCCCCTGATGTGGCCGAAGATGGAGCACGTAGATCTAGAAGATACCTATTCACTCTGGCCTTGAAGATACCCAAATTATAGTTATCAGGAAACAGAGAAGACGGCAAGGAGTTCCATTCCTTAGCAGTACGCACTACCACCATCAGGTTCCGTACCCTTATCTATAAAAACGGCAAAAAATTTCTGTTGTATGGGAGACCCCTTAAATATTTATTTTATTGTTTTTTAGTATTTGTTGTTATAGCGGGAACAGAAAACATCATTGTGAAAATTTCAACTGTCAAACTATCATGGTTCATGAGATACAGCCTGGCGACAGACGGATAGACGGACAGACGTACAGCGGATTCTTAGTAATAGGGTCCCGTTTTCCCCTTTGGGTACGGAACCCTAAAAAATAATAATAATAACGTATATTAAAAGAATAATATAAATAAAATATAAAATTATAACTTTATAATAAAAGAGGTAACAAAATACATAGATTTTTATCCCAATCAGATTCCCTGTATGTAGAGAACCAGAACCTTTTTTTATGGAAAACAGTAGAGACGAGCAAGTCACTTTCCTGATGGTAAGCGTCACGCCTGCCCATAAAAATTTCAGTGCCACCACAGAACTTTTACTACCATAAAAAGCACTGCGTAGCACTGCATTGCGCTCATCGTCCCGAGACATCAGATATAGTGGGCAGGCGTGGCGCTTACCATCAGGCGAACGACTTGCTCGCCTCACCATTCAGTTTCATAAAACGTAATTTACACAAGTATACGTTTTATCAAACAAAAAACCGACTTCAGTGTATCTTCGAAGTCCAAGGTCGAAGTCCAAATACCGATGAAATTTATAAGTAGTGTAAGTGTATAAGGGGTCCCCCTTCATAGCTATACTGAACCCAAAGCAAAAAGAATTTTCCAAATTGGGAATTTTCATGAAAAATTTTCCAAATTGGGATGTAACAAACATAAAAAAAATCAATCGAATAGAGAAGAACCTTCTGAAACGCAATGGAAACCTCCTTTTTGAAGTCGGTTAAAAACTAACCTTACCAGAACACTGTATCCATCAGTCGAGTTCAGTCCGTAGTGACCAGGAGTTATTGTCATGGTAGTAGTGCGCGTAATATTGTGCGGAGGCGCCATGTTTACAAACAGGAACGAGTAAGACGGAAACCTGTCTCCCTTCATGGGATAGTGCGGCTTCACCCAGAGAGTTACTGAGTTTGATGACTTGAAAGAGAAAACATGAATTATATTAATATCAACCTCTGTGGTGTAGTGGTTGGGCAGGTTGGGTCTAATCTCATACACTACCGAGGTTGCAGGTTCGATTGCCGTAATGTTGATGAATGAAAAAAATACAATCGAATTGAGAATCTTCTTTTTTAGGTCGGTTAAAAAGGCATAAAATAGAATTAATAAATAATTTGCTAAGAATTGTTTCATCATCAGCCCATTACGTTCCCACTGCTGGGAACGTAATGGGCTGATGATGAATCTCTTTTTTTAGGTCGGTTAAAAAGGCATAAAATAGAATTAATAAATAATTGGGTAAGAATTGTTTCATCATCAGCCCATTACGCTCCCACTGCTGGGACTCAGGCCTTCCCTCGTAGAGAGAGTATGGGTCATAATCCACCACGCTGGCCGAGTGCGGGTTGGATGTCACATGTCCTTGACTTTTGTGATAAATTTTTGGACATGCCGGTTTCCTCACGATGTTTTCCTTTGTCTCCCACATAACTTAAGACAGTCAGTGGTGCAGAGCCAGCGGGATTCGAACGCGGGTGCGTCGGATCGGAAGTCGCACATACTCCCACTGAGCCACACTCGCTCATAAATAAATAAATAAATACGCCCAACGATCACATACATAGACCCTGGCCCCTAACTAGGATTCCCTGTATCTAGGGAACCAGGAACTATGAGGACCATGGTCTCACGACATTCAGACACGAAACAAATGCTTACGCTTTTTTTTCTATGCTCAAACATTTGTCCCGTCGCGGGAATCGAAGCAGCAACCTCAGTGGTGTATGAGATTTGAGCCAACATGCCCAACCACTACACCACAGAGACTGTCGAGTCATTTTTCATTTCCCCCCAAAAAAGTCTGGGTGCAAGACAAGTGAAGTGACACACTACACCACAGAGGCTGTCAATATATTACTGTGATAACATGCTAGCTAAAAAAAAATATATAAGAGCTTGTTTTACCATATAAGGCTTGGCCATGATGCCCTTAGGGTCCTGGGCCACAGCTATAAGGTCCAAATTAAGAGCTAGTTCCTTCTCGTACGGAGTCATTCTCCTCAAGTCACAGCTCAGGAGCAGTGGCGACGAGAGCATCGCGTGGACTGAGATGTGGATTCTACTCTGACTTGGTGTTAGGGCGTCTGTGCCGAAAATTAACTGAAACGGTTGAAAATTTTATATTTTTACAAGCTTTTATTTAACTTGCAAAGTTTATTGTTCAGATTTAGGTTCAAAGCATCCATAGGTAGGGGCATACAAGGCGTACATCCGCACCCGCCTCACGTATGCGGCTCCGGCGTGGTACTCACTATGCTCGGAGACCCAACGGAGGCGGCTACGGCGTACAAAATGTCGCACTGCGCATGTGTACGGGGGCGGGGCGATATGTCAGAAATGACGTCATCGCCCGCGATGTCGGGGTGGAAAAGGTGGGGGAGTTCGTGGTCCGTCTGGCGCGTCGTATGTACGACCGCGCCGACAACGGGCGACACCCCCCCTGCACGACATCGCACCCCTCCACGCGAGACCCCCCGATAAACCCCAGAAACGCGCCCTGCTCCGCGACATTCTTCCGCCGCCAGAAGAAGACGAAGAGGGCAGAGACGACAGCAACCACCAAAAAAAAAGGTCCAATACAGAGCCGCTGAGAGGCGCACCGACTAGCAGAGCACCCACCAGCGGCCTACCAATTCCCCGGGGGTAGAAGCCCCCCGCGTTTACGCCAGGGTAGAGGGGACCACCCCGAGACCCACCCCTACTTGACTAGCATCTTACATGACTTGACTTGCATCCATAGGTCTATAGTCTATGGCTCAGGATAGCGAGCTAATTGGTTAACAATATGTCAGTTAACTGTCAGTGTCACTTATGAAATTCACACTGACATTTAACATAACCACACGACATGACTACAGAATATAGCAACTTTTATTTATAAAGCTTGGCCATGATGCCCTAATGGGGGGTCCTGGGCCACAAAGGTCCAAATTAAGAGCTAGTTCCTTCTCGTACGGAGTCATTCTCCTCAAGTCACTGCTCAGGAGCAGTGGCGATGAGAGCATCACGTGAACTGAGATGTGGATTCTACTCTGACTTAGCGTTAGGGCGTCCTTGCCGAAAATTAACTGAAACGGTTAAAAATTTAATATTTTTAAGAAATTAAAGCAATTGAGAACATTAAAAATTGTATTAAACCCTTTTTAATTAAGTGAACGAAATCTTTTCTCAGATTTGTATGCACACAAGTTAACTAACATTAATAAAAAAATACTTACAAATTTTATTTTAAATAACTTTTTTTAATATTTTTCGATATTTTGTGTGACTAAACATTGAAGCATTAAAAATGGATACCATATCTCGCGATGTATATGTCGCAGCCAACTAGCTTAATTAGCCGTTCAATCAACAACCTAGCCTTTTTACTAAACAGCGCCGTTCAACTAGCGGCCTGAATAATATTCAGCCATTTAATCAAACAGCTAGGCAAATGACTTGGATCGATGACGTTTAATTACTTGCCTAGCCTGTTCATTTATAAAGCCTGTTTTCCAAAGTTTAATGCAAAATAGTACAATGGAAGAGTGTTGTGACAATAATAATGTGAATTTAGCTGCAGCCCTCGGTAGATTAGGTTGCGGCGGGGGTCCGGCGCTGGACCTTGGGCCACCCCAACGCCGCGAACATGTATATTAAATATAATATAATGTAAGAAAAATAAAGCGACGGTTCACAATCTTTCGACGGTTTACAATCTCGCGTAGGATACATCTAAGTTTAACCGCATGTTTACATTTTAAATATATTAATAAAGAATTGCTTATGTCAGATGTTTCATCTTATTTATTTCTGTCACATGGTCACCCTATCGTACGAATGGCCTAAGCATTAGCCAGCCAGTTTATTAAATGTTGTAATAGACGCTACGACTGAATATCAAACACGCCGCTTGTTGAACGGCGCAGTTTAGTAAAGAGGCGAGGCTGTTGATTGAACGGCTAATTAAGGTAGTTGGCTGCGACATATACATTAATATGATATAGAATTCTGCACGGGACTGCACTGCGCTCGTCACCATAAGACAATACGTTCTGAAGTCTCAAGATTTGAATTGAATTGAAAAATGCTTACCATATCAGCGTCATTCCATTGCCCTGGTCCGTGGTAGGCGGCTACGTACGGATATTCTTGTTCATAGTGCTGTATAATGCCCTTGACTGACCCCCAAACGGTGAATACATCGTGGTAGTTCCGCCAGAGGTTGCAGTGTTCCGCTATTGGGCCGTAGTCTGGCTGAAAATATATGAGGTAACTATAAACAACTAAGTAGGTAGGTACACATTATTTTTGTAACTGAATGACGAGACGAGCTGGTCGTTTGCCTGATGGTAAGCAATACGCCAGCTCATATCACTAACATCACTACCCAGAACTTTGTTTTGCAAAACCCTGCGCGGCGCTGCACTGCGCTCGTCACCCTGAGACAATTAGCTTTTGAGTCTAGTGCCCAGTAATTTTGCTGGCTACAATGCCCTTCAAACCGGAACACAGTTATGCTTGCGCACTACTGCTTGGCGGCTGAGGAAACCGGCATGTCCAAGAATTTATCACAAAAGTTGAGACATGTGACATCCACCAACCCGCACTGGGCCAGCGTGGTGGATTATGGCCCATACTCTCTCTACGAGGGAAGGCCCGAGTCCCAGCAGTGGGAACGTAATGGGCTTATGATGATGATGATTTACTCAAATGTTTATTAGATAGGTATATTATATTTTTATTGTATTGTATGTATTCAAACTATTTACTATTTTATTAGTGTCTATTTTATATATTTGGTTTATTAAGAAATTCAAAACCACCATCCATTATTTTTACGTTATTCCTCTCCCTACACGATTGTCTGGAAGAGATAGCTTTTAGCGATAAGACCGATGTGTGTTTCAATAGTTATTAAATTTTATAAAGTACCTGCTTACAAAACTTCATCAAAATTCGTTCGGTAGTTTATGCGTAATTAACAAACGTCCATCCATCATTAAAAACTTTCGCATTTATAACGTTGGTAGGAAGGATATTTTTGTAATAGAAACTTACCTGTATATACCTCACCTACTTCGTATACATCCAATAAACGAAAACCTAGGTAAATAGTAGATAGCTAGATACACCTTTATTTATAGTTATATTTTTTTATAGTTAAGTGCAGATTTAGCACGCTCGCTCTAAAACGGTGAAGGAAAACATCGAGATGAAACCCGCTTACGCGCTTTGGAGTGGTAGGCTCTGGCCGTGGTTGTAATACCACCCACCGAACAAAGCCATGCCGTCAAGCGACCTAGTCGTGTTTCGGGATGATGTTCGGTGAACCATCGGAGAGACGGGTCTGAGCAGCCGCTCAACTGCCGTCTCTCTCTAGATCTATGTGCTCCATCTTAGGCCACATCATCGCTTCACATCAGGCGAGATAGTGGCCAAACATAGATCTATTCAGCGTAAAAAAAAAAACCTTTAAGTATACATTTTACCAAAATTTTGAAAGTATTTTTCCGTTTAAGTGTAATTTTTTTTTTGTTCAATATTATATTGTACGTTCAAAATGGATAAACTGTTAAAACATTTGTAAATATTTAATACCTATTTTTATGTACCAACACAGTAATACCAGGCCTAGCGCACTCCGCACTGTAGGTACGAAGCTACAAGTACATAGCCGGACACCGACGGCGGGTCGCGCGTCGTTACACGTGCCGCGTCAGAAGAGATAAGAGCGGCGCGATAGAAAGAGAGGCGCTCTGTAGGTTAATATGACTGGTAGGTATGCAGCGCTACGCGAGCTGAATTGAATTTTATTGCGTCATAGCAAGAGTCGCTATTTGTTTAAATTTCTTTGCGGAGTGATGCTTCTGCCCCTTAGTATTCTGTGGTAATACAATAAAGATTTTTGATTCTGATTCTGATTCTTACCTTCTTATTGTGTATGAATTCAATATAGTACGGCCAACTGCATGAGTAGACAATAGGACGTCCGGTCTTCTTCAAGGCATTTCCCAACTCTATATAAGCTGAAATATAATACAGCTTTTTCAATAAAAAAAGAAAAGAAAGAGAAAAAGTATGACACATGGTTTTTTATGTAGTTTAGACTAAAACCACAACGGGCACCCATCTAAGTCGTGACCGCTACGAACGTTGCTTAACCTGACAAATAAAAATTATTAACCTCTTGTGTCCCGCTATTGGGCAAAGACCCTCATCTCCTTTCTAGTTTAACCTTACTTTCCTGATTATTTTTGGAGAGAAGAAGAATAGGGAATAAGCATGGATCTCAAAAAAAAATTGACCCATATTTTATTTGATAGATTACCCTAATGACTATTTAGCAGTAATACTAAATATTTTTTTAAATCAGTTAAATAAAAGTTGTTTAATGGTAAATACATTCACATTTTTGCAAAATCGAAACGTAAATATAAAAAATAGAAGGCGAGTTCCTATTGGCCGTGAGTCGAGATTAATTTAGGCCCTAAACACACACGCTTCCTTTAGCATCCGCGATCAATAACTAAAAAGCGCAATTTAGTTGTCGCGATTGTGTAGGTCCGTTGTCCCCGTAAGCCGTGTCCCCGTTTATTTTTGTGTTACTGAATGACGAGACTTGCTGGTCGTTTGCCTGATTTTAAACAACACGCCAGCCCATAATAATAGCAGCACCACCCAGAACTTTGTTTTGCAAAATCCTGCGCGGCGCTGCACAGCGCTCGCCACTCTGGGACAATTAGCTGTCGAGTCTCATAATGCCCACTAATTTCGCTGGCTACAATGCCCTTCAAACCAGAACACAGTAATACTTGCGCACTACTGCTTGGCGGCTGAATAACTGGCAAAGCGGTGGTACCCACCCAGACTGCCTCTCGCATACGGAAAACCTACCAGCAGTAAACGGGGACACTGGTACTTTAATAAAATATTTAAAAATACGTCCGGATGTCCCCTTACTCTGATTCCGTTTATCAACGGAAAGTAAAGTAAACTTTGTATGGGAAAACTACTTTCTGGCGCTTCAGCCGCTGCCACGGCACGCTCTCTTCGCTCGCTTGGCTCGCGCTGTGTGGTCACAGTTCTAACATAACCTAACCTAGTGACTGTATCTCCGTAAAGGGGACAACGGTACGAAAATTTAATGACGTCCTGTTGTCCCCGTAGCGGGGAGAAGACCAACGGGGACAACGGGCCTACACTGTCGCGATCAAACAAATGCCGATCGCGGATGCTAATATTAACAATCGCTAAAACGCTTCAGTAATAATCGATCGCAAGAACGCCAATCGCGGTAGCTAAAAATAGCGCGTGTGGTTAGAACCTTAATCATCAAACTTTAATTATTACCGGTGTTAAGATACTTCTCGGAAACGTAACAACCGTCCACCTTCAGATAGTCTATGCCCCAGCTAGCGAAGGCGTCTGCATCTTTCTGGAAATGGTCCCGCGACCCGGGATATCTCATACACGTGACTTCGGCTACGTTAGTGTACATGCCGAATTTTAACCCGCGTTCGTGGATCTGTGGGTTAGAAAACCAGGGCCCCAATTCACTATGACAACTTGGCGATTCCTTGCTTCGAAATCACGTCGATTCCTTCATTAATAAACATCTCTATTACGCATTCATATATTCATATATATGATGCGTAATTATTATTATTTATAACGCTTAATAGATCTATGTTTGGCCACTATCTCGCTTGATGTGAAGCGATGATGTGGCCTAAGATGGAGCACGTAGATCTAGAGAGAGACGGCAGTCAGTGTCGTGGTCATGGCTTTGTTCGGTGTATTAGGTGTATAGTTAGTTGTTTTAAATAAAAATTTGCAAATTTTTCCAAGATATTTTTTTTAGTAATAGTGGTGGCTACTCAATCTGTTATTGTTAGATTTTTCTAATTTTGGGAATCTTTAATATTAAAAAATAAGAAAGCCACTCAAGCAACGGCTCTTAGTAGAAAATAGATACATAGGTAAATAGAAAACACTTTATAACAGTTGGTAATAGATAATTTCTTATAAGTACATAATTTCTTGTTGCTCAGAAATCTCTTCCAGACAACCATAGAGTAAGAAAAACAAAATTTTAAAGACAATAGAGTATATAATAGAGATAGAGTGCACAAATAAGTAGGATGTATGTAAATTATTATACACTTAATTGATTTAAATAAAAATATATAATGAGCATGTATTATTTATATATTTGTATTTAAACTTAGGATATTAAGAACAGATCATTTACTATTTTATTAACACCGCTGACCTCTCTTACTCCATTAAAAATTAACTCCATCCAAAGGTTGATTGGAAGAAATCTCTTCCAAATTCTCATAAATTTTTTTTTTGCTCTTAGTGGTAACTCCCTCCAATTGTACTTTAGTTAGTAAGTTGTTTTCATGTACCTATTAATTATTTTTGATTGGTGTATGATAAAGCATTCTGTATTATATATATGTATAATTACATAGCTATATACCAACATAATCGGCCAGGAACTTCATTCCCCTCGGAAACCTTTTACGATCTGCTACTAGATTATCATTTTCATCTCTTTCCATCTCAGACCAGCAGTCATCTATGATGATGTACTCATACCCTGCTTCTTGGTAACCCTCGGAGAAGAAAGTGTCAGCTACTGAGAGTATTAATTCCTCGCTGAAATGAGAATTACTCAGTTCTTATCTTGTTTTAATTGGATACAGCCTCTGTGGTGCAGTGATTGAGCACGTAAGTTCAAATACCTTAAACTGTGAAGGTCACGGGTTCAGAAAAATATGTGCAAGAATTTTTAAAATATGTAAATAAGGCATTTAAGACCTAATTAATACAAAACTTATTTAATGTTTAAAGTTTTGTCTCTTTCTAACATATTCATTTTATTGTAAGTCAAACAGTGACAAAACATGTTCAACATCTTTCAACTTTTCTTCACTGTTTATTAATAGGGGCTTTATTCATTAAGCACACTAGTAGGTATATAAATAACGAAGATATTCATATCATAACAGTTACAGAGTTCTCTAGGAAGAGGTGAGACAGCATTGCTGTTTTTCAGCTCCACCTATGATTATTTTTGTTTTTTTTTGGTGTTGTCAGGCCATTGCTCTCGTAGTTCCTAGTTCCCTAAATATAGGAATTATGTAAGGGGCCAATATTTACGTATGTAATTATGTTGCCAGAGTGAGGTACAGTATATCACAGCTGTATAGTTAGTTGTATCTACTGCTGTACTGTAACACAAGTGCTTGCAACTTAGAGGCCAAATCGCTGATACAAAATGAAATAGGTACTAAGACTGTCGTATGGACAGACGAAAACACGTAGCTGTTTTTATTTTGGTATTAAAGTTTTCGTGAGTTTGATTCATTATACATCGCCACGATCTCGCAGCGTAAACTCACCCCTGATGAAGAGCATCGGACATGCTCGAAACCTAGGTCGACTAATTTGACAAACTACGCATAATTAAATATTTATAGCTGTTTTTATTTTGCAAAAACTTACTTCAAGCATTTTTCAGGGTTGTTATCACAATCGACATTGCACATATAATAACCCCATGACATCCATCCCATGGGCGGCGTTAGGGCCAATCCATTCTTTAAGAGTAACACCCGGGTCACGGCAAATATCAGAAACACAAGCACAATATCCAAGCAGACCATTGCCGCAAATCGGCCCACAAAAAAAGAAACAAAACAAACCACAACACCGTTTTTGATACAGTACAAAGCTGAATGATATCCACAAAATAAACAAGCCGAGGCGTTAACTGCCGCGCCGGTACGATAAAAATAACACTTTATTGGAGAATGTTTTGGTATTTTACACAAATAGCTTCAATTGAACTTCTGCTGCTTCTGCTTTAATTTTGCTTCAATCTAGAGAATATGGCTTGTCAGCTGCAGCTGTCTAGTTCGATTGACTGTAAAATCTATAAAATTTCAAAGAATTTCCGCAACCGGCGCAATCTAATTAAAAAGGTACATTTTCAGTTCATGTTATTGTAATTAATTTTTAAATTGATTATTGATTAGGCTTGGGGCAAAAAATATCGATAGAACGAAATATCGATACTTTGTATAAAATCATTATCGTTGATATTTTTAATCGCGATATAGGTATCAATATAATTTTTTTATTTTAGAGTATCGAATTTGTATCAATTTTGATAAATTTTTAATGCAATTCTGGTTTGTTTGATAATGTTATATGCTTGTCTAATAATTTAATTCAATGGTAATAGTTATATTTTACCTTTAGATATTTTAAAATTTAACTTTACACATGGGTGCCTAGGTACTTAAATGTTTGGCTATCTGATTAAAAGTTTTATGACAATTCGGACTCAGTAGGCTCATAAGCAAATCTCTCGCACCTCGTTTATGTTTAATAATCCTGCCACAATTTTCATCAAATCGAATATAACCAATGAATGCTTTACTTTTGTGTACCTACCTAGGTCTTATTGTTTACGAATAATAATTGTGTACTGTGTGTGTAAGGGTGTGTGTGTGTGTGTGTGTGTATGACACCAAGAAAGGCGTAACGTAGTAGCACCGCAGTGTATGAATAATTTTGATTGATAAAAATGACGTTATACCGATATTTTCATAGATACTGACTAAAAATATCGATGCGATAAATATCGATGTTTTTTTTTACTTGCTTGCTCATCCTATTATTGGTTGCATTACAAAAATTGCAGGTTTGCGACAGTTTTGCGTAGACCGTAGAGATGGTGTATGGATAATTAAGCTGTATGGCGTAGAGCAAAGACAAAGTATATAATTACTTTATCTTTGGCGTAGGGAGTAGAGATTAGAACCTTGACCACCATGACAGAGAACGTGTCTTAAATAGCGATGTGTGAACTCGGTTAAGCCAACCGGATTGATTCGGTTAGTGTCTGATTCGGTTCACAATTATTTTGACAACTCGGTTTGGCTGATATATACCGTCCGACCAGCCGTCTCGCGTTGCAAACTCACGAACCTATCCAAATCCGAAGTTACCCGAATAAGTCATGTCGTTGCGTTTTCGCGGAGAGATGTGTCAACTCGTATAAGCAATCCGGATTGATTTGGTTAGTGTCTGACTCGGGTTGATTTGGTTTACAATTTTATCAAACCCATTTTAAGCTACCCGAATAAGCCATGTCACCGCACAGTCGCGCTCTCGGAGTGTACTTACCTAACTACCAAAGTACATACGAAATTATCATAGATTGTTTTACGATACTTTTGCAACTATCTGCTCGTAACAAATTCGTCGCATTAATATTTTTGTGTCTCTTTTTTATTAATTACCAAACAAAAAGCTGTATCAAGCAGGATATGGTAAGTGGTTGACTAATGCGAATGTACACACTGGCCTCCCCAGTGCCAACCGAAAACCAGGTCACTGCGATCAGTCACGACTTGCAACTCGATATTTAATAATATTTATAAACTAAATCATAATCATAAATAAAAAAAACCATCAATTCGGTTTGAGTTTGAGTGATTCGGTTTAAGTATATTATGATACTGTTTGATTCGGTTAGGAAAATTAATATTATAAGGGGTTTGGCCCATCACTAGTCAAGTTAAATTAAATGTCAATGTCAAGCGGACGGGTGCAAGACAATTTCTTTTTTTAAGTTCGCCCGTTATAGCAGGCTAAAGTCTCTAGGACCATACCGCCATGTCGTACGTAGTTTTCATTTGATAGTTTAATATTCCATTTACTATACTTTTGTTGAGAATGAGGGTCATCAGCAACAAGCCGGATCCTCTACTAGTACTTCAATAAAGTGGTGGAACTTTATTCAAGCTTTCCATGGACATTTTGGGAGAACATAAAAAGCAATGTTTTCACTATTTTGTTTCATTTGCCTACACTCGTGTACGTTTACGAACACTTAATGGTTAATATTCCACCAATATTATACATTATCACTCAAAATAACACTTGTTTGGAAAATAAAACAAAATCGAACTTTATCATTAAATAACGTCCAACGATCACATACATAGATCCTAGCCCCTAACTAGGATTACGTGTATCTAGGAAACCAGGAACTATGAGGACCTTGTCCCACAACACCCAGACACGAAACAAATGCTTGCGCTTTTTTTTCTGTGCACAAACATTTGTCCCGTCGCGGGAATCGAACCCACAACCTCAGTGATGTATGAGATTTGAGCCAACCTGCCCAACCACTACACCACAGAGGCTGTCGAGTCATTTTTCATTTGTCATTTTTCACTTCCCGCCAAAAAGTCTGCAGTGCAAAGTGCAAAAAGGAAAACAAGTGAAGTAAAGTTGTTTCGTTCAAAAACCACTCATTTTGATTTCGACAACAATTGGAAGAAGCTCGCCGCAAACTTTCAAACTGCTTTGGATCTTCAAAAAATTAAAGCTAGAAATTTTAAACCAAGACCCACTTGCGGCAACACGAAATCGCTATTAACGCATGGGTTAGGTATTTTTTATTATTTTGGTTTACAAAAACAAGAGCATATAAAAATATATTTGAACCCGATATTAACCACAGCATACTAAGGGATAGAAGCATCACTCCGCAAAGAAATTTAAACAAATAGCGACTCTTGCCTCAACGCTGCATACCTACCAGTCATATTAACCTACAGAGTGCGTCTTTCTATCGCATAGATCTTATCTCTTCTGACGCGGTCCGTGTAACGACGCGTGACCCGCTGTCGGTGTCGGGCTTCGAGTAGACACTTAATCTGAGGTGTCGGGCTATGTACTTGTAGCTTCGTTCCTATAGCGCGGAGTGCGCTAGGCCTGTATTAACCCACAATCTTACCAAATTCCTCGTTGACGTAATGGACTTAAAATTTAAAATAGCTACCTACCTACTTCAAGTATTACCTATTTCAAAGACAAATGCTCACCCTAACATTTTTTATGAAACAGAAATGCCACTACAAAGAAAACTCCGACATTCATATGAAACATAAACCTCTGAAAAGCACATCAAGCGCAAGGCGTCACGTACGAGCGAGCATTCAGAGAGCGAAATAAAAAGTATATAAAATGGTGTAAGTACGTATACGCCTCCCCGTCCAGACAATTTTTAAGTGAAAGGGAATAGCTGGTGTCATCGGGTTTTTGCTAAGAAGTTACTTTTTGTAGAGGTAGACCTACCGAATCACTGACATTTTACAAAGAAAATTTTATAGAGTATGTACTTAGGTAAGTACTATTTCGTCAGGTAGGTAGGTATATTACATCTAAGATTAATAGGGAAATATAATACACATCTTATGTACCTACATAATAATATTATAATAATAATGAAAAGCAGACAGACATACCGCAATGAGATCTTATGACATTGTTTTTTTTATTCAGGTACAGTACACTACATAAAAAGCATCCATAGCCATTACCGCGAAAATTGTTTCTCATCAATGCGGCCTAAGCCTATCAGAAACGTCGAAAAAAGCTAAAGAAATAAAAAGTTCCTAACTATAATAAAGCGCAGGAGGCACCCGGGTGGAAACAGAAGTTTAGCGAGGAATTCACTTTTATTAGGCTATTTAACTATTGATTGAAATTCATGGCTTTCACTTATGGGCGAGTTAAGGAGTTAATCGGAAACTTTAAATGTACATGTCAAGGATTCACACAATAAAGATAGGTCTAGCGATAAGTCTGTCCAATTCTTTGTTAAGTACACTTACCCACTTATCTCGTCTGACTGACCAAGAGCTAAATCGATTTAGGCAGAAGGGTGTCATTATACCTATCTGTAGTAACAGTGCGGCGCTATTTAGAGATTATATAGAAAATCTAGATGGTGGCTGATAGACGCCATATTGTACGCCAGTATACATAAATGTTGATAAACTATATCGCACGTAGTTTTAGACTGAATTAATCAATCCAAGCCTGCATAGACTCTTTCTTTGACAAAGCAGCCCATTTTAATTATGTCAGACGGTGTAATCAAAGTACTAATTAGTCACAATGCCACACTAATAATAGATAGATAGGTACGATAATAGAAAAAATCACAAGTTCGACTAATATTGTTTATTGATTTGATATTTATTATGTGGTTTCTTTGTCCTCAGAGCTGTGGCGCGTATGGTCGAGTATGGGCGATGGCATGGCGTAGTGTCATGATGGGTGCGGGGCGGGTCGCGCTCGCCGCGCCGCTCGCCGCGCTGCTCGCCGCGCTGTTCGGCGTAATGCTCGTCACCGCCGCCGACACGCGCGCGCCGACACTAGACCCTGGGCAGTTCGAGGCCGCTTTTCAAGGTTTGTTGGTTTTTAATATGTGGTAATTAAATAAATGGCAACACATACAGTGTAAGGGCACGCGCGTCGACTGTATAAGACCCAGGGGAGGTGGTGGGAAAGCACTGATAACTATACTTAATGCAAAGTATTTGTGTACGTACCCGCCTTTATACTTGTTTGAACTGATGTATTAGGCCCACTTAAGCCAAGAAATGGCAGGTTAAAATCGGGTTGAGTTGGGTTAAAATCGGATGAAAATATCTACATATTTTCATTAATAACAATTTCATACGACTATAACCCGCGATTTCACGTTGGCCCAAGGATAATAAGACAGTATAACAACTCATAGAGTAGAGAGTAGTAGGTATGGATCTACTTATGCAAAAAATGTACTTTGTTGTTAATAAATAAGTACGAGTACCTACTTTACCTTGAACTCGTACGCCTTTCGATCCGACGCACCTCGGTTCGAAGCCCGACTTGGCCCTGCACCAATGACTTATGCTTATAGTCAAGTGAAGATTTTGCGCGCTCGCTCTCAAACGGTGAAGTGAAACATCGCGATGAAACCCGCTTACGCGCTTTGGAGTGGTAGGCTCTGGCCGTGGTTGTAATACCACCCACTGAACAAAGCCATGCCGTCAAGCGACCTAGTCATGTTTCGGGATGATGTTCGGTGAACCATCGGGGAGACGGCTCTGAGTAGCCGCTCAACTGCCGTCTCTCTCTAGATCTATGTGCTCCATCTTAGGCCACATCATCGCTTCACATCAGGCGAGATAGTGGCCAAACATAAATCTCTTAAGCGTAAAGAAAAACCTTCAAAAACGTTTAAATTGATGTTAATGAGTAACAGCGCCGTTTTTAATTAGTATCGCAGGTAATATTTCCCCACGAATCCTTCCAGCTTCAAACCTTAAAAAGAGCATTAATATACCCCTGGCTGCGACGCGGAATAATCCGCATTTAATAATGTCGTTCCCTCTTTAATCTGCTGAAGTTTAAAAACAAACAGTGAGCGTTTTAATAAGGTAACAATTAACAGGCGCGGTTGTGAATTCATCCGCTGTGTGAAAGAAATCCCGTATAGGTAAATCATTAAAAAGAGACTGTGGACTATAATTTTGAGACTTGTATCTAGCTCCAATAGGTAGGTACGTAAAATGACGGTGGCATAGCAATTAGATAGGTGCATAGGTACCCTCCAGGTTCCATAGCGAAATGTTTCATAGGTACATTTCCTTTCAAGACTGCCAGTATAGGCCTGTTGTCCCCGTAGGCTTTGTCCCCGCTACGGGGACAACAGGACGTCATTAAATTTTCGTACCATTGTCCCCTTTACGGAGATACAGCCACTAAGTTAGATTATGCTAAAACTGTGACCACACAGCGCGAGCCGAGCGAGCGAAGGGTGCTGCGGCAGCGGCCGGCGAAGCGCCAGAAAGTAGTTTTCCCATATAAAATTTACTCTACTATATCAACGGAAACAGAGTAAGGGAACATCGGGACGTATTTTTAAATGTTTTATTAAAGTACTACTGTCCCCGTTTAACGAGGACAGGGCTTAAGGGGACGACGGACCTACACCCCCGTAACCGTGTATTTTTCCTAAATAAGATCGTCTAAAAATCATTCAAGATCGTACAAAACGACATTATTGAACCTATTACCGAAATTACCGTGTCTGAAAATCAAGATTAAATCTAAATTCCATCTTTACAGCCATTTAAGGACTGATCGTCGGAACTGCAATAGAAATTACCGAACAGTCGTCCCGCCTGGAGGGCGGTATGATGTTAGTAATAAACCGCTCTTGTATGGCTAATAAAAGTAAAAAAAGATACGAGGGAAGGGACATGCGACAAACATTTACCCGGTTTACGAGTTTTCGAGAAGCCCTCAAATGAACGGGGTTTTTCTGGGTCAAATCAAAGTTGGAAAAATGCCTCACATTTTTCTATGCCTTAATAGGAATTTCATTGTAATTTTATTGTAATAAAGGTTCAGTAGGTACCTTTATGTAAGTAATTAGGAACTTCAGCATTCGTTGCACCTAAGTAAACGTTTTAATTCGACTAAATATTATAAATGGTTTGCATATTACTACTTAGTTTCATAGCGGCTTAATTGATCTTGATACAATTTTGTATGCATTTAGGTCCTAAAATAGAACATAGGTTCATCGAGGTTAGGCTAGCTTCATCCCGAAAGAACGAACAGTTCCTTGCGGAACAACTATAAATCTAATTAAACGCGGACGGAGAGCGGGTATTATAATCATAATCATTGTCATAATCATAATCATTTATTAATTGCAAATATGGGATTTGCAATTAATAAATGATTATGATTATGACAATGATTATGATTATAATACCCGCTCTCCGTCCGCGTTTAATTAGATTTATAGTTGTTACTTCAGCATTCGTTGCACCTAAGTAAACGTTTTAATTCGACTAAATATTATAAATGGTTTGCATATTACTACTTAGTTTCATAGCGGCTTAATTGATCTTGATAAAATTTTGTATGCATTTAGGTCCTAAAATAGAACATAGGTTCATCGAGGTTAGGCTAGCTTCATCCCGAAAGAACGAACAGTTCCTTGCGGAACAACTATAAATCTAATTAAACGCGGACGGAGAGCGGGTATTATAATCATAATCATTGTCATAATCATAATCATTTATTAATTGCAAATCCCATATTTGCAATTAATAAATACAATTAACATAACATAACATAACATTTATTTATTTCTCCCACAAAGGTTTACAGTAGGTACTTATATGGTTAAAAATTTTGAGTGTTAGTAGCACTTTGAAAACCTGTTTTGTGGGAGACTGGTGCCTGATGTAGGACTAAAAGACCTGTATTACAGGATTTACAGGTCACCAGACTCCCACTGACAATTGGTCTTGATGTCAAAATATTTGTAACATTGCTCCGTATCTAGCCAAATTACGGCGTGCAATTAGACAAGAAATAATACAATATAATAAAATTAGTAATGTCAAATTGTTATTATTATTATAAAATAGACTCAAATAGTTATTATAATTATAAAATAGAGTCAAATAGTCATTTCAAAATAGAGTGTCGCAAAAATAATTATTATGATTAGTAATAACATTAAACTTATTATTGACATTATTGATATTATTGACATTATTGACATTATTGATATTATTCACATTATTGACATTATTCACATTATTCACATTATTCACATTATTCACATTATTGACATTATTGACATTATTGACATTATTGACATTATTGACATTATTGACATTATTGACATTATTGACATTATTGACATTATTGACATTATTGACATTATTGACATTATTGACTAGTTTATTCAAAAGCGTTTGCACGTTTGACGTCGATACTTATTTGTTTTATTTAAAAAGGTCTACCAACGATTGTTACAAAATTGCACACACTAAATTAATATAACAGTAAAATGTTTCAAACTAATTGCACAATCAATTATAGGTAAACACCACTAATCCAATCTTAACGTAACATTCTTTTAATAAGATAATAGATTAAGTAAACAAAAATCCTATCCAATATAATCCAAAAATCTATCACAGATTAAAAAAAATATCTAAAAGCCACGTTTGTATGGATTTAGAATGCATTGCCATCGAGTTATAAGCTACTCTGAAAGTTTCAGCCGGATAGCTAATCGAGAAGTGCTCGAAATTTGAGTTGCTAGATTCCACCCGAAACGACGGACGCAGATTGTGAAGTTTGTTTGACAGACAGACAGACAAACAAACAAGAAAGTAACTTAATAAAAACGTGGTAAAACAATCAGTTGGATATGATTTGATGACATAGTCTAGCTTTTATTACTGCCTGTAAATACCAGCTCTCTCATATAGCTACCTTCATGCTTATAATTCTTCCGATTCCTAATAAAGTTATCTTCAAAGATCTCCCTTACTCAATCATCACAAAATAAGGGGACAAAACTTATTATCAGGAAGAAAAATCTTTGAAACTTCATCATCACAATGTGAAGGGACAGCCCAGTAAAGCGGCGAGTCCACCGAGAGCTAAGCTATACGTTAATTATCTTCGGTCTTCACACTGGTAAAGGCCATTCTCATACATGCATCCATTCAAATATGTTTAATCTGTATGGAATTTTGTATTGAAATGTAATAAATGGTAGGCTGTAAGAAAGAACAAAAAAGATAGAAATAAAATAATTTGTGTACTGGCTTGCGTTTGTATCTTACCTCATGGTATTCCATGATGTGGTCTAAAATGACATTTATTTAGGACATCACAAAACATAACACTGAACATAACAGAAACAATAGTTAAATACAACATGTGATATTTGCGCGATGTCAGGAAACGGTCTGACTCAGCATACACTAAGGTATTTTAAGTACCTTAGCATTGATTTTCAGTAGGAACCTTGTTCATGGCATCACTAATAATCAGAACAAGACATTACAGTAAAAAAAAAACATAAAAACAAAAAATATAAACTACAAATAATATTGTGATATGGCAACTCCACTAATGCCATCCTAACAAGAAGTGAATGTAGGTAGTAGTTACCAAATAGTATTATAACTGTCCTATACAGGTAGTTACACAAATCACGTCGGTTGTGGCGGAAATTCAAATATTAAATATTATACTTTTACAAGACAATCATCCTACAGGAACGTTTTATTTGAAGCTTACAATCATATTACTCTGATTCGTACCATGAGCTTCATAAAACAATAATGTTTTTGTTCCTGCAAAGTGTCAGCTGTCAAAAAACACTTGAATGAATGATTTACGATTACGTCTCTCAACACTACCTACAATATCAAAGTAAGCTTTTTTTTAGGACTTCGTGGTACGGAAAACGGAAGTAAGCTTACAATAATACTGGTTTAAGAGATGGTGGTAAGCCTGCTGGTTTATTTTAGCGGACCACATAGCTGAGCTTAGCTCGTAGTGGATAATGCGCTTGAATCTAATCAGGTATTGCGACTAAGCTGACCAGAAAATTCGGGCGAAATCCCGCGTCTTTGCAGATTTCGAATAAGAAGTGATATTTATCTTAGGTGGCAAAATGAGGAAAATTATACTAGATAATTATGCTTCCTTACCATGTAAAATTAAATATAGATGATGATTTTACTAAAGTTAACATTTCTTTGAACTATTTTATGTATTTTCAATTTAAGCTACAGTAGCATAGATGTAATAAGGTTATAAACGTACTTAGCTAAAATAAAACAAGTCAAAACTATATTTCCGCTACATAAGTTTTATAGGGCACACAGAATACCCACATAGAACTACTTACGGTAATATTGTATGTGTGTCCGTAAGTATACCCCATCTACTGAGATTAATACATTACTTCTGCAGTAGCTTTCATGGCCACATATCCCTGGACATTATGTGCCTTCCCTGCCAACCCTCGACTCTGCAAATAGCAGCTGCGTGAATCGTGAACGGTATCATTCAATCAGGCGCGCTCGGGTTTCATCGGGAATATTCGGGTGGATTCGGAAATAATGCAAATAGGGATGTGATTTTACACCGAAATATCGGTATTCGGTTTTAGGACGAAAATGTTGGTTTAGCTTCTATTGGAATAGATTGCAGAGTAAGGAAGGAATTTGGCTTAAGCTCTGAGTTCATGGTAGATCTATCTATCTACCTACTGCACATTTAAAATGGAATAACTTTGCATCCTTGAGCTGCATTGTAATGTAATGGAATCAGGCGTGACGTTGCGGAAATTAATTTCAATACTGAAACGATAATATTCAGCGGGATTACATATTTTCATTGCGTTTCAGTTCTGCACGGTAACGTCACTAGGTTCTATCTAGATTCATATCATTACGGCTTATATATTTCTATTTTTGACTGTAAAGTGGTGATGCCCACACAGGTTATTTTAATGTGATATTTTCTATCGACATAATAATATACGATTATTACCGCCACTTTCCAAACTTTTTTTTTACACTTAATTGATCTATGTTTGGCCACTATCTCGCCTGACGTGAAGCGATGATGTGGCCTAAGGTGCACATAGATCTAGAGAGAGACGGCAGTTGAGCGGCTGCTCAGACCCGTCTCTCCGATGGTTCACCGAACATCATCCTGAAACACGACTAGGTCGCTTGAAGGCATGGCTTTGTTCGGTGGGTGGTATTACAACCACCGCCAGAGCCTACCACTCCAAAGCGCGTTAGCGGGTTTCATCACGATGTTTTTCTTCACCGTTTTCGAGCGAGCGTGCAAAATCTGCACTTAACTATAAGTAATTGGTGCAGGGCCGAGTCGGGATTCGAACCCAGGTGCGTCGGATCGAAAGGCGCACGAGTTCCCGCTGCGCGACACTCGCTC
Source organism: Petrophora chlorosata (assembly GCA_951640565.1). Lineage (NCBI taxonomy): Eukaryota > Metazoa > Arthropoda > Insecta > Lepidoptera > Geometridae > Petrophora > Petrophora chlorosata. Next base: position 9,400,623 of record OX621212.1, read on the forward strand.
AAAATATAGGTATATAGGTACTTGCCAATAGTTTAGTCATTATAAAATACCAATAAAGATTTTAAATCTTTCCATAAACACACTGAAAAAATCAATGACTTTTGTCACTAGCTGTAGGTAGACTACCTACATATCCATTCATAACTTAGCGAAATAAAAAAGGGTATAAGTACATACCTACTTAGGTAAATGTAACAAATGTGTCTGTCTCGAATAAGTGTATTTTCTTCTTTCTTTATTTTCTTAATTAAATATTTATATTAAAGTAATTTCCATAATTACTAATAACGTGCCTGGAAACGAGTCGGCCTAAAATACGAAAACAGTCGAACGCTTCGCCCAACAAACAATGCATCGTTTGGCCACCCATTGTGGCCGAACCTATTATCTTGCCAAATTGAATGAATAATTAAATCCGCCATTGGCCTATTGCCGTGTGCATACCGCTGTGGAAAGTTTACACGGTGCGAGTTGCAGTGCGAGTCCGACTAAACAGTTATATACTGGACTAATACGGATAATACGGATAATAATTATTGCATTGACTAGGCAGTTGTCTACTGAACTGTTTCGTTGGCTTACGCAGAGTAGTGCTAGTTCGACTAGGTAGTCACGTACTGGACTAATAGCTTTGTATTAAATAGTTGTGCAAGCTAGAGTAGATGCGTAACCTTATTTCATATACCTAGCGAAGGTATTTTGCTGGACCTGTAGGGAGAGTGATGCACTCTGCACTTTTTTTGCCAGTGCCATTCCTTGTGCTTATAATGAATAGAATAGAATAGAATCATTTATTCACCATAATAACAAAGTTTGTTATTCTAGGCAAGTCTCAATTACAAAAATTTCTTATGTCATTAATATACCTACTTATGACACGACAGATCAACAATTGACAATATCAACATTCATAATATCAACACCACTAAATGAACAGTTTCTTATAGCAACCAATGATTATATCAGTAGTTTAAGAGATAAACAGTTTAGCAGATCAAAATTTTAAAAAATCAATACCTACCAGGCGATTTCAACTAGTATCAGCCCCGTTAACATTCACGTACACCTCTTCCTCTTGTGTATTTTTTTCATAAGTTACATTAGCTTCAGAAATTCAATTGGTCTTATTGATTTTTTTTGTAACAAACTTGGAACCGTTTTCATTAAGGATTGATTTTAGTATTACTTTTACGCTTTTTGCATCCATCACAAACCATTTGTTTTGTTTGTTCTTAAACGAGTAAATAGTACCACAGCTACTCGCCTGGTGCAAACAACCCTACAAATCTGTTGGATGAACCTGGATAAACATTGTGATAATTAGACCTAAATTTCGAGTAATTGCGTTGTCATACTGTTAAATAGTGAGTAAACGGTTTACTGTTACTAATTAACAACAGAACAATAGGTATACAATTAAATTGCTGATTTGTGTAAATTTAATTTTTAAACAGTCATTGATGCGACCTTATGAATATTTATGTAGCATCGATCGTAATAAAAATATTTAATTAACATACACATACATACGAAGATTGGACCCCACATAGTCTATTTTGACGGACCGGACGGTATCCTAAGTAATAATTTTTATTATTTATTTATTTTATTGAAATGGAACTGGGCTGGACACATCTGCCGCATGTCGAACGAGATGTGGGCTAAACTTACCACTGAGTGGATCCCACACAACGTCAGACGACAATGCGACAGGCCCAGACGGAGATGGCGGGATGAGCTGGACTTCTACTGGAAGGATTGGCCGCAAGGAGCATTAAACCGTGAGGAGTGGAAGGAGGGTAGGGAGGCCTTTGCCATGCAGTGGGACGACCACGGCTCAAATAAAATAATAAAAAATAATAATTTATTTTATTACAATAAGAACGGCAACAAGAGATAAAAAACCAATTCCAACTAATTAAATTACATAATGTCAGATTGAAATAAAATACAAAATAAATAACAATTAAAAAATCAATTATAAGAATAAATATTAATTATTACATTACAATACAATATTATGTCAAGTTAAATACAAACAGTAATAATAAAAAAACGTCATAAATAAGTCATACATTTATAAATATGTGGTAACAATAAAGTTATATTCATAGCTAACTAATAAAAACCACTAAATAAGGTCATGTGTGTGGTGTGTGTAATATCCGAAACAGTATAGTTATAGCTATTTATCAAATGACACTCCTACACAATCTATTCCGCTCCCTTTTCCTTGTAAGTAATTACTTACATGCAAAAAGGGAAATGTTATTATTGTCGGGTTCCGGATAATTCAATACCCGGATATAATTCAGGCATTGAACATATATCATGCCACCGACTGCAGCGTAGGGTTACCGAAACCGCTGCAACGGCAACGAGTGGGAAACCAAAATAGCACAGGACCAGGAGAATTGGAGATCGCATGTTGAAGACTGATGGAATTGATCAATATTGATTGACAGTCTGCAGACGCACTAATATGAATTTTTAAATCATTGTCAATGTCAAATGTAAGTGACATTTATAAACGCGGGAAACGTTTAGTTTTTTTTTTAATAATGGCTTTGTACGTCCTAGGCATTCAGCCGGATAAATAATATGTTATTTATTTTTGGTAGAAAGTTATGATTATTACCATCATCACTCTTTTTCACAATTTCACAGTTAGCCGTCGGGAATGCAAAATCGGGCACTGACAGACGTAAGGACAACAAAGAGTCAGGTACACACACACATTTATACACATAATCGTGTACCTACATGTAAAGGTACTAAGATACTAGGCAAGCGTGCTTCATTTTCGACCACATCGTCGCATCCCATCAGGTGAGATCGTGGTCAAACGTTGGCCTAGTCTGATGCAAAAAAAAGTAGGTAGGTACTTATAGGTAGATATTAGGGTCAATTTTGTGTTGCATTCTGCAAACCTAAATTTAACTATAAATGGTCTAGGTTTTAATGTATTTGCGGCCTTATATCTCTTCCAGTCAAGGCACTTTGGGTGGAAAGAACTAACGGAGTGAGAGTGGTCAGCCACCAAATCATCTACCAAATCTACCGAATTTCATAAAAAATCGTTTAGTACTCCATCCGAATGCAATGGAATCAGGCGTGACGTTGCGGAAATTCATCTCAAAACTGAAACGCGATGAAAATATATAGTGTAATCCCGCTGAATATTACGTAGGTTGTTGTTAGTTCCTAACAACAACACTCTTTGTACGACACGTGTTTCACCGTCTGCACGAGGCATCATCAGTACCCCTAGTCTGAGTTTTGCTTAAAAATCCGTGACAGGCGAGTAGAGCTCTCGAACTCGGTTTTAGTGTTTAGATAAGTGAAACCCTCACTCTAGTCTCAGTCCCACTCTAGTCTCACCCACTTTCACCGCGAAATGGCCAAGTGTAGGGCGAATTACGAATCGAAGGCAAATTCGATTCGCATTTCGACCGCCGAACTGTCAAAATTAGTACTCAGACTCGCGTTTTTAAAATAGTCCGTTAAAAAAATCGAAAATCGAGTCCACTATTTAAACGTATCGTGGATAGTCATAACTCACGGTTTCTCTAAGAACTTAGACTCGCGTCTAGAGCTTCGCAAATCGTCCGCCAGGGGCGCTTTTTGTAAAACCATACAAAAACTGATTCGCTATTCGATTTCACGTTTCATGTGAAACAGTGAAACAAACTCAGACTAGACCTACAGGTGTCGACTCGCCGAACGCTGGAACGAGACGTTCTCGTAACCTCGTCCATTTAAACATCCATCCATTCATCCTCACAAACTAACAACATGCAGCTACCTACATGTAGCTACTTACATAGAACGTGGCACATAGAAAATAAGGATAAATGTAAACACCGAGCAAATTCCTTCGCACTTTAATTCACTCTGTTCCTCCGATGCGATTCGGGACCGTTTACTTCCTTACCCGCGTCAGAATTACCGACAAAATGTTATTTCTTTCTGTAATAGTGTGAGAAACGTGGAAATACTGTTCCTTATATTTAGGGTAGCCATTCCTCTTCGTTTCTCGGACAGCGTATTAATAGAATACTGAATAATATACTGCTATTCCTCGACCCTAGCATTTCAGATGGCGAGCGCTGTTAGTTTATTTACTTCAGGGTATTAAATGTATTATAAGCGAGTGTGGCTCAAAGGGAGATGTCTTTCGATCCGACGCACCCAAGGTCGAATTCCGCTGTCACCGCACCACTGACTTTCTGCTATGTGCGGATTTAACACTCGCTCTAAAAATGGTGAAGGAAAATATCGTAAGAAAACCGGCTCGGCATGTCAAATAATTGATCACAAAAATTCAAAATTCATGACAAACATGTGACATTCACCAACCCGCACTGGGCCAGCGTGGTAGATTATGGCTCATACTCTCTCTAAAAAAGAAAGCCCGTGTCCCAGCAGTGGGAACGTGATGGGCTGATGATGATGATGATGATGAGATGATGATTAAATGTATTTCATCATCAACAAAATGTCAGAAAAGCATAAAAAAAGTTGACAGCCTTAGTTTTAGCAGTGCTATTAAACCATGACTATTCTTGGATAGATTTGAAACTTAGCATTTGATCTTTATTATAGGTGTATTATACCTGATTGTGATTCTATAAAAGTCGGGCTCTTTGTATCGTACTTGTCGACAATTAATAACGTAAAGTAGGTAGGTACCAGATAGAAAAACTTAGTAAGTTTTTTCTATCTGGTACCTACGTATATCTAAGTATCTTTATGAAAAGGGCCATTTAGGATGTTAATCTGGGGCATCGTAATTTTTTTTTTAAATGGATAAGTACCTATAATTTGTAGTTGTGAGAATTGACTATTTAAAAAGTAGCAACTGCGCTACTAGTTACATTAAGAAATTGTTATAATGAGACATTAGCTTTTGAAAAGTTTCGTGAATGTTATTATTCATAATTGATATAAACGGCTAAGACTCACTGTAAACGTCGAAAATTACTCCGACTAGGTTTCGGACATTTTAGAAGTCCTTCTTCTGGGAGTTATGAGATCAAGCCGCGGCGTAGGTCGCGAGCGCTCGCACGTAACGTGTGTGTGTACCATGGACGAAACGTACCTAGCGGTAAAAATATCAACACCACTAAATCAACAGCTTTGGTGCGTTCGATACAATCCGCAAAAAAATATAGAATGCCCTTTCTTCGTATAACCAGGCCTAGCGCACTTCGCACTGTAGGTACGAAGCTACAAGTACATAGCCGGACACCGACGGCGGGTCGCGCGTCGTTACTCGTACCGCGTCAGAAGAGATAAGAGTATGCGATAGACTGAGATGCGCTCTGTAGGTTAATATGACTGGTAGGTATGCAGCGCTCGCGAGCTGAATTGAATTTTATTGCGTCATAGCAAGAGTCGCTATTTGCTTAGATTTCTTTGCGGAGTGATGCTTCTGTCCCTTAGTATTCTGTGGTATAACTAAGTTTCCACGTGGCGGCTAAAGCGAGTCAGTCGACTCAGTGAATATATGAACCATCTCAGACGTGAGTTACACTTGCCTACAGTATAGCAGAAGTACAAATTGAGATGAGCTGCGAGCCGGTTCCGGTTCAACTGCTTGAACCGCGATCTGTCTCGCAGCTCATGAATTTTTGTTGAGTTACCCATGTCTACTTCTGAACACTACCACTAAACACTGAATTAGAACATGGCAAATGCGGAGATATAAACCTATAAGCTATGAGGTAAGGTGCGCTCATGTTCCGTGAGTGGGTTCCAGTACGCGCGTTCATCAAGTGATTTGATAGTCCATGTTCTGCAGGGCGATCATGTATCCTTTATTTCAATCAATTTCAATAAGAATCCAGTTTCTATGATGGTTTTGCGATCACGTACCTAACCCGTTTGTTGCAATCAAACGTCAACGAAAGCTCAATTGAAATAAAAATACGTTTTGACAAACAAAGCTTTTATCGATATATAAACCCTAGACAACAGCCGTATTACACAGTAAAATTGAATATATTGGGCTTATACATAACGATTCATAGCACAATCTCGCTTTGTAAATTTGTCGGGTAATCGATAGGAGCACATTGAAATCGAGACATAAAGAGTTACATGATCGCATTTTATTGATACGTTAGTCCGCAACATGCAATGTTCGCAACAGACTTACGTGATCGCCCTGCTGTTCATCATCGTGGATAGAAGAAAAACTCGAAGTGTCATGGAGTCCCTACCTGCATTTGACATTTATTCAGTAATACCGGCGCCGTTTCCCGCGGGCGTTCTGTCGTCAATTTATGATAGCTTTGGGTTCGCACTTTTCACGACATATTTTTTGCCACCGTTTAGGGTTTTTAGAGAGCAGTGTGGTTATATAAATTCGGTAGCCTTCAAACAAAGCAAACGTTTTTACCTACCTATGATTTTAGGTAGTAATATGTACCTATGTACCTAGAATAGAATATAAATCTTTATCGGCCATATAACTGAGACCGTTATACAAGGCATGTACTTAGTACTGTTAACTAATCTGTGGTAGTAAGTATATACCTAAGATACTGTTACTGTTAGGGGGCGTCCAGAAATTACGTGAGGTGTTTTTTTTAATTTTCTGTAAATATTGTATTATATTTTTTTGTTTCAATCTGAAAAAAAATTGCGTGATATTTGCCGAGACCCCCCCTCTCTCCAACGTAAGATTAGATGAGATTTGACTCGACCCCCTCCCCCCCTTAAACACCTCACGTAATTTATGAACGCCCCCTTACCTAGAGTTTGTTTTTTGTACGCACAGTTATTTATTTGCTTGATTGTAACATCGTAGTCTTTTAAATAAAAGTAAGTATATTAGAAAAGGAAATATATTAGGTATTGTCCAGATTGATTGCCACACCAGACTAAACCACTCGATAATCATCACAAAATAACAGATCCACAGATCTACTAAAATTCATAGAATAGAATAGAATAATTCTTTATTATAACACCATGATACAGAAACAATTGAACGAACGAATACGAACGATTGATACGGTGAAGGAAAACATCGTTAGGACACCGGATTTTTCACAAAAGAAGTCAAGGACATGTGACGTCCACCAACCCGCACTGGGCCAGCGTGATGGATTATGGCCCATTCTCTCTCTGTGAGAAAAGGCCCGTGTCCCAGCAGTGGGAACGTGATGGGCTGATGGTGATGGTGATGACAGAAACAATTAAAACTAAAATAACAAATAACTTAATACTAGCGTCACAATAGGCGGTCTTATCGCTCAAAGCGATAATAAAAATAAAGCGAATAAAAATAAGCGAAAATACAGTGATATTCTTTTTATTTAATTTTTCTTCTCATATTTTTTTATTTCTTTTTTAGCTGGTAGGTGGTAGGAACCACAGCTTTGCCAGTTATTCTGCCGCCAAGCAGTAGTGCGCCGGTTTTACTGTGTCCCAGTTTGAAGGGGAATTTCAGCCCTTCAAACCAAAACACGTGTACATATGAAATTTAATATCTGACGTCTCGGGGTGATCAGCGCAATGCAGTGATACGCAGTGCTTTTTATGCTATTAAAAATTCTTGGTGGCACTGCGGTTGTTATGGGCAGGTGTGGCGCTTACCATCAGGCGATCGAATTTCTCGTCTCATCATAAAATACCATAAAAATATTTTTGTTGAAAAATGTATTTTTTATGACAACAACTTCGTAATCGGAACCGCGAGCATATTAAATTGAAGGAGTTCCATTGCCCACCTTCCGTCTCCATCATCAGATTAGCTGGCTGTCTCCATAATACTGCATTGTCATCGGACTTTGAGAAGAATGCAAAATTTCAACTCCGTAGGATAAGAAAGAGTGGTTCTGATTCGACTTGCAAGATTTGAGGAGAGGTTTTGATTTGGGAGTTAAATAAAGGCAAAAATTTGTTCCTTGTTTCAGGGAGTTGTGGGGAGGGTAGTCCCTGCGAGCAGCTATGCCGGGAACTGCATGACGGCACGTATGAGTGCGGCTGCGGGCCAGGATACGTGCTACACGTCAACGGCTACGGCTGTTTAGGTAAGCTCCATTTTTTTTATCGCGTATTGCGTTGACCACTATGTCACCTGATGGTAAGCGACGATGCTGTCGACGATCTAGCACGCTTACCAAGATAGTACCTGTTCACTCGAGACTTGAAGATTGCTAGATTGAAGCTATCGAAAAAGACTGACTCTGGCAGGAAGTTCCACTCGTTAGCAGTGCGCATAATAAAAGTGGAAGCGAAGTGCTTTGTGCACGCAGGAGGAATGTCCACCATAAAACGGTGGCGTGTTACCGTACGTCTTGTAGTCCGATGATGAAACGGGAATGGGGGAAGTATTCCATGTTTCTGATCACACTAATTTCATAGAATGCCTAATAGCATTACCTACACACTAATATTATAAACAAGATTTATGTTGAGAAATATATTTTTCACGACAAGCTTTTAACAAATTCGTAACCGGAACAGCCAGCATCCACACCACAACATACATTTAACAATACCACACGAGAAAGAAAGAAAGGTTGGTCATCATTAAGAAACAAAATTAAGGTATTAAAAAAAAGGTGAAAATACCGAAATGGCACAGAGGGAGCTACGGATCGAGAGATAAGTTCTTACAGTCAAGAAACTCGAGCAATTAAATCCTTGGAAAAAACATGTGCAAGGCTTTATGAATAAAAATAACAAAACTTTAACCTAATAAGCAAACACGCTGTGTAGATCGCCACCGTGCAGCAGGGTTCCCAGAATAACTGACATTTTAATAACATCCAAAATATGATCAAAAGTTTGTCAAGCAAGTTGCTACGCGTAGCTGCTACGAAGCTACGAGATACTATCCAGTATGTCAGCCGCTAGGGCGGGCGCTACGTATGAAATCACGTACGAAACGAGGTATGTTTGGCATTGTAACATTAGATGAAGTCAATGGCAATCAAAGCCTTCAAGGTAAGAAAGAAAGAAAGAAGAAAGAAAGAAAATACATTTATTCCGGACATCACACAACATTACACTGAATACATACATACTAAAATAAAGACAGAACAAAAACAATGAAAACAACAGTGAAATGTTGCGCGATGTCAGAAAAAGGTTAAGACTGCCTTTCATGTTCGCTCTCTAGTCCACAGCAATAATTTTCTTAAGGTAGTTAGAGAGATTATGTTTATGTTAGTTTTAATTAACTTAACATACCTATAATGCGAACAGCTAAGGAATAAAATAAGGAATGGAACAACTTACCAGCGTCTCTGTTTCCCAATACTTATAAAATCTAGGCAATCTTCTAGGCAAGCATGATCCATCGTTGACTGCGTCATCACTTTCCATCAGGTGAGACAGCGGTCAAATGTTTGCGTATCAAGTATAAGAAAAAAACTTCTCATTTCTTTATTAAATTAATTAAATAAATAAACACACCAACGATCACAATAAATAGATCCTGGTCCCTACCTAGAATTCCCTGTATCTAGGCAACCAGAAACTATGAAGACAATGGTCCTACAACACCCAGACACGAAACAAATGTTTGGGCATTCTTTTTTATTTGCACAAACATTTACCCGTCAAGGGTATGAGATTTGAGCCAACCTGCTCAACCTTTACACCATAGAGGCTGTCTGAATTACTTACGTTATGACGTTACGAGGCAAAGTTCTAGCTTGTCCATCTGACTACGCCTGCCCCTAATACAGCAGTGGTACAACACTGCCCTAATCAGATTTAGTCATCGGCTTCCAAGTCTCAAATACCCAGACATGTCATGTATAGGATAAAAAACGTAATGTTCATATAGCTAGGTTCTTATTTCACAGCGCCAGAGTTTGTTGGCATATTTGCACCTATAATGTAACGTAGTATGCAAAAGGTTAACGGTTCATTGAACCAGCATCTGTGCGCTGTCATAGCAGAGGATCATTTATAAACGTAGAGCTTTTGATATGACGCTACCAGATAGGATGGATGGAGCCAGCGATGCGTTCGAGTATAAAATGCATTATGCACTTATAATGGCTATGCACTATGTACGTAGGTACTTCGTCTTTTATTTAAACTTTTTATTTTATATGTTAGTTACACTACGTTGCACGATACGTTCACCTTTTGACGAAGCTACAATCATAATATCGGCTAGGTACCGTATACTTGTGTAAAATTCAACATGTTTCAATTTATTCCTTGATAGGATTTTATTATTCACAATCGCAACGTGACAGACCCAAAACCTTCTTCGAAGGATTTTGTATGTCTCGACCAATTATAATTACACTATTTATTCAAATTGTTCACTAAAATGTATTTATGTTATATGCTTTGTACACATCAAAGTTGCCTAAGATTGTGAACCAGTCAGTGACTTTCAGTTCAGTCGTTTTACCTACTTAATAGAATATTTTCTTTCACAGAATTAAACTCAACAAAAACGACAGAAGCCACACTAGACTCGGCTGAGGACGTCCTCTACCAGAAGGACGTATCATTCTCCGCGGAGCTAGAAGTCGCGCCGTCCAATAGACATAGACCTACAATAAGCAACAAACATATCACTGAAAGAACAGAAAGACTAGCCACGGCACTGTCAGTAGACGTAGAAATAGAAAACTATACGTACACCGGAGAAAGGAGTAAAGAAGTTGACGGGTTGAAGAGTTTAATGGAAGATGGTATCAGTAAGACAGATCTGAACATAATAGCGGATGAGAAGGATTTGCTAGAATTTGGCGCAAAAGTGACGACGCTGGGGCCCAGTTTGGAACAGAAAGTACGTCTTTTTAACTATATAACCGCTAAAAGAAAGGGTAATCAATTTTACAGGCTAAGTTGTTTGTGTTCAGACAGTTGATTATCTCTTACGGTTTAACTCTATCGAACAGATTTCCACAAGAAAATCACTAAAGCGATACCTAGCCGACGTTTGTGAAATTGGTGCCCCAGCCTATAGACGCAATTCGGTTGCTTGGGCAATAGGCGCGGTGGCCAAGAGATTTTTATTTTTCCAATAGACGCATTCGAAGTATTTGAATCCAGTCGGCGCAAATAATTACTCTTTTAAAACCTTGCTTTTATTCTAACCAAGTTTTTTTATCTAGGTGCCAGGAGCAACCGCGTCTCCAGCGTGGACGACGGCGGTCGAGCCTTGCAGCTGTGACAACTGCAGTAGTCGCTGCCCTTGTCCGATCAAATGTAGAGCAGGTAAGAGAGATTCTAAACATAACTTCATGTTTTTTTGAAGCCAAGAATCATTCACCTAAACAGGTTATGCTGAAAACCAGCGTTTGATGTCATCGACATTGGGAATTTGAGCTGAGCTAGTTTGTGGTGCCAAAAGGGTTTGGCACCACAAACTTCCTCTGTATATATATTTCGTATTGTCTTGTTTTGTTATATTATTTTCTTTCTCTCTGTCTTTGTATTTTTATCTTACGTGTCTTTTTCATTTATTTCTTTGTGGTTGTCAAATAAATGCTTTTTCTGTCTTTCTTTCTTTCATACTTAATTTCGAGACTGTTAAGTCATAAACTGTTAAGGTTGTTACCTAACAAGTTTTGAACAGAAAACAGACTTCAATATTCCAAACATTTTCTATGTAACTGGGACCTACGAACATGCGCCGTTGTATCCTAAGTTGTTGCCTTGCCAATTTAAAAATAAACCTTAAAAGAAAGGACGAAGAAAACAGCTTTCTCAAAATTGATCACTATCTCTGTGCGTGTCACGAACACCCTTGGAAATCTCGTCCTTTCACCATTCAAAAATACAGAGCAATTCTCAAAGGAAACTGTGAAGTTGAAGGAATTCCAAAGCCTCTCCCGACGTCTGAATAACTCTACCTAAGTACTTCAGTCCCTATTCCAACCGATTTCAGAACGGCACAACGACAACATGTCAAATGCAGCAGCGTTTTCCGTAGTGCACTCGAAATAAAGCTCCAAATTGACTACATTCGGAACAGCACTTAAATTGTAGGCCTTTTCGCTACAATTCGAATTTTACCCTGCGTTTTGTCGAAGTTTTCGAAAGGAGATAAAATTGTTACAGCGAATTGGGATTGTATCAGATAAGCGGCCATCTTGAATTATTGCTGTTTAATAAAGTGCAAACAATTTCAAGATGGCGTTGCGTAAAGTCTACGGTTAGATTACAGTTTTGTATAAATCATCATCATCATCTTCATCAGCCCATTACGTTCCCACTGCTGGGCAAGAGCCTTCTCTGATAGAGAGAGTATGGGCCATAATCCACCACGCTGCCCCAGTGCGGGTTGGTTAATGTCACATGTCCTTGAAGTTTTGTGATGAATTCTTGAACGTGCCGGTTTCTTCTCTATGTTTTCCTTAACCGTTTTAAGGGCGTTTGTATGAATGATTTTTGAAAATTGCTGTGTTTTGTCAATGAAATCAAAGCAGAAGTACGCTTTAAACATATAATAGACAGTTATAGTTAATAGACCTGTCTATTTTATATACATTTACGAAAATTCGTTTTGAAAGCTAAATTTACTCTCAAGAGGACAAAGATAAATCTTCTATAACTGTACTGACAAGTAACTTTCCTAAAACAATTACATAACAAAAACCCGACTCTTTTACATTACCTTACAAAATTGATTTAGCAGTAACCGCAGTTTCAGCTGTTACTGCCCTTTATGGAAAAACGGAAGTGAGCCGGCCGCCATTACTGGGCCACTTCCGGTTAGGGACCAAACTTGGTCCAGTTGGGCACGGTCGATACAACCTGGTTGTTATGTTGTTATTGAGTTGTTTGCAAGTTTATTTTGGGAAGTCATGTTAAATGAAGCTTTGCCGCAAATGTATGTAAATTAATGTGTTACGTAATTATTTTTAAGCCCAAACGAGTTAATATTCTGCGGAATTACACAACATATCTTCATTGCGTTTCAGTTTTTAAAAATTCGACTGTTTTGCATAACACCAGCCCCATTTCTAGCTGCCAGCACAATTCGCAGCGGAATATGTAAGGATTGTACGGTCTGCCATTAATCATGCCTCCTGTTTGCGGTACAAACTAACTTACGCACTAACGCGAAGTTATGTAAAGGAAGGAATGTAGAGTATTTAGGTGGGTACTGGAAACTATGGGTCAAGTGTTATGGCTTAATAATTCTATTGTTTATGATATCGGAGCCTTAATGGAAACAATAGGTAGTTCCTCAAAGTGTAAACTATGCAGGTTATAGCTGGTGTAGTGGTTGGGCAAGTTGACAAGGAGCTGGTTTGATTCCCACTTTGGAAGAAATAATAAGGCATAGAAATAATTGCCTATTTTTATTTAACTTGCAATGTTTGTTTGTTTGGGGCGAACCTCACAAGTTTAGGCAGAACATATTTTGCAAACATACATACCTATATAAATGACGGAGTTCTGAGTAGTAACAAACCTAAAAAAATACATTCGAATTGAGAACCTCTTTTTAGGAAGTTGGTTACATACAAAACTGTACACTGTACTGTGTGTGTAGACTGAGTAAAACGAATAAGTCCTTCATGGGCAATTGTGTACGTTTTTACAATAAAATTCCAAAATGTATAACGGAGCTCACAGAAAGTAGATTCAAATTTAGGGTGAAAAATATTCTAATGAAAAAAGCATACTATACAGTTAGTAATTACATAGAAGACAAAGATGCATGGAACATTCCGCTTCTGCCAAGTAGCCAACTGGCACATAAGAAAAATAATATTGTCAAAAACAAACATAAAATATTGTAACAAAAGTTCTAAAAAAATATGCCCCTCAGTTTCTTGCCGTATCTTCTGAGTAGTGGTTCTTTTTCCGAAACGGTGGTAGAGTCATTGTAATAATTGACGTTCATAAGTGCGTCTGTGACGACAAAATTGAATAAAGAACTTTTGATTGATTGATTGATTGTACAAAAATTTTTTATCATTGATACTTAAAATTTTCTGATATAGTAATTTCGAAAATTTTCTCATAACTTTTTTTTTTTTTACTTTCATTAACTCATAACTTTTATTTGCATCACTAATTAAGTCAGTGTAATTATATCCTTACTAAATGACCCAGCTGACGTAGTACCACATGCTATCCCTATACTACCGGAATTCCCTCTTCGACACGTTTTAAGTAATTAAGTTATCAATCACTTAGCATGGACACGCAAGTTTGTACTGTCTGTCACTGACAATGTAACAAAATTAACTTTGAACCTTATTTCGTAGGTGGTAAAGGTGTATGTGCCTTGAAAGCTACTCGAAAAGTTCCCTGATAATGATTTCGTCCACTTGAAGTATATAGCGATGCGATCAGGATGCTATATCACACACGAAAATGTTTAGCTTTCACTTGAGATTTTCATCGATATACGATGCGCGTGCGTCAGGCGTTTTTTACATGACCGTCCCTACGCCCCAAAATGTTTTAATATACAATACAATAGAGTACAAAAATGCTTTATTGTACACCATAGCAAAGAATAACAAGTTACAGAAATTGGCTTAAAACTACAGTACAATGGGCGGACTTATCGCTAAAAGCGATCTCTCGCGAATTTTGAAATTAGAATTCGTTACACATTCTAATCGTTCGAACAGCTTAGCTTACCCGGTGGACGTCGTGGTTAACGCTGAAATACCATTACACACTTCATAAAGCCATCAGCCAATCCAATCTGTACCCTATAGCCTCTATAATAAAGGTGTTCCCATAAACCCAGGGACGGCAACATACGGTAGCTGATGGCATGGAGGATCTCGATTTTTCGATTAACCCCCTTCGACAGGCTCTGCCCGGCTAGTGATGTGCCTGCACCGGATACGGATATCCGTATTCGGTTAATTGCTTCCGTTGACGGATGATCAATTCATTTTTTAATTTTGTTTTATACTACCGATCCGCCCCCGATTCCCACGGGTGACGTTTATCATTAAAAAATTAAAAAGCTATATCAAGAAGTTTTCTTAACAATATTGAAAACTGAATTAAAATTTGTCAAGTAGTTCAGAATTAGTCGCGGATTTTACCAGTTTACTAATCTAGATTTTTAGAGATATCTTTTTGTCATACAACTACTGTGAGTGAATAAAAACTAAGCAAAAAATGATATTAGATAATTAGAATTTAGATGGTTAATTCAATTGGTAAGCTAAGTTCAGATGGTAAGCTCCACGCGTATCTATACCCGTTGCAATGTTTCCTAAACAAGGCATCTTCACGACTCTTTTGACATTCGAGTTACGTAAAACATAATTATATTGTTAAAATTAAATTAAAATTAAAAAAATGTAATGTAATCATTTTTTTTCTGGCTAGAAGAGAGTACGGTAGATTGACCAGGACAGCTATAGAATGGTGGCCTAGAGACGGGCGAAGACTACTAGGCAGACCACAGCCAGTTTTTTTTTTTTTACACTTAATAGATCTATGTTTGGCCACTATCTCGCCTGATGTGAAGCGATGATGTGGCCTAAGATGGAGCACATAGATCTAGAGAGAGACGGCAGTTGAGCGGCTGCTCAGACCCGTCTCATTGGATCTCAGATGGTCCGATGACATAGTGAAGGGGGTGGTAAACTTGTGGATGCGGAATGCGCAGGACCGGAACAAATGGCGTGAGGGAGAGGAGGTCTATACCCAGCAGTGGGTGGACACGGGCTGAAATGATGATGATGATGAATCATTTTTTTATTTGGTTTTAACTTAAAATAATACAAGTACCGAAGCGAGACCAGTGTTCCATTTATCCAAAAATACGAAACGTAAAAAATATTCCTGAATGATGCTACTAGATATAAGCCTATCTACCTAACCTACTTATATCTACGCATATTTATATAAAAGCGCTGCGCTGACTCTTTCATTATACGTGCTGCTATGGACTGGAATTGTCTGCCAGATTAATTACTTCCTTCCAATTACAACCTGACCCAGGTCTTTAAGACAGTGAGTAGACCTCATGGGCAAACTTTACTTGTGGTAGGTTTCTCGTAGAGCGAGTGTGGCTCAGTGGGAGCAAGTGCGACTTTTGATCCAACGCACTCGAGTTCGAATCCCGCTGGCCCCGCACCACTGACTTTCTTAAGTTATGTGCGGATTTAACACTCACTCTAGAAACGGTGAAGGAAAACATCGTGAGGAAACCGGCATGTCCAAGAATTTTTCACAAAAAATCAAGGACATGTGACATCCACCAACCCGCACTGGGCCAGCGTGGTGAATTATGGCCCTTCCGCTCTCTATGAGTGAAGGCCCGTGTCCCAGCAGTGGGAACGTGATGGGCTGATGATGATGATAATGAGGTTTCTCGTATGCGAGAGGCCGTCTGGGTGGGTACCACCGCTTTGCCAGTTATTCAGCCACCAAGCAGTAATGCGCAAGCATTACTTTATTCCGGTTTGAAGGGCATTGTAGCCAGCGAAATTACTGGACATTATGAGACTCAACAGCTAATTGTCTCAGGGTAACGAGCGCAGTGCAGCGCCGCGCAGGATTTTGCAAAACAAAGTTCTTGGTGATGCTGTTATTGTTAAGGGCTGGCGTATTGCTTACCATCAGGCGAACGACCAGCTCGTCTCGTTAATCATTACAAAAAAAAACGTGCTCCCCTTCAGACCGCAACTACGCTTATACCATCCGGTGAGTTGTTGTCAAACGTAAGCCCGTTTCATCATAAAAAAAAGAAAACCCCCTCAGCCTGAGCAACCGAGCATTAGTCAAATATCCTACTGATTGATTTTATGTACCTTCCCTATTTCCCATCCCTATTCCGGGCACCCCTAATCGACATCAGTTGAAGAATGCACGCGCTCTGAATTACATTAACCTATCGAGGGTGCTTGATCTACGACGGCATCCAGGGGTTGCTACCCTGGGGTTGGTAGAGTACTTCAATGTGGTTCTTCTGGACTTGGTTTTTACGATTATTTTCAGAATTCAGAGATTTCGAAATTAGATAGAATTTCCTATCTATTGATTGGGTGTCCCTCTGAACTTCGACAGTTATTTATTTCGACACGACACTTACTTCGAAAAAAAATAGTTCGACAAGTCATTGTTTCGATTGAACATAATTCGACCAGTATTAGTTCGACAGAAAATACTTACTTCTACAACACAAACATTCAATTTACTTTCAGGCGCTTCGTCGGCCGCTGCCTCGGCACGCTCGCCTTGCTCGCTCAGCTCGCGCTATGAATGGTCACTGCTCTGTCGGTCCTGTATGATGTTTTTTTAATTTTTTTGTTATTCTAATGTAACCTAGTCTTTGCGGCGTTTGTCGAAGTCGAATTATGTTCAGTGGAAAACAATGACTTGTCGAACTATATTTTATGTGTCGTGTCGAAATAAATAACTGTCGAAGTTCAGAAGGACTACGGGTTTTGAGATTTGTATGCTATCTATTAGTTGACCTTTTGAGCGCCGTACTTTAGAAACAAAGTCGTGCTCTCCACGCCGCAATTTTCATACGTTTTGGTCGGCTCAAGCCAACATTAGCGTAGAGAGCAGTTTTTCGTTTATCGAGTACACCCATACCCGACCTTGGCGGTTATGAAGTTCTTGATGGTAAGCATATTATCATCATCATGATCATCAGTCCATCTCGTTTCCACTGCTGGAACTTCTCTCATAAGAGAGAGTGTGGGTCATAACCCGCCACGCTGGCCTAGTGCGGGTGGTTATCACATGTCTTTGTGATTAATTGGACATGCCGGTTTCATGTCACACAACGTTTTCCTTCACCGTTTTTAGAGCGAGTGTTAAATCCGCACATAACTTAAGAAAGTCAGTGGTGCGGGTCCAACGGGATTCGAACTCGGGTGAGTCGGATCGAAAGTCGCACATGCCTGAGCCACACTCGCTCATTATGCTGCCGCTATTTATTTTAGATTTATTTAATTTGTTTCGAGTTCTTTATCAACTTAAAACATCTAATTTAAGCACAAAATGTTAATTTCGTAACAAGACGCTCGTATTTACAAGCTCTTTACAAATTCCTGATCTTCAAGTGTCGAACGCCTACACGGAGCTTACGCGTTCCGTAAACGCCTTAACTGTGTGTCTTTGTTACGTGGTCGTAGTCAGGGAAGGGGGAAGGGCAGAGCCTAAGCTAAAGAAATACACCGGATTTTATATCAAGCGAGTTAAAATTAGCAGTTACCGTCGATTATCATTGTAATGCATTTAATAAATGGGTTATTTGATAGGTAGTCTAATATAAGACATATTTTAAATTTATATTTGAGATTTCATTATTTTATGTATTTTATAAATAGTCATAATAATAATTATGTTGGAATTGTGCAGTGTGACCAACCGCGAACCAAACCAAACTCGAGAATAAACAGCGGAGTATCGGAGATATAAGTAATTTCAGCCAAGTATTAATTGCTATAATTGCGTTTAAAATTTTAAGTAATGTATTATCTGGTAATTAAAAAAACCATTAAAATACAATTACATTACAAAGTCAGTAAGAATACAAAATCACAAGCAAAAAAATAATTTAAAATCAATAAGTCATTCATCAAATAAATAAATAAAAAATTAAATTAACAACAAACTAAATAGTCAGCCCAATAACATGAAAATATTCTAATACAATGTCAGTCAAAATATGAATTTCATAAGCTCAAATAAAATAAAATCAATCATTCAAACATATCTTTTTTTACGCAAGGCCAAATTTATTTTCCTTACGCTGCTCTTAAAAATTTAATAAGGTAAATATGGTGAGAAAAACCGTTTGTCTCAAGAACAACATTATTCGAAGACATCTGATTATAATAAAATTATTATAATCGAATAATGCTGTCACTCGCTCCAGGCCTTCCCGACAACTATATCTATCTGTCTCTCTGAATGAAGATGCGCATTAAACTGATAATGATGACAATGCGCAATCGCATATATCGCAAGTAGCTTTCTTTTTTAACCTTTGTCGCCCCCCCCCCCCTTCTAATTAAATCCTGATTACATCCACACTTTGTCATAATTAAGGGGTTTCATCTCGCCGCCTCCCGGCATTACTCAATTTCCCTCCCGATGCCCTTCCAGCGCCAGAAATGAGGGTACCTACATTAATATCTGGGCCGTTCTTTGTTTGTTTGTTTGCTATACCATGATGGGAGACTTTTTGTATAAAACGTAGTAACTATCGTTCACTTGTTGAAAAGCAAGCAGGCGGCGTGCTTGATGGTGTGCGGTCACCATCGCTGTCCGTTTGATTTCATAGACGAAAATAGGGCCTCGTTCTTTATCTTTTTACCTAAACATAACAGTCCAAATGTTATTTCTGCTCCGCATCGGTGGGTCAAAATGGCACGCGCTGTTTTTTACCAGAACTCTTGCCGATGAATTGCTGACTCTTTGACGGAGGAAGAAGGAGATACGAGAGAGTACAGAGATGGAGAGAGAAAGAAAAAAAGAGAGGGAAGTAGGCATACCTCGTTGTATCAGTGCCCAAACACGTTGAAGCAAATACACCGAAATGAACTTACGGATACTTGGCTTTGGAGACAAGAGTGTCGTCTAGGAGCAGTCGTGGTATATTGTGGCGTTTGAGAACTGCACAATGACACCAAATTCCTGAAGGCACGAAATTTAAGAAATTAATAAAGACGGCTAAATATTAAACAAATATTGACCGAACAGAATGAAAAAATGAGCCTTTCTCTGTTTCTCCCCATAGATTCAAAAGTGACGACGCCCCGTTTCTCCGGCTCCTCATGGCTGGCGCTGCGGGCGCTCCGCGGGGCTTACAAGCGTGTCCGGGTCCGGGTCCGTGTTCGTCCGGAACGCGTCCGGGGCGTGTTGCTGCTGACGGGCGAGCACGATGATCTCTCGGGGGACTACCTCGCACTGCTGCTTAACAATGGGCACGTGGAACTGAGGTAACAACATCATCAACATTTCATCATTATCATCACTTTTTTTTACATCTGACTATGTCTGAGTTTGACCACGATCTCACCTGATGGGAAGCGACGATGTGGTCGAAGATGTAGCACGCTTACCCAGTAAGTACTTGTTCACTCTTGATTTGAACACACCCAGATTGTTTTTATGTATGTGGAAATACAGACGATGACAAGGCGTTCCACTCCTTCGACGATCGCACCAAAAAGGATGATCCGAAACGTTTAGTGTGGACAGGCGGAACTTCTGTTTCTTCGGATGTGTTATGAAAATCGATTGAGCCGTTTTATACTTTTTATAGGTTTATTGTGTCGGGGGCTTTTTATTCAGCTTGTCTCATGTGGGTATGTGGCCAACCCTGGTGTCGGATTTTTTAGACTGCCCGAATGCCTCCGACACGGCCGATATAGTACTTGCCACACAGATCTTTGCATTTCATAATTCCAGATAGGACTGTAAATAGCGTGGCACTTATTATCAGGAGCAACTAACGTCTCATTGTCTACATACAACCTCCATAATCATCATTACGCATTCATTAGTCGGTTCACATCTGCTCCAGTTTCGATTCATCATCCGCATTAATTCTACGGCTGCTAATGAATGAACCGGTTGTAAGCCGCCTACCGCTCGTAGCTCTCAGGGCTTTAGAATGACTGGTATAAGTAGGGATAGGAATTAGTCGCTATGTAGGAATCTTGTTTCAATTATCTATGGTATGTTCCTACTCCATATTTTTTAATCGACTTCTAAAAAAGAGACGGTTCTCTATTCGATTGTATTCTTTTTTATGTTTGTTACCTCAGAACTCCGTCATTTATGAACCGATTTGGAAAATTCTTTTTCGCTTTGGGTTCAATATAGCTACGAAATGGTCCCATATAAATTTCATCGATATTTGACCTTGGACTTCGAAGATACATTGAAGTCGGTTTTTGTTTTTTTCTAAAAATTAAATAATTTGTCTGGGTACGTATCAACAAGATAAGAAGTTTCTTACCTCCGTAGTATGCCTACTAACCTTTAGTCTGTTTGTTTTTTGTTACCTCAAAACTCAAAAAATGCCGGACGCATTGATGGGATTTCGAAATAAACCCAATAAAACCAGACCTATCGCACTCCGCACTTTAGGTAAGCAGCTACAAGTACATAGCCGGGCCCGGCCAACTGTGCCGTAGTTAACGCTCGAAAACTTCAAAACGTTAAAAAAGTCAAAGTTTGTTAAGTTCCAAAACTAAAAGCACCCTCCTTTCCAGGTTCGACTGTGGTAGCGGGGCTGGCATTCTCCGCTCCCCGGAACCGGTGCGTCTCGGTCACTGGAACACCATCTCCGTCTACAGACACCGATGGGACGCGTGGCTCAGGGTCAACAACGGGAAACGAGTGAGGGGACGGTCTAAGGTAAGTTTCTACAGATAAACAGGGTGGAGATGGGACAAACATACAATACAATAATACTTTATTAAACACCAAAAGAGGAAACAAAAGTTCACAGTTACATTATAATAGTGGTAGAACAACGAGCGGCATTATCGCTATGTGCTATTTCTTACGGGCAACCTTTGGGTGGACAGGAATAAAGTGGCAAAAAATTAGGGTTAGTTGGTGTACGAAGTAATTCATATAAAACATATAATGTAGTAAATATAAACCTTCAAAAATTTTATAATAAACATCATAATAAATACAAACAAAATAATACACGTAGCTACGTTACGGGTAGCCGTTGGAGTTGCCGGAAATCTTGGAAGAAATGTCTCGGCAAGATGATTTTTAATTTCACGTTCTTTTTTTTGTGTGCCAATTGATCTTGTTTACGATAAATATACTATTTCCAACTAAAGTTAGAGTACTAAAAAGTCAATTATCACAAAAACCTTTCCTAAACCTTTGACTGTAGATCAAATATATACAAAACTTGAAAGAAACCGCGACTCAATAAGTAATTAATAACACCCAACGATCACGTACTTACTACCAGAATACTAAGGAACAGAAGCATCACTCCGCAAAGAAATTTAAACAAATAGCGACTCTTGCTATGACGCAATAAAATTCAATTCTGCTCGAGTAGCGCTGCATACCTACCTGTCATATTTACGTACAGAGCGCCTCTCTTTCTATCGCATAGCTCTTATCTCTTCTGACGCGGCACGTGTAACGACGCACGACCCACCGTCGGTGTCCGGCTATGTACTTGTAGCTTCGTACCTACAGTGCGGAGTGCGCTAGTCCTGTTACTACATAGATTCTGTGCCATAAATAGGATTCCATAAGGGGAACCAGGAACTACGAGGACTTTGGCCCAATGACAGCCTACCACAAACCCAAAATACCCAATAGTACTAGATACCTAAACATAAAAAAATACTTGCGTTTTTTTCTGTGCATTAACATATGTCCTTTAACGGGAGTTGAAACAGCAATCTCTTGGTGAATGAAATTTCAGCCAACCTGCACAACCACTACATCACATATACAGATAAGACTTCAGTTAATGGTAGCGATATCAGACAATTAGTACTGTGTAACATCGCTAACATAAACTGTATTCTTGCCTACAAAAAACGACAGAGTACATAGGCTTAAGTTTAATGCCCAACCCAACCACTTTCCGAGGCCTTCTCAAAGAAACTTCACAATAAGAAGGAAAAGTTAACAAAGGGTCTATAAATACCCTCTCAGTTTCAAAATTAGATGACAAAACAGCAGCTTCAACTTTTGTTTAGCAACAGTTGTTGAAAGTTAATTATAAACTTGAGTGTTTATTGGGTTTTTTTCATCCGTTAATTTTTGACCTGCTTTTTGTGGTTTAGAAATATTAGGTCCGCGTCGTCAGAAGTGATCAAAGGTTTCCCCTTAGAAAAAAATCGGTATGGGATGATAATCAATTAAAGTAGTAGGCTTCTGCTGCAGTTTTAATACCACCTACGAAACAAAGTTCGCTTGACGGCATCAAGCGACCTAGTCGTGTTTTTGGATGATATTCGATTAGTGAGACAGGTGTGAGTCGCTCAACTGTCGTCTTCCGATAGATCTATGTCTTCCATCTTTGGCCATCGTCGCATATCATCAGGCCAGATAGTGACCACACATATTTAGCTGTTTATGAGAGTATATGACCCCTAAAAGATCTTTTGTATCGTTATTGCAACGTCATCTCAAAATGACAATTTTTAACTCCCTTCGCAAAAAGGAGGGATGTTATAAGTTTGACTACTATGCATGTCTATGGCACCGTAGCTTTTAAACGGGTGAACCAATTTGGATGCGATTTTTTTATTTTAATGCAGGTTTTCTAGCGGTGGAACATGTTTTATCAAAATCAGTTCAGCGGTTTTCAACTTTTTATAGGTTTTTAGTGTCGGGGTTTTTTAAATTTTAGTTAACTGAAATTCGTGTATTGAACATTTCCATTAGGCGGTGTTTGCCACTCTTCTATTAAAAGAAATAAGTTCTCCAAGAACTAGAAGTTATTTCATACGAATGACGTTTTGTATACGATGGGCGGCTGATAAGTTCGCGGCCTAAGGCACTTAGCAATGACTGATGACGTCATCTTATTACTGATACCACTACTCGCGGAACGAAGTGGTAGTATAAATATGTCCAATTTTTTTAAATAGGTTCATTAACCTTCGAACTATCAGACGAGCAACATCACCATGTCAACTAAAACTGGAAATTCACGCAATTTGGAGCACAACGCAGTGATTAAATTCCTTTTGAAGAAAGGAAATACACCGAAAGAGATTTTTGCGGAGATGTCATCGGTTCTTCAAGAATCTGGACCTTCATATACTTACAAGTGTCAAAAAAAAAGGCACGACTATTTCAACAAGGACGAGAGACCTGTGAAGATGACCCACGCCTGGGACGACCGGTGACCGTAGTGACTGAAGAAAATGTCGAAAAAGTTAAGAAATTAGTATTGGCTGACCGTAGAACTAAATTGTGGCAAATAGCTGAAGAGCTACTGATTAGTAAAGAACGTATCGAAGAGATTTTACATCAACATTTGCACATGAAAAAAATTAGAGCGCGTTGGGTACCCTGAATGCTCACGCCGCTTGACAAGCAGCGACGACTCGCATGTTATGAAGAGGTTTTGGAATTAGCCAAGGACAATTTGGACATTATTTGTAACCGGATAGTTACCGTAGATAAAACATGGATACGTCAATATGATCCGGAGTCCAAACAAGAATCTATACAATGGATAAAACAGGGAGAGAGGCCACCGAAAAATATTAAAGTCAAAAAGTCAGCGTCAAAGATTATGCAACCATTTTTGGGGATAGCGAGAGAGTTTTATTAATTGATTACCTCCCTAAAGAAACTACAATGAATGGTCAATATTACGCTAATTTATTAGCTCAGGCATGTGAAGCAGTAGTTCAGAAGAGACGTGGAAAATTGGCTCGCGGTATGGTGTTTTTGCAAGACAACGCACCAGTTCACCTCGCTCGCATTGCAAGGCAGGCGTTACAAGACACAGGCTTCTCAGAAATTGACCACCCACCCTACAGTCCGGACCTGGCTCCCAGCGACTTTTTCCTTTTTTCTAAATTGAAAAAGGAGTTACGAGGCCGAAGATTTTCAGACGACAGTGAGATGAAAGCAGCCGTGGAAAGCCATTTTCCAGAGCAATCTAAAGATTTTTTTTCATCGGGTTTAAAGTCTTCTATTCACTATGTGAAAAGTGTATTTTACTCCAAAGGGATTATATTGAAAAATAAAAAAATATACCACATAATTTTTTTTCAACCCTCGTAGATATGAGGTTCTCGTTGAATTTATACCTAACTGAATTGAATTTTATAGCTTTAGGCCTCTACTGCAAGTAGCCGTCCGTCTTAAGAAGCACCTACAACACCGTTGCCAGATACCTCTGTGAACAGCGAGCTGGTCTCGTCACAAAAAAAAAAAAAAATATTATTATCCATTAAGTACTAAAGTCTTTAAAGGTATCGAGAGGGAGATCCGTATAAAATTCGTATAGGCCCGGCTATTTTTGAGGGTTCAAAGGGTACCCAAGTATATATCAGGATGATAGAAATAACCTGTTTCCACTTCAATTTGTCTGGAAAGACCTCGTGTTGTTTGATCTTTTCAAATACAACCGTTCCAAAAGCGTTTTGGTTTTTAAATATTTCGTCCACCTGCTTTGTTGTGGGTTCCATTCCGAAACGTTGATGTCATAGAAGGGAACTTAGGTAAATGTTATAATATTCACGATTTCATTCTGCCTTTCTCATGTGGGTGTGTCGCCAATTCTGGTTTCGGAGTTTATAGACCGCCTAAAAGCCTCTTCATAGCCTAACGACTGTTTTCCAACAACAACCGGGATTGACGGCTTCATGTGCCACAACGTTTTTATAACATTAACTTTCTAGTACTAGATCCTATCGCCAGAACTCGCCGAATTTCACGGACCCGGTCCTTTAGCACACTGCATCCGATCCGAATCCGAAAAATGCTGTCAGAAGTAACCACAGTGCTATTTCTAAGGCAGGTTGCGCACTAGATCCGAGTCCCGTCATCCGGTTTCTCTCCGTCACCCGTGAGCCTCTAATTCGTAGCAGAATATCGAAGGACCGAAGTAACCATTGTATATTATTTTTATGATGAATAGCACAATTCAATACAACACATACAATAGCAGTGTCAAAAGTTGACACCGATTGAAAGAACACATAATCAACGATGTAAACCTTTGCGTGTGAATTTTTCTAGCTATGGCTAGGATGGATTCACCCTTGTGGAGAGGAAACGTCGACCCCGGCCGGTCCGAAACCAATATAGTACCGCTGCTCCTGCAGCCACAACAACAACGCTTCGTGCTGCAGAGCCCAGGACGGCGATATACCTCTCCCGATTTGACCAGAGCACGTCGGGAGACGATGTCCTTCGGTATATTAAGGAGAGGTGCGGCGGACGGATCCAGAAGCTAAACCAGTTGTCGCTGTCGAGGTTGGAGTCAATCAGGACGACGAGTTTCAAGTCCTTCGTGCTCCGGCTTCCAGCGAAGTATAAGGAGACGTTCCTGGCTCCTGAGTTTTGGCCCGAAGGCATAGTATTCCGGCGCTACAGGGAGGCGAAGCCGAAATTAATTCCCTAATTGTAGCTTTAGTGTTTATAAATTGTATATATGCTAGTCTGTAAGGTATTTTATGGGCCTCTGGTACTTTTAATTTGTTAACTGTATTATTGCCTGAAATAAATGAATTTATTATTATTATTTATTAAGATGGTCACTTGCTCGGATTTGGATCAGAGATCTGTGCGTAAACGATATCCGAATTCGGTCCGAGTTTTTTAGATCCGTATTTTCACGGATTCGGCTCGGGTGCAGTGACTGCTTTTAGATCTAGCCCCGCTAGATATTAATCATAATTAATCTTCCTCCTTGAATGGACATTATTATCATGACAAGCGAGGAACTTTGTAGTTTGGAATTCCTCCCGCACCGGGCCGATTCCTCGCAAATAGCTTTATGAAGGCATTATTAGGTGGAATAACTTAACAACTGTTTACTAATGATGAGACTTGCCGGTTACTATGTGACCCAAATTCATGAGAGTTTTCAGGGTATTTGGTTATTAAGCTTTTAAAACTTGTTCTAAAAAGGGCCAGGAGACGCCTAGATACCTACTATTAGAAAACAACGTATAGTTTTGATAAATATTATTGCCAACCAACGACTCTTTGCCAACTTGACCACCACCTTCTCGAGCAACCAAATTTCTTATTTTCTTTTTATCCCGTCTGAGACAAATCTACGTCACCTTTTTTTTTACACTTAATAGATCTATGTTTGGCCACTATCTCGCCTGATGTGAAGCGATGATGTGGCCTAAGTAAGATGGAGCACATAGATCTAGAGAGAGACGGCAGTTGAGCGGCTGCTCAGACCCGTCTCCCCGATGGTTCACCGAACATCATCCCGAAACACGACTAGGTCGCTTGACGGCATGGCTTTGTTCGGTGGGTGGTATTACAACCACGGCCAGAGCCTACCACTCCAAAGCGCGTTAGCGGGTTTCATCACGATGTTTTCCTTCACCGTTTTAGAGCGAGCGTACAAAATCTGCACTTAACTAAAAGACATTGGTGCAGGGCCGACTCGGAAATCGAACCCAGGTGCGTCGGATTGAAAGGCGCACGAGTTCCCGCTGAGCCACACTCGCTCTAAAATCATGTTATAAATATACGAGTAAACCATTGATCAACCGCCACGCAGGCCCAGTGTGGGTTGGTGGATTTCACATGTCCTTGAATTTTTGTTATTAATTCTTGGACATGCCGGTTTCCTCACGATGTTTTCTTTCCTGCTAGAGTCAATCTTTTCTGACAGCTACAATCTACGAATCTTTAAGTCTCGAATGAGCAGGTACTATCTTGGCAAGCGTGCTAGAGCGTCGACCACATCGTCGCTTACCATCAGATGAGATCAATACACAATTAAATAAACCGTGTTTAGAGCGAATGTCAAATCCGCATATAACTTAAGAAAGTCAGTGGCCAGGGGCATTTTAACTCGGGTACGTCGGATCGAAACTCGCACGTTCTGAGCTACACTCGCTCTACCTTTTTACCTAATGCTTCGATCATAGGGTATATATGATCGAAGATCTAATGCGTTAGAAATAATCACATTGTTGTAGTCATTGCTGCAATCCTTTGAACCAATCTTAATATAATTGTGAAAACTTACCTGACCAATGGAGTAGAAGTAAAACCCCTGACAGCTCTCTTGAATATTGATGACATGACAAAATGATAATTCAAATAATAAATAATCAATGTGGTATTTACTTATTATAATTTCAATTTGTATAATATGTACTGTTTTGTGACTAATAATTAGAATAAAATTACTTATGACATTAACTAATATACTGTGAATTAAATGTAACTGTTGTAATGACGGTTTTAGTTTAATAAACAATTTAATATGAAATGAAATGAAATGAAATTGTTTTATTTGCATGAAACATGGTAGGTACAGGTATGATGTCACACTTATAAAATAGTTCAGCATGTTTCACCAGAAATTGGCATGCAAAATTTAAAAAAGTAGGTATATATTATTATTAAATGAATTCTTACAAGTTTACAATAATTATGATATTAATTACATGAAACATTTCAATTTATTACTCATTACTGAAATTAAATTATTCACAATGTCTATTCGCAATAATGTCAAAATAAATTGTATAGAAAGTGTCATGTCATTTGTTTTAAATTAAATAATATTTATTATATACACATGTCATACAATTGCAATATTTAAAATAAGTTAATCCAACAACAATAATTCACAATTTAACAAAAAATAATCATTCATCTACTATGTTTTAAATTCCCAAAATTCTTTCATGTCGTAAAAGCAGTTTTCTATTAACCACTTTTGCAGTTTGTTTTTAAAAAAAGTATATGGGAGCTCTCTGATAGCCCTAGGAATATGGTTAAAAACTTTTATTGCCATTACATTGCAGTTTCGTTGACATAGAGCCGTTCGACAGCTAACCATTCTTAGCCTTGTAGGGTCCCTGCTTAGACAATTAAATTTTTTATTACGATCAAATTTTTCAAACAATTCAGGGTGCTCTTTTATAAAAACTCCAATCTGCATTATGTACAAGCCGGTCAAAGTCAAAATTTTTAGGTTTTTGAAAAGCGGTCTACATGACTCTAGTGGTCCAGCACCACATATGGCTCTAATGCACTTTTTTTGCACTAAGAATGCTTTAATGATGTCGGTGGAATTTCCCCAGAGTAATAGGCCGTACCTCACAACTGAGGCTACATAGCCATGATAGGCAGTAAGAGCAGTACTTTGATTAGCAGTGCGCCGCAAACGTTTCAACGCAAAGACGAAACGGTTAAGTTTGGAACACACATACTCAATGTGAGCCTTCCAATTACAATGTTGGTCTACAAATATGCCGAGAAACTTGTATTTGTCAGTTATTGCTATTTGTTGGTTTCTACATACAACATTAAAATTATTGGGAATAGAATTATAATTTCGAAAATTAATATATTGAGTTTTTGAAATTTTGGCATGTAATTTATTTGAGTCCAACCAGTTAATTATTGAGTCAGCAGCAGAATTGATTAAGTGTCCATGGTTACTGAATGTCATATTCTTGTCGGTCACAACAATAGTTTAATAGTTTGAGCACTTAAACAATAATAATATATAAACTTTTATTCGGCTCTTTAAACAATTCCCGACATCCAAATCCAAAGACGTCACGAGCTCATAGTATAAAAATAAGAGCGTACATTTGAGAAAAAGTTGTATTTACTACCTATTCCCGGGTGGAAGCGAACTTTTATCAATTTCACCCTTCGCCTTGTTTCTGGAAGACTGGAATTGTAAAAAGTAATGTCATGTTGATTAAATTGCTTTGCCAAGGTCGAGATCGAATATAAAACGAATAAGACATGTTTCATTGCAATACAAAAATATTTATTGGTGGTAGGTTTCTCGTATGCGAGAGGCCGTCTGGGTGGGTACCACCGCTTTGCCAGTTATTCAGCAGCCAAGCAGTAGGGCGCAAGCATTACTGTGTTCCGGTTTGAAGGACATTGTAGCCAGCGAAATTACTGGGCATTATGAGACTCAACAGCTAATTGTCTCAGGGTGACGAGCGCAGTGCAGTCCCGCGCAGGATTTTGCATAACAAAATTATGGGTGGTGCTGTTATTGTTATGGGCTGGCGTATTGCTTACCATCAGGCAAACGACCAGCTCGTCTCGGAATTCAGAACCACAAAAAAAAAATTTACTGGTAGAAAATGCTTCAGCATTAAGTTCTCCTTTTGTATATTACTTGTACCTGATAATGCAATAAAGAATTAAATCTTACTAGGTAATATTATAAATTCGAAAGTTTGTGAGGATGGATGGATGGATGTTTGTTAGCCAATCACGCAAAAAGTACTAAACGGATTTTGATGAAATTTAGTGTGTCTGTACTAAAGGTCCTGGAAAAGGAAATAGGCTACGTTTTATCCCGGGAAACCGCGGGTGAAACCGCGGGGCGCTGCTAGTATCATACACAATCTCATGGAAGAGGGCCATATGGAAGCACGTCCTTTAAACGATAAATGCTTACCTACTTTTAACCGATCGATACGACCTTAAACGATATTCGATCTCCAAAGAAAACTCAAGAGTAAAAATAAGATCGCACACTCGAGAAAAAGTTACGCTGTGCTACCTATTCCCGTGGCGGGTGGCGCAGGGAACTTTTATCAATTTCTCTTCGCATGTGTTTTTGAAATGTTATGGGATCGTGCAGAACTTTAGGCATACTTGCTATGGTAGTGATGGCAATCATCCATCATCATCCACAGCCCTTTACCCTTTACCCCGTGAGGTTCTGAATCGGGGGGCAGGTTCGGCCCGCGACTTTTACAATATCGTCGACCCATTGAGCTTCCGGACGCCCAACGCTACGCTTGCTTTGATAGCAATGAAGACGTTTAATTTACAAACTTTTATTTAACATGCAATTTTTGGGTCAAATCTTGCAAGTTGAATCAGAAGCACTTACTCTTATCCTACGGGGTTGAAATATTGCATATTTTTTTTACTATTTATAGGTTTGCGTTTGACCACTATCTCAGCTCATGGTAAGTGATGATGTGGTCTAAGATGTAACACGCTTGCCTAGAAGATACCTATATACTTGTCAAAGTCCGATGACAATACAATATTATGGTGATAGCCAGCTGATCTGATGATGGAGCCGGAAGGTGGGCAATGAAAATCCTTAAACATATATAGGATAATCGTAAACAACTAGTGTTTGGGCTCATTTTAAATTCTCGCGGTTCTGATTACGAATTTGTTAAAAGCTTGTCTTGAAAATATATTTATCAACAAAAATCTTGTTTAAAAAAATAGTGACAGTTAAGAAAAAAGTAACAAAGGGCTTTTTTCTTGTGGTAGGGCTCTCGTCTGCGGGAGTCGGTCTGGTTAGATACCACCGTTCTGCCAGTTATTCTGTGCAGTGCGCAACCATTACTGTGTTCCGGTTTAAAGTGCAATGTTGACAGCGAAATTACTGGGCATATGAGACTTACGATGATTAAAATGATGATGAAAATATGAAGAAAACTCTTATACCAAACCCTGAATAGAACTTCACAATAGTGAAGTTGTATGTACAAATCAAACCTAGTTGTATTATAGAAAACAAACTCCGCGCTATTGTCGATAAAATTCTCCTAAACTTTAGAATTTTACAAACCCAGTATCTAGTTCTCGAACAACCTGATACGCAGATTGTATTCAAAAGACTATAAAACTATAAGACTGCGCATATGGGGCCCTCTCACTCACAGAACATTAGCAGTTTCTACCCAATATTTACAGTACGCTAAAATAATGCAACACCACTCTGAGAGCAGTATTATTATACCTTCTTTACAATTTCTTTACTTATTCTAGACATACGAGCAACATTATACTGATCCACAGATATTATACTATACCTAACAAGATAATAATAACAATAGGTAACTAATTATATTTCTCAAACACATAATAAAAAAATGGTAAAACCAGCAAACGTATCATAATGTCAAGCATAAAACTAAGGTAATAAATATCGTAGCACTGATTTTCAGTCGGAACTTATACATATGTACAAGAGCACTTTCTCCCTCTGCCCCCGGCCCGCAGTTTACGTAGTCACTAGTAAGCAATCTGTGTCGCAGTGGTGCGTGTCGTGTTCCAAGGGCACTTCAAGTTTGACATTGTGTTATGTTAATCATAATTAATTTATACCTCATTGTTTAGTGTTCTATTTTTAAACATTTTAAAAGATTAAAAAAAGAGCCATCCGCAGTTTCTTGGTGCTATCTTTTCTATCGGGCGTATTTCCGAAGCACTGGTAGAATCAGTTTTACGCATTTCTTTTTTGGGCCCGGACTTCAATTTGATTATGGGAAAGAAATGGGTAAATAGCTTTTTTCAGTCATGATATTTTAAGATACAATTTTTAACTTTTAATTTCATTTTTTAAATTTTGTTGTTCGTTTAGTTTTTATCACTGTATACATTTGTACATAATTGTTTCTAAATAAATAAAGTCTCACTTATACCTATACATATAAATTATTTTTAACATATTTTAATTGATTTGTATTTGATGACGTTTAAAAGTGCATTTTAGTGCCCATTTGATAAATATCTTTTGACTTTTGACTTGACTTTTGAAAATAGGCAGCTAGCTCTCAATGTACTCCATGGTTTATTCCCAAGTTGGAGATAGCACGAACTTATAACAATTTCCTTGTAAAGTTCCAGCTTGTTACGAGTGTTACAATAGATCCGAACAAATGCTTGCGTATTGGGAGATGTTAGATAAACTCCGGGGAGCGCTTCTAGACGTTCCTAAGTACTTCTTCCCTCTTGTATAATGGTTGTAGTTATCGATAATCTCTAAACTTTAAATGGTATTATTTTTCCTTTTTCTTTTTATGGAACTGAGCAAGTCGTTCGCCTTTTGGTAAGCGTCATGCCTACCCATAACAATTGCAGTGCCACCCAAAACTTTTAATACCATAGAAATAACTTTTTAGCACTGCATTGCGCTCTTCACCCCGAGACATCAGATATTAAATCTCATATGCCCAGTGTTTTCGCTGGATAGAATGCCCTTCAAACCGGAACACAGGTACACTACTGTTTAGAGGCAGAATAACTGGCAAAGCAGTGGTACCTACCTACCCTGACAGCCTCCCGCATACGAGAGACCTACCACGAGTATTATCATTGAGATTGCCTACCTCGAAAAAAGAAAACAAAACAAAACTGGTATGGGAACGTCCTTCAATAAGTAATATGCATGCGTTATCGAAAAATCCGGAAATTTCTTTTTATGATTGATTACTCCTAAAAACACTTCGTAGTGATATTTTTCTTTTTTTTTTTTTATCACCTGATAGGCTAGCATTTGACCACAGTCTCACCTGATGGAAAGTGACGACGCGGTCGACGATGGATCATGCTTGCCTAGAAGATACCGATTCACTCGGGACTTGAAGACACCTAAATTATAAGAATCGGGAAACAGAGACGCTGGTAAGGTGTTCCATTCCTTAGCTGTTCGCATTATGAAAGTTGAAGCAAAACGCTTTGTTCTGGCAGGAGGAATGTCAACCATAAACGGATGCCGAGTTTCCGTACGTCTTGTTGTCCGATGGTAGAAAGGAGATGGAGGAATTAACTCGTGTAATTCCGTCGCACACTCTCCGTGATGTATCCTGTAAAAAACCGACAAGCTGGCAACTTTACGTCGATGTTCGAGACTCTGTAGCTTAGATATAATTTTATTATAATTAATTGCGTAGTTTTTTGTATTTAAATGTTTCTCTTTCGTATTTTTGGAAAATCGGAACGTAATCGCAAAACGCTCGACTAAGTGCTACCACATGTTGACGTCACGCGGCTCGCTGCTTATTAGTACATTTTTGAAATAGAAACCGCCCTATTGGTAGAGTATTGGCACACGTACACATGTAGCATAGACAGACCAATGAGGAGATCCTAGTCCCCAACATTTTGACGTCACACGCAAATGGCGCATTCATGTTGATTTAAATTTTATTATGAAAGTTTTCGTGAGTTTGGTTCATTATAAATATTTAATAAAACGGCTAGGACTCACGTAGTTTGTCGTATTAGTCGACCTAGGTTTCGAGCATGTCCGATGCTCTTTATGAGGGGCGAGTTTACGCTACGAGATCGCGGCGACCACTGGCGGTGTCGAGGCGAGATGCGCTCCGCACGACGCGAGGGGGGAGGTGGCGTCGGCGGTTGATTTAAATTGATTCAAATTTTTATTTTATTAACAAATAATGCCGTAATTTTTTAATACATTTTTATTTATTAATAATATTCAATAATTAATCAGTTTATGCATTTAAAAAACATTCATATTCCCAATTCACACCTTTCCCAAAACACCCGCATCATCCTAATAAATAACGTACCCTGAAGTACCCTCTCAACACAGAAGTTGTGGATGAAGGAATTATATTATGTTGGAATAAACGGAATTACCGCCCGGTGTGAGAGGCAAAAAACATCGCCCCGTGGGGGTGAGTCATTAGAAGGGTTGGGCTTGAAGTAGGGCCAGATAATGGACCTAAATAACGGAGCCTGAGGAAGTCGAAAGGCGTTTTTAAACATGTTAGAGGCCTTGACAACCTCTGCGGTGTAGTGGCTCAAATATCATACACCACCGTAGTTGCAGGTTCGATTCCCGCGACGGAAATGTTTGTGTACCAAAAATTAAATATTTTTGTTTTACAATATATTTTTCATGACAAGCTTTTAACAAATTCGTAATTGGAACTGGGAACAGTTTACGATTATCCGTCAAGGAGTTCCATTGCCCACCTTCCGTCTTCATCAATAGATCAGCTGGCTGTTACCATAATATTGCATTGTCATCGCACTTTGACAAGTATGCAAAATTTCAACTCCGTAGGATAAGAGGTAGTGGTTCTGATTCAGCTTGCAAGATTTGACCCAAACAAATTTACAAATATTGCAAGTAGAATAAAAGTAATAAGCGCCAATATTTGTTTTGTGTCTGGGTGTAGTGAGGCCATAGACCTCATAGTTCCTGGTTCGCTAGGTACAGGGAATCCTAGTTAGGGGCCAAGATCTAGGTTTGTAACACTTGGGCGTGATTTAAATTAATACATCTTTATAACAAAAAAAAACCGACTTCAATTCTGATGTACTCGTATCTTCGAAGATCAAGGTCGATATCGATGAAATTTATATGGGAAATTTTCAAATCATAGATAAAAAAAATACAATCAAACTTCCTCCTATTTTTTAAAGTCGGTTAAAAATCATGCAATTTAATATTTTCTTTTTTTTTAAACTTACGAGGTGTAGTAAATAAATAAAAAAATTAGAATTTTTTTTAAAGTGCTGATTAAATTTTGGTAAAATTTATGACCTATGAAACAAAAAAATAATCATCAAAATCAATTCATAATTGGCGGAGTAATCGCGTAACAAACATACAAAATAAAAAATAAATAAAAAAATACCGTCGAATTGCGAACCTCCTCCTTTTTTGAAGTCGGTTGAAAAGCAGGAATCAACAGAACACCTAATAACTTCCTCATCCGCTTTTCCTGTCTCCGAAAAGTCCCGCGAAGTCCGCCGGTCCCAAATTGCCGCTGTAGGTAATGTCCCTGAAGAATCGCCGGGATTCTCCTTAATTGGCGCCACCCGACTTGAAACTTTGTCTTTGCTAGTTATTGTTGTAGATATGAAGGTTACGAGGGTTTCGGGTAGTGTTGCCAGGTCCAGTGTCAAATTTCGGAACGTAAGGTTAAAATAATCGGGATTTTGGTTCTCAATTTGGGACAACTACAGTAGCTACAAAAGAAAACTTGTTTTTGTGAAGCATGTACATTTTTATCGGATAGTCAGTTTTGTTAATGGTAGAACAAATATAACTCTAAAATATGATAAAATTTAAACGTAACCATTTCGACTAACCATAATCATTAAGTTTGTGTCTTCTTTTATCAAAATCATCGAATAAAGTACAGACTAAAAAGATTAGTGAAAAATCGGCCCTTTTGGAGTCCCGGTCAAAAGTATGACGTGTCACCAGACCCCAAAAAATCGGGACGTCCCGCGCAGATCGGGACACCTGGCAACATTAGTTACGGGGCTAAGGAACTGAGGAAACGTTGCCGTTTTGTGTGTGAAGTTGAGTAATTTGTTGACACAAATTTGTAGCGTGAGTACATGTTGAAACGTCAAGCCTACAACTTGTCAAAGTGTTCTTTAAATGGAATTTTCTTTCTTTTTGTAAAATTATAAGTATAAAAATCAATACAGTCTGTATCAGTCAAATAAAGTCGGCATAGCATTTTTTTTTTTTACGCCTTATAGATCTATGTTTGGCCACTATCTCGCCTGATGTGAAGCGATGATTTGGCCTAAGATGGAGCACATAGATCTAGACAGAGACGGCAGTTGAGCGGCTGCTCAGACCCGTCTCCCCGATGGTTCACCGAACATCATCCCGAAACACGACTAGGTCGCTTGACGGCATGGCTTTGTTCGGTGGTTGGTATTACAACCACGGCCAGAACCATGCATGCTATTAAATGGATTTAGAATGCATTGTCATCGAGTTGCAACCCTGAAGTTTCAGCCGGATAGCTAATCGGGAAGGGCTCGAAATTTGAGTTGCATTATTCCACACGGAACGACAGACAGACAAGAAAGTGACTTAATAAAAACGTGGTAAAAAAGCGTTTATCGCTGCGATTGTTTGTCTTGCGTGACCTCTTAGCCAATTAAAACTTACGTGGTAATAATAAACAAGAAAAAGAAAGTAATAGATTTAAAAAAATATTTTTAAAATCACGTTTTAATGCATTGTCATCGAGTTGTGAGCTACCCTGAAAGTTTCAGCCGGATAGGTAATCGAGAAGTGCTCGAAATTTGTGTTGCAAGACTCCACCCGGAACGACAGACAGACAGACAGACAAGAAAGTGACTTAATAAAAACGTGGAAAAAAGCGTTCATATCGCTGCGATTGTCTCTTACGCGACCTCTCGCGACTCTCCCGAGCCAATTTCAAACTAATTAAGCCCTTATTCTCTCTCCTCCAGGGACTGTTCTCCCGGATGACCTTCCGCGAGCCGGTATGGGTGGGCGGAGCCGGGAACACCACAGGCCTGAAGAGCAAGCTTGGCCTGTCTGATGGTCTGCTGGGTTGTGTGGACTTCTTGAGGATTAATGGAGAGACGTACTCGCTGGTCAAGGATGCTGTGGCCACGATGGATATTGGTAAGTGAGATACAATATATAGAGATATAATACAAAAATGCTTTATTGTAAACCATAACAAAAAATATCAAGGTACAGGAACTGGCTTACAGACTACAGTACAATCGTCAGACTTGTCGCTAAAATCAATCTCCAGTCAACCTTTGGATGGAAAGAACTAAAGGAGTGACAGAGGTCGGCGCGGGCGGTGCAAATAAAGAAAAATATAATAGTTAACAAATAAAAATATTAATCCTAATTATTACATTACGTATAGGTACTTATATACCTACGGTCATTTATATACTTACATATATATCTATATTATATAAACTTAATAAATACACGAACATAAAAAAGGCAAACACGCCGTTATAAAATACAAGGCAAATACACATAAATATGTATATAAATATAATTAAACTCAAGGAAACTAGTCATAATATAGATTCATCATCATCATCATCATCATCATCAGCCCATCATGTTCCCACTGCTGGGACACGGACCTTCTCTCATAGAGAGAGGATGGGCCATAATCCACCACGCTGGCCCAGTGCGGGTTGGTGGATGTCACATGTCCTTGACCTTTTTGTGAAAAATTCTTGGACATGCCGGTTTCCTCACGATGTTTTCCTTCACCGTTTCTAGAGCGAGTGTTAAATCCGCACATAACTTAAGAAAGTCAGTGGTGCGGGGCCAGCGGGATTCGAACTCGGGTGCGTTGGATCGAAAGTCGCACTTGCTCCCAGTGAGCCACTGATAATATAGATTGCCAGTGATTAAATAGGGTTGCGAAAGAGGGGACTGGGATGAATCTCAAAAACTGCAAACGTGTAGACTCTAAACACTGATCAAAGGTCACCCCATTTCCTTCCAAACATCTCTATCTTTCGCAATTTCCACCCATCCGGTCGGTAGGTGTAGAAATCGCATGTTGTTGATCACGCCACCTTTTCACCACTCATACACCTGAGGTTGCGGGTGCAATTCCCGCGGTAAGACAAATGTTTGTGAAAAAAAAAATACACACAGACGAACATAAAACCTCCTACTTTTTGGAGGTCGGTTAAAAAGCGCAAGCATTTGTTTCATGTCTGGACGTCGTGGGATCATGGTCCTCATAGTTCCCGGTTCCCTAGATACAGAGAATATGTTAGGGAAATCCTCATGACACCCGGGATGGGAGGACCCGGGTAGTGCCAGACTTGGCCTAAGCCACCTACTGGCTAAAACCTCCGTCTGTTCTGCCTGTCCACAGACCAGACGTCCGTGCCGTTTTCGTCTCTTCGTATATTGTCAAGGCGTACGTCAGCTTTTGCCTATGTGGGAGCTAGTATGCAATCTTGTGACAAGATGCGCGCTAAGGCTTCCATGTTTCTTTCCGTTCACTGACTTTAAACTTTCTATTATCGATCTGAATTTAATATTCAATTTCTAACTAAATTCCTGAGGTTAACGACTGAAAATTTAAATATTAAAAGCCAATTTCAATGTGTTTCGTACCTTCATATTTAATTTCGTTAAATTTAAGTGTTTTATTTCGTTATTTGAGTTCAGTTACTTATAATTCGAAAGGTTAGAAGATATTTTGTGTCACTTTTAAATTTAAAGGTATTTGACTCCATCAAGCGACGGGCCTCAAAGGATTCGTGGAGGCTATTAGCAGAAGTTCATTTTCCTTAATTCTTTTCAAGGTCAATCTTCAGGTAAAAGTTTAGGAAGCTGATAATGAAAGCTTGAGAAAATTAGTCCACTTAGTAAAATTAGATCAAATATTTTTGAGAAGGTATCTAAGACTAGTGAATTGACAAAGAAACAAAATTTTTTCGATTACAGAAAGAGAAGGTTATCAATTCGATTGTACTTTTTTATTCAGTTCAATTCATTTTAAAAGTTCTTTATTTCAATTTTGTCGTCACAGATGCACTTATGAACGTCAATTATTACAATGACTCTACCACCGTATGGGAAAAAAGAACCACTACTCAGAAGATACGGCAAGAAACTGAGGGGATTTATGTTTGTTACCTCAGAATTTCGTCATTTATAAACTGACTTGGGAAATTCTGCGTTGGGTTCAGAATAACTACATGGTGGTCCTATATAAATTGCATCGATATTCGACGTTGGACTTCGAAGATACATCAGAATTGAAGTCGGAATTTTTTGTTATACAATGAATTATTAAGTTGTTTATGTCTACGTTTGAAAAAAACTAATGAAAGCTTGTGTTCGAGTTGTGAGCAACCCTGAAAGTTTCAGTCGGATAATTGGGAAGTGCACGAAATTTGAGTTGCAAGATTCCACCCGAAACCGCAGACAGACAAACAAACAAAAAAAGTGACTGGATAAAAACGTGGTAAATATCCGCATGTTCTAATATTTTAGATTTATCTACACAATCATGATTTTCCGAATAATGAAGACTCTTTTGCAAAACATAATTTTACAGACATCATGGTCAAAACCCAGTTCCGTCGAAATAGGATCCTTATATCTTTCATCCATCCGAATGTGATCCGATTCCCTAATACAGACAGATCTGTATTCTAAGGCTGATATATTTCTTGTTATATCATACTTGCAGTGGCGTAGCTAGGTAACCAAAGGCTCTGGGGCAAAAAAAAACTAGGGCCCCAACTAAACTATTTAAAATAGTTTGTTTCGTATTCGTCGCGTTCCGAACTCTGGTTTATTTATATTCCGAATGTGGGAGACATTTTCACTACTTAGTTCAATTTATAGTTTGTAAGTCAGAGGCCGAGGGGCCCCCTGGGCTAGGGGGCCCCGGGGCACTGCCCCGTCTAGCCCTCTGGTAGCTTAGCTTCGCCACTGCATACTGGTCTTGATATCATACCAACCTTGATATAATATCAGGGTTGATATTTATATTCGATGTAAAACATCGGATCCCAGCATCGATGTTTATCGATATAACGCTTGAAAACATCGATATTTTTTCAATATCGAATATTTTACACAGTTTAATATTACCTTTTTCCAGTCAAATGCAGAAAATTTGCGGCCCTTGATTTCGTATGTGTGAATGTAGAATCAGAGACCAGAGTAACAAATGTAATATATTAGTAATAGTGATTTTTAGAGTGTTCCTTGACGACGGAGCAAAAAGAGTGAGAGTGAGTGAAACTGAATAAAATGAACCCACAGAATCCACAGACTACATCGAGAGTGAACGGTCAATCGATCGGTCAGGATAGATCATTTAGCTGCTCACTCAAAATGTCACAACCTGTTAATGAAATTTATTTTAATTCGAAATCATCAATAAGTGTTAGAATTTACTTTTGTTTTTAGTGTATTATTGGTCAATAATAGTTCTTTTAATAGATTCGACAGAATAGTAAAAAAAAAGATTCGATGTTTTTATAAATAAATATATCGATATATCGAATAGAACAAA
Organism: Petrophora chlorosata; assembly: GCA_951640565.1. NCBI lineage: Eukaryota > Metazoa > Arthropoda > Insecta > Lepidoptera > Geometridae > Petrophora > Petrophora chlorosata. The sequence continues at coordinate 9,440,795 of OX621212.1, forward strand.
TATTAGTAAACACATCGACTCAATCCGATATATCGTATGGCAAACATCGAGTAAATTATCCCTAGACCTGATACCCAATATTCTAGCCACATAAATTCAAAATAATGTTGGTTCCCTTGAGGGTATATGAATTTGAAAGGGGACTAGGTTCTAGACTTCTAGTTATTGTTGTTTAAACAATATTTTTTGCTATCTGAATACTTTTTTTTTTTGTGGAACTGAATGACGAGACGAGCTGGTCGTTTTCCTGATGGTAAGCAATACGGCAGCCCATAACAATAACAGCACCACCCTGAATTTTGTTTTGCAAAATCCTGCGCGGCACTGCACTGCGCTCGTCACCCTGAGACAATTAGCTGTAGAGTCTCATAATGCCCAGTAATTTCGCTGGCCACAATGCCCTTCAAACCGGAACACAGTAATGCTTGCGCACTACTGCTTGGCGGCAGAATAACTGGCAAAGCGGTGGTACCCACCCAGACAGCCTCTCGCATACGAGAAACCTACCATCAGTAAATTAACTTTACCTTCTCTGTATATTTATGAAGATATAATGTATGTTCGTAAAAATCTGCACAAATTCAAGGTGAATAGTGATCATCATAACATACACACTAGAAGATAAGGATAGAATTGCACTACATAGATTTAGACTGAGTAAAACGAATAAGTCCTTCATAAGCAATTGCGTACGTTTTTACAATAAAATGCCGAAATGTATAACGGAGCTCAAAGAAAGTAGATCCAAATTCCGTGTGAAAAATATTCTGATGAAAAAGCATGCAGTTAGTAATTACATAGAAGACAAATATGCATGGAACATTTCGCATCTGCGAAGTAGCCAACTGGCACATAAGAAACATAATATTGTCAAAACCAAACATAAAACATTGTAAGAAAAAATCTAAAAAAAATGCCCCTCAGTTCTTGCCGTATCTTCTGAGTAGTGGTTCTTTTTCCGATACGGTGGTAGAGTCATTGTAGTAATTGACGTTCACACGTGCGTCTGTGATGCCAAAACTGAATAAAGAACTTTTGATTTTGTCCATTGCAATTAATAGAATATCTTCTAAGCGTCGCTCCAACTGAGATCTCAAAATCAACTTGTCAAAGGAAAGATTATCTTGATGTAATTCCCGGGTTTACTGCCGCGATAATTAGAACTCCAATTGAAGGAACAATCAACTTGCTTCATGAGTTCATGACTTTTGTTAATGGGTCTTCGCAATTAATGTTTTGAACGTTGAGTTATACGGCGTTTGAGTTGTTCTGAAGGCACGTTAATTTCTCGATAAGTATTTTATTTTTTATGGAACTGAGTGATGAGACGAGTGGATCATGCCTGCCCACAACAATTGCAGTCCCACCTAGAACTTTTAATAACATAACAACAGGTCTTAAGCTTTTTTTTCTTCTTTTTTTTAGTAGGAAGGTAAATTACATATTTTAGATTAAAATTGTACTATACCTTTGATTTTAAATACTTCTAAAGTTTATAAAGTTACGTTTATTATTTGAAGTTCTCTGTTGATTGATAAACAAGTTAAACATTGACATATCGAATATAATAATAATAACGCCCAACGATCACATACATAGATCCTGACCCCTAACTAGGATTCCCTGTATCTAGGGAACCAGGAACCATGTGAACCATGGTCCCACAACACCCAGACACGAGACAAATGCTTGCGCTTTTTTTTTCTGTGCACAAACATTTGTCCCGTTGCGGGAATCGAACCCGCAACCTCAGTGGTGTATGAGATTTGAGCCAACCTGCCCCACCACTACACCACGGAGGCTGTCTGTCTGCTGGCTGAGGTAGTGCTGCATTGCGCTCATCAGCCCGAGATATCAGATATTAAGTCTCATATGCCCAGTAATTTCGCTGGCTACAATGCCCTTTAAACCGGAACACAGTTATGCTTGCGCACTACTGCTTGGTGGCGGCGGCAAAGCTGTGGTACCTACCCAGACGGCTTCCCGCATACGAGATACCTACCTCGAGTTACTGCCGCGATAATTAGAACTCCAATTGAAGGAACAATCAACTTGCTTCATAATCATGACTTATGTTAATTTTTTTTAAAACGGGTGAATGCCTTTTTTTTAAGTTATACCAGTTAGCCGATTCGGGCGATTGAGATTATGGTGATTATTGGCGATATGAGACTCAACAGCTAATTGTCTCAGGGTGACGAGCGCAGTGCAGCGCCGCGCAGGAATTTGCAAAGCAAAGTTCTGGGTGGTGCTGTTATTGTTATGGGCTGGCGTATTGCTTACCATCAGGCAAACGACCAGCTCCTCTTATCATTCAGTTACATAAAAACATAAACACCGTCTTTTTGATGCTCAGTGTATCGTAAAATATTATTCTTAAGTTAACTTGTATTTCATAAGTTAAGTGAGTTGTAATCTTTTTAAGAAATAAATACCTTAAACCGTAACAAACATCTACCCCGGCGGGGCATTAGACTCAAATTCTTAAGAGTTTCCATTAAGAATGCACCTCTTGTGAGAGAAAATAAATCAATGAATTATTAAATTTTTTACAAAGAACTCTTTGATGACTCGTAAACAAATACAATCCGAAATAGGTAAATAAGGGCTCGACGGAGAAATACGCAAAACACACAGTCGTTGAGCATTTTGCTCTAATTATCTTCGGAACTCGAAGATTCAAAGCGTGATAACCATTCCTTTGACAAGTTAATTTTAGGAGTTTTCTTTTGATGTAGAGCAAGTTAATTGGTTAACCTAGGCTTTTTTTACGGAGTTGAGTAAAGAGACGAGCAAGTCGTTTACCTGATAGTAAGCGCCACACCTGCCCATAATAATTGCAGTGCCACACAATTTTTTTTTGTTTAACCTATGCTGTTTCAATGCTGGGCAAAGTTCTTCCCCCAAACAAACATTTTAATGTCATGAAAAGCACTGTAAAGTATAGCATTGCGCTCGTCACACTGAAACAGATATTAAGTCTAATGTGCCCAGTAATTTTGGTGGAATTGGGTAATTGGTTTTTTTTACAGTCCATCAAATCTAAGAGGTACCGTTTGACGTTTCATATTTTTCAAACCGAAACAACTTTGTTCATACGTACATTATTCAGTTTCGATAACCTTTTTCATAAAACCATGAATTTAGAAAGATTTCATTATTGTATCTAAAAATGTACAATTCTAAATATCTAAATGTAATTGAAAACTTTCAAACAAAGCAAAATAACACATATTTACACAGTAAATAATTTCTAATAGTTATATTCTTGACCTCATTACAAAGTTACGTAGTTAGGTCACTGCACGTAGTGTTGCGACTCTTCGGATACACTTGTATGCAAAAAAATCGTTTACATATACGAAAAATCGAATGTATTATTTACAAATTACACTTGACAACCAAACAAATATTTTTTCATGTGAATGGGATTTATCTCACATATTACGATTACATAACTAAATAGTTATGTAATCGTAAAATATGAGATAAAACCCATTCACCAAAAATACGTATTTATAAATCAAATATATTTGCTTCTTTAAAAAGTTGTCGAAAGCGAAAAAATAAAATAATTTTTTTTTTTCTGGCAACACTGCCAACTACAAGCGCACGCGGTCCGCTCGGTCGGTTCGGCGTCAGCAGTCTCTCGCCATCTTGGAAGCTGACTGTGCGCGTACTTGCTTTCTCGTTTGTGTTTTACAATTTGTGACTTGGCTATTACTTTTCTGGACTGATCATTCTTTATCCGTTTACCTTGGCAATATTTATACTGGACTCCGAACTAAGCAAGTGTTTATTAATAATGTCGAAAAGAGGACGTACTTTGAACAGCCAGGCTCGTGAATTGGTGGTGAAATTACACGAGTATTTTGAGCGTGAATCTCAAAATGGTGGACTTCTACTGCCAGTTACACAAGTTCGGGATCGCGTCGGTGAAGCTCTCGGTATTGGTAGCCGCACCGTTGGCAAAATATTAAGTGAAAAATATGGGCCTTCGGGGAGTGACAGTAACGTACTTCACACACCGAAAAAACGAAAAAGAAATAAACCTGTGACAGGCATCGATGAATTCGATAGTCATGCTATTAGAAACCATATATACGGGTATTTTACAAGAGGCGAATTTCCAACATTGGCAAAGTTATGTGCAACTTTAAAAGATGCCGGGCTGTATAAGGGAAGCATAGAGTCGTTGAGAACGGTAATAACAGGAATTGGCTTCAGATACAAAAAAGTTGACAAACGAAAAATTGTTATGGAGCGACATGACATAATTATGCAGCGACTAACATTCCTGCGCGAAGTTAAACAAATTATAAACTGGGATAATGTAATATTTTTGGACGAAACCTGGCTAAATTCCAACCATTCTGTGCCGAAAACATGGACTGATGATTCTGAAGCTTCGTGCTCGAAGGTGCCGATAGGAAAAGGTAGACGCCTCATAATATGCCATGCTGGGTCAGCGTCTACAGGCTTCGTGGAAAACTCTTTATTAGCTTTCCAATCCAAAAGCACTAAAGAGTATCATGAAGAAATGGACGCAGTAAGGTTCCGAGAGTGGTTCTTAAATTTATTACAGAATATCCCTCCTAACAGCACAATTATAATGGATAATGCCCCATACCACTCTGTGCAAATTGATAAAGCACCTACGTCAGCCAATAAGAAAGCAGATTTGGTGGCATGGCTGCAAAGAAAAGGAGTGGATGCCGACATGTCACTATTAAAAGCTGAATTATTACAGTTAGTGAAATTGCATAAACCACCAAAACCGACATATGTAATTGACCAATTGGCCGAAGAGCACGGGCACAAAGTCATACGACTTCCTCCGTACCATTGCCAATATAATGCCATTGAACTGATTTGGGCCCAAGTTAAAGGTAATATTTTATAATATTATAATAATAACACGAGTACTTCTAACATTTATAATTTAAACAATGGTTTTCGTCTGCTATCAAATAGTTACATTATTGTTTTACAGGTTATGCAGCAAGACACAACACAAAACCACCCTTCAGTGTCAAGAAAATGGAAGGTTTATTAAAGGAAGCATGTGCCCAAGTTACACAGGAAGATTGGAGTAAAGTAGTACAAAAAACAAAGAAAATAATAATGGACGACTTCGAAAGAGACGTACACTTTGATAATGTAATGGACAATCAACTGGTCATTAATTTAAATGACGATGATGACGAAGACGACGATACTAGTACTAGTAGTGAATAAAAAAATATCCTAAACATTTCTTTTATTTAATTATAACAATTGATTTCTTAAAATTCGGATATTATAGTAATCGATCTCTTAAAGTTCGGATATTATAGTAATCGATTTTTTCATCCCATCCCTATCATTCAATTGTCAGAACTGTCAAACGGTACTTCTTAGATTTGACGGACTTTAAATATGTTAACATTCGAAAAACAAAAGCGTAAACACTTTTACTTTCATACAACTGCCAAAAGTCCGAACAGAATAAAACTTGACTTGTAAAAAAGAAGTACCTACGTAATAAAACTTGCCAGCCAGTTACACTTAGAAATAACTAGGGCCGTTACATGCAATATTCAGCGTCTAGAAGTTAAAGCAATTTCAACGGATCAATAAAAACGTCTGGCTTGGGTACCTACTTAAAAGTACCCGCTTACGCGCTTTGGAGTGGTAGGCTCTGGCCGTGGTTGTAATACCATACCACCCACCGAACAAAGCCATGCCGTCAAGCGACCTAGTCGTGTTTCGGGATGATGTTCGGTGAACAATCGGGGAGACGGGTCTGAGCAGCCGCTCAACTGCCGTCTCTCTCTACATCTATGTGCTCCATCTTAGGCCACATCATCGCTTCACATCAGGCGAGATAGTAGCCAAACATAGATCTATTAAGCGTAAAAAAAAAACTACGTACTAGGTAGTAATTATTAGCTATGTGCTTTAAGTTCAAAGTTCTTTATTCAGTTTTGCCGTCACAGACGCACTTATGAACGTCAATTATTACAATGACTACCACCGTATCGGAAAAAGAACCACTACTCAGAAGATACGGCTAGAAACTGAAGGCAAAAACTTGGTATTATATCAGATCGTCAGAAATAACGATTTCATGCAGGCTGCAAAAGCTCTTTGAAGCCATCTTAATTAATCATTGATGTCATCTTACGGTAATTAACAGTGACTCCCATTTATTTATTTAGTTTATTTATTTAATTCAGGCAATAATAACAGAGTACATAGAAGTAAATTCAAAGAAGCAAGCTAGAGCAAGTGTGGCTCAGTGGTAGCATGTGGGACTTTCGATCCGACGCACCCGAGTTCGAATCCCACTGGCCCCGCACCACTGACTTTCTTAAGTTATGTGCGGATTTAACACTCGCTCTAATATCGGTGAAGGAAAACATCGTGAGGAAACCGGCATGTCCAAGAATTTATCACAAAAATTCAAAGACATGTATCATCCACCAACCCGCACTGGGCCACCGTGGTGGATTATGGCCCATACTCTCTCTATGAGGGAAGGCCTGAGTCCCAGCAGTGGGAACGTAATAGGCTGATGATGATGATAGAAGTTTTCGCATCAGAGTCCCATATAATAATTACCTTACAGACTAACATATATATACCTACATAAATATGGTAACTAGATTTAAGTTCATTTTATTGCTAAGTAAACACCTACCACCAACCCGCACTGGGCCGTGGTGGCTCTCTACGAGGGAAGGCCCGAGGCCCAGCTGTGGGAACGTAATGGGCTGATGATGAAGTACCTACCAAAACTTGCCACCTCTTACTTAATTGGACTCTCGTACACAAAACCCAAATTACAGAATACCTAGTTAGATAAAGTAGATACCTTTAAAAAGCAAAAATATTAATAGAAATGCTTAAACATACGTATAAACCCGAAGGCCTTTTAAAATTTCAAAGCGGTGTCCGAAAGAAATACAGCCAGGTCGTTTGTTTCCAACCAATCAAGAGACAGAAAGAGTTCCCCGGGACTTTATTTCGCAATAATTTGATTGATTATGCTTGTCGGAATCCGAACCCACTTGAAAGGGAAGGTCGTTTTGATCATCGGAAAAATACGGACAAACAATGTGCGATTTGAATTTTCAATAGGCGTTTCATAAGCGGGGATTCGCTCGTTTAGATTTCGAGTGACGAATAGGTAGGGGTTGTTGTGACCGGGAAAAACAAAAGCCGAGCGGAACGAAGCGTCCATCGGCACCACTGCTTAAATTTACACCTAGTAAATTTGATCTTTTAAATAATAAACAAAACTTATCTATATAATCCATCATCATCATCATCATGTAGGCCTTCTTGTACTCCATTCTTGGATATAGGCCTCTTCCCTTTTCCTCCACTCCTGGCGATCTTGTGCCCGATTCATTCAGTCATGGCCTCAGTGTCTAATATCATCCGTTGCGGTGGTCTGCCTCGCCCTCGGGTGTTGGCTCTGGGTTCCGTGCTATAATGGTCATCACGTCACTCACTTTAGTTTTGCGCCGGATCCATTCGTTCCTTGCTTGCTTGCGGTCGCGCAGTGAATTTAATTTTAATCCATATAATCCATAAGTATAAATAAAAATGAATCACCGAATTTGTACGCGCATAACTTCCAAACGACTGCACCAAATTGGATAAATCTTTCTTTTTTGTGTTCGTTATTGTCAGGAGAAAGTTTGTATAAAAGAAAATTAAAAAAAAATGGAATAGAAATTTAAAAAATGTATGGCGGTACGAAGTTCGCCGGGTCAGCTAGTTTTAAATATTTTGAAGCAACTCTATTGGTTATTATATCCGCTCCGAACCACTCCACTCCGCTCTTCTTCGCTTTGGAAAGGCCATAGCCGGATCATGTCTCCATCCCTATTCCCGCCTTGTCCCGATTAAATTTAAAACGTTCCATTTGACACGACAAACAGAATTTAGCGACGCGACGCTGTGTTTGTGCGGAATGTATTGTGATGCACACAATTTGAACGATCGAACTCTGTACTGAAATGGCGCGAATTGAGGGTAGGTTTATATTAAGTAGTATACCTATTTATTTACGTGGGCTACTCACTTAGGATTAAGACCCACGTAGATGAAGGGTTTTTGTGGACTTTTATACAACTATTGGATTTTACTTTCACATACTTTTTCCAAAAACCGCTAAATCAATTTCTATTAAATGTTTATGGGATCACCTATGAAGTACGACCTACCAAACAAAAAATGATTCATCAAAATCAATTTATAATTGGCGGAGTAATCGCGTAACAAACATAAACAGTCGAAATAAGAATTAATTTTTTGAACTCTGTTAAATAAAAACTAGCCTTTGTCTTAGGACCCAAATAGATGAAGACTTTTGTGAGCTTTTGTTTGAGTGAAACAAATGAACTCATTTGCCATTCAACTCATTTGGACAGCCTCTGTGGTGTAGTGGTTTTGCAGGTTGGCTCAAATCTCATACACCACTAAGGTTGCGGTTCGATTCTCGCGGCGGGACAAATGTTTGTGCAGAGGAAAAAAAGTGCCAACATTTGTTTCGTATCTGGGTGTTGTGGGACCAAGGTCATCGTAGTTCCTGGTTCCCTAGATAAAGGAAGTCCTAGTAAGGGGCCGGATCTATGTATGTGATCGTTGGGCGTTATTATTATTATTATTATTATTATATTCGATATGTCAATGCATAACTTGTTTATCAATCAACTTCAAATAATAAACGTAACTTTATAAACTTTAGAAGTATTTAAAATCAAAGGTATAGTACAATTTTAATCTAAAATATGTAATTTACCTTCCTACTAAAAAAAGAAAAAAAAAGCTTAAGACCTGTTGTTATGTTATTAAAAGTTCTAGGTGGCACTGCAATTGTTGTGGGCAGGCGTGCCGCTCACCATGATCCACTCGTCTCATCACTCAGTTCCATAAAAAATAAAATACTTATCGAGAAATTTACGTGCCTTCAGAACAACTCAAACGCCGGATAACTCAACGTTCAAAACATTAATTGCGAAGACCCATTAACAAAAGTTATGAACTCATGAAACAAGTTGATTGTTCCTTCAATTCGGCGTATTTATTTATTTTGTTTTACTCTGATAATATTTCAGAAAGTGAGGTGAGTTAGAATTAGTGGTGTGCCGGATCGTCAAAAATATATATCCGCGGACACGGATCCGGATACGGATATTTAGTGCTAAGATCCGCGGATACGGACACGGATACGTATCTTTATTTTCTCACTCAATCTGTGTCGGCACGTGACCTTGAAACGATAGTTGACGTCACGCCCGCCGCAACGACGGGCAGGACAGGTTTCGACTTGCGTTGTATAATATCTTTGAGTTATATACTATTGGTATGGTAACTTACTAGAAACTAGTTATGTTTGCAATTAAAGGTGCCAAATATTTGATTTTAAGAAATTAAAAATACTCTGAATGGTTTTTTTTAATTATACTACTTAATCACATAATCTAAGTTATTATGCAGCATTTTATAATGTCAAGTGAATTTAAACATTAATAAAAGATTCGTAAAAGATCCGCGAGAAAAGTGACGGATACGGATACGGACACGGACCTTATTTCTCCCGCGGATATCCGTGGATACGGATACGGATCCGCAGATATCCGTGGATACGGATACGGATATCCGGAACATCACTAGTTAGAATTACGGTTTCCGTTCAAAATCGCGCATTATTTGTACCGTATCTAATTAACAGACATATGTTGATTACCTTGTACCCAAAGTTAATCAATCCAACCAAACAAGCTCGAGAGATTGCGTCATCAATATAAAACGTTAGGGTTTGTTTAGCGTGGACCACTTGGAATTGCTAAATAGGGAATATGCATGTGTAGTCGAAAAACCTGGAAATTACTTTTTACTATAGATTACTCCTGTAAACATTTAGTAGTGATATAATTATTATTATTAATAGCGCAGTTTTTTGTATTTCAATGTTTCTTATTCATAGTTTTGGAGAAACGGAATGTAATCGCAAAACGCTTGATTACGAGCAACCACGTTTTGACGTCACTCGCCTCGCTGCTTATTGGTCAATTTTTGACATAGAGCCCGTTCTATTGGTAAATTATTGACACACACACACATGTAGTAAAGATAGACCAATGAGGAGATCCTAGGTCCCCACGTTTTGACGTCAACGCAAATGGCGCGTTTATGTTGATTTAAATTGATTCAAATGTTCATTTCATTATTTTATGACGAAAGATGCCGTAAAACTTGTAAACATTTTTTTGATTAATAGTATATTCAATAATGAATCGATTCATACTTTAAAAAATTACATGCATATTCCCTATTTTGGTACAGGCTTTTGTAACACTTCGTCGTTTTGGCGATTGAGTAATAAAAAATTAATACGCCCAACGATCATTAGATCCTAGGATTCCCTGTATCTAGAAGGTTTTGTACATAATTAGAATACATTCTAATTAAAGTTTTTAACACCGACGCAAAAAGGAGGGGAGTGTTAAAAGTTTGACCACTATGTGTGTCTGTCTGTGGCACAGTAGCTCTTAAACGGATGAACCGATGCGGTTTTATTTATTTATTAGCAGGTTTTTTAGTGGTGGCTCTTAGACATATTTTATTGAGTCAATGTTATTTTTAATTTTTAATTTTATAAATAATTAAAACATATTGCGATTAAAATAAATAGTATTGTAATATTATAATTAGAAATTTATTAGTTATGACTTAACTGTATAAAATTAAATAAATAATGAATCCGTAATATGCCATAAGCATAATAAATATTATTTCTTATTCTGCTCACTTATTATAGTGAAACAATGCCTTTGTTGCCAATATTCGATAAAAATTCCTGATATTTATCCCAAAATCGTATCGTAGCATAATTTTCCAATACTCCTCATCGTAAAATTTATCGGCAAAATGACGGGAAAATTGTAATAAGGTTGCCATTTCGAGATGTCGGTTCGTTTTATTATTATTCTATTTATTTCGATCGAAATGCGGTAACGAAACTGAGTTTTATTTGGACTCTTTTGCATAATCGTGTCAAGTTGTTTTGCCCTTTTAACATTCAATGTATATTATAGTCTAGTCTAGTGCCTCGATAACGAATCGTTTAGGTCATAAAATACACTAAGTATTTTAGCTAGCGATTCAATTCGTCACCTACATTTGCTTAGAATCACTAAACAGAATACATACCAGTAAACAGAATATGCAGAACACCTTTAAAGTAACCATATCAAAAACTTCAAGAAAATGCGATATACAGTCATGTTGAAATGTATATGAACAACAGCCCCCGTACCCATATGACCCTCAAGTGCCAATCGTATATCGTGTTGAACTCAGATTTAGTTGTAGATTCACTGCGACAATGTCTTGTGATGCCATATATTGTCCCATTAAATTTACTTCAACTTGTAATTACCGTATTTTGGTATAGGTAAATGAATGAGATCAATTCGTGTTTCTTTCCTGAATCGACTATAATTAGACCGTGTCTCATTAGTTGCAGTGAACCTACACCTTAATTTGAGCTCAACGCGATATACGGTTAGCGCTTGCGGGACATATGGGTATAGGAGGGGATGTCTATATTATTCCATCTCTATCAAGTTCAAGTTCAAAAGGTCTTTATTCAATTTTGTCGTCACAGACGCACGTATGAACGTCAATTATTACAATAACTCTACAACCGTATCGGAAAAAGAACCACTACTCAGAAGATACGGCAAGAAACATGGGTATAGGAGGGGATGTCTATATTATTCCATCTCTATCAAGTTCAAGTTCAAAAGGTCTTTATTCAATTTTGTCGTCACAGACGCACGTATGAACGTCAATTATTACAATAACTCTACAACCGTATCGGAAAAAGAACCACTACTCAGAAGATACGGCAAGAAACTGACGGGGGCTCTATGTTACATTTATGATCTTCGCAAGCGATCGGGTGAGTTATACATTCTGTCGAGTTACTCGTGTCGCAATAACACCCACTTGCCGAGTTATCGTAAAACGATATCGAATCGAGTGCTGGTGATATTTCCTGATCTGAGACATGGAAAAATGACAGTCCATTCTATTTTGCGCAACCACGTGTTAAATAGGTAGAAATGACACTTTGAGGTGTGTAGTACCTAATGGTAAAACAAACATTATATATTGTAATAAATGTTCTAAAGAAAATGTCCTTCAGCTTTTTGCCGCAACTTCTGAATAGTGGTTCTTTTTCCTATACGGAGGTAGCGTCATTGTTATAATTTTATTGACATTCATATATAAGTGCGTCTGTGATGTCAAAACTGAATAAAGAACTTTTGAACTCGTAGTCGAACTTGGTAGGTAAAAGAAAGAAAGCAAGAAACCATTACATTTATTCGACACCACAAACAAAAGCAAATCTTGAATGTGAAGTATCTTAGAAAGTACCTAAAAATTAATTATTTGGGCTTGAGACTGGACTAGATACGTTGGTAAGAACAAGACAAGTTTATGCCTTAATAGGCATAATTTTATTATCATATTGAGAAACAACTAATAGGCTTAAAATGATCTACACCTAGCGATGTCGTCGCAAGCAAGCATTTCAAAATGACAGTTCTAAATGATATTCCCAAACCGCTGCCTATTTCCTCATAAAGTCCCTAGACGGGCCCTGTCCTATGAAAAAGGCTGGTGACAACCCTTCCATAGACATATTTCAAGCTAAACCGGCGGGACACAATAAAATATTCCCGGGTGAAGGGAATTTTCGACGCGTCATATCTGGGAGGTAAATCAAATTGCTTAAGTCGATTCGGAGCTTGACAAGGTTTACTCCATGTTGAAGCGAGCAAACATCTAAACAGTTTGCTGGAACAAAATAAAAGCCTCTGTCAATATTGTTCAAGTGAAAGCTCAACTAACAGAAAGTTTATTATACTAGGTGGTGGTTGGTAGGTCTCTCGTATGTGCGAGGTTGTCAGGGTTGGTACCACTACTTTGCTAGTTATTCTGCCTTTTAGCAGTAATGCTTGAGCATTGTTTCATTTTGAAGGGCAACTTATCTAATGTGTGAAACTTATCTAATGTCTTGGGGTGACGAGCGCAATGCAGTGCTACGCAATACTTTGCATGATATTGGATGATTTGAGTGACACTGCGTTATTATGGGAAAGCGCGCTAATGACGACTCAGGCGGACGATCATGACTCAGTTGCATAAAAGAAAACAGTGCCACTGGTGCAAATCTTAACTTAACTGTGTGAAAATAAAGTGCAAATGGCACCTGCAAACATCGACCGTTATGAGAGAGCGTAGATAAAACAATCTTCTAAGTTAATCTTGATACAGAGAAAAACTAAGACAACAGGCGTTGGCATCTGTCGACACATCTTACGGAAGTTTCACGCTACTACCTTATGGCTACGACACATTGTGTAAGTACCAACGGTGATCCGTATAATATTTTGTATCAATGGCATTTACACGTGTGTTGAGTCACACATCACAACCCGTCATGATTCTGAACACCTCGTTTCTCCTTTTGATTTGACGCGTACAGAATGCGAAACAAAGCTATAATATCTACGTTCCACGTGCGAAAGCTCGGCTGTTATACGCTTGATCCGTTCTCTAAGCAGCGATTCCGATCTGATAGACACGAACACGAAATTCCTCGACACATGTACACAGATTTCATCATTGTCTGTTTAAGGAATTCGCGTATATTTCCCAATTCCTTTGTTTCGCAGCGCTTATTTGCGTGGACGTAGCGCCGCTGGGGCGGTATGGGGCGCGCCTCCTGATGAGAACAATATAAATATACTTTGGCACACATTATTTACAGCAAAAATGAAGAGAAGGAACGAAAATGTTCGCATGTATTTTATAGTAAAAGTAATATGGTCTTTCTGTCTTTATGAAATAGTTCACTATGATTGTTATGTCGATAGTGAAGACAGACAATTTATTTGTGGTTTTGTTTACCCCTAAGAAAAATCCTAGCTACGTCCTTGCTTATTTGTTTTCACGGAGCACCTATATCATTATTTGCCATCGGGCGTTCCGGCGCTGGTTATTAGTTGCGGGACGTGTAGAGAATACGACTGGTGGCTGCCGCCATTACTGTTGCAAGGTCTTGAATTTGAATCTTGAGAAATGGATGCCGCGTGTTCTGTGACGAAATGGGGCGGTTTTAAAAGTATTTTGTTGGGAGTGCTTTGTTTTTAATAAATTTCGACATGTCTAAAGTATTTCGTTCAAAATTGTCGATAACTTTTCTTAATTTTTTGCTACTTGTGGCTAGGTGATAGCAGTTATTTCAGCCCTAACAATTTATTATAGCTGTTATTTCAGCGTAGACATATTTATTTGTTTTTTTTTTCATTTAATAACAAAGCAATAAGTAAAGTTATTACACCCCGTACCAGCAATACCAAACCGCCCAAACTCTCTTCACAAAATCTCACATCAGCTACCATAATGTTATCATCTAGCTATACGATGGCCAAATACAAACTAAGTTAACTCATTTGCTAGCTTAACGGCTTATAACAAACTACACGGGCATAATTGAAGTCGAAAACTCTCGTCTATCCAGCTCATCGGTATAATAAAGCTGGGGAGATATTAATTCAGACAAAATTATGTTAAACTTCGACTTGGTAGAAAGCTGACTCGATATCTAACGTAGTTAACTTATAGTTTCTGCGTTCAGAATTTTTTTTTTTCGCTATAAGGTAGGAAAATTATACCTACGATGGGTATCGTATTTCTTATTAAAATTTTCCTGTTCGTACTCGTCATTTGTTACGGTTATATGTTGTCTCATTACTTTTGACATTACTTCGTTATACTCTCTTTTTTCTTCCTTGCATTTCAAATTTTAATAATATTTAATAGGCCAGCCCTCATTAAGGATGTCTTTAATATAAAATCCTAAGCCTACGAGTATATTCTTATCTACAATATTAATCAGCTGATAATCATATGGATGATACAGAATGAGCATGATGGAAAATAAATAATAAAGAGCTTGTTTGTTTTAATTTACCTTAGGAAATTGAAGAAATCAGGCAGCTTCATTTTTACGCATACTTTCCTAGATGTTACTTTAATTACTAAACATGTAACTATAACATGTAATCAGTTCACGATAGTACATTTTTTATTTCATTATAATTCGTAACTCATACGAAAACGGAATGAACAGGGAACAATTTTAACAAGCATGGTGAAATTTATAATGAACTATAGTTCGAATTTCATGCAGCGCTTTGCGGTTACATTGGATGTTACCAGCTTTGAAGTTATTTCATTATTTTGTATGTATGAAGAACGTAGTTTGTCGTGAACTCCAAGATTTTATTTCTACAATTCAAGTTCTTCGTATTCTATTATTTATTGTTCGAGAAAAATCGGATGTTTTATAAAAAGCATTATAAATATATTTTATCTAAATCAAGTACAATCATTGTGACGCTAGTATTAGGTTAATTATTATATTCGTTTTAGTTGTTTCTGTATCATGGTGTTATAATAAAGAGTTATTCTATTCTATTCTATTCTACAGTTAGTCTTTCCGGATAGCTAGCTACAATCTAGGAATTTTCAAGTCTCGAGTGAATAGGTACTATATTGGCAAGCGTGCTAGATCATCGACCGAATCGTCGCTTACCATCAGGTGACACAGTGGTATAACGAAAGCCAATTTGCAATAAAAACGTACTATATTTTACCAAAATCAATTATTTACCTATCTCAAACATTTTGTTGTTACTTATGTCTATTTATTTTTGCCTACTGAACAAATACGTCGAAAAACCTAATAAAACAAATTCCTTTCTCAATAGAACTTAGAATAAATACCGAATACCATTTATTAAAAAGATAGTACGCTTGTTTTCCACATTGGATCTTCGTTTCAACGAAGAGCGATCTAACGACGTATAACTTAAAAGATTAAGTATTGCCTGACAAATGGGTTTTCTTTCCCGCCTGCAACGAGAAAACTTTACTCTTGTATGGAGTAGGGTTACCAGATTCAATGAAGATAAGCGAACTTTTTTATAACCAAATTTTTTTTGCCATAATTGAACAACTGCTCACACACGTGAGTAATTTTTTGCATTTTCAGAAGCAATATCGACTAAATTAAGGTGTTAAGTACTCAATATTTAAAGAACCAAAAACTCGTAAATATGCATTTCAATTTGACTCCTGTAGGTGTCAATTTGAAATGCATAGGTCCTCAGACTACTTTTTTTTAGTCCTTATTCTAGGAAACGTCCTACATAACGCTGCTCCCTATTTTTATTTGAATCTAGCCATATAATTAGCCTTATGAGTAATTTAAATTGAACTTAAGTTGATTGACATAGAATAATACTAAGAATGTGTCCATTAACACTTTTCTTATTGTGTCTATTAAGGCGAAGACACTTTGTTCTTGTGTTCTTTCTGGGAAGCAATTGATTTATTACACTAATTCACTAGCACTAGCAATACACTAACTCAAACTGTTTAGTTGTTTTGAATCTTCTCACTAATATCCGTGTGGTCGAGAAGCTGGATTGCTTCGACGTTTACATGATGATGAAGTCTATGTTCGTGAGCTTCGGCTTCGTGAGTGTACTTTGTAAAAAATAAGAAAGCATCAGAGTTCACCCCGTTTTTCGCATAATGTCCTAACCTCCGGATATGGTCCGAAAATTTCGAGCGTATGGCCACCCTGTGCTAAAGGGCGGAGGTATTTAGGAAGATTAGTCTTTAGTAAGTTAGGTAAGGCTTAATAGCTCTTTAAAGAAAGTTCTAAGATATTGCCTAGATCAAACACTGGAGTGCTTAGTTTTCTTGTCTTTACTTACTTTACCTCTACAATTTCTTTTGGTTGATAAATTATTATGTGTCTGTGGATCCGGATTGCGAAACGTGGCAATGCATGGAGGAGGCCTTTATTCAGGGTGCCCAAATAAAAAAGAAAAAAATGTTAAGCACGTTTAAAATAACCAAGATATTACATATAATTATAGTAATTGAAAAACAGCGCTGCGTTCTCATTTACGATGTGACTACAGGACATGCTGAATTTACTCCGTTTGCACTCTGACTGTAGGTACATTTCTTATGTATAGTTGTTAATTTGATACTAAATACTCGAAGAAGCTGTGTATCTGTTGTTTTTAGTTGCAATTAAGAATTTCTCATTTTATCTTATCTTATCTAATTCGTTATACTTCGATAATTTACTACTATCTTAATAAATTGAAGTCTGTAATTTCATTTCAGCTTTTGGAGAAATATTTCTTTTAAATGTCTGACTACATCCTGAAAATTGTTTCAGGCCTGGTCACTGTTAATCTTTGATTAAAAGTAAGACTGATCGAGAGACAAAGAGATACGATATCACAGAATAAATGATATCACTACGAAACGATACGAAAGAAGAACTGCGATAGATTTAATCAACGATTAACATTGATCAAGCTTTCGGACAGTCGCAGTGAGGCCCGACAGATATCGATTTCTGTATAGGCCAGTTGTAATACTCTTAGGATATCGATATCTTACTCTTCAGCACAGAATACTAAGAGACAGAAGCATCACTCCGCAAAGAAATTTAAACAAATAGCGACTCTTGTTATGACGCAATAAAATTCAATTCAGCTCGCGTAGCGCTGCATACCTACCAGTCATATTAACCTACAGAGCGCCTCTCGTTCTATCGCATAGCTCTTATCTCTTCTGACGTGGCACGTGTAACGACGCGCGATCTGCCGTCGGTGTCCGACTATGTACTCGTACTTGTAGCTTTGTACCTAAAGTGCGTTATTCTTGTCTTCAGTCTAATTTTCTATTTCCTTTTTACTTATCTTTTGTCTCTCTCACTCACCCACAAAAAAGACTACAGACAGACAAAGACATAGCTACTAGGTGTTTGTTTTGTTTCGAGTTCCCGATATTGCGTATAAGTGCCAAGATAACGAAGACATAGTTAGACACGGGTGAATCCAAGCTTCACCCGTGGTAGGTATTAAGAACATCCAGTTTCCTGTCAGAATCTTAAAAATCCATATTTAGCCAGTGGATTGGTGCATCGGTGCCGTAGTAGCATACATGTATACATTTTATAAAAAAACCGACCTCAATGTATCTTTGAAGTCCAAGGTCAAATATCGATGAAATTTATGGGAATATTTCTTACTAAACCCAACGCAAAAAGAAATTTCAAAATTAGTTTAAAAATAACAGAGTTCTGAGGTTACAAACATAAAACAAGTAGGTATACATTTTATAAAAAAAAACGACGTCAATGTATCTTCGAAGTACAAGTTCAAATATCGATTTTTGGTCAATTATCGAAATTTATATGGGATCACTTCGTAGCTTCGTACCCAATTTTCTAAATCCGTTAATAAATGACGAAGTTCTGAGGTAACAAACACAAAAAATAAAAACATACAATCGAATAACCTCAACCTCCTCCTTTTTTGAAATCAGTTAAAAATAAGAAAAAAATACAATCGAATTGAGAACCTCCTCTTCGAAGTCCGTTAAAAGCAATATGTTGCCTATTAATTGTTTCATTTAAGATCGAGGACTCAAACACATTTCGTGTGTTTCCAAGTACTGACACAATTTCGCTCCCGCGACTTCTATTATCCTATCACCTAATACATGCCTTCCAATAATGAAATTCCATCTCCGTCATGAATACGTAATGTTTTGTCACGTACTACGTACGTAATGGGCATCTCATGCTACGCGCGGCGCGATGCGTATTTTTCTTAGATAGGTATACGAGATATTTGTATTTAGGGAGTTCTTCGCTGCTGCTCCGCTGTCAGAAGATTTTTCATTTTTATCTGAATTTATGGCCTGTTTTACTTCGCAATATGACTGTTGTATCAACGACTCAGTCCGAAATTAAAAGACATCCCCGCAGAGTTTCTTGGTGCTATCTTCTCTAGCGGGCGTATTTCCGAAGCACTGGTAGAGTCAGATTTCGCATTTTTTTTCTGCACCCGGACTTCAGTTTGATTATACTTACCTTATTTTCAAAGTTCATGTGAACTTAAGTTACAATTTTCAACATATTTTTAATTTTATTTGGAATGTATTTGTTACGTTTAGAAGCGCACTTTTGTGCCTATTTAATAAATGATATTTGACTTTGATTTTGATTATATAAAACTATGATTATCATAATCATCAGCCCATCACGGACCTCCTCTCATAGAGACTATGGACCACAATCCACCACTGGCCTAGTGTGGGTTGGTGGATGACACATGTCCTTGAATTTTTGCGATTAATTCATGGACATGCCGGTTTCCTCACGATGTTTTTCTTCGCCGTTTTTAGAGTGTGTGTTAAATCCGCACATAACTTAAAGTCGACGCCAGCGGGATTCGAACTCGGGTGCATCGGATTGAAAGTCGCACATGCTCCTACATCATACATCATAGTCATATTCCTACATCATAGTCTTGAGACCGAGTGTATCACTAAAAATTAAGGATTTCTTGAGTTTTTTTATAAGTAGCTAGTAAGATTTATGACGCTACTATTTTCTTCTGTTTATTAAATGTATCTACTGCTTAACAAAGGACAGTGGTAAACAAAATTTAAACCAAGCATGAAATCATCGATAGAGAGAAAAAATAAATTCAACCCTATTTCCTTGCCCACAGGTGAATGCGCCCCAAGCCTAGCCCCATGGAAACCAATCAACGAAGTGACCACCATCGAGGCCACTTCGCACCCCGACGAAAAACACGCCATCTACGACATAAACGATATCGTCCACTTCGAGGACAATGACCTCGTCATGCGAGACGCCAAAATCAAATTTCACGACAACAACCAACTTGAAAACTCAGTTATACCCTTCAAAAGTTATGATTTTAAGAAAATACAAGTAACAGGACCAAGTAGATTAAAATCGTCGGTGATTATTGGTGATAATGATGTGAAAAGTGATGAAACCAAGCCGATGAAAGAGGATGCAGATGAGTGCGAATGTCAACATGGTGGCGGATGTGTCAGCCATGTTTGTTTGTGCCCGCTGGGGTACGCAGGAGTGAAATGTGAAATTACTCTGGATTTGAAGGTGATATCTCGTTTCATGGAGATTCTGGTTCATTATGTTTGTCTTATCTTTCACTCTCTAATTTTTTACATATTAATTATAGGCGTGCTATCTCACCTGTAGTGACGATGCGGTTGATGATAGCACGCTCGCCTAGAAGAAACCAGTTCACTCTTGTCTTAAAGACACCTAGATTAAAGTTATCCGGAAACCCAGATGCCGGCAGAGAGTTCCACTCCTCGGCCGTTTGCATTATGAAGGTCGAAGCAAAGCGCTTGGTGCGAGCAGGAGGGATCTCAACCATAAATTGATGATGGCTTGCCGTCCTCCCATCCGGTGATGGAATGGAAATGGCGGAATAAGTTAATGTGATTCCGTCGCACAGTCAATTATTTGTGGTCTTCTGTTTTAGGTGCCGCGGTTCAACGGGTCCTCGTATCTTCGTCTGCCAGGTCTTGGGAACTCGGCGGCATCCTGGCTCGATATACAGGTGAGACACCTACTGGTCTATTAGCCAGGTTCCACTGCAGGGAAAAGGTCTTCTTCCTTCTATGATTCTGGAATATACGTTTGTCGACTTTTATCTGCGTCTATTGACAGTTCTGTTACATTAAAAAGAAAGTAATTATAGATTATAGATAGATAGATAGAACATTCTTTATTGCACAAACATATTTGTAGGTACATAGGCGAACTTAAAGCTAGTAAGCATTATCTTCCAGTTAACCTCGGTGTACTGTGGAGTGTTTTTAGGTAGTGCAAACAAAATATAACAATTGTGAAAAAAATTCAAAGATCATACAAAAATAATAACAAGATATTTACACATAAATCAATAACAATATATATTGTATTGTATAACAAAAATATAATAATAATATATATACTTAAAGATTACATATAAGACCTATAATATATAAAATAACAATATGTACCTTAGAGTACGTAACGTGATCTGTAGACGGTTGACTGACAGGAAGCCAGGGGTGCCATATTTTTTTTTTAATCTTCAAAGCTGTCGTAGGTACGTATAAATACTAACTAACAAAATAAAAATGGAGATTATGGAGGTTATAATAGAAGAATAACTGATATTAAACACTTTTTATATAGAATTCTTGCAATTGTGCTCTAATTTCAACGAAAAACTCAGCCCAAAAATGATGGGCGCCACCCGTCGCGTCGTGGAAAAAAATTAAAACGCTCCTCGAGTGTTGATTTCTCAAAATTAAGTTATAACAGACCTCCATAATTTTTAAACAAACTTGGACAGGGGGAGCTTTTTAAAAGCTTTCTTGGCAGTAAATTGGCCGTCGGGTGGAATGTAACTTGATGTAATATGGCAAGACACTTTGCGGCGTAAATTAATATGGACAAGGTACTTACGATCCACCTTGAGATTGCTTTTAAAAGTTTGTTCTATAATTTACATAAACAGTTATCTAACTCTTCGAGTTTTCGAATAGGCATGAAATTATTGCCAGATTTTTCTAAATGTTAAAAAAATCATATGTTTAACCTTTTTCCTAATTTGCAAGTGCTATACATTGATTTATACATTTTTAATTTATTATTATTATTATAATGAGAATGCATTTGCAATTATACATAATAATTATCAATAATAAAAAAGCAGAAAAATTTACAACAATTTACTTACACAATATTAATAGATAGATAAACACTTTATTATTAAAAACCTTAAAAATAGGTAAATGAAAAACAAGTACATTTATTTTCACAGTAATCAGCATAACAATAGGCGGTCTTATCGCTCAAAGCGATCTCTTCCAGACAACCACAACAACTAATAACATGTGTTTACGTTAATGCAACAAACAGCATAATAAAATTATATTTTGGCTTGTTTATTCTTTATATAGAAACCACGAAAAAGTTACTAATAAGTCTAAACCACATGTTGATTTCCTGGAAATTCCCAATTAAATCATTGATTTCCTGGAAATTCCCAATTAAATCATTGATTTCCTGGAAATTCCCAATTAAATCAGTCTTTACATTCGAGTTAACTTACTCGCATTCTACCCGCAACAGTTCCTTACATGACTCCCAATTAATATAAATTCCAAGTCAATATACCAGGGGCGGAGCCAGGTCAGTTATGTGGGGTTCAGCCACTGCCCCAAAAATGACGGAAACTTACTCGAGATTTCTTGAACAAAATGTTACTGATCGAATATATCTAATAACTTCGGCATTTTTATGTAAATAGTATTGTAATTAACCTACATAAAATGTGAAGAAAAACGGTGAGAGTATATCAACTGTCTACTAATTTATACTAGTAGGACATTATATTTATCACCATACACATCATCTACGAGCGAGTGTGGCTCAGTGGGAGAACGTGCGACTTTCGATCCGACGCACCTGAGTTCGAATCCCGCTCGCCCCGCACCACTGACTTTCTTAAGTTATGTGCGGATTTAACACTAGCTTTAAAAACGGTGAAGGAAAACATCTCGAGGAAACCGGTATGTCCAAGAATTTATCACAAAAATTCAAGGACATGTGACATCCACCAACCCGCACTGGGCAAGCTTGGTGGATTATGGCCCATACTCTCTCGATGAGAGAAGGCCCGTGTCCCAGCAGTGGGAACCTGATGGGCTGATGATGATGATGATATCATCTACAGTAATCTACACGTTCTAGTGAAGAATAGTAGGTACCTACTAAATATTGTCTCATTTTTTATATTAAATGCATTACCGCATGCTAGGCGAAATTCTTAAGCTTTTAAATAATCAGGAAGAAGAAAAATTATATTGCTCGAGCAGGGATCGAACCTGCGTCTTTGGTATTTCGTCCTGAAGCCTTAACCACTGGGGCCACCGAGCCAACTGCTCATCATCATCATCATCCCAATGAACGCCACTGAGTCCGGTCTTCGGCTCTTCTCATCCAGTTTCTTCCGGCTGCCTTTCGCATCTCGCCGTTCCACCTGGCCGGTGGGCGTCCTACACTACGCTTGCCGATTCGCGGTCTCCACTCAAGGACACGTCTACTCCAACGGCCAACTGCTCGAGCAACCATATTTCTTCTATCCTTCTTATATCGTCTTACGGGGACGATTCTTCGTCCCTGCCCGAGCAATATCATTTTTCTTCGTCCTAATTATATAGAATCTTACAAGATAGTCTCGCAATGGAGGTCATGCTCCGCAGTGGGGAACAGGCTGATGATGATGATGATTATCTCTAGTATATTTCTACGAAAATAATATTAGGCAATTTTTGACACCCCTCTTCGGAGACCCTCCGTTTTCTAATACTTGATTCATCCCTGAACACAGACGGCTATGAGAAGATCGTTCATCTGCAAAACGAGCCGAGTTACAAACCGATGGTAGAACCCTTCGCAGGAAAAGTTGAAGCTTGTTTTTCAAATTAAATTGATAGAAACTTTCCAAGTATTGATAGCACCCATCGATATCGATTCCGGTTTCCACGGCGGATGGTTTTCAAGCTCTTTACTTTGCTTTCATATTTATGAGTGTTGTGATGGATTTAGTTTTATTAAAAAACAATAAATTCTCTCTCTATACGAAAACTCAATTAGAATGTTTTTTTTATTATTACCGAATAGACAAGCATTTGACCGCAGTCTCACTTGATGGAAAGTGACAAAGCGGTCGACGATGGATCATGCTTGCCTAGATACCGATTCACTCGAGACTTGAAGACGCCTAGATTATAAGAGTTTCGGGTCTCTTAACCGACTTAAAAAAGGAAGAGTTAGTTTTTTATATGTTTGTTACGCAATTTCTCCGCCAACTATGAATTGATTTTGATGATTCTTTTTTTTGTTTGGTAGGTCATAGGCTTCAAAGGTGAGCCCATATAAATTTTATCGATTCAGCGCTTTTTGAAATATCAATCAAAAACAAAAAACATAGGTATAGTCTTGAGTCGGTTAATGTTTTTTTCTAAAAATTAATTATTACTAAACGGTATTCAAACACCAGTGCATCGGATCGAAAGCCGCAAGAATTCTCATTGAGCCACTCTCTTCATCAATCCTTATCAACAAAAACGTAGTAAAAAGAAAAGCAAACTTTGCATAGCTAGTATAGGCCACGACCCTTCAGAAGGTTCTCGAGACACGCAAAAAATCAGGTTCATTTAAAAATCCTCCATAAATATTGTATACGAAGTAATCTAATCTGAAGTCCTAGGTAAATAGCAATTTCTGCAAATTACTTCTAGTACTTTAGTATGAAAGTTTTCGTGAGTTTGATTTATTATAAATATTAAATAAAAAGGTTAGGACTCACGTAGTTTGTCGAAATAGTCGACCTAGGTTTCGAGCATGTCCGATGCTCTTCCTCAGGGGCGTGTTTACGCTGCGAGATCGCGGCGACCACTGGCGGCGTCGAGGCAAGATGCGCGGGCGGTCAGCGATGATGAAGAACTCGTGCCGACATTAGTGCGGTCGTCGTCGGCAACACGACAGCGTGCGAGAGGCGCGTGGCGCTCTCCGCAGGCGTCGCCGACGCCACCTCCCCCCTCGCATCGTGCGGAGCGGGCGGCTGCCCGCGCATCTTGCCTCGCCAGTGGTCGCCGCGATCTCGCAGCGTAAACTCGCCCCTGATGAAGAGCATCGGACATGCTCGAAACCTAGGTCGACTAATTCGACAAACTACGTGAGTCCTATCCGTTCTATTAAATATTTACTTCTAGAATGTATATTTTAGGTGAGTTATTGTCAAACGTAAGGCCATTACATCATAAAAAAAAGTTCCAGGTAGCAGGTTTTATATAATTCTGTGACGACACTATCACAAACTAAATAAAAAAATATATAACCTACTACACAAAACACCTATAAAAAGTAAAAAAAAGGCTGAACCAATTTTGATAAAACATAGTCTTAGAACCACCACTAGAAAACCTGCTTTCAAATAAAAAATCATATCAAATCAAATCGGGTCACCCGTTTAAGAGCTACGGTGCCACAGACAGACATACATAGTGATCAAACTTATAACACCCCCGCTATTTGCGTCGGGGAATAAAAATATGAAATTCTGTGACGACTATAAACTAAATAAATATAGGTTCCTAGTGGTATGAAATTCTGGGACGACTATGAACTAAATAAATATAGGTCCTAGTGGTATGAAATTCTGTGACGACTATAAACTAAATAAATATAGGCCCTAGTGCTATGAAATTCTGTGACGACTATAAACTAAATGAACATAATAGATCCTAGTGCTATGAAATTCTGTGGTGATAATTAAACTAAATAAATATAGGTCCCTAGTGCTATGAAATTCTGTGACGACTATAAACTAAATAAATACAATAGGTCCCTAATGCTATGTATTGGAGTATATTGACAGAGTGAACCTTTTGTACGTACACAACTATGTATAATAGAGTGATTGTATTTTGCCCCCTCTCTGTGTTTAAAGGATTAACCCATTCAGTTACCTCGAAAGCAATTCACACTCGCGATGCCGATGGGTTAATAAAGAACCAGTAGGAACAGAAAACTCTCAAGGAAGCTCCTTTTTTTGGAACTGAGTAAGTCATTAGTAACTGTGGCAGTCATTCAGTCGGTAATCCCACGTCTGCCCATAACAATTGCAGTGCCACCCAGAACTTTTAATGCTATGGAAAGCACTGCGTAGCACTGCATTGCGCTCATCACCCCGAGACATCATATATTAAATCTCATATGCCCAGTAATTTCGCTGGCTACTATTCCGTTCAAACCAATACACAATAATACGCATCTTCGATCATTCATCACGTGGCAGGGACGACGTGCGAGAGGGTATTTAAAGCGACGGAGCGCCGTTATGAGCTCACTCTCGTTCCAGCGTTCGGCGAGTCGACACCTGATGATGCCTCGTGCAGACGGCGAAACACGTGTCGTACAAAGAGTGTTGTTGTTAGGAACTAGCAACAACCTACATAATATTCAGCGGGATTACACTATATATTTTCATTACGTTTCAGTTTTGAGATGAATTTCCGCAACGTCACGCCTGATTCCATTGCATAACACAATAATACTTTCGCACGAGGGTTTGGCGGCAGAATAACTGGCAAAGCGTTGGTACCTTCCGCATAGAAACCGAAAACTGTCTCAGCTTTGTTTTTTCAGTGTACACATATTTTTGGATTACAATCTAGACTCAAAACTTTATGATATTTAGTTATAGCTCTGTATTGATTGTAGTTTGTTTTGTGTATATAATAAATAAAATAAAATAGGAGAGAACTACCACAAGTATCCTACACTATGGGTAGTAATATTTAGTTTTCTTTGACTATGGTAAGATACTAGTTATCGAATAAGTAGAGCATTGTAGCCAGCGAAATTACTGGGCATTATGCGACTCAATAGTTAATTGTCTCAGGGTGATTGCGCAGTGCAGCGCCGCGCAGGATTTTGCAAAACAAAGTTCCGGGTGGTGATGTTATTGTTATGGGCTGGCGTATTGCTTACCATCAGGCGAACGACCAGCTCGTCTCATCATTCAGTTACATAAAAAAATGAAAACTTTAATATAAATTCAATTGGTAACATCAAACGGAAGCTTCTTCAATGAAGTATTCTCTTTCCCTCCCGTTTCAAGGATTAATAGAGTAGAAGTTTTAATTAGGCAGCGCTGGCCTCGATACTTGATACTTTGGAAACAAAGTGCTCAACTTGTTTTAAATTATTTTCTTGAAAGCACTTGTTTGTGAAAAGGAAACTAATTAACATATAAATCTGTGCGAGGTTAAGCATTTTCTTATTAAGATTTTATAAATTGAGAAATTACGCGCCTTCACGACTAAGGTCAGAGCGCACTCCGCACTGTAGGTACGAAGCTACAAGTACATAGCCGGACACCGACGGCGGGTCGCGCGTCTTTACACGTGCCGCGTCAAAACAGATAAGAGCTATGCGATAGAAAGAGAGGCGCTTTGTAGGTTAATATGACTGGTAGATATGCAGCGCTTCGCGAGCTGAATTTAATTTTATTGCGTCATAGCAAGAGTCGCTGTTTGTTTAACTTTGCGGAGTGATGCTTTTGTCCCTTAGTATTCTGTGCTAAGGTATAAAAGGAAAAATCACCGGGGAAAAACGCCCTGCACAGACAGGGCGTTATAATAAGATGATTAGGACGTCTTTTTCTTCTTCTCTCGTGTGGGCGTGTGGCCAACCCAGGTGTCGGAGTTTTTAGACTGCCCGAAGGCCTCCGATATGACCTAACGACTGTTGTCCTAAGACAGCAACAGGGACCGACGGCCTAACGTGTCCTCCCAAGCACGGTAGCGTAGAGCTTGAAGTAAAATACCACAGAAAATAGTCACCCATCCAAGTTGTGACCGCTGCGACAGTTGCTTACAGCACCTAGAACATCTGTTACGAACTACTAGGCGAGCTACGCTACGAGCGGTACTAAAGTGTTAACTATTAACTGATTACGGCCTACCATCTGTTGTCCTGACAACTACCAGGACCGACGGCCTAAAGTGCCCTCCGAAGCACGGTACGCACGGATTTACAATCCATAATACTGTACTACACAAACGATCACTCATCCAAGTTGTGACCGCTGCCAATGTTGCTTAATATCTGCTTAATATATCCTAGCATATCTGTTATGAACGGTTATGAACGTAAGCTAAAGTCCACTTCATAGCTTTATTCGAAGTCGTAACATTATAATTAAAAAGATTTTTGTTGAAATATGTATGTACGTAAAAGCGCGTACGAGCGCCGCAAAGTGTACTCCAACACGCGTGTTGGAGTACACTTTGCGGCGCTCGTACGCCAAAACTATTGACTTTATGAAAGAAAAGGTATACATAAAATATGTATTATAACCTGTACATAAATTGTAGGTAATCGTGTCTAGTTTTATTTTGTATATAACTTTTTATCGTAAATTAAGTCGGAATGGAGGTATTGTAAAAAAACTGCTTTTAGACGCCATTTTTCCAATATGGCGGCGCGAACGGCATAAATACGAGCTGGCAAAGTTGAAATTCGGAAAGAGCACATCAAAATCTATAAAACAACCAATTTTCAAAACTCCCGGAAAACTTTCCAGGTAAAACTACCAAATGACTAGACTACTAGTAGTTTCAGATTATCCGTCAAGGAGTTCCATTGCCCACTTTCCATCTCCATCATCAGACTGCTAACTGGCACCATAAAATTGCATTGTCATCGGACTTAGTTTACATTTTTTTTGTTTACATCTCGGTAGGACAAGAGGAAGTGGTTCTGATTCAGCTTGCAAGATTTGACCCAAACATTGCAATTTAAATAAAAGCTTGTAAAAATGGCCACCACAGTTAACAATAAAACCTCATTTCTTTTGAATTGCAGATCACTCTGAAACCAACCAGCGGCGACGGTCTGGTTCTGTACAACTCTGAACGCGCGAGTGGAGATGGGGACTTCTTCTCGCTTCATCTGAGGGATTTCTTCGTCGAATTCGCGTTTGACTTGGGCTCTGGAATAGCACTTGTGAGGTACGAACCCTTTTTTTGAGAAATACCAGATAAATGGAGAAATGTTCTCCATTCCATTTGAGGACCACCAGGCGAGGAGACTCTCCACCCTTATGTTGTGCACATAACCAGTACGCACAAAGCGTCTTGCTGAATCTTTCATTATACGTACCTACTGCTAAGGAGTGGAATTCTCTCCCGGAATCTTTATTTCCTTCCAATTACAACCTGGATCTCTTTAAGATAAGAGTGAATTTTAGGCATCTCATCGTCAAACCGTCATATGTATTATATTATGTCATATTGTATTCATCATCATCAGCCCGTCACGTTCCCACTGCTGGGACACGGGCCTTCTCTCATAGAGAGAGAATGGGCCATAATCCACCACGTTGGCCCAGTGCGGGTTGGTGCATGTCACATGTCCTTGACTTTTTTGAAAAATTCTTGGACATGCCAGTTTCCTCACGATGTTTTCCTTCACCGTTTGGAGCGAGTGTTAAATCCGCACATAACTTAAGAAAGTCAGTGGTGCGGGGCCAGCGGGACTCGAACTCGGATGCGTCGGATCGAAAGTCGCACGTGCTCCTACTGAGCCACACTCGTTCGCTCGCATATTGTATTATATTGTGTTCCAGGTCCGCATACCCCCTGCAGGCTAACAAGTGGCACAAGGTGTCGGTGTCGCGAGCGGGACGACGCGCGTCGCTTAGGGTGAAGACGTATGGGCAGCGTGAGGTGAATGAGGTTGGTACTATGAAAGACAATGTACTTATACGTTTTATCAACAAAAAAACCGACTTCAATGTATCTTCGAAGTCCAAGGTCAAATATCGATGCAATTTATATGGGACCACTTCGTAGCTATACTGAACCCAACGCAAAAATAATTTTCCAAATCGGTACATGAATGACGGAGTTCTGAGGTAACAAATAAAAAAAAAAATACAATCAAATAGAGAATCTTCTCCTTTTTAACCGACTTCAAAGAAGAAGAAAGTTCTCTGTTCGATTGTATTTTTATGTTTGTTACCTCAGAACTCCGTCGTACATAGCACCTCCATGACATTTAATTTAAAGTTAAACATCCTTAGTTTAGAGTAGACTTTTACTATACCTAATACACAACACACACAAATACAGAGCTTATAAATATCTAAATCGAAATTAAAATAGCTTAGATAACTTAAATACATATATATACAAAATATAATAAAATTATTCTAAAAGGCCTATGATGGAAGGGAAAGTGCCCAGAACGCTGGCCCGATTGCCACGCTGAATGACATGATTTATTGACACAAATATGAGCCAACATTCTGGACAAACTAAATGTTCAACGTAACAAAGTAACAATGTTAGCATTTTTGCTACATTCTTGTAGCAAATCAGATCTACTCCGCAAAAAGTCAGTTATGAAGAACCGCAGGGGAATCGTCTAACTTGATTACCGATCCCAAACGCTTTCAAGGAAATCTCCTGTTCGGTATTTGTCTGTGGAATTCTCTAGCTTTTCAATTCAAAGTCCGCATCCCAATTTCTATCCCAATCACGATCGCTAAAAATGATCGATATTGCAGTTTGAAGGATGCTAACGCCTTCCATAATTGAAATTGAAAGCGATCGCGATTGGTGTTCGAGTTACACGATTGCTGGTCTTCCGTTGGGGCTTTGTAACGTCACAAACATTGAACACTTTTATCTTAAAGATAAAAAAATCGTCGACGTCCACGATATATCGTGAACGGTATTATCGTAGAAAATTATAAAAGCGTCCAATACCGTTTCGCAACGTCTTTAGCCTAATTTTTCCGCCTTGTAGAAATGATATAGCAAGATTCCTCGAGCGAGTTCTGCTAAGAAAAACATACCTACCTTTTGATAATACACACATTTAATTCAATACTCAAGAGCTCCAAGACAACACAAAATTTCAAATGCCAGATATTATTTCCTTATTGTCTCAGGGTGATGAGCGCCGAGATGCATGTACCTACTAAAAATACTATAGACCTTGTTGTCTGAAATAAAAGTTTTTTTTTATTTCTTAAAGTACCCTATCTAAGGGCAGTTTAAAAACAATTTCGCAGTCGTTTTCCTTCCAGCAGGGCACAGCCACCCGATGGGTCAGCTCCCACGGCGCGGCGAGAAGACTCACGCTGAAGCAGCCATTACTCCTGGGAGGAGCACCGCACCCGCTGCCGCAGCGGTTGGCGCTCACTGCTTCGTTTAGTGGCTGTGTGGGACAGGTCAGTGTAACGTTATAGCTAAGGAGTTCCCTGAGGTTCCGAATTCGGACCAGTTTCATTAAGCGATGTATGATTGATGATTAGACAGATGTCTCTAACAACCAATAGAAAAATAACAGAGTTGTGAATCTTATTTATTTATTAATTTCAAGATACTTCATATAGACATTAGACAACATGGTCACTAACAATACCTATGATTAAGGAACTAGGCTCTTGCAGTGCAACAGTGTCGAAACTTGGGAACTGAAAACAAAATATCCCGTTTGACTGTACATCCTATTCTTTCCTCTCCGCCTATCCGCGATTATTTTTAGTCCTAAATGAACTTCTGGTATTCAATTTCTTTAAATAGATGACGACTAAATAGATCGTGGTCTTAAGATATTGATTCGAATGTGGAACCTTGCGGAACTGTAATTTTGTTTTTCGAAAAGTTACCTTCTTACCCAACTTACGTTTTTGATTATTGTTCAAATGGCTGAATATTGCATGTTCATCAGTTAACATCACACCATATTTACTCTATATGTAGGTATATCATAGGTACCTACATCTAATTGGTAAAGTTCGAACATACTCTATCAAATGCATGTGACAAATCCAAAACACCATAAATATTATCTAATCTTCTACTATTTTTAGTTGGTGATAAATGATGAGGAGTTGTCAGTGGTTTCTTCGGCTCTCGGTGGATTGAATGTCGACAACTGCGATGAACCTAATACCGGAAATAATTGCACGTAAGTACGATTGATGTTTTATCTTGTTGTTTGTAAACTTTCTATCGGATATAGACCTAACGAAAGATTAGATAGATATAATAGGTCTAGACGAACCATATCTATTGGAGACTCAGTTTTAGAAAGTGCTTTACACATTTTCTCTACAAGATGATGTCAAATTTTAAATGACAACAATTGAATTGTAGCCTGTTGTAGCCAATCTAGTCTATCCCGGTCGAGCTTCTTTTGTAGCTTATTTATATTTTACAGACATAAGAACCTATGCAAAGAAGTCCTCCAAATGCCGATCTATCCCCAAAACATATCCGAAAACGAGATCCACCACTCCATAGTCGCTAAAAAGGGGTTTAAACTCAAGTACCATAAAACAAAACCCAAGAAGCATCCAATACATCCACATCTAGACAGAAAGAAGAAGAAGTACTTTGTTAGTAAAAAGAGGTACACAGAAAACGATGTAATAACGGAACGGCCGTACGATGGACAGACATACATGCAGATCATGTATTTAAGTGAAAATGAGATCAACTGGGGTGATACTAATACATACCCTAGCTTTTCCGGGACGGACAGCTTTATTCATATTGATGACGAGGAGACCATGAAGCGGTGAGTTGTTATAGATCTAATTTTTACTCTTACGAGCGGTATTTGTCAGAATGCTGTAGTCATGTCGAGTTATGACGACGAATTCTGGAACTACGGTATTTACTAATTTAATGTATGTGTGTTTTATAAACATAAAGTTAATTTCTTGCCACATATTTCACACACTCTCATTGTCGCCATAGTTTGGTAGATTCTGGGTAGTTATGTAATAGTCACCCTAAGACATCATCTTTGTTCTAAATGACTTGAAAGTGTCGTGTTTGGGTGTTGAGACCATGATCCTCTTAGTTCCTAGCAACAGGAAATCCTATTTAGGGGCCATGATCTATGTATGTGATTGTTGGGCAAATTCATTTTTTTATTAGATTCTGTGTACTTATTCCAGGTTGCGTCGCTACACGCTCGACATCAACATTCGTTTCCGGAGCGTGTCTGCCAACGCACTGCTCGTGTGGAGCGGCCGCCCGCCACGGGACTTCCTCTCGCTGGCTGTCGAGAACTCCGTACTAGCTCTCAGGTAAGCGACGCAACGTCAGACTACTTTTCTTATTCTTATTCTGTATGGTCCTGCACTGACGTCCCGCATGGGGTGTATTGTGCATTTTCCCCGCCTGCATCTACCTAAGCCATCCCAACTCCTTAATGTAACGGAGTGAAGCACGGTAGCGCTCAGACCACACAAACGGTCACCCATCCAAGTTGTGACCGCTGCAAATGTTGATTAACCTAGAAAATCTGTTACGAACGGCTAAGCGAGCTACGCTACGAGCGCTACACTGGCGCAGTGCACTGTCGTTCAAGATTTTGTGAAACTTTCTAGGTGGCCCTGCTACTGCTGGTGGCAGGCGTGTTGCTTCTGCTGATCGACCTGCTTATTCCAACACCTATTTACATAAAACTTGTTACAGATACGACCTGGGAAGCGGTGAGGTGGTGATAATAGCGAACCACACGAAAGTAGACGACGGCCTTTGGCACAGAGCGCGGGCGACGAGGTAAGAATGACTTATTTAGTTAAGTGCAGATTTTGCACGCTCGCTCTAAAACGGTGAAGGAAAACATCGTGATGAAACCCCACACGATTTGGAGTGATAGGCTCTGGCCGTGGTTGTAATACCACCCACCGAACAAAGCCATGCCGTCAAGCGGCCTAGTCGTGTTTCGGGATGATGTTCGGTGAACCATCGGGGAGACGGGTCTGAGCAGCCGCACAACTGGCGTCTCTCAGGATCTATGTGTTCCATCTTAGGCCACATCATCGCTTCACATCAGGCAAGATAGTGGCCAAACTTACATCTATTAAGCGTACAAAAAAGATCTCCTCGAACTGTAGCATTTACAATGATGTCATCGATGTAAGTTGCATGTGCAGAAGCATAACAAGGTGGACAATCCATCAGTGCTGAGTAGAGTTTAGCTGGCCTCATACAACCGAAATACCTTTCTGAATGTCCGATGACAATGCAATATTATGGTGACAGCCGGCTGATGATGGAGACGGAAGGTCGGCAATGGAACTCATTGACGGATAATCGTAAACTATTAGTGTTTGGGCTTATTTTAATCTGCTTGCGGTTCCGATTACGAATTTGTTAAAAGCTTATCTTAAAAAAAATTCAATATATATGATATTCTATGTAATATTAATAATTATATGTATAATTATATACATAAAATAATGGATTTTTAATATTAATAATATATTTTTTATTTTTGTTAATAAATGTAATGTTCTTTCATCAATGTTTTGTATAATTCTTTCAATAGAAACAGACAAGCGGGAGTGCTCGAGGTGGATGGGTTGGGTTCCGTCGGCAAGATATCGCCCGGGAACCATAAACAGCTGAACACTGAGAATGGACTGTATATTGGTAAGTTGATTACCTACTATCACATTTTATTTTTGTAAAAAATAAGAAAAGTGAGAATTAAAAACGGCAAAAAAAAAGTAATTTCAGAGAGTAGTTTGGGTAATCTCTCTGCCTTGCCCAGCCAAAACAAAAAATATATACAGAATGTGTCAACATTTTGGGACTGTAAGGGTGTTATTATTTTCCCTTGCAATGAGGATGTTTTGTTCTTAGGAGACATCCGGTGAATTTTGGAAAAATTTACAACCCCTTTTTTGGATTTGATCTATTTCCTATCCACAATATTTCCCTGACAATAAAACAAATCTTAAGTTTTTAAGAAATTTCAGAAAAACTTTTTCCATTCGTTTTCACATGTAGATTGCCACATTAAAAAAAAGATTAAAATTATTTTATAAACAACAAAAATGAAGTGTTTTACAAAACTTGTGCAATACTATAATTTATTATTTGTGATGCAATAAAACATTAACTACATATATAAACATATATTTTTCGTTACGATTAAGAATTTATAAACAAATAACAATTTGATCCATAGTCCCGACACAATACTTGCCATTTTTCTGTGTACCTACATTTTATTCTGTCACGGGAATGAAGCCTGCACGTATGTGTCTCGTATGCGGAAGGCCGTCTGGGTAGGTTTCACCGCTTTGCCAGTCATTCTGCCGCCAAGTAGCAGTGCTCAAGCGTAACTGTATTCCGGTATAAAGGGCATAGTAGCCAACGAAATTACTGGGCATTATGAGACTTAAGAGCCACGTGTCGTTGTTTGTTGTAATAGTTAGTACCTTTTGCATAATTTTTAACCGTTCACCAAAATACTGATTGTGCACCAAATTTGGTCTGTTTTTAGAACTCAAACGTATAAGGGGCACCCCTCGGTAGTTTGGCCACTCCAACGGTATAAGTGGCAGCCCTCGGTAGGTTAGGATGCGGCGAGGGTGGCCCGTGGGCCACCCCAACGCCGCGAACACGTAATATTCATAAAATAGGTGCTCATTATGAAATATTTTAATGAACATATTTTGGTGCACAATCAGTATATTTGGCGGAAAAACGGGAATAAATTGAGGTACAGTTAAATACAATCCGCATATTTTGCTTCTAATAACTCCATGTTATTTTTTTTTCAGGTGGTCTACCGTCCATAGACATGAATACTCAAGGCAAATACGCGTCCGGATTGGTCGGCTGCGTGTCGCAAATATCACTCAGTGGCGACTACGATATACCGCTGTCTCTCTCTAAACTACCCCATACAATTACAAATAATGTCGGCAGATGTACCCCATAACGAAACAAAACTATGTTTAATTTTCATTAAAATTCATATTTAATTTTAATCAATATCCGTTTTAATTAAGTCGAAAATCGTATTTTGTTTTTTTTCGTATTTTTTTAAATTGATTGATTTCATTTCAATTAAAATCAATTAAGGGTATGGTTTTTAAAATAAATCTATTGATATTTTTTTATTCAAACCCATATAATTTTTTTAACATTAACAAAATTCGTGTAGTTTTAATTAAATGTCTAAATTACTTTAAAACATAGATGACTTATATATTAACAGTTTTTTTTATACTTTTGATGGTAAAAAAATAAAAAATAAACTTATATAACTCTAGACCCAAAATAATCAATGCAAAGGTACCCAATATGTTCAAGTGTATAAAAACATTAATACGATCCAATACTCGATTTGTTTTAGTTAAAAAACTATTTTTGTGATATGATAAAAATAAAAAACGCAGTCTTTGCATTTTAATTTGATCACTATTTTTTAAATAAAAGTTTATAAGATTTATGCAAAATTTATTCATGAAACCAAAGCTAAAATATGTAATTGTAAAATTATAATACAAATATAAATTATATACAAATCAAGATTGAGTGACATCCAATTTTATAATTCGATAAATTTAGTTTGCGGATGCGCGAAATTATGTTTTATCTCCGCTCCTACATATCAATGTAAAATATTATAAATTACGGAGGCAATAAATAACAATACGAAGATTATAATCAACAACCATAACTTTTAATTATTTTTATTTTTAATTATAATTAATACCTACATATTGTATAAAACACTCTAGTCAATTTAGTGTAAGCTGAACTGAGATCTTCTTTAATTTTTAATTATAATGGTTTTTTTCTACTCGTTTCCATAAATAAATGGATAACTTTTCAAAGTGCTTTACTATCTAGTAGATATGAAAAAAACTATTTGTAATGTTAATAAATTAAATTGTAGGCGTAACGAGTGTTCTGCGCACGTTTTAGGGTTCAGTAGTAATGTTTATATATTTATTTGAGAAAACCAACCGCACTTCTTATAAAACAATAGGAACTTAAATATATATTTATAAAAATATAGCCAATTATACGTCTCCGATGGTTATTAATTGTATAAATGGTAATTAAAAAATTCGTAATAATAAATTGGAATTATACGAGATTTTCTTAGTTTAATTAGATGGCAATTCTCCGTCGGGAAATAAACATTTATTGGTAAAAAACCGGCCAAGCGCGAGTCGGGACTCGCGCACGAAGGGCTCCGTACCGTTATCTATAAAAACGGCAAAAAAAATCACGTTTGTTGTATGGCAGCCCCCTTAAATATTTATTTATTCTGTTTTTTAGTATTTGATGTTATAGCGGTAATAGATAAACATTATCTGTGAACATTTCAACTGTCTAACTATCACGGTTCATGAGATACAGCTCGGTGACAAACGGACGGAAGGACAGCGGAGTCTTAGTAATAAGGTCCCAAACCCTAAAAACAGGAGATGTAAAACTATTATTCAAATTATTTATTATATATAGATATATTATATTTTAATGTAAGTTACTGCGGAACCCTCACTTCAAACGTGTGCCACGCACCTATCGTTTGATTTATTTTAAGTATTTATTTTATTTCACTAGCTAATCACAATTTGTTACAACGTGAGTGTATTTTATATAATAGATCAATAAGTATACATAGAGTTTTGTATATCGGTACATTTACATAAAAAAAGATTTAATAGACGCAATTTTTATTGAATAGGTATGGTTCAAGAATTCCAAAATAATTTAAAAATAATTAATTTATTAAATTTAAACATTTAAACGTGTTATTTAAAAAACAAATATGATAACGCTCTCTAAATTGATTTAACAAGCCGTTTCAATCGTATTGTAACAATGGTGTAACGTTTTAAATATGATTAAGATTTTAATACAAGAAATAATAATATGCTTAATTATTTTTTATTTTAATAACATGTTACTTTATTTAAATAACATTTTTAAATGCTCTCCAAATTGATTTAACCATTGTTACAACCCGTTTCAATCGTGTTGTAACAATGGTGTAACGTTTTAAATATGTTTAAGATTTATAATGCGATTTTAATACAATGAGAAATATTATGTATAATTATTTTTTATTTACCTAATCTCAGAATCAGATCAATTTGTATAAAAAATATTTTGGTTACTATTTATTAAAATGTTTTTAAATTAATAAAAAATAATTATTTTAAGAAAATATTATTTTGATTGTTTTTTATTTTTTCCAATATATAATTTATTTACAGAACCAATTAACAATTATGTACAAACATATAGAATGATAAAAACTAAACTAACCTACAACAAAATTAAAATATATTTTTTTTATTGAAAAAAAAATATTTTTTAATTTAAAGATCTCATAGTCACGTCAATTTGTAAAATATTTTGGATACTTGTACCATAAACTCTATTCATTGCGTCTTATCACAGAAAAGGTAGTTTTTAGAGTTTTTAATACTGAGCTTTTTACAATTATTTTAGTAATAAGCATAAACTAGCTTACGTTCTGCGTTCAACTTGCTTTGCCTCAGACTCCCAACTTAGCACTGAACTAGTCAAATTAGTCATAGAATACACAGTGTAAAAGACACCTTGGTCATAAATGAAATTATTATTCAAAATAACTGAATAACTTTCACGAGTTATCAATAATGCTGTGCGATAAGGGATTTAAGTTCAATTTGTGTAGTTACAAATTGCGGTCTCCTCGATACAGGCTTGGCTTATTTACCTTGTCAGGTAAAAGTGTCTGCAATTTGAAGTAATATCAGGCCTACCGCACTCCGCAGTGTAGGTACGAAGCTACAAGTACATAGCCGGACACCGACGGCGGGTCGCGCGTCGTTACACGTGCCGCGACAGAAGAGATAAGAGCTATGCGATAGAAAGAGAGGCGCTCTGTAGGTTAATATGACTGGTAGGTATGCAGCGCTACGCGAGCTGAATTGAATTTTATTGCGTCATAGCAAGAGTCGCTATTTGTTTAAATTTCTTTGCGGAGTGATGCTTCTGTCCCTTAGTATTCTGTGCTAATATATAGGTATTTCCTAGTTTAAAATGTACCTACCTAACAATGTAATCTACCTTTATTGCAGTATCTTGAACAAGTCATTAATTATGTGTACTTATATTTAACAAGTCATTAATTCTGTGTACTTATATTTAACAAGTCATTAATTCTGTGTACTTATATTTAACAAGTCATTAATTTGACTAATTACTTATTTAACTTATTATTTTACAAGTTATTAATTAAACTAAAATAGCTTGTTGTATAAAATATTTAAGTTCATAACTAGAAGATATTTTCTTTCACGACCTGGAAGACTGAAGATAATGCTAAATAGCATTAAGTCATTCCTTGTACCATTTTGTGCAAAACTATTAAATAAAATAAATAAATATATTAGCTTTACGTTGTCATCTTGAAAATTGATTGTGTAATAAAATCATCTATGTATTTGGCACAATAATAATTTCATTTATGATCGTGGTTATATTTAAATTTAAATATTTATATTGTAGTTAATAAATAAGCGCGCTTTATGTGTATAATTAACGTTGTGCTTTTCAATTGTTTATTTTTTTATTAATATTCTAAATTATAGGACGCATAAGTACATAATGTAGGTACTAACATTAAATAACCTAACAAATATAAGTTAGACATTATGGGTATAAGGGGGCGTCCATAAATTACGTGAGGTGTTTAAGGGGGGGGGGAGTCGAGTCAAATCTCATCTAATCTTACGTTGGAGAGAAGGGGGTCTCGGCAAATATCACGCAATTTTTTTTCTGATTGAAACAAAAAAAATACTATTTTGGTCCATTTAATCCAGATTGTACTTACTTAAGATTTAATCTTAAGCGTAATCGTTATTTACATTATAATTAAACTCTCAGCAATATTAATTACTAGTCTTGTTGTAAATAAAAGCACGAAGCAATTATTTTTTTCTTTTTGCAATAACAATGTAACGCGTTTACGTGAGAAATTAACCCACATTTTGAAAAATCTCACGTAAGATTGAGGGATGGGGGAGGGGTTGAATAAAATCTCACGACATCTCACCAGTGAGGGAGGGAGGGACAGAAAATTTAAAAAAACACGTCACGTAATTTATGGACGCCCCCTAATGATAAAAAAAATGTTTTTTTTTAATTTTACATTTGAGTGTACCTAAGTTTGGTTTTTAAAAATATATTAAAACAATTGAAAAGTACAAAGAACATTTTTATACCTATTTATGTCCCTGGAACCCTAATCTGGGATTTCATTTCACCAATAATTTTGTCAATTATTATACTATACCTACCTATATCTATCACAGGGTTTGTTGTCATTTCCAAATATGTATTTTACATGTCTCCAGTCTCCCCTTTTTATGTACATTTTTAATACCATTTTAGCAAAAAGAAATATTATTTATAAAATTATGCCTGTGCTTAGAATTCTGCAGCACGATTTCGTAGCATTTAAATAAAAATGATTTTGGTGGAAATAAAATTTTCCAGCATTAAGCTTTTTAGAGCCCAAAAATGTTTAACGCATAATCAAATTAACTGCCATATTTGTATTGTAATTAAAAAAAAATAGATAAATATCAAAAGATAGACAACAATGTAACTGTTAACATAAACCTATATCTAATTGACCATGACATAGCCTAATGACATTAAATTAAAATAGGACTTTGACAGAACACCAAGCGCTTTTGTAAAAAATAAACATTTCGGAGTTTTGAAATGATCATCAAATTTGCAACCGCGCATCTTAGATGAAGAATTGATTTACTATTATTATATTATTGAGCATTTTAATTATAATCAATATTAAAAAAAAACCATATTGCATTTTATTTTTTGGCAACGCTCGGCTTATGCATTCCGCCAGTTTTTTTTTTTGGTGCGCTGTCGTAATATTTGATGGTCTGTTTATATTTTCATAAATTTAAATAACACATTTGGTTTAGTTTATTGAATAAGCAGTAGTTTCTACTTGTGACATACTATTGATAGCTTGACTAGGAATAGTTTTGTATGTGAGACGTGTCCGATGTACATATTATACGCCGTTATTTGTACAAAATTATATCAATAAAATATGATTAAAAATATGTTTATTGTTTCATTTTATCGTATTTACTGTGAAGTAATAAATAAATAAAACTATACAAAATGATCCCCTAAAATTGTAATGTGTTTGATAGATTTGGACATTTGGACTCAACAGCTAATTGTCTCAGGGTGACGAGCGCAGTGCAGCGCCGCGCAGGATTTTGCAAAACAAAGTTCTGGGTGGTGCTGTTATTGTTATGAGCTGGCGTATTGCATACCATCAGGCAAACGTCCAGCTCCTCTCGTCATACAGTTACATAAAAAAAACATGAATAATTTACACATTGTGAGTCTGAAAAAACTTCTTTACACCCAAATTATTTAGAAAATATTAATTATAAACTATTCAAAGAATTAATAACGTCACAAGATTTCCGTATTATAAATCGATAAATACTTTGATAGGTCTTACCTGCTTATATTATTGAGATATTTCCCAAAAGTGATTCTTGGTAAAACCAGAGTAAGAATGAATTGGGGCTTAACCTTGATGATTTACCACCGGCACCGTGTGAATGCCCCGTTATGACTCATATACTTCGCTCCGTTCATTTCATTTATACGATCACAACAAATATTAGAACCTGCCAGTTCGAAAAGGTGCTACTGGCTCTAGTGATATGTTTTCACTCGAGTCACTCGCCCGTGAAAAAGTCACTCGAGTACTACTCAAGTGATTTTTTTTTACTTGAGTGTAAGTATGATTTGAGGCAGTCGAGTGCAGCTATGCATAAATATTGTAATGAAATTAAATGAGAAAACAAGTTATTCGAATTATTGTTATGTTAAACAAACTTTAAAACAAATATAAACAACTCGAGCAAACAAATTTGTAATGATTTTTAAAAGAAGATATATCGGCTGAACATGTCTTAATTTGTATTTCTCACTTGTATTTTCAGTACAGGCCACTCGAGTGGTCCGAGTCAACTCGAGTTGACTCGAGTCACTTAACAGCCGAGTTAATTTAAATTTTACTCGAGTGTGAGTGAAATAAAAGCTACTCGAGCCACTCGAGTGAAACACGGCTCGAGCCCCATCACTAACTTGCTCTGTGCTGCCAGTCTTGTGCTTACGCTCCGTGGCGCGAACGTGTTTCGTTCCCCGCTCAATAATTCAAACATCGAATTTTACTTTTAAAAGTTTACAAACTTTTTTATTAAAACTCTGTGCGTTCCTTTTTCGATTTCACCACAAACATTTTGTTATAGTTTTAATTTCTCAAAGGAGGCGGTAAAAGTGTGCGTTGTGCGAGTGAAAGAATTTTGTTTTTGTTATAAATTAGCGAGTTTGCTCGCGTCCAGTGTCGAAACGTAGAAATCCAGTGTTAGTGATTACATTAGTATTGCAACCTTGCTGGACGAGTATTCTGTGAGTATATCTAAAGTAAAAGTCAAGTAATAACTAGTAATTATGAGGTAAAAGTCGGTATTTGTATTGTCAAGTGTAGTGTAAAGACAGGTGGTAGGTGTGTTGCTTTACGTTTAAAGTTACGAGTTAGTTACCTAAGTAAGTACATAATCTGTGACTTAGTAGATTTAGTACTAGTAAAATAACTTAACATTGCATTTAGACGTTTTGGTTTTGACTTAAAGTTATTAAAAAGTAGCAAAGTCTAATTGTTCGTATTTTATAAAACAAGAGTTCTTGTGATTTTAATTAATTAGGAAGAAGAAAAAAACAAAAAAAAGAAGGAAGAGAAGAAGAGTTCTTGTGTTTATTTGAAAGTTAATGCGCAAAGATGATGAATTAAGAGTAGATTCTAAAAATCTATCGTTTGTTGTATATTTCTAGCGTTTATCGTCAAAATCCGATATAAAATGCATAATAATAATGCATTACATTTTTACTTGACACTTTATTGCCGATGGCTGTATGCAGAATCTGCGCGAGGCCATAAAAATACAAGAGCGCGGGAACGCGGCAGCAAAAAAACTTCACAGCTTGATCATATTTATGACTGTTGTAAGCCAGCCATAATATTTATTCCATGAGATCACAATCTCAGACATAGATTGAGTAGGTAGGTAAATTGTACATGTATGGGAGTAGGAGGTATTCATGGTTTCTTGTGTTTAGTGCAGTACTTCAAGTAACATTCAAGTACTTCAAGTAACATTAAGTTACGTTATTATTTGTAATTATGTAGGAACTATATACTGCTATTTTGAAGGCAAGCAAACATGTAAAAGCATCAATTGAAGCTACTTCCTTTCTGCCTAACTTCCAAGGGTATAATAGCAGTAGATAAAGATACGAAACGAACAATAACGAACGACTGTTACAATTTTTCAAATAAAAACAAATATAAGTGGACAAAAGATACTTGTGAAAAAATTAATTTATTAAGTATAAAAATTACCTTACTTAATTTAATTTTTTTTTATGTAACTGAATGACGAGACGAGCTGGTCGTTTGTTTGATGGTTAGCAATACGCCAGCCTATAACAATAACAGCACCACCCAGAACTTTGTTTTGCAAAATCCTGCGTGTCACTGCACTGCGCTCGTCACCCTGAGACAATTAGCTGTTGAGTCTCATAATGCCCAGTAATTTCACTGGCTACAACAGAGGATTGGACAACTTTTCAGAAAGTGTTTTATATTAACTACAATTAATTTATATAGACATGAAAAATACTATTTTAATTAAAAAACGCTTCAAAAGGACAAAAGTACCTAAAACTATGTTTAAATTTTATGTTTCAAATATTGCCGCGCAAAAGGTCACCTTAAAACTTGTGACGTCATATGAAACTCTTCTAAATAAAACTTGCAAAGAGATTTAAATAAGTTTTGTGAAGTTTGGGGACGATATTGTAGTAATTGAACGAAAAAATTTGCAAAAATATATTTTATGATAAGCAAAAACGTAAAATAAACACAAGCTTGACCGCGGCATTTGCCTACAAATGACGTCATGAGCTGTGACTGTTGTTATGTTTGAGATGAAGAACAGAT
This sequence comes from Petrophora chlorosata, assembly GCA_951640565.1. Classification (NCBI taxonomy): domain Eukaryota; kingdom Metazoa; phylum Arthropoda; class Insecta; order Lepidoptera; family Geometridae; genus Petrophora; species Petrophora chlorosata. The sequence goes on from OX621212.1 coordinate 9,484,272, forward strand.
TAAAAATGTCAGAATTGTTAGATTTTATTAATTGATTTAAAAATATAAATCATTATTATTTCACAATAATATTGAATGAATGATCTTTCTGGTTCGACGAACATTCGTTCTATCTAGATTTTAGATTTTTTCTCGATTACTGTCGGATCCCCTATTACATATACTTAACATTTGTGTTTAGAAACGCCAGAGCACAGATTATACATTAAACATTATAAAATATTTTAAATATCATTTTATCATTATACGACCGTGACCAGATTTTTTGTTGCACAATTCATTTGATAAAATAGATTACCAATTCTTGACCCTCTTTCACCACCTCCTGATAATTATTATCTGACAGATAAGTTCCATCTAAAATGCCTTTTATATAACTCATGGATAAATTAAAAAGTGAGCATTTAGAAAACAAAGTATGTTTTAGCTAGCGAAATTACTGAACATTAGACTCAGCAGCTAATTGTCTCAGGATGACGATGATTTTGCAAAATAAAGTTCTGGGTTATGCTCTTATTGTTATGGGCTGGCGTATTGCTTACCATCAGGCAAACGCCCAGCTCGTCTCGTCATTCAGTTACATAAAAAAAATGTAGGTGCGTTTTTTCTGGTTTAGTCCCATCACCTTCCCATCTCCACACCCATGAATAGGGGAACAGACTTCATCGGACTGTACTAAAAAAAAAATGAACGAATGTTTGTCGAATCCGAAAGATCATGCAATCAATATTTTTGTAAAATAATTATAATTTATATTTTTAAACCAATAAATAAAATCTGTCATTTGAAGCTTATGTTTATTTTATATTTTTGCTTTTTATCTAAATCAAAACGATATGTTTTTCATGCCATAACAACAACGTAGGTAATATACTTATACTCTAGGTAGGTAATATAATATTAATAATACTTTGCAAGTTTGCTTTCGTAGAGCATGTCGTTTCGTTGGCCTTCCTATGTTCCTTCCTACGTCATACGTTCTGAGGTGACCCTTTGCGCGGCAATATTTGAAACATAGCATTTAAACATAGTTTTAGGTCCTTTTAGGGTTGTATTTAATTAAAATATTATTTTTCATGGCTATATATACATTACGGCTAATTTTATACACTTTCTGAAAAGTTGTCCGATCCCCCTATTCTCATTTAACTAAGTAGGTACTTACCTAATGCTTAACTTAACTTGGGCATTACTAAATAGCCAAGTACCTACCTACTTAGGTCTACAAAATATTTGACACGCAACGTATATAACGCAAGTATGATATAAGTTACTTTACTCGCTTATTTTACAACTTTATTTATGAGGAGATTGTGGCTCAGTGAGCATTCGTGTCACTAACGATCCGAGGCACTGGAGTCCGAATCTTGATTGGCTCTGTGCCTACCACTGACTCCCATATCTAATCATAGGCTATTCATTATTCTGGTATATGCGGAGTTACCACTCGCTCTTAAACGGTGAAGAAAACATCGTGAGGAATCGGCTCATCGAGAATCTCATAGTTCGAAGAAATTGTGACTCACCCGCACGGCCGGGCGGCCTGCGTGGTAGATTATGGCCCATATTTAATATATCAGAATAAATTGTGTTAAAAACACTTCAACACGTAATTGGTCTGCAAAAACTCCATTTTATCTCGTATTTTGACAAAGCGACTCACGCTCCGTGAAGGTCGCCTTTGTCACGCTACTTAACAATTCTATCTGTCAATGACATTAAAAAACACTAATGTTTTGTTAATTTGTAAATGTAAATGAGAATCGCCGTTTCAGTTTTTCAGTCATCAACTAATCTTCTCTAGCGGGCGTATTTCCGTAGCACTGGTAGAGTCAGTTTTCGGATTTATTTTCTGCCCCCGGACTTCAATTTCAGTATAGGAAAGAAATGGGTAAACATACTGACCTTTTTTCAAAGTCATGTTAACATAAGTTAAAATTTTTAACATATTTTTAATTTTATTTGTATCATGTGTTTATGACTTCTAAAAGTGCACTTTTGTACCTATTTAATAAATGATATTTGACTTAGACTTTGACTCATCACTGATGCTATTTTGTCATGTTGAGCCTGATGAGCTCGGAGTTTCCCTGAAAGATAAGATCCGCCATGAAGTAATCCGAAAGAGAACCAAAGTAACCGACATAGCATAGGATTAGCAAGCTGAAGTGGCAATGGGCTGGTCACATCTCGAAGGACGGACAGCCATTGGAACAGACGTGTCCTTGAGTGGAGTGTAAAACGCCCCCAGGCTAGGTGGACGGTAGTATAGACCCCAACGGTTATAGGTTCTACGGCTAATATGGCCGACCCACTGCCACTTCAACTGGCTAATTCTGTGAGCTATGTCGGTGACTGGTTCTCTGTCGAATTACTTCGTTCCGGATACGATCCTTCAGAGAAACTCCAAGCATAGCCCTTTCCCTAGTCCGCCGAAAATATACATGCAATTTCCCTATTCACACAGTATATTAACAGCCTTTTTAAATGCAATATCGAGAGATATAAGATAAATATTGAAGGTCTAGTCAATCAAGGAGTGACACATGTTCAGCAACTTTAGTCGTTTACCATACCTACCTACATATAATGAAGTACAAAAATAACTACGAAATAGTTATCATAAAACGATTAATCTGGCTATAATTAAAATAACCGCCCAGCTGCAAGTTGGTCTCGGCCACGAAGGGTTCCGTACCATTATCTATAAAAACAGTAAAAAATTACGTTTGTTGTATGGGACCCCCTTAAATATTTATTATATTCTGTTTTTTAGTATTTGTTTTTATAGCGGCAACAGAAATACATCATCTGTGAAAATTTCAACTGCCTAACTATCACGGTTCATGAGATACAGCCTGGTGACAGACGGACGGACAGACGGACAGCAGTCTTAGTAATAGCAAAGAAAACTAACTATTAGGTAATAGGGTCCCGTTTTACTCTTTGGATACGGAACCCTAAAAACGGTTGTCTCTGTTTCCGGGAAACACTTAGGTACGCTACGTCGTGTTGCCAACACATACTATAAGTAAATGTTATTGCCACAAAATGTTGCCATTATACTTTAGGTATATTCTTAGGTATTCTCAGAGTGTATAGAGCAGTCATAAACTGAAGCTATAAAACGTTTGTTGGAAATCGGAAGCTAAAACAGCCAGCCAGTCAAACAGCCTCACAGGGTCAATGTACATACCTACTATGATAGCATATTTTAAGAACTCTGCTTTAATTAAACTATACTATGCAATATTTTTTTTTTTTTTTACGCCTTATAGATCTATGTTTGGCCACTATCTCGCCTGATGTGAAGCGATGATGTGGCCTAAGATGGAGCACATAGATCTAGAGAGAGACGGCAGTTGAGCGGCTGCTCAGACCCGTCTCCCCGATGGTTCACCGAACATCATCCCGAAACACGACTAGGTCGCTTGACGGCATGGCTTTGTTCGGTGGGTGGTATTACAACCACGGCCAGAGCCTACCACTCCAAAGCGCGTAAGCGGGTTTCATCACGATGTTTTCCTTCACCGTTTTTAGAGCGAGCGTGCAAAATCTGCACTTAACTATAAGTGATTGGTGCAGGGCCGAGTCGGGATTCGAACCCAGGTGCGTCGGATCGAAAGGCGCACGAGTTCCCGCTGAGCCACACTCGCTCTTAAAAATTATAAATCATTATAAAACATTGTTCTCTAGGTAAGTAAAAATCACATAATGCAGCGACACTTCTAAACATTTATCTTAATCTCTAAAAATTCTTAAACAAAACTCTTTATTGCATATCAGTCACAAAATAATAAATAATAATAGCACAAATTTCCTTACAATGGTAGTACAATGGGCGGTCTTGTAAAATCGATCTCTTCCAGACAACCTTTGGATGGTCAGTATCAAAAGGAGTACGAGTAGACGGCGGTGTACAATTATATGTACATCGCCATCCATAAAATTTTGAGACCCTGCTTATACCTATATTTAACAACATGCCTACATAGCACGACTTACATATATCTAAGAAACTAACATCTGATCATAAAAACAAACTTTCCCTGAGAATTTAAAATTTAAATGAAGTATAATTTTATTATGACTTTGAAATGGAATCCATTACAATTACAAGTATCAAGTCGCTGCTATTGTAATAGAAATATATGTCGCAGTTAAATTGTATAATCCGTGGTTATTCAAAACGGCTAGTTGCTTTACAAAACAACTAAACGACCAACGTTCAGTCGTTTGCAAAAATTGTATAGTTAAACGTTTTGAGCGAATGGTCACGGTTTTGTAAAACTGCGTGAAATATATGACACATTGGATTATAAATTTTATTCAAACTATGTAGGGGGTATTAACTAAGGAAGAAGTAGGCTCCACCAGAATTCTGAAACGCAATGAAAATATCTAGTGTATATCTAGTGTTCCGCTTAATATATATTAATACCATCTTGTAGGTATATATTAAGCAATTACACTAGATATCTTCATTGCGATGAATGATTGATTGATTTGAGATGAATTCCTGCAACATCACGCCTTATTCCATTACATTCCACCAGAATTGGGGATCGGACAACTTTTCAGAAAGTGTTTTAAATTAACTACAATAAATATATATAGCCATGAAAAATACTATTTTAATTAAATAACGCTCTTAAAGTACCTAAAACTATGTTAAATATTATGTTTCAAATATTGCCGCGCAAAAGGTCACCTCAAAAATTGTGATGTCATATGTAGGAACAAAATGACTAAGTCTTCGAAATAAAACTTGCAAAGAGATTCTAATACGTTTTGTGAAGTTTGGGGACTATATTGTAGTAATGGAACGAAAAAAATTAGCAAAAATGCATTTTATGAAAATCAAAAACGTAAAATAAACACAAGCTTGACTCACGGCATTTGCCTACAAATGACGTCATGCACTGTGATTGTTATTTCGTTTGAGATGAAGAACAGATTAAAAATGACAGAATTATTTATTGATTTAAAAATATAAATCATTATTATTTCACAAAAATATTGATTGAATGATCTTTCTGGTTCGACAAACATTCGTTCTAACTACATTTTAGATTTTTTCTCGATTACTGTCCGATACCCTATTGTCGTTGTCCCTTCATTTCGCTTCACCTACTTCACCACCGCTCCGCTGTGGAGGTTGACTTTGCTTGCCACCCCCTTCGCTCCCTTCTTTGTAGGTTCACTTCATCCAGGACCTCCTTCGAGAGTTTATAATATATTTTACTTTTTAGCGTGCGATTCGCGCTATTTACGAGTTGGATCCACGCGTCTCCATAAGGAATTTTTTTAAGCAAATTAATAATATTAACTTTACCTTCTTTATATATTTATGAAAATATAATGCACGTTCGTAAAAACTTCCAAAAATTCAAAGTAAATAATGACCATCATAACATAAACACTAGAAATAAGGATAGGATTGTTGTACCTAGGTATAGATAAACTACAATGAATAAGTCCTTTATGGGCAACTGCGTACGTTTTTAAAATAAAATTCCAAAATGTATAACGGAGCTCACAGAAAGTAAATTTAAAATTACGCGTTAAGAATGTTCTAATGAGAAAAGCATACTACACTGTTCGTAATTACATAGAAGACAAAGGTGCTTGGAACATTCCACTTCTGCAAAGTAACCAACTGGTACATAATAAACATAACATTGTAAAAACCCAAAAAAATTTTTAAAGAAACAAAAAAAATGCCCCTCAGTTTCTTGCCGTATCTTTTGAGTAGTGGTTCTTTTTCGATGCGGTGATAGAGTCATTGTGATAATTTGACGTTCATAAGTGCGTCTGTGATGGCAAAATGATTAAAGAGATTTTGATTTGATTTGATTATAAATAAGTAGGAACTCTAGAGGCAAGAGCGAGTCGGATCACGAAGGAGTGGAGTTGAAGCTAGGATTTTACGTCTTAAAGTGGGTAGCATATTGTAGAACGAATCGCAATGGCAATCCACCTGAACGTTATTTAGCTGAGTTATTTACATAACAGTACTGTTTTCGTAGAATAAATAATAGTACGTTCTGTAAAATGACTAGCGGTTTTTTAAAACAGCGGATTTTGTATAATCCAACTACGACAGATAAAGTCAAGAACAGGATAATAAAAACATTACAAACAGGTTTCAAGACAATGGCATTGTAATTACCTTCAATGTTAAATAATACGTCTTTTTTACCATCATCGATGAGGATTTTTAAATATGAATAAAAATAAATCATTGTGCGAAGTTCGAAGCCGCGTCAAAGGGATACCGTTCCGACACTTTGACCAACTTGGCCATAGAACCTACTCGAGCAACCAAATCATTGTTCTATTCAGAATATAAAACGGCTGTATACTCGGCGAGGCGAGAGTGTACAGAATCAAAATCAAAAATCAAAATTACGCATAGTACCTACATAATACAAAAAGGTATAAAACAAACCGGGTTTCAAAAATACGGGCTTAGACGTTGTAATTTTGATCGCATCCCGGTTTTTTGTTGGCTACGTGTTCCGTAGACTGATGTATCCATTTTTTTATATCTGACTGGGTTAGCGTTTGACCACGATCTCACCTGAAATATAATTCACTATGACAACTTGGCGATTCCTTGCTTCAAGGAAACGTCGATTCCTTCATTAATAAACGACATCTGCGAAATTTGTATTCTCTATGACGCGTCATATATATGAAATAGCGACCCGCCCCGGCTTCGCACGGTTATTATACATATAATCCTTCATCTTCAATCACTCTATCTATAAAAAAAAATCGCATCAAAATCCATTGCGTAGTTTTAAAGATTTAAGCATACATGGGGATATAGGGACAGAGAAAGCGACTTTGTGTTATACTATGTAGTGATTTATGAATGCGTTATAGAGATGTCGTTTATTAATAATGGAATCGACGTGATTTCGAAGCAAGGAATCGACGTGATTTCGCCAAGTTGTCATGGTGAATTGGGGCCCTGATGGGACACGACGATTACCCAGTAATTGTCCACTCTTTATTTGAACACATCCAGATTGTATCTATGTGGAAACACTCTATTCCACTCCTTCGACGTTCGCATTAAAAATGATGATTCGTGCCATCCATGCCGTTCCCAGAGTTCCCACTTGACTACATTCAAGAGATAGAGAGAGAGAGAGCGAGATGGAATATTAAACAAGAAAGAGAGAAGTATGATCACAACATAACACCTCGCCGCGAAACTGGCTATGGGAAACCATGACATCCCGTTACAATAGCGTACAAGCCACGGAAGTCGATGACTCCTCGCCATTGTTTGGTATGTTACTTTGAGTCATGCCCTGAGACGGAAGCGTGTGATGAAAAACACGTTGTTTGACCACTTCACTTAGATATACACGGCTTGGCATTATTTTGGGACCTCCAGGGTAACTACTTTTTCCTTTGCAGTGAGGAAACTTTCTTCTCAGAAACTGCAGGTGAATTTTTAAGGGAATTAAACTCTGCATGTCTAGATTTTTGAAAAAGTACATTCTGAGTGTGGCAACCGGAGTGGGCACCCGAGCTCGGATCCCACTGGCCGCACCACTGGTTGTGTGCGGATCTAACTCTCGCTCTAAAAAACTCGGAAAACATCGTGAAGAAACCGGCATGTCCAAGATTTCTCACAAAAATTTAAATACATGTGACATCCACCAACCCGCACTGGGCCAGCGTGGTGAATTATGGCCCATACTCTCTCTACGAGGGAAGGCTTGAGTCCCAGCATTGGGAACGTGATGGGCTGATGATAATGATGGCAGTCTGGCTTTGAACGAATAAAAAAGGCGGACGCCTCGTTGCCAAATTCAAAAGCATCCAAGATATGCCGGTCCGCACGTACATATATACATACAATCAAAAGAGAATCCAATACTACGAACGACACAAGGCTCACGCACACATTTACATCATGTTACGCCGATCGGCTGTCACATCCAAAGAGATTGCTATGCTTCAGTTGTAGCTTAGCGAGATTCCGTCCGCGTTTTTTATTCCTTCAAGAGTCTGGTTACAAAAAATATTTCTCAAAAATGAAAATAAAATGACTTGTGTATAATTTCAAGAATTTAGATGGATGACGCATCAATTAAAACACTTGTCTCTATGTAGATACAAGACACAATACGAGTGACAATAGAATTAGGTGAAGTAGGTAGGTAAGTACCCTTATCTCTTATGACTTTGTCAAGATCATGGAAGTAGGTAATAATAAAGATAATAATATAGAAATAGAATATAGACAATATAAATATTATAGTATCTTTACAATCTGTTGTTTAGAACTATGTCACAATCATTATTTTGACAAACCATATTCACTCAAACATCTTGTTGATGAAATTGTTAGTGAGACATAGTGCTAAACTGAACATTATGTACTTATCCGAGCAGAATGTATCTTAGTGTCTTAGAAAGAAAGAAAAAACATTTATTTGACGACCGCAAAGTCATACACTAACAAAATAAAGAATAGAAAACAGAATTACAAAAAGAAAAAAATAAATATATTAACAGTATAAAGAGATAATACAATAAATACATAGCATAATTATAGTATGATGAAATGTTGCGCGATGTCTGGAAAAGGTTTCGAATCAGCATAAAACTTCCTTCCTTCCTAGTCGGGCACTCTTGTCAGAGTGGTTGTGGCGTAAAAGATGGTGTATGCGGTGGTTCTTCAGCGTCGTGGTTCTCCTTAGCGAGGGTTACTGCTATCGCAATGCTTCTCAGACATAAAACTGAGGAAATAAATATCTTAGTACTTACTGATTTTCAGTCGGAACCTATGAGCGTGACATCACGAACAGTTGTATATGAGACGAATACAAGATGAATATATTAACAAATATATAGCGAAAGTAAACAAAATATACACAAAGGGTCCTACAGTAAATAAAAATAAACAATTCTTAACAATTAACATGTTTTGTCATGTCAGTTCAGTCATAATATAAAATGTATGTCATCGGAGTAGCGAACTCGGATATTAGTCCGTGATTGCGTTTTGTCTGGTAACAGTTTGTCGGAGTACAGTTTTCGAATGTCTGTACACATATAAATAAGAGCAAATAGTTCAAAAATATGAACTATCGTCTACCGTCTCCCTAGAATTTTATTCGTAAGTAACCTATGTAGGTATGTATTACAGATTGATAATTCATCACAGGCAGATCACAGGCATCACAGGCAGATGGGAAGATGATATCAAAAGAGTGGCCGGTCCAGAGTGGATTCGGAATGCAAGAGACAGAGAAATATGGAAATATTTAGAGGAGGCCTTTGTCGAAGGACAAGCTGTTTCGGAAAAGAGTGCGCCGAACACCGATAATTAAATTATTGAATATTTTATTGAAACATTGTTAAATAGCAATAAAGGCTTATTTTATTTTATTTTTAATTCATCACAACACAAGTATAAACCCTAACGTTACACGTGACGCGTCAGAAGAGATAATAGCTATGCAATAGAAAGAGAGGCGCTCTGCAGGTTAATATAACTGGTAGGTATGCAGCGCTACGTGAGCTGAATTGAACTTTATGGCGTTGTAGCAAGAGTCGCTATTTGTTTAAATTTCTTTGTGGAGTCATGCTTCTGTCCCTTAGTATTCTGTGGTATTACCACAGAAGACTTAATAGGTATAACCAAAGTCTGCCCTGAAATTGACCTTAAGATGCATATCTAGACCCAAAAGATGCATATCAAGCGTCGACCCACAGTAAAACAAACGTTTAAAAACACTGATTTCCATGAAGATTACGGAAAGTACCGTCGACCACGCACGTAACTGTATTAGTTAATGGAGGGTTTCGTTCCGCGTTACTTCAGAGAGCATTCGCTTAAGCTACTATCAGGCAAACAGCATCATCATCAGCCCATTACGTTCCCACGGCTGGGAGTCAGGTCTTCCCTCGTAGATAGAGTATGGGCCATAATCCGCTACGCTGGCTCCGTGCGGGTTGGTGGATGTCCTTTAATTTCAGCTACTTAGGTCGTTGTACAAGTGGCAAGAGCGAGTGTGGCTCAGTGGGAGCTCGTGCGACTTTCGATCCGACGCACCCGAGTTCGAATCCCGCTGACCCCGCACCACTGACTTTCTTAAGCTATGTGCGGATTTAACACTCGCTCTAAAAAACGGTGAAGGAAAACATCGTGAGGAAACCGGCATGTCCAAGAATTGTTCACAAAAAGTCGACATTCACCAACCCGCACTGGGCCAGCGTGGTGGATTATGGCCCATTCTCTCTCTATGAGAGAAGGCCCGTGTCCCAGCAGTGGGAACGTGATGGGCTGATGATGATGATGATGATGATGACAAGTGGCGGGATTCAAACTCTGGTGCGTTGGATTAAAATTCGCACAAGTTCCCGCTGATCCACGCTCGCTTCTTAAAAGAAACTATTAAATTCATGGTTCAACGTGGTTCAACACAATCACGGAGCCAACATTAGTAAGAACTCCAGCTTATGAAATGTTTGCACGCTCGTATAGAAGTGGAGAAAGTAGGCGTATGACGTCGGGACTGCATACTACACAGTAAACGCTTTTAATGATTTGTATGACGTCTATATCTTCGCATTTTTGGCGAAAGATTTGATTATTGACAAAATCAAGTCACTTATTAGCAACAAAAATAGAGAATCATACAATACAATTACACATTATTTCAAACATAATATCATGAAAAAAATATAATCCTTAACTAGGGTAATACAATCGGCGGTCTTATGGCAAAAAACAATCTCTTACAGACAACTGGATGGATTGGACAAATGTAAAAAAATTGACTGTGCACGGCAAATCTATCTATACTTATAATAAAACTGTAACGAAGCGGTTACTGTACATTGAAGATATTTTTGAAAATCAATTTTTTTAGGAGTATATGGTAGCAACAGAACCCAAAAATACAATTTTTAAAATTTTTGTCTGTCTGTCTGTCTGTCTGTCTGTCTGTCTGTCTGTCTGTCTGTCCGGGATAAACTCAGAAACTAGGGCACGAATTTGAACGCAGTTTTTTGAAATATGTTTTGTGGAGTCCGGCGCTACACATAGGCTTTGTTTCATCAAAATCAGGTCCAGTAATATTGAAGTTATGACGGAATTTAGGAAAAAGTATACGTGTCCACTATAAGTTGAACCACGGAACATACCGGACCCTTTGTGCACATGGCTCAGCTTATACTGGTTTATTACTTACCTTCAGAGTTTGTAGAACTAAGGTATTGGTTGACATGATGGTATTCTAAAAAATGTTTTGTGGAGTCCTAGGCTACATAACAAACTTTGTTTTATAAATATCGGTTTACGAAAACTGGAGTTATTACGCAATTTAAAAACGTTGAGTACCTACCGATTAGCAATTTTAGTATGAAAGTTTTCGTGAGTTTGATTCATTATAATTATATATAAATATTTAATAAAACGGCTAGGACTCACGTAGTTTGTCAAATTAGTCGACCTAGGTTTCGAGCATGTCCGATGCTCTTCATCAGGGGCGAGTTTACACTGCGAGATCGCGGCGACTATTGGCGGTGTCGGTGACGGTGGCTGGTGGAGTGGTATAACGTTGAGTACCGTACCGCAAGGAAAATTAGCTGTTTAAATCGAGCCACCCATAGATAGCACGTCTTATCAAGGGGCGTTTTTCTGACTCGCGGTGACGGGTTTTATGGACATGGCGCTGGACCTGCACCGGAGCTTTTTTTTGATCAGTTTGCAAAACGTTTTTTTGCTGATGCGATTATGTCGCCTTGGAAAGTAGTAGAGGAAGTTTACCTAGCGGTTCCAAATTTTTTTTTAGCTATGGAACACTAAATTATGTATCTAATTTTGGCGGAACCCCAACTCATATTTGTAACCGACTTTAAAAAAGGAGGAGGTTCTCAATTCGACTGTATGTTTTTTTTCTATGTTTGTTACGCGATTACTCCGCCAATTATAATTTGATTTTGATGATTCTTTTTTTGTTTGGTAGGTCATACTTCAGAGGTGGTCCCATATAAATTTTATCGAAATTGATTCAGCACTTTTGCGCGGGTCAGTATATCGATAAAAATGCTGGCCAGCGTCGGCAATTCTCGGAACCCTAGGGTTCCGTGGAACAACTATTAGTAACGGCTGGTATAGACGAACAAAAAGCATAGCAACACCGTACCGGGCCCGGAACGGCCGCGGCGGCTAGCGTGGCACCGCGGCGCACCGTCACCGTCAGTTTTGCGTACGAATCGTAAGGGGTCAATGGCAGTTCCCCCCGATGGCAATCCCACCCGTGTTATTTCCACCCGACCTCCGTGGTCCCGTAATGTTTTTTAAACTGAACGATGACATTTGATACGTATACTCGGTCAAAGAAACTATAACACATTTTTCACCAATTTTTAAACATCCCTAAAAGAACTTGCTAAAATGTATATATATCTAAATATAAAAATAATCCACTCCCTCAGACACAGACACACACACACATCACACCTCGAAAACCAAAAACCTATGAAGCTGTTTGGTATGTAAGTTCTATAAGGGGATCATTACGAGAGCGGACAAAAGAAATGAGAGTTTATGTTTTTAAAGATAGGGCTATCAACTTTGGTAATTAGGATTGGGAGCGGAACGGGATGATAACGGGATAAGATGGGCATGGAAATGGGATAAGCGCGAGAGTTACAGGATAGGAGCGTAATGGTAACGATATAGGAGCGGGACTGGAGCAGGAGCGGAGCGGTACGGTAACGGGATAGTAGGGAGCGGTAACGGTATAGGAGAAGGACAGGATCAGTCCAGAACGCGGCGGTTACGGAATACAACCAGGACGATAACAGGATACGAGTGGGAAGGTAACAGAATAGAAGTGGTACGGTAATGAGAAAGGAGCAGGATGGGAGCTGTAACGGGAGTATTTTGGGACAGAAAATGGTCGGAAGCATGATGAATTACTACTACACTACGCGTACGAAGTCGCGGGCAACAGCTAGTAATCAATATAAATGATAATAAAAACTAACAATCACCAATGAAGGTGCTAATTAAGAGAGATCTCCCAATCTCTCTGAAGCGCAGACTTGTCGACTTGTGACATACTGCTCATCCTAACCTACGGTGCTCAGACTTGGGTCATCGACAGAAATGCAAAAACCCCGCCTCGGGGTCTGCCAAAGAGCGATGGAACGCAGCATCTTGGGCGTGAAAAGATCCGACACAGTGCGTAACACCACGCTGCGCTCCAAAACGGCCATAACAGATGTAGGCAATAAGGCTGCCAGGCTCAAATGGGATTGGGCGGGCCACGTTAGCCGTATGCATCCTGACCGCTGGGTAAATATTTCCACATAATATCCCTGATAAGGCACAACGTCGCCGAGGCCGACCTAGAAAAAGATGGCGAGACGATCTAGACGCGCACCAAGAAAATTGGTGTGAGGTGGCGCAGGAGCGAGACAGGTGGAAGGAATTGGGGGAGGCCTTTGCCCAGCAGTTGGACAGTACAAGCTATTAAAAAAAAATGTGTGATGCAGCGCTATAGCAAGTTATAAATTACAAGAGTAAAGTCATGAACAGCATAACTTATAACATACAACCTAAATCTCACGTATCGAAACCAGTAATCCTTGAGCTTACGACTTGTTTTTTAATGTGTAACATGCGCAGGCGCATATCAAATGCTCTGCGACCATGGGCCGATGAGAATTTTATGTTCAAATCAGATTCTCAAAACCAAGCTTAAACCGAGCAAAAAATACCTCGAGAGGTATAGGGTATTATTTTAAATAAACTTATCGGGGTCTAAGTCTAAACATGGGCTGGATCGCCATCGGAGGATGATGATGAACGTCACCCCTTTAAAAAAGGTAGCGCAAAGTTCAGCGAAGGATACGGGTGTTCCGGTTCTGATGGGTGAAGTTGGTTAGAAAGAAAGAAAGAAACGTTTATTTGCAACAACTTATTATACATGACATAGAAAAAAAAACAAATAGAAAACAAAAAAAACATTAAAAGAGTAACATAATAAATAAAAGAAATAGGAAATTGTTGCAATCCGGCCTCAACTCATCGTTGTGCTGGTCGTGCGACCAGCGCTGGTCTTCCGTTGAGGCCGTTTGAGTAACTGTATCTAATACATGTATACAAAATAATAATAAAATAAATAAATAAATATAAAACAAAAACACAAAGAACTTATTCAAGAAATTTAAACTAGAAACAATTCGCCAGCAAAAAAAGCGCCTTTACCTACGCCTAAACCTAGTTGGTTCGATCCTCAACGGAGTCATATGCTTATATTGGTCGAGGGAAAATTTCTCAAAATATGTATGAATGTTGACTTAGGTACCTACCAACAACACCTGTCACCTCTAGGTGACTGCAGCGAATACCCAATGACAAAAGTGACGCAAAATAGCATAGATTAAAAGTAAATGAACGCATTCACCTGATCAAGGTGACGAATATATATTTTTAATCCGGATTTCCTTATACATTTCACTCGTGTTAGGTCTTTCGTATGCGGGAGGCCGTCTGGGTAGGTAGCACAGCTTTGCCAGTTATTCTGCCGCCAAGCAGTAGAGCGCAAGCATTACTGTGTTCCTATTTGAAGGGCATTGTAGCCAGCGAAATTATTAAGGCATATGAGACTTAATATCTGATGTCTCGTGGTGATGAGCGCAATGCAGTGCTACGCAGTGCTTTTTAAACATAAAATACATAAACATTTATTAATTGACATAGTAAGTGTTGCAATTTCATTTTGAAGTCTCTAGCCCTCGACGTAGCTTGACGCTGTATTTCAAGGACTAGCTCCTTCTCCCAGTTTGGATATATAAAAATGCCAAATCTGAATACATAGTTGAAATAAACAAAGACAAAAATTAGGAAAATAAAAAAAACATGCTATGCGTGTGTGAGTGTGTGAATATTTGTGTGTGAAGGTAATATATTTTAGTTTTTAAAAGTAAGGAGAAGTTTATTTTGAAAGTCCTGGGTGGCACTGCAATTGTTACGGGCAGTCGTGGCGCTTACTATCAGGCGAATGACTTACTCGTCTCATCGCTCAGTTCTATAAAAAAACATACTTTATACGATTACATCTGAATAATAAAAGATTTTTTTAGCAAATCATTTCGTAATAATGATAACTGAATATTGTACGCTTAGTTATTTTTTACGCACGCAATTTGAAACATGAATGGCATTGAGCAAGTCCAAGTTATTTTTTGGTTAACCTCCGTTGCGATGATTCAGGCAGCGTGGGAGTTTCTGGTTGTTAAACACTTACTATTAAGTTTTAATAGATGGTACTATTATGAATTATTATTTCCCAACATTGTTATTCGCCGTATAGTAGCGATTTGTAGGAATGCTTTTCCGTAAAGATCTAGGTGTGTTGTGTACAAGCTTATATGTAAAGCTTTATTTATTTGTAAATAAACGATTTCTTACACATTCCGATAATCGGACCGCTGCCGGACATTCGTACGATAGGACAGTTTGTTGGTAAATAAATAAATAAATACCCCCGACACATATACAGACAGATACGCATAGTGGTCAAACTTATAGCACCCCTCCTTTTTGTCTCGGGGATTTCATAAATACCTATCTAAGATTAGTAATCATCCGACACATTGTCCGATTTAGAATTTCCGATTAATTATCGGAAGGTGGAAAAAGCTTATTGAAATCTGAATTCAACTTGGACATAGACTTCATATATAAGAGAGTCAGTGAATGTATTTTACCTATCTACCTGTTTTTCTTTTATTTTATTGTTTACGCCATATACATACCTATATACAAACATGTTCTTTATCAATTGGCAGTTGCCGCCAGACGGTAAACTTGCTACAATTGAATTTATTCTATGTGTTCAATTAAGCATTTTGAGTATATCAACTAATGATTTAGGTATCTTACGGTTCTTTTCTTTATGGCACTCATTTAAATTCAAGTTTATCGACCCAAGTTTATCTACCTAATAACTACCTACCTGCGTACAAATTTCACGAGATAGCGTAGAATTTAAATATTTATGGTTGGTTTGATTACGAAATATGTGCGGTCCGTAATATTTGAGGTAATACCTTGGAATAATGCTTTGCTATAGTTTAAAATCAGGTTTCTTGGGTTGTTACCAAAACCGGTTTGAAGGAAAAACTAAACTCAGCGCGGCGTTGAGGCATCCACTTGACAAACCAACGTGGGCACCGAAAGTTAAAAAAGACAGTCTGTTTTTTACTAGTTATAGGCTTGCGTTTGACCACTATCTCACCTGATGGTAAGTGATGATGTGGTCTAAGATGTAGCACGCTTGCCAACATAGTTCTGTTCACTCGAGATTTAAAGATTCCTAGATAGTAAGTATCGGGAAAGACTAACCCCGGCAGGAAGTTTCACTCGATAGCGGTGCGCATAATAAAACTGGAAGCGAAACGCTTAGTGCGCACGGGAGGAATGTCCATCATAATTATAATTGTGGCGCGGTGTCGTACGTCTAGTAGTCCGATGATGAAACGGGGATGGGGTAATTAGTTGGTGTGATTCCAACGCACACTCGCACGCCGAAATGTATCTGATAAAAGACCGATAGACTGGCCACTTTGCGTCGATGTTCAAGACTGTGGAGTCTTCACTCGAATAGCGCTTCGTCGCCAATGAGTCTCTTGGCTCTTGTCTCTTGGCTTGTCTAAAAAATATAATTAAAGTCGGTCACAAAGGCACAGCACTTAGATTACAACTAATATAAATTATTACCCTACTTACAAGAGGTCACTTTGTAAGCCCTTGTTATTTTTAAATGGTTTTGGGTATAAACAAATCCGCTAACAAATTCAAGTCAGCCAGTCAATAAATCAGCTAGCCTTTTTAATGTAGTAGGTGGGCACGGCAAGTTTATTCATAACACGAAGGTAGCAAATTCGATTTCCAACGTTTCGTGTTTTTTTATGTTAAGGTGTTTGTATTGGTGTTGCTGTTCTAGGACCATGGTCTTGTTAATTCCTGCAGGAGAACCATGGTTATCTAGATACACGGAGTCCTGGGTAAAGCTGACACGATTGTATCTTTATAATTATCATTATTTTAAAAGAATTACATAATTTATCTTATAACAAAAAAAACCGACTTCAATTCTGATGTATCTTCGAAGTTCAAGGTCGAATATCGATGAAATTTATATGGTACCACCTTGTAGCTATACTGAACCCAACGCAAATCCATATTCTATAAACAAAATTAAAAAAATATTTTTTCGTGACGGAGTTCTCAAGTTCAAACAAAAAAAATACAATCGAATTGAGAACGTCCTCTTTTTTTCGAAGTCGGTTAAAAACAAATTTATCGTAAATATAATGATAAGGAAAACTGCGGAGAGAAGAAACCGAATTTTGCAATACCGGTAGTCGATACGCGAGACAACTTGTCACGCGAAACGACGGGAAAAACGGGTATTTACTTGACCAAGAACTTGTCGCGGCCGAGTGGGTATGTGTGACGCGCCTTTTCTGGACATTTTATTTGTGAAAATATTGTAGTGTCATACCCATGGTCCATGGTAATGTCCATACGTTCGATGAGCCTTTACAAGCGCTCACAAACTCACTTTGATAATACACTTAACATGGGGTAAGTTCCAGAACACTGTCTAACATCTTATACTCATGGTAGGTCTCTCGTATGCGGGAGGCCGTCTGAGTAAGTACCACAGCTTTGTCAGTTATTCTGCCGTCAGGTAGTAGTGCGCAAGCATTACTGTGTTTCGGTTTGAAGGGCATTGTAGCCAGCGAAATTACTGGGCATATGAGACTTAATATCTGATGTCTGAGGGTGATGAGCGCAATGTAGTGCTACGTAGTATTATACGGTATTGAAAGTTCTGGTGGCACTGCAATTGTTATGGGTAGGTGTGGCACTTACCATCAGGCGAACGAACTGCTCGTTGTAACACTCATTTCAATAAAAAAATTGATTCCCCTGCAGTCAATAACGGTCAGCAAAACATCGGCAATGAATTCTGTTAATGCAGATTGCAGATGCAGATGCCGTACCCGCTTCTCATCATATATTGCCACTTGCAGTTAGGTACCATTATTGTGGCTTAATGTTTAACCTTAAGTATGTTTTGTACCTACCTCGTAGTTAGATGTTTTGGTAGAAGTGATGTGATGGTATGATGTTACAATATCTATGTTAATGTAAGTAAATTATGTTGTCTAAATAGGGAAAATACTAACTAGCATCGTAACACAGGTCTATCCTAGTACGAATGCTGGTGATTATCTTATATTTATTTTATGTGTCAGAATTATGTACGAGCTATTTTTTATACAATACTACAATTAAGATATTATATTGTATTGCATTTTTTTTGCTTAAATAAATTGAATTGAATTGCCTGATCGTTATTTATATACTTACAATTAGCACAGTCTAGAATTCTAGATCATATATGATATCAGCGCCGAGTGTACAAGACTTGCAAGTCTCAATACTCAGTTCCATAAATAACAAAAGATATGGTAGCCACTGTTGATGCCCTAAAACTGCCTCCTGTATTGTAAAAACAGTTGTATTTCTTCACACACTTCACTTAAATATGTGAATAGTTGGTTTTGCTGAATTTATCAAATTATTTTACCAACATGACTTCATTCTGTGCACTGGTCAAGTATGGAAAGCATGGCACATGTGTCAAAAGTGCATGAACCTGCGATCGATAGAATAAACATTCATTTAGGTACCTACTCCCTACTGTGCTTACACTTCCTAACTAGCCTAGCCCAGACTAATCTAGACTAGACTAGACTAATCGTTTCTAAACAAAAGTATTAAATAGTTCAAAAATACTCGTGGTAGGTCTTTTAAGGTCTTTTAAAAGCGAGTGTGGCTCAGCGGGAACACGTGCGCCTTTCGATCCGACGCACCTGGGTTCGAATCCCGACTCGGCCCTGCACCAATGACTTATAGTTAAGTGCAGATTTTGTACGCTCGCTCTAAAACGGTGAAGGAAAATATCGTGATGAAACCCGCTTACGTGCTTTGGAGTGGTAGGCTCTGGCCGTGGTTGTAATACCACCACGGCCACGGTGTAACACCCACTGAACAAAGCCATGCCGTCAAGCGACCTAGTCATGTTTCGGGATGATGTTCGGTGAGCCATCGGGGAGACGGGTCTGAGCAGCCGCTCAACTGCCGTCTCTCTCTAGATCTATGTGCTTAAAAAAAATGCTTTGTAAAAAAAAATTGCTTATATTGTAGACCTTCTTACGACTAACTGGAATATAACAACAGATCTAGGGCATTGGCAAGGCAGGGGTTGGATACAACAGTTAACTATAATGTAAGAAACAATTAATTGGAGCAAAAGTAGGCCAGTTTAGTTCGAATGAAATGTAGGTGACAGGTTGTTTAGTTATTCAAACTCTTAGGCGCGAAGAAATCAATTCTTGGTGCTTGCGGCCAGCAGTCTTCGCGTCTAATTTGCTTTATGAAAGCGTAATCTAAAACCTGCTTAAAACATCACTTGATTATTGGACCCCTTACCTACATGTACTCCCGCTCCATCTGTTAGCATTAATAAGTTTTTTTGTTGCAATATATATTTTTCAAGACAAGCTTTTAAAAAATTCTTAATCGGATCCGCGAGTAGATTAAAATGAACCCCAAACCCTGGTAGTTTACGATTATCCATCAAGGAGTTCCATTGCCAACCTACCGTCTCCATCATCAAATCAGCTGGCTGTCACCATAATACTGCATTTTCATCGGACTTTGACAAGTAGGTATACAAAATTTCAACTTCGTAGGATATGAGGATGTGGTTCTGATTCAGCTTGCAAGGTTCCACCCGAACAAACATAGTTACATACATACATACGTACATACGTACATACGTACATACGTACATACATACATAGGTACATAATAAAATAAATAAATAAAATTAAAATATTACTTAAACAGAAACCGACCGGCCGATTTCTGGCCTGTAGGGCTAGTACCGGAGATACAGGGAAGGAGCGAAATTTTTGAACCCTGTGAAGTAGTGTGTGTGTTATTTAATGTAATGTTATATTTTTGTATGTATGTTAGTCTGTAAGGTATAATATATTCTATGGGCCTCTGTTAATTTTACTTTGTTGTACTTTAATATTGCCTGATGCAATCGAACACATGCTGAGGCAGCAATACTTACTGCACGCGGCCCGCGGCGGTCGCGGCACGCGTCAGTGCACTTCCGAGCAGCAACCGGGGCATTCATCAGCAATAGTTTATTTAGCAGCATTATCATCATTAATTAATATATATTTAATAGTATATTTAATAGTAGTTTAGTTATATTTAATAGTATTTATCATTAAAACTGTGAATTGGTGAACAGTGGTGAATAAAACATAATTATTCTCGTAAAACAGTGTTTCCATAGTCACGTCCACAGACTCACTTCGCGTGCTATCTCGCACAAAGAGTTTAATAATAATAATAAAAATACGATTTTTTTATGAGTCGGAACTGTCTGGTGCCGAGGTCTCATATCATAGACTGGAGACAGAGACTAGATAGAAAAATTCACCTCAATAGCCCAATCATAAGTCATTTCCATATCTCCAATAATAGTCCTCGCACTTATCGGGGGCTGTCTTTGATTGCATCTTCTTATTACTTAGAGACAGTCCCTGATAAGTGTAGCTCATTACATATCTAAGCTAAATGCTATAAGAGGCCTCTACGTGTTGGACTCATGTCCCCGCGCAAGCCTTCCAAAGGACCGGGAGTATAACCCGTGAGAAAGAGCGACATAATAATACAAAGTGACATACATTTTTAACTATATCTATACATAATATATATATTCAGCGGGATTACACTATATATTTTCATTGCGTTTCAGTTTTGAGATGAATTTCCGCAACGTCACGCCTGATTCCATTGCATTACATAATATATTTTTTTTCTCTTATTTTTACTTGGGCATCCAAATTTGAGTGGAGGCCTATACAAACATACATACATACATAAATTTCAAGTTAAATAAAAGCTTGTAAAAATACCATTCAATAACCGATCCAAAATCCGATTGCTGCCCTAGATCCTAATCTACCGTCTTACTCAAGTCCAAGTTATTCACCGGCAATTGACACAGTTAACCCATTCTTGGGCAAGTCGCGTGTTTCAGTTCAAGCAACGCTTAAAAAATGGTAAGTGGTCGAAAAACGGTCAACGGTGAAGTAATTACATTGCTAACATTATTGTTTACATCGTTAAGCACTGGTGATGCAACGCATAGTAGTTGGCATAGTATGTTTTTTTACGAAATTGAGTGAAGAGTTGAGCAAGTCGTTCAGTTCATGGTAAGCGCCACGCCTGCCCATTACAATTGCAGTCCACCCAGAACTTTTAATATCATAAAAAGCACTGCGTAGCACAGCATTGCTCAGTAATTTCGCTGGCTACAATGCCCCTCAAACCGGAACACAGTAATGCTTACTACTTGGCGGCAGAAATACTGGCAAAGCTGTGGTACTTACCCAGACGGCCTTTCGCATACGAAAGACCTACTACGAGTAAAAATATAATAATAGTAGTTACCTACTAGGTTCCAGGGTGGAACAAGTTTTTTTCAAATTGTAGGTACCTACCTCTAGTTTCTCGACTTGAAAGATAGGGTGACGAGCGCAGTGCAGGACCGCGCGGGACTTTGCAATAAAAGATATTGGTAACACCAACATTCTTTTTTTTTATTGGGAATTGACTTGCTTTTGACCACTATGTCCCCTGATGGTAAGCGACGATGCGGTCGACGATCTAGCACGCTTACCAAGATAGTACCTGTTCACTCGAGACTTGAAGATTCCTAGATTGTAGCTATCGGACTACTATAAAGACTGACTCTGGCAGGGAGTTCCACTCGTTAGCAGTGCATAACATTTATGGGCAAGCGTGGCGCTTACCATCTGGCGAATCGTTTAAGGCGACTGATAATGATAACTTTCTATGTAAAGTCATTTTACACTATCCTTCTCATTTTAAGAACGACAATGTTATTTTAGGACCAGATAGAGATACGAAAACAAATTAAGAATAACATCATAAAGTTGTTATGTATTCTTATGTATACCTAAGTACATTGTTAAAAATATATGTATTTGTATTATCTTTAATATTTATGATATATATGATATTATTTATGTATTTGTACTTTAATTAAAACACCAAAATACAGTAATTCTTTATTAATATCTATTAATAACATGAAACTAAAACTAAAAACCTTAAAAACTATAATACTAAAATATATTATTCAAAGGAGTCCCTTTAGGCAAGGTTCCGAAGATACTGGCAGCGTTCCCCCTTTGAATAGCTAGACTAATTCAGCTTAGCATACCTTAATTTAAAATAAGACCACATAATTTATTATTATTTTATTTACACCGCCGACCTCTCTCGCTCCCCTTTTAACTCCATCCAAAGGTTGGAAGAGATTGCTTTCAGCGATAAGTCCGGCCATTGTACTTTAGTTTTTAAGTTGTTTTCATGTACTTACTGATTATTTCTGTTTGGTGTACAATAAAGTATTGCAGTGTATTGTATTGTTTTGTGGTTATCATTTTTTTTTTGCCCAACGATCACATACATAGATCCTGGCCCCTCTAACTAGGATTCCCTGTATCTAGGGAACCAGGAACTACGACGATCAAAGTTCCACAAGCTCAAGTTCAAAAGTTCTTTATTCAATTTTGGCATCACAGACGCACTTATGAACGTCAATTATTACAATGATATCGGAAAAAGCTAAGATAAAGTATTTATCTCTGGAAAAAGAACCACTACCTAGACACGAAACAAATTATTTTTTTCTGTGCACAAACAATTGTCCGGTCGCGGGACTCGAACCCGCAACCTCAGTGGTTTATGAGATTTGAGCCAACCAGCCCAACCAAACTACAGAGGCTGATATATTACGTAAAAACGCCCAAGTTTCCCTGTGATTAGGTTTCAAGACCGGAAATTCCGGAACTTATAAAGATTTGCCTAACCGACCGTGTTATAGCCAAAATAATGCTTTCCGAACGTTTGGACCACAAAATAGAGGTCAGCCAGTAGCAACCTTGTGACTGGTTGCCAATGTCAGACTCGTAAACTGGACCGCTTTTAGCCGAAGTACATAGGTATGTGCTATCAATGACTTACTTACTGCTTCTGTTGTGAAGTGACTAAGGGGTGGGCCGCTCATTGTACCTCAAATTTATGTATTTTGTCATTATATTTTTTTTGTATTGTGTTTATTTGGTATGCAATAAAGTGGTATTGTATTGTGGTTTTAAGCTACAGAGAGATATTTTGCGAAAGGGACTTTTTGAGAAGGAAACATTTTGCGAAGGGGACATTTTGTGAAAGGGACTTTTTGAGAAGGCGACATTTTGCGTAATGGACGTTTTGAGAAGGGGGCATTTTGCTACCAGGGTATGCTGCCAAAATGACCCATTTTGCGAAAGGGACGTTCTGTGACGAAGCCGTTGAATTGGTCTAAAGAATGCGAAAAAAATGCGAGTTAAATTGACGGGACTAGTCAGAACGATAATTAAAATTTAATTAATTAAAACGTATACTTGAAAATAATTATAATCCGTCAGCTTTGCATATATATATTTTATATTATTCAGATAATGTGCATTATATTTTCATAAATATATAAAGAAGGTTAAGTTAATATATTAATTTGCTTAAAATAATCCCTTAACTTACTATTGTAACCCTGAAATTAAAACTAGTTTAGATACACTATTTTTGACATTTTTTATTTGTATCATGTGTTTATGACCTTTAAAAGTGCACTTTTGTGCCTATTTAATAAATGATATTTGACTTTGACTTTGACTTTACAATTGGTATGTTTTAGTCATCCAAAACATACCACACGATTTTCCTTGTTAAACGCCGCAAAAAGAACCTTTTTACTACACAAGTAGCACGCACACAACTAGATTTATCTATCTCTGTCTTACAACTTCCTTGTATTTAATTTATAATGTATTTTTTTCATTTCATACCTTTTACAACATAGGACCTATTAACGACCCTAGGCAACACCTTACTATCAATCAGAACAATGACATCACCAAGGTAAACAACAGAGACAGCTGCATTGACACAGCTTTTGCGAGAAAGAGACGAAGTAGACCAAGTCATGCGTGGAAGGTCAGGTGAAGGGAGGTCTGTATCATGGTGTTAACTTGTGGTTATTATAGTTAATTAAATTCCTTAGCACACCTTATATTATTTTATACTACTGGGCACTAGTACTAGAAATTACTGGGAATAATGAGACTAGGTATTGCAATCCCACAGGTCGTTCAATCCCGCGGGATTGATATGCGGGATTACTCAATCCCGCGCGGGATCACGCGGGATCCCGCATCTTTCAAATCATGTTATATAATCAAATTGAAACTACAGATTTTTGTGTAAAAATCAACTTTTATTAAACATTTCTTACATTAAGCAACATAAATTATTTCTTTTCTATTAATTAAGTTGAGTAATTAGTAATCTGTTTTCTTTGATCCCACAGATAACATATAATGCTGCCGAGAAAAAGAATCCCTTGCTTACTGCTGCCAATACTGCTGCTTATAAAGTCGTCTGAACAATATGGTTCGGGAGCACCTTCTGCTGTAAGTTTTACTTTCACCAAAATCATTCTTCACTAGCTATCGTTACGTTACCTATAACTAAAACATTAAATAACAATTTTTATTAAGAGTTAGATTAGGTAACTCTTTATTGTTACACCACTAAAAACTATAACTTCAAAGGAAAAAATAACAATCTTAAAAACTAAAGTGTTATAATGGGCGGTCTTATCGCTCAAAGCGATCTCTTACAGACAACCTTTGGAGTTTATAGATATAAAGAAAAAAATCGACTATATTACCTACTGGTGCGGCGAAACTGAAGAGGATACTAGCGGTAAAACTATTTTAACAAATTACTGCAGAAGTTTAGTCAACTTATCTATCCCATTATACAGTCAAAGGTTACCAACCTTCTTCTTTTTCTTCCTCCTAGGCCTTTTCGCATTTACTAGGGGTCAGCCCTCCTTGTCCGCATTTTCCATTTTGTGCTGCGTCGTTGCTTATATCAGCTTCTTTGAGGTCTTTGTCAACCGTCGTTATCCATGTGGAGGGTGGTCGTTTTACGTTTACGCTTCGTCGTTGGCAAGTTTAGGGCAAGCTTTACCATATCGTCTGGGCGTCTTTGGACGTGACCGTACCACCGTAAGCGTTTCTATTTGACCTTTTCAACTATCGGGGCAACTTTAAAACTTCCTCTTATGTACTCATTTCGGATTTTGTCAGTGTGACACCCGCTGACCAACGTAGCATGCACATTTCTGTTGTGTGCAGTTTGCTGGTCGCCCAGCATTCCGACTCATACAGAACAGCAGGTCTAATGGCTGTTTTGTACATATGCCCTGATCAAAGGTTACCAACCAAAGTTTAGTTCATGTAGATTACCTAGTTAAATATACCTAACACTTGAATATTATTGTCGACGAACTGAACACTCAGAAGGTTCACAAATTTCAAAAAAGAATTTACGCTATATATTTGAATTGCGTTTCAGATTTGAGGAATTTCCGCAACGTCACGCCTGATTGCATTAGATTCCTTAGGTTCACAAATTCAAAATTCATCTCAAATTCACAATTCAATATGTGCTTAGTTTGAAATCCCTGATTCCAGGCCTGCCAAAGCCAGCTGCCCCGACACGAGTCCATCCAGCCTCAGTCTTCAGTGCCTCCGTACTTCATCCTGACTTCATCAGCGCAAGTGAGACAGGGAGATGTCCTCAACGTCACAGTGGGAAGTCCTGCTGGCGCTCCCGTGCCCATTGGAGGGTTTATTTTGCAGGCGAGACAGATACAGGCAAGTTTTATGGGCTATTTAATTTTTATGAGATAAAGAAGAGAGAAAGAGATAGATAGAAAGAGAGCCAAAGATGAGGCGCGAAGGCGTGCTGGTTCTAAGCCATAGAGATCTGCAGACACGTGTAGGCAAGTCTTTGTCATGCAGTATTTTTATGATCCTGACGTCATCAGAGCAAGCGCGACAGTGAGATGTCCGCGACGTCGCCGTGGCAGCCTGACTGACGCTTTTGTTCCTGGGTTATAGGAGAGTTTATTTTGTAGGCGAGGCCGATTTAGGCTATCATGAATTCATGGCCTATTTCTCTTCTTTACCTCTAAATTATGAGGTAAAGTAAATAAAATAAATTAATAAATCATCTTAATCAGACAACTGTTTTCATTCGTATTCCATAATAAATTATGCGATTTCTTCTGTAATTAGTTTCCAAAAATTGTTTATACTATACATAAGTATAAGACCAACAAACTAACGAACAAACGATTTAGCACTCCACCAAAATGTACATAGCTTTTGTATTCGGAATGTATATATTGACCGTTAGTTCTTTTCGGGTATCTGGATCTTGGTACAAATGTTGCAATAGTTAACCAATAATCTAAGGAAGGTAGAGATATCGCGCGGCTGAGTGGTAACTTGAGTTAATTCTAATCCGACGCGCCTGAGTTTGAATCCCGGCTCGCCACCGAACCACTTACCTACCTACATTATAGTTATCTACTTGTACCTACATTCGTTTGTTATGTCAAGTTTCCACATTTGCATAAAAAAACCAAGAAAACATCGTTTGAAAGCCCACATGTCCAATAACCACTATATTCAAAGAGATTAGTGACATCACATCACCAAGCCGCACCCGCATTGTTTATTTTAGAACGTGGCGCGAAATACCTAATAATAAAATGAATCTTAGCTAAAGGTACGTACTAGGTACATTTGCAATATGTCTATTTTAGAACAAATAAACTTGCCATTAATTATAAACCGTATTTGATAGATTTTATAGGCGAAGATAACTTTTAAACCACGACTCCAAACGGGGATCAACCTGGCGTGCTCTAACCATATTATCTGTTTCCAGAACCCAGAAATAATCGTAGGAAAGTTCGTCAAAGCTCCGTCCGCTATAACTCGTATCACTACTTGCAAGAACGATAACGATACGGTGACGCACTCCTCGCCTGAAGATAAGCCGGCGCTGACCTTCCAATGGCAAGCGCCTACGGACTTCTTGGGAGGGATTGAGTTCAGGTAAGCCTCATTCTTACTTGTAATTTATTATGCAACTGAGCAACGAGACGAGCAGGTCGTTTACCTGATGGTAAGCGCCGCGCTTGCCCTCAACAAAATTTCTAAATGCTTTCGTCGCTACTTCGCCTAACTCACTTCGTTTTTCTTAAGAAACAAGGTGACAGCCCGATGATTCTGATGAAATCGCGAAAGGGGGTTATGGATATCTACGGCAACAATAGCATTTTAAATCAACCCTGTAGGCGAGAGGGAAATAAAATAGACGAACAAAATATACATAAAAAGCAAATCTCTTTCAGAGCCACGGTAGCGCAAGGCTACGCGACGTTCTGGGCGGGCGTGGAGTCACCGCTAGTGGAAGTGGTGACCCCCGACACTGCGATCGTCACTTCAGCCCCCCTCCCCACCTCACAGGCGACAACTCAGGTTCCGCCTGTCATTATGGAGACAAAGGTAAGAGATGCTTTATTTGAGTATAATTGTAAGGTCCTGCGAAATTCATACCGCTGTCAATAATTTTGCCGTAAGACACGTGCTATACATGTCGCGTAAAATCATAAAACCCACCTCCCCCTGGGGGGTGGTAGGGATGGGCCTCGGGGGGGGGGTTCCCATTGCCCAGGCGGAAACTCACGAGCATAGGGCATCTACCCCCGGGGAACTGGCAGGCCATCGTGGGCTTCTCCTATGGTCGGAGTGCCTCATCGGTGGCTCTGTGTTGGTCTTGGTGCCCCTACTGGGCCGTCGAGGCGCCTTCATCTTCATACTTATCGGTACCAGAGATGAGACGCGACATTTTTATCACAGAGTTTACCTTCTCGTACGTATCCGACTAGCATCGCAACATTTTTGTGCCATAGGTTTAATTCTGTCACAGCTTTTGAATTTTAACCAAACTGAATAATAAGTTTGTGAGATGTTGTATCATGTACCAGATACTTATTGTATCTTATTTTGCTTCTGTTTTGTTTCCATCTTTCCAGCCCAAAGCCGCTCCAACGCCTCTAGACGTCATTTACCAAGGCTGCGACGACAATAAGCTCTGCTTCGGCACCGGCTCTCCAAATTGCCTAAAGACAGGAGACTGCAAAGCTGTAGTAGCGGTGTTTGTGGCTGGCGATGTGTATACATTTGAGATACAGGGCAGTGGCAACCCTAAATATGTTGCTGCGGGTTTGAGGTGAGTATCTCTAGCCACACTAACTTTTTATTTTATATATTGGATGTAGGCTTGCAATCAGGAGATACCCCTACATCCAATTATCTAAGGAACATTTTGTTCTGGCAACACGCAAAAGTAAATTTATTAACTGCTTAATATCTTAGTTGGAGGTTTTAGCAAAATCAACTGATGTTAACTCTCCTAAGGTTGTCTGGAAGAGTTCGCTTTGAGAGATAAGACCGCCTTTTGTAACACTATAGTTTTTAGTTTATTTATTCTTTAATTATTATTACTTTATCTAATCTAATCTCCCTGCTATTCCATTATTCCATTCAAAGGTTAATAATTAGTAATACGTTGGCAATGCCTCTAGGCTAGGATAGTAGGTGTCAGCTACGATATAAGCATCAACTGATGCATTAGCGGTTTCTTTTTGATCTTGTAAAGGGATGACTAAAAAGTGACCTCCTGCACCAGTGCTCAAAGGTCAACGCACACCCTTTATCAAAAAGTTTTCTAATTATATTATTTTACCACGTTTTTATTGTCACGTTCTTGTTTGTCTGTCTGTTTGCCTAGCTGTCTGTCAGTCTGTCATTCCGGGTGGAATTTTGCAACTCAAATTTCGAGCACTTCCCGATTAGCTATCTGGCTGAAACTTTCAGGGTAGATAACAATACATTCTAAATCAAAAGCGCATAAAAACGTGGTTATTACATTTTTTTGGTGTACATTATAGCCCTGTTGTGTTTTCTCAGTATGGATAGCAAAATGGGCGACGATAGCGCCATGGAATGCGTCCGAAACGACAACGGCCGCGTCAGCCTTTTCACGTCCTGGACCTATCCCAAGGCGGAGCCCTACGTAGCCCGCGCGGAGTCCCCGCAGGACATCGTCCAGATGATGGAGTCCTCGGTCGTGGACGGGAAACTGTACTGCAAGTTCAGGAGAGATGTCGTGTCGACGGTTAAAGGGGTGACGTTCGATTTGGCGGGAAATATGTTCAACCTGATGGTGCTGGCTGGTGATAATATGAAAGGTGAGTTGACTTGTTTTTATAATTGATTTCGAATTTTTTTAGGTACTTACGTACCTATCTAGGTATATTATTTCATCAAGATTAGGTGGCGATTTTGGTGGTATTGGTCTACTAAAATGTGTTTTTTCTTCTCGTGCCTGTTTGCTTTGGAGGCCAAAGAAGAAACTGACTATTACTACGTACTTAAGTAGGTAAAAGCTTCGCGTTTTACCTGCTACACCGCCCCTAGGTAGTTGAGCACAATATACCTAGTTTATCTAAGAAAAATCTCTGAAAAATTCCCCGAAAACTACAACAAATTTGATGAGGCCATTTCGAAGATAAACTGTGAAAAACAAATACGCACATAAACTCACACACATGCGCACACACATCTTAACTAACACGTAAACCTATTCTGCGTTTCGCTTGTGCGAGTTCCTACACACGACCTGAGGACCTTCACTAAGAAGGACTTTTGATCCAAGGGGGTACTGTACAGAAAATTTGGAGGCAGGCTACGAGACACCACTAATCTCCAGAGCGACGCGACGGTATTACGTGCTCAATAACATTATTTATCCATACATTTTTATAAATTTTATGTATGTAAATAATATATAATTAATAATATGCAATATGCATCTGTAAACCTTTATTGCAAATAAACCTTTATTATTATTATTATAATTTTTTTTTATTAAATATATATAAAATTTATAAAAATAATGTATGGATAAATAATGTATAATATGTCAGTCTCTCAGACCTGTTCTATCAATCCAAAGGTTGTCTAGAAGAAATCGCTCTAAGCGATAAGGTACCTCAAATTATTGTTTTTTGTCATTATTATTTCTTTTTTTTGTATTGTGTGTTTATTTAGTGTGCAATAAGGTGCTATTGTACTGTTTTTATAATATCTGGGCCTCTGATGCTTATACTTCGATGTACTCTGTTGTTATTGCCTGAATTAAATAAATAAATAAGAGGTAAAAAGTATAAATAACAAGATTGTCTCTCCATCCGGCAGATGCAAACCGCGTTGGTTTCCACAACCTCGCGTACGAGTCCACCGGGACTCCCCTCGCGCTATCCAGCGTGGGCGCCGCGGCCGGCTCCTCCAAACTTCTGCTGAAACTGCACGGTTCCTTCATGATAGCTGCCTGGCTGGGAGCTGCTTCTATGGGAATACTGCTTGCTAGGTAAGTAGTTGGTAGGGTCTTCTATGAGAGGGTACGGATCCCAGACGTAGACCTAGCGTTAGAGCTGACTCTGACGCTTCAAGATTTTTTGTAGACTCTTAAGACCTTTTGAAGTATCGTTTCTCATGACTTTCATTGTGTTTCTTATTTAGAAATTAAAAGATGAAGCTGCAGGTGACAAAATGGCTGGCTCATTCCTGGCTCAAAGATTAGCTTTAGCCATTCAACGCGGGAATGCTGCCGGCGTTTTTGGCACCTTGCCGCATGGTCACCACTTGTATATAAATTTGTAGTTGTACATAGTTTAGTATCTTATTAATAGTTTCTTTTTTTGTGACAATTGTAAATTTCTGCCTAATAAATACTTTATACTCCGAAATTAAAAGTAATTTCTATGCAGTGGCTTCATTGTGATTATATACAAACATTTTTGTTCTGTTGAGTTTGACATCAAAATCATCACAAAGAATTTCTTGGAGAGCAGAACCACCTTGGAGTACTAATCCGTTTTAATCTTGAATTTTGTTTGCAGATATTTCAGACAAACTTGGGTCGGGAAACAGCTCGGAGGAAAGGACATTTGGTTCGCTGTAAGTCACCTTTTTACAAGCTTTTATTATTTTATATTTTTAAATTATATTGCAATGTTTGTTTGTTTGGCTCAAATCTTGCAAGTTGAAACAGAGCTACTTCCTTTTATCCTATGGAGATGAAATTTTGTATGCTTGTCAAAGTCCGATGACAATGCAATATTATGGTGACTGCCATCTGATCTGATGATGGAGACGGAAGGTGGGCAATGGAACTCCTTGACGGATAATCGTAAACTACTAGTGTTTGGGTTCATTTTAATCTGCTCGCGGTTCAGATTTGTTTAAATTTGTTAAAATTGTTAGTTGTTTTGTCTTGGAAAATATATTTTTCAACAACAATCTTGTTTGTTTTTTTTCTAGTGGCACAGAATCCTGATGGTGAGCACATGGCTTCTAACGATAGTTGGGTTCATCCTGATCGTGGTGGAAGTGGGCGGCTGGTCCACCACCGGGGACAACCCGCACGCTATCACGGGACTCGTCACTGTTATACTGTGCTTCCTTCAGCCTATTGGTGAGTTGATATATCTATAGGTACCTATACTATTATAACAAGAATCCGTTATTGATTCAAAAATTAATCTAAAAACAACGTTTTCATGGATTTCGAATGCATTGTCATCGAGTTATATGTATAAAGGGTTTTTCAACAAGAACTTTGTTTTCTAAAATAAAATAAAAAACAAAGAAACTCTCTCTCGAAACTTTTCTCTTCGTAATACAATAAAAATTTGAATCATCTTCATCTAAATTCTTTGTTTTATTTTGTCCTAGAAAACAAAGTTCTTGTTGAAAAACCCTGTAGAATAAATTGGATCAAGTTGTGAGTTACGCTGAAAGTTTCAGCCGGCAAATAATAGTACCAACAAGATTCCACCCGGAACGACAGACAGACAGACAAACAAGGATGTGACTTAATAAAAACGTGGTAAATAATGGAACTGAGCCAATTATGTACATTGAAGATATTGTTGAAAAACCCAACTGGGATCGACTATTTAGAGGGACACGAAATCTTCGGTTTTACCACTGGGCCACCGAGCCAGCTGTTCGAGCAATAAAATTCTTCTGTCCTTCTTATATCGTCTTACGGGGACGGTTCTACGTCATCTATCGTCAATATTAGACTTGTTTGGTTGGTTTGGTTGAACATTGACGACAGCTGAAGTAGAATCATCCCCGTAAGACGATATAAGAACGATAGAAGAAATTTGGTTTCTCGAACACCTGGCTTGGTTGCCCAGAGGTTAAGGCTTCGGGACGGTATTCTGAAGATGCTGGTTCGAATCCTACCCGAGCAATATAATTTTTAAATTTTTTAATTTCAAATCATAATCATAATCATAATTTTATTTCATAAGGCCAATTTACATGTCAATATTTAGATTCTTAATTATAATATCTACACATTAATTAAAGAGTAAATAATAAGATGTCACATGTATAAATTGTCAAATAAAAATAAATACAATTATAGTATGCATTAACTCTTATACATTAAGAAGTCTTCGTAACTGTAGAACGTCTGGTGGACAAGCCAGGGTTTCAGACGGGACTTAAAGCAGGGCAAACTTGTGGCGGCGACGACACTATCTGGCAATTTGTTGTATACAGTCGGTCCCATGATATGCGTGAGTTTGGAAGACTTTGTCAGTTTTCGATCGATTCCTACGAGTTAACGTGCATTGCGTGTACAGTAAGAATGTCTTTTTGTCACTAGGCGCATACTTCCGGCCGCACCCCGGCACTAAGAAACGACCTATCTTCAACTGGGTACACTGGCTCTTCGGCAACTCAGCGCACATTCTCGGAAGTAAGTATTTTTCCTAAGGGGTATCACCTCATCTCATCGGCATTGATATTCACTGACTTACTGACTCGCCGTTCCTTCCACTCATTACGATATTCACTGACCTACTAACTAGGTTACTGCCTTACTGTTAGTTGCAGTCGTGACTCACTAACTCACTGACTCACCGTTCGTTCCAGTCATGACTCACCGACTGCCTTTTCCTTCCAGTTGTGACGATATTCCTAGCAGTGTACCTTCAGAAGGCAGACCTCCCCGCGTGGAGTGTGTACATCCTGGCTGCCTTCGTCGCATTCCACGTCGTTATGCATCTCGTGCTGTCTGTAAGTACCTACTTTTAGTGAAGAGACGAGCAAGTCGTTCGCCTGATGGTAAGCAACACGCCTGGTCATAACAGCTGCAGCAGTACCCAGAAAAAAATTGCAAAAATACTCCGGATTTTGCAAATAAAGTTCGGGCGATGCTGCAACAATTCCGGGCAAGCGTGATGCTTATTGCTTACCATCAGGCGGACGACCTGCTCTGTTCGTTACCTAATTACATAAATATATTTTTTTTATCCAACGAATACATACATAGGGGCTATGTATAGATTCCCTGTATCTAAGGGAACTAGGAACTATGATGACCATGTCCTACAACACCCAGACACGAAACAAATTTATGCGCTTTTTTTTCTGAGCACAATCATTTGTCCCGTCGCGGGGATTATACCCGCAACCTCAGTGGTGAAATTTGAGCCAACCTGCCCAACCACTACACCACAGAGGCTATCAATTTTTTTTAAACATTGATCCTAACTAAGATTCCCTGTATCTAGGGAACCAGGAACTACGAACACCATGGTCTCACAACACCCAGACGCGAAAGAAATGCTTGTGATATTTTCTTATTCATTCAATTCAGTAAAGCGTGTTACACACTACGCACATACGGTAAGATATCTGTATCTGAGCGCGTATCTGTCAATATCGCTCTCTATACTAAACTCAAGGAGCAACGCACACTAAGCAAATAGCTCGTCAAGAATCTGTAGGCACCGACATAAATATATCGATAGATGGTCAGATGTTATCTGCGTATGCAAATATATATTTTTTACTTTATACATGTTGTTTTGCACTGAGGCAGTTTTTTATACGCTCTTTGATCAAGTCATGAATCGCCATAAATGTCGCCCTTGGTTTTCGGAAATAGATAGTAAATATGTTATCTGATAGATCTTTGAAGAGATTAAATTCGCCTCGATCATTTTTAAGTTCTATATGACTTTCCACCCAAATTCTTCGCCTTTTAATACATTCTAACGCAACACGTGCGTCAAATTCAAAATCAGAATCTTCGTCTGAGGAACTTTCTAATAAATCCAAAAGCAATAAACGCGAACTCATTGTAACACACTGTTTTATATAGTATATACAGCGGATCGTATATACTATATACGATCCGCACCAAAAAACAAGTATGGTCTATTTGAAGGATTCCGCGTGAATGTATAATTTCTTATATTATCGTATCTGCGAAGTGTGTGATACTTTCAGATAAGTTAAGATTTTATACGCAGATAAAATATTACTGTATCTGCGTAGTGTGTGATACGCTTAATGTGATAAAAATCACATCACACTATATAAATGCGAAAGTTTCTATGTGTTTCTTCCCTTTTCACGATGTAACAGCATAACAAATATGAGTGAAATTTCGAGTAGAGACCCTGTGGTAGAGATATGTTATACCCACATATAGGCTACCTTTTATCGCGGGTGTAACCGCCAGGCACTGCTAGCTAATCGTTAACCTAAACCTAAGCTAAACCTAAGTTAATTTATTCGCAGCTAACGGTATGCGTGTCGGAAGGGCGGATAAGCAACGGCCGCGTCAATTCCTTCCCCATGAAGGATATGATGGGACAAACGCGACAAGTCACTCAAATCGACAGAAGTACCGATGCACCGGTAAGAACTACCTCTGCACAGTGGGCACTGGGATCCCACAGTTGGGATGCAATTCTAAAGGACCTGTGGTTCATGTGGTGTTTTCTCCTGTTTTATTCCTTTATTTTTGCAGTTGGCTCAGTGGCCCAGTGGTAAAGGCGTCGGGATGGTCTTCAGAAGACGCAGGTTCGATCCCTGTCCGAGCGATATTCTGATTATTTAAAATCTTATGATTCGTTTATTTAACTTCTACCTATTGTTTGGGTCCCACGGGACTTACATTTAGGTGGGCCATAAAGGCCCGTATGCATCAGAGAAAGATTAAGACAGAATTGGCCCTAATGTGCCACAAAGAGTCAGCTTAGGGTTTTCATAAAAACTGGATCTGTTATGGGCCGGATATACCTCAATTGTAAAAAAAAGTAAATACAAAAAATAATATAAATATAACCTATATATTCATATAGGGAATGTCTTAGGCCGTCTGGGTAGGACCCCAGCTTTGCCAGTTATTTTGTCACCAAACAGTAGTGCGCAAGCATTACTGGGATATGAGACTTAATATCTGATGTCTCGGGGTGATAGCCCAATGCAGTGCTTTTTATGGTATTAAAAGTTCTGGGTGCCACTGCATTTGTTATGGGCAGGCGTGTCGCTTACCATCAGGCGAAATACTTGCTCGTCTAATCACTCAGGTCCATAAAAAAAATACTGAGCATATGCTCAGTATTTTTTTGGTATTAAGTTAATACCCGATGTCTCATGATGAGCGCAATGCAGGGCTACGCAGTACTTTTTATGGTATCAAATGTTTGGGTGTCACTGCAATTTTTATGGGCAGGCGTGGCGCTTACCATCAGGCGAACGACATGCTCGTCTCATTTAGTTTCATAAACAAAAACATATTTCTTGCAGAAAAATCTAACAAGTCTATTTTTTCCAGTTCTCGGGCTTCAGAAAGCTGCTCCTGGGGGTGTATTCTCCGATAATTCTGCTGTTCACTGTGGCTATGATCTGCCTGGTGGCGTTAGCGCCGATTGGTCAGACTTACGACACTATCATGGGCGTGTGAGACTTTAGGGGGTTGGAACTAAGTGCCGAGTTGCATTTACACAAGTGCTTTTTGTTAAATGCTTTTCAATATGCGAAGTTACGAAAAACTTAGAAATTTCTGTCAATAATAGATTTTTTAACCGACTTCAAAATGAGAAGGTTCTCTATTCGATTGTATTTTTTTATTATATGTTTGTTACCTCAGAACTCCGTAATTCATGAACCGATTTGGAAAATTTTAACTAATTCTTGGACATGCCGGTTTCCTCATGATATTTTCCTTCACCGTTTTTAGAGCGAGTGTTACCTACCTAAGTCTAGTAACAATATAAGTTAGAGCCGTGAATAAATGCAATTCAGTACTATCACAGAATACTATGGGACAGAAGCATCACTCCGCAAAGAAATTTAAACAAATAGCGACTCTTGCTATGACGCAATAAAATGCAATTCAGCTCGCGTAGCGCTGCATACCTACCAGTCATATTAACCTACAGAGCGCCTCTCTTTCTATCGCATAGCTCTTATATCTTCTGACACGGCACGTGTAACGACGCGCGACCCGCCGTCGGTGTCTGGCTAAGTACTTGTAGCTTCGTACCTACAGTGCGGAGTGCGCTAGGCCTGGTACTATTTTAAGTTTTCAAGTTTATCACAATTAAATTAAACTGACAACGAAGCACAAACTTAAATTAGAACAAAGTTTTGATGGTGGATAAAAAGTATTTAAGTTAGATATTATTATATTAGAATGTCAAATATTCCGTCCAGCACAGAAATTATATTTTTTTAATACATACAAGTAGGATTATGTAGAAATTGTTTTTATTCCAAAAAATTAACTTTATCAATTTTTGGTTTAATTCTGTTTTTAATTTAAGCTGTCTTAGATTTTAAGTTATATCTTATATAAAACTAATCACAATCTTGACTTGTTAAATTTATTTTAAGAGTACATACTGTTTAGAAAATTAACTTGTCTATATTAATTAAGATCTTGATGTAAATATAGTTATCTATTTATGAAAATAAACACTTTAACTCTGAACATTGCTTTATTTACAAAAAATAGATATTTAATCAAATATGTACAATAATGAATCCCTAATTATTTGAATAATGTGAACAATTTAGGTGAAAAATTGCAAAGAATAACAGAGCAGTATATTAAATTAATTCACTAGTAGGAAGGCACGCTGTATCTTCTATTTTAAGCTTATCCTACCTACAGTTTTATAAATCTTCTTTAGGTATTTGAGAATCCTCAACCGTTCTTGTCCCTGGCACATACACTTTGAATGAGAATTCTGTTCTCGGGAAAGATCCAGGATTTACCATTTGACAGTCCTGATACGACCTTGTATATGGTTGAAAATGATCAGCGACTACTACTAAATCTGGAACTGGATACAAGTTTAAGGCGTCTACATGTTTCCAGTACACCGGTTGTACTCCCAAAGGCAACGGTGACAACGTACACTGACTTAACAGTGTCTTTATTAAATGATCAGGTATATCACCTGACTCCGGAAAGTGAATGGAGTTCCTACACATTTTCATCACCAAATCCTGCCTTATGATAACTATTTCTTGAGTGCAGTATTGAATACGACACGGATTTGTTGTGAAGATTGCTGCTTCACCCAATTTGTCTCTTATTTCTGTAGTTATAGAGTTCGGAATCGCTGGCCTTGGTAAAATGTTCGCAGCAGCAGGATCTCCTCTTCCAGGTACAAAAATAAACTTTGTAGTATCTTTTAATTTTTTAAATTGGTTGATAACGTCTCCAAGGTTTGTTAGAGCAGTCTTAAGCTGTGAACTATGCTCATGGCCGTATGGGTTAGATAAGAATTCACCCATGAATACAATAGCCAATGGTGGAAAGTCATTATAACCTGTGAATAAGGTCTTCAGTTTTGACATGACTTTTAAGTTATCGAACCAGCAGTCAGAAAGAAAGATCATCATTCCATCTCTGTCTTCCTTCTCAATTTTAAGCAGGCTCTTAGAATTCTTTAGTAATGTTTTAGATTTGCCTCCAAATGTGTTTAAATTGCCAAAATAGGGTAGTGATGCACTTCTTTTCTCAGATGGTGGTAAGACGAGGCCTGTTACATTTAAAACTTTGTCGTCATAATATCCCTCGGCTAAGACGAAACTGTTTTCTGTAAACAAGCCTGAATGAAACCTCGCCTGCGAGATATCTAGCAAAACACTACCTGTGGGATCTTCTAGATAGTATTTCCCTTCAGTCAACTGTGTAAGTAAACCTAGCACAATAACATCGTCAATCCTACTCGAAGAGCTTAATAACACTTCTATTGTACGCAACTGAAACTTTTGCTCTCCTTCAGCCAATGGCAAAGCCTCCTGTGCAAACAGTTTGTTCCGCAAAGTCCTTTGCCATATGACTGTGTAACGGTCTATTAAAAACTGTGCCTTCCATTTAGGATCAGGATATAACGTGTTATTGGAACTCACGTCTTTCACGAACCTCTTTCTCTCGCTGTCGTAACACAGTTTAGGGACCGTAAATGCGTCAATAACGTTAAGCACAGTCTCAGTTTCTTCAAGACCATGAGATAAACACTCTCTGTAAGCAGTTTCTAAGTGTTCTTTCTCCAAGACGGGTTGCGAGAGGCACTGGTGAAGTAAATGTGCCGTCAGCTTGTCGATCATGGCTTGCCGTTGCTCGAACGGTAACGAAGAGAGTTGCTCGGCAACGAAGATGCTCGCTTCTCTTCGAATTGTAAATCCGCTAAGTTTGAAGGCATTGTTGACTTCAGCACGTATTCGCTGTAGATCGCTCATAGTAGTCATAATACAGGAATATAATATGAACACAATATTACGAAATTCACGGAGCGAAACACTAACATAACTTTGTTTTGAAAGCTATTATATTTATATTGGAATCCATAGTCCGTATTTATGAGATATTCCGCGGAACTAAACGAAAACATAGCGCGTTTACGCGCCAAAAGGCAGAGTCAGAACAATTTCGAACAGTATATTTGTAATGACATTGACAGCTATTAATTATTTTTTAAATCCACCCGTTTGGGCAGGCTAAAGTCTCTAGATCAATACCGCCTTGTCTTGCGTAGTATTTATTTGATAGTTTGAAAATATTACAATGATTTCTTTCGTATTGTAGTAAAAATAAATGTCTCTTAGGCCGCGTTCAGAAATGGGTAAATGTTTGCGAGTGAATACTTGTCAGTTAATCTCAGTGATATGCCAAGTTAAAAATTAACTAACGCCTTTCTGAACGGGCATCGAGTAATACAATAAGCCAGCCAATCAAAACCAATCATTTTCAAGACCGAGATTTCCCGCGCTTTTGTTTATCAGATTTAACTGCATTATTTTGGCTAATATCGGAATTTTACCTTATATTTTGCTTCAAATACACGAATCGCTTATTTTATTTATATGTACAAAAAATCAATGCAAAAATATTGCAAAATGTAAAGGAAAATGACAACTATTACCTGACATGTGAGAATCGTCACCCGCTTTTTTATCGGTGAATATTTTCACCTGTCAGGTGAACTTTTACTCTCCCCAATTGGTTTTCTGAACGGCTCAGGGTAAATGTCAAAGTTCACCTGAGTCATTTCTGAACGGCGTTAGGGTAATAATTACATTAACTGGGTGATTTCTGAACGCGGCCTTAGTCCTTCAACAAAGTGGTGGAACTTTATTAAAGCTTTTCATGGACATTTTGGGTGAACATAAAAAGCAATGTTTTTCCCTAAAGAAACATAATTTGCTTTCACTCGTGCACGTTTACGAACACATACTGGTTAATATTCCACCGATATTACACATGATCACTCGAAATAACACTTGTTTGGAAAATAAAATAAAATCGAACTTTATCACTTTTCACTTCCCGCCTCAGATAAAATATTCAGCCATTTTGGCTGTCTACTCGAAGCTGCCCGCCAAAAAGTCCTGACTCCTGACAGCCATTATGGAGGACGCTAGGATTGCTAGGTTGCGTACCTACAGTACCTATGCTCAAAGAGAATATTATAATAATGCTGTTCCATTTAAAATGAACTATACTCTGATTTTTTTGCATAGGCCACAAATTAATTTAAACACTTCAGCAAACTATTGCTTTCCATTAGGCTTTCCAAAAATGTTACGCTGTCAACATTGAGGAATGACACTACCTCAATGGCTGTCAAGTTCTCTATAGTGTTCTTCCTCTGAGATCTAAACTAAACACATATTTTATACAATGATGTAAGTCTTACTGATCAGAACATAGGTATTTTGAACGCAGCTCTGTAATCTTTCTGTGAATGTCACTGTAATATTGACATATTTTTTGTCAATGTCAAATGCTTACTACTCCTGTATGTCTGACACTGACAGCTGACGTGACATATATTGTTGTCAAAACAAATTGCAAAAAGCGAGAAAAATCAAGCGAAAATTGAAGCAATTATTCGCATCATATTAATTAAACTTGTTATAAGTGCAAGCAGCAAGCAGCTACTTCGCTTACATCTCCGGGCCTGACACAAATAGGTTGTGAGTATTATAAATTACACAATTTCATCATATATTTTTTTAGAAAAGATGACTCAGAGTCAGATACTACCGGTTTCCCGTTATCAGAAAACGTTTTCGTTTTCATAGAAGTATCGACAGCATTCGCGAACATATAAACAAGAAAATAGTAGTTCTTCTACCTGATAATTGCGTTGAATAAAAACCAATGTGAATTAATTTCGCTTAGTACCTACTGCAGTATAAGATACTTACTTTCTATTAGAAGTCGTTATTTTATCCAGTACATATTATATGTATCGAGTAGTATTTAGTTATTTTATCGTGAATCTTGATAATCTCCTTGGTGCGGTGGTTAAGCTATGCACTCAGGTT
Organism: Petrophora chlorosata; assembly: GCA_951640565.1. NCBI lineage: Eukaryota > Metazoa > Arthropoda > Insecta > Lepidoptera > Geometridae > Petrophora > Petrophora chlorosata. Next base: position 9,525,141 of record OX621212.1, read on the forward strand.
GCAGGTGTGATTCCAGTTGAAAAATTGTCATGAAAAGAACATTATAAGTAATTTCAATATCCATACATTTTTTTTATTAGGTTCTACCTTTTACGTCTTGCCAGACATTGCTTGCTATATGGCTTATTAATGATTTCGATCAATTACAATCAGTTAAAAATTAGATTATTTATTATTTTGACCAACTTAAACAAATAACTTTTTGCTTTTTTTTACAGTTATTACAAAAAGTCTCATGTATTTCAGGTAAAAAGGTCAACAATGGAAAAGCTAAGACATTTTCAAAGTTTTTCTTGGTAAGTACCTATTACCTATACAATATTCTTTGAACAAAGTTGTTTAAATACACTAATATTATAAATGCGAAAGTGTGTCAGTGTGTAAGGTGTGTTTGTTACTTCTTCACTCTGTAACGGCTCAGTGGATTTGAGTGAAATTCAGAATGGAGATATTTTAAACCCTGGATTAACACAGGCTACTTTATATCCCGGGAAACAGCTAGTAAAACTGCAGGGCACAACTAGTTAATAGATAGTTAGAAAACACTTCTTTGCACGTGGGCCTCTTCTGGTACCCCAGACTCTTAAGAGACTGGTGTTATCAGATGAGACCACCCCTCATGCACACCCACTCATCCGCCTCTTCCGACACACTCACATACCAAGACTATTAACATTCACTCCTCTACACACATATACTCATTTTCACACACCCCCGTAACTTAAATTAATTTATTATTATCGGCACATTATATATTATACATATATTTCATTATATATTTATTATTATCGTAGGTATATCATTGTAATGCGCTCAATTCGCCTCGTCACCTCAGACAGGGCAATAGCTGAAAAGCAGTGTTTGCTCATTGAGCAATGTTATTCGCTGAGCTATGGCCCATTTGTCATGACTGCAACACACACGTACTTGTAGTTTAAGTTTCTTAAATTTGCTGTTTAATGTACATGTGTGTTGTGGTGACAAATAAACGTTTTATCTATCTATCTATCTATCTACTTAAGAAGGAATTACATTATTTTTAAGATAAGATAATAAGAGAACAGAGGCAGTCTTATCACCAAGCAGCAATCTCTAAGACAATTATCATTTCGTCAGTTGGTGGTGAAATGTCAATGTACTTGCACCGCGAACATGTTTCGGGATTGGTACAGAAGGCTCGCCTTTCTCACCCTCATTCATTTTTTATCTGCTTCTTTGTGCTCCAAGTCATTACAGGGTTTCCGTTACGTCTAGTTTTAGATGTCCATAGGATGACCACTTTCCAATAGGAAAGCTATTTGCCTGTTTGCCATCCTTTTACATTAACCCTTCAGCATCTCATGTACGAATTTCGATTAGGCCTTGAAGTTACGTTGGCATCACAAGATCGCCAAGTAACTTAAGTTAATTTGTTGCCTAACTGTAAAGCCGTATGTATCATTTGCAGCGCATCATGTAATGGAACATTTTCCATACATACATATTTTACATATTTTTTATTTTTCAATGTGTTTACACACACACAAACTGTGTGCAACACACTGTGTGTTTTTATACACTAAAAACAAATATGTGCATGCAACAAGCATTTTTGGCCGCATGATAACTTTGTTTACTTACTGAATACCCCAGGTGTAAGCCAGACTGGTGCCTGCCTAGCACAAGTAAGGAGACCGACGAGCTGCTTCGACAATGCACAAACATTCCAGCTGTAGAACTCTCAGATGAAATCGATGAGTTTATTAAGAGAAGCAAGGCTTTTCCAATACCATTTCCTATTGAGACTGTCAGGTGAGAAATGTTATTTTTTTAAATGAAGCTAATAATTTTTTGTGTATACAAATAACTGACAAATGACTTTATTCAACTGAACAAGATGAGTTGTTTACCTGATGGTAAGCAACACGCCAGCCCATAACAGTACAACTACACACCTACAACACAGCTACACCTACAACTTTGAACAATTTTAGAATTTACTGTCTAATCAAAAAATTAAATTACTTAAGTTTTCATAGCACAGATTCGTAGAGGCACCAGTTTTTTTTTCTGCTTCTTTAGTGTAGAGGTTGGTCAGGACAGCTCATATCTTACATTATGGAGGTTAGGACAAACAGGGACAGATGTTTGTGCAGAGAAGAACCCAATAAAGCGCACTTATTGTTTTTGTGCAGTAGTCGTTCAACTGCCGTCTTCCTTTATGTGCTCCCTTTTCACCCACATCCATGCTTAACAGTAAGGGAAATAGTAGCTAAAATTAGATGACATCATCATCAGCCTGTAATCGTCCACTGCTGGACATAGTCTCCTTTTGAACGCCACTGAGCGCGGTCTTCGGCTCTTCTCACCCAGTTTCTTCCGGCCGCCTTTTGAAGATTGTCGCTCCATTTATCGGGTGGGCGTCATACACTAACATAGATATATAAAGAATAAAAAATAAGTTTATGTCTATTTTCAGATTAGAAACGTTAAAAGAAAGGAGGCCTCTAGAAAGACTGCAGAGGAACATAGTATCAGCATATCCTATAGTACATGAGAGGGTGCTACAGCTAATGACGCACTTTCTTATCTATAAAAGGTAAGAGATACATAGATAATGATTACAAGTGCACTGACGACATATTTTAGTACCAATCTGCCCACTCTTTGCATGGTTCTTTAAATATGATTGTAATCTTTTATAAAATTAAGTAAAATTTTAAATGTATCAAAAAGTTTAGACATACTAACCGAAATCAAAGACATACGCGATGAGCGACTTTATACTATTTGGATATAAGAAATTTAAAAGAAAACAGTCCATTTTAAAACGTAAACCGAAGACATTGGTACGCTCAAATCAAGGCGACTCTGCGTTCACGGCGGTGGCCCCGGTGGCGATCTATTTGGTTGCAAAAGTCACATCGCTAAAGGTAATACTGCAGAAACTTATCGCCAGCGGGCGCAAGCCTGAACGCGTTGGTTTGAGTGTATCCTCATAATCCTTTAACAATTTTGTTAACAATATCCCGGTATACTACAAGCATTGTAGGACCCAAGACACTGCCCTTAGGAACTCCAAAAATTAAGTAGTCAATTTGTTTTGCAGAGAGTTCGGTAGCAGTATAGAGAAGGCGTTCTACAAAGACATGACAGTGCCGGAGTTTATCGACAGACTGTTGACCAAACGCGCCGTGTCGTTTGTTGGACCACACGACTTGTACATGCTTTTGAGTGGGGAAAAGGGGTTAGTATTGTAATTTCATCTTCATTCCTTTCTCAATGTAAAAGAAGGATAGACATATGTTTTAAATAGGTTTCCAGGCTTTCAAGTACCATGCAATAAAGCATTATTTTCATTTAGGCAAAAGGATACATGGGAGAATGTAGGCACAATGCAGCAACGCGAACCGCTCGTGCTTTCAAACTGTCTCAGCTACGATGAGATGAAGATATCAGCCATGCTCTTTGTTAGTTCCTATACTGAATGCATCAACAACGGAGAGAGACAGAACCAGGGGGAAGTGAGCGAGAAAGATATAGAACAAGAGGCTGTTATTATAGGTATGTATATCATATTTTTTAGGTATTAGTGACTTATTTCTGAGGCTAGTCTAGCCAGTGCTGCGCTATTTCTTCGTTTGACTGTTATAATACGATATCTTAGGTCCATCAAACAAACCAAACCGCTTGGAACAGGGATTCCTGGGGGTAATCTGAGCTGATTTAGACCGGTTGCCACGAAGTTAAGCAGTGCATGGTAGCTATTGCTGAGGAGCTTTAATTTGTCCCCAAACATAGCCTCTTTGGTAAATTGCACGGAGAATTATTTATGAAGCGCATCTTTCATTGGAGGCAGGTTTTCAAGCTGGTGATCTTTTTTTGTAAAGAGTACTTTTCGGCACTCATTTATACTCGTGCTTGTACCTGATCTAAAACCAAAACTGCGTCAGGCACGCCGCGCTGGCCCAGTGCGGGTTGGATGTCACATGTCCTTGAATTTATGGTTTCCAGTTTCCTCACGATGTTTTCCTTCACCGTTTTTAGAGCGAGTGTTAAATTCGCACAAAGTTTAAGAAAGTCAGTGGTGCAGGGCCAGCGACATTCAAACAAGTCGCAAATGCTCCCACTCAGCCATACTCCTTCCTTACGTACCTACCTACTGTATTTTATCAGGTGTAGTGGGCCCTCGCTTTGCTCGCGTCGAGCGTATGGATTACGAGGACATCCTGGTGACGGAGCAGCAGAACTGCCCCTCGCGCGGCTACGGAGAGGAGGTCACCCCCACCACCTGTCTCACCGTCCTGCGCACCACGTACGTGCGCAACCACACGTCCGCGCGGCACATGTGGCGCCAGCTGTGGGCGGACTTCTACCAGGTAACTACGTCACGAGCGTGTGGCGCCAGCTGTGCAAGGACATCTACCAGGTAACTACGTCACGAGCGTGTGGCGTCAGCTGTGCAAGGACTTCTACCAGGTAACTACGTCTCGAGTGTGTGGCGCCAGCTGTGCAAGGACTTCTACCAGGTTACTACGTCACGAGCGTGTGGCGCCCGCTGTGCAAGGACTTCTACCAGGTTACTACGTCACGAGCGTGTGGCGCCAGCTGTGCAAGGACTTCTACCAGGTTACTACGTCACGAGCGTGTGGCGCCCGCTGTGGGCACATGTAGCATCAGCTTTAGGCGGACTTCCGACAAAGACATGTTGCACCTTGAAAGTGGTATCATAACCACTATCAACTTGAATTATTAAATGGTAAACAAAAAAGTTTTCCAGTCAAACGTCACACAAGAGAAACGCGAGCGAAGCTACTGCAGATCTTAAAAGTCTCTAAGGCTCGATTACATTTAATCAGAATCCAACTTGGATTCTGTAAATAAAGTAAATGCCGTGGATTAAGTAATGCATTGCAACATACCATTACTACAGGTCCCGAGCTACACATACGCCGAGCTGGCGGCGTACGTCAACTCGGATGGGAAAAGTGACGAGCGGAGATATACTGATAGGTAAGCATTAGATTACAGCAATAACTAAGACTAGATTTTTCATATTAAATACAATTAGATCGATTGGTCAGATGACCAATCAATTCACTAAGTTTCTTAAAAAATGGAAGCTTATCTTCCCAAATTAACTCTGTCAAGTAAGCCCTCATGTTTAATTATCGAATGTGATTATTTGGGCTTTAAACAAAGGGTTTACAGTTTACATTTATATAATAACCAGTGTAAAACATAACATTGCCGAAAACCAACAAACTGTAACAATAGCTCTAAAAAAATTCAGTTCCTCTCAATTTCTTGCCGTGTCGTCTATGTATTAGTTCTTTTACCGATGCGGTGGTAGAGTCATTGTGATAAATTGACGTTCATAAGTGCGTCTGTGATGCCTAAACTGAATATAGAGATTTCGAGTAAGAGTGTCCATGCTATCTTCACTGACTTCTCTAAAGCGTTCGATGTGATTGATCAAAATTTGCTCATCGGAAAACTGTATCGTGCAGAGATAATATAATTATGTGGCTCCGCCGCTAAGTTGGTGTAAATATCTCCACATATATCGCAGCTCATTACAATTCGACATTTTAAATCCACCGGCCAGCTGATGTCATTAGGTGTGCCTCAGGGTTCTCACCTCGAACCATCGTTACTTGTAATACAGATTTGTGGCGGTGGAGTGGAAGTGCGGTATATTCGACAACGAGGCGTACTACAAGAGACTGAGTATCATCGCCGAGACTGTGCTGTTGGAAGCTCAGGACAGGGCGCAAACTGCGCAAAAAGACGCATTTCTTAATGTTATTGGAGCGGGTAAGGAATACTTGTTTTAAAATAATCTTTTGTTATAGTGGTAGGACTCCTCCGCAAAAGTCTCTCTATGAGGGAAGGCCCGAGTCCCAGCAGTGGAAACATATTGGGCTGATGATGACATTTTTTTATAACAAAATTTGAAAAAAAAATAGCGCTTGTTAAAGTGTAAAAGTGCATTTTGAGTGTCTATTTGCATAATAAACGTTTGATTGTGATTTGCAACTCATGTTCCTCCGCAGGTCTGGGCGTGTGGAAGATCTCGGGCCATCAGAACGACGTGTACATATTGACGTTCGTGGAGCGGATCCGCGCGTTGTTACGTCGCGACGCGCTCGCGAGCATCACTGACGTCAACTTCGCTTATATCCCCACCAGTGATGGCATAAGAGGTACGTTATCTCTATGTTATACAGTTCATTTTATAACAAAAAGTATAATTAATTTTTAGAAAAAAACAAAAACCGACTTCTGGGAGACGGGTCTGAGTAGCCGCTCAACTGCCGTCCATCCGTGCCGTCCATCTTATTGAAGCACATAGATCTAGAGAGAGACGACAGTTGAGCGGCTACTCAGACCCACTCAGGCCACATCATCGCTTCATACCATAGTACGAGATCCCGCTGCAGAATTACTGCGCTCATCGAGTATTTGCTAAAATCCAAATTTTTACGCATATTTATGATTAGGAGAATATATTTCTACCAGGCCTATCAAAATGTGGCCGCTAATATTTTTAATTAAATTATTGTTAATTGATTTTTGGAAAAAAAATCATTCACTTTTTTTTTATAAAATGTTGTCCACTTCATAAACCGTTCCAACCGTAAACCGTAACGTAACCGTTCCGTTGGCTTCCTCTTTCGTTCACGTGAAGTCGCGAAAAATCTAGTATTTTATAAAAGGCGTCCGCGGCTCACTAACTGATTGACAGATAACGCACAGTCTAAAGACCGAGTCTTGAAATTTGGAGGGAATATTCCAAAAAAGGGGTGTACTAATAAGGGTTTTTTTTTTTTACCTTTTATTGATCTATGTTTGGTCACTATCTCGCCTGATGTGAAGCGATGATGTGGCCTAAGATGGAGCACATAGATCTAGAGAGAGACGGCAGTTGAGCGGCTGCTCAGACCCGTCTCCCCGATAGTTCACCGAACATCATCCCGAAACACGACTAGGTCGCTTGACGGCATGGCTTTGTTCAGTGGGTGGTATTACAACCACGGCCAGAGCCTACCACTCCAAAGCGCGTAAGCGGGTTTCATCACGATGTTTTCCTTCACCGTTTTTAGAGCGAGCGTGCAAAATCTGCACTTAACTATAAGTCATTGGTGCAGGGCCGAGTCGGGATTCGAACTCAGGTGCGTCTGATCGAAAGGCGCATGAGTTCCCGCTGAGCCACACTCGCTCCTAAAAAATCCTCCTCCTCGCTCCTAAATATAAAATCAAAATCAATCATTTATTTGCTAGAATACAAAATAATTACTACATACAAGCATCAATTTATAAGCATTAGTATTCAGCCTGCACATATTCAGCATTTAATATTATTTATGGCAAAAATCAATAAACTCCTTAACATTATAAAAACTTGCTTAAAAGCCAGTCTCTTAAGGTTTTCTTAAATTTCATGTCACTTACAATTTTAATGTCGATTGGTTAGTTATAAATTAAAATAAAAATATTATTATTTATTTTATTCTATTTGGGGGACTTACAGCTATTAATTACTAAAACATGAGTACAAGTAGCTAACAAAGAGCCAGTCTCCACGGACAAGTCTCCACGGATGGTAATAAATTAAATTAAAAAAGATAACGTACAAAATAGTGTCTTAAAAGTAAATTTCTTAGTGATTAACATGCAAAGCCACTACAACTCGTAGGCGGTGGTATACCTTTTGAACATTATTGCATTTGCTGACGCTATACCACTAGTAAACAGATCTATACCGGAGAGTTCAATTCAATTCAATTCAATTATTTATTGCAATCCATAATGTAATTAGATGGTAGGTAAAATAAAAATACAGTTCATCGTGGACCCTGTCGGGCGCAGCAATTAGGAGAGAGGAAGACTATTTGTGCATTTGTATTAAAACATGTCAAATTAATTAAGGAATATAAAAAAGTATCATAGAAATAGTATTATTGAGTCAATCAAAAGTCAAACAAAAAAAAAACAAAAATAAATGTCAATATCATAATATATACGATTAATTTTATTATTGTAAGTAAAGTTCAGACTTCATGATGCTGTTAAAAGCTATAGATGATCGAAGAATATGAGAATTTTGACGGTAAATAGGACATGGAGCAGGCATTTATTTTTGCTAATTTATTTTTGCGCTTAGGCATTATATACATTTATCTTATAAATAAGCGAGTGTGGCTCAGTGGGAGCTCGTGCGACTTTCGATCCGACGCACCCGAGTTCGAATCCCGCTGACCCGCACCACTGACTTTCTTAAGTTATGTGCGGATTTAACACTCGCTCTAAAAAACGGTGCAGGAAAACATCGTGAGGAAACCGGCATGTCCAAGAATTTTCCATAAAAAGTCAAGGACATGTGACATCCACCAACCCGCACCGGGCCAGCGTGGTGGATTATGGCCCATTCTCTCTCTATGAGAGAAGGCCCGTGTCCCAGCAGTGGGAACATGATGGGCTGATGATGATGATGATGATCTTATAAATATCTTTATGACAAGGGTGATATAGGAGGTGGGTAAACGTTGATTGCTTTTGTCTGGGAATAACTGCGATGCGCATTTTAAAATAATCCGGACTTCTCTATATATATGGTGGTAGGTTTCTCGTATGCGAGAGGACGTCTGGGTAGGTACCACCGCTTTGCCAGTTATTTAGCCGCCAAGCAGTAGTGCGCAAGCATTACTGTGTTCCGGCTTGAAGGGCATTGTAGCCAGCGAAATTACTGGGCATTATGAGACTCAACAGCTAATTGTCTCAGAGTGACGAGCGCAGTACAGCGCGGCGCAGGATTTTTCAAAACAAAGTTCTGGGTGGTGCTGTTATTATTATGGGCTGGCGTATTGCTTACCATCAGGCAAACGACCAGATCGTCTCGTCATTAAGTAAAATAAAAAAAAAAAAATTTTACCCCAAAGTATGAACACCTTATTTAACACCGAAAAAAAAATAATTATTAAAATTATCAAAACTTCTTGTCGAAGCAACGCGTGACCGAAATGCTGGCCTATATTTTGGCCAAAGGATAAGCATTGCCATTTAACGTGGCAATGCTGCCAGCATTTTGGGAACGTTGCCCACTGGTAGTGGTTTATTAGATTAGATTAGTTATTAGTATTTTTAATTTGTTTTGTTTGTGTTTTTTTTTAATTATCTATGTGTTTCAATAAATTTATTTTACACCGAAAACCTTTTAAATTCGTTCTTCGTAACTTGTAAATGTGTTTTTTTCTGACCGTGTGTAACCTCTAACGTGTTTCCATTGCAGTACTGTTCGGCAACTCGGAAGGTAACAGTGAAGATGCCGAAATGAGAATATTCCTCGAGAGCAAAAAGCATCCGAAAGGTAATATTTAATTTATAATATTAAATATAATATTATATTAATATTTAATTATATTTATTTAATTATTTCGAGTGGTAGGCTCTGGCCGTGGTTGTAATACCACCCACCGAACAAAGCCATGCCGTCAAACGACCTAGTCGTGTTTCGGGATGATGTTCGGTGAACCATCGAGGTGACGGGTCTGAGCAGCCGCTCAACTGCCGTCTCTCTCTAGATCTATGTGCTCCATCTTAGGCCACATCATCGCTTCACATCAGGCGAGATAGTGGCCAAACATAGATCCATAAAGCGTAAAAAAAAAAAATATAACTTTCACGTCTCTCAGTGTCTTTTTCTTATGTAACTGAATGACGAGACGAGCAGGTCGTTTGCCTGATGGTAAGCACCACGCCTGCCCATAATTGAAATGAAAGTAAATAAATTTATTTGTTAGAATTTCGGTACAATATTGCAAGGTGATATAGCTAAAATTTTCTCCAACGAAATTCGGCCCTTGTAGGCGTACAAAAATTTAAACAGTTTTATTGTCAAACATAATTTTATTTATTTATTTCACATTAAATGTCAATACTTTGTTAATTAAATATAGCTAATTGTCTCAGGGTGAAGAGCGCAGTGTAGCGCCGCGCAGGATTTTGCAAAACAAAGTTCTTGGTGGTGTTGCTATTGCTATGGGCGTATTGCTTACCATCAGGCAAACGACCAGCTCGTCTCGTCATTCAGTTACATAAAAAAAAAATTAGGTCACGGTCAAAAATATTAAAATTTAAAAATGTATTTAATAAAAATGTCATAGTATTTTTAGTATTATCATCAAATTTGTAATCAAGTAATTAAATTATTGTCGAAATTGAATAATATTTATTAAGTAGGAAATTAAATACAGCACCCAGAATTTTCACATGCAAAATTCTGCGCGGGACTGCACTGCGCTCGTCACCCTGAGACAATTAAGCCCTGAAGTATTTTGATGCCCAGTAATTTCGCTGGCTACAATGCCTTTGAAACCGGAACACAGTAATTTTTTTTATTTTCTTTTTACATCATTTATTTCAGAATCAAATATCCATATATGGTTAGTAAGGAACTTATAATTATGTTACTAGGTAATTTGTATAACATATTATTAATAACTAAAATTTAATTATTTAAATCTTATTATCAATTATTGATTCATTCATCAATTAGGAAAATTTATGACATGTCAACACTCAATGGAAAGAAGTATGCTGGGCATAAAGAGAAAAGATAAAATTAGAAACACATACATCAGGAACACTACCCATGTCACTGAAATATCAAATAAAATAAAAAAACTAAAATGGAGTTGGACCGGTCACATGATAAGAGGCCCAGATAAGTGGTGCAAAATGGTTACTACATGGCATCCTAGAGGCGCAAAGAGAAAGAGGGGCAGACAGCACTAACGATGGGATGACGGGCGGGTAAACACGGGACGAGACAGGCACTGGACAGGCAGGAATGGAAGAGGATGGGGGAGGCCTTTGCCAAATGGCAAACAGACAATGATGTTGTCAAAAATGAAAACACATTGTTAGTTAAATAATTAGTATAAGCTTTAATATTAAGTATAAAATTGTAAATCTATAATGTCTGAATAAATGGCTATATTATTATTATCAATTATTGATTATTTTTCACACATTATCAAAATTACAAATTTTATTACTAAAAAAAATAATTATGTCCACATGAAATACTCCTACTACATAGATTATTTAATTGTCAGTCCCTTTAATCCTTGCGTACTACTGCTACTTACAATTTATCTTAATTATATGTATATTCAATTCAATTCAATTATTTATTGCAATCCATAATGTAACATTATTATAAATTCAATTATTTATTAGCGAGTGTGGCTCAGTGGGAGAACGTGCGACTTTCGATCCGACGCACCTGAGTTCGAATCCCGCTGGCCCCGCACCATTGACTTTCTTAAGTTATGTGCGGATTTAACACTAGCTCTAAAAACGGTGAAGGAAAACATCGTGAGGAAACCGGTATGTCCAAGAATTTATCACAGAAATTCAAGGACATGTGACATTCACCTACCCGCACTGGGCCAGCGTGGTGGATTATGGCCCATACTCTCTCTATGAGAGAAGGCCCGTGTCCCAGCAGTGGGAACGTGATGGGCTGACGATGATGATGATGAATTATTTATTGCAATCCATAATGCAACATTATGGATTGCAATAAATAATTGAATTGAATTGAATTGAATATATTCTTGCATGTTGTGTTGAACTATAAAAGTTAAGGACTTACTGTAATTGTTGTGTGTCAACTGTTGGTAAACCGAATAAATAAATAAATAAATAAATTCTAGGAGGGATATACGTTCAAATGGAGAACCGTGAGCCGTCGTCTGCACTGACAGGCGAACACGCGGGGAAACTACTAGTGCTAACCTACCCGTGGGACGGAAACGCACAGCCCGGGAACGAGTTCTGGTAAAACTTACCACGGAATACTAAGGGACAGAAGCATCACTCCGCAAATAAATTTAAACAAATAGCGACTCTTGCTATGACGCAATAAAGTTCAATTCAGCTCGCGTAGCGCTGCATACCTACCAGTCATATTAACCTACAGAGCGCCTCTCTTTCTATCGCTTAGCTCTTATCTCTTCTGACGCGGCACGTGTAACGACGCGCGACCCGCCGTCGGTGTCCGGCTATGTACTTGTAGCTTGTACCATAGCATATTGCGTCATAAGCAAAAGTCGCTATTTGTTTAATTTTCTTTGCGGAGTGATGCTTCTGTCCCTTAGTATTCTGTGGTATCATGCTGTATATTAAGCTTTTAACAAATTCGTAATCGAAACCGCGAGCAGATATAAATGAGCCCAAACACTAGTAGTTTACGATTATCCGTCAAGGAGTTCCATTGCCCACCTTCCGTCTCCATCATCAGATCAGCTGGCTGTCACCATAATGTTGCATTGTCATCGGACTTTGACAAGTATGCACAATTTCAACTCCGTAGAATAAGAGCGAGTGTGGCCCAGTGGGAGCACGTGCGACTTTCGATCCGACGTACCCATGTTCGAATCTCGCTGGCCCCGCACCACTGACATTCTTTAGTTATGTGCGGATTTAATACTCGCTCTAAAATCGGTGAAGGAAAACATCGTGAGGAAACCGGCATGTCCAAGAATTAATCACAAAAATTCAAGGACATGTGACATCCACCAACCCGCAGAGGGCCAACGTGGTGGATTATGGCCCAAACTCTCTCTATGAAAGAAGGCCCGTATCCCAGCAGTGGGAACGTAATGGGCTGATGATGATGATGATGATAAGAGGAAGTGGTTCTAATTCAACTTGCAAGATACCACCGGACAGACATTCGTATATTGCAAGTTAAATAAAAGCTTGTATAAAGGCGGCGTGTTTTAAGTTTGACCACTATGTCTGTCTGTGCCACCGTAGCTCTTGAACGGGTGAACCGATTTGGATGAAGTTTTTTTATTTGAAAGTAGGTTTTCTAGCGGTGGTTTTTATACATGTTTTATTGAAATTGGTTCAGCCGTTTTTTACTCTAGGTTTTTGTGTCGGGGGTTTTTTAAATTTTAGTTCACTAAAATTCGTTATAAAACATGTATTCCAGGTTCGGAAATTTATCCGGTTCCGGCGACCCGGCCGCCGCGTGCTCCACGCAAGTGTCGGAGCTACACAACGCGCACATCAACAGCGCCGTGTGTGGCGCCAACACACGCGTCGCCGCCACGCACGGGCACTGCGCGCTGCAGCGGATAGCACACTACTGCCGGTCTGCTACTGCGTAGTGTGGCGCCAACACACGCGTCGCCGCCACGCACGGGCACTGCGCGCTGCAGCGGATAGCACACTACTGCCGGTCTGCTACTGCGTAGTGTGGCGCCAACACACGCGTCGCCGCCACGCACGGGCACTGCGCGCTGCAGCGGATAGCACACTACTGCCGGTCTGCTACTGCGTAGTGTGGCGCCAACACACGCGTCGCCGCCACGCACGGGCACTGCGCGCTGCAGCGGATAGCACACTACTGCCGGTCTGCTACTGCGTAGTGTGGCGCCAACACACGCGTCGCCGCCACGCACGGGCACTGCGCGCTGCAGCGGATAGCACACTACTGCCGGTCTGCTACTGCGTAGTGTGGCGCCAACACACGCGTCGCCGCCACGCACGGGCACTGCGCGCTGCAGCGGATAGCACACTACTGCCGGTCTGCTACTGCGTAGTGTGGCGCCAACACACGCGTCGCCGCCACGCACGGGCACTGCGCGCTGCAGCGGATAGCACACTACTGCCGGTCTGCTACTGCGTAGTGTGGCGCCAACACACGCGTCGCCGCCACGCACGGGCACTGCGCGCTGCAGCGGATAGCACACTACTGCCGGTCTGCTACTGCGTAGTGTGGCGCCAACACACGCGTCGCCGCCACGCACGGGCACTGCGCGCTGCAGCGGATAGCACACTACTGCCGGTCTGCTACTGCGTAGTGTGGCGCCAACACACGCGTCGCCGCCACGCACGGGCACTGCGCGCTGCAGCGGATAGCACACTACTGCCGGTCTGCTACTGCGTAGTGTGGCGCCAACACACGCGTCGCCGCCACGCACGGGCACTGCGCGCTGCAGCGGATAGCACACTACTGCCGGTCTGCTACTGCGTAGTGTGGCGCCAACACACGCGTCGCCGCCACGCACGGGCACTGCGCGCTGCAGCGGATAGCACACTACTGCCGGTCTGCTACTGCGTAGTGTGGCGCCAACACACGCGTCGCCGCCACGCACGGGCACTGCGCGCTGCAGCGGATAGCACACTACTGCCGGTCTGCTACTGCGTAGTGTGTCGCCAACACACGCGTCGCCGCCACGCACGGGCACTGCGCGCTGCAGCGGATAGCACACTACTGCCGGTCTGCTACTGCGTAGTGTGGCGCCAACACACGCGTCGCCGCCACGCACGGGCACTGCGCGCTGCAGCGGATAGCACACTACTGCCGGTCTGCTACTGCGTAGTGTGGCGCCAACACACGCGTCGCCGCCACGCACGGGCACTGCGCGCTGCAGCGGATAGCACACTACTGCCGGTCCGCTACTGCGTAGTGTGGCGCCAACACACGCGTCGCCGCCACGCACGGGCACTGCGCGCTGCAGCGGATAGCACACTACTGCCGGTCTGCTACTGCGTAGTGTGGCGCCAACACACGCGTCGCCGCCACGCACGGGCACTGCGCGCTGCAGCGGATAGCACACTACTGCCGGTCTGCTACTGCGTAGTGTGGCGCCAACACACGCGTCGCCGCCACGCACGGGCACTGCGCGCTGCAGCGGATAGCACACTACTGCCGGTCTGCTACTGCGTAGTGTGGCGCCAACACCCGCGTCGCCGCCACGCACGGGCACTGCGCGCTGCAGCGGATAGCACACTACTGCCGGTCTGCTACTGCGTAGTGTGGCGCCAACACACGCGTCGCCGCCACGCACGGGCACTGCGCGCTGCAGCGGATAGCACACTACTGCCGGTCTGCTACTGCGTAGTGTGGCGCCAACACACGCGTCGCCGCCACGCACGGGCACTGCGCGCTGCAGCGGATAGCACACTACTGCCGGTCCGCTACTGCGTAGTGTGGCGCCAACACACGCGTCGCCGCCACGCACGGGCACTGCGCGCTGCAGCGGATAGCACACTACTGCCGGTCTGCTACTGCGTAGTGTGGCGCCAACACACGCGTCGCCGCCACGCACGGGCACTGCGCGCTGCAGCGGATAGCACACTACTGCCGGTCTGCTACTGCGTAGTGTGGCGCCAACACACGCGTCGCCGCCACGCACGGGCACTGCGCGCTGCAGCGGATAGCACACTACTGCCGGTCTGCTACTGCGTAGTGTGGCGCCAACACCCGCGTCGCCGCCACGCACGGGCACTGCGCGCTGCAGCGGATAGCACACTACTGCCGGTCTGCTACTGCGTAGTGTGGCGCCAACACACGCGTCGCCGCCACGCACGGGCACTGCGCGCTGCAGCGGATAGCACACTACTGCCGGTCTGCTACTGCGTAGTGTGGCGCCAACACACGCGTCGCCGCCACGCACGGGCACTGCGCGCTGCAGCGGATAGCACACTACTGCCGGTCTGCTACTGCGTAGTGTGGCGCCAACACACGCGTCGCCGCCACGCACGGGCACTGCGCGCTGCAGCGGATAGCACACTACTGCCGGTCTGCTACTGCGTAGTGTGGCGCCAACACACGCGTCGCCGCCACGCACGGGCACTGCGCGCTGCAGCGGATAGCACACTACTGCCGGTCTGCTACTGCGTAGTGTGGCGCCAACACACGCGTCGCCGCCACGCACGGACACTGCGCGCTGCAGCGGATAGCACACTACTGCCGGTCTGCTACTGCGTAGTGTGGCGCCAACACACGCGTCGCCGCCACGCACGGGCACTGCGCGCTGCAGCGGATAGCACACTACTGCCGGTCTGCTACTGCGTAGTGTGGCGCCAACACACGCGTCGCCGCCACGCACGGGCACTGCGCGCTGCAGCGGATAGCACACTACTGCCGGTCTGCTACTGCGTAGTGTGGCGCCAACACACGCGTCGCCGCCACGCACGGGCACTGCGCGCTGCAGCGGATAGCACACTACTGCCGGTCTGCTACTGCGTAGTGTGGCGCCAACACACGCGTCGCCGCCACGCACGGGCACTGCGCGCTGCAGCGGATAGCACACTACTGCCGGTCTGCTACTGCGTAGTGTGGCGCCAACACACGCGTCGCCGCCACGCACGGGCACTGCGCGCTGCAGCGGATAGCGCACTACTGCCGGTCTGCTACTGCGTAGTGTGGCGCCAACACACGCGTCGCCGCCACGCACGGGCACTGCGCGCTGCAGCGGATAGCACACTACTGCCGGTCTGCTACTGCGTAGTGTGGCGCCAACACACGCGTCGCCGCCACGCACGGGCACTGCGCGCTGCAGCGGATAGCACACTACTGTCGGTCTGCTACTGCGTAGTGTGGCGCCAACACACGCGTCGCCGCCACGCACGGGCACTGCGCGCTGCAGCGGATAGCACACTACTGCCGGTCTGCTACTGCGTAGTGTGGCGCCAACACACGCGTCGCCGCTTCGCACATGCACTGTGCGCTGCAAAAGATAGCACACTACTGCCGGCTCACAACACATCCACTGCGCTCTACAGAGAATACCCGACAGCTACTGCCGTTCTAGTGTACAGTGCTATACATAATGTATTGCTGTTAAATTCAAGATATGCCTTTTTAACAATTTGTAAATACCTCTAAATATGAGAGTGTGTAATAGAAAAGCTTATTTAATCAAGATAGAATACTAGGTATATTTTTTATTATTTAATATTGTAAATTTGTTAAGCGTAGATGTTCTAATATGAAATTATTTTGGTAAATAATCTGTTGAAATGTATTACTGAGACAGACTGGGAGATATTGTGCCTCTTTGGTTTTTGTTTATGTAATAAAATATTTACTTTATCAAGTTGTTTTTAGTCTGATCCCGTTTCATTACTTACCCAGTACCTGCCCCCGTACCCATATGTCCCTCAAGCGCCAATCGTATATCGTGTTGAGCTCAAATTAAGGTATAGCTTCACTGGGACTAATGAGATACCGACTAATTATTATCGATTCCGCTGGCCGATTCAGAACCTCACGACAACTCATTTGTCGATCGATTCGGTTTGATATCGTACGATTCAAAATATTTTAAATTCACAATAGTCGAATCGACGTTCAAATTGTCGTAGTCGATAACCAATCGTAACCGTACGATAAACGCGTATTTATCGACCGAGAACGTTATTCACAATGCAGATATCGAAGCAAAGTTTTCGAACGTCCGATTAATTTCCACGATAACTTATCGAGTGCAACATATCACTCGAAAGCATTAGATTTGACCGTCAATACCGAGTATATTCCGTGTGTTGTTAAATAAACTACATTTTCTACTACAAATAAAATAAAACTCACAGTAAGATTCAACATAAACTAATTCTATGTGATAAAGTACCTACCAAGTCTAGTATTTATTTATAGGTTAAGTTCGCTTTGATTGTTTTAGAACTATTTACCTACTACTATAAGATAACTTAATAAGATGCATAAATCTACCGAAATAAAATCACTGTACCTATATAATTATTATAAAGTACTCTGTGATACTATGTAATTGTAATTTTGCTATTTACTTAACATTTCTAACGAATCTTGATGAGGCTCGTCTTCTCGCTCGATCTTCTTTTAATAATTTCAAAACATGATAAAGAAAACAATTTGCGATAGACATTTAAATTTGGCGGTTTGTCAATGTCTAAAGCATAGATTAAACATTAATGTCAAGTGGATATCAGCAGGTGGGTGTTTACGAAGCTCTTGTTTTTTTATATTTCTACCAATATCTGGCGCTTATAATTGTTGATTATATTTTAATTCGTGATAAACGTTGTTATAATAAATTTTGATAACTTGAAAACATTTTTATATCGTCTAGATAATAATACAATTTTCTGCGAGTATTGCACACAAAACGAACTCCGTAAATGCAACACGTTGTCGTATCGATTTCGATATCGTAACCGAAACCGTGTCGAATCCTCGGGGCGGATGTTCTGAATAGCTCGAAAAGAAACCTACGACACGAGATCGTTATCCAATCGAATCGATTCGGTATGTTGTCGTGGGGTTCTGAATCGGCCAGCAGGCAAGAAATCGAATTAATCTCATTCATTTACACCACCGGGCCGGTGGGCGTCCTACACTACGCTTGCCGATTCGCGGTCTCCACTCAAGGACACGTCTGCTCCAACGGTACACGTCTGCTCCAACGGTCCGGTAACCAGGTGGAGCGACGACCTGCGAAAGGCGGCCGGAAGAAACTGGATGAGAAGAGCCGAAGACCGGGCTCAGTGGCGTTCATTGGGAGAGGCCTATGTCCAGCAGTGGACGAATACAGGCTGATGATGATGATGATTTACACCAAAATACGATAACTACAAGTTGAGATAAACCTAATGGGACAATAAATAGCATCATAAAATATTGTCGCAGTGAATCTATACTCTAAACTGAACTCAACACGATATACGACTGGCGCTTGAGGGACATATGGGTAGGGGGGCTGATTGAAGGTTCAATTGAGATTTTATTCTGGGAGTACGCTCCCACAATGAATCTGCGAATGAATGCTACAAAATATTAGTGGTTTTTTTACTGGTTACACGCTTGCGTTTTCAATTCAATTCAAAAGTTCTTTATTTCAATTTTGTCGTCACAGACGCACTTAAGAACGTCAATTATTACAATGACTACCACCGTATCGGAAAAAGAACCACTACTCAGAAGATACGGCTAGAAACTGAGGGGCATTTTTTTAGAACTTTTGTTACAGTTTGCCGGGTGCATCCCACTCTTTCCATGGAAATACAAAATAAAATAAGTGGGACTAGCGTTTTTTCAAATTATATCCAATTATTTCTATTGCGGCAAAAAAAACGCATATGTGTTATTTGAGAATCTGTTTCACTTTAATATTTATAACGGCCTGATAAACAAATTCTAAAGAGATATTGACAATTTAATTAATAGAAAAAAACACGTCTGCTCGTTATTAAAAAAAAGGAGAACAAACATGTTTCTATATCTATATGTGCACGCCGTCATAAGAGGTGATGCAGTGCTTTTTTGTCGCCGCCAGCAATGGAAATAGTGGGAGAATCAGTCCCAGTACTTCTATCAATAGAAATACCCAATGAAAATAGTGGGATACACCCCGTTTGCACCTATCCCACCTGATGGTAAGCGATGATGTGACACGTGTAACACGCTCGCCTAAAAGATACCTGCCCTCCTACCCATGTGTCCCATATGTAATACAAACAAACAAAGGTACAAGGACAAGTATAATTTTCATCCCAATTAAACCCGTTCTCTCGTACCCGAACTGCAAAGGTATTACAAGAATGCTTACCATTACTTAGGGGACTGGTTAGGATTAGAGTATATACCAGAAATAAATAGCTTACTGAAGTTACATCTGAATGAGTGGCTTGAAATAATGGTGAGAACAAGGTCCCCACCTTGTCACTTCACTACATAGTATAAAACAAAGTCGCTTTCTCTGTCCCTATATCCCTATGTATGCTTAAATCTTTAAAACTACGCAACGGATTTTGATGCGGTTTTTTTTAATAGATAGAGTGATTGAAGAGGAAGGTTTATATGTATAGTAACCGTGCGAAGCCGGAGCGGGTCGCTAGTTTACAATAAATTAATCGTATATCTACATTAAAATGAGTTTGATATACCTATAATAAAATATAATTCTTTGAAAAGTATGTATCTACTATTTACTTGGCTGATTGAATGCATGTGAGTCTTTTCATCCAATCCTTTTTTTTAGAAGCTGATTAGTTTCGGCTAACAATAAAATTGCTTAAAAATGTTGTAAATATTATATTTCCTAAAATATCAGAATAAAACAGGCACAACAATTCCAGTCTTATATTGTCTTAGGTTATTTTAACATAATAATATAAATTATTTACAAAATCATTAAATTAATTATGACAATTCTCACATGAGTATAGTAAAACTACTTTAGTTAATTTATAATATCGATACAATTCCTTATTATAGGTAATAACTTCCTACATAATAATATACATATTGATTTGAACTAATACGTGTGTGTATAGTCTTAGTACATGAATACGCTAGATACAGTTTCCAAACCATTACAGCAGAATAAAAATAGTACATTGTTCACCGAGAGGAGAAAGTGACCGATTACCGAGATCGGGAATCGCACTTTCTCTCGAGTGATACATAGTGCTTTATACTACACCTACGAGGAAAATAAAAAACTAAATCTTTACTAATTGAAATTTATATTGAAATTGTTGCAGTTAGTGAAGCTTAATGTAACACTTTTTCCATTAATGTTTGTTTGAGATGTTTGCGATGTTCTTTTTCCAAATTGTTTGACACCATCCAACACACAGCTAGTGGCCAGTGTCATTTTGCGAACTTGGAGATAAAAACTCATTGTAAAAACTTTTTGGCTTTTGATATTTAGGTTACCAGCGCATAGTCTTACCCAAAATTAAAAAAGAAAAACCACGTAAGAAATGGATTTTCATACACTTTTCTCTCCCGCTCAGATGCGTTTTCTCGCCGCATATTTGTTCGATATGCAATGACGTACTTTCTACCGTAAATTTGATAAAGTATCAAGGTACTTTCCGAGCAGGTGTAGTATAATAGTTATTTGTGCAACAAGAGAGCAAAGTCGTTTTTTGCTGCGAGTGTTGATTTTGAATCCTGAGCAAGCGAAGAATTCAACGATTGAATCACGAGCGTAGCGAGTGATTCTAAAGTTGAATCCTGAGTGTGGCGAGGGATTCAAAGGCACGAGATGCAAAAAACTTTGCTCTCGTGTAACACACATAAGTTTTCACTTCAGCAGCGAGAACACTTTAGGAGATAAAATATATTACGTAACATTAATGAAACTAGAAATAAATATTTACAGGTAATATATCAGTTTTATTTGCAGTAAATACATCTTCGTTTAAATACAACAATAAGTTAAAAATTCAATAAATTACATTAAAAGACATAATTATCTTTTTGCAAAATTTCTTTAGTTAGTACGTAATTCCGAACGTGTTTGTCTTTGAACTAAATCTTAGGTCTTTGAGGTCGAATTCAAAATCGGAACTTCGAAAGCATTGAGGAATGACACTATAGAGTCCTTGACAGCGTAACACTTTTGGAAAGCAATAGTTTTTTGACAGTAATTTTGGAGTGTTTACCATACCTATGAACAATTCTCCCATTCGCTTGAATGAAAATGTAACGTGTTCTGCGTTGCATTGCAGCCACTATAACTTCAGAAGTTCGTGGTTGGTCTGTAAAAGGTAGGACATCTGTACTATTCTGTACCCCAGAGTGAAAGAATAGGGAAATAGAGAATATGCATATGTTGTTGAAAAATCTAGAAATTACTTTTTATGATAGACTCCTGTAAACAGATCAAAAGGTGAAGGTCTCTTTTAGGTGGCCGAGTAATGAATACATTCTAGCGTGGCCACAGAATAATAGTATAGATTTCGTACCTTTTACAGACCAACTACCTACGACTTTCTGAAGCTATAGTGGCGGCGATACAACGCAGAGCTCGAATGACATTGCGGTAACTACATTTCCTTACTGTATGCTTCTTATGCAATCATTAATATTTTGTTGTTAACCAGGTTTTATCTAGGATTAAACTAGTCAGGTAAATAAAATAATCAAATAAAATATATGACACATTTATACAATATACATACATTCATTATTTCCATACAGGTAAAATTTACAATAGTAGAACTAGTATTTTGACATAATTTACAAGACTGCAGCACAACTGATACTTAGGATATAGGTAGATAGATAAACACAATGTTAAAAAAAGCACTTGAAGTATTCTAAATGGCATAGTGTCTCAGTTAAATGTCATACTGTCGGAGTAGATCACAGACGTACTTATAAAAGTCAATTATTACATTGACTATACCACCGTATTGGATAGCACTAACTATACATAACTGTCAATTCACTACACTAACCCGAAACGGTTTGTCCTTCTGTGTCCTGAACAGCCTTGACGTTCACATGATGATGAAGTCTACGTTCATGAACTCGTTCTCACTATGTGGCGTTAATTAGGATTAGAAATCCGAGATTCGGTGCTTACATTTTTATTGTAGGATTGTGATCCATCAATGGAATTGGATGATTGGCCATAGTAATCCACAGCAAGGACCTGTAAGATAAATTTATTACACAAAATAAGAACTTATTTACAACATATGTTCTTACATAAGAGGCGAATGCCTTTACTATTAAAACAATTCTACTCTCTTCTTACTAAACTTTAACTTTTTAATTTCAAATTAAATAAAAACTATAATCATTAACTACTTTTATTACCTATATCTTAATTAAATGGTTTAAGAATGCACAATTTTAATACATTTAACATTTTACACAAATATGCAATTTGTTACCCGACGTAATGGGAACTGAAATGTTTATACGATGGCCACACTGACACACGAAACTGGTCAATGTTGTTTTAACAAAATAACACCGAAAACTGAATATATCAAGCCAAATGCAGGTTCTAATTGTCGAACCCGATGTATAGTTACATCCACATAAATTATAGTTACCGAAAAACATCAATAAACACAAGAAAAACACATACGTTTGAAAACTTAATCTTTCAGTACAATTTTCACTTCACCATGAATGGAACACCCGAATATTTTTTCACATTCAATTCTAAATTGTTTCTAGTACACATTCACAAAGATTCACTTAAAAATAATAAAAAATACCACAACACAAATTACAAAACCACAAGCCGACCCTGCCGGGCCACTATTTTGACTTAACATGTCATGACCAATGTTAAGAAAATGGGTTACGCGATAGAGACAATATGATAATAGTTGTACCTCGTTCTTTATAAGAGCCTGTTGTATAGCGCTATCCTTTTTTAGGTCGGAAAACTTCGTAATTATCCCTCTATAGTGTAAGACCTCAATGTTCGAAAGGGTTGGTCTCTGTCTCTCTCTGTTTCTAATGGCGGGAAAGAGATAGTGTGAATGTTTCGAATTGCATGATTAACCCAAGGCTGAATAAGATATAAAATCGCATTTTGCTCACTAATTTCAGGCAGCAAAACCTACATGTTTGAGCTACTGAAGTGAAAAATATTTTAACACATGTAATGATTTTTATATCATTATATCCACATGTATAGATCTGATATATAGTACAATAACACCTGCACAGTAGCGGACTGACAGTAGTGTGCTATCCGCTGCAGCGCGCAGTGCCCGCGCGTGGCGGCAACGCGTGTGTTGGCGCCACACTACGCAGTAGCAGACCGGCAGTAGTGTGCTATCCGCTGCAGCGCGCAGTGCCCGTGCGTGGCGGCGACGCGTGTGTTGGCGCCACACTACGCAGTAGCAGACCGGCAGTAGTGTGCTATCCGCTGCAGCGCGCAGTGCCCGTGCGTGGCGGCGACGCGTGTGTTGGCGCCACACTACGCAGTAGCAGACCGGCAGTAGTGTGCTATCCGCTGCAGCGCGCAGTGCCCGTGCGTGGCGGCGACGCGTGTGTTGGCGCCACACTACGCAGTAGCAGACCGGCAGTAGTGTGCTATCCGCTGCAGCGCGCAGTGCCCGTGCGTGGCGGCGACGCGTGTGTTGGCGCCACACTACGCAGTAGCAGACCGGCAGTAGTGTGCTATCCGCTGCAGCGCGCAGTGCCCGTGCGTGGCGGCGACGCGTGTGTTGGCGCCACACTACGCAGTAGCAGACCGGCAGTAGTGTGCTATCCGCTGCAGCGCGCAGTGCCCGTGCGTGGCGGCGACGCGTGTGTTGGCGCCACACTACGCAGTAGCAGACCGGCAGTAGTGTGCTATCCGCTGCAGCGCGCAGTGCCCGTGCGTGGCGGCGACGCGTGTGTTGGCGCCACACTACGCAGTAGCAGACCGGCAGTAGTGTGCTATCCGCTGCAGCGCGCAGTGCCCGTGCGTGGCGGCGACGCGTGTGTTGGCGCCACACACGGCGCTGTTGATGTGCGCGTTGTGTAGCTCCGACACTTGTGTGGAGCACGCGGCGGCCGGGTCGCCGGAACCGGATAGACTACCGTACCTGGAATACATAAATAAAAAATAAAACTATTTATAATTAATAGTCCAAACTTGTAAACAGCTGGAAAGGGGTACAAATCTTGAATCTAACAAAAAAACAGGAGACAAAATATTTTTTGGATAATTAAAATTGATTTGTGTTGGAGTTATTTTTGTTATAAGCAACGAGACAAGCAAGTCGTTCGCATGATGGTAAACGCGACGCCTGCCCATAACAATAAGCACTGCGTAGCGCTGCATTGCGCTCATCACCCCGAGACATCAGATACTAAGTCTCATATGCCCAGTAATTTTACTGGCTACAATGCCCAATGGCTAACACTTACCAGAACTCGTTACCAGGATGTGCGTTTCCGTCCCACGGGTAAGTCATGACTAACAGTTTCCCCGCGTGTTGTCCCGTTAGCTTCGCTGACGGCTCTCGATTCTCCATTTGCACGTTTATACCTCCTACAAATAAAATAATTAATTTGTATAACAAAAAAAACTCAGTTCAATTCTGATCTTTGAAGTACAAGGTCGAATTTCGATTAAATTTATATGGGACCACATTGTAGCTATACTGAACCTAACGCAGGAATTTTCCAAATCAGTTAATAAAAGACGGAGATCTGAGGTAACAAATTTAAATAATTAATTTTTAGAAAAAAAAACAAAAACCGACTTCAATGCATCTTCGAAGTCCAAGGTCACATATCGATGAAATTTATATGGGACCACTTCGTAGCTATACTGAACCCGACGCAAAAAGAATTTTTCAAATCGGTTCATAAATGACGGAGTTCTGAGGTAACAAACATAAAAAAAATACAATCGAACAGAGAACCTCCTCCTTTTTGAAGTCGGTTAAAAAAAATACGCCACCGTTTCATGGTGGACATTCCTCCCGCGCGTACTAAGCGCTTCGCTTCCACTTTTATTATGCGTACTGCTAACGAGTGGAAGTCCCTGCCAGAGTCAGTCTTTCCAGATAGCTATAATCTAGGAATCTTCAAGTCTCGAGTGAACAGGTACTATCTTGGTAAGCGTGCTAGATCGTCGACCGCATCGTCACTTACCATCAGGTGACATAGTGGTCAAACGCAAGCTAATTAACAATTAAAAAAAAAACAGTCGAATTGAGAACCACCTCCTTTTAATGAAATCCGTTAAAAATCAAGGAACTCTAACGAAATTAGATATTTTTATTAAGTACATAAGTAGGTATTTAGTTTAGTAGCACAACGGCTCTAACTAGGGAAAAGGGTACTTATCTAATTAACCGACTTCAAAAAAGGAGGAGGTTCTCAGTTCGATTGTATTTTTTTTATGTTTGTTACCTCAGAACTCCGTCATTTATGAACCGATTTGAAAAATTCTTTTTGCGTCGGGTTCAGTATAGCTACGAAGTGGTCCCATATAAATTTCATCGATATGTGACCTTGGACTTCGAAGATACATTGAAGTCGGATTTTGTTTTTTTCTAAAAATTAATTATGAAGGTAAGATATCGCAACAATAAACAAATAATGAAGAAGGTCACATTGAAGCTATATTGAACAAAACGCAATAATTTTCCAAATTGGTTTAGAAATGATGACTTCAAACATATAATAAAACCTGCTGCTTTTTGAAGTCCGTTAAAAATATAACGTACATTCTCTCGGTCGTTAGACCTCCATCAGACAGTAGTCTGGCTGTCGTGTGGCTGTTACCGCACCTGATGAGTCTTAAACAGACGAAACAGCTATACACTCCCAAAATTAACATGTGCATGGGCGTTGAATCTTTTGGCATTTGAATATCTATTATATTTGCCTATAGCTCGAATTACTAATAGGGGATCGGACAACTTTTCAGAAAAAGTTTTATATTAACTACAATTAATATATATAGCCATGAAATATACTATTTTAATTAAATAACGCTCTAAAAGAACCAAAAACTATGTTTAAATATTATGTTTCAAATATTGCCGCGCAAAAGGTCACCGCAAAATTTGTGACGACGAAAAGTTCCAAAAATTCAAAGTAAATAGTGACCATCATAACATAAACACTAGAAATAAGGATAGGATTGTTGTACCTAGGTATAGACTAACTAAAACGAATAAGTCCTTTATGGGCAACTGCGTACGTTTTTATAATAAAATTCCAAAGTGTATAACGGAGCTCTCAGAAAGTAAATTCAAATTACGCGTTAAGAATGTTCTAATGAGAAAAGCATACTACACTGTTCGTAATTACATAGAAGACATCTTTGTCTTCTATGTAATTACTAACTTTATAGTATGCTTTTTTTATTAGAATATTTTTCACCCTAAATTTGAATCTACTTTCTGTGAGCCCCGTTATACATTTTGGAATTTTATTGTAAAAACGTGCATAATTGCCCATAAAGGACTTATTCGTTAGTAGAATAAGAAATTAATGGGCATATATGAGACTTCATTTCTGACGTCTCCGGGTGATGAGCGCAGTGCAGTGCTACGCAGTGCTTTCTATGGTATTAGAAGTTCTGGGTGGCACAGCAATTGTTATGGGCAGGCGTGGCGCTTACTATTAGGCGAAAGACATGCTTGTCTCATCATTCAGTTTTATAGTAAAAAAAGTTGTTTACCTTTCGGATGCCTTTTGCTTTCCAAAAATATGCTCATTCCAACATTGTTCCCTTCTGTTGAGTTCCCAAACAAGGCTGCAAAGAAAAAAGAAACTATCAATGAGATGAAAATCGATATGTCAACCATATTAATAATAATAAATTAATTAAATAAATGATGAAAGCTAGTGTGGCTCAATTTCAACACGTGCGACTTTCGATCTGACGCACCCGAGTTCGAATCCCGGTGGCCCCGTACCACTGACTTTATTAAGTTATGTGCGGATTTTACACTCGCACTAAAAACGGTGAAGGAAAATATCGTGAGGAAACCAACATGTCCAATAATTTATCACACAAAGGCATGTGACATCACCAACCCTTACTGAGCCAGCGAGCGTAGTGGATTATGGCCCATACTCTCTCTACGAGGGAAGGCTGATGATGATGATGATGAATGTATAACGGAGCTCACAGAAAATAGATTCAAATTGCATGTGAAAATATTCTAATGAAAAAAGCATACTACAAAGTTAGTAATTACACAGAAGACTGGAACATTCCGCTTCTGCCAAGTAGCCAACTGGCACATAAGAAACATAATATTGTCAAAAACAAGCATAAAATATTGTAACAAAAGTTCTAAAAACAATGCCTCTCAGTTACTTGCCGTATCTTCTGAGTAGTGGTTCTTTTTCCGATACGGTGGTAGTCATTGTAAAATTGACGTGTGTGAGGGAGTGTGTGTGTGTGTTCGTCTGTGATGCTGACGATGCGATGATGATATACCTCTTATGCCATCACTACGTCTGATATACGCGAAGTTGGCGTCAGTGATGCTCGCGAGCGCGTCGCGACGTAACAACGCGCGGATCCGCTCCACGAACGTCAATATGTACACGTCGTTCTGATGGCCCGAGATCTTCCACACGCCCAGACCTGCGGAGGAACATGAGTTGCAAATCACAATCAAACGTTTATTATGCAAATACACACTCAAAATGCAATTTTACACTTTAACAAGCGCTATTTTTTTTTTCAAATTGAGTTATAAAAAAATGTCATCATCATCATCATCAGCCCAATATGTTTCCACTGCTGGGACTCGGGCCTTCCCTCATAGAAAGACTTTTGCGGAGGAGTCCTACCACTATAACAAAAGATTATTTTAAAACAAGTATTCCTTACCCGCTCCAATAACATTAAGAAATGCGTCTTTTTGCGCAGTTTGCGCCCGTTCCTGAGCTTCCAACAGCACAGTCTCGGCGATGATACTCATTCTCTTGTAGTACGCCTCGTTGTCGAATATACCCCTCTTCCACTCCACCGCCACAAATCTGTATTATAAGTAACGATGGTCCGAGGTGAGAACCCTGAGGCACACCTGATGATATAAGCTGAACGGTGGATTTGAAATTTCGAATCATAACGAGCTGAGATATTTGAGGAGATAAGATGTACACCAGCTTTGAGGCGGAGCCACATAATTATATTATTTCTACATGATTAAGTTTTCCGATGAGCAAATTTTGGTCAATCACGGTTTGGAGAAGTTAGCGAATACGGCATGGGCTTCATAATTGATATTTTGAAACTTCAAATTGTCACCATTACCATAGCCTTGATGATATGGCAGGTTCAACGTGGGCGAACTGCCCCGCGGGACTAGGTAAATAGTGGTTTATTTATTTTGAACCCTTTTTGAATAAATAATTAAATTTGATTATTGAAAAAGGGCGTAGTTCGAAGAGTTACTTTGTAAAGGTAAGCCTCCTTCTTGTAAGAAACTAAATGTATTGAGATGAGCAATTAATGTAATGTTACAAAATACTAGAAACTATAGTTTTAGTAATTACTATAACTAAGTTAGTACCTATCAGTATATCTCCGCTCGTCGCCCTTCCCATCCGAGTTGACGTAAGCCGCCAGCTCGGCGTATGTGTAGCTCGGGACCTGCAGTAACGGTATGTTGCATTACTTAACCCACGGGATTTACTTTACTTGCAGCGTCCATGTTGGATTCTGATGAAATGTAATCGAGTGTGAGAGGCTTTTAAGTTCTGTAATAGCTTCGCTCGCACTTTTCTTGTGTGACGACATCTGACTGGGACCACTGTTTTTGTTTGCCATTTACTAATGTAAGTAGATCTGCCTCATCTGGCGCCACACACTCGTGACGTAGTTACCTGGTAGAAGTCCTTGCAGAGCTGGCGCCACACGCTCGGGACGTAGTTACCTGGTAGAAGTCCTTGCACAGCTGGCGCCACACGCTCGGGACTTAGTTACCTGGGAGAAGTCCTTGCACAGCTGGCGCCACACGCTCGTGACGTAGTTACCTGGTAGAAGTCCTTGCAGAGCTGGCGCCACACGCTCGGGACGTAGTTACCTGGTAGAAGTCCTTGCACAGCTGGCGCCACACGCTCGGGACTTAGTTACCTGGGAGAAGTCCTTGCACAGCTGGCGCCACACGCTCGTGACGTAGTTACCTGGTAGATGTCCTTGCACAGCTGGCGCCACACGCTCGTGACGTAGTTACCTGGTAGAAGTCCGCCCACAGCTGGCGCCACATGTGCCGCGCGGACGTGTGGTTGCGCACGTACGTGGTGCGCAGGACGGTGAGGCAAGTGGTGGGAGTGACCTCCTCTCCGTAGCCGCGCGAGGGGCAGTTCTGCTGCTCCGTCACCAGGATGTCCTCGTAATCCATACGCTCGACACGCTCGAAACGCGGGCCGATTACACCTGAAGAATGAGGGATTAGCTGACCTTTAATAGTTGCCTTGCGTTTGACCACTACATCACGTGATGGTAGGCGACGATGCGGTCGACGATGTAGACTTCACTCATGACTTGAATACTCCTAGATTGTAACTATAGGGAAAGTCTGACCCCTGCAGGGAGTTCCACTAGTCAGCGGTGCGCATAATGAACGTGGAAGCGAAGCTTAGTACGCGCAGAAGGCATGTTTCAAATCTCATACACGACTTACGTTTCGGGTTTGATTTCCGCGACGAGGCAAATGTTTGTGTACAAAATAAGATTTTTGTTGAAAAATATTATTTTTAGACAAGCTTTTAACAAATTCGTAATCGGAACCGCCCACCTTCTGTCTCTATCATCAGATCAGCTGGCTATCACCATAATATTGCATTGACATCGGACTTTGACAAGTATACAAAATTTCAACTCCGTAGTATAACGGAGATGGTTCTGATTCAACTTGCAAGTTTTGACCCAAACATTGCAAGTTAAATAAAAGCTTGTCAAGATGGGCAAGCATTTGTTTCATGTCTGGGTGTTATGAGACCATGGTCATCTTCCTGGTTCCCTAGATACAGGAAATCTTAGTTAGGGGCCAGGATCTATGTACGTGAAATAGGAAAGAAAAATACGTATCTACGTACCTATAATAACAGCTTCTTCTTCTATATCCTTCTCACAAATTTCTCCACTGTTATGCCTTTCTCCGTTGTTGATGCATTCAGTATGAGAGCTCACAAACAGCATAGCTGATATCTTTAACTCATCGTAGCTGAGACAGTTGGAAAGTTCTAGAGGCTCACGTTCCTGCATTGTTCCTATAGTCTCCCAGCTATTTTGACTGATAGAAAGAAGTTACAAGTCAATAAAAAGCACTGCGTAGCACTGCATTCCACTTATCACCTCTAGACATCAGATATTAAGTCTCATATGCCCAGTTAGTTCGCTGGCTGCAATGCCCTTCAAACCGGAACACAGAAATGCATGCGCACTAATGCTTGCCGGCGGAATAACTGAACTATGTGTACCAAGACCTACCCAGACGGCCTCCCGCAAACTAGAGACATACAAGAGACAGTTATTTGATAAATTTGGTCCAGCATAAAAAGTAATAAATAATGCTTACCCCTTTTCCCCACTCAAAAGCGTGTAATCATCGTGTGGTCCAACAAAGGTCACGGCGCGTTTGGTCAACAGCCTGTCGATAAACTCCGGCACTGTCATGTCCTTGTAGAACGCCTTCTCTATACTGCTGCCGAACTCTCTGCAAACAGTTAAAACTTTTGGAGTTCCTCAGGGCAGTGTGCCGGGTCCGACATTGTTCTTAATATATCTGCACTAATATAGGAAAAAAGTAAGTCATGTTTAAATACCACCTTTTCGGTAGCGTCTTGAATGCTACCCGACTCAAAAGACAACTTGACTACTAAATATTCAGGAGTTGCCC
Source organism: Petrophora chlorosata (assembly GCA_951640565.1). NCBI lineage: Eukaryota > Metazoa > Arthropoda > Insecta > Lepidoptera > Geometridae > Petrophora > Petrophora chlorosata. The sequence goes on from OX621212.1 coordinate 9,556,038, forward strand.
AGGGCAGTGGACCAGGCTCTACATTGTACCTAATATACATGAACTAATATGAACCTAAATCAAGCAAGATTTGACGTCTTTATACAACACAATACATTTTCTAGCTGGTGAATTCTGAAAACAAGTTTACAGCTTAATAGTTTGGAGTTTGCCAAGGCAGTATGCTTTGCTCTACAATGAGTAAAAATTAACCCAAAACAAGCACATAAGATAAGCTTCATCATGTTTCTAATTAACCTTTTATAAAATAGTAAAGGTATGATATAACCTACATTAAGGAATCTAAACCTTATTTCATATACTAATATATAATAGTAACCTCTTGAAAATGTATATTATAAGTCAGTACTACTAATAAAATAAACTCTGATCAAACTAATCATAAAATAATATGTGTATAACTGTATAAGTATCTATCACTTACCTCTTGTAGATAAGGAAGTGTGTCATCAGCAAAAGTACCCTTTCGTGTACTATAGGATATGTTGTTACTATATTTCTCTGCAATCTGTCTAGAGGCCTCATTTTTTTTAGCTTTTCTAATCTGAAAATGAGTTTTAACACTTATTGGTATATTTCTTACCCTAGTCTGAATACTAGGACTTTATCAACAAGGATTTTGCATGTGTACTGTTTATGGTTGCATTATTAATATTAAATATATAGTTAAAACATTTATAGACCGATTTTAGAGGCGCCTTTGAGAAGAAGTATCCTAAAGCTCATTAAAATGAATTTATAGATAGATAGACAAATGGCATAGGTAGTTACTGTAAGCATAAAATTAAATAAAAACAAGTCATTACAAAACATACTTTGAAGAAAATGTTACAATGCGCAGCCTTATCATCCTTTTCAGGCAACCTTTGTATGGAGCGGAATTATCGATAATAGTGATTCCACCATTCTTATCTAAGATCAATTTTCTACAATGATGATTGAGTTGGTTATCAACTCTTTTTCAAGATCATAACTGTTTCATTCTCACCGCACTGTCTCGATAGGAAACGGTATTGGAAATGCTTTGCTCTTCCTAATAAGCTCTTCAATATCGTTTGAAGGCTGAAAGGCTGGAATGTTGGAGCATTGTCGGAGCAGCTCATCGGCCTCTTTGCTTGTACTGGGAAGGCACCAGTCTGGTTTGCACCTGGGGTATTTGATAAGCAAGTATGTTTGTAAAGTACAATTGAACAAACTTTTATACAGATGATGAAGAATAGGAGGATAAGGATTGCTTGAGCAGTTGGCGCAGTCGCCCAGTAGTTAAGGCGTCGGGACAGTATTCCGAAGACGCAGGTTCGGTCCCTACCCGAGCAATTTTAATTTATTTATTCCTTATTATTTAACTTGTTAATAATCAGTTTTTACTCAAGTAAGTTTTATTGTTGTTTCCCTTATAATTAAACCACAATGTCATAAGGTCATTATGCCACCATAATCTTACACATTTGATAATCCTATTTGAGTATGGGATGATTGTCTTAAAAATATATAAACACTCACCATGAAAAGTTTTGGAAATGTCCCAGTTTTTCCATAGTGGAAAATTTTACCTGAAATAATTAAGCTTAATTATTTCAAATTCACAAAAGGTAGCTATAAAACATAACTGTAACTAAGACATGATTAATCTATTATAAGTACAACATACTTTTTACCTATTAAAGATTACTAAAATAGTTGATGTTGGCCAGAAAGCAGGCAGATTAAAATGGGATTGGGCAGGTCACAGGCAAATGCATCCCGTTTGGTGGACTCAAATTGTATCTACTTGGTAGTGGAATTGAATTACCATTTTTTATACAGTGATGTTATCTGCCTATACAAATCATTCTACAAAAAACATATAAAACAAAATAACTTACACAAAAACCAATTAGAATACCAAATAACAACAGTTTCTTCGAGTAAATCATGGATAAAATAGATATATTTACAGTACTCTCTTTAAAATTATAACTGATATATATAAATATATAGTGCTTAAGTACTAATGTACTAGAAAATACGTATGTATTAATTGACACACTGGTAACTGGGACAATGGGATGCTGTGGAAAAGCTAGTAGCTTAGGAACAGATACAATATAATTATATTTACGGAAACCGGTATTTATTGAGATAAAATTAAATCTGACAGTGAAGTGAGAGTTTAGCTACTCTATGGAGCAAATAAAATTAATGGTACTTACGACTTTAGTTTTTAAGGAGGTGGCTGAGGGAAGATATAAGCGAAATACTTGCACAAACATAAAAAATATTTTATTCTTGTGAACAAACCTATTTATTTTCGTTTTGTTTGTGTTTAAAACATTTGACACACAGATTGATTGACATTTCAGACATTTGACAGTGACATTGAGAAATACACATACTCTTATGTGCCAAATAGAGTGCGTTCCAAAAAGAATACAATATTAATTAATTTACGAAAGAATGCGCTCCGAAAACCGCCTGCGCCTGCCAGCGAACGACGCGCGGCGCGACCATTGCTAGGTATTTGAAATATTAATTGGCGCCACATAAGCTATATGAACTTATAAATAATAAATAGAGCCTCGTTTACAGAATGTGGTTTTGGGCTATTCAGGGTAGGTACCTTTTCCTTAGCAGTGAGGAAGTTTTGATCAAGAAACATCAGGTGTATACATAAGAGAAAACTAAAATTGCATAATTTTCTCAAAATAATAAGAACAACATAAACTCTATTTCCCATCTGGAATGTTTACTCTGAATAACCTACCTAATCCATCAAATTAAATCGTAAGCACTAGGTAAGTAATTGTTTCTAAGAAAGATCCAAAAATACTTCTTCCATACGTACCTAGGTAGGTTCACTACTCAGTACACACTCTGTATAAACCTAAGTGAGTAAGCCGTTACATTGATCTTCATATTCTATTGTTTATTTAATGTTATGTTGTATCTATGTAAGTATAGAGTATCCTTCTATCAATAATAAGTATTTATTTATATAAGTATTCATTTCTATGTATTTTAGTTTTGGATTATATATGTAGTGTGTTTTACTGTTATATATTTTACGATAATATGTATTATGATATTTATTTTGTTTTACTGTTAGTTTTTTTTTTTTTTTTTTTTCATTTTTGATGCACGCTTTGTAGGGCTCTTTTACCATCACTGGATAACTGGTAGAAAATGCTTTAGCATTAAGTTCTCCTTTTGTACATTACTTGTAATAGTGCAATAAAGAATTAAATAAAAATAAAATAAATAAGTAGGGCCATAAATACAATAAAATAGCTGTGAGTGAGATAGTAATTTGGCAATACGGCAAAATCTACTCTTACTACTATACTGGACTACATACTGTACTATACTATTTACTGGTGGTAGGTTTCTCGTATGTGAGAGGCCGTATAAGTGGGTACTACTGGGTATCACCGCTTTGCCAGTTATTCAATCGCCAAGCAGTAATGCATAAGCATTCCGGCTTGAAGGGGCATTGTAGCTAGCGAAATTCTTGGGCATTATGAGACTCAACAGCTAATTGTCTCAGGGTGACGAGTGCAGTACGGCGCCGCGCAGGATTTTGCAAAACAAAGTTCTGGGTGGTGCTGTTATTGTTATGGACTGGCGTATTGCTTACCATCAGGCAAACGACCAGCTCGTCTTGTCATTCAGTTACATAAAAAAAGAGAAAAATAGAGCGTCGTTGATTCGATGTGCAATCCATGAAAGACATTAATATCACTACGGCACCGTCTGGATCCATCTTTGCCCCATCGCGACAATAAATGAGTCGGATGAACACAAAGTGGCGTGCTCCGAAGCTCGTCAATTTATTTCCGACGATTAGCGAGCGTCTTTGATGCAATACACACGCTGCAAGTAGTAAGGGTGCTCATATTCTATGCGATCGATGTCGCATCGTTGCCTCGATCAATGTTGACCACGGAGGTGTTAGCTAAGGAAGATTAATGATTGCAGCCGGCGCGTCGAACGAATGCAGTTTTTTATGTATGCCTATTTGAGTGGCGAGACAGCAGGACTAGGTCACAGCCAAGGAGTTAAATACATTTAATACATACTAGTAACTATATTTCCATGGTACGTTAACCTGGTGCTAGTCCTTCGATCAATAAACCAAATATTGACGTAAGTTGATGACTGCATCGATCGATTATGACGACATCGCTCAAAGCTTGCATGATACTCTGTTTACTGATAACTACAATCTGGGTATCTTCAAGAGTAGGTATCTTCTATATCTTTATGTGCTCCATCTTCGGCCACATCGTCACTCATCAGGCGAGATGGTGGTCAAACGCAGATCTATGTATCTTTTGTAAAAAAAAAGAAAAAAATGATCAATGCTTAGTCGATGGCACATAGATTTGGTGCGCACAATAATCGACGTCGGGTCTACAGGTACCTATAGGTAATCGATTTTTATAATAACGCCAGACTGTTTTCGATTAGCTCGCCAATGTTTTTCTTTCGCGGGTTATAAAGTTATGAACATGTCATTATGTTTGCGACTTTGTCGCAAGACTTTTGTTTTAACTTGAGTTACTGGCTCCACTTATAAACTCCACATCTGAGGACAGGGAGAAGCTCGTTAATGGCAAGCTATTATTTTATTTTCCGGCGCGCGTTCGGAAAATTGCCTTAATTCAATCGCAGCCAAAGATTCTTGTATTGGATGTAAGTAGGTACTTACTTAACTCACTTAGGAGTTCCGATTGTTAAGTAAAATTGTTGAAGGCGTTAGGTAATTCATTTTTAAAGGTCTATAGGTACCTATAGCTAATAGCACAGAATACTTAGGGACAGAAGCATCACTTCGAAAAGAAATTTAAACAAGCGACTCTTGCTATGACGCAATAAAATTCAATTCAGCTCGCGTAGCGCTGCATACCTACCAGTCAAATTAACCTACAGAGCGCCTCTCTTTCTATCGCATAGCTCTTATGTCTTCTGACGCGGCACATGTAACGACGCGCGACCCGCCGTCGGTGTCTGGCTATGTACTTGTATCTTCGTACCTACCTACAGTGCGGAGTGCGCTAGGCCTGCTAATAGTTAGTTTTCTTTGCCTATAGTAGGTATAGGTAGTTAGTTTTATTTTGTTATATTTTAGATCTATGTTGACTGCTATCTCGCCTAATGAGCGATGACGCGGCCTAAGATAAAACATAATAATAATATATTATACCTACCTAGCCGAGGCCGCCGGCGCCGTGAGCATTGACGGCGGCATGCGGCAGGCTGACGAACGGAGCGGGCGATACTTGCCCCGTCGCCCCGCGCGCATATCTAAGGCGCGGTACAGCGGTTTCGGTCAAACTATAGAATAAGACGGGCAAGACGGCAGTTGAGTGACTGCTCTCTTGACGGCATGGCTTTGTTCCCGGGTAGAATTGATTTTGCAGGTACTTATTGAGTTAGTCACAACGCAATACTTAGTTTTCTTTGACAAGGCGTTTCGTTCCTTGAGTTTCATATGTATAGGTACCTATTAAATAAGTTTTTTTTATGGAACTGAGTGATGAGACTACCAAGTCGTTCGCGTGATGGTAACCGCAATGCTTGTTCATAAAACAATTGCAGTGCCACCCATAACTTTTAATACCATAAAAAGCACTACATTGCGTTCAACGCCCCGAGACATCAGATATGCCCAGTAATTTCGCTGGCTGCAATGCCCTTCAAACCGAAACACAGTATAGTATAGTAGTAGTGCCTCCGCACTACTGCTTGGCGGCAGAATAACTGAAAAAGCTTTGGTACCTACCCAGATGGCCTCCCGCATACGAGAGACCTACCACGAGTAAACGAGTACGAGTGGGTATAGCTTTGCTTAGTATTTAATTCCTTTATTTAAAAAATGGTGATTACATTCCGCTTTTGTTAAATATTCAATCCCGTCCTCAGCAATCGGTTTCAACTCGACATTAATGCATCAATTCCGTCCTAAATGGAACGTTTAAAACCTTATTCATTCCAAATCGATGTCTCAAAAGAATCGTAATTTTGAGATACACACACTCCGGACAGTATCCGGCCACTTTTTAACCGACTCCAAAAAAGGAGGAGGTTCTCAATTCGATTGTATGTTTATTTTTTTATGTTTGTTACCTCAGAACTCCGTCATTTATGAAGCGATTTTTGCGTTGGGATCATTATAGCTAAGAAGTAGTCCCATAAAAATTTCATCGATATTTGACCTTGGACTTCGAAGATTCAAATACAAATGTACTTATACTTGTTTCCGACCAAGAGTTAAAATCTAGGTAAGTACCTCATCATCATCATCATGGGCCCATTACGTTCCCTAGAGTTCCATAGAGAGAGTATAAGCCATAATCCGCCACGTTGGCCCAGTGCGGGTTGGTGGATGTCACATGTCCTTCAATTTTTGTGATGAATTGTTAGATGTGCCGACACATCGTGACGAAACCGGCATGTCCAAAAATTTAAGGACATGAGACATCCACCAACCCACACTGGGCCAGCGTGGCGGATTATGGCTCATATTACTCTCTCTAGGCCAGCGTTGTGGATTATCGCCCATTGGCTTTCTCCCATTCTATGGGAGAAAGCCCGTGTCCCAGCAGTAGGAACGTGATGACCTGACGATGATGATGAAGATTGGATTGGCCAAGTTACTGTTCAAAACGTGATGGCCAAAGTTTCATCATTATCATCAGCCCACATCAGTCCACTGCTGGACATAGGCCTCTCCCATAGCACGCCACTGAGCCCGAACTTCGGCTTTCCTTCCCCAGTCGCTACCAGCAACCCTGCGTATATCGTCGCTCCAACTAGTCACAACGCGTCCTACACTACGTTTGCCGATTAGCGGTCTCCACTCTAGAACACGTCTACCCCAGCGGTTATTGGTTTATCGGCCAAAGTTTACGGCGATAAAATCCGGTAACCGGTCAAAAAACAACTTGGTCTACTCTAACAAGAGCCGAAGCAGGTTTCCCGCAAAGTGGTTTCGCATTACACGACTCGGTGCTCAATGGCTCTCGAGGGATCGGTTCGACACTCGCGCGACAATAGTAACGGAGGCTTTCTCTTTAACTCCATCAGTAGGATTTAGGCGGAGAGGCCAGTGGGCTGGAGAGGCAAGGCGATGCGATAAACATGTAGGTTGTGTAGCTTTGCCCCTCAGTTTCTTGCCGTATCTTCTGAGTAGTGGTTCCTTTTCCGATACGGTGGTAGAGTCATTGTAATAATTGACGTTCATAAGTGCGTCAGTGATGCCAATATTGAATAAAGAACTTTTGATTGATTGATTTGCCAGTTATTCTGCCACCAAGCAGTAATGCGCAAGGATTACTGTGTTCCAGTTTAAAGGGCATTGTAGTCAGCAGCAAAATGAATGGGCATATGAGACTTAATATCTGATGTCTCGGGGTGATGAGCGAAATGCAGTATGTAGTGATTTTTATAGTGTTAAAAGTTCTGTGTGGCATTGAAATTGTTATTAATGGCGCTTACTGACAGGCGATCGACTTATTCGCCTCATCACACTTAGGAGAGACCTACCACGAGTAATAAATATACATTATAGTTATGTAAAATGTTTACAAAACACTTGAGATAAAGAACTTATATGGTACTAACTACGGTCCACGGTTTCATCCGTGGTTTCCCGGGATAAAAGTAGTCTACGTTCTTTTCCAGAACCTAAAGTACCTAGAAACTAGAGCCTAAAGTACATACCAAATATCATCAAAATCCGTTCAGTAGTTTTTGCGTGATTGAGTAACAAACATCTATCCATCCATCCAGCTTCACAAACTTTCGCATTTATTATATTAGTAAGAAATAGTAGAAAAGGTGGGATACCACCAACGAATCTCTTAGGTATTTTTTAAATATTTTATTTTGTTTTAGCACATTTTTATTAAGTCACTTTCTTGTTTGTCTGTCTGTCTGTCTGTCTGTCCTTCCGGGTGAAATCTTGCAGCTTAAATTTCGACCACTTCCCGATTAGCTATCCGGCTGAAATTTTCAGGGTAGCTCACAACTCGACGACAATGCATTCTAAATCCATTTATTAGCATGCAATGCCGACCTTACCTCAAAAGGCGCATTATGCACCTGTTATTTTTTCCATTTATTTGGGTAAACAAACAGTGATACAATAAAGATATAATAATTAGGAATAATCTATAAAAAAATATGTTATATGGATATAAAAACTTATAGAAACAGTAAGCCAATTAAAGGTAACTGATAGTTCCAAAATGTTACAAGATGCAAATTCTGTGAACATATACTAACTGGACATAACTAATATAGTAATAGCTAGTATTCTTTGCTAATATTACATACTATCTATAATATATTGCAATGTTACTTATCGCATCGCCTAGCTCGAAGTAGAGTTCTAGCCCAACGCATATCGAAAATGGAAAATGTCGTGGTAATCGAAGCCATCAACCACTCAATGCTACGTTAATCGCTTGGTGTAGCACTCTTTCCCAATGGGGGTTTCAATCCACTTAGGTACCCCCACCTATATATAAACATACTTAGTATCTCCTTAGGTTATGACACCTGAAAAATAATATATAGTAGGTAATCTTGAAGAAAATCTTACTAATATTAAAAATGCGAAAGTTAAGTAGGTACTATACATACCAACATATATATGTACACTAGCTGACCCGGAAAACGTAGTTTTGCCTATAAATTAAAAAAAAAATTAGGGGTGGACTACCCCTAACATTTAGGGGGATGAAAAATAGATGTTGGCCGATTCTCATAGATACCGGATAAGCACAAAACATTTCATCAAAATCGGTCAAGCCGTTTCGGAGGAGTATGGCAACGAAAACTGTGACACGAGAATTTTATATATTAGAAGAAGAAGATATAGGCAAAGAAAAGTAACTTTTACTTACGCCTTGTTCAAGAGTGTAGATGATTGAAAGAGGTCGATTATTTTTAAATATTATTATAATTATTTTATTTATTTCTTCAGACACACATTATTTCAAGAATTTAATTTTCAAATATTGGAAAGCTGATTGTAACAGCTAACAAGAATCCGTAACAGATTAAAATATAATCAAAACACCACGTTTTATGCATTTAGAATGCATTATCATCGAGTTGTCAGCTACCCTGAAAGTTTTAGCCGGATAGCTAATCGGGAAGTGCTCGAAATAAGCAGTGCTACGCAGTGGTTTTTATGGTATTAAAGTTCTGGGTGGCACTGCAATTGTTATGGGCAGGCGTGGCGCTTTCCATCAAGCGAATGACTAGCTTGTCTCATTACTCTGTCCCATAAAAAAATAAGCGTATTCGTACTTACCTGCTATATATATCCTGGGATAGGACATAGGTAGGTATAGGTGATAAGTAGGTACAGGATACTTTTTGTCCCGGAAAATTTACCACCGGGTGGAAGCGCGGGCGAAGCTAGTAATATTTTTCTTTTTACGCATAATCGATCTATGTCCACTATCTCGCCTGATGTGAAGCGATGATGTGGCCTAAGATGGAGCACATAGATCTAGAGAGAGGCGGCAGATGAGCGGCTGCTGCGACCCGTGTCCCTAATATATTACAATAGAAGTAAAAGAATAATAGGAAAACTTAGTTCTGCTGCATACGCGGTTAGTAAAATTAGGCAATTAACGGATATAGCTACGGCTCGATTAGTTTACTTTGCATACTTCCACAGCTTAATGTCATATGGCATTTTGCTGTGGGGGTCTGCCGCGGATATAGAAGCTATTTTTATTTTACAAAAGCGGGCGGTTCGCGCTATTTATGAGTTGGGTCCTCGCGGATCATTAAGAGAAGTCTTTAAACAAATTAATGTATTAACTTTACCTTCTCTGTATATGTATGAAAATATAATGTATTTTCGTAAAAATCTGCACAAATTCAAGGTGAATGAAAATGGTGACCACCACAACATAAACACTAGAAATAAGGATAGAATTGCAGTACCTAGGTTTAGACTGAGTAAAACGAATAAGTCCGTCATGGGCAATTGTGTGCGTTTTTACAATAAAATTCCAAAATGTATAACGGAGCTCACAGAAAGTAGATTCAAATTGAGTGTGAAAAATATTCTAATGAAAAAAGCATACTATGCAGTTAGTAATTACATAGAAGACAAAGATGCATGGAACATTCCGCTTCTGCCAAGTAGCCAACTAGCACATAAGAAAAATAATATTGTCTAATAAAACATACAATATTGTAACAAAAGTTCTAAAAAATATGCCCCTCAGTTTCTTGCCGTATCTTCTGAGTAGTGTGTTCTTTTTCCGATACGGTGGTAGAGTCATTGTAATAATTGACGTTCATAAGTGCGTCTGTGACGACAAAATTGAATAAAGAACTTTTGATTGATTGATTGATTGAATAGAATATACTACACTTTACACTCATCAGTCATCACTTTCACTCATATAGGTATACCTACAAATAGGTAATACCTATAATACCTACTAATATAAAATGTTAGAAGTAAGTAAGCAGAAGAAGAATGCGACACCCGAGACAAACCTATTTAAGATTTAAAAAGTGTTAGTCAGATATAAAAAAAAACGTAAAATTTATACACCGTGCAATTGAGTTCGATATATTTGCGAAAAGTATGTACTCAGTCCAAGTCCATGCTTTAGGATAAATCTGTAGCGACAAATTTAAAAAATAAAAATAAAATAAATATTCATCATCATCATCCCCATCACGTTCCCACTGCTGGGACACGGGCCTTCTCTTAGAAAGAGAATGGGCCATAGTCCACCACGCTGGCCCAGTGCGGGTTGGTGGATGTCACATGTCCTTGACTTTTAGTGAAAAATCTTGGACACGCCGGTTTCCTCACGATGTTTTCCTTCACCGTTTTTAAAGCGAGTGTTAAATCCGCACATAACTTAAGAGAGTCAGTGGTGCTTGGCCAGCGGGATTCGAACTCGGGTGCGTCGGATCGAAAGTCGCACGTGCTCCCACTGAGCCACACTCGCTCTTAAATAAATATTGGTTGATAGTTATACTGATACTCAGCGCGGTTACTTATACATTATTCTGTAACGCGGTTGCACTCGTCGGATTTTGGACAGGAGGTATTTATTATTATTATTAATTATTATTATTATTTAAATACACCCAACGATCACATACATAGATCCTGGCCCCTAACTAGGGTTCCCTGTATCTAGGGAACCAGGAAGTATGAGGACCTTTGCACAAACATTTGTCCCGTCGCGGGAATCGAACCCGCAACCTCAGTGGTGTCTGAGATTTGAGCCAACCTGCCCAACCACTACACCAAAGAGGCTGTCTGTATTATGTAGCAGGACTTATGTCAGGACTTATGTGAATTGGAATGATGACGTCTTCTAGTTTTATGTTTTAAATATATTTTTATTTTTATTTAACGGTGTATAAACATTCTACAGCATGGACTGAGTACATACTTTTCGCAAAAATATCGAATTCAATTCCACGGTGTATAAAAAATAAAAAAGGTACTTATACGTAATATTATATTTATATATTGATAATTATATATAATCAATACACACGACTGTATAATTATAATTAAATCCTAAATAATGTACCTAAATCAAATCCTAAATAATGTGTAATTGGCCGTAAGTCACATTCTTAAGCATTTTCTGTAATTTGTAATTAAGGGCGATGTATTTCGTTTGATAAATAAAATAATAATAAATAAATTACCTACTAACTAACATATTAGAATATCTTTATTATCTAAGACTGATGCGGTTTTTACTGTCATTTAGATAATTTTTTGTGAAATATTTGAATATATTACATCTATAATAGTTATATTAGGTATCTACAAACTTAATAGTTTGAATATATTATATACAAACTTTAATATTCAAAGTCAATCGCATCCGTGTGCAGATAGGGCAAAATTAATATAGGTAAAATAAATTTTAGAAAACTAAAATCGACTTCAATGTATCTTCGAAATCCAAGGTCAAATATCGATGACATCTATATGGGACCACTTCGTAGCTATACTGAACCCAACGCAAAAAGAATTTTCTAAATCGGTTCATAAATGACGGAGTTCTGAGGTAACAAACATAAAAAAACAATCGAATAAAGAACCTACCTCTTTTTCGAAGTCGGTTAATTTGGTATAAATAATATTAAAAAAAGATAGGTATTTTAATTGCCAAGAACCATGTCTCATAAAAACTATTTTAATTCTTATAAACTGAAACGAAGTTTCAATTCTAAAATGTAATAGGTACCTATAGCTTAGAGCATTATTACAAAACTATTCAAACAACGTTGTTCCCAAAATTCCTGCTAATCGTCAAATCCGTATCTTGTCTCCTGCAATTTACAAACAATTATATTAACAGCATATTTCTACCGTAGACCATTCCAGCAGATTACTGAGATCTCCTATCTATTACAGCCCTACCATTACACCGGCCAATCACGACCGAGGGGCGGGGCTTGCGAGCGAGACACGTATATGTGAAAGCCGTAGGGAGTGAGGGAGATGGCAGTCGCAGGTTGTAACAGCTAGGGTTGCACGGAAGCCAAAGGTTTAGTCAGTCAAAGTTTGCGATTCGACACGTATGGGTCGTGATTTGTGAGCTTTTAAGAGTTCGCGGAAACTTAACGAATTAATTACATGTAATTTTTATTAGAAATAAATTGATTTAATTTAAATAATAAATAAAATAATGTTTATCAATAATTGAGTGAATTTTTAGTAAACTTCGATTTATTTTTTTAAACTTTAGTGCGTGAAGTGAAGTGCTTTCGAAGAATAATGTCTGAAACAAGTCGAAGGGGGACCGCGTATACCATCGACAACATCTTAGGACATACGGACAGACAACATGGTATGATTAAAATTAATGCAATCCTTAATTAAACATAATTACTTAATTAATTGACTTTTTGAACAAAATCACTAGCAAATTATTTGTGATTAGTATATCTGAGTGTCATCTCCATACTACTAATTTGCGTATTAATTAATAATACCTATAATAATATATTATATGACAAAAAAACCGACTTCAATTCTGATTGCCACGTAGGATTTATCAAAACAAAGTTCTGGGTGCTGTTGTTGTTATGGGCTGGCGTATTGCTTACCATCAGGCGAACGACCAGCTCGTCCCGTCATGCGAAGTCCTACGTCGAATATCGATGAAATGTATATGGGACCATGTTGAACTTATACTGAACCCAACGCAAAATTTATAAATGACGGAGTTCTGAAGTAACAAAGATTAAAAAAAATATGAAATTGATTAACTTCTTTTTTTTTTAGTTAAACATAAACTAGTTAGGTACCTACTAGTAGACTTACTAATAAATTAAAGATCCATAACGAGAACTAAATAGCCATTTTAATGTGATTGTCAATTAAATTGCAATCGAGACAACAATTCCATTAATTATGCGTAAATTACGTAATAAGTGATTTAATTAAAGTAATGCTAAATTAATTATATATAACATTTAATAGACCTTCCGTAGATTAATTTGAAATCCGCATTTTAAACGGTTTGACTGTTAAAGTAATATAAAACTAGTTGCGCCCTGCGGTTTTGTCCAAAAGTCAAAAGATGTTTATTAAATAGTAAAGATATTTATTAAATTTATAAATAGTTTTGTATATTATATTATTATGTATGTTTATAATTGGTATATATTATTGTATATTTAATATAGATAATAGTATATGTTATTATAGTTTGTACTCTTTGTACATACATTTGTTTCTTATGTCATTTATGTTGACACCCCCGTCTCTTACAGTTTCTTTAAGTCCTCTCCATCCAAAGGTTGTCTGGAAGAGATCGCTTTGAGCGATAAGACCGCCCATTGTAGCACTTTAGTTTTTAAGTTTGTTATTGTACTTTTTGTTATTATGTTTTTTTTTTATGCTTAATAGATCTATGTTTGGCCACTATCTCGCCTGATGTGAAGCGATGATGTGGCCTGAGATGGAGCACATAGATCTAGAGAGAGACGGCAGTTGAGCGGCTGCTCAGACCCGTCTCCCCGATGGTTCACCGAACATCATCCCGAAACACGACTAGGTCGCTTGACGGCATGGCTTTGTTCGGTGGGTGGTATTACAACCACGGCCAGAGCCTACCACTCCAAGGCGCGTAAGCGGGTTTCATCACGATGTTTTCCTTCACCGTTTTAGAGCGAGCGTGCAAAATCTGCACTTAACTATAAGTCATTGGTGCAGGGCCGAGTCGGGATTCGAACCCAGGTGCGTCTGATCGAAAGGCGCATGAGTTCCCGCTGAGCCACACTCACTCAAATCGTTTTCTGGTGGTGAAACAATAAAGAGTTATCTAATGTAATGTAGTCTAATCTAAATAGGCACAAAAATGCACGTTTATACACATCATAAAAATACATTAAAATACTTTAAAGATTGTAACTTGAAATATCATGACTTTGAAATAAAAGCCTAGCATGTCTACCCATCTTTTCCATACTCAAATTGAAGTTTGGGCCCAGAAAAGAAATGCGAAACTGACTCTACCATTACTTCGGAAATACACCCGCTATAGAGGATATCCGTGAGATCCGTCGTTTTCTAAAATATATTTTTTTGATTTTCTAAACGGCTACAGCCACATGTAAAAGTCGAGACACTCAACTCACTTTTAATAATAATTAAGTCCTTTTGTTAAGTAAATCTAATAACATGCCAAATTTCGTCTGTATTTGTTCAGCCCCCCTATCCATATGTCCCTCAAACGCCAATCGTATAGGTATCGCGTTGAGCTCAAATTAAGGTATAGCTTTACAGCGACTAACGAGATACGAACTAATTATTGTCGATTCAGGCAAGAAATGGAAATAATCTCATTCATTTATACCAAAATACGACAACTACAAGTTGAGACAAACTTAATGGGACAATATATGGCATCATAAGACTTTGTCAAAATGAGTCTACACCTTAATCAGAGCTCAACACGATATACGATTGGCGCTTGAGGGACATATGGGTAGGGGGCAGTAGTTATTGCGTGATTGAGTAACAAACATCCATCCATCCATCCATACAAACTTTCGCAATTATTATATTAAGAACGACTATTTCGCCACCCCTAACAATATCTACTAAGCCTTAATAAGTAATTTTTTAACAATAAAAAACAGACTTCAATTCTGATGTATCTTGAAGCCCAAAGTCGAATACCGGTGAAATATATACCTTTGTTACTACCTCGAAACTATACTGAACCCAACGCAAAAAATAATTTTCCAAATTAGGTTCTAAATGTCGGAGGAATCGCGCAACAAACTTACAAAAAAATGCACAATTGAGTCGAATCCTCCTTTAGAAGTCGGGTTAAAATTGCTATAAACACAAATCCTCATTGTTATCAATAGATAAGGTTTTTAAATTTAAAAACGAAAGTGTCGTGTCGTGTGTGTAAAAGTCATTTAAAAATCTTGGATAACGTGGAACATAGTGTGGATTAACCTTCTCGAATTGAATATTTGAGACTGTTATAGCGAAAACTGAGTATCCAGATATCCTATCCTATAACCTTAGGTTAAGTACCTTAGGTACTTATAGGATCATTTTTATCTGGATAGGTACTCAGTTTTCGCAATAACGCAGTCTCATATATTCAATTCGAGAAGGTTAATCCGTACTAATCCATGACTTTTAAAAGACTTTTTAATCGCTCGAAGGAGTTTATCCATCTGAGTGGAATCCCAGATTATCACAGATGATCTTAATTTTTTGTAGCTTCGCAATACTTATTAAGAAAGAGAACATTGTTAAAATTATTTGCTGTTCGCTGGTAAGCGCCACACTTGAGAACGGTGGGTCCGATAGGGATAACCATTATTTTTAAATGTACGTAATAGTCCCAATTAGGTTTGTAAAGAAGAATCATTGGAAAAGTTGCTCGGAAAATTGGGAAAAACTGAATGCATGTGCTTTTTTGGCACGGGTGAAACCGCGGAGCGTAGCTAGTTTTTAGCCGACTTCAAAAAAGTTTTCAATTTAATTGTATTTTTAAGTTTCCGTACCCAAAGGGTAAAACGGGACCCTATTACTAAAACTCCGCCGTCCGTCTGTCTGTCTGTCTGTCCGTAACCAGGCGTATCTCATGAACCGTGATAGTTAGACAGTCGTAATTTTCACAGATGATGTATTTCTGTTGCTGCTATAACAACAAATACTAAAAATCTGTATAAAATAAATATTTATGGGGGGCTCCTATACAACAGACATGATTTAGATTTAGATTTGCATTGGGTTCAGTATAGCTACAATGTGGTCCCATATAAATTTCATCGATATTCGACCTTGAACTTCAAAGGTACATCAGAATTGAAATGGGTTTTTTGTTATAAAATTTAGGATGCTCCTAAATTTAATAAAACGTGCGTAATTCTAAACTAACAATAGTAGGTACATACACCCGTATTCAAAAACAAACACTTGCTAAAACATTAAGTAAGGCACAGCATCCAATCAGACTGAACATTTGCAAGCATGCTTTTATAAACAGTTCTGATTGGTTGATGTGTTTTACGCCCGTATTCAAAAACTACCTATGCTATGAGGTATCATAGCGTCTTTATTTCTAATCTCTAAGTATTACAAAACAAAGCTCATTCGCATCTACCTATCTGTTATTACCTACTTTTAAAGTAGGTAGGTACTTAAAGGATTTGGATGCGTATCATTTAAGTCATTTAAATCATCACTATCATTTAAATCATTGAGGAAGGTTTATGTGTACCTACATATATCTATATTCGTAACCGTGTGAAGCTGGGTGGGTGGCTCGTTAATTATATCAAGAGCGCGGGCGACGAGCGCAGTGCAGTCCCACACAGTATTTTGCATGAAAATGTTCTGGGTGGTGCTACTGTTACTAGCATACGTATTGCTTACCATCAGGCAAATGACCTGCTCGTCTCATCCTTCAGTTAAATAAAAAGGTGTAACTCCACGCCTGCCCATAACAATTGCAGTGCCAGCCAGAACTTTTAATATCGTATTAACACAGAATACTATGGGACAGAAGCATTACTCCACAAAGAAATTTAAACAAATAGCGACTCTTGCTATGACGCAATAAAATTCAATTCAGCTCGCGTAGCGCTGCATACCTACCAGTCATATTAACCTACAGAGCGCCTCTCTTTCTATCGCGCCGCTCTTATCTCTTCTGACGCGGCACGTGTAACGACGCGCGACCCGCCGTCGTTGTCCGGCTATGTACTTGTAGCTTCGTACCTACAGTGCAGAGTGCGCTAGGCCTGACGGAACACAGTAATGCTTGCACAGTACTGCTTGGCGGCGGAATAACTGGCAAAGCGGTGGTACCTATCCAATCGGTCTCCCGCATACGAGAGACCTAAAGTATACCTAAAACGCGTAAAAAGTACCTGAGACGTGTAAAAAGTATACCTAAGTACATTGCGAAAAAGCTCAGAATAGCGTCTGCGCTATTCTCTACATAACGGATTTGTTGAGTATCGTCAAATGCAAATGCCATTTTATAATAAGTAGGTATACAATATTATTACGTCTGCTTTCCGCGAGCTTGAAACGCTGGGACGGACTTTACCCTTAGGGGATTAACATTAGGGGCGTTTGTTGCGCTCGGAGCGTACTTAATATCTGATGTCTCGGGGTGAGCGCAATGCAGTGCTACGCCGTGCTGTTTAAGGTATTAAAAGTTCAGGATGCACTGCAATTGTTATGGGCAGGCGTGGCGCTTACTATCAGGCGAACAACTTGTTCGTCTCATCAAACAGTTCCATACAAAAATTGCCCCCATTTCCCTAAGCCCTTGAACAATCCCTGCCCCTATTCTCCCACTTCTGACGTCACAAACGACATAAATCGCATTGAGGGCCAATTTGGATATCGTTCAACGAATGCTTGTGTGATAGAAAAACTTTATACAGTTAGATAAAGAACGTTCAAAGTAATTTTTTTACAAACTTTTATTTAACTTGCAATGTTTTTTGTTCGTTCGGCTGGAATCTTGCAAGTTGAATCAAAACCACTTCCTCTTGTCCTACGAAGTTGAAATTTTGCATACCCACTTGTCAAAGCTCGATGACAATGTAACATTATGTGACAGCCAGCTGATTTGATGATGGAGACGGAAGGTGGGCAATGGAACTCCTTGACGGATAATTGTAAACTACTATTGTTTGGGCTTATTTTAATCTGCTCGTGATTCCGATTACGAATTTGTTAAAACTCAGGAGTGGAACTCTCTGCCGGCATCTGTGTTTCCGGATAGCTTTAATCTGGGTGTCTTTAAGACAAGAGTGAACAGGTTTCTTCTAGGCGAGCGTGCTACACCTTCGACCGCATCGTCACTTAACATCAGGTGAGATAGCCGTCAAATAATAAAAAATAATGTTAAAAGCTTGTCTTGAAAAATATATTTTTCAACAAAAAATCTTATTGCCTTTCGTATATTTTATCGTAAATTTAAATTGCTGTAAATTTAAATAATTGATAGTCTCACAGAATACTTTATAGTACCAAGGATAATACTTAATGTATTGCCTACTTATATTTATTACTTATATAAAAATGTGGCTCAGTGGGAGCATGTGCGACTTTCGATCCGACGCACTCGAGTTTGAGTCCCGCTGGCCCCCCACTAACTTTCTTGTACTTAATTATTATGTGGTTAAAAACGGTGAAGGAAAACATCGTGAGGAAACCCAGCATGCCCAAGAATTATTATTATTATTATTATTCAGCCTGGTTTGTCCCACTGCTGGGCAAAGGCCTCCCTACCCTCCTTCCACTCCTCACGTTTAGGGCTATTGTTGCCCAAGAATTAATCACAAAAATTTAAGAACACGTGACATCCACCAACCCGCACTGGGCCAGTGGTGGATTATGCAATGGCGTATTGCTTACCATCAGGCAAACGACCAGCTCGTGTCGTCATTCAGTTACATAAAAAATAGAATTACCTAATACTAATTACTACTTATTAGCTAAGTCGGCAGACCTTCCAAGTAGTCCGGACGTATGTTACTGTCATTAGTGGGATGTAGTTGTGCATGTCCGAATTCATACACAACAGTGTTAGTTTTCCCATATTTTTTGCCTATTTAAAATCCCATCCTACTAGTATTCTACTTCCTTCCTCACTCTCTCTCTTCAAGTGCCGCTCCATCACTGAAGGTTGGCAGTCAGCTCCTTAACGCTTCGCTTAAACTTTATCTTATTCAGAGCAAGTCTGAATAGTTCTTCTACCGTCCTTATCCCTGTCCATTTCCGGATGTTTCGGAGCCACGACATCCTGCGTCTCCCTACTCTGCGTCTTCCTTCCTACAAACCTACTAATATTATAAATGCAAAAAATTATGAGGATGGATGGATGGATGTATATCAATTACGAAAATTTGTTGGAATTTCATATGTAAGTACTTTATTAGTCCTCGAAAAAGAAATATGATATTTTCATGGCGAGAAACCGCAGAGCGCAGCTAGTATACATCTATATATATCGAATAAATGTTAAGTTAATGTATATGTAATGTTTTATTATATGTATTATCATTATTTGTAGTAATGTAATGTTAATGTTTAATTTTATATAATTAAGTTAATTTCAAAAAATTGATCACTAATTTGACATTTAAAACCAGATTAAATAAATATAATAATAAAAAAATAAAAAAAATTGACATTTATTAGACTAATAATATTTTGACATTTTAATTTTTTTAATTTATTAATTTGTATGACATTTAAAGCTTTTTGACATTAATTTAATAATAATAATTTGTTTGCTTATGACATTTAATGTAATTGAAATAATTAGTAAGACAAGTTATTGCACATCATTGTCATGGTAGAATGTAAGGACTTATTTTTTTAGAATTTTATCACCTTTATGTACTATATTCTCGCAATAAATGATTTGATTGATTGATTGATTGATTGATATTATTATTATTATTATTATTTTTTACGCTTAATAGATCTATGTTTGGCCACTGTCTCGCCTGATGTGAAGCGTTGATGTGGTCTAAGATGGAGCACATAGATCTAGAGAGAGACGGCAGTTGAGCGGCTGCTCAGACCCGTCTCCCCGATGGTTCACCGAACATCATCCCGAAACACGACTAGGTCGCTTGACGGCATGGCTTTGTTCAGTGGGTGGTATTACAACCACGGCCAGAGCCTACCACTCCAAAGCGCGTAAGCGGGTTTCATCACGATGTTTTCCTTCACCGTTTTAAAGCGAGCGTGCAAAATCTGCGCTTAACCATAAGTCATTGGTGCAGGGCAACTCGGGATTCGAACACAGGTGCGTCGGATCGAAAGGCGCACGAGTTCCCGCCTAGCCACACTCGCTCTAAGAGTATTATGTGCAAGAATAGATATTTTTATGGATAAGTACATTCAATTTTTCACTGTTCCTATAGCAAAACGGGTATCAGCTGAAAATCAGCGCCGAGTTGTGTAAAACTCTTGTCATTTCGTGCTGGGCTGAGCACATTCGGCACATATATTTATTATTTAAGTTTTATTTTTTGTTTTTGTGTGCCCAATTAATGTTTTTTCTTTTCTTAATATTATTACGTAGAAGTTACATAAATGTGAAATAAGTTTGATTTCTTCTAAATAACAGCTATTCACACGAAATCTCTCTATCAAATTATCCTAATCAAAAGTTGTTCGTCTTGTCAAATTGTAACTTCGTTGGAAGTTCTTTGGAAGTTACAATTACGTTTCTATAACAATTGATTCAGTCACCCGTTTCATACGCCTCTCTCTTTTAATTAATTTTATTTAATTGATCATTTATCATTAATTAAATATACATTTTAAATATGAATGTAATTTAACTAACAATATTCATTAATTTACTAATAAAAAGTAATTAATAAAAATATAAAATAATACATAAATTTAATAATAATATAATAAATAAATATATATAAAAAAATTTAATGTATAATACATTTTTACATTTATTTAACATAGTTTTTTAATTGTTAAATGTAAATGAGCGAGCCCATCATTAGAATAATCTTTAATTAAATTTTTATTGTCTTATTGAATTTAGTAATTCTATTAACGTATAATTATGTAGATACTTTACATATTTATATAGATTAGTATTCTAAAAGTTGTAATAATGTAGGTATTTAATAATGTAATTATATCAAGCAAAAACAATTTATATAATTTAATGATTTTACACGTAGACTACGTTGTAACAGGTCTACGTGTCGTAGACCAACACTACATTAGCGTAGATAAAGCGTAGACTTTTCTAAAGAGTCAACAAACGAGACTCAATAATTTCCATTATCGTTATAATAGGAAGGTATAAAATCTCCTAGTAGCTTCCACAGTATAAAAAAGTTATAAAATAATAATAAATAAGTTGAATAAAAAGTAATAAAATTATTATAATAATTCAAGAACCCGAAAGCCCTTGAAACTCTCCTTTAAAATAACTATTAAATAATTGCCCTTATTATTGTATTATACGCATCCCAAAACGACCTCTCAAAAATCATTTTATTGTAACATCACTAATCTCTTGTACTACCAGAATACAAATAACAAAAGACAGTGTAAAAATAGAGTTAATATAAATAAATACTGAACTATAGTCGAACTGACGTTAAGTGTGCAACAAAAGACTTTTTCTACCAAAGAGGGGTCAATTTATACGAAGATTTTACAAACAAAACTAAACTTAATTCCATATACACTAAGGCGTTTTTAGTGTGAATGGTGGTGTAATTAGTTTAAAATAGTAATTGGGGTGGTTTCCATATTAAATCGTTGTTGATTTGTCCTATTTGCAGGGATTATCGGATACATGTCATGTCGGATGGTGGGAACGAGATTAAATAAATAAAATGTTTAGTTTGCAATGGTGTAATGTCTGTGAGATAAATTAATTCGGATTTTTGCAATTGATCAATATGTAGCCGTCGTTATAGTTGACACTGATTTGAAATGATTGCATTTTCGCAAAGGTGCTTCATTCGGTGTAGGTCCGTTGTCTCCTTACGCCGTGTCCCCGTTAAACGGGGACAGTGGTACTCTAATAAAGTATTTAAAAATGCGTCCCGATGTCCCCTTACTCTGTTTCCGTTGATATAGTAAAGTAAACTTTATATGGGTAAACTACTTTCTGGCGCTTCGCTGGGCGCTGCCGCGGCGCGCTCGATTCGCTCGCTCGTCAAGGGGTCAAAATTTAGTGACGTTCTGTTTTCCCCGTAGGCGTAGTGGGGACAAGGCCTACGGGGACAACGGGCCTACACTCTTCATTCAAATGAAGTCTGATCCTATTTTCGGAAATAATGAGTCATACTTTTATAATGCTTCTAGACAAGTCATGTTTGCGGCAATATTTGCATGCAATATTGCTGAGTATGGTTCGGCAATATTAAACAGCTTTAGATAAACATTACAGCAACACTTTTAGTAGGGTAATATTATTGCTTGGCATTCAACATACATCTGCAAGAGCGTTCGTCCGGCAATATAGGGGAACTGTATTACCGGGCAATAATATTGTTGACATTACCGGCAATATTGCTAGATGCTCTATTAAAGCCACGTATTGCCAAAATAATATAAGAGCGAGTGTGGCTCAGTGGGAGCTCGTGCGACTTTCGATCCGACGCACCCAAGTTCGAATCCCGCTGACCCCGCACCACTGACTTTCTTAAGCTATGTGCGGATTTAACACTCGCTCTAAAAAAACGGTGAAGGAAAACATCGTGAGGAAACCGGCATGTCCAAGAATTTTTCACAAAAAGTCAAGGACATGTGACATTCACCAACCCGCACTGGGCCAGCGTGGTGGATTATGGCCCATTCTCTCTCTATGAGAGAAGGCCCGTGTCCCAGCAGTGGGAACGTGATGGGCTGATGATGATGATGATAATGATTGCCAAAATATTGCCGCTTAGGAGCGCTTTTATTAAACACAAATAATTTTAGAGTGTTCAAGATTGAACTGGTTTCTCCTAGGTGAACGTTTCGACCGCATCATCACTCAACACCACTTTATCTACCCACAGATCGAGTGGAACTCAAATGCGAGAGCGGAGCACACTCAGACTCAGAAGTTGAGCATGAGCAGGCTGAGCATAGCGAGCATGAGCACACGCACAACGAGCAGAACGAGCATGGCGAGCACATGGAGGCGATGGACGTGGGGCGCCCGCGTAAGGTAACTATCAAGCTGGAGCTGATAGGTTAAGCAACATTTGCCGCAGTCACTACTTCGATGGGTGACCATTTGTATGGTATTTACATAAAAGCACTACCTGCTTCGGAGGACACGTTTTGTTGTAGGGTTGGTAGTCGTTAAGTTATGTCGGAGGCCTTCCGACGGTCTATAAACTCCGACACCATTGTTTGCCAGACATGCATACGAGAAAGAAGGAGAGAAGTAGTGTTAGGAGCTCTCAGGCTTAAGAAAAAACTACCAATTACCAGCTGGGCATTATAGACTTGATGAGTGCAGTGCCGCGGGGGATTGAGTACAATATTTTTAAGGGTGTTGCTGCAACTGTTATGGGCAGGCGTGTTGCTTACCATCAGGTGAGCGATCTACTCGTCACGTCACTCAATTACATAAAAAAGAGTCAATTATACATTTTAATTAATGAAAGCTCTTGTCAGGCTATAACAAGCCTAATTCTTTTCCCTCTGATTCTTACAAAAAGCTCGAAACTTCATCTTTTTGTGATTTATTCCTTAAATTCTGTACGTTTTATATAATGTTTACAATATGCTATAGCGCAGTCCCTTCCCGTGTGTAAGCAGGTGCGCCGCAGCCGGACCACCTTCACCACGTACCAGCTGCATGAGCTGGAGCGGGCCTTCGACAAGACCCAGTATCCTGACGTCTTCACAAGGGAAGAACTCGCTATGAGGCTAGACTTGAGCGAGGCGAGAGTGCAGGTCAGTATCTTTAGATGTTTCTAGCGACCTTTTGAAGTTTCTAGGGACTTTTAGGTGTCTCTAGACAGATAACATTGAAACTGGAGAGGCCCTTGAACTTACCGAGTACCTTCACGTCTTGACAAATAAAAAACGCGCTATGATGCTGTTCTTGAGCGAGGTGAGAGTGCAGGTCAGAAGTTTTTAGATGTTTCTAGCGACCTTCTGATGTTTCTAGGGACCTTTAGGTGTTTCTAGACGGCGGTAATTGAAGCTGGAGAGGGCCTTTGACATGGCGCAGTATACTTGCATCTTGACATATATGAAAAACTCGCTATGAGGACTTTAGCAAAGAGGGTGCAAGTCAGTCGCCTTCAAATGTTTCTAGCGACCTTCACATGTTCCTAAGGAACTTTAAGTGTTTCTAGACGGCGGTAACTGAAGCTGGAGAAACTTTTCACTGCCGCTGATTAGGCGTTCAAAATCAGACACGTAGGTAGTTTGAGATATGTAAGTATTTAGGCTAATTAAATGAGAAATCACACGTATTATTCAACCTTTAACATGATAACTAGCAATTAAAATTAATATAAACTTAATATCACTTAATTAGAATATAGTTAAGCAGAATTCCGCGGTTGCTCCGAATTTAAGCGCTAGTTGAAATACAGTAATTACGAATAGCGAATGGTTATTAAAATAAATGCGTGTTATTTGAAGAGCAGAAACTAATTTGTTTTAAGCGTTATTAACTTCATTTGGCAGTAATTAAGTTTTAAACTGCTTATAATTTGACAATTAATGGTAATTAAGAAGCTTTTTTATGGTTTTGAGTAATGAGACGAGCAAGTCGTCCACCTGATTGTAAGCGTCATGCCTGCCCATAACAATTGCAGTGCCACCCAGAACTTTTCATACCGTAAAAAGTACCGCGTAGCACTGCATTGCGCTCATCACATAAACAGATATTAAGTCTCATACGCCCAGTAATTTCGATGGCTACAATGCCCTTCAAACTGGAACGCTTATGGACTTGACCAATATTTACGTTATAATACTGAACTAAAATATAAACAGAATCAGCGCGTTCCATTCAAGGAATGCAAAGGCAACCATAATTAAAATCAGTCGCTATTCTCCACCAGGTGGCGCTGTCGCACAATGGTGGTAAATTGTAGCGAGCGTGTTGAACCGCAAACTGCCAGTGTGATGGACTCTCGACACCTAAGAGTTAGGGCTATCTGGAATAGGGAAATACTTATGAAAAATATTTTGAAAGAAGCGCCTTTGTAAAAGCGCATAAATATACTATATTTTTGCCATATGTTCCGAAGTTCGGACTCACATTGGTTCTCTACCATACCTACCCACATGGGTATCTTGATCAGCATCTCCATCTTGAAAACCATCTTCTATATGAATAGCAAAATAGTGAAAGCACCCTCACCTATGTCTGACAATAATTATAACCTGAGTCTGTTCAAATGTTTTTATTTATTGCTAATTGGCTTACGTTTGACCACTATGTCACCTGATGGTCAGCTACGATGCGGTTGACGATCTAGCACGCTTACAAAGATAGACCTATTTGTAGTATATGAGGGTAGGCACCGCCTTTACATATAATAATTGTACTAGAGGGTAGATCGTGGTGTCGTTCATTCGAAATATATCTGTGCTAACGTATACTGGTTTTTCCTTTGCTTGCTTTCCCAGGCTAGGTATTTCTCACTATTCACTCGAGACTTGAAGATTCCAAGATCGTAGCTATCGAGAAAGATTGACTCTGGCAGGGAGTTCCACTCGTTAGCAGTACGCATAATAAAAGTAGAAGTAAAGCGCTTAGTACGCGCAAGAGGAATGTCCACCATGAAACGGTGGCGTATTGCCGTATGTCAATAGTAGGTATACATGGCAAGGGTATCTACCTGTCTCCGTACTGTAGGTACGAAGCTACAAGTACATAGCCGGACACCGACGGCGGGTCGCGCGTCGTTACACGTGCCGCGTCAGAAGAGATAAGAGCTATGCGATAGAAATAGAGGCGCTCTGTAGGTTAATATGACTGGTAGGTATGCAGCGCTACGCGAGCTGAATTGAATTTTATTGCGTCATAGCAAGAGTCGCTATTTGTTTAAATTTCTTTGCGGAGTGATGCTTCTGTCCCTTAGTATTCTGTGCTACTACATATCGATTGTATCGTCTTTCCCATTAGATGAAATCGAAATAAACAATTCTAATCCTCTGTAAAATACCCTCTTTTTTCTTCTTTCTCATAAGAATGTGTGGCCAACCACACAACCACTTGACGTACACATGAAACATGCCCAAACATAGACCTCCGATACGGCATAAGGACTTTTGTTCATTACCTATGACAACAACCTATGACGGTTTGATGTAAAACCCCTGGAAAAGCCCAGATATATAACTTAGACAAGGTGTGAGTTCAACACCATAAGTATTTTATTCTGAATGCACTAATTCGCGCAAAGTAGGTGAGAATCCTAGAATGGCAGCTAACAACCTGGTTGAGTTTAATCACGGCTGCAGTGTGACAAATCAGTGCTGTAATCCCTCCTGTTCTATGCTACAGTGAAAGACAGTACCTAAGATACATATAAACCTTCGTCAAAGGCTGACGTACGTAAGCGTATCTAAGTAGCGGGTAAGCATGATATAAATCTTCAACCTTCCTGACTACCCATCAGGTGAGATAGAGGTCAAACGCTGGGTCAGGGACCGGTGTCCTTTACTTCCGCCAGAATCGAGCGTCTCCACATTTGTTTGAGCCTCGCCTTCTTTTGCCCTGTGGGTTCCAGTCAAGAGCTTGTTCCTGATGTTGTTTGTTTGGCCTGATTCCATTACATGTCAAGAGTTTGTCTAGCGATGTGGTTATTATGGAGGAGTGGGGGTAGTGGATAGGTAGATATACTTATCCACTGTAGAAGCGCCTTCATTTAATAAGGAAGATCTTCCGACCGAGCCAGGTGTTATCGGCCCGTAGGCAGCTGTCCGACAGAATCTAATTGGAATTTGTATAGGTGTTATCTGTCGTGCGAACTTCGTTTTGCGTGACGCGGGATGAGGAGGTATGGGCGTTTATGCTACGTTATGTGAGCGCCATCTGTGAGCGTGACGTTGATTTATACAGCGTCTGAGGTCGCCACAGTTATTGATATAGATTTATTAAGTTAATTATATTATTTGATGACTTCGGAAACAAAACAGCAAAAGTTTCATAAGGAAATGATTTAAAACTCTAGTTTTGCCGTGGCCTTCAAATTGTCGTAACCTTCACTACTGCATTCGACTATTGCACTGACTACTGACTACCTACAATGGGCGCTAATTCTACGTCATTATCCACTCGGCGCGAGGGCGCTAATGTTTGCAACGTCCGTCTTCCCGCAGATACGAAGCGCCTTTTACACCACCCCCCGGGAATTGCCTTAAACACCGCTAAACGGCGCTAAATTGCCTCTGAGCCTTAATTAGTCGAATTAAGCTATTGCTATTGTGTTGCCGTCCAGATTTTAAGACGCCATTTTGATAGTTTTATGTCGCCTGATAAGAATTTAACGTAATAAACTGATATTATAATACTTTAAATTTTTAATTTTTATTTACTATATGATTAGTCTACGTTGTGTTTAAGGCTCGGTTTTTCAACCTTCAGATAACCTAAACGGATATATGAATGGCTGGATAAAATAATAAACGTTAAAGAGTTAGAAACAAGAATTACAAATTCAGAATTTTACTATTCCAATGGCTTCATGAGAAGAAACTTTACAATGTCTCCGAACTATTAAACAAGCAATGTTTAATATTATTGTGAGTTTAATTATAGGTATTCTTATTTGAAAAAATGTGTTATTTTAATTATCGTATATTAATATTACCTATCTATTTTATCTTACCTTTTCAATTTCAATTTATTCATCTTTTGACATTTCATAATGTTCTTAGATATGTCATAATGTACAAAAAATATGAATATTTATTTTACAAAATAATGATTTATCCGCAAAAGCCTCGTCAATACATGTATAAATAGAAATGATTAATAATTCAATTACAAAATAATGATTTATCGGCAAAAGCCTCGTCAATACATGTATAAATAGAAATTATTAATAATTCAATTACAAAATAATGATTTATCGGCAAAAGCCTCGTCAATACATGTATAAATAGAAATTATTAATAATTCAATTACAAAATAATGATTTATCGGCAAAAACCTCGTCAATACAGTAAAAGCTTTTATTAATAAGATGTTTTTTTATGTAAGGCATAAGTTCATTATTGCTCATGTTTCTTGTTTCCAGAGGTATTTTATTTTAAAGTTTAACACATATAAAGGTATAGCTTTTAGCAATTTTCGATAATCTTGTCCGTGGCAGGACCAAATTGTCTTTATTTCTAGTATCTATGTGATGGACATCTTTATGTGTGGTCATTTTGTCCATGTTTTCCCTAACATACAGTATGCTCTGGTATATGAACTCCCCAACCATTGTCATAATATTTAGCTCTTTAAATTTTTTAAACCTGCCATGATATATCAATGCTAAGTAAATGCTTATGACATTATGTTATTATTATTATTATGTAGATTCTAGTTATTATAATTAATTAATTTTAATTTTTGCATGTCAGTTATGTTTTTTTCCTAAATACATATATAATACAATTTCTCTATTATTATTATAGTTATAGTACTGGAGTATTATTTTGTATAGTACTGGAGACGAACTGGTCGTTGGCCTGATGGTAAGCGCCACGCCTGCCCATAACAATTGCAGTGCCACCCAGAACTTTTCATATCATAAAAAGTACTGCGTAGCACTGCATTGAGCTCATCACCTCGAGATAGGTAAACAGATATTAAGTCTCATATGCCCAGTAATTTCGATGGCTACATTGCCCTTCAAACCGGAACACAGTTAATGCTTGCGCGCTTCTGCTTGGCGGCAGAATAACTGGCAATGCTGTGGTACCTACCCAGACAGCCTCCCGCATACGAGAGACCTACCACTAGTGTTAATTAATTTGACCTGTGGAACAACTTATAATACCATGCATATTTAACGCAATTAAATTATTCATTTATTTATTCATGCTAATACATAATTTCTCCCTATTTCATTGTTGTTGAATGCACTGTTCGGAGTACAGGTTATCATCATCATCATCAGCCCATCACGTTCCCACTGCTGGGACACGGGCCTTCTCTCATAGAGAGAGAATGGGCCTTAATCCACCGCGCTGGCCCAGTGCGGGTTGGTGGATGTTACATGTCCTTGAATTTTAGTGAAAAATTCTTGGACATGCCGGTTTCCTCACGATGTTTTCCTTCACCGTTTTTAGAGCGAGTGTTAAATCCGCACATAACTTAAGAAAGTCAGTGGTGCGGCCAGCGGGATTCGAACTCGGGTGCGTCGGATCGAAAGTCGCACGAGCTCCCACTGAGCCACACTCGCTCTCAGGTACAGGTTATAAGGCTTATATAAGAGCCACCTTATACCTACTTATCATTAAAGTAAGTACACTTACAAGTAAGTACAATTCTGACTCAGAGACGTCGTAATTATTCCGAAACAAAGACGTAAAGTAGTTAATAACATCCAAAAACCACGAATTCAATTCGCAAGCTTAAAATGAAAGCATAATTCCCGAAAACGCATTGAATGCATCTGAAATCCGCAGCAAGCTGGCTCTTGTAGAGTTAAGACCTTCATTAGAGCTGAATTCATATGACGTGTGATTAAAATTCGTACCCTTTGTCTATAGGATTTAATTTCGTAATTTTGGCTGATACGGAAATGCCTGGAGTAAGCCATGTCTCGGTTTGGGTTTAAATTTACTCGTGGTAGTTCTCTCGTATGCGAAAGGCCGTCTGGGTAGGTAACACAGCTTTGCCAGTAATTCTGCTGTCAAGCAGTAGTGCGCATTTATTGTGTTCCGTTTGAAAAGCACTGTAGCCAGCGAAATTGCTGGGCATACGAGACTTAATTTGTGATGTCAAGGGGTGATGAGCGCAATGCAGTGCTACGCATTGCAGTGCAGTTTTAGAATAGAATAGAATAGAAAAGAAAAACTCTTTATTGTATACCAAATTATAGAAATAGACAATAACACAGTCCTTAACTAAGGTAGTACAATGGGCGGTCTTATCGCTTGAAGCGATCTCTTCCAGACAACCTTTGGATGGACAGTATCGGAAGAAGAAGTAGACGGCGGTGTACAACAAAATTTGTTAATTACAACTAAATACCTATATAATCATACATACATGCTAATATTTACATATGTACAGTTTTATATGGTATTAAAAGTTCTGGGTTGCCACCCAGATCCCACCCTGCAATTGTTATGGGCAGGCGTAGCGCTTACCATCAGGCGAACGACTTGCACGTCTTATCACTCAATTCCATTAAATACTATATATCACATTTTTACCTACAAAAAATGATTATTCTGCATTGTTTTATACACTCCAATAGTTTCATGCGAGGATACTATAAGAAATACCTATTATTGCACTTTATTGGGCTGATACCACCTTGCCGACGACTGTAGGAACACTACTGTCTTGCGAGATAAGGTATTTTAAGAGGATATGGCACAGCCGCGGCCAACGAGCACTAGGTATTTGAATAATGGTTAACGGTCTCGCAGAAAATGCGTAAATTATGTTAAATAAATTAACTAAATAATAATAACAATAATAATTTAACTAATTTCGTATCATGCTTCAGATTTTTGTTAAAATTAGCGTTTCGGGAGAAAACGTTTCTACCACACTAAATCTCAACCAAATTTGGTAATTTTGGTCTCAATTTCTTAAATGGAGAATAAACTAGCTTTGTAGGTTTCCTTTTTCTAAGTTTATGTCTATTTTTGAAGTTAACAGCTTCCAAACTTCAAAAAAAATTTTTCGAGTAAATATCGAGTTTTTTGGGTCCAAATGGACCCAAAATTTCAAATTAATTCAAATTCTATAAGAATTATCGAAAAAATAAAAAAACCTACAAACCTCAATAATGATAACATCTCTTACATGTAAAAATTTCATCGAATTTGGTTATTGTTTAGGGGTAGAAAAACGTTTTCTCTTTTTGTATGAAAATTTCAGCGTGCCGTTCCCTCTTAATAGGTTTGCAAGACAGTAGTTAAAAATAGCCTTAATATAATTTTCAAAATTAGAGTAATGTTCAATATTAGCATTAGAATTCTGTAAAAATGGTAGGCTAGCTACACCACGCGGTTTCGCCCGCGGTTTCCATGTCCTTTTCCATGACCTAAAGTACCTACATACCAAATTTCATTAAAACCCGTTCAGTAGATTTTGCGTGAATGTGTAACAAACATTCATCCATCCTTACAAACTATCTTTTTATAATATTACTAGCTGCGCCCTGCGGTTTCACCCGCGGTTTCAACAACCATTATCACTTAGGGGTATGAAAAATAAATAGTAGCCGATTCTCAGACCTACTGAATATGCATATAAAATTTGGTAAAAATCAGTAAAGCTGTTTCGGAGGAGTAAGGTAATTAAATAAAAAGGCATTGTGACACGAGAATTTTATATATATATGACAAGGATAGTAAGATAAATTATTATCTTATCTTATCTTCAGCTTGATCTACGTCCCCGCAGAGTTTCTTGGTGCTATCTTCTGTAGCGGACGTATTTCCGAAGCACTGGTAGAGTCAGTTTTCGCATTTCTTTTCTGCACCAGGACTTCAATTTAATATCGAAAAGAAGTGCGTAAACATTCTTACCTCTTTTTCAAAGTCATGTTGATAAATGAAAAATGTAAAATAAAAATATTACAGCAATAGAGGTAGTAAGGTTACATTGTTAGGTAGTGTTCGAGCTCAAACCTATGTGCACTAACGCCATCTAATTAATTGTTACACCGAAATAAACTAGATGGCGTTAGTAGCCAAGTTAGCACGCGCAAGCGATTTGTTCTACGCGATCGTTATATTAATGGAGGGAATTTTGAAATACAACCAGCTCAGGATACGTATACAAGGCGTTTGATTTACCCTTTTACGTAATACCACATACCCCTTTGGACAGGTAGGTACATTTTAAACTAGGAATTACTTATTATATAACTTAACTACTACAAATTGCAGGCATTTTTTATCTAATAAATAAGTATCTTTTAGTCTCCTCACTAGGCAAGCCTGTATCGAGGAGACAACAATTTTGAAACTATACAAATTGAGCTTATTCATCGGACAGCATTAAATTAACAAGGTATTTTAAGATATAATTAATAGTTAGGTACAAAATGACAATACGTTACGTTACCATATGTTACAATTTTTAACATATTTTTAATTTCATTTGTATCATGTGTTTATGACCTTTAAAAGTGCACTTTTGTGCCTATTTAATAAACGATATTTGTCTTTGACTTTGGTATTCATTTCTTAGTGCGAGAGAGAGGTCATAACTTACTACGCGGACCCATTGCTTCTTAACACGTCTTTGATTTTTTTTTAATTTGTATTAAATTTTATTCAACCTATTTGAATAACATTTAATCATCTACAAAATTGTAATTGCCCTAAGAACTGCATGTGGCAGCGAATGGCAGTAACAATGCGTTAATTAATCGTGGTTAACTTGGAGCGCTCTTTGCCGTGGTTAGAGCTGCAATTTGGTAATTACCGACTACTCTAAAGTGAGGAAAGTGGGGAGTACAGACTGCATTAGGTAGGGGACAAATCTGTGAGAAGGAATACTTAAGGAATTAAGGATTTTTTAGAGCTCTTGTCGCTAGACTAGATGCCGCCTCATGAAGATAATATTATACAATTCCGACAGCCTCTGCGTTGTAGTGGTTAGGCAGGTACGTTTAAATTTCATACACCATTGAGGTTGTGGGTTCGATTCCCGCGACAGGAGAAATGTTTGTGCAAAGGAAAAAGAAGCGCTAGCATTTGTTTCGTGGCTGGCTGTTGTGGGACCACTGTCCTCATTGTTTCTGGTTCCCTAAATACAGGAGATTCTCGTTAGGTGCCAGGATCTATGTATGTGATTATTTGTGTATTTAGTACCTACATAGATCTTGACTTCCTACAACACCCAAACACGGATCAAATGGATGCGCCGTTTTTGTTGTAAACATTTGTCCCGTAGCGGGCATCGAACCCGCAACCTCCACAGTTTAAAATATTTGAGCTGACCTGCCCAACCACTACACCAAAGAGGCTTTAAAATAATCTAATAATAAGAAAATTAAAAGAACTAAACCAGAAAGATTCTTTATTTCCAAAAAATTCCATAAAAGAGCCAAATAAAATGATAGTATAGAGTTGATAAACTAGTTTTAGGTAATGATGGGGCTGGCATGTCATGTGGCAAAAAAGTCCCGAATAAAAAGAAGAATTAAAAAAAATAACAGTGTTATCATCGGACCCGAAAACAACTACATAATAAAAACGGAAAATGTTCTCATTAGAAAGAAATCACAGTTTTAAATTATGACGAGATGTTCATTACACAATAATTTCAATCGCAAAAATTGCAAGAAATAAATTGTCATTAAAATAATTTCATCTAACTGGTTCACAGTTCACGGGGTCTATTCTCAACATCTCAATTAGACCTCCGATCAAACCGGCGAGTTAATTTGACGACTGCATCCCAAGTGGCACTCGATATCTATAGAACGCGTGTCGATTACAACAAGCGGTCACTCGACATTTTATTGGAACCTCAATTGCAACTTAAAAATAACCGCTTTTCAAACAAAACCCAACCTTGATTACCTTAATTTAAAGTTCAAAGTCGAAACTTCAATAATTGATGTCGTACTACCCGCTTTTTAGACAAATTTAAACTGTAAAGTCGTTAAAATAGAGTTCGAAATGTGAAATTCAGAAAGTTGTAGGTGGGGTAAGTTCTTTTGTTGTTAAGCGCCATCTATGGAGTGGATTAAAAGCAATTGGCGCGCTGTTGAGTGTGATTTAAGAAGTGGTGCACCCCTATTTGATGACCGTAGGGTTGCCTCTAACTTGGTATGTACTTTGATGGAGTTATTTATCGCCAATTTGGAAAGTAAGTCTTGAATTTATTAGAAAAAAGTATTACTTTGTTTTGAATTTAAGTAACTGAATCTGACAATCTTCTTGGTATACATTCTCCTTGCTTGTCTTTAGGATAGTGCAACAAATGTGATTAAAAACTCTCGGGATGTATGGCGGGAAGTTTTGATAGAGCTTTTTATAGTTTTTGGTTTCGCACAGTTGCTCCATTAAGCCAGTGTCAAATAATAAAATAAAATAAATAGAGGTATAATAGGGGATTGGACAGTAATCGAGAAAAAATCTAAAATGTAGTTAGAACGAAAGTTTGTCGAATCAGAAAAATCACCTAATCAATATTTTTGTAAAATAATTATGATTTATATTTTTAAATCAATAAATAAAATCTAATAACTCTGACATTTTATATAGGTACAAATGTTCTTTATCTCAAACGACAACACAGTGCATGACGTTATTTGAAACTCAATACCGTGTTTATTTTATATTTTTGCTTTTTATCTAAACCAAAACGATATGTTTTTCATTCCATGACGTCCTTAAACTTCACAAAAACGTATAAATCACTTTGAAAGTTTGCTTTCGTAGAGCTTGTCGTTTCGTTTACCTTCATATGACGTCACATGTTCTGAGGAGAACTTTTGCAAGGCAATATTTGAAACATAATATTTGAACATAGTTTTAGGTACTTTTAGGGCTTTATTTAATTAAAATATTTTTTTAAGACGATATATATTCGTTTTGGTTAATTCAAAACACTACCTAAAAAGTCGTCCGATCCTGCTAATGACTAGCCAATGGGATGAGTCGATAGAAGTGAGATAGTGAATAAAGCTTCAATTTAGCCAATGAAAACTCGCGTCGCGCCTGAAAACTGAACTACGTGCTTCCCAAGTCTCGCTTGCGGATTGTGGCCGACTTTAATTTTTTTTATTGTGTAATTGTCGGCAATTTGACGCTGCGTCTCGCCCCGCGCCCCGCACACACCCCGCCGTGGCCTGGACCTCTCGACTACAATGGGAGAGTAATGAAAAGCAATTACCCATACGTGGTTTCCATTCCACCATCCGCGCCAACCAATTACAACTCTATGCCGTAGTAATACAGTCTAATTTTAATGTAGCCGAGCAGAGAATAGAAACAAATTGAGCTAGTCGAGTTGGACTAATAAAAAGACATTGTAAAAATTGGTCTAATTTCATAATTTTCAAATGTCTCTGATTCGCTGCACCTACACAATGGCTCTTGGCTCGACTCCGCCAATTACTGTTAAATTACCTTTCATTTCTCTCCAATTTCGCTGGAGAGATTTACGTTTAAGGTTTATTAAATTATAAGCGGTATTTTTCTCGCCGGTGTTAAAAAGACCTTTTTATAACGGTTTAAATAGAATAATTTTAGTTGAAAATTGAGAGACTACAATAGGCAAGTTTCTGACGAAAAACGTAAATAATAACGAGAGAGTTTGCTAATTCTGTTTATTACTTTGTATTGCTAGTTTATTACTTATAATTAATAACCACAGATAATCATCTGTGGTGTTTCAATAAAGAGTTATGTAATTTTCAGACTTTAGATTCCAATAAGTTAGAATGTGTTTTATTTTGCGTGGTTTCACAATCAAAATTTTAATAAAACAATTTGCTGTATTTCGGTTTGAAGGGCACTGCTTGAAACGAAATTACTGGGCATTATAAGACGAGATGTTGTCTCGGGTGACGAGCGCAGTACTGTGCAGGATTTGGCAAAGCAACGTTCAGGCTCTGCAACCGCTTTTGACAGGCGTAGTACCTTCGGGGTTTTTTATTACCTGATAGGCAAGCATTTGACCAAAGTCTCACCTGATGGAAAGTGGCGACGCGGTCGATAATAGATCATGCTTGCCTAGAAGATACCGATTCACTCGGGAGTTGAAGACACCTAACCAATTATAAGAATCCGGAAACAGAGACGCTGGTAAGGTGTTCACTTTCTTAGCTGTTCGCATTATGAAAGTTGAAGCGAAACGCTTTGTTCTGGCAGGAGGAATGTCAACCATAAACAGATGCGAGTTTCCGTACATCTTGTTGTCCATGGTAGAAAGGAGATAGAGGAGGAATTAGCTCGTGTAATTATGTTGCACACTCTCCGTGATGTATCCTTTAAGAAACCGACAAGCAGGCAACTTCACCACATAGATAGACAGATAGATAGATAACACTTTATTGCACTTAAAAAAAGAAAACAGAATTACTGTTAGTAATACATAATAGTACATACAAAATATGAGTTTTAATATAGCTTTTTGTTAACAGGTGTGGTTCCAGAACCGTAGAGCGAAATGGCGCAAACGGGAGAAGGCGTTAGGGCGAGATCACGCGCCCTTCATGCATCACGAACATGGTAAGTGACAAACATTATTAGCTAACTGAATCTATAATTATTATTTTAAAAACATCATTACACAATATATTGATAACAACTACATATATGTAAACATTCAGTTCATTCAAAGATTCAGGTAAAAAGCTTCATTTATATTTTTATTGATTAAAATGTGATTATGATGTAATTAATTTGACCAATATTGTCATTTTTAATAATTTTGACTAGATTATATATTTTAATATAATTATTTGTAATGAGATTTAATATTAAATTATTACTAACATAATTAAAGTCTGTTACTAACCACATATGGATATAAAATATCTGAAATAAATGAATATAAAGTCCCGTTTTATTATCATTAACTATGTATTGAAATCGCGAAAGTGAAAAATAACTAAGGCTAAAAATAGCATCTTGAAACTTTCTGTGTATCACACCGTTCAGTATCATCCGCAATTAGACTACCGCTTACGGCATTGTATACCATTGTCTAGGTCTAACTACCGATCATTACGGTATAAACGTCACCCCAGCGTTCGTCAAAGAACTTCCGCGACTTTGATCAGTGCGACGTGTAGCCATCCGCTAGGGGTATGATTAAGTGTAATTTTTTCTGTCATTCATTTAGCCGTAAATGGTGGCAGACTAAAAGGATGAGGAGTTTCGGTAATGTCTTGGAAATTGCCATTGTAAAATAAGTGGGTACATACAAATATGATTTTGAATTTTTTAACTGACTTGAAAGAGGAGGTTCTCAGTTCGACGGTATGTTTTTTTATATGTTTTTTACGCGATTACTCCGCCAATTATTAATTGATTTTGATGATTCTTTTTTTTGGTACGTCATACTTCAGAGGTCCTTATATTTTTTATCAAAATTGATTCAGCACTTTTTGAAAATAAGAACAAAAAGAAAAAAAAATATTTAATTTAATTAACACGGTTAAGACCAATTACATTAATTAAATCACAGTAATCATAACAGTAAAATGTCAAGAAAAAGAAATACAAAAAAATAAAAAATGGAGGTGAGTTCAGATTAAACGATTTTTAAAACGTTCACTAGCCGGTAGCAGCCGCATCGTACGCTCTGCACGAAACGAATATTGGTCGAATCAAATCGATCTCTCGTGAAAAAGACTTCAACGCGCTCCCTTTAATTGTGGAAATGTTTTTTACAAGTTAATTAAATTTATCCTACTTCGAAAATCTTATAAATTCTATAAATTCGAAAAACTACTGAAAGAATTTTGATAAAATTTACCCAGAAAAAAAAGATAGTCTACTTTTTATACCGGAAAACCATGGGTGAAACCGCAGCGCGCAGCTAGTTACATATATTATATATTCATACCGACCCATCGCTAGATAACATAAAACATCAATAACAACAGAATATAAATACATACTACCTATATCAAACGAAAATTTGGACACAATCACGGCTTAAAATCTTCTGTAATTGCTTAAACGAGCTTAATTCCCCACACGACACGGTTTCCAGGCGATAATTGTTACGGAAATCGTGTTTAGGGACGCGCAACTGGCATTTTTATAAAAAGGCGTGTGTATAATCATTAGGGTGGTTTACAAGCTCGAGCTTTCACGCGGGAAAGTTTCCTTGACACACAGTATGCAGGCGATATAATTTTTAGAAAAAACAAAAACCGACTTCAATGTATCTTCGAAGTCCAAGGTCACATAACGATAAAATTTATATGGGACCATTTCGTAGCTATACTGAACCAAAAAAAAATTCCAAATCGGTTCATAAATGACGGTTCTGAGGTAACAAACATAAAAAAAAATAAAAAAAATACATCCGAATAGAGAACCTCCTCCTTTTTTGAAGTCAGTTAAAAAGAAAATAAAACCTGGCGTCCTTTTAAACTGTTAGAGGAAGGTTAGGCAGCTACACACAGTGTTTTATGCGTGATAAAGTTACTCAATACTCAATACTTTATTGCAAATGTACACAAAAGTTTTTATTATAGTGGTGAGATTACATATGACCCTGCTAGGGTACAGCAAATTATAAATTGTAATGGGAGCGGACCGATTTATTCTACAAGTCTTTGTCAGTTACTTATTTACTTATCGTTTTATTCTTATTTTCATTAAAAAAGTAATTTAAATCATAATAACATTTTTCTATAAGGACTTGTTTTAATTTGTTATTAAATTTTATATAAGTTACTTATGTATGCATACGTAGGTATGCGTTTTGTTTCTGAGAAACATCTGCAAAGTTAGTTTGTTTTTCTATTCTACTAAGAATAGTTCGATTTCTGTTCGAATCTCTCTAAACGAACATGGTCCACATGGTGGCGTCATTACTATATCCAATTTGATAGGACATACGCATCAGATATGACAATTAGATAGAACAATTTCAATTTATTTATCGACATGTTGTTACTGTATAAACGGCTACACTCATGTTATGATTGTGTCGGGATAACTCCGACCAGGTTTCGGACAATTAGGATGTCCTTCTTCCCGAAGTTTACGCTTTGGATTCGCGGCGCAGACATCCAATCCAAAGCGTAAACTCCCGGAAGAAAGACATCCCAATTATCCAAAACCTGGTCGGAGTTATTCCGACACAATCATAACGTGAGTGTAGTCGTTTATATTTATAATGAATACTTCGACTCACGATAGTTTACTGGTGGTAGGTTTCTCGTATGCGAGAGGCCGTCTAGGTGGGTACCACCACTTTGCCAGTTATTCAGCCGCCAAGCAGTACAATACTGTGTTCTGGTTTGAAGGGCATTGTAGCCAGCGAAATTACTGGGCATTATGAGATTCAACAGCTAATTGTCTCAGG
Source organism: Petrophora chlorosata (assembly GCA_951640565.1). Lineage (NCBI taxonomy): Eukaryota > Metazoa > Arthropoda > Insecta > Lepidoptera > Geometridae > Petrophora > Petrophora chlorosata. The sequence continues at coordinate 9,595,238 of OX621212.1, forward strand.
GTGACGAGCGCACTGCAGCACCACGCATCATTTTGCAAAACAAAGTTCTGGGTGGTGCTGTTATTGTTATGGGCTGGCGTATTGCTTACCATGAGGCAAATGACCAGCTCGTCTCGTCATTCAGTTACATAAAAAAAACGATAGTTACCAAACCTTATCTTACTGTCTTTCTTTTTACAAGATATTTTTAATTTTAGTAGTTTTAATGTTAGTATCTTCCCATCCAGTGAGATCATGGTCAAACGCAGACCCAGTCAGATATAGAAACAGAGCGTTCAATACTTTTCCAAGTAGGTTAGAAAGAGTAATCACTGCGTCTTAGCACGTCTTAGTATACATTATCACGCGCGAAAGCTCGTGCGTGCACCAACTTCTAGCAGACCAGTTAATGCTCAAATAATGACTACACAAACTGGTTTACGATACGATAGCCACAATTATAGGGCTTCGTTTCATATCGTGATTTATTGGGGTGTTTGGTATAAATAAACAGATTGTGAGGGAATCGTATTTAAATTATTGATTTATTAATGTTATGACGCTTAAGTAGGATGTTAGGTTGTCGCTAACAAGCTACGTTTTGGGTGTCTTTGCTTTTAACCGACTAAGGAATGTATAGTAATTTATGTATATATATATATCGTGTTGTTATCTGTGATTTTCTGTGGATTTGGTCGATAAATAAATTAACAAGTACGTTTTATCAAACAAAAAACCGACTTCAGTGTATCTTCGAAGTCCACGGTCAAATATCGATGAAATGTATATGGGACCACTTCGTAGCTATACTGAACCCAACGCAAAAATAATTTTCCAAAACGGTTCATGAATGACGGAGTTCTTAAGTAACAAATATTTAAAAAAAAACAATCGAATAGAGAACCTTCTCCTTCTAGAAGTCGGTTAATTAAAATATAAACTATTTAAAACCATTAATAGTTTAATGAAAGTTTTTAATCAAAGTGTCCTTTTTCCCTATTCCATCTTTCCTTGAGAAAACATTCAATAAAAAAAATTCGCAATCCCTACACTAAATCACCATCTTTTCACGTTTATCCAAAATACATTTGACGCCAATAAACTAACCTTAGCTTATAATAATTTATTTTATAACAAAAAAAAACTGATTTCAATTCTAATGTATCTTTGAAGTCCAAGGTCGAATATCGATGAAATTTATATGGGACCACATTGTAGCTATACTGAACCCAACGCAAAGAATTTTCCAAATCTGGACATAACTGACGGAGTTCCGAGGTATAAAACATAAAAAAATACTATTCAAGCGGCTTGAAGGGCATTGTAGCCAGCGAAGTTACTGGGCATTATGAGACTTAACAGCTAATTGTCTCAGGGTGACGAGCGCAGTGCAGCGCCGTGCAGGATTTTGCAAAACAAAGTTCTGGGTGGTGCTGTTTTTGTTATGGGCTGGCGCATTGCTTACCATCAGGCAAACGATCAGCTCGTCTCGTCATTAAGTTACAAAATAAAAAACTATCGAGTTGAGAACCTCCTCCTTTTTGAAGTCAGTAAAAAAATAGAATAAATACCAATTGTTAATGCCAAATTAAAATTACTTCGTGTTTGGGAACATTAAACCAGTGGCGGAAGTATAATATCCTCCATCCCTTTCCTTCCCACATACAATCCGCATCCCGTCCTTGTCACTCATATGCAGACTACAAACTGCAAACCTACAATGGGTCTTCCGTTTCGAATGCGCTTCTTTCGAATCTTCAGGAACATCGCCAAGAAGAAAATGTGACCCGTCTGTTCCCTCCACTTCTTATTAATTTTGCCACTCTTGTTTCGATTTCTGCCTGTGTAAATAATGACTTATAGTTAAGTGCAGATTTTGCACGCTCGCTCTAAAACGGTGAAGGAAAACATCGTGATGAAACCCGCTTACGCGCTTTGGAGTGGTAGGCTCTGGCCGTGGTTGTAATACCACCCACCGAACAAAGCCATGCCGTCAAGCGACCTAGTCGTGTTTCGGGATGATGTTCGGTGAACCATCGAGGAGACGGGTCTGAGCAGCCACTCAACTGCCGTCTCTCTCTAGATCTATGTGCTTCACCTTAGGCCACATCATCGTTTCACATCAAGCGAGATAGTGGCCAAACATAGACCTATTAAGCGTAAAAAAAAGTAAATTGTCCTATTTAAATACCACAAACCAGCGCACACACCAATAAATCATCATCATCATCATCAGCCCATTACGTTCCCACTGCTGGGACTTGGACCTTCCCTCGTAGAGAGAGTATGGGCCATAATCCACCACGCTGGCCCAGTGCGGGTTGGTGGATGTCACATGTCCTTGAATTTTTGTGATAAATTCTTGGACATGCCGGTTTCCTCACGATGTTTTCCTTCACCGTTTTTAGAGCGAGTGTTAAATCCGCACATATCTCAAGAAAATCAGTGGTGCGGGGCCAGCGGGATTCGAACTCGGGTGCGTCGGATCGAAAGTCGCACGTGCTCCCACTGAGCCACACTCGCTCTACCTCACCAATAAATGAAGTTAATAAATTGTAGGCATTGTACTCACTTCCAGTATAAACAAACCTAATCGAAGGGGTGTAGTAAAGGTGCGCACACACTGGCAGGTGGTGTAATTCACAAGAAACTTATTGTGACGCTATCAATAAAGCAAACAACGGGTGCTAGGTGTGATTTGACACCTGCCTAAACGGTTTTTGATTGATTTTTAGTGTAATGAATAAAAATTATGCTATTCGTTCCGAGTATGGTTTGGAAGAGCGTAGAGCGAGTGTGCGGTTTTGTTATGCGACTGAGCAATGAGAAGTCAGGTCAGTAGTGTGAAAACATAACTGTCCTGATTATGAAGGATAACAACGAAACAACTGGATGAAAACAACTCATATTAGTAATTCGAACTGTAGGCAAATAGATATTCAAAAGCCAAAAGATTCAACTCCCATGCACATGTTAATTTTGGGAGTGTATAGCTGTTACGTCTGTTTAAGACTCATCAGGTGCGGTAACTGCCACACGACAGCCAGACCGCTGTTTGAAGAAGGTGTAACTGTCCGGTTTGTAAGGCATTGTAACCAGCGAAATTACTGAGCATATGAGACTTAATCTGAAGTCTCGGGGTGTTGAGCGCAATGCAGTGCTACGCAGTGATTTTTATGGTATTAAAAGTTCTGAGTGGCACTGCAATTGTTATAGGCAGGCGTGGCGCTTACCATCAGGTGAACGACTTGCTCGTCTCATCACTTAGTTCCATAAAAAACACCTTATGTTAAGCGCCACGCTGCATGTTACAATTGCAGTGCCAATTTCAAAAGGTATCATACCAATTTAACACTTAAACGCCAATGATAAATAAAAACGGACATGGATTTCAACATTGATTGATTGAATTGTTATTTTAATTATCGAATATTTAATTTGATTTGGTACTATTTATTGAAAGATTATTATTAACATTATTATTTTGTGAATTATTCATCAATTTATTTATTGAATTAATCAATTATTATTATTGCATTTACATTATTTAATGTGAAACCTAGAGGGTAGAGACGTCGGGCCCGTGGGGACCTACCCCCCTACCCATATGTCCCTCAAGCGCCAATCGTATATCGTGTTGAGCTCAAATTAAGGTATAGCTTCACTGCGACTAATGCGATACCGACTAATTATTGTCGATTCAGGCAAGATCGAATTAATCTCATTCATTTATACCAAAATATGATAGGTAACTAAAAGTTGAGATAAACTTAATATGACAATAAATAGCATCACAAAATATTGTCGCAGTGAATCTATACCCTAAATTGAACTCGACGATATACGATTGGCGCTTGAGGGACATATGGGTAGGGGGGCTGGAGCATTCAACATTTTTAAGGATTTGGCGGGGCGGCCGGTGGAGTCCACACGTGATCAAAATGCTCGCATGTATTTTGGCCAAAGAATCAGCCTCGCTATTCAGCGAGGCAACGCCGCCAGCATTTTGGGCACGTTGCCGGACGGCGGGTGTCATATGAGAATATTGGTAGATTGGTAGATTGTGGTAGATTAGTCACAGGATCGATATTTGTGTGTAGGGTACTTTTCTACTTTGTAGTTAATATATAATGTGGACTAAGTAGGGTAGTAAGAAATAGTATGACACTTGTTGGTAATGGCTAGCTCAATACACGATTCACATCTCTCATGTGTTTCAATAAATCTACGGACTTAATAACGGGTAGCAGTTGAATTATCTGTAGGCCATTCAGTTGGCTCAACCGATACCCGTATGTACTATTAATATGTTTTAGTTTAGTTTCCTTTAGTTTAAATAAATAAACTCCGACGCGCATGAAGTCACGGGCAGCAGCTAGTACAAAACTAATTCAATGTTTCCATTTCATTGTTGCAGTAGTGGGTGAATGGAGTGGGGCGCCAGCAGGGGGCGAGTGGTGGGCCCTCGGACTGGGGGCCGGACTTGGAGCCCTGGGGGTTCCCGCCCCATTGTGGCACGACGAGCCGGCCGCGGCGTTCCGCGCACTTTTACACAGGTATGTACACTTTATCAGGTACCCGACCATCCTACCCAACTTATATAATAAGCTTCGCCCCGAGGTTTCACCCGTAGTTTCCCGGGATATGTTATTTTCCAGGGCCTGTACCTACTTACCAAATCTCATTAAAATTCGTTCAGTAGTTTTTACGTGTTTAAGTAACAAACATCCATCCTTTTATCAGAAGATCTATCCATCCTCACAAACTTTCGCATTTATAATATTAAGTAGGATGCAAAAGTTTGTGTGTATGTTTGTTACCTTTTGGCTCTATCACATGGATAGGAATAATAGTGGTTCTAGAATAGGCTGTGGGAACATTCTGGAAAACGCACTAATCCTTGGTGTAGAGGTATAAACTAATTCTATGAGGTTTAAGTTGGGGGTATTGCCTAGGAATTTATGTAACTCTCACAATATGATTTATATTTTGACATAATCATTAGACATAGTATTTTATTTTTCACTTGAACAACAACATAGTAATATAGCATTATTCTTATATTTGTATGAAGCATTAACGAATGCCAAGGGAAAAACTCAAACAAGATTTTTCGGAAAGAAAATATACGACCATCGGCTTGGACTTGAACCCGCATCTCAATATTCCCGCGCTGCGCTCTGCGGGCAGTGCTCTGCCCAATTGAGATATTGTGGTCACCAAGTCGAGTGTTGAAGTGTTTCTTCCATTATTTAACCGTCGTGACGTGCACGCGATCTATTGAAATAGGAGTGAAACTTTACATTGGCATATGTTATGGGGATAACTAGATATTTGTTGACCACTGTATATACCTATTCATGACAAAATTACTAACTTACAAACTCTTGTCCACAGATATGTGCTAGCACTTCCCCCGCCGCAGCTCCGGCCCCCAGAGCCGGAACCTTCACCCCCCTCACCCCCATCTCCGAGTACAGCCCTGGCGCGGCTAGCCAGCGCTGACACACTACGATTGAGGGCCCACGATGCCATACAAGACAGAGTTCTGCAGCACAACAATAAGGTTCATACGTAACTATGGATTGTAAGAAAAAACAACTCCGTTTTGTGGGGAGCTTATTCTATGAAAACCGCAGTGTTTAGTGCGCAATCGCAAGGATCGTCAAATGATTTGAATCTCGGTTTTGTTGCCTATAAATTAAAAATGTATAAACACCTTGATCCTTTGACCATTCTGATACATGTATCAGAGCTAATTGTCTCAGGGTGACGAGCACAGTGCAGTGCCACACAGGATTTTGGATTTCCCCCAAAACCACAGAATACTAAAGGACAGACAGCGGCACCACTCCGCAATGAAATTTAAACAAATAGCGACTCTTGCTATGACGCAACAAAATTCAATTCAGCTCGCGTAGCGCTGCATACCTACCAGTCATATTAACCTACAGAGCGCCTCTCTTTCTATAGCATAGCTCTTATCTCTTCTGACGCGGCACGTGTAACGACGCGCGACCCGTCGCCGGTGTCCGGCTATGTACTTGTAGCTTCGTAACTACAGTGCGGAGTGCGCTAGGCCTGTGAAAACAAAGTTATGGGTGGTGCTGCAACTGTTATGGGCAGGCGTGGAGCGTTACCATCAGGCGAACGACCTGCTCGTCTCGTCACTCAATTCAATAAAAAACATGTGATCAAATTTTACAATACACCTAACTAGCTTTCTTTAGTTATTAAGGTACTTTTTATTTTTGTTCATACAATTATACAAAAACATAAAACCGTAACATTTTGAAGTTAACATTTTTAGGGCAATGATGATTCACAAGGCTATTTGCCAAGGCTAATAGCCTTATTGAGCAGTTCGGTAGCAACAGAAAAATACAAAATACGTGACGTATCTACGTATCAAAGTAGATAGCAATCAATTTAACGTAAACTGCAACAATATCACCGCATCGGATCTGCGATATGCACACTAAATAAAATTGTGCTTATATAATAAGTAATAATACACACGCAGTAGGTAAGATTGAGCTAAGTAAAATAATGCCTAGTCAATAAAGAATTAAGACAAACTTTTATCTATACCACTGTTTATTTAAGGTATGCATCCACAACCCCGTAGCAGCCACAACACGCCAAGAAACATTATGGTTTGTTTCAAATGTCAATGAATTCCTACAGCATTACGTCCGAAGTCCGTACCGGCAACCAGAAAATAATTCTGTGGGGTTTCTACCACATTACTTATACTTACCTACGTATATAATTTACCTAAATTATACATAAGGTACATACATTTTTATATGTATAGATATACATTTATATATACATACAATACATAATATAAATAGATATATATTACTTGATAAATAATTAAAAAATAATAAAATATATAAAATATATAATTTAGGTAAATTATATACGTAGGTATGTATAAGTAATGTGGGAGAAGCCCCACAATTCCATTTGACCGGATTTGTGCAAGGCCCTAATTCTGTTAACTATTGACAAACACCACGGGGACACTTTTGAGATTCAACTGTTGTCTCAAAATTGGTATTCTGCTAAATCAAGTACGGCAATATATGGCAATAGCTGTTGAATTGTTATCCAATAGCAAAATCGCCGGTATAATGACGAGCACAACCGAATTAGCATTAGGGACACGATAGACTACAGAATACTAAATTAGTTAAAATCGCTATATAACGAGTTAAAAGCCAGTTTTCAGCTCGCGATTAATCGATGGTGAGCAGACTTGAAGCTATCGATATTGACGATTCTCACACAATTGACTTGCAATAAATTAACTCAACAGCCTTACTTTTTTCTGATATGTAATTACGAATGTTTGTTCCGTCGGTTGAAAGGGACAGCATTATGCGACAGGCATAAGGTTGTCTCTTTTAGTTTGCCCGAACGAACGAACGGAAACAAAAGGGGATCGGACAGTCATCGAAAAATAAACTAAAAAGTAGTTAGACCGAATGTTTGTCGGATCAGAAAGATCATGATCATCAGCCTGGAGTCGTCCACTGTTGGACATAGGCCCAATTACCGCCACTGCGCCCCGGTCTTCAGCTCTTCTCATCCAGTTTCTTCCGGCTGCCTTTTGCACATCGTCGATCATTCAATCAATATTTTTTTTAAATGATAATGATTTATATTTTTAAATCAATGAAGAAAATCTAATAATTCTGTCATTTTTTATCTATACTTTATCTGAAATAAAACACAAATCACAGTGCATGTCGTCATTTGGGGGCAATTAAATCACTTTGCACGTTTGCTTTTGTAAAACTTTTCGTTTTGTTTGCCTTCTTATGACGTCACACGTTCTGAGGTGACCTTTTGCGCGGCAATATTTGAAACTACATTTAAACATAGTTTAAGGTACTTTTGGGGCTTTATTTAAATAAAATTTTAATTTTCATGGCTTTATATATATATTATACTGTTTCAAGGACATCAGATCATAACGCTAAAAAAAGGAGCCGAATAGTTATTATCGCAGATGAGCAAGGACGTCACATACGGCCGATGTTGGAAACTCTTGTAGATCCTGCATATTCAGTCACGAGCACGTTGAAACCAGAAGCGAAATTTCAACATATTTTATCTAGTCAAAAAGAAGATTTGAGCACCCTTGACAAGAACGACTATATAATTGTATTAGGCGGAACAAACGAAACAAGCCCACGTGAATTTCAATCTTATCTCAATAGTTTTTTGACGGAATTCAAAAACACTAATATAATTATGTGTGAAATTCCGCATAATCGATCACTTCACGTCAATAAACTAAACAAGGATTTGAAAGTCGCGTGTGATAAACACAGTCATGCATGCTTTATAGACATGAATTATAGTAGATACATACCGAAGGGAAGAAAATTTTCTTTATACTCAGCAAGAAATATCCTTAGAGAGATCATACGTTTAGATTATAGTTACAAGTTAATTAATTATAGACAGCAAAAATCCACCAAACTAATAAAAGAAATAAAGTATTCTATTGACCGAAGCACACAAACAGAAAATGAAAACATCAGAGAAATTGGTGACATGTATAATGACAAAGATAAGACTACAACAAATAAAAATAATTTTTTTCGTGTATAAATACATAAATATAATGCATCAAAATATTAATGGACTAATCACAAAAATGGACGAATTAATTTTAAATATAGACAATTTGAAAAACGATGGTAATCTAATTGATGTACTATGTATTACAGAACACAACATGATTAAAAACGACCAAGTACTGCTATATATGCCTGATTATAATCTGGCTGCTACCTTTTGCAGACATATTAGAAAAGGTGGTTCTTGCATACTGGTCTATAATCAGCATAAATATAAAATACTCCCTAACATAAATATGTTAGGCATTAATAATATTTTTGAATGTAGTGCAATTGAATTGATAGAACACAAAATAATTATAATTTGCATTTACCGTTCACCAAAAACCAGATTGCACGATCTAGACTTATTTTTTTCAAAACTTCAGGAAGTGCTTCGTAAAACTTGTCACAAAAACAAAAAAGTTGTCATCTGCGGAGACTTTAACATCGATAGATTGAAAAGAAATACTGTTTCTATTCAATTTGAACAGATACTGGCCGGATTTAACCTTAAATTAGGTATAAATGAAATAACACGGCATTGTAGCAATACATGTCTGGATAATTTTGCCCACAACATTAGAGGGTGTGAAACATCAGTTACTGAACTCGCATTATCAGACCATACAGCCCAAATAATTAAGTGTCCTGTAAATAAAAGCTATTTTATAGCTCATTTCTTTAGATGGAAAAGAGACTTCTGCGAAGAAAATATTAAGAAGTTTACCGAATGTCTTCACAACCTCTCTTTTAACGACATCTATGAAATAGAAAACCCCGATAAAGCATTTGATACCTTCTTTGATATATTCAAATTATTTTACGACCTATGTTTTCCCGTCCTGAAAGTTAAGATAACTCTAAAAAAACGTCTAAAATGGTTAAGCAAGGGAATCAAACTTTGTGCTAAACGAAAGCGAAGTCTATTATGGAAATATAGACACGCTTCCAACGACAACAATAAGAAGACACTTAAGCAATACTCTAAACGATTAAAAGCAGTAATAAAGCAAACACAGAAATCGCAAAATGATTATCACATAGCACAATCTACAAATAAATCGAAAGCAGTATGGGATATAATAAATAAATATAAGCAAATTAACTTAAAAGAAGAAATTAAACATATAAATATAAATGGAGAAATAGTTACTGACCCAAAGAAAATAGCTCAAAGTTTCAATAACTACTTCATTGACGAAATTGAACAGGGTATAAATCACAATGTTAGTACACAAAAAACATTATATCATACACAATCAAATTCATGTTTTATGGCACCTACAGACGAATATGAAATAATTAGACTTATACAATCTCTGAAAAATACTAACAGCACCGGATACGATGACATATCTACAATAGTGATAAAAGAGGCTTCAAAATTAATATCACCCGTACTTAGTTACATTATTAATAAAAGTATTGAATATGGAATTTTTCCTGAGAAATTAAAAACGTCTATCGTTATTCCATTATTTAAAAAACAAAACAAAGAAGACATGCGTTATTATAGGCCAATTGCTTTGATACCAGTGTTCTCAAAAATTTTCGAGAAGGTCATATACAAAAGTCTTAGTAATTATTTTGAAAATAATAATATTCTCGCGCCTGAACAAACTGGCTTTCGAAAAAATAAATCAATAGACATGGCTATTTTGAATTTTCTCGAACAAGTCATAAATAGTCTTGATAACAAAAAACGAGTCACAGCTCTTTACATGGACATGACTAAAGCGTTTGATCACGTAGACCATAGAATTCTGCTTCAAAAACTTGAAACATATGGTGTGAGAGGCAACATACTCGAATACATTAAATCCTACCTCTCTAACCGAAAACAGCAGACTGAAATAACCAGGTTAGATATAGTCACCAAAACAGAAATAAAATATGTATCAGATTGCAGACCTGTAAGGTATGGGGTACCACAGGGAAGTATTCTAGGTCCCCTGCTATTTTTAATTTACATTAACGACCTTCCAAAATCTATAAAGCACCCCATGGTCTTGTTTGCAGATGATAGCACTGCCGTTTTTACAGACAATAATACCAACCATTACGAAAATGACATCAATAATTCTCTAGTATCCATAATTGACTGGTTAAACAATAACAATCTCAAAATTAATCTTGACAAAACACAAATTATGACATTTAAAAATAAAAACTCTACTTTTGACATTTTAAATATTAATTATCTTGGTAAGCAAATTAAAGAAATCCAATGTACAAAATTTTTAGGTATCCACATAGACGCAAACCTATCCTGGAAACCGCATATCGAACATGTGTGTACAAAACTAAACCAGTTTTCGTACGCACTGTACATGTTAAGTAAAGTAGCCTCTGAAAAAACTCTTCTTAGTGCCTACCATGCCTACGTAGCGTCTACGCTCAAATACGGAGTCTTGTTTTGGGCAAACTCCACAAACAAAGATATTGCCTTCAAAGCACAAAAGAAATGTATCCGATCAATATGCAAACTACAACAAACCGATTCTTGCAAACCATATTTTAAAAAACTTAAACTTCTAACTCTCCCTTCGATATATATTTACGAATCGGCTCTATTAGTGAAAAAAAACATCACTATGTACGATACGCTCAACAGTAAACGCCACAAAAATAGACTGAGGCTGGCAAACTGTAAAACATCTATGTTTAGTAATAGTATTTTCTTTATGGGAATAAAAATTTATAATAAAATACCAGAAAAAATAAAAGAAATTGAATCTTTTCATATCTATAAAAATAAACTTAAATCTTATTTAATCGACAAGGCATTTTATTCCATTAAAGAATTTCTAAATGATAATTAATTGTAATCGCTTACCTGACATGACTAGTTTTATGCTCATTATTGACTATGGAAATTTAATTTGATGTTGACATGTATGTATCTAACTATTATTGATATTTTAAATTAATTAATTCTCATAAATATTGCTATTTGTTAAATAAAAATAAGTTATGAATGTTACATTTATATTTAATTTATTATCTACATACTGTTATAAAAATTTGCGCACCTGACGGTAATAACATAGAGATCTATTATATTAATTAAAACCTATAATACAATTATGTTTCTACCTATGTTTATGCAAATAAATGAATTTTGAATTATGGTAAATTTAAACACTTTCTGAAAAGTTGTCCCCTATTCAGAGCAGGCCCCCAGGGTTCTTTGCGGGCGCTGCAGCCGCTGCGGGATAGTCAACGCGTACCTTTAACATTTACATACTTTTGTATCCGAATTTTATATCTCGTAAAAATCTTTCAACTGTCTTTTATCTAAGACGTGTGCCTTAACGTACTATGTTGTTTTACTTGAAATTATAAGGTTTACACATTTCAAAACAAAATTCGTTTCAAAGAGTGGTGTGTATGGTCTTTTTTCTTTTAAATCAGTCTTTTTATAATTCCAAGTCATATACCTAATATTAGTAGTTAATGTAAATATATTTATTTTATCTAGTGTATTGTATTTAATTATAAATTATATTTAATGTTATAATCCACACACAACAATATTATACCAGGAAAATGACTGGGCATATATCTGATGACTAGGCTTATTATCTGATGTCTCAGGGTGATGAGCGCAATGCAGTCTTACGCAGTGCTTTTTATGTTATTAAAAGTTCTGAGTGGCACTGCAATTGTTATGGCGCTTACCATCAGGCCATGCTCGTCACATCACACAGTCCAAGAAAAAAATAACAAAAAAATTAAGGGCTTTCGAAATATGTTGTAAAATGAATTAAAATATTGAAAATGTGTAGGATCGTTTGTTTAGTATCATATGGACATGATTGATTATATTTGTATTTATTATTAAATTTATTGTTGAGGTATTAAAAAATATTTCAAACAATAAAAAACTGTCTGACATAAAACGGCTAAGACTCACGGTTAAACGTCGAAATTTCTACGACCAGCCCCCGTACCCATATGTCCCTCAAGCGCCAATCGTATATCGTGTTGAACTCAGATTAGGGTGTAGATTCACTGCGACAATGTCTTATGATGCCATATATTGTTCCATTAAGTTTATTTCAACTTGTAATTATTGAATTTAGGTATAAATGAATGAGATTATTTCGATTTCTTGCTGGAATCGACAATAATTAGACCGTATCTCATTAGTCGCAGTGAAGCTATACCTTAATTTGAACTCAACACGATATACGATTGGCGCTTCAGGGACAAATGCATAAGGGGGCAGGTTTCGGACATTTTCGCGACTTGATCTCACAACTCCCAGAAGAGGGACTTTTAAAATTTCCAAAACATGAACGGAGTAATTTCGACGTTTAACCGTGAGTCTTAGCCGTTTAATATTAATTATGAACAACAATCACAAAAAATTTCAAAATCTAATAAAAGACTTTGTACTTATTATATTTTCGAGCACATCCCAATTCAAATATGATAAAAAAATGTTTCTAATTATTTTTTCTTAAAATTATTCTGGTAATTTGAAATACATAACTTACCTACACGTATGTATATTTATTTATTATTATTATTATTCAGCCTGGTTTGTCCTACTGCTGGGCAAAGGCCTCCCTACCCTCCTTCCACTCCTCACGTTTCTGGGCTATTGTTTGCCATCCCATCAAATAGGATTCCAGTTCATCCCGCCATCTTTTTCTGGGCCTGCCGCGTCGTCGGGTAGCGTTGCGTGGGGTCCACTCAGTTGTGAGTTTGGCCCATCGCTCGTCTGACATACGGCAAAACACGTATGTATAGGCACCTAAAAATCGCGTCAAACCTAATGGCGGCTGACAGACCACGTGACCTGCGCAGTAACAAAATCGCATACAAAATTGTATCTGCGCAGGGGCTGACCACCAACTTTTTCAAGACAATCATGCTACAAGAACGTTTTATTTCAAGCTTACAATCATATTACTCTGATTCGTTCCATGACCTTCATAAAACAATATGTTTTTGCTCCTGCGAAGTGTTCTGCTGTCAAAAAACAACTGAATGAATGATTTATGATGACGTCACCAAAACTTCTCAACAATACAATATCGAAGTAAGCTTGTTTTAGGACTTCGTGGTACGGAAAACGGAAGTAAGCTTAAAATAATACTGGTTTAAGAGAGGTGGTAAGCCTGCAGATCACGTGATGCGCCATCAAATTTGGCGCGAGTTCTACTGTAAATATTACTAGGTATAATAACCTATTTTGTATATATTGTAAAATTAAATTAAACTGCACAGTAGTGAGTTAGGAAAACGCATTAATTATTAAGTACTTAGGTAATTAGTTATCTTATTTATTTAATATAGAGATGTAGAGAGTTTGCAATGGTACATTTATGTAGAAGATGAATAAATATGTAAAAAACTTATTTAATTATTTTATTTCTCCTTCCAGTATCCTAAAAAAAGTATCCTAAATATTCTTGATTCTAATATAAAGGACGTACCTAGTTCTTCGTGGCCGGTCTCTCGTATGCGGGAGGGTGTCTGGGTGGGTCCCACCGCTTTGCCAGTTATTCTGCCGCCAAGCAGTAGTGCGCAAGCATTAATGCGTTCCAGTTTGAGGGGCATTGCAGCCAGTAAATTTACTGGGCATATGTGACTTATCTGATGTGCTTTTTATACTATGCAGTGCTTTTAAGGTATTAAAAGTTATGGGTAGCATTGCAATTCCCTGCCTATAAAGGCAGGAGTGGCGCTTACCATCAGGCGAAGGACTTGCTCGTTAATTACTAAGTTCATTAAAAATACTTGAATGTTTGAATACAATCAAGAGTGAACAACTCGGTAAGCGTGCTACATCTGCGACCACATCGTCACTTCCCATCAGGTAAAATTGTGGTCAAACGCTGACCCAGACAGACTGTAAAAAAAAACTATCTTTTCTTTGAAATAACCTTTTTCATAAGTGTTTTTACTATTACCTTAATTATTATATTATAATTATATACTGAAGAAAAAAAGCCGAAGCTTACGCTCAGTGGCGTGCTATAAGAGTCCTATGTCCAGCATTGGGTTTAGGCTGATGGTGACGATGATGATGGTGAAAATAGCTATCTGTTTATCCTAGCTTATACCTTATTGGTTGACTTTATTATAACACATTTGTAGTCAGCGAAATTACAAGGCAAATGAGACCTAATCTGATGTATCGGGGTGATGAGCGCAATGCAGTTATACTCAGTGTTTTTTAAGCTATTTAAAGTTCTGGGTGGCATTGCAAATTGTTATAGGCAAGCGTGGCTCTTACCATCAGGCGAACGACTCGCTAGTCTCATCACAGAGTTCCATAAAAAAAAATAGGAGCTTTTAGGATAGTTTAAATTCTTAAAACCGTATTACCCAACATTTGTTAACAGGGAACGGCACGCTGAAATTTTCATACAAAAAGAGAAAACGTTTTTCTACCCCTAAACATTAAGCAAATTCAATGAAATTTGGACATGTAAAAGATGTTATCATTATTGAGGTTTGTAGGTTTTTATTTTTTCGATAATTTCTATAGAATTTGAATAAACGGACTCAAAAAACTCGATATTTACTCGATTTTTTTTTTTTTTTAAATTTGGAAGCTGTTAACTTAAAAAATAGACATAAACTTAGAAAAAAAACCTACAAACCTAGTTTATTCTCCATTTAAGAAATTGAGACGAAAATTACCAAATTTGGTTGAGATTTAGTGTTGTAGAAACGCTAATTTTAACAAAAATCTGAAGTTGATACGAATTTAGTTAAAATATTATTGTTATTTAGTTAATTTATTTGATTTAATTTACGCATTTTCTGCGAGACCGTAAACCATTATTTAAATACCTAGTGCTCGCTGGCCGCGGCTGTGCCATATCCTCTTAACAGTGTTAAAAAATGTTAAGTATACGTTTTTAGGATGTTAAACTATCCTGACACTGTCCTATAGAGGATTACAGACTAGTACTTATAGATAAAAGAGTTTGTTGTGTAAGACGCTTAACCTCGATTCCGTGTATTGTAACACACTCGTAAGGGAAGTTTTTAAACGTTTTGTGTTAGGACCCCTCCCTCGGTTCGCTATAGGGTGATACAAAAGGGATGGATGTGACCTTACATATTTTGTACACATGCCTTTTGGATGGATAAGTGCGTTTGTGGTGTAGTGGCTGGGCAGATTGGCTCAAATCTAATATACCACTGAGGTTGCGGGTTCGATTCCCGCGACGGGACAAGTGTTTGAGCACAGAAAAAAAGCGCAAGCATATGTTTCGTGTCTGGGTGTTGTAGGACCATGGTCCTCGTAGTACTTGGTTCCCTAGATACAGGAAGTCCTAGTTAGGGCCCAGGATCTATGTGTGTGATCGTTGGGCGTAAAAAAAAGTAACTTTGCTTGTATGACACCGTGTACCTATATTATATACATATATATATTGCTCGTTATTCTGCCGTCAAGCAGTAGTGCGCAAGCATTACTATGTTGCGGTTTGTAGGGCATTGTAGTCAGCGAAATTACTAGGCATATGAGACTTAATATCTGTTATCTCGAGGTGATGAGCGCAATGCAGTGCTACGCAGTGCGTTATGATATTAAAAGTTCTGGGTCGCACTGCAATTGTTAAAGGCAGGCGTGGCGCTTGCCAGCAGGCGAACAACTTGATTGTTTCATCACTGAATTCCATAAAAAAAACACCGGCAAAGGCTGGTAATGACCATCCTTTTGTGGAATGCCACAAAAGGATAGAGCGAGTGAAGCGTGTGTAGCGTGTTAATAAAATGTAATATTGTTATGGCCCGGCGTGGCGCTTACCATCAGGCGAATGTCGTGTTCGTTTCAATATTCTGTTCCATAAAAAGAAGTCTGCATCTTTATGCCAAATAATCCACATCCATCATAGGACGAGTAGATCGGTCAAATATCACCCTTATTTAGTAGACATTCCGCCAATTTGAACAAAGCGTTTTAGTTCCACGTTTATAGTGCATACTGCTAAGGAATGGAACTCCTTGCCGTCTTCTCTGTTTCCTGATAACTGCAATCTGGGTATCTTCAAGGCCAGAGGGAATAGGTATCTTCTAGATCTCGTGCTCCATCTTCGGCCACATCGTCGCTTAACATCAGGCGAGATGCTGGTCAAACGTAGATTTATCTTATATAAAAAAATATATAAATTATTTTTACTTGTAAAATGCACCACAGAAAACCAATTTCGAGATTTCCGGCTACACCATTTACAAGTGTACTCGTAGAGTATAGGATCGGTGGAAGATTAAATTTGCCCGTCGATTGTTCCACAAAGAAGTAAAGTGTTTGTAGGAAGATTAATTTGGGAAAAACTCGGGTTCGACTTCGTATTATTCTGTGGCTCGGCGTCGATGGGAGATAAAGCCCGGGCGAGCAGTGGAGATTAAAAATTTGGCTGTTATGAATTTCCTTCGTAATTTGGTAATTACAGCCCTTTTAACCAGTTTGTTAGCCTTGTTACTTTTTTTGGGTGGACTTATCGCTAAAAGCGATCTCTTCCAGTCAACTTTTAGATGGAGTTAACTAACGGAGTGAGAGAGAATTTATTGTTTTTTAGATTGAATAAGTCCATTTCTGAAACAATTGACTGAAATGTCTAAAAGCCTCGGAGTCTACAAAATGGATCAATTTGTACCACTTTAAAATGGCAACACTTTCAATTAGGTACAATTTTCCCTCCATTTCTCAAATTACCGTAGTTCCGGCATCTTTCATTTTCTCCATTGCTGTTGTACTATGACTACCACAATTTTTTTGACTAAAACCACAGCATACTAAGTGCTATGGCGCAATAAAATTCAATTCAGCTCGCGTAGCGCTGCATACCTACCAGTCATATTAACCTACAGAGCGCCTCTCTTTCTTTAGCTCTTATCTCTTCTGACGCGGCACATGTAACGACGCGCAACCCGCCGTCGGTGTCCAGCTATGTACTTGTTGCTTCGTACCTACAGTGCGGAGTGCGCTAGGCATTATTCCGGTTTGAAGGGCTCTGTAGCCAGCGAAATTACTGGGCATATGAGACTTAATATCTGATGTCTCGGGGTGATAAGCGCAATGTAGTGCTACACAGTGCTTTTTATGGTATAAAAAAATCTCGGTGGCACTGCAATTGTTATGGGCAGGTGTGACGCTTACCATCAGGCAAACGACTAGCTCGTCTCATCATTCAGTTACATAAAAAAAAACTACGGGTGAATCCGCGGGGCGCAGCGGGGCTACTGAAGAATGGTGAAGAGACTCACTCGAACACCCGCACCGTCTAAGCCGTTCCTTACTGCTCAGCACCGCCATAATCTTCTTAAACTGTTACTCATTGTTCCCACAATTCCCCCCTCCCCCTCCTCTTGGTGGGGGTAGTGGGGTTAAACCCAAGGCGTTATTGTGAGGGGTGGAGAATATTTCATCTGTAAAACACCATTTTCTTATAGTCAGAATTTTAAAAGATTTAGGCATAGTAGGTACTCTAAGAGCGAGTGTGGCTCAGTGGGAGCACGTGCGACTTTCGATCTGACGTGGCCTAAGATGAAGCACATAGATCTAGAGAGAGACGGCAGTTGAGCGGCTGCTCAGACCCGTCTCCCCGATGGTTCACCGAATATCTTCCTGAAACACGACTAGGTCACTTGACGGCGTGGCTTTGTGCGGTGGGTGGTATTACAACCACGGCCAGAGCCTACCGCTCCAAAGCGCGTAAGCGGGTTTCATCACGATGTTTTCCTTCACCCTTTTAGAGCGAGCGTGCAAAATCTGCACTTAACTATAAGATTTACTTTCTGTGATATCCTATAATACAATTCTACCTTACCTTACCTCTATCTCGACTTTATTTACTAAACACACCAGTAAACGACCACCCGCCCAGCCGGGCCCTGGGCGGACGGGAGCTAATGTTATTAAGTTTATTAAATCCGCCCGCCCAACGCCCATTACCCGCCCAGCGGATACCTAGGCTTATTAAATTAACTTTCTGAGCAGCTTAGGGGTAATAAGAGAATGTTTTTGTGGACAAACGTACTTTCTACGCTTTATTCTGTGCGCTAAGCTCGTAAGGTAAACTTAATCCAATATACAGGGAGGTTTTGGTTACGTCTTCGCTAAACTTCGCGATAACATAGTTTTGTGAAATGATAATGACGTGTTTTTTGGTACTGGTTTCTTAGGGTTCCGTACCCAAAGGGCAAAGCAGGACCGCTGTCCGACTGCCGCCCGTCCGTCCGTCCGTCCGTCCATCGTCAACCTGTACGAGTCCACTGCTGGACATAGGCCTCTCCCAATGCACGCCACTGAGCCCGATCCTCGGCTTTTTGCATGTAGTTACTGCCAGCCACTCTACTAGGGATTGCAATCCCGCAGCTCATTCAATACCACGCGATTACACGGGATTACTCAATGCCGCGCGGGATCACGCGGGATCCCGCATCTTTGAAATTGTTATAAAATCAAATTGAAACTACAAATTTTTGTGTAAAAATCAACTTTTATTAAACATTTCTTACATTAAGCAAAAGTAATTATTTATTTTCTATTAATTAAGTATAAGTAATTAGTAATCTGTTTTCTTAGATTCATCTTTAAATGTCTGGCATAGTTTAATAGTTTTGTTTAATATTACCCTGTTCTGTGCGGAACGGCAACGTCGCGATTGTGCTATACGCGATTTACGCGAAAGTTTAGCGCCAAATTTTTATTTTGCGGGACTGTGGATCCGCGCTTTGAAGTTGTGAGATCCAGCAGATTAATAAAACCAGCGGGATCCCGCGAGTATGCGTGATCCCGTTTTGCGAGATTTCAATCCCTACACTTTACGGAGGTCGTCACTCCGGGAGCAGTTCTTCATTAAAACTCGTCATCTGCTTTAAATAAGTTCAATCCAAAAAATGAAATCCCGAGTCCAATCAGAAGCGAATCATCCCCGGCTCATTTAAACCGTATTCAGTTACAAACGGTAATTATGACGCTAAACAATGGATTTCAGTTCCTCTGTCAGCGTCAGTACACCTTTTGTTCGAATGGAGTCGCAGTGGAATTGCAAAACAGTACCTAAGTTGCGTAGGTTTTTACAATAAATTCCGAAATGTATAACGGAGCTCACAGAAAGTAGATTCAAATTGCGTGTGAAAAATATTCTAATAAAAAAAACATACCATACAGTTAGTAATAACATAGAAGACAAAAATGCATGGATTATTCCGCTTCTGCTAAGTAGCCAACTGGCACATAAGAAACACAATATTGTAAAAACAAACATAAAATATTGTAGCAAAAGTTATAAAAAAATGCCCCGTTTGCCGTATCTTCTGAGTAGTGGTTCTTTTACCGGTACGGTGGTACATTCAGTAATGATTGACTTTTTTTCGCTTTTAAACTTTGAACTAAGTGCCTCCGCTGACGTCAGCCTTATTGTAGGTCCGATAGTCAGTTAAATTTTTTCAACTTGGACGGATTATCGGATATATATTAAACAAATTTTTCAAAGTTTACCGAATCCATACACTACACGGTTTTATTTTGTTATAATAAGTCCAACATGTGTGTTTGTTGTTTTTCCACATGTTTTTGTCACATACTTAAATCCTGGGCCCTATATAGGACTCCCTGTATCTAGAGAAACAGGAACAACGAGAACCATGGTCCTACAACACCCTGATACGAAACAAATACATACTTGCACTTTTTTCATGTGCACAAATATTTTACCAGTCACAGGAATCCAACCCAGTGGTGTGTAAGATTTGAACCGACCTACCTAACCAATGCACCACAGAAGCTGTATTAAAAAGGCCTTTTGTTAAAATCTTAGTAACTGCCCTACACTGCGCCCTCGCTCTGATTCTATTGTACCGCTGCACTGTCAATTGCAAATGTTTGCCAAATGAAGTTTATTGTGGCGCTGGTGAGCTCTGGATGACTTGATTATTGAAAAACGGTATCAGGTTACAGAATTACTTTTTAAGTAGTTTTTGGTTATTTTTCCTTTAAATTTAGTATCAACAACAAGTAAGCGAAGTTACTGCGCATATGAGACTTAATATCTGATGTCTCGGAGTGATGAGCGCGATGCAGACCTACGCAGTGCTCTTTATGGTATTAAAAGTTCTGGGTGGCACTGTAATTGTTATGGGCAGGCGTGACGTTTACCATCAGGCTCTTGCAACTTGCTCGTCTCACCACTCAGTTTAATAAAAAAATCAACCTTGATCTAAGTTGAGTGTCATTAACCGATGCTGGTAGCGCCTTAACCGGGCCTACTGCCGGGGCGAGATGGTGAATGCTAGCGCGACCCCATCTCGCCCCACCATGGCAGAAGACTGCTCACCGCGGGGTTTTAGTTGGTAGGAGTTCGACATACTCTCTCTGCTGCCCCCGCAGCGGAGAGGTACTTACTCATGAAGATATCCCCACGTAAAAAAAAGGCTGGTAGCGCCTAACTTAAATTCACTCACACAGTCTCTGAACCAACCTCGTAAGCTCTATAAACCCCGACCCTACTTATACCTACTTCGACCGCCCACCGTTTTATTAGTTTTATTTCGTTTATTCACTGCCATTTGCAAATAGACGTCTACTTTGATTACATTTTGGTGGCGGTGCTTCCCCAGAAACGAATTTAGCGAAGAGGTTGTAATAGTTTTAAATTGAAGATTGACAATTTAATAGACAAAAGTCTTTTTTGAGGGATTTGGCCTTACACGTCTTAGTCATCTGCCAGAGTCAAGTTTCGATCGAGTTTCTCATGTTTCTTCCCTAGTATTATTCACTCCTTTCCTTACTATTCAAAGTAATTTTATGACTAATAAAATTTAATTATAAGTAGTTTATTAATAATGCTGGTTATTATTTATATTTATACGTATAATACTTATTAATAGTTAATTTTTTGATAACGTACGTTTATTTGTATTGTCTTGTGTGTAAAATATTTTTCTGTCTGCTTTTTTTTAGTTGTAACTCAGTGACATTTGTGCACCGATTTGTCACCGACCACCGATCAATCTCTGTCAATTGTTTCCATCTTTATCCACACGACACTTGCGAAATTTTGGCAACCCCGCAGAAACCGAACAAGAAAAAGTTGAAGTTCAATAGTTAATGTAACGGGTACCAACATAAAAATAACATTGACAGCCCAGGGTTGTCCTATGTTAACCTGATTTTATCGATATCGATATCGATATCGATAAATTTCCCAGAAACTTTAAGAATAATAATAAGAAGAATTAACAAAGTTCAAAAGTTCTTTATTCATTTTTGGCATCACAGACGCACTTTTGAACGCCAATAACTTTAATATGTCGAAGAATCAGTCACAAAAATTCAAGTACATGTGACATCTACCAACCCGCACTCGGCCAGCGTGGTGGATTATGGCTCTTTGAGAGAAGGCCCGTGTCCCAGCAGTGGGAACGTGATGGGCTGATGATGATGATGATGATGATGAACTTGGATATTGTTATTAACCGAGATTCAGTGTCATTAATAGGAGTCGGGGCGGGTCGCTAGTAAAATGAGTAGGAGAACAATCTTCTACAACCTCAAAACCCAAGGCTTCCATAATAAAGTTTCATTTTATTCCCTTGCACAAACATTGCGGATGATCGTTTTCTCTGTAATTACATTCCGGGAGGCCTCCGGCTGCAGACTGTTTGCTGTTGTTTTTTGAGGTTTCTTATTTGTGGAGGGAGACGTAATCTTATAATTGCGTCTACAAATTGAAGCCACGATATGTTGTACGTTACCTATTTACGCTTAGGTGAGGCATGTTTGTCACGATATTTTTTTTTTAATTCGCCCGTTTTGGCAGGCTAAAGTCTCTAGAACCATACCGCCTTGTCTTACGTAGTTTTTGTTTGATAGTTTCTAAAAATTACAATAATTTCTTTCGTATATCGTCGTATGAGGGTCATCAGCAACAAGCCTGACCCTTTCCTAGTGCTTCAATAACTAGTGGAACTTTATTCAAGCTTTTCATGGACTTTTTGGGAGAACAAAAAAAGCAAAGGTTTTCTCTATTTTGTTTCATTTGCCTACACTCGTGCATGTTTAAGAACACATAATGGTTAATATTCCACCGATATTTCACATCATCACTCGAAATAACATTTGTTTGAAAAATAAAACAAAATCGAACTGTATCACTTTTCACTTCCCGCCAAAAAGTGCATGTCACGATGAGTAGTAAATTGCAAGTTTTTATTTCAGTTATCAAACGATATTCTTTTTTTTTCGGGATATGTATAATAATAAATTCATTTATTCATTTATACAGTTAACAAATGAAAAGTACCAGAGGCCCATAAAATATACATATATATTACAGACTAGCATATATAAAATTTATAAACACTAAAGCTACGATTAGGGAATTAACTTCGGCTTTGCCTCCCTGTAGCGCCGGAATACTATGCCTTCGGGCCAAAACTCAGGAGCCAGATCTCTTTATACTTCGCCGGAAGCCGGAGCACGAAGAACTAGAAACTCGTCGTCCTCGTTGACTCCAACCTCGACAGCGACAACTGGTTCAGCTCCTAAAAAGAAATAAAGAGAGACAATAAGAAAAGTGTTAATGGACACATTCTTAGTATTACATATTCTATGTATCAGCTTAAGTTCAATTTAAATAACTCATTAGCCTAATTATATGGATAGATTGTAATAAAAATAGCGAGAGGATAACATAATAGTGTCATAAACAAACATAAAATAATGTAACAAAAGTTCTAAAAACATTCCCCTCAGATTCTTGCCGTATCTTCTGAGAAGTTCTTTTTCCGATACGGTGGTAGTCATTGTAATAATAAAATTGACGTTCGTAAGTGCGTCTATGATGCGAAAACTAAATAAAGATTTTTGAACTTTGAACTTTGGAGAAGCGTTATGTATGCTTCCTAAAATAAAAAAGTAATAACAACTTCAGCCTAAAAGACACTTTGTTCATGTGTTCTTGAAGGTAGCAGTACAAAACCTCCAGTAGCTAATTAAATACATTAAAAGATATTTAGTTACGATAAGTCGTCGGCGCCCGGGGCGGACTAATAATGTTGCAGAGGGTCAATTGACCCAATAATAATGTGCCCGACTGTTCGGTAAGAGTGGTCGCACACTGGACGAAACGCCGGCGCAAGATACGGTTGAATCACTCTTAGCGGACAAATAAAAAAGTTTTGATGTATTTTCGCATGCTTCGGAAAAGATTTGTTGTTGAGCTTATACAACGTGACGGAGTAGCGCAGTAGACTGCGCAAGAGATGCCATTGGAGGGACGAACTTTACATAGTAATTACATCAACTATTTATAGCTTAAGATCGAGACGCGTGGAAATCTCGCGCAGAGATTCTTCATGTTATTGGTATTGGTTTATTGTATTACCGAAGCACTGGTGGAGTCAGTTTTCACGTATCATTTCTGGGCCTGGATTTCAATTTGAGTATGGGAAAAAAATGGTAATTTTTAGTTGATACATTACGATGATATTCTAAATCACAATTTTCAACGTATTTTGATTGATTTATTTTGTTTCTTTTTATTTTTTTGATGCACCCTTCGTATCTTTCTTTTATAGTTACTGAATAATTGGCAGAAAATGCTTTAGCATTAAGTTCTTCTATTTTTACATTACTTGTAATAGTGCAAAAATGAATTAAATAATAAATAATAATAATAACTATTGAAGTTGCTAAAGACGCCAGCGTTTATTTCTCCCACTCCACGCCTACCCTAACCCGATCCGCTGTAAATAAGGGCACAAATCGCTGTATAAACTTAATATCGGGCAAATTGGCGCCGGAGGGAGTGAGCCGCCCCCGCAGGGGGGAGAGGGAGCTCGGGGGGAAGGGGACAAACATCTACAGCTTTTATTGCGATCATCGCCTATTGATTCCGGTTATAAGCCGATGTCACCGGGTAATTTCATTCGGGACTCGGCAGTTTATTAAATAGGGTACTTTTGGTTCGGCTGAGGAACAGACATACATACTTCCTAGTGTGGCCCTGGAAATGACGTCGTTTTAGTTGTGAGTTTTACGTAATGAAATAACCAGCCAAGTGCGAGTGGGACTCGTGCACGAAGGGTTCCGTACCATTATCTAGAAAAACAAAAAAACACGTTGTATGTCTAGTTAAATCTGAAAACTGAAACGCAATGAAAATATGTAGTGTAATCCCGCTGAATATTATGTAGGTTGTTGTTAGAATATTATAATATGTATGGGGGTTGATAGCAAATGTAAAATAAATTAAAATATATATAACGGCGCGTGGACCATTTAATTAGTTTAAACAAATTATTATCATTAAATTTTAAATCAGTTCTTAAAATCAGATCAAGTGTTAATCGAGTTGTAGTCCAATCTATATTGGTTTGGAAATTGTCTATGTCGTATTTTTAGAGCGGGTAACACCGAATGGAGTTGTGAGTGTCATAGTGACGGCTGACTGGCACTTTTTGACAGCTAGTGAAGCGCAATGCACACGCACAAAACCATTGGCTCTAAATCAAATTGTATTTCATCAATCTTGAGCTATTATGAGCAATTAAGTATCTGAATTATTAAAATAGTGTTTGATTGAAAGTTTCTTGGTGTTATTTTGAATCACCGACACGTGCACGCCCACCATGGATAACCTTCAACCAATGATAACGGATCCGGCTCCTGAGACATCACATCGGCATCCTGATGATCCGTTATTTATATAAGTAATCGCTCTGCTTTTTTTTAAAATATATCTATAAATTTAATAATAAATATTGTAATGAGTTCAATAATGTGTTTAAGAAAAGGTAAATAATGTATTAATTAAGTAAATAAAAAATAATGTTAAATAAAGAAAGTCCTAACAACAATTCTACGAATACAATCCTAATCTTAATTCTCCTATTAGAATGTACCGCTTTGCTTATTTTCCTGCCCCTAGTAGTAGTGCGCAAGCATTGCCACAATCTTACAATACAATGCACTGTGTTCCGGTTTGAAGAGCATTGTAGCACGTGAAATTACTGGGCATATGAGACTTAATATCTGATGTCTTGGAGTGATGAGCGCAATGCAGTCCTACGCATGATTTTTATGCTATTATATGTACTGGATAGCACTGCAATTTGACTAATTTGTTAGTGGCGCTTACCATCAGGCGAACGACTTGCTCGTCTCATTACTCAATAAAAAAAAAACTTACGAAGATTCATATATCATATAGCAACGCACACGTCCTATAAAAAGTCGGTAAAAAAAATCGGACTGACTATCGGACCTACAAAAAGTCTGACGTCGGCGGAGGCACTAAACGGACGCCGACTTATACAGTTCTCGCTAACAAGTCAAGAATCCCACACCCTATTCACCAATTAAATCGCGTAATCAATTTCACACGGACAATGCGTTCATTGGCAACTAAATTGGCAATGAAAACAATCCTGCCCCTTTCCCACATAAATTAGCACAAATTTCATCGCATATAGTTGGGTAAACTTTACGCTATTGCACAATACTACTCTGTTAAAGTTAGTGCACCTTATTACTGAGAGGTTAGAGGCTAGATTTGATTGTATACCTATTTATTTATTTATTTATTTATTTACTAAATTGCAATTGTAAACTTACAGGCTAACCCAAAGCGTTTACATTGTCATACCAGATACTTAAATAAAATACAAGACATATAGAGATGCTACTAATGGAGTCGGCATGTATGTCAGCATTTTGGACATCGTTAAGAAAACGGTTGATGAGCTTCACAGCCCTCGCCGTGGGTGCATTATGAGCATTACACGTGCGTAACTTGGGTGGGAGCGCTAACAACTGATGCCTACGTCGCTGACCAGCACGGATGTAATTCTGTGGCACAAAGTAGCTAAGCTGACTCAGCACTGAAGGATTGTCCACCTTGTTACGCATCAGCATACAGTAGTGGACCACGAGTAATAGCTTACGCCTAAGCTCCAGAGTGTCAAGTCCGACCATTCCTGAGACAAATAACGAAGGGAAAAGAAAAGGATAATACCCGTAACTTCTTTTATAAAGGTACCTGGCGAACTTTCTCTGTACTCTCTCTACCATGAGACTGTACTTTTTAGATCTTGGGTCCCACACTATAGAACCAAATTCAAGCATACTTCGAACATATGCGTTGTAAAGCATGACTGGGATGCTAATATCTCTGAACTGAGAGGCAGTTCGAGTTATGAAACCCAGAGTTCTGTTAGCTTTTTTGCAAATGGTCGTAATATGCTCGTTAAAGTTTAGCCCACTGTCCATGATGACGCCCAAGTCTCGAATTGAGTCCACCCTCTCCAGAATATTTCCCTCTAAAGAATACTGATGGCTTATAGGCGCACGAGATCTAGTGTATGTAACTGTTTTGCACTTAAAGACGTTAAAATGTAGGTTGTTTATTTTAGCCCATTCAGCAACCGCTTCTATATCCCGTTGAAGGTCGACACAGTCCGAAGCATCACTAACGCCATGAAATAGCTTCATGTCATCTGCAAACATTAAACACTTGGCCGTACTCAGTACACGGGGAAGATCGTTGATCATTACGAGAAACAGCGTGGGTCCCAAAGTCGACCCCTGACTGACGCCCGATCTTGTGAAGTAGTCATCAGAAAGGTAGCTGCCGAGTTGGACATATTGTCTTCGGTTTCTCAAGTAATCGGCCACAAAAAATAGAAGACTCTGAGTAAAACCAAGACAAGAAAGCTTTGATAAAAGAATGTCGTTGTCCACAACATCAAACGCCTTTCTCAGGTCGAAATAGGCGGTGTCTACTTGGACACGACAATCCATCTGGGATGTAGCATAGTCTACAAATACGATATGATTCGTAGTAGTAGACCGCGCACGACGAAATCCGTGCTGGGAGTCGTCGATAACATGACTAATTTGGGCGGTGATACTACGGTTAATTATAGTCTCAAATATTTTTCCAAAGACAGCGAGTACGGCAATAGGTCTGTGAGATTTAATATCAGCTGAAGAACCACCTTTCGGCACCGGAGTCACTCTGCTAACTTTCCACCTGGTAGGATATAAGCAGGTCTGTAAAGAAAGATTGTAAAGGTGCAGAACAGGTAACTCCAGTGCACGAAGACAGTCCTTCACAAGAAAACCTGGTATACCATCAGGACCAATGGCTGAAAAACCCTTGAGGTTTCTGACGGCTTGACGCAAATCTGAAACAGTAACGTGGTTTAACGTCACACTTGGCATACCCGGATATGCATGAGCTGCTTGCTCAGCAGCTCGAGCGTCTAGCTGTGGGGCAGTGTTTAAGAAAATTGAGCTAAAATATTCAGCAAAGGCGTCTGCTGCCTCTTTGCCGATGACTTTCTCGTCATTGTAGATATATTCGCGGTGTTGTGGCATGTCTTTACGTCTGTTTTTAACATGAGTCCAAAAACTAGAGGGATTACGGCGTATATCGCGCTCAATAGACTGGGTATATTCATAGTAAGCAGTATTAGTTAAAGCCTTAACCTTTGTTCTGTAGTATTTGAACATTTCATGATTGAATTCCATTTTATTACTTTTAAAACGTTTCAAATGGAAGTATTTAATTTTTATATTTCTAACGATTTCCGGTGTATACCACGGTGGATAACTGTATTTTTGGGTCAAAGCATTCAAACATTTCTTAGTAGGTACATATTCACTAATAGTCGAAGTTAATTTTGAATAAAAGAGATCAACGGCAGGATCTACACTCGCTTGATTTAACACCTCAGTCCAGTCGATATCAGCAATCGCTGTATACAAACCATGAAAATTGGCCCGCTTGAAATTCCATCTAGGTATCGATTTGTTGGTTGTTAGTCGTGGTAGAGAACTTTGACTACAGGCTGACGATGCATAAGGCACAGATATCATTACCGTTAATGGCGGATGGTAGGCGTCAATCGGCACGAGCGGTTCGAGGCAACGTGTAACACACACTCTCTCAGTCCTAACATTTGATAAAACTAAGTCCAAAATACCACTATACTTATTACTGACTTCATTATGCTGCTTAAAATTACAATATTCCATAAAACAGTCAAATTGATCTTTAACATTATTGTTACAAGAATGTAAATTAAAATCACCAATAATAATAACATCGAGTAAAGTATATTGACAAACAACATTTTCAATGCAAGCTAAGACATCAAGATACTGCTTTTCCTTGCAATTGGGTGGCAAATAGACAACGCCTATAAGTAACTTAATATTTTTCCCAGTTATAATTGCAAAGAGCAGCTCTTTTTCGTCACTCAGGCCATCCACGTCTGTGATCAAACGAATTGAGTATGAATCTCTAACTGCTAGGAGGACTCCCCCCCATCCGACGTCGCCAACTCGATCCTTGCGAGCAACCACATACCCAGGTGGGAATATTTCGGCGTCATAAACAGAGCTATTGAGAAATGTTTCTGTTAAAGCTATAATGTCAGATGTGCACGAGCTCAGAATGTTGTTTTGAAATTTTGTAGTTTTACCTCTTAGCCCTCGCACGTTTTGATAATAGATATCAATATTCTTTGAAGCTTTACGACAGCTGTTCTTTCTGGTTTTTGGCACGAAAGCTCTGTCTCCAAGGCTTGACACAGACGTCTTCAGGCCAGTTCTCCGGTAACATAATCTTATCGGCTAATTTAGATGGCACACCGAGCTTGAATGACGCATAGCGCCCACGGGCCCGCAATGCCTCAGCTGTGCACACGTCAGTACAACATACAGATGACAAGTGGCTCAGTACTTGGTCCACTGAAGTTCCCAGTTTAACATAATATAGATGTAAGTATCTCCATCGCTCACAGGCTTCCAGTCCCATGGCTCCCGGGGCAGCAGTACCGCGCGTAACTCCAACAGGCGAACGGCGTCTCCTTTTCATCTCGATCCATTCACTATCAGCCGACACGCTATTAGGTAGCACGTTATTAGGTATATCTTGACGAGACTGTTCCGGTGCGGTAAGTACAGGGGTCGGTAGGGCCTGTCTCGAAGCATTGGCATCATTCCCTCGCGAAACAAGTTTTGACGCCAATTCATGCTGATCTCTATTACAACTCTTCAACCTCTCAGCATCACCAACTTCAGTAGCACTCTTTGCACTCTTTAACTTCTTGGTACTGCTAGCTTTTATAGTGCTCACGGTATCCACCAAGCAATTTTCAGGCTGTTTTCGTTGTGAGTCACTTGGCCGATCTGCTACACTACCTTCCAACGCTATCAAACGGTTTGTGATACCTCCAATGGCCGACTGAACAGCAACAGCAACCTGCTCAGCTACCAATTTGCTAATCAAGTTCGTGAGGCGTTCGTCGAGAATGTGCTGAAATTCTTCCCGCATCACTGCTCGTATGTTATCGAGACAGATGGTATCCTCCACGCACGAGATCTCATTAGCAACAGTGGAATCATGGCTTAATGGTTGACGCCGAGATTTTGCATTTACATAGCCATCTCCAGAAGGCGCTTGATCAAGGTGGGATCCTAGTATAATAGAATCGTCATCCTGGTTAGTATCAAGTATGTTACGCAGAATAGGCGTCTGCGGCGGGCTTGCTTGTGGTGGATTTATCGGAGCTCGGACCCCAGCGCTACGCGATGCGCCTACTGGAGTATTTACATTGCCCATTTTGGGCTGCTTGCTGATGCACCCAGGGCACCTCCACGAGCTCCTTTTGTCACCGGTCAAGGTACCGAAAAAGCGCGTTTCTGACACATTCGCGCACTCAAGATCGTATACGAGAGCGCAAATACTGCAAGTCAAGTACCGTCTCGAGGTAATAAGTCCACGGCAGCCAGCGCAAGAGAGTTCTGTTGAGGCCATAGCTGCAGATATATTAGTACTGGACGAAATAATGACTTACTATTCACGAAAATTAAATTAAATCTCCGGACGTAGTAACTACCGCTTAAATTATAGCTTCGCTGAGGTAACGCCACAGATTACACAGCAGTACTGCAGGCAACGGCGGTCGCTGGGCGCGCACAGTTTGACACAGAACTCGATCCTTTCCAACTAGCGGCACAGCGGACACTGTGCACGTACGTATACACAGAAACACCCTCGGTTCCAAAATTGTTTTTGAGAATTCTTTCGACACCGAGCATAAAGCAACAATCCAAAATCACCACTTTATCACTTGAACAGTACTTTACTGAATTTAGCACTCAGATAACACCCAATACAATTATAAACAATTATGCGAATTTATTTACAACGAGCGAAGTAAAAACGTCTGTATACAAAGCAAATGCGTTTTGTGTGTCATTTGAGATGGACCAATGGATTTTCAAATGCAGTGGACCTTATTATTAAGTTGTGAAAAGTCAAATTACAATGTGTTATATTTTAGGGTTCCGAAGTAAAGGAATTCTTTTTTGAATTATTAATTTTAAGTCCAATTAACAAAGAATAGGATTTATTTAAAGTTATTTTTCAATTCAAATTAAGGTTGAATAATATTATTAAAACTAGCGTGAGTATTATTCATATTATTGTTTACTAACCGGCTACACTCACGAGAATAAGTCGAGACACTCGACCGGTGTTCGAGCGGTACAGACGCTCATCTTCACGGAGTACGTGCGCTCGCCGTGAAGATGAGCGTCTGTACCGCTCGAACACCGGTCGAGTGTCTCGACTTATTCTCGTGAGTGTAGCCGGTTAGTAAACAATAAGGTTGAATAATGTTCAAAATACATATTTATTTCAGAAATAAAACAAAACAATGATAAAAATAAAAAAAAACACAAAGTACATATAACTACTTAACTATATAATACATAAGCCGTTACCCATGGGCAACGTTGGGGACGGCCGGCAGTTTTTTTATAAAGAATTAAAAACAAAAATAGAATGAATGAAAATTTGAATTTATTAAGGTACGGAACATTAGACAAGGCTCAACCCGCATTTCGCCACTGTTATGAGTGCCATATATCGCCAACAACAAAGTGGTAGGATTCCGTCTGATTAACACTTGCGCCCATTGATGTTTTCCACTCTTGTGATTTTAAAAATGCTCGGTCATTGGAAAATATTGAGCGAATTACGGACTCAGTGAATATTAACCATAGTATGGTGGATATTGACTTTCGTGAGAAATTAAACTATTTACGTACAAGGTTTGAAATTATGGTATTTTATATATAGGATAATTTTTAATCGTTCACCAAAAGGTTGTGTACCAAATTTGGTCTGTTTTTAGCACTCAAACGTATAAGGGGCAGCCCTTGGCCCTTGGGCCACTCTAACGGTATAAAGGGCAGCCCTCGGTAAGTTAGGGTGCCCTTGGGCCACCCCAACGCCGCGGACATGTCATATTCATAAAATAGGTGCTCATTATGAAATATTTTAATGAACATATTTTGGTGCACAATCAGTATATTTGGCGAAAACGGGAATAAATTGAGGTACAGTTAAATACGATCCTTTTATATATTTGTTCAGTTCATACTAGCTAAGTTACCTTTTTGTTATTTTTGTCACGCTTATTGCATCTACTTGTGGTCTGATATTTGTTTTCAGCACATCGTATCTCAGAGCCCCATGACACAGCCCCGGCTTAGTTTGAGACTCGTTGATCATATCTTATGAAATTAAATACCTATGTTAACTCTGTACTTTTAAAGTGTAATATATTTTTAGTCTTTTTGGTAATAAATTATTTATTATTATTATTATGTCGCTCTTTCTCACGGGTTATACATCCGGTCCTTTGGAAAGCTTGCGCGGGGACATGAGTCCAACACGTAGAGGCCTTTTACAGCATTTAATAGATATTATAATAGATATTTATGATTTAGATATGTAATGGGCAACACTCATCGGGGACTGTCTCTAAGTGCATAATTAAGAAGATGCAATCAAAGACAGCCCCCGATAAGTACGAGGACTATTATTGGAGAAATTGAGGTGAATTTTCAATGGATGAGAACCGGTCTATGATATGAGACTTCAGCACTTGCTAGTTCCGCCTCAAAGAAAATATTTTGGTTGGCAGGTGGTGACTCGTCACCCACTACTACTTATTATTATGTTGCTCTTTCTCACGGGTTATATACTCGGTCCTTTAGAAGGCTTGCGCAGGGACATGAGTCCAACACGTAGAGGCCTATTAGAGCATTTAATTTAGATAGGTAATGAGCAACACTTATCGGGGACTGTCTCTAAGTGCAACATTATTAGTGCAACTTTAGTATTACTATTAGAGCATTTAATTTAGATAGGTAATGAGCAACACTTATCGGGGACTGTCTCTAAGTGCAACATTATTAGTGCAACTTTAGTATTACTATTAGAGCATTTAATTTAGATAGGTAATGAGCAACACTTATCGGGGACTGTCTCTAAGTGCAACATTATTAGTGCAACTTTAGTATTACTATTATTAATAGTAATTGTCAGTTTATCGCTAGCACACGCGAGCCCTTCAACCTGAGAACCCACACGTGGGCACTGATAACGTTTGATTGTATAATAAAACCCCTTTTATTTAATTCACCTGTGTTTTCACTTAATATTAGATTAGTTTGTATTCTAGTTGTTATCTCAACTGATAGTGGCAGGTGGTCATTCCTGCTGCGCGTATTAAGCGCTTCGCTGCACTTTCAATATGCGCACTGCTAACGAGTGGAACTCCCTGCCGGAGTCAGATAGATGTCAGTCTTTCCCGATAGCTACAATCTGGAAATCTTCAAAAATCTAAATCTCTTTAATCATTTTGGCATCACAGACGCACTTATGAACGTCTATTATCACAATGACTCTACCACCGTTCTCAAGTGAACAGGAACTTCAAGTATCGAGTGAACAGGTACTACCTTGGCAAGCGTGCTACATCGTCGACCGCATCGTCGCTTACCATCAGGTGACATAGTGGTCAAGCGCAAGCAAATAATAATAAAACTTTTTGCACAGACTACCTACTAAAATAGATATTTTACCCCAAACGACCACAAAGCCACACCCCACACCAAATTAAAATATGTATTATAATATGATCTGATGGTCATCTTCACCACCTGTCATTTCCCTCACTAATCCTGATAGATGATATCATAATACCTTCAATATCGACTATTACACCGTTATACAATAAATTCGTTTTATCAATGACGTTATTGTACTCAATTATCGCGAAATAAGCTCTATTGGGCTTTTATAGCGATAAAATAGCTATTATGTATCTGATAAGTGATATCGGGAAACAATTAGTTGTATCTGTTGCCGGGAGTTTAATCACTGCTGTTAAATACTTATTTATCTGTTAATCAATCAAATGATTCACTGATGCTTTAGTTAGTAAAGTACTACATCATCATCATCAGCCGATTACGTTTCCACTGCTGGGACACTGGCCTTCTCTTAAACTGCAAGGAGGCAGGCTACTTCATCCCGTTCATCTGTATTCAGATATACATAAATTAGAAAGAAAAAAATGTGGACTTCTTAATTTGGTCGGGTTATCAAAGGCAGCTAACTTTAGGACGCTAACTTCACACCGGTCTTCTCTTATGAAGAGAGTATGGTCCAAATTCTACTACTCTGGGCCAGTACGGGTTGGAGGAAGTCACATGTCCTTGAATTTTTCTAATAAATGGGTTTCCTTGCTATGTTTTCCTGCACCATTTTTAGAACGAGTGTTAATTTCGTACATAACTTAAGAAAGTCAGTGGCCAGTGGGATTTAAACTCAGGTGTGTCATCGAAAGTCACACGTGCTCCCACTGATCAACGTTCGTTTTTTGTTAGTAAAAATAGCAGCTTACTGTTACTTAAAATCTTATTGCTAACAGTGGAGACTTAAGTGGCTTTTTTTATACATTATTAAGTGACTATATAGATGTAAATACAACGTCCGCTACAAACAACACTTGGCCTACTCTTTCACTGAGAAAAGGCCCATGCCCCTTCAGTGGTAAAAAAGAAAGAAAGAAAAGAAAGAAAATAAGTTTATTATTAAACCATCTTATACTAAAAACAGAGGTAATAGGTACAGTTAAATGAAATGAGATGGTCATAAAAGGACACAACTCAGCATAATGCGCGATGACAGCGCGTTGATTTTCAGTTGTGCTCTTTTTCGTGACGAGTAGTTGCAAATTAACTTATAAGTAGGTATTTACATAGAAATAATTAATAATATTGTTACACATGGGTACATATAAATTTACATATTCAGGTTATAGATACAGTTACATATACTATTTATAAAGATATTTATATTTTATTTATTAAGAAGTTAAGTTTAGTCAGTCAGAGTGGTACGTATGTCAAAGAAAGAGAAAAAAAACGATAAAAGGTTATCTCAGATGAGTGTCCACCCTCAGGGAAACTTTTGTTCGGCTAGTAATTTAAATGGTAACGTAAAGGGCTGATGATGAAGATGATAAGTATAAAAGTTCTACTACAATTAATAATATTTAAGATTTTGAAATAATTAGGAAGAAGAAAATGATGTTGCTCGGGCAGGGATCAAACCTGCGTCTTCGGAATACCGTCCCGACGCCTTAACCACTGGGCCACCGAGCCAACTGCTCGAGCAACCAAATTTCTTCAATCCTTCTTATATCGTCCTACGGGGACGATTCTTGGTATTCCAAAGACGCAGCTTCGATCCCTGCCCGAGCAACAACATTTTTCTTCTTCCTAATTATTTTAAAATCTTAAGACTTTCGCCTAGCATGCGCTAATGCATTCATTATCAAAAAATGATATCGCTTACCATCAGGTGCCTTAGTGGTCAAACGCAAGCAAATAAAAAAAAACTTTGTGCACAGACTACCTACTAAAATAGATCTTTTACCCCAAACGACCACAAAGCCACGCCCACACCAAATTAAAATAGGTGTTATAAATGATCTGATGATCATCTTCACCACCTGTCACTTCCCTCGCTAATCCTGATAGTTTAATTAATACATTGTTAATTAATACATTAATACATACAATTACAACAAGCTTAACCTTTTCACATAGTTGTGAGTTCATAACTTATAATTTATAGGTGCATAATTTAAATTCTTCAACACATTCATTTATACCTGCAATTGATTCCTGAATAAATTGTAACTGCAAGAGGCGATTACTACTTCAAATCGGCTTGATTGTTAAAAAACATTTTAATCTGTAGTAACGAGTGCGATAGATTGCAAACTCCGGTTAATTGGACAGTTACACGTGTAGAGGGTGTTATTGAAATGTAGAAATAAAAAAAATTGGTAATTTTTTGACTAATTGAGTTCTTTTTGTTGAGTAATTGTGTTTTTTTTAAGTAATTAATCACACTACACTGCACACGTTACTAGCATGTCAGGGCCCTAATTCACTATGACAACTTAGCGAAATCACGTCGATTCTTTTAAATCTAAGATTTAGTATAGTATTAGATTTACCGAAAAAAGTTGTACTTCCAAAACAGAATGCATCCTTTTCTACTTATCACAAAAGTTACTTGAAATAAAAGAGACCACTATAGTTGCTCAATACCCAAAAAATACCCAAATGTCTCCACTTTGTCTATATTTACTTACTTGTCAAATGATTATACATATATTGTACATTAGCGATGTCCTATTTTCATACCGATAAAACGTTTCGACCTCCGGTCTTATAAGAAAATGTTCAAAATTTTTTTTGTAAGACCGGAGGTGAAAAGTTCTCGTGTAAAGTTTTGAAGGAAGGGACTTGTTACGATGAACTGATTGTATGCTTGGAAGTAGTGTATGCTTTATTAACACTTTAGACTATCTCGTTTTTCGTTCGCGCTAGATAAAGCATACTTTAGCTATTTCACACCAGTCGACCTACATTCCGGTCCACGATCAAAAGTTTGTTTAGTTGATCGGGTGTTTAGTTCGTGGTTTCCTTTTGATTTCTCGTCCGACGCGTGCATGATACAAACGCATTGTATCATGCACGCGTCGGACGAGAAATATAATGTGATACACCCAGTAGGTATCACATAGAGGTGCATCAGGCAAGACGCGTCCACACCGACTACAACTGTGCACCGCGCAAGTTCGAGCGGTTCTGGATGGACCGGTGTGGACCCGGCTATTGACTTTTAGACTGCTGGAACGGAATAAATTAATAACGCACACTCTTTCAAAATACGTTGAATTTATTTATTTGCTGTATACGCTAGTGGCGACATCTAACATCTAACCAATAAGAACGCTAAATATGCTTTTAAGATTGCATGACATACAATACAATAAAGAATAATTTCATTATTATTTATGATTATTTTAATTATTAATTACAGCGAGCACTACTATCAGTATTAACTAGGTATAGGTTGCGAAGCTCATCTTATAAGTCTCCGCTTCACAGGTATTTTCTGCAAACAAAAGAATATACAAAAGAATACACTAAATAAATGTTCAAATAATTTCTTACAATTGATTGAATTTTATTTATTATGTCAAGCAACCCAGCTTAACATACTGAAATTGAGCTGAATTACATTTTCCAATACTTAAGTCCAAAGATATTTAATGTTAGAAGTTAGTAGAGGGGGAGCCCCGCTCTTGTTCTTTTTGACCTCTGCATGTTTTTTATCCATGCGTTTCGCAATTCTGCTAACACCGGCAACCTAAAACAAGAACAAGAACCTAAGTATTCTAAATATATTTAACATAATTAATTAGCTACAAGTATACATTTTATACAAAAAAACGACTTCAATGTATCTTCGAAGTCCAAGGTCATATACATATCGATGAAATTTATATGGAACCACTTCATCGCTATACTAATCCACACTAAACACAACGCAAAAAGAAATTTCCAAATCACTTTATATATGACGGAGTTCCGAGGTAGCAAACATATTATAAAAAAAAACAATCAAATAGATAAACTCCAACTTTTTTAAGTCGGTTAAAAATGAAAAATATAGACTGTGAAATTAACTAGAACATATTCAAGTGTGCCACTTGAATAAATTATGTTCTATTATCATATCTATATTCATACTATGGTTGTAAATTTTACCACATCACTAGACGAGTACATGAAATGCCAAACACGTCGATCGGTATGCAAAAATCCGTGTTTATTTAGATATGGGAATTCTTCTGCTCGTCATGTGAAGCTAAAATAGCACCTAGTGTAACTTACATACTTTTCAAACGTACGAGAAGGTTAGCACATACAAATATTCGCATTAGGAGGTGAAATACACAAATCAGACTTACCGATGAAATGTTATAGCCCTTGGTTTATGCTTTAAATCACTGACGTGGCTCTTGCAGCCTACCACAACACACGCCATGGTTCATTTACTTGTTGTTTATTGCTTGATATAATGTTTTTCCCGCAAAATTCCTTGGAAAACACCAAAACCACTGCACACAATAAAATACCAGCTGGTATCGACCAAACATCACCAAACGTCACACCCGTTGGCTGGTGGCCCGCAGGGTCTAAAGATGGTGCCATGCGCATAATGCTTTCTCTTTTTAACACATGCAATCGGCCTATTGAGAAAAAAGAAATGTGTATATGTTTAATTGTTCATCTTTTTGTTTTACGTCTATTTATATACTACGTCTTTGTTTTAAATAAACGAAGTCTCTATGACGCATTCATATATTCATATATATGACGCGTCATAGAGAATACAAATTTCACAGAGGTCGCTTTCTTCTTCCTTCTTTTCGCAATCGCCAAGTTGTCATAGTGAATTAGGGCCCTGGATGTTCACCGAATGGTAAGAAAAAATCGTGAAAACTAAGTACCTAGGAATTACTACTTAGTCTTGTCCTGTCTATCATGAGTTCTGCTGCGTCCCGGGTTCATATTTTTGGGGCCTCTTATTGAATAATTACAATAGTGGTTTATTGCTGCCGTCTCTCTCTAGATCAAAGTCAAAGTCAAATATCATTTCTTAAATAGGCACAAAAGTGCACTTTTAAAGGTCATAAACACATGATACAAATAAAAAATGTTAAAAATTGTAACTTATGTTAGCATGACTTTGAAAAAAAGGTAAGTATGTTTACCCATTTCTTTCCTATACTCAAATTGAAGTCTGAGTGCTGAAAAGAAATGCGAAAACTGACTCTACCAGTGCTTCGGAAATACGCCGCCCGCTACGCTACGCTAC
This sequence comes from Petrophora chlorosata, assembly GCA_951640565.1. NCBI lineage: Eukaryota > Metazoa > Arthropoda > Insecta > Lepidoptera > Geometridae > Petrophora > Petrophora chlorosata. Next base: position 9,633,948 of record OX621212.1, read on the forward strand.
GCCGATCTATGTGCTCCATCTTAGGCCACATCATGGCTTCACATCAAGCGAGATAGTGGCCAAACATAGATCTATGAAGCGTAAAAAAAAATGTAAGTGTACTGCTTGAATGGTTTATTATGTACTCGTAAGTGTATTGAGATATTGAAAACCACCGTCCATTTTTTTGTAAGTGTATTGATATATTGAAAACCACCGTCCATTTTTTTGCGTTATTCCTCTCCCTGCACGGTTGTCTGGAAGAGATCGCTTTTAGCGATAAGACCGCCAATTGTTAATAAATAATCAAAGTTTGGAAACTATCGTGAGTTGAAATATTCATTATTACGCTTTGGATTCGCGGCGTAGACTCACTGTCTCACTCTCTGTCTACGCCGCGAATCCAAAGTGTAAACTCCCGGAAGAAGGACATCCTGATTGTCCGAAACCTGGTCGGAGTTATTCCGACACAATCATAACGTGAGTGTAGCCGTTTATATTTATAATAAATAAGATTTTTTGTTAGTTTTTTAAAAACCTCTTTGTGTTTCAATAAAGAGTTATTTCATTTCATTTCAAATACTTACGTGACAGAGGAAGATGGCTGCTACACACATGACAATATTTTGTCTAGACATAGCTAGCAGTTGATTAACAAAAAATGTGATTGGAATTTTACTTAAGAAAGTCATCTACCGTGGCTTAGGCGTATCGAAAAAGTCGTTCTAATTCAGCTTACAAGATTCCACCCAGACAAAGATACATACATTGCATGTTAAATAAAAGCTTGTAATTTTTTTTTTCCTTTAGTATGGTTTTATAAACATTATGGTCCCCATTTATATTACAATCTAGCCAATTTATTAGGCTAATGAGTAATTTGCATTTAACTTAAACTGATAGGTAGGCTAAAACTAAGAATGTGTCCATTAACACTTTTCTTATTGTCTCTATTAAGGTGAAGACACACTATTCTTGTGTTCTTTATAGGTAGCACTTGTACTACATATCACTAATTCACTAATCACTAGACACTACACTAACTCAAACGGTTTTGTTCTTTTAAGTCTTCTCACTATATTAGTGTGGTCGAGGAGCTGGATTGCCTCGACGTTCACATGATGATGAAGCCTATGATCGTGAGCTTCAGCGTGTTTTTTAATAACTTTATCGACGAACTCTACATTGAGATCCCGATGGAGATCGTTGTTTCTTATGTACCAGGGTGCGATTACAATTTCCTTTAATACTTTATTTTGAAATCGTTGTATAACTAATGTATTGCTTTGTTTGGTACAGCCCCACAGCTGTATACCATAAGTCCAAACTGGCATTAGGACTTATGTGTATAATAATAATTTGTTGTGTGTTGACAGCGTAGAGTGTCTTTCAAGCAGCCAATACATATTTTTATAGCGTAAATCTAGTTATTCTCTTTTTTTCTTGACGTGCGCTGTCCAGCGAAGCTTTGCATCGAGCGTCATGCCAAGGTAAATACCTTGGCATGACGCTCGATGCAAGTATTTTCTGCAGCTGTATTTTCATACGGGATTAAAAAACCTTACCAACTACCATAAACATCCTGTATACAAGCTAAACCAATCCCCGTAATTGGCGGCGATCGGGCCACTCCATCGCTACTGGATTTTAGCCAAAACGGATTTATGTAGTACCGAAAATTGGAAGAAATTCGGTAAAAACGAACAAGAACAGAATTGAGCTGGGTCTGGGCTTAATCAGGCTTTAAAGAAACGAAAATTAGATTGGTAAAGAGGCCTAAGTGACTGGACAAAATAACTAAAATAGATTTCAACGACAATGATTACAGAGATGAAATTTCTTTGGCTGGTTTTTGCTGTTGGCGTTAGTGGATATGATGGTAAGTGTTTGGTGAAGGTAAGATTATTTAAAATTGTTATTGCAAGAGAATCTATAAAGACTGTTACAACTTAGAACTAGAACGCCTACAAAATAGTTCTTAGCAAAATTTTCAGGATAGATTTCAGACATTGAAAAGTGTTCACAAATTCAGGTGTTGTAAATATAAATAATCTGAAAAAGTACTGATAATTGTTTTCTTCTAGCTGCGCCCCGCGGTTTCACCCGCGCAAGATAGCACATTCAATTTTCCCAAATTTTGGGGACATTTCCAATTTTTTTCTGTAGAAACCTAATGCGGACTATTATAAACATTACAAAAATAAAGTCAAATCGGTCCAGACGATCTCAAATGATGTGCTTATCAACGAACAGCATTTAATTTTTATTTCAATTTCAATTTATTTATTGACCACATTATAACATTGTACGTTATATTAGGCATGTTATTATAATACAAATTTCATTAATTAATTCATATCAACTTATAATTTTAAATATGAGATTTTAAAATGAACATTCTGCCTTCCAGCATTTTGTCGTACATTCGTTTATTTTGTAGAAGAGATGTGTTTCGAAGAACGCTTTTAGCTTTGAACCCTAGGATTGGTAATTTAGTTACATGAAGAGGTAATTTATTGTACATATCAAGTTTTAGACTAAATCCTTGTTTATATGTTTTGGTTAATCGAGTCACATATTTATATAGATGACGCGGGATAGGAGATTTGAGTTCTTCGAGGGGGTAGAACTGTTTTAACCTTGTAGTACACGGCTTCCTTAGTTTACCCACACATACCTTTACTTTACTACCCGTATACTTTAATGTAGTAGTTAGAAAGTAATGCTTTGTTTCAGATCCTCGAGGGTCACGGCACGGCAACCCGCTGCCAGGTACCCTCAGTTCCATAGGAGGTTCTGGTGAAGAATCGCCGCCGGTCTACCGTCCTGGATCTCAGGCGTAAGATTTTTTATATAACCAAACAGGCATGCATTTTATCACAGTCTCACCTGATGGAAAGTGACGAAGCGGTCGACGATGAATCATGCTTGAAGACACCCAGGTTATAAGAATCGGACGGAAAAACAAAGTCACTGGTAAGGTGTTCCGTTCCTTAGTTGTCCGCATTATAACCGCCGTCTGGGTTGGTAGCACCGCTTTGGCAGTTATTCTACTGTCAAGCAGTAGGGCGCAAGCAATACTGTATTCCGGTTTGAAGGACATCGTAGCTAGCGAAATTACTATTATTGTATCAGAGTGACAAGCGCTGTTCAGTGCCATGGAGGATTTTCCAAAACTAAGTCTTGGGTGGTGCTGCAACTGTTATAGGCAGACGAACCGACCATCAGATGAACACCCTGCTCTTGTCACTCCATTGCTTTAAAACCCAACTTTACAGATACGTGGTCTCCCAATTCGTTAAGCCCAAGCCACCGCACCAGTACTGGGAGGAAGAGACTGCTATGACCATAGTCCCCGAGAACCGGAACTGCTTGCTGTGCGAGGCACAAGACTCCGGCGCTTGCCGCGCCATGCCATCGTGTGTGTACTGCGAGCCGACCGTCACCGCACTCTGCGAGAGAAGCACACCGTGTCTTAGATGCACTGGTAACTATCATCAGCCTTTAAAAGGAATGATTGGGACCACTTCGCGAGGTCAAAAATTTGTGGTTTCTCCATATAGGATTGTCCATCGTCTAACTAGAACACCAATCCTAATCGCTTTCAGAAAATCTCATGATTAGTGTTTGTCTGTGGAATTGTCTAGTTTGTCTACTCCAAGGCCGCGTCCTCCCTATCCCAATCACGATCGGTAAAAATTATCGATATCGCAGTTTGAAGGATGCTAACACATTCCATTTATGAAATTAAAAGTGATTGGGATCGGTATTTATATTAGAAGATTCTACTGCAGGTTCATCATCAGCCTTTGAAGTAGACGTTGGCTTTTAAGAGAAAGAGAGAGGTAGAGAGAGAATACAAAACCCACATCGCAAGCTCAATGTGGCTTGGTGGATGTCACATAACATGTCTTCGCTTTGCGACTAACTTTTACGTTTCCTTTCAATTTCAAATTTGGAAGGCGTTAGCATCCTTCAAACTGCGATATCGATATTTTGTTGCAACTGTGATGACTGACAAGATATCGACGACAAGATATCTTTTTTTGTCTACAGTAATCAAGAATCCGTTCTTCAAATGCATTCCTGGTGAGAAGTACATGGATGAATGTGACTCCTGCCGCTGCACTGACGGCCACGGCGGCTGGTGTACCAACCAGTTCTGCGAGTTTCGCTCACTGCATCTATATGCTATGAAGCTGTCTGATGGGGAGTTCTATTAAATAAATTTATAACAAGTCAAAAGCTTTTGAAATTCTTAAAGGTGAGCAATGTGAGCGTTAAAAAAATAATTGGCGCTTGTTTGTGTTGCGCGGCGCGGTTACACTCGCGTACGCTTCGTCATCTGTACAAAACTAGGTTGCAATCGATATTCGATAATCGATTTCTTTGCGAATATGGTAAGATGGATTGAGCAAAGCGAGCGCTAAAATATTGCAATCTACTCGATGTGAATTCACTATCAACCTGTAGTTACTAGAAAGGACCAACGAGGCAGAACGATCAACCAGACGATCAGGATATCTATACAACGTTTATCATATGTATATTTAAATTGTTTTTTCTTGGAATTGCTGATTTCATTTTTTTTTCTTTTTTATGTCTTTTTTATCTTTGGCTTCGTGGAGTGCTTTGTTGATTGGCATTTTTAGCTGCTGCGACACCTGGTCCAACCAACGTTTCGGACTCCGGCCTCTTGGTCTTTTGCCCTCGATCTTGCTCGTCACGAGCCTTTCCAAGTTGTCGGTATTCCCGCCGGCTATCATCATCAGCTCATTACGTTCCCACTGCTGGGATACGGGCCTTCTCTGATAGAGAGAGTTTGGGCCATAATCCATCACGCTGGCCCAGTGCGGGTTGGTGGATGTCACATGTCCTTGAATTTTTGTGATTAATTATTGGACATGCCGGTTTCCTCACGACGTTTTCGTGTTAAATCCGCACATAACTTAAGAATGTCAGTGGTGCGGGGCCAGCGGGATTGGAACATGTGTGCGTCGGATCGAAAGTCGCACATGCTCCCACTGGGCCACACTCGTTTCTTAATTTATGTATATCAGTTATTTATTACTTTGACAAGCCGCAAAAGATTTTTGATGCGGTTTCTATAGGGTGGCCACTAAGCTTAATTTCCGTACAAACTCTTCTTCATCAAAGGTTTCTTTCAAAAGTCCTACAATACCGTAGAAAACTGACACCTTCAGATCTTGCCGCCTACAGTATGGAAGCCGGAACTGACCACAGGTGTCAATATAACTAACTAATTGATGCAAATATTTACTTCCATGTTCAACTGAATCGTTCATCCATATATCCTTCTCAATAACTTCCTTATGGCTTGGAAAATAAGAACCATTTTAAGTAGCCATCAGCGTAGTGGGTGGTCGAAAGGATTAGAAGAATCAGTTATTGGTAATTTTGCTACCGTGGGAGCGGTTTCAACAACGCATTGACTGTTGGATAATCTGTGATCTAGGATTAACAACTATTTAAGATAAGTAAAAAAATCAACTCTTTTATTAAATAGGCACAAAAATGCACTTTTGAACATCAAATACACATCGTAAAAATCAATTAAAATACGTTAATAATAGTTACTTACAATATAATATCAAAAAAAGGTAAGTATGCCAACCCATTTCTTTCCCATACTCAAATTTAAGTCAGGGCCCAGAAAAGAAATGCAAAATCTGACTCTACCAGTGCTTTGGAATACGCCCGCTAGAGAATTAATAGTTAGTTATCTTTGATAGCACCAAGAAACTCTGCGGAGATGTTTCTTTTTTAATCTTTTAACCGTGCCTAAAGGGACTCCTTTTAATAATATATTTCAGTATTATAGTTTTTAAGGTTTTTAGTTTCAGTTTCATGTTATTAATTGGTATTATAATTTAGACCTTTTAATATGTCTAAAATATAACAATGCAGAATGAAGTATAAATTATATTTAACATCAAACAATATCAAACTAGAAGTGAGAGTGAGATGTCCCATACTCAATAGTCATAGTATCAGTAACATTTGAGCGAGTGTGGCTCAGCGGGAACTCATGCGCCTTTCGATCAGACGCACCTAGGTTCGAATCCCGACTCGGCCCTGCACCAATGACTTATAGTTAAGTGCAGATTTTGCACGCTCGCTCTAAAACGGTGAAGGAAAACATCGTGATGAAACCTGCTTACGCGTTTTGGAGTGGTAGGTTCTGGCCGTGGTTGTAATACCACCCACTGAACAAAGCCATGCCGTCAGATGACCTAGTCGTGTTTCGGGATGATGTTTGGTGAACCATCAGGGAGACGGGTCTAAGCAGCCGCTGAACTGCTGTCTCTGTTTAAATCTATGTGCTCCATCTTAGGCCACATCATCGCTTCACATCAGGCGAGATAGTGGCCAAACATAGATCTATAAGGCGTAAAAAAAAGAACATGAAAATATGAATAGCAGTAGCAGTTAGAATGACCAGACCAGTCCCCATAAGCAGCACCCGTTCACGAGTATGACTTGTGAACCAGCCATCACTTAAGGAAAGGAAGGGATTAGAGATTAGTATATTAAATAGACATAAGTTCTAAAAAGCTTCTGTAAGTAAGGATACCATAGAAACAAATTTGTTAGACAAAAGTTTGTAGCACTTTGGCAACAATAGAAAGTCTCTCTAAGTACTTATTTAAAGAAGTATCTGTTTCAATTGTGTAGGAGTAGAATAGAGGATTATTGTCTTACGTAAGGATAACAAAAAGTTTCTAAATAATATTTGAATGATTAAAATAAAGTTGAGGAAAGGTGAAAGATTATTCAAGGGACTTTTTTACTATGAAAATTAACGTGGTTTGGACACATTATTAATAATAATTTAATTAATAATACCCAAGGGACGTTTAACAACATTATAGAACTGCCTTAACTTATTACTTTCTTTTCCTTTTGATACATATTTTGACAAATGTGATGTTGATGTTATGTCTCAATTATTGGTAAATGAATTGAATTGAATTTACATATTAACAATAATAATAATGTACCGGGTTTTTTTTGACTTTAATATTTAATTTGATGGATAAAATTTCAAACATGAATTACTTACGTAGGTACTGAAATTTAAAATTCTGACAATGACAATAACAGTACACATCCCTATGCCATAGAATCGAATTTCAGTTAGTTTCCTAAAATGCCTGAAATGACTTCGGCTATTCGAGGTCCCTAATTTAAACGAATTAGTTTTTTTCTACAACCTGGGGGTCTTCAAATCGAGAGTGAACAGGTATCTTCTAGGTAAGCGTGTTACATCTTAGACCACATCATCGCTTACCATCAGGTGAGATAGTGGTCAAACGCAAGCCTAGAACCAGTAAAAAAAAAAACTTACACCTCAAGTAAATCTTGCGCAATAGTAATACTTACTTCATCAAGTATTCATCAAGTACATCATTAAGTATTAATTATTATTTATGGTGATGAGACGAGCATGTCGTTCACCTGATGATAAGCGCCACGCCTGCCCATAACAATTGCAGTGCCACCCAAAACTTACTGTGTAGCACTGCATTGCGCTCATCACCTCGAGACATCAGATATTAAGTCTCATATGCCTAGTAATTTCGCAAACCGAAACACAGTAATGCTTGCGCACTACTGCTTGGCGGCAGAGGAACTGGCAAAGCTGTGATAGCTACCCAGACGGCCTTTCGCATACGAGAGAACTACCACAAGCATAAGTATTTATTATTTATTATTAAGTATTTTAACTATTGTTCTATCAAAAGTTTGGGTGAGGAAGTAACTCAAACTACAAAATAAAACAAAATTGTTGATCAACACAATATTTTATTTAGACACCCAAAAGAAACATATCAATTACATAAGCGCATACAATAAAAAACACAATACAATTGTCATTTAACATTTTAAAGTTCATATTACAACTTTACAAAAGAATGAATGAAAAAGTTCAAAGAACGAGTGAATGAATGAATGAAACATCGCCGGAAGTGACAATTCTCGCAACAATGTCAATAGTTAAATTCTGGTTAAATAAGTTTAATCATGGTTTACATTTTATTTAATGAATTTCGATACTTTTGATGCCATACATACATCTTGCATAGGTGGTACAGGGATATAGAGTTGGTGGTTTTGCTAGAAGTGTCTTTTGGTACTTACTTACATGTAGATTATTTTTTTATAGGTTAGTACTTATTTATCTGTGGAAGACCTATCTTTACCAATATTAAAACTCGAAAGTTCGTATGTATGGATGTATAGATATTTGTTACTCTTTCCAACCGACTACCAAACCGATTTTGATGAAATTTGGTATGTTGGTACTTTAGGACTTGGAATAGCACTTAGGCTATTTTTTATCCCGGGAAACCGTGAGTGGAACCACTGGAAGCAGCAAGTAGTTATTATATTCATAGTAGTTTTTGCGTGATTGAGTAACAAACATCTATCTATCTATCTATCCATCCTTCTATCCTCACAAACATTCGCTTATATATAATATAAGTTAGGATGTAGGATTGTTTTTGGTAAAACCACGTAACCGAAGAGACCCTGTATGACGAAATGTCACAGGTTTTTTTTATTTTGTCTTGATCTTAGAACAAACATTTTCAGTTTCTGGAAATCTGTAAGTTTCGCAAATAAACTAACAAGGTTAAAAAAAAGAAAAGTAAAAGTGTTTAATGATAGAAAGAAAAAACAAATATTCGATAACCACAAAGCAATATATAAAAAAGACACAACTTTGATAAAATACATAGACAGAGATAAAGCATATAACAAAACAAGACAATACAGAGGAAGTTTGTGGTGCCAAAAGGGACTAACTCAGCACACATTTCCAATGTCGATGACATCAGACGCTGGTTTTCAGCATAAGCCATTAGAGGTTTCGCCGTCTTTAACTTGAAGGAGTAGACTCGCGGCTCCTTCGGTATGATTTTGGAGTCTCTCAGCGTAGCTCTATATACCACATCCAGTACTCTATAGCATTCCACACCTCACTGACTACGTTGTGAAGTGGTGGCGAATGAGGTACAAGAATTGACCCGCTCTCTTTGTACCATGGTCCCAACAAAGACCCCCAGCCGAGCGTTTGTACGAGCTCTCTACATGGGTACGGGGAAGTGCGAGTTAGTACTTGTCGTGGGTTCCGTATCGGTTGTGTCGTGGTCCGTATCTTCTGAGTAGTATTCTGATACGGTGGTAGTCATTGTAATAATTGACGTTCATAAGTAATAATAAATAAAAAATATTTTTTAAATAATAAAGTGTTGCCCAGTACTTATCTAAATTAAATGCTCTAAGAAACCTCTAATCTTCCAAAGGACCAGGTGTCTACTGTATAACCCGTGAAAAAGAGCGGCATAATAATAATAATTATTTGTTTTTCACTTAAATAAGTAAGTGCCGTTTTTATATTAACGATGTGATTGTGACCACAGCATTTATTCTGAATTTACTACAATTGATTGTAGGTGCATTACTTTGTGTTTAAGTATCCACAAAATAATCTTTCAGACCCTATACAATTTTGTTCAAAAATTGTATTGGCAGATCAAATTTAGTAAATGGCCACCAAATCTTACCCGAATTGCCGCACCTCGCTCTTCCGTGGTCCAACTCGCGCTTATCCCTAGGGTTTATATAAAAAGCGCGGAGTCAGAAGCTTGCGATGGAGAACCTGAATGAAGCGAGCGTACGAGGCCGAGTGGAGCGAAGGGGGGTGGTGCCGAGCAAAGCGAGCCGGCGACTTCCGCACTTCTACTTGACCTTCACCCCGCGGTGAGGGTCAAGTAGAGGAAGTGACAAGCGAGAGGTGGAGCCTACTTCACACCCGTGTTGTTTGTAAAATCAAGGTTCAAAAGTTCTTTATTCAGTTTTCGTATCACAGACGCACTTATGAACGTCAATTATCACCATGACTCTACTAACGTATCGGAAAAAGAACCACTACTCAGAAGATACGGCAAAAAACTGAGAGGCATTTTGTTTTAGAACTTTTGATACAATATTTTATGTTTGTTTTTAACAATATTATGTTTCTTATGTGCCAGCTGGCTACTTGGCACAAGCAGAATATTCCATGCATCTTATCGTGTTCTATGTAATTACTAACTGTAAAGTATGCTTTTTTTCATTAGAATAATCATAATTTGGAGTTGGTTGCTTTAAGTAAGATCGCAAGTTGTAAAAATTTTGGTTCCAATTAGAATTACCAACAATTTTCATGAATTTTTCGTGAAATTTCACGCTAAAATGGGGATTTCATTTTGGTGATCATTTACTATTTTTGGCAATATAAAGTTATCTTCTACAATATTTTTTTCTGGTGGTTACCGAATAGAACAACATTTGTGAAAGATAAAGTGTTTTCTATCTATCTATCTCTCAGATAAAGTATCCAGCCGTCTATTCAAAGATCTATCTTTTTTTTTTACACTTAATAGATCTATGTTTGGCCACTATCTCGCCTGATGTGAAGCGATGATGTGGCCTAAGATGGAGCACATAGATCTAGAGAGAGACGGCAGTTGAGCGGCTGCTCAGACCCGTCTCCCCGATGGATCACCGAACATCATCCCGAAACACGACTAAGTCGCTTGACGGCATGGCTTTGTTTGGTGGGTGGTATTACAACCACGGCCAGAGCCTACTACTCCAAAAAATATCTAAAAGATTTTATTTTTACAAGTTGGGGTTCGCTTTCACGGGTCCCTAACACCTCTCAAAAACCAAACACTCGCTCATTAGACCATGTTGTGGTTATTATATTTTTATAATAACGTAGCAAAATAAATATCAATATTAGGGTCCTAGCGTGGGGAAGGATTATTTTATTTATTATACTTTTATTCTTTGTCGAACGGATTTCGGATGATAATTTGGTACTTACGGGATTTTGAGGACTTAATAATGGTTATTATATAGTTTTATGGTTTACTTTGAATTATTACATTGTGTATTTTTATGTATTTTTTGTGTGTAGGTGCTGGTTGGAAGTGGCTTACGTACTTTATCTATACAGAATAAGATAGAATTCATATTTTGAATAATTAGGAAGAAGAAAAATGATATTGCTCGGACAGGGATCGAACCTGCGCTGCGTCTGCGATCTTAAGATTTTCGGCTAGCATGCGCATGCATTCAATATCAGATTTTTTTTATTATTATTTATAGGCTTGCGTTTCACCGCTATCTCACCTGTTGTTAAGCGACGATGCGGTCGCAGATGCAGCACGCTCGCCTAGAAGAAACCTGTTCACTCCTGCCTTAAAGACGTCCATATATACCTATCCGGAAACACAGATGCCAGCAGAAAGTAATTAGATAGAACTAAGTTTTGAGAAGAAACTTAGAATCTTTAACACCAACGTAAAGAGTGTGCTGCTATACGGATGTGAGACCTGGAAAACCACAAAGCTAATAACACAGCAGCTACAGGTTTTTATCAACCGGTGTCTGCGACAAATCCTAAAGATCTTCTGGCCAAACACTATCGCCAATATAGACCTCTGGAGACAGTGCCATGAAGATCCTGTCGATTTGCAAATCCGACGGCGCAAATGGAGCTGGATCGGCCACACCTTGCGTAGGAACATGGATCACATCCCCAGACAAGCTCTGGATTGGAATCCGCAGGGCCGGCGCAAGCGTGGCCGTCCTAAACAGACCTGGCGACGTTCTGTCATCGCAGAAGCAAAGACCATTGGACTGACCTGGAGTGAAGTGAAGCGTACGGCTCAAGACAGAGAAGAATGGCGAAATATTGTGTCTGCCCTCTGCCCCGACGTGGGGTCTTAGGATTTAAGCTAAGCTAAGTTTTGAGAAATAATTATATTGACTGATATTGGTTGACTAGAAGAGATCGCTTTTATCTAGCGATAAGTCCGTCGCACTTTAGTTTACAAGTTGTTTTCATGTACCTACTAATTCTTTTTGTTTGGTGTACAATAAAGCATTTTGTATTGTATTGTATTGTATTGTAATCATAGAAAAAACACAGATTTAATAAATATTTAAGAATATCCTTTTAAAATCTGATGTTATTAATTATTATTTATATTATGAATATTCATTTTATTTTATAGGAAAAGTGGCTTTCTTTGATCGAGTATAAAAAATGCCCTCAGTTTGTTGCCGTATCTTCTGAGTAGTGGTTCTTTTTCCGATACGGTTGTAGAGTCATTGTAATAATTGACGTTCATAAATGCGTCTGTGATGCCAAAACTGAATAAAGATATTTTGATTTTGATTTGATTTGAATACCATTTAAATAAATAGGAATTGTACTATAAAATTGTATTAAGCGACATAGATGGGCAGTTTTTGATTGTGATTGTGTGAGTGATTAGATACTATATATAATATCAAGTGTAAGCCCTTAGGATGTCTGTTATAATTGAAATTTGAATTGAATTTGAATCACCCCGCAAAGAAATTTAAACAAATAGCGACTCTTGCTATGACGCAATAAAATTCAATTCCGCTCGCGTAGCGCTGCATACCTACCAGTCATATTAACCTACAGAGCGCCTCTCTTTCTATCGCATAGCTCTTATCTCTTCTGACGCGGCACGTGTAACGACGCGCGACCCGCCGTCGGTGTCCAGCTATGTAATTGTAGCTTCGTACCTACAGTGCGGAGTGCGCTAGGCCTGCTTGTACTTTATCTCTATTTTAAGGTAAATAATAAAGTGTTTATTTATCTAGAAAACGTATTTCCTTAAAAGTAAATCGAGTGATTTTTTTTACATTTCGAGTTTTTTTTTGCGGTCGGAAGTTTTACTTGGGCGAACGCCCAAGTAACCTACAAACCGCCATTGAAAAAACCATACAAAAAGGGTATCGATGTCACCCACTGCGCTTTTAAGAAAGAATCAACACAAATAGCAAGGAATAAATTGTATGATATTGTATGAAAGGCACATCGCGGTGAATGTGTCAACGGTTCTGTTAAATGGTACAGTCGGGGAAAAGTTGTTATTAACTTTTTTTTAATTTAAATAAAGTTATAACAACTTTTCTATTTAAAAAAAAGAGAAGGTTCTTTTATTTGACTGTATTTTTTTATTTATTTATTTATTCTTTTAGGAAAACTACAGCTAAACTTAGTATAATGTAGGTATAAATGTATGGACAGCTTATGAAAGTTTCCACAGATGGAAAAATATAATGTTTGCTACCTCAGAACTTCGTCATATATTAACCGATCTGGAAAATTATTTTTTGTTTGTATTGGGTTCAGTATAGTTACGAAGGGGTCCCATATAAATTTCATCGATATTTGACCTTGGACTTCTAAGATACATTGAAGTCGGTTTTTTTGTTTGATAAAACGTATACGTTTGTTATATTTAATCTTTTTTTTAGGCAACTTTAAGATAAGTTGCAGATGTTATTTGGGTACTTATTCTACGGCTTATATAAATATATACCTTAAAACTAACATACATACAATTTATATTAAAAATATTTATGTGACAAGTTTTGTCTGCGACGTTTTTATGTTTGACTATCTGTTCCTCGCGGTCTGTTCCTGCGTTTCCCGGGATAAAACGTATCCTATGTAAGAAAGAAAGAAAGAAAGAAAGAAACCACATTAATTCAAGTCACTTTCCAGGGCCTAAAATATCAACAGTATTAAATAATACAATCAGTCAGTCAGGTCAGTGGTTTTTGCGTCATTGAGTAACAAACATCCATCCATCTGTCAGTATTTCACAAAACCTAATAAACATTCATTCTAATAATAGTATAAATGCGAAAGTTTGTAAAGGTGGATGAGTTGACGGAAAAATGGATGGTAGTTTTGTAAGTAGTAAGTAGTTTGTTTGTAATAGAGTAACTATTACAAACAAACTACTTACTACTTACAAAATTTACTGAACGGATTTTGTTGAAATTTTGTACGTAAATGCTTTAGGTCCTAGAAAAGGACATATGCTTGTTTATCCCGGGAAACCGCGGGGCGCAGCTAGTAAACAATAAAATTTGGTCGATGATATTTTATTCCGCGACTGTACTTACTTTAGTTGCCAAACTATATTAACCTATATCGAGTTACTCATCCGCAATTTTTTTGTGTTTAATGTGTGGGATCTCTATAGAGAGGATACAACTTTTTGTCGGGCTGCTCGATTGTCGGTCAATTCAAACCGATTTTTTGTCGGGTAATAGTTATATGGTTGACAAATAGCAACAAATAGAGCAATCATAATATCCTTCTTTTTCTACAATACAGATGTTAATATTGTGGGCAATTTAATATACATCGGCATACTTTTATTCCTATAAGGGATTTTCCGATTTGAAGAGAGACTGTGGCTCAGTGGGACGCACGTGCGACTTTCGATCCGACGCACCCGAGTTCGAATCTCGCTGATCCCGCAACACTGACTTTCTTAAGTTAAGTGCGGATTTTGACACTTGCTCTAAAAACGGTGAAGGAAACCAGCATGTCCAAGAATATATCACAAAAATTCAAGGACACTTTTTTTATCAGCTTGCGTTTGACCACTATCTCACCTGATGGTAAGCGACGATGCGATTGAATTGACTACGTCACAGGGTTCAAAAATTTCGCTCCTTCCCTGTATCTCCGGTATACTAGCCCTACAGGCCAGAAGTCAGAATTCAGGAACAGTTCCTTTATGCACCGCTGGAACTTGGAGCCTATAGGACTTGAATTCATTGGTGGTGGTGGTTTATAGGTATCAGGTTATCTGTTCTGTGGCATCAGGTGATATTAATTCCGTAGCAGTCCTACGAATATGAAAACTTCTTTGATAATGTTTACGAATTGTCACATGGACCGTTAATACGTAACAACCAGAAATAGATTTCACGTTCTGTCTCAAGATGTTTGTGAATTATTCGAAACTTCCTTTCAATAAAAATAAGCGATACGCCCTAATTTCGTAATGGTTATAGTTTGTCAAAACTATCGTCACAATTAAATGTATTATGCACATCATCATCATCAGCCCATCAGAGAGTGGGCCAAATTCACCAACCCGCACTAGGCCAAAATTTGGCCTTTTTTGGGTTGGTGGATGTCACGTCCTTGAATTTTTGTGATTTATTCTTGGACATGCCGGTTTCCTCACGATGTTTTCGTTTACCGTTTTTAGAGTGAGTGTTAAATCCGCACATAACTTAAGAAAGTCAGTGGTGCGGGGCCAGCGGGATTCGAACTCGGGTACGTCGGATCGAAAGTCGCACGTGCTCCCACTGAGCCACACTCAATCTTTATTATGCACATACTTAAACTTAAATAGAGGATCGTTTGGCGTATTAATGAAAATTTTCAATGATTCACCGTAATTTATGACGTAGTTTTTCCCTACTACGTTGGGTAAACTGAAAGTTTTGCGCAACTCATGAATAAAACCATTTATATTTAAAGTATTACTGCTTTTCAAAGTATTCCCTATTACATATTAAACACTTTTTCATTCGTTCAAACCATTTTTGAAAGCATAAGGACCATTGATCTGAGGGCATGTTTTCACGTGCTGGTTGAAAGCTGTCACGGCCACTTCTGGCCCTGTAAATCGTGGATTTTTGGGCTAATAAAGAAATCGCATGGTGCGAGGTCTGTAAAGTGTGCGAGATAATTGACGAGCTCCACCTTGTAAAAAGCCAAAAATGACTTTGCCTTGTTTGCGGTGTGCGCTGAAGCATTGTCACGGTGCAACAGGATGCGACTTCTTGGTTGATTTTCCCTTACTTATTTCAAGACACTGGGCAAACAAATGGTGGTGTACTACGCAGCATCAACTGTCTTTTATTCTTTAAGTGGAATTGAGCAGCCATAAACCGTCCGAGAGAAAAAAACGCAATAATTTTTTTGGCCACGCTTCTCACCTGCCTCAATTTTGTTGGTTTGCTGTCGCTTTCGCACACCCAGACAGAAGACTGTTGCTTTCTTTTCGCAATCTAACAATATAATATCCATGTTTCATATTCTGTGACAATATCATATACAGCATTTGAACGTCAGTGATCGTACTTTAACCACAGAATACTAAGGGACAGAAGCTTCACTCCTCAAAGAAATTTAAACAAATAGCGACTCTTGCAATGACGCAATAAAGTTCAATTCAGTTCGCGTAGCGCTGCATACCTACCAGTCATGTTAACGTACAGAGCGCCTCCCTTTCTATCGCATAGCTCTTATCTCTTCTGACGCGGCACGTGTAACGACGCGCGACCTACCGTCGGTGTCTGGCTATGTACTTATAGCTTCGTACCTACAGTGTGGAGTGCGCTAGGCCTTTTTCACACCCATCAACTCGAGCCCGGTTTTGTTCAGGGGTTAGTTCACGAGGAATCCAGCGGCAACAAAGTTTTCTAACTTTTAAATGATTAAGTATTTTTTTTTTTAATTTGGTCCATAGCACTCCCCAAATATCCTCGAATCTCCTCATAGGTGATACGCCGGTCCTTTAATTAGTCGCCTGACAGTAGCCACATTTTCCTCAGTGATCGCAGTTGAGCGCCGACCTTCACGAATTTCATCATGGAAAGAAACATGGCCACGATCAAAATCTGCGTAGCAACGTTTTGCGGTGCTCAAATGTGGTGCTTCCCTCCCAAAAGCATTTTAAAGACGAGCAGTGTAATCTTGCAAAAAGAGTGAACATTTAAATGCATAAAAAATAATCGCGTCGAAATCTTTTTGCATTAATTATTTTTTTGCCACGGACGATGAACTTCAACTTGTGATAAAAAAACAATTGATACACGACTTCCCGTTACAAACTATTATAATCAAATGAATGATTGCTTACGCTTTAAAATATATAACATTCAATATTCAAACCAATGAGGCCTCATTCATCAATGATTCAAACATTTATGAGCGGCCAGGAGCGCAGAACTTTCACTGTGCCCTATGTATCAATCATAAGGAACTAAGAACTGCGAGAAACAGAGTCAACAATCCCCAGAAACAGTAAAGAATAAGTATAGAAGGAAAACAGAATACGAATATACAGACATGCCTACTTTTGGTTTGTATTATACTATTTAGAGAAAAGGGTGTCTAGTTAATAATTCGACCTACAGCTTTACAGACGCACAGACAGCTACATTTCAAATCAGCTTTGACAAGAAAAAAATATATACCGCGAACACATGTTAATCCCAAAATAGTTTTGTACTATTTCGCACAACGCCCCTTCACGGCACATGTTGTTACAAGACACCATCATTACAAGACTCGAACACGTTTGATCTACTACTTCCATCAAAATAAATCCACTATTTAACAGCTAAAATTAATACGTCTTCCAAATAACAACAAAGATTTTACGCAACAGTAATCTACACCACAGAACGTTAAAAACGTAACAGCTCTATAGGTATCCCAGACGCTGCTAACTTCTTTTTCTAATTACAAACCAGTGCGCACTCGACGTAAAATTAAATATAATTAAAAATAATAAAACTGTGCGTCTTGGAGCAGTGCTAAGTTTACACTGGAACTGAAAACTGAAGCGTGCGCGGGAGTTGGAGTGACGTCATCGGGGACGACGGTTCCACCACAACCGGTTAAAGTTAACCGACACTAATTAACTGTTGTTTATCTAGTTAATTTAGCCAAGTTGCACAAGACCTGCGTCAGCTGACTCCTTTATCCCCATTCCATCTTAGAACTACCAGGCGAGAAGAGTCACTCCACTCCTACGTTGTGCACATACTACCAGTCCACACAAAGCGCTTCGCTGACTCTTTCATTATACTTACTGATAAAGAGTGTAATTCTCTGCCGGAGTCCTTATTTCCTTCAAACTAAAACCTGGATCTCTTGACACAAGAGTAATGGGCACCCAATGGGCAAACGTGCTCCACCTGAGACCGCAACTACGCTTAATAGTGAATTGGGGCCCTGGTGAATTGTTGTCAAACGTAAGCACATTTCATCATAAACAATGATGAATCATTGACCCTTCTGCAAGAGTCCGCCTAGGGAAACAGGTATCATACATTTCCCAGATATTTTACCACCAAGCAGTAGTGTTAAAACATTACTGTGTTTCATTTTGAAGGGCACTGTATCAAGCGAAGTTACGGGGTATTATGAGACATAAGAGTTATTGTCTCAGTGCGCAGAGCAGTGCTGCACAGGATTTTGAAAAAGTTCTGGGTAGCGCTGCTGGATTATTATGGGCAGACGTGTTGCTTACCATCAACGTGCTCGTTTTGCCACTTATTAACAACCTTTGTGGTGTAGTGGGTAGGTTGGCTTAAATTTCATACACCACCGAGGTTGCGGATTCGTTTCCCGTGGCGAGACAAATATTTTTGCACAGAAAAAAAGGCGCATTTGTGGATGTTGTGGGACCATTGTCTTTATAGTTACTAGTTCCCTAGATACAGGCAATCCTAGTTTTGGGCTAGGATCTATGTATGTGATCGTTGGGTGTATTTACTTATTTTATATATTTATTTACATAGAAAAATAGAATAATGACGGCATCCAAGCACTCTGAGTTAGCGTGGGGGATTATGACTCTCACTCCCTTACCTCAGTATGAGAAATGTCTTTCTGAATATTATCAACAGTGACAATACAATACAAACACAAATATTGATTGATTGATTAAAACCTCTACATAACAACTTTTAGCTCTATGATGTGTCATGAGAATAATAATAAATGAGAAGAAGTGCCACCCAGAACTTTCAATATAATAAATTATTTTTCAAAAAAAACTAAACCGACTTCAAAACCACAAATGGCACTCAAAAGTAAAAAATAAATTAATATAATTATCATAAACGCTACCCACTCATATATTTGAAGTCGGTGCCAGCCAAGTGTAATAGGTAGCAGATAAATACTATGTATATAGTAAGTACTACTTGTAGGTAGTATCTATCTACTACCTTTTAGACTTGGCTGGCACCGACTTCAAATATATGAGTGGGTAGCGCTTATGATAATTATATTAATTTATTTTTTACTTTTGAGTGCCATTTGTGGTTTTGAAGTCGGTTTAGTTTTTTTTTGAAAAATAATTTATTTTACCCTTTTTAGTGAAAAACAAGTTTTAATTAAATTAATTCAAAAAGTTTTTAAAGACAAGCTTTTATGATCTAGAAGCCACATCATGACAAAGTTTAAAATGGGCTATCACAATTAAATGCATGTACAAAAAAATTTCATGTCTGTCCTATTCTCTGTTGAGGAGTTCCCTCGCCAGAAGTCAATGCTGGGTGTATCTGCCATATCATGATGGAATTTAGAACAGGCTATTATGGTTAAATCCATTTACGAAATGTTGTGTCTGTACTATTCACCGTTGAGGAGTTCCCTCACCGGAAGTCAACCCTGGGTGAAGCAGGTGAAGCAGTCGAATACAAACCTCCACCTTAAGAAAGTTTGGTTACGAAAAAAACAAGAACCGACTTGAAGATTAAACTTATATTTTTTGTTTTTGCTATTTTTTTCAAAAACTACTGAATGAATTTCGATAAAATTTATATGGGACCACCTTTGAAGTATTACCTACCAATCAAAAAAAGAATCATCGAAATCAATGCATAATTGGCGGAGTAATCGCGTAACAAACACACAAAAAAAAAATAAAAAAAAAAAAACATACCGTCGAATTGTAAACCTCCTCCTTTTTGAAGTCGGTTAAAAAGCACTGCGTAGGACTGAATGGCGCTCATCACCCCGATACATCAGATATTAAGTCTGTCAGAGCGCCTGGTGGATGCGACGCGTGACTAAATGCTGGGACTTATTTGGCTCAACGTATCAGTATTGCAATCCAACGGGGTAATACTGTCAGCATCTTGGGTGCGCTGCCAACTGGTAGTGGGTTGAAGCATTTGAGCTATCTATAGGCCTTTAATGGTCTGTTGTCCAATTGCTTCTACTTGTAAGTAGTTAGTTTAGTTTCAGTAAGTAGAGTGTAGAGTTGTTTTTAGACATAAAGGCATTCGCCCGTTAAAAAAAAGTCTTATTATACAAGACTTTAAACCGGAACATAGTAACATATCGGAACACAGTAATGCTTGCGCAGTACTGCTTGGCGTTTATATTTGTCGATAGTGAGAGAGTAAGCAGTAAATTTATTTGATTTTGCATTTTGCGTATAACCGAAGATTAAGTTTGTCAAACCGGGCCCACCACACAGACATATATGAAACACACCTACACAAGTACACACCCGTCATCATCACGCGTGGGTACAGATTACATCACAGTTACTATTCAACGTGGGGGAATGCCCACGCGAATCTCTGTTGCCGAATTCAGTTCGACAGAAAACCAAAATCAGTCGACCTCCAACTCTATAATCTATGCTCAACTGAAGAGTTCTTCACACACTGGTTCAGTCGGAAAGTGGCCAGAATATCGTGGTCTCTAGTTTCTTTCGGCTGGTGTAGGAAGGAGGGGTCTAGTGATCCTGGTTGTTTGTTGGCATGTGCTTGTTGTAAGGTCTCGTACGCACCTTATTTAGTGGTCTCGAATGAACTTTCTGCTGCTCGCAGTGAGGTAGAGGAGCAAACTATAAGAATAGTGTAATTTACTACGAAATATTGTTTTAGAATATTACTAATAAATTTTATTATAAGTTTACGTCATTTATAAATATAATACTTTATTGAACACTAAAATAGGAAATAAAAGTTTTGTAGAACACACTTATTATGCAATGCCTGACCTAACCTCAAAATGCGCATAAGAACGTGGTTTTTAGATTTTTTTTTTATTATATTTATTTATATTTTTTTAATCCATCATTTTCTTTTTATTATATTTATTTATATTTACTTGTTATATTTAAGTATTAGTCGTAGAATTTTTTTATGTAACTGAATGACGAGACGATCTGGTCGTTTGCCTGATGGTAAGCAATGCCCATAACACATACCCAGAACTTTGTTTTGCAAAATCCTGCGCGGCGCTGCACTACCCTCGTCACCCTGAGACAATTAGCTGTTGAGTCTCATAATACCCAGTAATTTCGCTGGATACAATGCCCTTCACACCGGAACACAGTAATGCTTGCACACTACTTGCTTGGCGGCTGAATAACTGGCAAAGCTATGGTACCTACCCAGACGGCCTCTCGAATACGAGAAACCTACCACCAGTAAAACGTTGCTGTGTCAGGACAACGGTCGTTAGACCATGTAGGAGGCTTTCGGGCGGTCACGAGAGAAGACGGAAGAAGACCGTAGTGTAGTACTTATTAGGTATTCTGTGTCATAGTAGTAGGTATAGGTTAGAAACCGCCAGAGAGCCTAGTGTCTGTTTAAACCCCTGACGCAAAAAGGGAAGGTGTTATAAGTTATATGTTTGACCACTATGTGTGTCTGTCTGTGTTTCTATCAGTGGCACCGTATCCGAGACATCATTTTTTTTTTTCTCTCTTTTCTTGACATACGTACTGACTAAACCTAACTTCTTAATAAATAAATAGTATATAGCTGTATCTGTAATATATGTAAATTGTCATGTACCCATGTGTAACAATATTATTAATTATTTTTATGTTAATACCTACTTATAAGTTAATGTGGTTAATGTTGCAACTAGTGGTCACGAAAAAGGGCACAACTGAAAATCAGCGCGCTGTTATGGCGCTTTATGCTGAGTTGTGTCCTTTTATGACCATCTAATTTCATTTAACTGTACCTATTACTTCTGTTTTTAGTATAAGACGGTTGAATTTTAAACTTATTTTCTTTCTTTCTATATGTCCAGTAATTTCGCAGGTAAATACCTGCGAAATTACTCTCAGATCTGCTGCTCAACCTCACTGCGAGCATTACCTCTCCTCACACCAAATAAGACGGTCGCATTCTGCAACAACTCTATTAATATCTCCAAATCCCTACACATTCCAAAATCACTCTTAATGTAAAGGCATAGAGCTTATTCTGCTTCCAAAATGTTGTCGTCTTATTCTTTTTTACCTGCATACCTTTTACAAAATTTGTTCCAAGAATCGGTAATTTCGTCGTGTCTTATTTTAGAACGACCAGGGTTATTGTTTAACTTTAACATCTTGCGATACCTTTTAAAGAGATCTGAAACGCAATGAAAATATCTAGTGTACTTCCCCTGAATATTATATAAGTTGTTGTTGAATAATATAATATGTAAAGGGGAAGATAGAAAAAAAAATTAACAAGAAATTATAAAATGATCCCTAAAATTAATAAATGTAAGGGAATTTTAATTCAAAAACAACCGACATAATATTCAAAATAAAAATAAATAAAAATATATATCCTACATAAATATAGGTAGGTACTTAAATAAAATTCCCTTTTATTTATTATGAAAAGAAATATCGGAGGGAATGCATAAGGAACTGTTCCTAAATTCTGACTTCTGGCCTGTAGGGGTAGTATACCAGAGATACAGGGAAGGAGCGAAATTATTGAACCCTGTGAAGTAGTGTGTGTGGTTTATTAAATGTAATGTTATATTTTGTTTGTATGTTAGTCTGTAAGGTATATATTATATGGGCCTCTGTTAATTTTACTTAAATATTGCACGAAATAAAGAGTTTAATAATAATATTAATAGTAATGTTCACTTAAACATCTTTAAAAAGTCAGTCGCGATCGCTATCACAATCACAATCGCTAGTTCATCGATCTGAAGTTTGTTAATATTCATCCATTGATATATACGTAATGTCAATGTATTCATCAAATGTCAAATTGAAAAGTATAGCTATAGATGTAAGAGTTAAACAATAACCCCCTGTGCTTAAAAATTGACACTGTGTCGTTTCATTTTTCTGTATTGGCAACACGAGGTTCGAAATTCAAATAAATTGTAAATACAGCGAATCCACGTTGCAATATTTATATTGTACTCTAAACTTTTGGCGGTTAAAATGAAATTTGTTCAACTGGCGCTGTGTAAATCCAGAAATAACTCAATATAAACAAAGCACGCCAATTTCTGTCTTATTTCCTTACAATAAAACTTAATTTGCTTTATCATAATCAAGACCAACTTACGACACTTCAACCGCGAACACGTACAAAGTTTCGCCTGAAATGGTCTCGCGATGCAGTTCTTCCCTCTCGCTCTGATGTACGAGAAATTCTTTCAATGGTATCCCTGTCTCGCTTTTACTAATTCTGTTCACAGGCGAACGTTTTACTCAATAGAATATTTTCGAAGTGAGTGCCGATGACTTATGTTTACGTTTTAGTTTTACCATCACAATATTTCTTTTATTGTACTGAGTGATGAGTCGAGCAAATCGTTCGCTTGATGGTAAGCGCCCATAACAATTGCAGCGCCACCCAGAACTTTTAAAAAACAACTTTAACAGTAAATAAAATTAACTTTATTTTTTTGTTTTAAATCTAGAAGCAACTGGTACCTAACAGTTGCTGACCTCAGACCGGAACACAGTAATGTTTGCGCACTACTGCTCGCTGCAGAATAACTGGCGAAGAAGGTTCTCTCGTAAGCGAGAGGCCGTCTGGGTGGGTAGCACTGCTTTGCCAGTTATTCTGCAGCCAAGCAGTAGTGCGCAAACATTACTGTGTTCCGGTCTGAGGTCGGAGGCCTTTGGGCGGTCTAAAAACCTCGACACCATGGTTGACCACACATCCACACGAGAGAAAAAGACTAAGAATGTGTCCATTATTACTTTTCTTACCATCTCTAAGGCGAAGATACTTAATTTCATTTCCAACAAAATTCCAGACAACATAAAAGTTGAAAACATCGAATAAATTTTCCTAAAAAAATTAAAACAATACCTAATTAACAAATGCTACTACAACTTACACGAATTTTTTAACAAGTAAATAGATACTTTAAATCAATATACTAATAAAATTAATTCTTTTTATGACTATAAAATACCAATGTTTATTTAATGGATCGGTCCGCTCGCTCCTATTACTCCTATTGCCATACCCTGTCAGGGTCATATATGTTAACTTACCTTTTCATAAGACCTCTGCAAATGTACATACATATTATATGATTGCAATAAACTATTGAGTTATTCGAAAGTTTAACATTAGAAGAATCAAAATCTACAAAAACTTAGTTATTTATTGATATTTTAGAGTATTACATTTGTGATAATAGTTGCTGATTTTTTTTTCAAACCATAACCGTACTCTGAATCGTATTTGCTCAAGTGACGGTCCTCATGGGTTTGCTGGAAGAAAACTCTTTTTAGGGTTAAGCTCGCCTTTGATTCTTCATGATATGCCGATTTATCCACATGACATTGGCGGAATTGTGGTATGGCAACTCCACAAATGCCATCCAAACAAGAAGTGAAGTGAAGTGACTAGTTGGATTTCAGCATAGCAGATAGAATAATCTAAGTTGAAATCTGTGAGATTTTTGCCTGACAGACTTAAAATAAAGGTTTGAAGGATGTTTAGATGGACACCATTCTATTTAAAAAAATCTTTTAACAATGCTTGCATTGGAATCGTATTTGATTCTACATAAAGTCAAAAACACACAACAGTCTGTAAAATAAAATGACTACATCCCGTTTGGTAAATCCTAGAAACCTAATAAAAGTAAATATTTTTATTATATCATGTAACTGAGTGATGAGAAGAGCAAGTCGTTTGCCTGATGGTAAGCGCCACGCCTGAGCATAACAATTATTATTGCTGTGCCACCCAGAACATTTCATACCGTAAAAAGTAATGCGTACTGCATTGCACTCATCACCCCGAGACTTCAGATATTAAGTCTCATATGCCCACATATTGTAGTAATGGAACGAAAAAATGAGCAAAAATACATTTTATGAAAAGCAAAAACGTAAAATAAACACAAGCTTGACTCACGGCATTTGTCTACAAATGACGTCATGTCCTGTGATTTTTGTTTTGTTTGAACTGAAGAATAGATTAAAAATGTCAGGATTATTAGATTTTATTTATTGATTTAAAAATATAAATCATTATTATTTCACAAAAATAATGATTGAATGATCTTTCTGGTTCGACGAACATTCGTTCTAACTACGTTTTAGATTTTTTCTCGATTACTGTCCGATCCCCTATTAATATACGCTACCTATTCCTTCTTCCTAAGTCGGGCACTCTTGTCAGAGTGGTCATGGTATAAAAGATGGTGTATGCGTTGGTTCTTCAGCGACGTGGTTTTCTTTAGCATGGGTTACTGCTATCGCAATGCTTCTTCATTTCTGGCGGTTGATAGCATTGCGAGTACACTGGACTAGAGTTAATAAGGTCTATCCGACGCGTAGGTGATCGGCCGCGTGCTCTTCTTTCTGCCACCTGACCCTGGACCACAAGTCTCTCCATCGAAACCTATTCCTATCAATATCAACAGGCATTAGATCCCATTCATCGAACGATTTACAAACGGATTCCGATCAGGTCATCGAATGCGACATGCGACCGGTCGCATATCTTGTTGTGGGACGCGACGTAGCATATCAAAATACTCACACGACAAAGCAGTGAAAGGTTGGCGCGTGGCCTGTTATCGCTGCCAACACTGACCACCTGTCGAGCGTTTTCTGTTCAATTATAACCGATTGTTTTATTTCTTCTTGTAAGCGCATGTATGATGCAATGTACTACTCGTGGTAGGTCTAGTAGATCTGATTAAAGGGTCGCTGATTCGATTCTTGTATTGGAAGGTTTGGATTGTCGGGGCTGGTGGTTTCTCGTATGCAAGAGGCCGTCTGGGTAGGTACGACAGCTTTGCCAGTTATTCTGCCACCAAGCAGTAGTGCGCAAGCATTACTGTGTTCCGGTTTGAAGGGCATTGTAGCTAGAGAAAAACTGGCCATATGAGACTTAATATCTGATGTCTCGGGGTGATGAGTGCAATGCAGTGATTCGCAGTACTTTTTATGGTATTAAAAGTGGGTGGCACTGCAATTATTATGAGCAGGCATGGCGCTTACCATCAGGCTAACGCCTTGCTCGTATCATTGCTCAGTACAAGTCAATAAAGTGTTTTGTACAATACAATACAATACAATAATGCTTTATTGTACACCAAACAAGAAATTAACAAGGAACAGGAAAGACGAACCCAACAACTTATATTAATAATTGTAGTAAAATCTACACAATCTCCCTTTTTCCACACCTGGGCCCCAATTCACTATGACAACTTGGCGATTCCTTCCTTCGAAATCACATTTTGATTCCTTCATTAATAAACGACATCTCTATGACGCATTCTTAAATCCATATAGGTACTTATATGATTTCCTATGACGCGTCATAGAGAATTCAAATTTCGCAGATGTCGTTTATTAATGAAGGAATCCAAATGTGATTTCGAAGGAAGGAATCGCCAAGTTGTCATAGTGAATTAGGGTGCTGACCCGTTGCAAGCCCAAAAGCCATCTACCCCCCTATCCATTTTTGTTTTTTCCATCGTCTTGACATTTTGTTTAATTGGTGTTACCAGTCTAAAACTAATTAAATTTTACTATAAATTAATACAAGAATTTTCAAAACCTAACATAATTATTTAATTACCAGCAGCACTCTGAGAAAGGTAGTAATTTCTAACTACCTTTCCCAGAAAACTGCTTTCTTAGAGTGTTATTGTTGTATTGTATGTAGCTAGTTCTACTAACAAATGTCATCGACAGGTGGTCTAGACACAGTTGGCAGCAACAGCAACTGCAGGCAACCTTTGCACATTACAGTGTGATACATTTATTGTGATTGACCGTTCAGGTTTTAAATGTATGATACACTGCAGTGGTAGCGAATAATGACAAACCAAAGTAACCGACATAGCTCACCGAATAAGTAAGCTGAAGTGGCAATGGGTCACATATGTCGAAGAACTGATAACCGATGGAGTAAACGAGTTCTAAAGTGGAGACCACGTTTAGGCAAACGTAGTGTAGGACGCCCTCCGGCCAGATGGAACGACGACCTGCGTAAAGAGGCTGGCAGTACATAACTACATGCGGTTGCAACTATTGTATATTTGTAAGTTTTGATAGAGTTCAAAGCAAAGCAAAGCGTTCTTCGAAACACTTCCCTTCTAGAAAATAAACGAATTTATGACGAAATGCTGGAAGGCAGAATGTTCATTTTGAAATCTCATATTTACAATTGTTAAGTAGATTATAATTTTATTAAATTTGTATAATAATGACATGCCTAATATAACGTACAATGTTATAATGTGGTCAATAAATGAATTGAATTGAATTTCAACCTATTGTATATTTGTAAGATTTGGTCCTTGATTTGATTTCAACCTATTGAATATTTGTAAGATTTGGCAGAAATTGTCTCTGTTTCGCTGAATCCAATGATTCCCACAGGTCTGTAGGTTTGTACAAACAATGCCGTCCGCCGTTGTCGTCTGTTTATTGCAATAATATTGTTATTGACTCACTGCGACAGGGAGGGAAAAGGATTAATTCTGATTAAAGGGTCGGTGATTCGATACATCATATTGCACTCCTAGCTGCTACTGTCATACCTATTTATATATTATTTATACTTTTTTGTTACTTATACCAGATCCCCGACACTCCATACATTTTTTTTTTTTATTCGGGAAACTAACAGCTAGTTAGAAAACATTGGTAATTTAACTAAATTCTTGTGGCTAATTAAAAGTTTCCACTTATAAATACTAACTAAGTATACACGTACATAGTTGACGGGCGCGTACAGTGTTGGTGGAAAGTAAAAATAAAACGTTAACAATCAACAAAAAAAACAAAAATGAATCGATATCATATAAATTTAGGAATTAAAGAAACGATCGTTCAAAAGTCGCTTCAGTTTACACGCCGAAGTATTGAATAGATCAACATCTATTTCTTTAGCCATAGTATTGTAACACCTGCCTGCTCTAATGAAATAACTATTCTGCCTGTGATTAGATTTTACCAAGGGAATGTGAATGAGGTTGGGTTTTCTAAGTGAAGCCGCGGGGGTATTAAGCCCTATTTGTTCAAGCAGTTCGGGACAATCAATCGTACCATTCGCTATATTGACTAGAAAAGCTAGGTCTGCCACACGTCGCCTTTCTTGTAATGGTAAGAGGTGAAATTTTTTGCAACGGGAATTATAATTGTTTAGGTATGTTTTTGAACGGAATTGTAAGTAACGGAGAAATTGTTTTTGGATACCCTCAATGCGGTTAATATATATGTTGTAGCATGGGTTCCAAACTTGCGATGCATACTCAAGGTGGCTTCGTACATATGCGCAATACAATATTTTAAAGGTTTTTATAGATTGAAATTCGGAGGACATTCGTAAAACAAAACCTAACGCTTTCGAAGCTCTTTTAATAATGTTATTAACATGCTTATCAAATAAAAGTTTTGAGTCAAAAACAACTCCTAAATCTGTGACACTAGAGACAGTACATAAGAATGAATTTTTTATTTGATACTTACCGATGATAGGTTCAGGCTTGCGTGTGAATGAGCAAACATAACACTTGGATACATTTAAATCTAATTTATTGAGAATGTAATAATTTTGAAAACGGTTTAAATCATCTTGGAGGCGCAAAGTATCTTCAATGGTTTGAATGGGGCAAAGAATTTTCATGTCATCTGCATAAAGAATAATTTTTGAAAAGTGAAAGCAGTGCGAGATGTCATAAATAAATAAAATAAAGAGGAGTGGACCAAGCAATGAACCTTGGGGTATTCCAGAAGGGATGTTCATTGGAGCAGACGTGAAACCGTTGAGCACCACCGTCTGACATCTGTTTTGCACGTACGACGAGAACCACCTGTAAAGATTACCTCTAATACCAACCTGTTGGAGTTTTTGCAATAAAATTTCGCTGAGCTAACTGTCTAGTACTACTACTGGCGCACCGGCCTGTCCGCACACGTTTTGTGTGTGTGCGTAATTATTGTAGGGATGAGCTAATACGAATCGAGCGCGACAAGGACAACGCTATACGTAAGCAACCTAAGTATTTCTCTTCCACACCGACTATCGCTTGGCTGGGAGACCCGAAAAACTAAAAAATCTTTGATTCTTATTTGTGTAAGTGGTTTCTTTGCATCCATACACAGAACAATAATGAACCATTTTGTTTTACGTGTATTAATATTGTATCAAAGTCAATATATTAAATTTTAATGAAAAAAGAGAGAGGCAGACCTCCGCCAGTCAGGTCAGGTCCTGGTCATCTCCAGCGTCTTCAGCCGTTCTCCGTATTTTTCTCAGTATGTTTCGTCCATATGTCAAAGTCAAATAGTCAGCCGGCCTGCTCTACCTCTGTAAAGCAGGTCGTCGTCGTCATCCAAAAAGGTCATAACAACCTCAAATAACATCAATTATCGCACATATAAAATAAACATTTGAATCTCACTCATTAGTCATTCGAAGGGAGCGGTGACAACCTAGTGACGCAAGCACGGCATTACCCATTTTTTTACCGATTTTTTGCGGGTGATGACAAATTGGCGGAGGGGTCGCTTCTTTACGTAGTAATATTTAGTTTTCTTTGCTTATACTATGACTACCGGACATCTCACTCGAACTTCTTGTTTGACATTCTGTTAATTTTAATTTATACCTAATTGTTCAATGTTATACATGTCGAGACATTTTAAAAGAGACAAAGCGACATCCCCGCAGTTTCTTGCACTGGTAGAGACGGTTTTCCCATTTCTTTTCTGTACCAGGACTTCAATTTAAGTATAGGAAAGAAATGGAAAAACATACTTGCCTTTTTTTAAAAGTCATGTTAACTTAAGTTGCAATTTTTAACAAATTTTAATTTTTTGTTGTATCATGTGTTTATGACGTTTAAAAGTGCACTTTTATGCCTATTTAATAAGTGATATTTGACTTTGACTTTACTAGAGATAGCATGTAGATATCGCTAGGATACAAAACGAAGATAAATAAAAAAATGGCTGCCAACGTCGTAGCATCTAAATATGTAAATAGGTATTTCGTTGTTTAACTTTTTCCCACGGCGAGGCGTGTGCGCGTGTATTTATACCACACCTGTGTGTGTGCGTATGACTCAGTAACACACTGAGCTCAAAACAAGTGTAATTTGGTTTGAACTAAATATTATACCTACCCGCACAATCGTCTAACTGGAACACCGACCCCGATCGCTTTCATAGTTTTTTTTTATGGAACTGGATGATGAGGTGAGCATGTCTTTCGCCTGGTAAGCACCACGCCTGCCCTTAACAATTGCAGTGCCACCCAGAACTTTTAATACCGTAAAAAGCACTGCGTAGCACTGCATTGCGGTCTTCTACCCGAGACATCACATATTATCTCATATATGCCCAGTAATTTCGCTGGCTACAATGCGCTTATAGAAAATATTTTTTTTATTATTATTTTTTAATGTAACTGAATGACGAGACGAGATGGTCGTTTGCCTGATGGTAAGCAATACGCCAGCCCATAACAATAACAGCAGCACCCAGAACTTTGTTTTGCAAAATCCTGCGCGGAGCTGCACTGCGCTCGTCACCCTGAGACAATTAGCTGTTGAGTCTCATAATGCCCAGTAATTTCACTGGCTACAATGCCCTTCAAACCGGAACACAGTAATGCTTGCGCACTACTGCTTGGCGGCTGAATAACTGGCAAAGCGGTGGTACTCACCCAGACGGCCTCTCGCATACGAGAAACGTACCACCAGTAAACAGTACCTAATGCTTGCGCACTACTGCTTGGCGGCAGAATAACTGGCAAAGCTGTGGTACCTATCCAGACGGCCTCCTACGTACGAGAGACCTACCACGTGTAAATAAGTATTTGAAAAGACAGAACTTACATTACATACAAGTATACATTATATAAAAAAAACCGACTTCAATGTATCTTCGAAGTCCAAGGTCAAATATCGATGAAATTTATATAATCCTAGCTATACTGAACACAACGCAGAAATAAATTTCCAAATTGGTTCATAAATGACGGAGTTCTGAGGTAACACACATAAAAAACATACATACGAATAGAGAACCACCTCTTTTTTAAAATCGGTTAAAAATATGCGATAAATTCGTATAATTTGGTGTCAATAAGTCGCGAATAGTAGTGAAAACATAACAAAAAGCTAATAAAAATAATGATAACGGAACTGAAATTATTCCGCAATTATATTAGCCCATTTAGCAGTAATTTCAGTAGACTGAACAAATACTAAGCCAATTTTGAAGTAATAAAATCAAGGCGACCCCTAATAAACGCATCAACGTCAGTTAGATTTACATTAGCAATCCCAGGAGAATGCCCAATTAATTGAGTAAACTAGCCGCCAATAACTTGTTATGTCACCAGCTATGTGCTTTCACACTAGTGCTAAATGACGCAGCGTTTGTTCTGCGTAAACAAATAGCTGACTGCGTTTATTTCATGAAGCGTTAGTTAGCGTAGCAAGCGCTACGCTCCGCTACGTGCGTTTGCGATTGGCGGATGGTATGTTCAGAGTATTTTCAATCTTATGAATGGAGTATTTAAAGTTGTTTATATTAGCAACTGAGCTATTTTACCTAATTGTAAGCCATCGGCGTCGTCATCTGAAAATTTATGGCATAGTTGTGGAAGAATAAAAAAGTTTTTTACATATTATACAAATTTTTAAAAATTAATAAAATAATATTATAATTTCAGTGGCCCTACTGTGCTTTAGCTGCAAGTTGGTAAGTTGCTGTAAGGCCTTTTACCGCCTTTTACTGCCGCCTTATCAAATGATTATATTTTTAACGGACTTCAAAAAAGGAGGAGGTTCTCAATTCGACTGTATTTTTTTGTATAGTTGTTACGCGGTTTCTCCGTCATTTATAAACTGATTTATAAAAATATTTTTGATTTGGGTTGAGTATAGCTTCAAAGTGGTTGCATATAAATTTCATCGACATTCAAAGTCAAAGTCAAAGTCAAATATCATTTATTAAATAGGCACAAAAGTGCACTTTTAAAGATCATAAACACATGATACAAATAAAAAATGTTAAAAATTTTAACTTATGTTAACATGACTTTGAAAAAAAGGTAAGTATGTTTACCCATTTCTTTCCTATACTCAAATTGAAGTCTGAGTGCTGAAAAGAAATGCGAAAACTGACTCTACCAGTGCTTCGGAAATACGCCCGCTAGAGAAGATAGCACCAAGAAACTGTGGCGTACCTACTACGCCACACTTACTACGCTTGTCGGAAACCACTTTCCTAATGAGTTGGACCACCACTTTTGATTTAATAAAATAACTTTCGTTTATAACTTGGGCCAGCTCCTTAGTCAACTGGTTTCCGTCAAACGCACGCACACAGCTACGTTGTCCGTGTGCGCGGCAGAGGCTCGCGGCCGGCTCGCATGACGCGGCAGACAGAGACGGGCATCGCTGTGATTCACTCGCGCTTTCTTATTGTTATTCTTTCGTAGTGCCTATCTTACTTGTTTATTTCCTTACTATCATTTCTGTCTCTGTTCTATTTATATTAAATCATCTTTCTTATTTAATAACAAGTCTTCATTTCGTTCGGCCTAACTTTCATTCTACTACTACCTATCTCATCGCTTCACGACCCACATCAACCTTCTGATCTGTCAGTGCTTCTGGATTGTACCTACGGGATCTGGACTACTAGGACCCGTCTACATTTGTGATCTTCAAGTGCTCAACGGACATCGCGCGCCGTCCTTGGAATAACCTCCACGGAACGTTCGAGTCATCGGGAACAAAAGACTGCAAGTTAGGGTGTGGTACAAGTGACAAGCGGTGAGCGATATATATAATTTTTTTTTTCTCCACTATGGCATCTGAAAATAACGAAGATTTCATGGATGCTCAGCTGAATGCTCCTGAAGTGCTTAGAGTAGGCGTCAGAGTTCCGCCATTTTGGCCTGAAGAGCCAGCCCTATGGTTTGCTCAGGTGGAGAGCCAGTTCATTTTATCAAAAATTACTACAGACGAGACAAAATTTTGCTACCTTGTTGCTCAGCTGGACCATCAGTATGCTGCAGAAGTAAAGGACGTCATTACTAACCCTCCTGCAACTGATAAATACCTAAAACTAAAATCTGAGCTTATAAAGCGACTATCAGCATCGCAGGAGAAGCGTGTTAAGCAATTGCTGATGCATGAGGAGCTTGGCGATAGGAAGCCGTCGCAGTTCCTTCGCCACCTTCAGAGCCTCGCTGGTCCATCAGTGCCCAACGATTTTTTGACTACCATCTGGTCAAGCCGACTGCCTTCCAACATCCAGACTGTTATTGAATCGCAGGTAGACCTTCCTCTGGACAAGC
The DNA here is from genome assembly GCA_951640565.1 of Petrophora chlorosata. Taxonomy (NCBI): domain Eukaryota; kingdom Metazoa; phylum Arthropoda; class Insecta; order Lepidoptera; family Geometridae; genus Petrophora; species Petrophora chlorosata. The sequence goes on from OX621212.1 coordinate 9,667,182, forward strand.
TAGCTGATTTAGCAGATAAAGTGCACGAGATAGTCCCTTCAACTCCTCAGGTGGCGAGCACATCCAGAGTTGCTGCTAGTTATCACGCACCATCAGCGCCATACGACGATTTGGCCAGGCAAGTCTGTGAACTGACGAGGCAGGTAGCGAAGCTAACGGAGCAGGTAGCCAACGGAGGACGTTCACGCTCTCAAAACCGGAACAGACGGGACAGCCGTTCTCGTTCACGCTCACGTCCTAGGCAACCACCCCCAAACCACCCTCACTGTTTCTACCACTTCACCTATGGAGCCAAGGCGCAGAAGTGCAAGCAGCCGTGCAATTTCGCTTCGGAAAACTTCCAGGGCGGTCGCAAGTAGCGGCCAACGACTGCCCTTCGTCAACAGGCCGTCTATTCGTCACAGATCGCGTTTCGAAAATGCAGTTTCTAGTAGACACTGGTTCCGACCTGTGTGTTTTCCCGCGATCAGCTGTCAAGACGCCCTGCTTCAAGACCAAGTTTGATCTGACAGCCGCAAACAACTCGGTTATTCACACCTACGGTCTCACTCAACTGCAGCTGGATCTTGGTCTTCGTCGTGCTTTTACCTGGAGTTTCACGATAGCTGATGTTTCCAGGCCTATCATCGGAATTGACTTTCTCAGCTACTACAGTTTGCTCGTGGACTGCAAAAACCAACGTCTGATTGATGGAATCACCTCACTTTCGGTGAACGCTGTTTACACCGGTTCTCCTGACGACATCGCATCAATTAAAGCTGTCACAGGTGAATCGGATTTTCACGAACTGTTGCGCGAGTTCCCAGAGATAACCAGACCTGCAGGTGTTCCTTCAACTCCGAAGCATAACACCCTCCATCACATTAGAACAACTCCAGGCCCTCCAGTTTCTAGCAAGCCACGACGTCTCGACCCAGTCCGTTTGCAAGCAGCCAAGAAAGAGTTTGAAGACATGCTGGCAAGCGGTATAGCTAGGCGTTCGGAAAGTCCCTGGTCGTCTGCACTGCACCTGGTAAAGAAGAAGGACGACGGTTGGAGACCCTGTGGCGACTACCGCGCTCTCAACGCCAGGACTATTCCAGACAGGTACCCCATCCGTCACATCCAGGATTTTTCCCACCAGCTCTCAGGATGTTCTGTCTACTCGACGGTTGACCTTGTCAAGGCTTATAACCAGATTAGAGTAAACCCAGACGACGTGCCTAAAAATGCCTTAACTACACCGTTTGGTTTATTCGAATTTGAGTACATGACTTTCGGACTACGAAATGCTGCTCAAACATTTCAAAGGTTTATAGATGAAGTTCTCCTGGGCCTTGATTTTTGCTATGGGTACATTGACGACATCCTGATCTTCTCTTCTACGATAGAAGAGCACAAGAGGCATCTGCGTCAGCTATTTGAACGTCTCAAGCAGTATGGAGTGCTGATCAACACTTCGAAGTGCGTACTGGGCAAGTCGGAAGTCGATTTCTTGGGATACCACGTTTCAGCTGCTGGTACTCGACCATTGACGACAAAGGTGCAAGCCATTCAAGGTTACGCTGTTCCCAAGACCGTCAAAGAACTCCGACGCTTCTTAGGAATGATGAATTTCTACCGTCGCTTCATTCCCAACGCAGCTCAACTTCAAGCACCGCTCAACGCAATCTTGTCAGGACCCAAGATTAAAGGTACTCACCCTGTCAACATGACTCCTGACCTCATGCGCGTTTTCGAAGACTGCAAAACCTCGCTGTCGCAGGCTACATTGCTTGCACATCCAGATGCTTCAGCTGAATTGGCAATAGTCACCGACGCATCTGACACAGCCATCGGTGCTGTGCTTCAACAGCGTAAAGGTACAGACTGGCAACCACTAGCCTTCTACTCACACAAGCTCTCCAGTACCCAGACCAAGTACAGCCCCTACGACCGAGAACTACTTGCGGTTTACGAAGCCATCAAATACTTCAGGCATATGGTGGAAGCCAGAACTTTTACGGTATACACCGATCACAAGCCTCTGACGTTCGCTTTTTCAATGACCAAAGACAAGTGTTCGCCAAGACAATATCGTCACTTGGACTTCATTGCCCAATTTACCACCGACCTACGCTACCTTCCTGGGAAGAAAAACATCGTCGCGGATGCTTTGTCTCGTGTGGAGGAGATCACTGCAGCTATCGATTACCAAGCTCTTGCACGATATCAGGATTCAGACCCAGACTTGCAAGACTTGCTACTCAAAGGTTCCAGCTTGAAACTCAAGAAGATGGAATCAATCGACAGCGATACACCAGTCTACTGCGACACTTCAGTGGGACAACCTCGTCCATACATCACTCCACAACTTCGTAGACAGGTCTTCGACATGCTGCATGGACTACATCACCCTGGAAGTTCAGCTACAGTGCGGCTGGTTACGCAAAGATTTGTGTGGCCAGGGATTCGTAGTGATTGTAGAGAGTGGGCTAGGCAATGCTTGCAATGCCAACAATCTAAAATTTCCCGACACACCAAATCTCCCCTTTCCTCTTTCCTCACCCCTTCCTCGAGGTTCCAACACATTCACCTCGACCTCGTAGGACCATTACCCTTGTCTTATGATTACAGGTACTGCCTCACCGTCATCGACAGGTTCACGCGATGGCCTGAGGCAATTCCACTCAAAGACATAACTGCTGAAACCTGCGCTGCTGCCCTGGTATCTGGTTGGATCTCCAGATTCGGATGTCCGGCCCGGGTGACTACTGACCGCGGGCGCCAATTTGAGAGCCACCTCTTCAAATCCCTCGCTGCTCTGTGTGGTGCGCGTCACTTTCGCACTACTGCATATCACCCCGCAGCGAATGGCATCATCGAGCGTCTCCACCGGCAACTCAAGGCAGCCATCATGTGCCACACTACTTCGCAGTGGACCGAAGCCCTTCCTCTGGTGCTCCTTGGCATGCGCTGCGCGTGGAAGGACGACCTACAGACTTCAGCAGCGGAGTTGGTCTACGGTGAGCCCCTGAACTTACCTGGTCAGTTCCTGTCACCGAGAGATGACTTCAACTCTGATGACATCACGCAGTACGCAACTCGTCTCCGAGCTCACATCCAAAAGCTGACTCCTAGACCGACAACCTGGCACACCTCAACGCCATTTTACTTCCCACGTGACCTGCAACACACAACTCACGTATTCCTGCGTCAGGATCACGTGCGCGGCTCACTTGAACCACCGTACGCCGGCCCCTACTTGGTCATCAAGAGGCAGCCAAAGTTCTTCACCCTTGACGTAAAAGGCAAGAAAGTCAACGTCACTGTCGACAGGCTCAAACCGGCGTATATGGCTAGAGAATCTCACACACGATTAGACACTACAGTTCAAAAAGAGACTCGTCCAACACCCGCTGCAGAACCAGCTGCGCAGTCACCTCCGGTAGAACAAAGGACCCGAAGCGGCAGAAGAGTTCGCTTTCCAGATTTTTATCAACCGTAGTCACGGTCTGGCCGGGGGGAATATGTGGCGTACCTACTACGCCACACTTACTACGCTTGTCGGAAACCACTTTCCTAATGAGTTGGACCACCACTTTTGATTTAATAAAATAACTTTCGTTTATAACTTGGGCCAGCTCCTTAGTCAACTGGTTTCCGTCAAACGCACGCACACAGCTACGTTGTCCGTGTGCGCGGCAGAGGCTCGCGGCCGGCTCGCATGACGCGGCAGACAGAGACGGGCATCGCTGTGATTCACTCGCGCTTTCTTATTGTTATTCTTTCGTAGTGCCTATCTTACTTGTTTATTTCCTTACTATCATTTCTGTCTCTGTTCTATTTATATTAAATCATCTTTCTTATTTAATAACAAGTCTTCATTTCGTTCGGCCTAACTTTCATTCTACTACTACCTATCTCATCGCTTCACGACCCACAAAACTCTGCGGGGATGTCTTTTTTCAGCACAATTACGTATAAATTAGAATTAACAGAATGTAAAACAAGAAATGCGAGTGAGATGTCCCATAGTCATAGTATCAGTAACAGAAAAGTGTAAATAAAATATAAGTAGGTATGACAGTAGCAGTAGGAGTGACTAGAAAAGACCAGTCCCCGCAAGCAGCACCCGTTCACGAGTATGACTTGCGGACCAGCCATCACCCCCTCAACCATATTGGAGGGAAGGGAGTGACCCGACACACAGAGCCGCCGCAAGCAAAGACATTTGAGTGAGCATGACTGTAAAACCTAGTCACTTCCAACTCAAATACAATTTTTATAGCTTTATTTGAATGACTAACTAAATTAGACATCTCACATAGCATTGTACAATCCAAGAAGAAATGAAATATAAACATCATGCACACACTGATGTGTTAATCTTCATCATCATGGGGCTTAGGGCATACAGGCCATGCATTTTTGTCATTAACATATTCATTTATTGAGTAGTATGCTTTTTTCATAAGGTTTATTTTGATAAATGATTTAAATCTACGCATTTGTAATTTGTCAATGCCCTCAGGTAGTTTATTATAAAAGCGTATACAGTTCCCCATAAACGAACCATTAACTCTCTGCAACCTGAATCTAGGTACATACAATTTATTCTTATGTCTCGTGTTAAAATTATGCAAGTTGCTGTTTTTGTTAAAGGTGCTAAGGTGTTTGCGAGCGTGCATTAAATTTTCTTAAATGTATTGGCAAGCCACTGTAAGAATGTTAATAATTAGATCTTTGACTTCGAAGATACACCAGAATTGAAGTCGTTTCTTTTTTGTTAATAAATGATTTCATTATTTCAGACTTTGATCTTACTCAAACTCCGCATAAAAACGTGTCAGAAGCGTCATCGGAACACCAATACGAAAGTTTTTATTACACAGCATCTCGCGTTTAGGGGCCGCGCAGGAGCAACAATGCAGGACAAATTAAGCACACGCCCTCGGCTCGGCCGCCGATCATCCCGGAGGATTAGCAACGTGTGCTGGTGTGTACTGCTGGCCGGGATTATTGGCATAGCGAAAATAATGTATTTATTCTTAACCGACTTCAACCAAGGAGGAGGTTCTCAGTTCGATTGTATTTTTGTTTTTTAATCCGTACTTCGTCATTTATAAACCGGTTAGGATTGCGTTGGGTTCACTATAGCTACAATTTGGTCCCATATATTCATCGATATTCGACCTCAGACTTCGAAGATAAATCAGAATTGAACTCGGTATTCTTTAATAAAATTTATTATTTTATCTTACATCTGTCTTTTCTTGTTGATCTTCATAAATAAAACAAATTCTTTCATCAAAATCATTTAAAGCAATTAATTCAATTCAATAAATCTAGTATGGCTCAACGGAAGCTCATGCAAATTTTGATTCCACGCGCCGGAGTTACAATCCCACTGGTCCCCCGAACCAATAAATACACTAGCAAGTTATACACTCGCTTTAAAAACGGTAAAGGAAAACATCGTGAGGAAACTGGCACGTCCAAGAATCACAAAATTCATAGACTTGTGACGTCTACCAATACCAGACTGGCCGAGTGTGGTGGAAGCTGGTGGCCCATACTCTTTCTGAGAGAAGTTCGTTGAGGACATGGGACATCTCTCAGAGAGTACTGCTCAGATGATCTTGCTGGCTGGCGACTCTGTGTTCTCGCTTTCTATTACTAAACAACTTTATAGATTTTGATGTGGTCTTTACGTAAAGTTTAAATGAATGATGACATCCATAATTCAATGTAAACCGTACTCATAAATTGCAAAATATATTTTAGTAAATTAATTTTTTTTATGAAGTCCAAGCTGGGTTTTCATGTTGCTGATGCTGCGTCCTTATTTTGTCCTGCACTGCACAGCGGACATCAAATCGTCAATTAGCTACATGATTGCAGGCGCGCGGCACGCGACCGACGGCACGCCGCGATGTGCACTTTACCCGTGTGTACGCCCCCTTACACCATGCAGTAGTCATAGATCTGCAAAGAGTAGAAGGGATAAAAGTTAGTATTTTGCCTAAAGTTGAATGAAGTTTTACAGGTTAGATGCTGTCAAATTACTTTGTTTCAATTGTTTAAATAGACGATAAAGGCAGAAAAAGAGGTAAAGATTTGCATAAAAATGCTTTTCTTACTTGATCAGATATATCTACCATATTGCGTAAATATTCTTAGAATAGATTAATGATTAGTGCAGCGCCGCGCAGGATTTTGTAAAACAAAAAGTTGTGGGTGGTGCTGTTATTGTTATGGGCTGGCGTATTGCTTACCATCAGGCAAATGACCAGCTCGTCTCGTCATTCATTTACATAAAAAAAAATTGTATGTACCTAAATAAGAACTTCCAGTTTAAGAACTTGAATTTCATTTAACTAAAAAACCGGGCAAGTGCGAGTCGGACTCGCGCACGTAGTGTTTCGTCGTTCGCGCAAAAATCACGTTTATTGTATGAGGGCCCCTTAAATATTTATTTTATTCTGTTGTTTAGTATTTGTTGTTATAGCGGCAACAGAAATACATCATCTGTGAAAATTTCAACTGTCTAAATATCACTGTTCATGAGATACAGACTGGTGACAGACGGACAGATAAACAGACGGACGGACAGCGGAGCCTTAATAATAGGGTCCCGTTTTACCCTTTGGGACCCTAGAAACACTTTTGAATTCTTGACATGTTTCTTCTAGAAAAGACTTAAATTGATTATAAAAATGACATTTTATGTTTCGGATTATTGTTAATAGTGGCATTTAGGTTGGTTTAGTTCACCATTAAGATAATCTATTTGGCAAAGTCTACAAATAAAAACACAATTTACAGTCCTTTGACTTTAAACCAAATTATATCATTTAAGTACAACAAATCACTGAAATTGCGTCGTCTACAGGTAACAATTTAATTGAACTGCGTCGTGGCTGTCTTATCGATACATTTGGCAAAGAACCAAAAATATATACGTAGCTGTGAAATTAACTGTCAATACAACGAATCATGGTTATAAATTGGCACCGGTTTTGTAAATAAATTATTTGAAGAGTTCTTGATTGAAAATTTGTCATTTTATATATTGGTCGAAAGAAATAAAATTGAACCTCTAATAAAAAATAATAAATAAAATTGTTACTGTATAAAAGGTACAACAGAGTAGGTAGTTACATAAATAGTACAACAAAGTAAAACACACAGGTCTTAAAATATGTGCAACTGTTGTGTTTTACTATTTCAATATTACCTCCTAACTAAGTATAAAACTTGTAAACATAAAGGAAGGAGATCTACTTCAGTCAGATATAAATATTTATACAATTTAATGTCCAGTTAATGCGGTTTTGAATATAAACTTGCCTTCAATGTTCTAATTTTAACTTTACAGAATAAAACACATTGTAGGTAATAAATGCAACAATGCGAGCCCTCTATTGCAATTCCATAATCTTTGCCCCAGTGGATAGTAGCGTGAGATTTGTGATTTAATTTGCCGTCATTGCGTATTTGTTTAACCGTACAATGTCTACAAAAGTGACACTAATTAAGTTTATAGTACAATGTTTCGTGAACCATCAGGATAACCGATCTGAGCAGTCACTAAACTGCTGTCTTCCTTTAGGTCTATGTGCTCCATCTTCGGCCACATCGACGCTTAACATCAGGCGAGGTAGTGCATATAATCTATTAACGATAAAAATACTGAAATTTTATTTATTTTAGTTCTAAGTTAATGTTTTCACTTTAAGACTTGCTTGTCTTGGTACTGGTGCAGGAGGCTAGCTAGAGAGAGTAAGACGAGGCCAGAGGCTGCTTGTCTCTTTTATATAAGAGCGAGTGTGGCTCAGCGGGAACCCGTGCGCCTTTCAATCCGACGCACCTGGGTTCGATTCCCGAGTCAGCCCTGCCACCAATGACTTATAGTTAAGTGCAGATTTTGTACGCTCGCTCTAAAACGGTGAAGGAAAACATCGTGATGAAACCCGCTTACGCGCTTTGGAGTGGTAGGCTCTGGCCGTGGTTGTAATACCACCCACCGAACAAAGCCCTGCCGTCAAGCGACCTAGTCGTGTTTCGGGATGATGTTCGGTGAACCATCGGGGAGACGGGTCTGAGCAGCCGCTCAACTGCCGTCTCTCTAGATATATGTGCTCCATCTTAGGCCACATCATCGCTTCACATCGGGCGAGATAGTGGCCAAACATAGATCTATTAAGTGTAAAAAAAATATATATATATAATGAAATGTTTAAAGCTACAATCGTTTAATTGCATTCGGTCGGTTATTGAATGAAATCATTGAATAGGGATGATAGGATTCTTTAATGACAAAATAAGATTCTTTAATGACAAAATAAGATTCTTTAATGACAAAAATTAATTTGGTAAAATTGCGCTCGACCCCCAAGACACAGGCCTCGTGCTTAGTTTGGGGATCGCTGATAACTCTCATTTTTTTAGATAATAAGTTATATTCTGTACCATTTGTAAGAAAAAATTGTAAAATATCTTTTTTGGCAATAAAATAATTTATTTATTTATTCAAATTCAAATACAACTATCATCACAGGAATTTCCCAATTCATTAGTGTATGTCAACATTACAATTCATTTACATCCGAAATAGTCAATTATATAGTTAATTTATATCTACATTAGTCAGTTATTTTCCATTAATTATCTTATATAATTATCTTATCTTATCAAATGATGACGTAGTCTCTCACGAGAATAAGTATTGGTACCTAATTTAGTCATAAAATGTTGACATTCTTAAAACCTATTTTGGAGAAAATAAAATAATTATTTATTATTATTATGCAGATATTTATTTTCCTTCTTAGGTTTAGTTTTTACATATCTCTATAAAAAATATAGGTATGTATGAAAATGCTTTAAAAAAACTTATTATGTCGCTCTTTCTCACGGGTTATACACCCAGTCCTTTGAAAGGCTTGCGCGGGGCCATGATCCAACACGTAGAGGTTTCCTAGAGCATTTAGTTTAGATATGTAATGGGCAACACTTATTAAGGACTGTCTCTAAGATTTATTATTATGTCACTCTTTCTCACGACTTGTACACCTGGTCCTTTGAAAGGCTTGCGCGGGGACATGAGTCCAACACGTAGAGGCCTCTTAAAGCATTTAGTTTAGATATGTAATGGGCAACTCTTATCGGGGACTGTCTCTAAGTGCATCATTAAGAGGATGCAATCAAAGACAGCCCCCGATAAGTGCGAGGACTATTATTGACTACTATGACTATTTACTATTATTATTATTATTATATTAGACTCCTACCTATATGATTGTGCAATGATTTGCGATGCTTCGCTTGATAGTGGTTAAGTAATTTAATAACATGGGAAAATAGATTTGCATTTGAAAGGTATCTTTTTATTCATATTTGGTATATCTACAACATATTTTTACTTCGACGCTTAATCAAACACTTTCATAGGAATACTATCTTTTAAATATAATCTGCTTCCCGAATTGAATCTTAGCTTCTACGATTTTGACTTTATTAACTTAGCCATAAGGTTTTTATTGGAATTCACAAGGGTTGCATATTACGAATATAGGGTTGCAATAAAAGATACGCTGATAGGGGTAGCGCGTGACCACTCCAATATGTCAGATCGTAATACGCCAGATTAAAACCTTTGGCGTATCAATTTATACGCCAATTAGGGGGATAAAGAATTGTATGCAGTTTTTTATATATGCAATTATTATACGGTTTTTGATGGTAAAGATAACATTGTATATGTACTCTTATAAATTGTTAATTGTCTGTATATCTCTATAATATATCATACTAGCTGCGCCCCGCGGTTTCATCCGTAGTTTCCCGGGTTTAAAAGTAGCCTATGTTTTTATCCAGCTATCTCCATTCCAAATTTCACTGAAATCCTTTTAGCCGTTACAGCGTAAAGAAGTTGCAAACACACTAACATATAAATTTCGTATATATAATACTAGCATTTTCCCGCGACTTCGTCCGCGTAGATAGAGGAAGCCCCTCTATCTTGTCATTGAAGTATCTCGATTTTGAGTTTTTCGTTTTTCATTATTTTATCTTACATCCAAGAATATGTGTAAATAAATAAATAAATAAAAAAACGTTTATTGGTAGAAATGATTACAGAAATTTTGGTAAAGACAATAAGTATTTTAAAAGTTATGAGAAAAACCCACACACAATTCCACAACCGCTTCACCCAGCAACCGTGTCACCGCCGGAGATGCCCGCTCCCAAACTAAGAACCAACCTGTATCTCAGGATCCGGGAAGCTCCAGCGATGACAATGGTCTCGGGACATGCGATTCAACAATCAGAAAACGTTCTTTAGGTATTTCTATAGGTCTGCCTTCACCATAATACTGTTATGCCTTTGAAAGGTTCCTAGTGGACCTGAGAATAGGCATGTACAAAGTTTCATGATGATCGGTTACGTAGTTTTCGCGTGAAAGTGTAACAAACAAACTTACATTAATTTTTATAATATCAGTAGGGATAATATTAGTGTGTAGCCGCTACCGGCGACTCTGTCCACGAAGAATTTCGGTTATATGTTTTTTTATGTAACTGAATGACGGGACGAGCTTGTCGTTTGTCTGATGGTAAGCAATACGCTAGCCCTTAACAATTACAGCACCACCCAGAACTTTGTTTTGCAAAATCCTGCGCGGAGCTGCACTGCTCTCGTCACTCTGAGACAATTAGCTAAGCTAAGCTAAGTAATTTCGCTGGCTACAATGCCCTTCTTACTGGAACACAGTAATGCTTGAGCACTACTGCTTGGCGGCTGAATAACTGGCAAAACGTACCCACCCAGACGGCTTCTCGCATACGAGAAACCTACCACCAGTAGTTTGCTCTGGTAGAGTTCGTTTTTGCATTTATTTACGCCGGCTATTTGGCCAGGACTTCAATGTGAGTATGGGAAAGAAATGGGTAGACATGCTTACCTTTTTTTCAGTCATGATATTTTTTATGTTACAATTTTTAACGTATTCTAATTGGTTTGTATTTTGTGTATAGAACGTTTAAAAGTGCATTTTTTGTACCTTTTTAATTAATATCTTTTGACTTTTGAATATGACTTTCATCGAAATCGATATAATAATAATAAAATAAATAAATACGCTCAACTATCACATACATAGATCCTGGCCCATAACTAGGATTCCATGTATCTAGGGAACTAGGAACTACGAGGACCATGGTCCCACAATACCCTTCTCTACTCAGTGCTTGCTTTTTTTATGCACAAACATTTGTCGTGTCGTAGGAATCAAACCCGCAACCTCAGTGGTGTATGAGATTTGAGCTAGCCTGCCCAACCACTACACTAAAAAGGCTGACTACGATAATAATTATTATTATTACTTCTTTATTTCAGGTAACTTAAGAAAACAATAGTCACATTAGTGACTAAAGTAATTCTAAGACCCATATTATATATACCTTACAGACTAACATACATATTATAATATTAAAAACTATTTTTATGAAGCTACAACAGGGAATTGTTTTCGCCTACTTTCCCTGTACCGGCGGTAGACTACCCCTGCAGGCCAGAAGTCCGGGGCGAGGAACATCTTCGCGTATTCCGCTGGAACCTGGAGTGCGTAGGACTTGAAGTCAGTGGTCCTAATCTGCTCCAGCCGCGACTAACTCACGTTGATGGGCTCCTCACGCGAATTCCGGTACATGCTTATTCTCTCCCGGACGTACTACATTATCATAAGTATATTATAATTGATACTACATTATCTTAAGATTTAAAAAATTAGGAAGAAGAAAAATGATATTGCTCGGGCATTTCAAAAATGATACTGTCATTAGACAGTATCACCAAAATCTTTTAATAATTATATTAAAAGATTTTCACCTAGCATGCGCTTACGCAATCAATATCAAAAATTTGATAAGGCTTGCGTTATCAATAGAACATGCTCCTAATCGTAATATTACACTTGTTCGGTTGATCAATGTAAATATTGACGACAGATGACGTAAAATCGTCCCCGTAAGACGATATAAGAAGGATAGAATAAATTTGGTTGCTCGAGCAGCTGGCTCGGTGGCCCAGCGGTGGCTTTTAAAGGACTCTATGTTGTAGCTCAAAGGAAATACCGACGAAGGTAAGTCGTTCCACATCTTACAAGTGCGAGGAAGGTAAGTGCGAGTTAAGCGAGTGATGTGGGAAGTCCAGTTTTGTAAGGTGTGGGGGTGAGCTTTTTGACGATGGCAAGCAGTGCGGTGGTAAAATTGGGCAGGCGGAAGCAGGTCAAAAAGCTCTTCAGAACATTCCCCGTTATAGGTAAAGTCGGCAGAACACACAAAGTGAACCGATATCTCTTGAGATATCTCGGAGCAAGGTGGCTCTAATTTATCGGACACCTTGGGATCATCGACAATCCTAATTGCTCTTCGCTGTAGGGAGCTAAGAGGCTGAAGCAAATACTTGGGCACATAATACAATTCCAAAATACTACATTATGCCTATTAGCCAGGTAAAATACAGCAAGGTAGAAACTGTGATAGTAATAGCTCTCTATTACACGTAAATATATTACAAATGGCAGAAGGCCACGGCAACAGATGCGAGTCCGCGTTGGTAGCGTCTGGCGAGATCATGGCGAGCCATGACTCCAGCGTTTTAATTTAACGACTTCCGTAGCGTAGTGGATGAAATGGTGTGCGTTTTTCACTGAGATATGACCTATTGGAATCTAATAATAATAACATACTAAAAAGACAAGAGTGAACAGTGTTCTATTAGGCGAGCGTGCTACATCTTCGACCGCATCATCACTTAGCAACAGGGTATAGCAGTCAAACGCAAGCCTGTAACTAATAAAAAAAATATAAATGCTAAAGTTTGTAAGGGATTTTTGTTATTACCGTATCTTCTGAGTAGTGGTTCTTTTTCCGATATGGTGGTAGAGTGATTGTAATAATTGACGTTCATAAGTGCGACTGTGATGCCAAAATGAATAAAGAACTTTTGAACTTTGAACTTGACTTTGAAAGCTGCTGAACGGATTTTGATGAAATTTGGTACGTAGGTCCTGGAAAAGGACAAAGGATACGTTTTATCCCGGAAAACCGCGGGGAGCTAGTTTTCATTAAAAATATTAAAAGCTTAAATAGTAAATCCAAATCTCTAGTTTCCTGGCCCGACATTAGCAACGCACATCGACAGTGAACTTGTTGTATTAATAAGTCCCCACCCCACAACAAAACGGCATAGATCATGTAACAGTGCACCAACATTTAACAGTCATCTGTGACATTCCAAAATAGAATCGATGAGCATTGGCAACGACGCAACGATCGATTAGTTGAATCGATTTTGTATGCGGTTTATTGTCGTAGAGGCGGTAAAGTGTCCAACTGGCTTAACTGAATTGTTATTTTATATTTAAAACCAATTGTATGCCATTATAATATTACCATTGAGAATTACTAATAAGACAATTCAAAATTCAACTATTCCAATGGCTTCATGAGAATAAATAATTATGTAATGTTACCGAATTATTGAACAAGCAATGGACATGTTAATATTTTGACTTTACTTATATTCTAATTTGACAAAATGTGTTATTTTAATTATTTTATATAAATGTTATTGCTTCTAAATTAACTGATATCTTGTATAAATGAATAACATATGAGTTTGTGTTATTAAAAATATTATATAAATTCTAATTTTTATTAACTTTAAATTTTGCATGTCAGTAATGTTTCCGACTAATTATGTGATACGATTTATCTATTAATTAGACCTGTGCAACAACTTAAAACACTATATTTTACACAAATAAATACATTTCCATTCATTTCATTTACACTACTAACTGTGAGACTGCATCTTAAGTTCATCGAGCTACGGAACGAGCTATGGGTAGAGTTTCTCTGAAGCATCGAATCCGCAAAAAACCGACATAGCTCACTGAATGAGTAAGCTGAACTGGCAATGGGCTGGTCACATATATGTAATTCCTTCATTAATAAACGACATTTCTATGACGCATTCATATATTCATATATATGACGCATCATAGAGAATACAAATTTCGCAGATGTCGTTTATTAATTTTTATTTTATTTTTGTTTATTTATGGTTGTTCAACAATTATTATCCACATCAAGTACATGCTTAAATAAATTTTCGATAAATATAATTGCTAAACGCATAATCTCTTATAGGTAAACACCGCATGCAAAAGTTAACCAAATTTATAAGTTGTAAAACATAAAAAGTACAAGTACTAATAAAGTTAATGCTTGATTTCATCTATGTAGATCAGGATAGAGTTCTCGTCGTAATGAAGGAGTCGACGTGACCTTGAAGCAAGGAATCGCCAAGTTGTCATATTATACATTTGCAATCAATCTCCATACATATTTTATTATTCTAACAACAAGCTACATAATATTCAGCCTTCAGTTTTGAGATGAATTTCCGCAACGTCACGCCTGATTCCATAGCATACCTATTTTTACCATATTCTCATAAATAAATAAAACATTTCATTTCACTGCATCGTCAACTCTTCCTCTCGTAAAAATACCTAATGGTCTTCATGGCATTGTCATCACTGTTCTCAGTATGCCATGCGATACTAAGCTGTCACTATAACTCTTCACTTCTCCGATTGAATGCTAGGAGCTTTTAGTTTCAATCGATAGTTGATTCGATTTATATTTTATTAATCTATTTCAAAACATGGAGGAGTTTCTCTGTTCGATTGTTTTTTTTTTGTTTGTTACCTCAGAACTCCACCAACCCACCAACCCGCACTGGGCCAGCGTGGTGGATTATGGCTTATACTGTCTCTAGGAGGGAAGGCCCGAGTCCCAGCAGTGGGAACGTGATTGGCTGATGATGATGATGACCTCAGAACTCCGTCATTTAAGAACCGATTTGGAAAATTCTTTTGCGTTGGGTTCATTAGGTATAGCTACAAAGTGGTCCCATATGGATACATTGAAGTCGGTTTTTTTTGTTAATATGTATACTTGATTGTTTACTTGATTTCTGAAGGTGTCTTCTATAAGAGTTAGTCACTACAGGTACTAGCATAATTAAAAAAAAAACAATTATATGGATGACGATCTATATTTGAATCGCTCCGGATTTTATCTAAATTTGTTTTCTATGTAACTGAATGACGAGACGAGCTGGACGTTTGCCTGATGGCAAGCAATAACAGCACCACCTAGAACTATGTTTTGCAAAATCCTGCGCGGTGCTGCACAGCGCTCGTCAACCTGAGACAATTAGCTGTTGAGTCTCATGCCCAGAAATTTCACTGGCTACAATGCCCTTCAAACCGGAACACAGTAATGCTCGCGCACTACTGCTTGGCGACTGAATAACTGGCAAAGCGGTGGTACCCACCCAGACGGCCTCTCGCATACGAGAAACCTACCACCTGTAAATTGTAATAATGATAATGAGTTTGTATTGTACTAGACATTTGGATAAGGCTACAAAATACCTCAAGATTCCTTCCATTCAAATACAGTTTACTTCTTTAATCGTGCTGTAGCAGAAATGTATGGTTCACCACTAATAATTTACCATAGAACTTAAAGAAAACGAATGTTTTTTTTTCTTATGGAACTGAGTGATGAGACGAGTAAGTCGTTCACAAGATGGCAAGCGCCACGCTTGTCCATAACAATTGCAGTACCACCAGGCATAACGCACTCCGCACTGTAGGTACGAAGCTACAGGTACATAGCTGGACACCGACGGCGGGGCGCGCGTCGTTACATGTGTCGCGTCAGAAGAGATAAGAGCTATGCGATTGAAAGAGAGGCGCTCTGTAGGTTAATATGATTGGTAGGTATGCAGCGCTACGCGAGCTGAATTGAATTTTATTGCGTCATAGCAAGAGTCGCTATTTGTTTAAATTTCTTTGCGGAGTGATGCTTCTGTCCCTTAGTATTCTGTGGTACCACGCAGAACTTTTAATACCATAAAGCGCTGCATAGTACTGTACAATGCCCTTCAAACCGGAACACAGTAATGCTTGCGTAATAATTGCGGCAAAATAACTGGCAAAGTGATTAGCAAAATCGGTAACTTTATACCAGCCGGCCTTCCGCATACGAGAGACCTACCACGATTAAACATTTACTAAATTTCCAACGTTAGAGGTCCTTCTGCTCCTGTAAGCATATCAGAAAAAGGCGACTCTTAAGACCTTGATTCTATCTTCCTTTCTCTGTACACAACTGCCATCGTCGTCTTGTATATATGATCGCAAATCGTACAACACCACCATCGCCCACTTGGACTCTATTTCAGAAATCTGCTCAAAGCGTTTATCAGTTCTTCCGGACCGTTTCTAAATAAACACAAATTACAACATCACCGACAGCAACGCCATAAAAGCCGAAGTATTCCCGAAGCACCTACAGGCGGTGGCACCTGTCTACAGAAATAGCTGGGCATTGCACTCCCGCGCACTTGTGCAGTAGTACGTAGGGAGGGTATGGGTAGGTGGTGGTTTGTATTGAGTGGTATACATTGCTGCATGGCTTCATTGGAGAGAATTTATTTGTAACCAGGATTTAATAGGAGACCAAAGTTTCGGGTTCCATTCAACACCATAAAATAAAATGTTTGTGCACAGAAATAAAAGCATATTTGTTTCGTGTCCGGGTGTTGTGGTATGTTCCTTGTTGTTCCTGGATCCCTAGATACAAGGAATCTATGAAGAAGAAGGTTTATGTATGTGATCTTTGGGCGTTATTATTATTTCTAGTCTCAAGAAACTGGAAGATAATGCTTACTAGCATTAAGTTCGCCTATGTATCTACAAATTTGTTTGTGCAATAAAGAATTTTCTATGTATCTACCTATCTATCTATAAATAGGAACATATTTGCTTATTTTTCTGTGCGTATCAACATTTTTGGGAATACTCCGATCTGTCCCCCTGCTCTGTCCCCATGGGGTGACAGAACGAACAAAAAAGTTTGATCTGTCCCCCTAATGCCGATAGGGGGACAGATCAAACTTTTTTGTTCGTTCTCATTTTAATTCCTGTTTGTCCGCAATAGAAATAAATATAGGTATATATAGCAACCTCGGTGGTATATGAGATTTGAGCCAACCTGCCCAACCACTACACCACAGGAGCTGCAGATTGTTGCATACATAAGATATTTCACAGATATATATATTTCAGTATATAAAGAAATAAAGAGCTACTGGAAACGAAATGAATCTTTTCCAAATATATACTACTTCATTTCTACCATTAGAATCTTTTTCAACCGACTTCAAAAAGGAGGAGGTTCTCAATTCGACGGTATGTTTTTTTTGTATGTTTGTTACGCAATTACTCCGCCAATTGTGAATTGATTTTGATGATTCTTTTTTGTTTAGTAGGTCATACTGCAAAGGTGGTCCCATACAAATTTTATCGAAATTGATTCAGCACAAGACTTTCTGAAAAAAATGACAAAAACATAAGTTTAGTCTTGAAGTCGGTTCTTGTATTTTTTTAATTTATGTTTATAATTAAATGCTTGTAAAAAAAATCATATTATTATTTCTTCTTAATATTGTAATTAATTTAGCGCGCAACGTATCAAAAACGAGTCGATAAACCCACAAATGCAGTTCTACTATGAATTTCCTAGTAGAAGTATTGGTATTCAATTGAGCCGAATCAATGAATGGTGATGCTACTAACGATTGTTGTTGTCAACAAATAGAATCGTAGGACACGGGGTTTGTCGGTGTCATTTACGACTAATTTAGTTTAGTTGAACTAGTAATAGATGAAGTCTAATTCTGTCTTTGCTGGGACAATTATATTTAACTAAATATCCCTTTGCCGCGGCTTTGCATGGATGCAATTTGCTAAAGTAGTCCAATTTTTTGACGACTTGATTACGCATTGAATTTTCTCTACTACCAAAACCTAATTAAAATGTATTTCTAACTGACTTCCACAAAAGGAGGGTCTCAATTCGATTGTATTTTTTAAGTTTGTTACCTCAGAACTCCGTCATTCATGAACCGATTTGGAAAATTCTTTTTGCGTTGGGTACAGTATAGCTACGAAGTGGTCCCATATTTCATCGATATTTGACAGTGGACTTCGGAGATACATTGAAGTCGGTTTTTTTGTTTTTTAAAACGTATTCTTGTTAATTAGTTCTGAAAATCACCGTTTTTCTTCATGCTGAATATGATCAATGTCTTTGACCTTATATTACCTATATCAACTTATCTACGTTGTTGAGTAATTTAATTGTATGTTAGCATTATACAGAAAAATCTAAGCTCGCTCGAAAACTCATTATGGTTGATGTAACTCCGGAACCATTATGTTGATGTGACTGCTCAGAAAAAAGGTGCAAGTATTTGTTACGTGTCTGGGTGTTGTGGGTCCTCGTAGTTCCTGGGCCCCTAGATACAGGGAATCTTAGTTAGGGCCCAGGAACTATGTATGTGATCGTTGGGACTTATTATTATTATATAATATCGTTAGATGTGGGAGTGTTAATGGGTATCTTACCATCACTTGCGTGTGATGCTGCTCAATTTTTTTTTCTGCTTTTATTTAGGGACTTTTACTCTAGCAGAGTATGTCAGTCCCATCATACCCTAATCTAGATATTTACAAAACTACATATAATAATAGTTATATATACCTACCTATATACAATCAAATTTACAATATCTTAATGTAACAACATGTCATACAACATTTTAGCAGCGTCACAAGAAGGTTCTGCTAAAATGCCTACACATACACCTAAGTCATATTTATTTAAATTAAATTTATTAATAAGATGTAACTGAATGACGAGACGAGCTGGTCGTTTGCCTGATGGTAAGCAATACGCCAGCCAGATTAACCAGAGCCAGATTAACAATAACAGGACCCAGAACTTTGTTATGCAAAATCCTGCGCGGCACTGTACTGCGCTCGTCACCCTAAGACAATTAGCTGTTGAGTCTCATAATGCCAAGTAATTATCTTTGAAAGATTTCAGTAGTTTAGTAGATAAATTAGTTTTAGGGTATGGTAGGGCTGGCATACCATGTGGCAAAAGTCACTAATAAAAGAAAAATATAATATCGTCAAAGCGATTACTCGTAGTCCGTCTTATCTAACGCGTTTATGAAATTTTTTACCTAAAGCTATACAAATAATATCCTAAAACCTAGATTATTACTCATGGAGACTACTGACCTACTAGTGCAAGCTAGGTCGTCAAACTCAAAGAAATATAGGTTTAGCAACTAGCGGAACTACAGAGCGAATGTAGACTCTATCACGTAGGCATAGAGGTGATGAAGCCGGCATGATTTGGACTAATATTAATGACAATTGTCAATCTTTATGACCTGAAAGGATTGATGTGGTACTGGAGATACTTAAATAAATAAGTTGAATGAAAAAGTTCTAATAGTAAGACTAAAGTTTTTTCTGTAGGCTTATTATTAGACTTTTACGATTGTCAAATTATAGTACGATGAAATTAGATCCGACAGGCCCTAAATGCATCTAAAATGGTGTCTAAATTAATTAATCTTGAAAATAAAGCATCACAATTAGATTGAAACGCGTCCGCCCAACGCCTGAAATGGCGCAAGGCGGGCGGCGAACACCGCGCGCCCGTTACGGCGACGCGCGGGGGCGACCAATAAACAAGATAAGGGATGAAAATACCCCTAGTTAAAGTCCCTAAGGGTCGTATCTTGAATTGGGAGTGATAGGTTAGTTAGTAAAGTGAAGGAATAGCGGTTAAATCTGGGGGAGAAATCGCTCGCGGGGGCCGCCGCGCTCGCCATGTAAGGCGCGCGCGACCGGCGCACGCGCTCCTATATAAGATTCCCGCGCCGCTGTCAGCCGCACTCGCAGTCTCGCTGCCGTAGAGTCAACATCCACCGCGTCCTAAATCACACATAACCGCCAAAATGTGCGACGACGATGTTGCTGCGCTCGTAGTAGACAATGGCTCCGGCATGTGCAAAGCCGGTTTCGCCGGAGATGACGCGCCCCGCGCCGTCTTCCCGTCCATCGTCGGTCGCCCGCGCCACCAGGGTGTGATGGTCGGTATGGGCCAGAAAGACTCCTATGTAGGCGATGAGGCCCAGAGCAAGAGGGGTATCCTCACCCTGAAGTACCCCATCGAGCACGGTATCATCACCAACTGGGACGATATGGAGAAGATCTGGCACCACACCTTCTACAACGAGCTGCGCGTCGCCCCCGAGGAGCACCCCGTCCTCCTGACTGAGGCTCCCCTGAACCCCAAGGCCAACAGGGAAAAGATGACCCAGATCATGTTTGAGACCTTCAACTCCCCCGCTATGTACGTCGCCATCCAGGCCGTGCTCTCCCTGTACGCCTCTGGTCGTACCACCGGTATCGTCCTGGACTCCGGTGATGGTGTCTCCCACACCGTGCCCATCTATGAAGGTTACGCTCTGCCCCACGCCATCCTCCGTCTGGACTTGGCTGGCCGCGACCTTACCGACTACCTCATGAAGATCCTCACCGAGAGGGGATACTCTTTCACCACCACCGCTGAGAGGGAAATCGTCCGCGACATCAAGGAGAAGCTGTGCTATGTCGCCCTGGACTTCGAGCAGGAAATGGCCACCGCTGCCGCTTCCACCTCCCTCGAGAAGTCGTACGAGCTTCCCGACGGTCAGGTCATCACCATCGGTAACGAGAGGTTCCGCTGCCCCGAGGCTCTGTTCCAGCCTTCCTTCCTGGGTATGGAATCCTGCGGCATCCACGAGACCGTGTACAACTCCATCATGAAGTGCGACGTTGACATCCGTAAGGACCTGTACGCCAACACTGTCATGTCCGGTGGTACCACCATGTACCCCGGTATCGCCGACAGGATGCAGAAGGAGATCACCGCCCTCGCTCCCTCCACGATCAAGATCAAGATCATCGCTCCCCCCGAGAGGAAGTACTCCGTATGGATCGGTGGATCCATCCTGGCTTCCCTCTCCACCTTCCAGCAGATGTGGATCTCCAAGGAGGAGTACGACGAGTCCGGCCCCGGCATCGTCCACCGCAAGTGCTTCTAAGCGTGCTGCTGACGTTTGCGCAAGCCTCGGGGGTTTCGGCCGCCGCTGCTGCGTGATGCTAGTGCTGTGTGTTGTGGTTCTATTGTCCGAGTCGGAACGCAAGCATTTGTACGTTGTACGTAGTGATACCTGACAGAACTGAACATCTAATATAACGCCATCTACTATAATGTAATTTATTGTATAAAATTTATATAAATTTAATTTTTCTTTTTTATTTTTATTATTATACTCGGGATCGTTATGGATCTCACGCCAAATGTAATTAATAAATAAACGGTTAATTTATTTATTTTAATTACATTATTTCTTTTTATACAATCGTCGCCTTGGTTATTATTTGATTGTAGATTCCTAACCCTACATCCTCTCATCAAATGAATTAATCATAATAATATAGTAGGCAGGTCACTAAATTACACAAGCACTTAATATTCAACAACAATCATATAGCTAGCTACCAATACACCTGCCTAGAAGTAGGTCAGAATTTGAAACCAACATTCCACAGAAAAAAGTTAACCCACGAACTGGCACGCACCTAGAACGAAAGAGTTCTAAAATTAGATCTCCATAGAACCCCACGCGTGCTCCCTCTCACTACCATAAATAGTAAAGCCGGCATCCCGCGGCCAAAACCATGTTCTAATTATAAACACAGGCGCCTGGACTCTGCCGACCGATAATAAGTTAATGTTTCTTCGCAGCGTTTCCTAAAATATCTCAAAATATCTGCTACTGGCTTGACTATTAATAATTATTCCAGTCTCCCAGAGCGCTCTCGTTTCTCGTTTGCCAGCTCCGCTCGTGACGTCCGTGTTTACTAGTTTAATTTTAGGAATTTGCTGGGAAATATGAGAACCGGCAACGTGCTTCTTGGTTCACTGGTCGAGCGCATTCAATCTTGAATGGGTTATCACCGAATGACTTTAGGAAGTGTGCCAGTGACGAAGGAATCCGAGAACCAACAAACCCGCGTGGTTGCTTGGATCACTGATTGATCTTGAACAGTCAACCAATTAGATATCGACTTTAGACTCGACGTTTGCCAACCCGAGTGAGAGTAGAAAGCACTTTGGTATTTCAAATACCGGAGTGGTTCTAACACTGATTTCATCCCACTCAGCAATTCACTCAATAATTACCAATGATTCAAATTAGTTGACGAAACTTTAAAGAATTTGTTGAACTATTACTGAATTTTTCGACGTGGTTCCTATCCTACACTGATGGACTATTTTATGAATGATTCAAAAGATAATATCAGACTATGATCTGGTGAAATTTTACCGAGTTTTTCGATGTTTCCTGCGTTAATGCAATCATTAATGAATTTCACCTCTCGTTATTTTACTCTATAAGGTTTGTCAATGATTCAAATAAGACAAATCAAACTGAAAGTTTTGAAA
Source organism: Petrophora chlorosata (assembly GCA_951640565.1). NCBI lineage: Eukaryota > Metazoa > Arthropoda > Insecta > Lepidoptera > Geometridae > Petrophora > Petrophora chlorosata. The sequence continues at coordinate 9,689,649 of OX621212.1, forward strand.
AACTTTAGTTACGAGATGCCTTTTGATTTTGTGATTTGCAGGGGTTTCCCAAACTTCGTAACGTGATACGAGGAATTCTGCTACGATGATCGGCGTCATTTTCTCTCATCTATATTTATTTGCAGGCCTTGGTTATAGCTGCGACGTCTGGTCAATTCATGCGTAGGCCGTTGAAAACTGCGTCTTGTTGGGAATCAGCTGGTGTTTACAGTCTGTAGACTTTAGATATTTTAGTTCTATCACAGTTTCGTGTTCGATTTTTTCTGTCCATGTACAGTGACGATACGATGGCGAATTATGCGTTCATTACATAAAATGTACACGAAGTATTTATTCAAACTTCTCGAGTACTATAAGGTTAGGTTAGGACTTCATCAATACATATTGATAATTCCTCTCCATCCAAAGGTTGCCTGGAAGAGATCGCTTTTAGCGTAAAGGCAGCCCATTGTAACACTTTCTTTAATTGTTTTTATGTAATGTCTGTAATTTAATGTTTGCAATAAAGCACTCATCTATCTATTAGATTTTTTGTTGAAAGTTTACAGGATCTATTTTAGTTTATTGTCTCTCTAAAAAAGTTTGACACTTTTTAAATTGATGTTACAATTTTTTTCTTGAGGGATTTTGTAAATAGTCGGGCTTCTCTAATTGCCAAAAATCGTATCTAATTATATTAGCATCGCGCTATCTGACACTGGAAAACTTATCCGGTTTTTTATTTTCAGTCAGCTTTTTAACGGTTTTTTTATTTCCAGCCAGCTTTTTAATCGAAAGGAGAAGGTTCTCTATTTGATTGTATTTTTTTATGTTTGTTATCTCAGAACTCCGTCATTCATGAACCGATTTGAAAATTTTTGCGTCGGTTTCAGTATAGCTACGAAGTGGTCCTGTATAAATTTCATCGATGTTTGACCTTGGACTTCGAAGATACATTGAAGTCGGTTTTTTTGTTTGATAAGATGCTTGTACTACTGACGTGACCAAAAAAAGTCGAGAGACTGGTGAACTCAAGAACTTATCAATCCTTTTGTATATTAGGCTAGCTTCTCACTGACATGACTAAAAAGGTCCAACTGGTTTTCAGCAGAAACCTGAACTAGGTACTATAAAGTTTCTGTGCCTGAATTTTCTATATCAATATGCCATATAAATGGGTGATAACCCATGTTGATATTTTCACTAAATATAGACCCCGTTAGTCTCATATTCATTAGTGCGACAAGGCCCTCAAATAAAATTTAGTGAGGGCTATTTCAACATCAAGGTGACATCGAGACTTATATGGCAACCAATGATATGGATGGTCGTTTGCCAGATGGTAAGCAATACGCCAGCCCATAACAATAACAGCAGCACCCAGAACTTTGTTTTGCAAAATCCTGCGCGGCGCTGCACCGCGCTTGTCACCCTGAGACAATTAGCTGTTGACTCTCACAATACCCAGTAACCTCGCTGGGTACAATGCCCTTCAAACCGGAACACAGTAATACTTGCGCACTACTGCTTGGCGGCAGAATAACTGGCAAAGCTACTTTGCTACTGTTCACGCAAACTCTTCATCATAAACAAATAAATAACACCAACGGTCTTAGACTGACTAGAATTCCCTAGGGGACAATGAACTACGAGGACCATCCCACAACACCCAGTCACGAAAGGAATAGGTACTTCGCTTTTTTAACAGACCTTAAAAAAGGAGGCGGCTCTCAATTCGATTGTAGGTATGTTTTTTATGTTTGTTACTTCGTCCTCTCCAACTCCGGCTCTTATTAACCGATTTAGAAAATTCTAAAAACTAAAAATTCTTTTGCGTTGCATTCAGTAGAGCTTCAACATGGCCCCATTTCATCGATATTTAATTTTGACCTTCAACTTCAAAGATGGGAATTGAAGTCGTTTTTTTTGTTATAAAATGCATAGATACATTTTACTTTCTTTTCTTTTTTAGGAACTGAGTGATGCGACGAACAAGTCGTTCGACTGAAAGTAAGCGCCACGCCTGCCCATAACAATTGCAGCGCCACCCAGAACTTTAATACCATAAAAAGCACTGCGTAGCACTGCATTGCGCTCATCACCCTGAGACCAGATGTTAAGTCTCATATGCCCAGTAATTTCGCTGGCTACAAAAGCCCTTCAAACCGGAACATAGTAATGCTTGCGCGCTACTGCTTGGCGGCAGAATAACCAAGAACAAGGAACTATGAGGACCATGATCCCACTCAGACACAAAACAAATAAGAAGAAAGAAAGAAAGAAAATACATTTATTCCGGACATCCCACAACGTTACACTGAATATAATACATACTAAAATAAAGACAGAACAAAAACAATAAAAACAATACAGTGGAATGTTGCGCGATGTCAGGAAAAAGGTTCCGACTTAGCATACGCTAAGGTATCTTAAGTAGGTACCTTAGCATCTGATTTTCAGTCGGAACCCTTTCCATGACATCACGAACAATCAGACGAAGATTAAAAACAAACATTAAAATTAAATAACATAATAGCTTGAACGTGTAAAAAGACTCATGTCATACTCCAAGAATTTCAGTTCGAAAGTCAGGTGAAAAATTGGCTAGAATCCTAAGATGATTCATAAGAATGCACCAGAATACTAAATAGTGCAAACGTTTGTCCGAAGGCGCGCCGCTTATTTCTAGCGCGTACTTTTATAGTATTGTTGTTATTTGCCAAATGATGTCAGAACTCTGTGATGACGTTGAATCAGTTGGCTATTTGTATTGAACTTGAGTTCGGAACGTAAAAGTAGGGTGAAATGGGTTTGGATCGACGATATACGCATGGTAGCTGGCAGGGACTGGAGAAGAAGCCGAAGATCGGGCTCAGTGGCATGCTAAGAGACAGTTCTATGTCTAATGTTTTTTTTATAGAACTGAGTGATGAAACGAGCAAGTCGTTCGCCTGATGGTAAGCGCCACGCCTGCTCATAACAAATGCAGTGCCACATAGAACTATAAACACCATAAAAAGCACTGCGTAGCACTGCATTACGCTAATCACTCCGACACATCAGATTTAGTCTAATATGTCCAGTAATTTCGGTGGCTACAATGCCCTTCAAATCGGAACACAGTAATGCTTGCTTACTGTGGCAGAATAACTGGCAAAGCGGTGGTGCATACCCAGAAGGCCTCTCGCATACGAGAGACCTACCACGAGCGAAATCGTTCTGTCCATTGTTTACATATGCACCTGCCAAACATTTAACATTTACATGACGTTAAATGCACGCTCAGTAGCTCGTTAGATAAATTGTACAATAGCTTTAACAGCCCATCAAGAATTGGCAAGTGTTGGGACGTCAGACGATAATTCAGCTTCATTTGTTGCGAGTGCGAAATGTACAATCAATTGTATTTAGGTTGCAACTAAAGGTTACAATGAAACTGACTCATTCATATTAGAGATTTTGTTCAGGGTGTAAGATAGACCCTTACATATTATATTGTAATCATCATCATCATCAGCCCATTACGTTCCCACTGCTGGGACACGGGCCTTCTCTCTCAGAGAGAGCATGGGCCATAATCCGCCACGCTGCCCCAGTGCGGGTTGGTGGATGTTACATGTCCTTGAAGTTTTGTGATGAATTCTTGAACATGCCGGTTTTTTAGAGCGAGTATTAGGTCCGCATATACCTTAAGAAAGTCAGTGGTGCGGGGCCAACGGGATTAAAGCTCGGGTGCGTCGGATCGAAAGTCACACGTACTCCTACTGAGCCACACACGCTCAATATATTTTAATGCCATCAGCAAAATGAAAGACCAAGACGGTAAGGTGTCAAAGACTTTAGCCTGACCAAAATAGACAAATAAAAGGTAAATTATAGGAGCTAATTCTTCAATTCCCTTCTACTATTGGACAACAAGACGCACAGAAACTATGCATCCGTCAAAAAGCTCACCCCCACATCTTACAAAACTGGACTTCCCACACCACTCGCTTCACTCGCACTTTCCTTCCTCGCACTTGTAAGAACGACCTACCTTCGTCGGTATTTCCTTTGAGCTACAACATGGAGTCTTTTAAAATAGGTATTATAGCAAGAAATTAGAGCAAGTGTGGCTCAGTGGTAGCATGTGTGACTTTTGATCCGACGCACCCGACTTTGGATCCCACTGGCCCCGCACCACTGACTTTCTAAAGTTATGTGCGGATTTAGCACTCGCTCTAAAATCGGTGAAGGAAAACATCGTGAGGAAACCGGCATGTCCCAGAATTTATCATAAAAATTCAAAGACATGTGACATCCACCAACCCGCACTGGGCCAGCGTGGTGGATTATGGCCCATACTCTCTCTATGAGGGAAGGCCTGAGTCCCAGCAGCGGGAACGTAATAGGCTGATGATGATGATTAATTATAGAGTCCTTAAGGGTCGGCAACGCATCAGCAATGCCTCCGGTGCTGCAGATGTCAATAGGCGAAGGTAACCGCTTACCATCAGGCAGGTCATCTGCTTCATCATCATCATCATCAGCCCATTACGTTCCCACTGCTGGGACTCAGGCCTTCCCTCGTAGAGAGAGTGTGGGCCATAATCCACCACGCTGGCCCATTGCGGGTTGGTGGATGTCACATGTCTTTGAATTTTTGTGATAAATTCTTGGACATGCCGGTTTCCTCACGATGTTTTCCTTCACCGTTTTTAGAACGAGTGTTAAATCCGCACATAACTTAAGAAAGTCAGTGGTGCGGGGCCAGTGGGATTCGAACTCGGGTGCGTCGGATCGAAAGTCACACGTACTCCCACTGAGCCACACTCGCTCAGGGTCATCTACTTGTTTGGCGACATATTAAAATAAAAACCGTAAATAGGTAGTTGACATTCCTCCTTCCCGTTATGCTTCGACATTTGTGTGTTGTTTGTTTTTTTTATTGTTTGTTACCTCAGAAAACTATTTGTAAAATCAGATAATTTTGCATTGTGTTCGGTATAGCTTTAAGGTGGTAAATTTTATCGATATTCGATGTTGGATTCGAAGATACATCAGAATTGAAGTTGTGTTTTTGTTATAAAATTTACTTTTTATCTTTTAAATATAATTATATAAAATGGACCAAAATCGTGTAGCTGAAGACTCCACGCAGTACTATAACAGTTGAGTTTAAGAGCAGCTCCCGTACCCATATCTCCCTCAAGCGACAATCGTATATCGTGTTGAGCTCAGATTAGGGTGTGAAATCACTGCGACAATGTTTTATGATGCCATATATTGTCCCATTAAGTTTATCTCAACTTGTAATTATCGTATTTTGGTGTAAATTAATGAGATTAATTCGATTTCTTGCCTAAATTGACAATAATTGGACTGCATCTCATTAGTCTCAGTGAAGCTATACCTTAATTTGAGCTCAATACGATATACGATTGTCGTTTGAAGGACATATGGGTAGGGGGGCAGACCGCCCGCTAACACTCATTACAACTACGTGAACGGCATCCTAACGTGTGCGCAATGTTCACGCACATTCACTGCCAAAATTGGCTACATTAGCCATATAAGAGCATATCACCAAAGCTCAAATAATTAATGTAATCATCCAAGCCGTTAATCAACTAAATAATTAACGGCTTGGATGATTAAATATATATAACAGTTGAAGAGACCAGTACCCAAAATCTTGGGTGGCTCTGCACCTACAAGCAGTACTGTGTTCCGGTTTGGAGGGCATTGTAGCCAGCGAAATAACTGGGCATTATGAGACTCAACAGCTAATTGTCTCAGGGTGACGAGCGCAGTGCAGCGCCGCGCAGGATTTTGCAAAACATAGTTCTGGGTGGTACTGTTATTGTTGCTGGCGTATTGCTTACCATCAGGCAAACGACCAGCTCGTCTCGTCATTCAGTTATATAAAAATAAACAGTCACGCTGAAGCATCAACGTCATCAAATGCCCAGTAACTTAAACATGATCACCTAACTAGTAGGAACAATTTACCAGAATTTTTTAATGTCTAAAAGTATCGTTATGAAAGATATGTCTACTAGATAATGTGTGTCAAGCTTCGAAGATACCGAGCTATATTAACTTTGGCTAGCGTTCAACAACGTAAACTCTGGGACGACGCTAAACGTTTACAAAACGATGTGATATCGAGAACAAGAAAATTTGATAATTCAATTATTTTTCTTACTCATATTCATCAGCTCACGTTCCCACAGCTGGGAAACGGGCCTTCTCTCGTAGAGAGAGTATGGTCCATAATCCATCACGTTGGCCCAGTGGTAGATGTCACATGTCCATTATTTTTTGTGATTAATTCTTAGACATGCCGGTTTCCTCACGATGTTTTTCTTCACCATTTTTCAACGCAAACCTGTACAATGCTACGGACAATGCTGTGCTTGTGGCGGAGTAATAGTCCAAAAAAATATAAACCGAAGAAACGACTCGCTAAGAAGAAGACTATATTGTACCTAATGTTAATGAAGAGTCCTGTGACACTTCATTTTAAAAAACAAAATGGCTTGCAAAATTGGTTAATTATCTTTATACGATTTCAGTCAAAACACCAGCAAAATTAAAATTTAATCAACGCCCATCCTTTGAGTTTCAAAGTCGAACGTGACAATTGCGTTACAGCCAATTCCACGTCAATAGGCACAAAAAAGAGATCAGAATTGTTCAGTTCTGAACACCTTTTGAACTTTGAGTCTATTCAGTGTAACACAATAACGCTACATTGAAATCGAATCTGTTAGTTATAAGGCTTGCTGTGCATGGGCAAACAAACTTGACATTCGCACAAGCATGTTGGAAAAATCACGTGCGTTAAAAAAAATAAACATGTAAGTTTTTTTTTATTACTTAGATATTTTTTTTGTGTAACTGAATGACGAGACGAGCAGGTCGTTCGCCTGATGGTACGCTTACCCATAACAGTTGCAGCACCACCCAGAACTTTGTTTTGCAAAATTCTACTCGGCAATGCACTCGCCATCCTGAGACAATTAGCTCTTAAATCGTTTGTGAGGTTGGATGGATGTTCGTTACTCAATCACACAAATAGTTTTTATGTGATTGAGTAACGAGCATCCATCAATTTTCTAATATCGTTTCACTTATGAAAGAAAGTAAATCATTTATTTGCTGTAATAACATTTAATTTAAAATACAAGTATACGTTTTATCAAACAAAAAACCGACTTCAATGTATCTTTGAAGTCCAAGGTCAAATATCGATGAAATTTATATGGTACCACTTCGTAGCTATACTGAACCCAACGCAAAAACTTTTCAAATCGGTTCATAAATGACGGAGTTTTGAAGTAACAAACATAAAAAAATATAATAAAAAAATACAGCCGTTTCTTAATTTTTATAGGTTTTTTTATCGTCGGGGGTTTTTTTATTTCAGTTTACTGAAATTTGTTATATATGTAACATAAGATTTAAATATTTAAACGATATTTGAAAATCATCCCATTCTATCTGGCACGAGAAAAAAGCACGGCACATATTATGCAATGGCCGTATTCATCCGTGCTCGTAATTTCTGCACTTGCATGAATGTCCACCTTATTTGCAAAATTAATAAAAACCGGTCGAAACCGGTTCAGCGGCTCCGAAAGAGCATCACCTACACGGGATATTAGCCTTTATCGACAATTAAATTCTATGACGAATGCCGGCAGATTCGCACAATAGACTCCCTACTACTATCCCTAGGTTAGGGGTCATTCGTAGATATAGTCACGAGTGAAAATAAACAAAATTTTCGAATCAAAAGCAAACGTTATTGAGAATTGATGATTATTGGTAAAAAATCAAGACTTTTTATGGAATTGGGTGTTATGACGAGCCTTTCGTTCACCTGATGGTAAGCGCCACGCCTGCCCATAACAAATGCAGTGCCACCCAGAACTTTATATAATATAACTAGTATTTCGCCGCGTGCGCGAGCTGCTAAAGCAGCTCGCGTGGGGGGGTGGCTGCTGTTTTTTTTTAAAAGCTTCCTATCGATTACGGTTCTAAAGTTTTGTTTACCCTTTTTGTTCTGAAAACAAACTTTTGTATGGCGGCCATTTTGAAAAAAAGCTGGATTTCAAGTGATTGTGTGGCGTGCGCGAGCTGCTAAAGCAGCTCGCGTGGGGGGGTTTGCGTTTTTTTATAAAAGCTCCCTATCGATTACGGTTCTAAAGTTATTTAAGTTCAGTTATTCTGAAAAAAAGACTTTTGTATGGCGGCCATCATGAAAAATGGCGGAATCCAAGTGATTTTGTGGCGTGCGCGAGCTGCTAAAGCAGCTCGCGTGGGGGGGTGTTGCTTTTTTGTTATAGACGCTTCCTATCGACTACGGTTCAAAAGATTTGTTTGGCTTATTTTTCCGGAAAAAAAACTTTTGTATGGCAGCCATCTTCAAAAATGGCGGAATCCAAATTTTTTTTTCATAATCGTAATCTTCGACCCAGAAAACCCCTCGATGCAAAATTTCAGTCGGATCGGAGCAACTTTCAAAATGGCCGCCATTTTTTTTTCTTTTTTTTTAATTTTCCAACTTTTCCAAATTTCCCCCGTCGTCCTCTATGACATTTGGTCGAGTACTCTATATCTATCTCTTACCGTTTAAAAGTTATTTACATTTTTATTTTGTATGGCGGCCATGTTTTTTTGTATGGTGGCCATCATTTTTTTCAAATTTTCAAAAATGGCCCAGGTTTTGGGGCATATTTAGTTCAAGCGGTACCCCCATTCGACTTATAGTTTCCGAGATCCCTTGAGCAGTTCCATCTCGGAGACACCTTTCCATGGATTTCGGATTTTTCTGGTTGGTTTCAAAACACTCTCTATCCAACGGTACCAAACACTCCCCCCCACCATATCGGCAAGTACCACTTCTATTTCTGTCAATTATATGTCAGTCAGTCAGTCAGTGGTCTTTCAGTTTTATATAATAGAACTAGTATTTCGCCGCGTGCGCGAGCTGCTAAAGCAGCTCGCGTGGGGGGGGTGGCTGCTGTTTTTTTTTAAAAGCTTCCTATCGATTACGGTTCTAAAGTTTTGTTTACCCTTTTTGTTTTGATATCAAACTTTTGTATGGCGGCCATATTGAAAAAAAGCTGGATTTCAAGTGATTGTGTGGCGTGCGCGAGCTGCTAAAGCAGCTCGCGTGGGGGGGTTTTGCTTTTTTTTATAAAAGCTCCCTATCGATTACGGTTCTCAAGTTATTTAAGTTCAGTTGTTCTGAAAAAAAGACTTTTGTATGGCGGCCATCTTGAAAAATGGCGGAATCCAAGTGATTTTGTGGCGTGCGCGAGCTGCTAAAGCAGCTCGCGTGGGGAGGTGTTGCTTTTTTTTTATAGACGCTTCCTATCGACTACGGTTCAAAAGTTTTGTAAGGCTTATTTTTCCGGAAAAAAACTTTTGTATGGCAGCCATCTTGAAAAATGGCGGAATCCAAAATTTTTTTTCATAATTGTAATCTTCAACCCAGAAAACCCCCCGATGCAAAATTTCAGTCGGATCGGAGCAACTTTCAAAATGGCCGCCATTTTTTTTTCTTTTTTTTAATTTTTCCAACTTTTCCAAATTTCCCCCATCGTCCTCTATGACATTTGGTCGAGCACTCTATATCTATCTCTTACCGTTTAAAAGTAATTTGCATTTTTATTTTGTATGGCGGCCATGTTTTTTTGTATGGCGGCCATCTTTTTTTTCAAATTTTCAAAAATGGCCCAGGTTTTGGGGCATATTTAGTTCAAGCGGTACCCCCATCCGATTTATAGTTTCCGAGATCCCTTGAGCAGTTCCATCTCGGAGACACCTTTCCATGGATTTCGGATTTTTCTGGTTGGTTTCAAAACATCCTCTATCCAACGGTACCAAACACTACCCCCCACCATAACGGCAAGTGGGAGATCAATTCTGTCAATATGTCAGTCAGTCAGTCAGTCAGTCAGTGATGGTCTTCCAGTTTTATATTATATTAACTAGTATTTCGCCGCGTGCGCGAGCTGCTAAAGCAGCTCGCGTGGGGGGGTGGCTGCTGTTTTTTTTTAAAAGCTTCCTATCGATTACGGTTCTAAAGTTTTGTTTACCGTTTTTGTTTTGAAATCAAACTTTTGTATGGTGGCCATCTTGAAAAAAAGCTGGATTTCAAGTGATTGTGTGGCGTGCGCGAGCTGCTAAAGCAGCTCGCGTGGGGGGGTTTTCCTTTTTGTTATAAAAGCTCCCTATCGATTACGGTTCTAAAGTTATTTAAGTTCAGTTGTTCTGAAAAAAAGACTTTTGTATGGCGGCCATCTTGAAAAATGGCGAAATCCAAGTGATTTTGTGGCGTGCGCGAGCTGCTAAAGCAGCTCGCGTGGGGAGGTGGCGCTGTTTGTTATTTAAAAGCTTCCTATCGACTACGGTTCAAAAGTTTTGTTTGGCTTATTTTTCCGAAATAACAACTTTTGTATGGCAGCCATCTTGAAAAATGGCGGAATCCAAATTTTTTTTTCATAATCGTAATCTACGACCCAGAAAACCCCCCGATGCAAAATTTCAGTCGGATCGGAGCAACTTTCAAAATGGCCGCCATTTTTTTTTCTTTTTTTTTAATTTTTCCAACTTTTCCAAATTTCTCCCATCGCCCTCTATGACATTTGGTCGAGCACCCTATACCTATCTCTAACCATTCAAAAGTTATTTACATTTTTATTTTGTATGGCGGCCATGTTTTTTTGTATGGCGGCCATCTTTTTTTCCAAATTTTCAAAAATGGCCCAGGTTTTGGGGCATATTTAGTTCAAACGGTACCCCCATCCGATTTATAGTTTCCGAGATCCCCTGAGCAGTTCAATCTCGGAGACACCTTTTCATGGATTTCGGATTTTTCTGGTTGGTTTCAAAACATCCTCTATCCAACGGTACCAAACACTCCCCTCCACCATAACGGCAAGTGGGAGATCAATTCTGTCAATATGTCAGTCAGTCAGTGAGTGGTCTTCCAGTTTTATATTATATTAACTAGTATTTCGCCGCGTGCGCGAGCTGCTAAAGCAGCTCGCGTCAATTATTTTTTTAAGCTAAATTTAAAAAAAAAGCGCAAAGAGCTAAAGCAGCTCGCGCTAAAGCAGCTCAAGCAGCTCGCTTCTTGTACCTAGTACAAGAAGTTTTTTCTTGCAAAACAAGTTTTAATTAAATTAATTTAAAAAGTTTTTAAAGACAAGCTTTTATGATCTAGCAGCCACATCATGACAAAGTTTAAAACGGGCTATCACAATTCAATGCATGTACAAATGTCATGTCTGTCCTATTCTCTGTTGAGGAGTTCCCTCGCCGGAAGTCAATCCTGGGTGTATCAGCCATTTAGAACAGGCTATTATGGTTAAATCCATTTACAAAATGTTGTGTCTGTACTATTCACCGTTGAGGAGTTCCCTCGCCGGAAGTCAACCCTGGGTGAAGCAAGTGAAGCAGTCGAATACAAACCTCCACCTTTAGAAAGTCGGTTACAAACAAAACAAGAACCGACTTGAAGATTAAACTTATATATTTTGTATTTGCTATGTTGTTCAAAAAGTGCTGAATTAATTTCGATTAAGTTTATATGGGACCACCTCTGAAGTATGACCTACCAATCAAAAAAAGAATCATCGAAATCAATTCATAATTGGCAGAGTAATAGCGTAACAAACACAAAACAAAATTTCATACCGTGGAATTGTACTCCTTTTTGAAGTCGGTTAAAAATCTATAAAACGTATAAAACGGCTGAACCGATTTAGATAAAACATGTTTATGTATATCGGTTCACCCGTATAAGAGCTACGGTGCCACAGAGAGACACATAGTAGTCAAACGTACCCTCCTTTTTGCGTCGGGGGTTATTTTTTTTTCACAATATACCTCGTTACATATGGTACGTCACCATAATTTTTACACTTGTATTCATGAACAATACAACAATCTTGGATTTTTATGGCGTAAGCGAGCTGCAAGCCATTATAACAAAATTATCCTAAAAATGGGGAAATTAGTTATATTGGCAACACTGCTCTTCATCATCTACATTCGATCCATAAAAATCACCCCACTCAGACTGCCAACTGTCCCTAAACTAATTTTACGCGCGGCCACACACAGAATTACAAACAAAGAATACACATTTCCCGCCCTTTTTATTGAGTACAGTATCGATATTTTTGTTTCGATACCATATCCCTAGTAATGTCTTGTAATTTGTAATCTGATGTTTACAATCAATGTACAAAAGTCCCAAAAACCCCCCGAAATCAAACAAGATATCAGGTATACAAATGGGTCTTTACATTCCAAACCTAGGCTAACCTCCCGCGCAGCCTCGAATATATCCTGTGCGTGTTTTAAGGCTTGCCAGCGCCATCTAGTTACGCGTTTTGAACTAAAACATAATTTTACTCTAAACAATCAACGATATATATATATATGTACCTAAGGACATGCTTTTAGTTTAATGTTTTACGTACCTACAATAAATCATCTATCTATTTTATGTATTATAATGACAGAATATGAAGGTGCGATATGACTCCGTAAAGAAATTTAATCAATTAGCGACTTTTGCTACGACGCAATAAAGTTCAATTCAGCTCGCGTAGCGCTGCATACCTACCAGTACTGGGCAGGTTGCGGGTTGATTCCCACGACAGGAAAAATGTTTATGCACAGAAAAAAAAAGCGCTAGCATTAGTTTCGTGTCTGGGTGTTGTGGGACTGGGGGTGGTGTGATTACAAATTTACTCTATGTGCGTCCAGTGGTCGCCGCGATCTCGCACTGGCAGTGTAAACTCGCCCCTTATGAAGAGCATATGTCCAGCATTGGATCGCAATAGGCTGATGATGGTGACAAAGGTGCAGTTGTCAATTGCGTCACAGAATAATTAAGAGTAGTTGCAAGAAGATATCCTATCTATTATATCCTACTTAGGATAGTAGGTATTTAGGCAAGAAGTGTAAACATATACAACACTAAACATTTACCTACCTGGAAGAGATAGCTTTAAGCGATAAGACCGCCCTTTCATCATCAGCCCATCACGTTTCCACTGCTGGGACACGGACCTTCTCTCTTACAGAGAGTATGGGCCATAATCCACCACGCTGGCCCAGTGTGGATTGGTAAATAAATGTCACATTTCCTTGAATTTTTGTGATAAATTCATGGACATGTCGGTTTCCTCACGATGTTTTCCATCACCGTTTTTAGAGCGAGCGTTAAAATCCACACAATAACTTAAGGTAGTCAGTAGAACTCGGGTGCGTCTGATCGAATGTCCCACGTGGCACGTGCTCCCACTGAGCCACCCTTTGCGACACTTATATTGTTAATTTTGTCTTTATAATTTTGTCCTAACATAGCCTATGTACATAAGTACATGTACTTTTAGTTCAAAACCTACAGGCCTAGCGCACTCCGCACTGTAGGTACGAAGCTACAAGTACATAGCCGGACAGCGACGGCGGGTCGCGCGTCGTTACACGTGCCGCGTCAGAAGAGATAAGAGCGGCGCGATAGAAAGAGAGGCGCTCTGTAGGTTAATATGACTGGTAGGTATGCAGCGCTACGCGAGCTAAATTGAATTTTAAAGCGTCTCCGGCTCTTGTGACGACGCAATAAAGTTCAATTCAGCTCGCGAAGCGCTGCATACCTACCAATGGACATAAATAAACCTGGGTTTGAATCCCGACTTTGCCCTGCACCAATGACTGATGGTTAGTAAGTGTAAGTTTGTAAGTGCAGATTTTGCACGCTCGCTCTAAAACGGTGAAGGAAAACATCGTGATGAAACCCGCTTACGAACTTTGGAGTGGTAGGCTCTGGCCGTGGTTGTAATACCACCCACCGAACAAAACCATGCCGTCAAGCGACCTAGTTGTGTTTCGGGATGATGTTCGGTGAACCATCGGGGAGACGGGTCTGAGCAGCCGCTCAACTGCCGTCTCTCTCTAGATCTATGTGCTCCATCTTAGGCCACATCATGGCTTCACATCAGGCGAGATAGTGGCCAAACAGATCTATGAAGCGTAAAAAAAATTATGACCGTTATGACCTAGACAATAAGGGTTATTATAAGTTTGAGTATCTCCGGCTATATATTTTTTACGCTTTCGATCATTTTGATTCATTCCCAATTCCCATTCGTTCGCTTACGTATGTTATATTAAACTCTTATTAGTCTAAGTAATAATAATTAATGCTTGAGGTTTCTAAATAAAGTTTTTATCACAGAAAACTAAGGGACATAAGCATCACTCCGCAAAGAAATTTAAACAAATAGCGACTCTTGCTATGACGCAATAAAATTCAATTTGAACCCCCCGCCGTAATATTATCTTGTTGTACCAATTACAACCGTAGCTTCAAGCATTTTAGGTTGAATTTAGATTGTTACTAAATAAGTAGCTTCACCGTTAATTCGTCGGCGCTGCTGCTAAGTTTTCTTAAATACCTATTTTAACGTTCCACGTTACTTTCTTAATTATTTCTTCTCTTACTTCATAAGATCCTTCTCCGGACAATAACAAACACAAGAAAAAAAAGAATTGGCGAAATTGGTCCAGCCGTTCACGCATGTGACCGCATGATGCCGTTACCAATGGAAATAAGTACCTATTCATTTAATACAGGATGTGATATTAGGTTAAACGAGAGACTTGTTGAAGGAGGGTATTCAGTATTCGATTCTCGTCCTAAATATCCAGATCGCTTTACACCGCCAAATAAATTAAAAACAATATTATACTGTTTCTTATTGAATTCCATTGTAAGACCTTTATAAACATTTATTATTTATATGACTGACTACCTACCTACTAAAAATAGGTACCTACTGAACAATTTGAGGTCATATCGCTAAATCAAGTTTGTGTAAAACGCTTTTTTTTCTGTGCACAAACATTTCTCCCGTCGCGGGAATCGAACCCCCAACCTCAGTGATGTATGAGACTTGACACCACTGAGGTTGAGAAGTTAAATCCGCACATAACTCAAGAGAGTCAGTGGTGCGGGGCCAACGGGATTCGAACTCGGGTGCGTTGGATTGAAAGTCGCACGTGCTCCCACTGAGCCACACTCGCTTTATAATGCCGGACTTGCGAAATACTAATCGACTGCGCTCGGAATGATTTATATTTTAAATTATTTTGCGGTTGGATGCCATGGAATGGAGTGTTGTTATGTTGCCTAATATACGACTGAACCAATGATGTCTTTTTTAGTTAATATAGGTACCTATGTCTCTTGGACGGGTACTCGTACGTATTTAAATGTCTAAAATTAAAAAACCTCACGTTAACACACCTCCGTTCAAAATACCTTAAATCAAAATATCTTATGTTTTATCCTATAATATAATACCTAAGCAAATAGCAAATAAAATACCTACCTAAGTTCAAAATACCGATCGGACTAAATATCTAATGTTTAAAATGTCTATACCTACTTAGCTACACCAAAGTTAGATTCACACAAATTTTAAATACCAAATGGTCAAAATACCTAATATTGTACATCACTTGCTAGCTATTTGTTTGAAATAATAGATCGAGCGGCAAAACAGTTACTTACCTAACTATTTATGTTTTCGGTATAGGTCATGAACGCTAAAGACCATTACCTATCCACGATGTCTGGAAGAGATCGCTTTAAGCGATACGACCGCCCTTTCATCATCAGCCCATCACGTTTCAACTGCTGGGACACGGGCCAATAAAGTTCAATTCAGCTCGCGTACCGCTGCATACCTACCAGTACTGGGATAGTATGAAACTCCATCTCTATATTCTACCATATATATCAATGTCTGATGTATTGTCTTGCAGTAGATAAGGAGGTACCTAGGTACCTAACTACATTAAATAGATTTTCCCGTGATGCGAGTCTATCTACATGTAGTAGGTAAGTAAGCATTTTTTTATCTAAACTCATATTATAAAGAGGAAGGATTTGATTGTTTGTTTGTTTGTTTGCATTGAATAGGCTCCGAAAGTACTGAACTGATTTAGAAAATTCTTTCACTGTTGAGAAGCTACACTAACCTAACTACCCGGGTGACATTGGCTATATTATATTTTCAAAAAAAAAAAGGGAACCTTACTAAAACCACACTAAAACTGAAAAAATGTAGCCCAAGGTGTAAAAACAATTTTTTAAATACCCGTGCGAAGCCGGGGCGGGTTGCTAGTCTATCGTTATTAAGATACCTAGAAGAAGGTACTACCTACACACATTTATTTAATGTAGGTTTTAAGTAGTTATACCTAGGCAGTAGGCACCTATGTCATGTTCCTGTCATGACCCTGGTGTCACATTAGGTTAATTTTTATTGGATCACTTTAGGCAAACGTGTCTTTACGTAAGTACGTAACGCCGCGCGCAGCCGGCGCGGGCGCCCGCCGCGCCGGCTCGTGTATCGCTGGGCGGCACCGCGTTGTACCAATTACAACCGTACATGGAAGCGTTTTTGGTTGAATTTAGGTTGTTACTAAATAACTTGGTTCACAAATATTCATACATAGAAACAATTAAGACCTTCTTTTTTTTTGAAGTCGGTTAAAAAGGGATATCTTTCACATTTATTTATTTATTTATTCCTGCATTTTTTATTGGAGAATTCAAGCGACCGAAACAGTTAACTAATTATTTCTTGTGGTTCTCAACCTCAGTGGTGTGAAATCTCATACACCAATGAGGTTGCAGGTTCAATTCCCGTGACGGGAAAAATGTATACTACAGAAAACTTAATAGTACCATGGTTATACTTAAACACAAATTCTGTAAATAGGTATAGGTACGTACCTGGTCTGGAGGACAATTACCTAAATTGACAACCCAACTTACACAAAAGAAGGAGATTCAATTGTAGTTATTTTCGTTTTTTATTTGTTTGTTACCTCAGATCTTCGTCATTTATAAACCGATTTGAAAAAGTCATTTTGCGTTGATTTCAGTATAGCTACGAAGTAGTCCCATATAAGTTTCATCAATAATTGAAAGAGAGGCGCTCTGTAGGTTAATATGACTGGTAGGTATGCAGCGCTACGCGAGCTAATTGAATTTTATAGCGTCTCCGCAAAGAAGTTTAAACAAATAGCGACTCATGCGACGACGCAATAAAGTTCAATTCAGCTCGCGTAGCGCTGCATACCATACATATATTTAATTGTTATGAGCAAGCGTGGCGCTTACCATTTAAGCGATAAGACCGCCATTTCATCATCAGCCCATCACGTTTCCACTGCTGGGACACGGGCCTTCTCTCATACAGAGAGTATGGGCCATAATCGACCACGCTGGCCCAGTGCGGGTTGGTGGATGTCACATGTCCTTGAATTTTTGTGATAAATTCTTGGACAGAGATCGGTAGCGGTAAAATGTGTATGTTTGTGCTATATATTATGTGTGTGCTGAGTGCTAATAATGTGTGTTTGTGAAAAAAATCCGTCCAGTAGTTTTCGCGTGAAATAGTAAAAAGCATTCATACATCCTCACAAACATTCGCAATAAAAGTATAAATTTTTATATATTTTATTTTTAGTAACAGCTGTAACAGTTTTCTTCATCAGTGTACATGCGCTAAAGTTCGCAGAGCCTATGTTCAGACTCGCCAAGATACGTCGGCCGTATTGTACCTACCAGTCATATTAACCTACAAAGCGCATCTCTTTCTATCGCATAGCTCTTATCTCTTCTGACGCAGCAAGTGTAACGACGCGCGACCCGCCACCGGTGTCCGGCTATGTACTTAAGCTTCGTACCTACTTACAGTGCGGAGTGCGCTAGGCCTGGTACTATTAAGTATTCTGTGGTCATACCTACACAGGCGGCGCCGGCGGTGTCGCCCGACATATAAGGCGTTGCGTGGCGTGCATTACATTGTGAGGTTTCTATTATTTTAATAATATATTGATATGATGCTTGTATAAATGTTAACTTATGGTATGATCAATAATTAAAAAAACAATTATCCCTGTATCTATTCTAGTTAAAATTATATAACGACCAAATCTAGATCAGGTCAGAGGTTAACACATGCCCAAGATACTTAAACTGATCGACCCTTTTAAGTTCGGTACCGGTTTAGGACAGTCACAAGGTGGCAAACTTATAACACCCCTCCTTTTTGCGTCGGTGGTTAAAACCCTTAGGGGGGTTTTAACCCCCGACACACGCGAGTTACCTATCTATCATTTAGGTATTTAGGTAGGCACTGCGATTGTTTTGGGCAGGCGTGGCGCTTGCCATCAGGTGATTTCGTGGTATTTTTGTAATTTCACGGAACCAGTTTTGGTATTTGTTCATATATCTGATGTCTCGGGGCGATGAGTGCTATTTAATTGTTATGAGCAAGCGTGGCGCTTACCATCAGGAGAACGATTTGCTCCTCTCATCACTTAGTTTCATAAAAACAGAATAAATAATAAGTACTTTTATTAAATAGGTAAACCTGTTTTATTAAAAAAAACGCTAAATCATCGCGAGATATAATTATGCAGTAGTAGGATTGTAGTATGCTTACGCACTACCAATTCCACTTATAAAAAGTCCAAAAAGGAATTCCCTCGGCTGAGTTCGAACTCGATTCGACTTGATCTCAGCATTCGAAACCGTGTTTCAAACCGCTAGGCCAACTGACTGTTAAAGAAACTGTCGAAAATTGTCTATATATAATTATAGTCTCGAAAACCGTTCATTTATTAAGTAAATCTCGGAAATTACTGGTTCGATTTGCAAAATTCTTGAAGTAATAAAAAGCTAGTTTATCCTTGAGAAATAAATGCTATTTATAGTTATTAATTATTTATAATTAAACACGAAATGACCGTATCTATGAATTTCAAATAAGCATATTTTATATATATCGGCGTGCGCTGCCAAAACGCCTTAAAATTCGTGTTTATAATGTGTAGCAAATTATTTGTTTTAAAGTGCTCTATAAAAAAGTCCGCGACACGATATATCTATCTAACATATTTGAGCAAGAATAAAGGTATTTATGTTTAAAGAAAAGAAGAAATTCAAAGCCGTCTTTTTCGATGTAATTATTAGATACAACATATTAATCCTTATTAAATTAAATACGTTAATCGTGAAGGAAATTTTGTATAGATGAAATTTGTCCTTTGAACCATATAAATCGAAACTATAGTTTAGGAGATAACGTGAAATGAATGAATGCCTATCTATAGTAACGGCACAGTTTATTTAATAGTTTGTATGAAGCTGTAACCATTTGCCGGTTTTCTATGTATTTTAACCAAATCTCGTAAACTACACAACTTATGAAGCTGAAATTTTCAGGGGAGGTTCCCGGTAGGGTGTCCGTATGCGCCGAGAAAGGACAAATTCACAGGGCCGGATCGAGGTGGTGAAACGGGGGTTCGAAGGTTAAATATATGAAATATTCATGTTTTTTCAAAGAAAAGTATTAACTCTATATCTAGTATCGAGTAGCACTTGTGATTACCCGTGAT
Organism: Petrophora chlorosata; assembly: GCA_951640565.1. Classification (NCBI taxonomy): domain Eukaryota; kingdom Metazoa; phylum Arthropoda; class Insecta; order Lepidoptera; family Geometridae; genus Petrophora; species Petrophora chlorosata. The sequence goes on from OX621212.1 coordinate 9,709,119, forward strand.
CGACTCATACACGCCGACCCGCTAGAGCGTCGACGAATGGCTGAAAACTCGATTTGAAAGTGTGGCAAAAAACACAATATTTTACCGAAACGCCCCCGGGGCGTTCAAATTTTTGTTTTTTTTATTTTTTTATTTTTTTTTATACACTGCAGGATACTGAAAAAATTTTTGTACTGCAAAAAGACGGGAACGGCAAAATCGCTCGAACAAACCGATCGTCCAAATTAGGGTCCGACAATTTCAAAATTTTGTGTTGTAATTTGCGGCGGCCATCTTGAATTTTATGCCATTTTTTTTTCAAAAATCGTAATCGGCGCCCCCGTTTTACTCGAAAATGAACCCCATATTGTCACGTGACATGGACATTTTCGAAGATACGACCGCCATGATGGCCGCCATTTTGTTTTTTTAACATTTTCGATTTTATTGCTGAGAAAAAGGACATTTTCTATACGAATACGTATAAAACGTTATCCCACCGGTACTCCTTCATAGAAATACTTAACGTTAGGCGCCTGTTTTCAAAAATCGATATCTCGCAAAGTAGCCGGCCGACAGAGATGAAAATGCTCAAATGTCATTTTTACTAACGTCAACTACCCGGTAGTGTGAAATTTCTATTCAAAATACTATTATTTCTACTTTTCATGTTTTCGGGGTAAATCTCCAAAATTACCCTAAAAATGGGGAAAATTTTTGAAAAGGGCAATACCTCTTGCCGTCTTCCACGACCGTCTCATACAAGTCGAGCAGCTCCGATGTGAGCTTCTGCCTCGAAAATAGGTTTGAAAATGTGCAAATTTCAATCGTTTTCCAAAATGGCCCCCGCGGCGTCCGCCATGTTGTTTTTATTTTTTGATATATTTTTTTTTACAAACGTCAGAACATGATTGATGTTTCTGTATCAAAAACGTATCAGAATCGCGAAATCGCTTGAACAAACTAATTTTTCAAAGTAGGGTCTCGTGGTGCCCGTTTTTCGAGTTGAAATATTCGGCAGCCATCTTGGTTTTTTGAAAAAAAAAGTTAAAATATCGAAATGAGCGTAGACGGTTTACTCGAAAACGACCCCCATATTGCCACTTTTGATACATTTTTTTTGAGATACCACCATGGTGTCGGCCGCCATTTTGATTTTTTGGAAATTTTCGATTTTTCTGTCGGGTCGATTTTGATTCTCTATACGAATATATATAACACTATATCGCACCTCTTCTCCTTCATGCTTAGAATTTCTGTCAATGTGTTCGTTTTGTGGTGGTAATTGAGCTTTATATATAGGGGATCGGACTAGTATTTCGCCGCGTGCGCGAGCTGCTAAAGCAGCTCGCGTGGGGGGGTGGCTGCTGTTTTTTTTTAAAAGCTTCCTATCGATTACGGTTTTAAAATTTTGTTTACCCTTTTTGTTTTGAAATCAAACTTTTGTATGGCGGCCATATTGAAAAAAAGCTGGATTTCAAGTGATTGTGTGGCGTGCGCGAGCTGCTAAAGCAGCTCGCGTGGTGGGGTTTTGTTTTTTTTTTGTAGAAGCTCCCTATCGATTACGGTTTTAAAGTTATTCTCTTTCTTCGGAAAAAAATCTTTTGTATGGCGGCCATCTTGAAAAATGGCGGAATCCAAATTATTTTTTCATAATCGTAATCTACGACCTAAAAAACCCCCCGATGCAAAATTTCAGTCGAATCGGAGCATTTTTCAAAATGGTCGCCATTTTTCTTTCTTTTTTTTAAATATTTCCATCTTTTCCAAATTTCCCCTATGGTCCTCTATGATATTTGGTCGAGCACCCTATACCTATCTGTAACCGTTTAAAAGTTATTTGCATATTATTTTCACCTATTTTGTCATGAAAAAAAACATTTGTATTGCGGCCATCTTGAAAAATGGCGGAATCCAAATTATTTTTTCAAAATCGTAATCTACGACCCCAAAAACCCCCCGATGCAAAATTTCAGTCGAATCGGAGCATTTTTCAAAATGGCCGCCATTTTTCTTTCATTTTTTTTAATTTTTCCAACTTTTCTAAATTTCCCCTATGGTCCTCTATGATATTTGGTCGAACACCCTATACCTATCTGAAACCGTTTAAAAGTTATTTGCATATTATTTTCACCTATTTTGTCATGAAAAAAAACATTTGTATGGCAGCCATCTTGAAAATTGGCGGAATCAAATTTTTTTTTTCATAATCGTAATCTACGCCCCAGAAAACCTCCCTATGCAAAATTTCAGTCGGATCGGAGCAACTTTCAAAATGGCCGCCATTTTTTTTTCTTTTTTTTTAATTTTTCCAACTTTTCCAAATTTCCCCCATCGCCCTCTATGACATTTGGTCGAGCACCCTATATCTATCTCTAACCATTCAAAAGTTATTAACATTTTTATTTTGTATGGCGGCCATGTTTTTTTGTATGGCGGCCATCTTTTTTTTCAAATTTTCAAAAATGGCCCAGGGTTTTGAGCATATTTAGTTCGAGCGGTACCCCCATCCGATTTATAGTTTCCGAGATCCCCTGAGCAGTTCCATCTTGGAAACCACTTTCTGGTGATTTCGGATTTTTCTGGTTGGTTTCAAAACACCCTCTATACAACCGTACCAAACATCCCCCCCCACCATAACGGCAAGTCGGAGATCAATTCTGTCAATATGTCAGTCAGTCAGTCAGTCAGTCAGTCAGTCAGTGAGTGGTCTTCCAGTTTTATATTATATTAACTAGTATTTCGCCGCGTGCGCGAGCTGCTAAAGCAGCTCGCGTGGGGGGGTGGCTGCTGTTTTTTTTTTTAAAAGCTTCCTATCGATTACGGTTCTAAAGTTTTGTTTACCCATTTTGTTTTGAAATCAAACTTTTGTATGGCGGCCATCTTGAAAAAAAGCTGGATTTCAAGTGATTGTGTGGCGTGCGCGAGCTGCTAAAGCAGCTCGCGTGGGGGGGGTGTTGCTTTTTTTATAAAAGCTCCCTATCGATTACGGTTCTAAAGTTATTTAAATTCAGTTGTTCTCAAAAACAGACTTTTGTATGGCGGCCATCTTGAAAAATGGCGGAATCCAAGTGATTTTGTGGCGTGCGCGAGCTGCTAAAGCAGCTCGCGTGGGGGGGTGTTGCTTTTTTTTTATAGACGCTTCCTATCGACTACGGTTCAAAAGTTTTGTTTGGCTTATTTTTCCAGAAAAAAAACTTTTGTATGGCAGCCATCTTGAAAAATGGCGGAATCCAAATTTTTTTTTCATAATCGTAATCTACGACCCAGAAAACCCCCCGATGCAAAATTTCAGTCGGATCGGAGCAACTTTCAAAATGGCCGCCATTTTTTTTTCTTTTTTTTTAATTTTTCCAACTTTTCCAAATTTCCCCCATCGCCCTCTATGATATTTGGTCGAGCACTCTATATCTATCTCTTACCGTTTAAAAGTTATTTGCATTTATATTTTGTATGGCGGCCATGTTTTTTTGTATGGCGGCCATCTTTTTTTTCAAATTTTCAAAATTGGCCCAAGGTTTGGGGCATATTTAGTTCAAGCGGTACCCCCATCCGATTTATAGTTTCCGAGATCCCCTGAGCAGTTCCATCACGGAAACCACTTTCTGGTGATTTCGGATTTTTCTGGTTGGTTTCAAAACACCCTCTATCCAACGGTACCAAACACTACCCCCCACCATAACGGCAAGTGGGAGATCAATTCTGTCAATATGTCAGTCAGTCAGTCAGTCAGTCAGTGATGGTCTTCCAGTTTTATATTATATTAATAATTAATATAAAAAGAGTCCTAGTCACTCCAATTTTAAAAACTACAACTAGGTTGGGTTTCCCCACTATTTATGGCACTTTTATGTCAAGCAAACTTGAATCAGTTAGTTATTTATGGCTATTTCATACCAATTTTAGAATAAAAATTTATTTGTTACACCTCTTAATGAAAAGAGATAGATAGATAAACACTTTATTGTTAAAAACCTTAAAAATAGCTACACGAAAAGCAAGTACCTACATTTCACAGTAATCAGCATAACAATAGGCGGTCTCATCGCTCAAAGCGATCTCTTCCAGAAGTCCAGACAAAATATTAATAAAATATATAAAAAATATTTCTTGTTTTTTTTTTACAAGTAATCAAATAATGCATTATCCCTTCCCCAACAACCCACCCCTTTCCACCCCCGGACGCGGCGCTTAATAATAATTTATTAATATAGTTTAGCAGTCGTAATGGAGCGACCGCGACAACTTATCTAATATCGTAGTGTGCAAATAGTCGCGGTCGGTTATAGGCTAGGAGCTAGTAGCCAATCCGACATAGTTACTTCGTAAGAATTAATCAAATATTTTAATAGGCTTATGTAAAGTAGAAAAGAATAGAAAACACTTTATTGCACTTAAGAAGGAATTACATTTTGAACATACTTTCTTATGATAAGTTCAATAGGCGGTCTTATCGCTAAACAGCGATCTCTTCCATACGTATGATCGTATGAAGAGACAGTATTAAAATATATATTATTAAATGTTGTATGTAGTGTTTACTCGTGGTAGGTCTCTCGTATGCAGGAGGCCGTCTCGGTAGGTACCACAGCTATGCTAGTTATTCTGCCGCCGAGCAGAAGTGCGCAAGCATTACTGTGTTCCGGTTTGAAGCGCATTGATTGTAGCAAGCGAAATTACTGGGCATTTCTTTCCCATACCCAAATTGAAGTCCGGGTCTAGAAAAGCAATGCGAAAACTGACTCTACTTCGGAAATACGCCCGCTAAAGAAGATAGCTAAACTAAGCTAGAAACTCAGCGGGGATGTCACTTTATTAAATCTTTTAAAATTTTCAAAAATATAACTCTCAACAATGAGGTATAAAGTACCATCAACATAACACAATGTCACACTACAAGTGCGAGTGAGATGTCCCATAGGCATAGTACCTAAGTATTTTCCTGTTACAATCTGAAAGAAAAGAAAGAAAGAAAGAAAACATTTATTTTGACAAAACTGCACACGGTACAACAATCATCACAACAGTTCACACTAAGACAAAAAAGCAATTAATAAATAAAATACTGGGTGCTTGTGTACGAGAATCGCTGCCGTGCACAGTGACGTCAAAAAAGGTCTGTACTCAGCATAATTCAAATTCAAATTCAAATTTCATTTATTTCAGGCATGTCATGGCCCATATTATGCACAATAAATAATCAAATACAAAAAAATACAATAAAATATTAGATAAATATCAATAACTTAAGATTAAAATCAAAATCAAAATCAGAATTAAAATTAAAATCAAAATTAAAATCAAAATCAAAATCAAAATCAAAATCAAAATCAAAATCAAAATCAAAATCAAAATCAAAATCAAAATCAAAATCAAAATCAAAATCAAAATCAAAATCAAAATCAAAATCAAAATCAAAATCAAAATCAAAATCAAAATCAAAATCAAAATCAAAATCAAAATCAAAATCAAAATCAAAATCAAAATCAAAATCAAAATCAAAATCAAAATCAAAATCAAAATCAAAATCAAAATCAAAATCAAAATCAAAATCAAAATCAAAATCAAAATCAAAATCAAAATTAGAATTAGTACCTTCTCCCCGGCATGGGTACAGAGACATGTCTCTCACAACAATGCCGGAGATAAAGGCAGTCCAACCTAGATGCAATCATCTGCAGTATGATGTTGGAGCTGGCCCGCACTCTGCGCACCAACGATGCGGCGCGCGAAATAATTAATTATTAATTAATAATTAATTAATGCGAAAGAAAACTAACTATTACGTGCTATTACTTATAATGCTGTGTATAAATCCACGACGCTGGTTTTCGGCTCAAACCTCTGGTGATATTTCTCTGGTGGTGTCTCTCGTACTAGAACGTAGCGCTAGCTCGATGTCATATTAGACGCCTTTCACAGCTATTTCAATTACAGCGCCGGTAGCTGTAATTGAATTCATATTATTATAGTTACGAGCAAACAGGAGTTTCAGACAATATGCTGACTTAGATTGACAGCCTCTGTGGTGTAGTGGTTATGCAGGGTCGGCTCACAGCACGGAGATTAAAAGTTCGATTCCCAAAAAGTGGATATATCAAAAAGGTTCTTACATGAAAAAATACGACTACCGAGCACCGGTTGGGACGTATTTTTGCTTTCCGAAAAACCTTAGTTGAGTTTTTTTCCTTAGCATTCGTTAATAATTCATAAACATAAAACGGTTTTTTTTTATTATTTAATATGCCGGCACTCGGCGTACAAACATACAGCCCGCCTGATGGTAAGTGGTTGCCGTCGCCTATAGACATCTGCAGCACCAGAGGCATTGCTGATGCGTTGCCGACCCTAATACCCCTTTTAAAGTACTCCATGTTGGCTTAAAGAAAATATCGATGAAGTTAGGTCGTTCCACATCTTACAAGTGCGAGGAAGGAAAGTACGAGTGAAGCGAGTGGTGTGGGAAGTCCAGTTTTGTAAGATGTGGGGGTGAGCTTTTTGATGATGGCGAGATGTGCGGTGGTAAAATTGGGATGGCGGAAGCAGGAGAAATGACATCATACCTACGTTACAATTAAAGAAAAGCAAGGTATTTCAAACCATTGAGAAAATTCATTAAAAGCACAAGAAACTAACTTTAAAAAATTCGAAAAACATACTTTGCACAAACTAAAGCTATATTACAATTAATAAAATAAATAACTCAACAAATTTGTCAGCCTTTGTGGTGTAGTGGTTGGACAGGTTGGCTCAAATCTCGTAGTACCTACACTACTGAGGTTGCGGGTTCGATACCTGGGACGGGACAATTGTTTGTGCACAGAAAAAAAAGGTTTGTTTTGTGTCTGGGTGTTGTGGGTCTTCGTAGTTCCTGGTTCTCTAGATACAGGGAATCCTAGCTAGGGGTCAGGACCTATGTGATCGTTGGGCGTATTTATCTCTCATGTAGATGCGACCGTGGTGTGTCGGAGTTTGAGACTGCCCGAAGGCCTCCGACATGGCCTACACCGTTGTCCTAAGACATCAGCCGAGCGGTAGCGCTCAGTGGTAAATACTACACAAACGGTTACCCATCCAAGTGATGACAGCAGCGAACTGTAATACGGGAAGTCAGGAAGACTTTAAATGTTGCTTAATGCCGAAATGCAATGAAAATATGTAGTGTAGTGTAATCCCGCTGAATATTATGTAGGTTGTTGTTGGTGTTAATAATATATTATATTTTATATTGATTGCAAATGTAAAATGAATTAAAATTAAAATGAATATATAAATCTAAATATGTAATCCCTCCGCTTTTTTTTATATTTATTTATTTATTTTATTTAATTTCTTGTTGCTTAGTGATTAAGTTATAAAAATAATAAAAGTTTATTCATGTGGATAAACTTTTATCCATTGTAGTTTTATAGCCACTGATAAGTTCGGTGATACCCTACTTTAGGTTCTAGAAAGGTCATAAGCTACTTTTTATCCCGGGAAACTGCGAATGAAACCGCGGGGTACATCTATAATAACATAAAACCTTCCATCCAAAACGCTCAACGACCGCTAAGCGTCAAAATATTAAGTTTGTATGAATGCCAGTCTAAGTTGTTCAAACACATAATGTAATTCGAGCACGGGCGCTGGAGGGGTGAGGTGGGGTGAAATGGGGGTTGGGGGGGATGGTTCAGAATTTAATATAGCCAGCGCGCGGGTTAAGGCGACGCGCAAATAAAACTCTATGAAACCGCACCCCGAGATGTTAAGGCGATGCGAGCTCGTTAAAGACAAGCGAATTTCTGTAAATTAAAATTTTAAAAACCCCCGATACAACTGACTTGGACAGACCTATAAAAAGTAAAAAACGGGTGAACCGATTTTGATAAAACATTCCATAAAGAACTGTGCCTGAATTCTGACTTCTGACCTGTAGGGGTAATATACCGGAGATACGGAAGGAGCGAAATTATTGAACGCTGTGAAATACTGTGTATGTAATAATAAATTCTAAGAACCACCGCTAGGAAACCTGCTTTCAAATAAAAAAACGCATTCAAATCGGTTCACCCGTTTAAGAGCTACGGTGCCACAGACAGACACACATAGTGGTCAAACTTTTAACACCCCTCCATTTGCGTCGGGGGTTAAAAACGACTGAGAGGACAAAATCCTAACCTACTCCTAACGATGACATACATAGATCCTGGCCCCTAAGATTCCCTGTATCTAGGGAACCAGGAACTACGAGGACCATGGTCCTACAATACACAGACACGAAACAAATAATTGCGCTTTTTCCTTTTTTCTGTGCACAAACGTTTTTGTCCCGTCGCGGGGATCGAACCCAAACCTCGGTGGTGTATGAGATTTTAGCTAGTCTACCCAACCACTACACCGCTGAGGCTGTTAAAATAATTGACAATCATAAGTGCGTCTATGATGCCAAAATTGAATGAAGAACTTCTGAACTTTGAAATAGGATAGTAATTTGATAAAATACTGCCAATCAGATATTTCGGTATCAATATATATGGAAATAAATTTCTTTTTCCCTTGGTTACGGCATCACGCGTTAACGGCTGGACCAATTTCACTAATTCTTTGTTTTGTTGTTGTTAATGTCAGAAGAAGGTTCTTATGAAATAATAAATTAACAAAGTTGCGCGGAACATTAGAAAATTTAAGAAAACTTAACGACCATATTAACTTTTCTAATGTAACGTTATGTCGTTTGATATTACTGTCAGTTGGTAGTTAAGACAGGACAACGTCTGTCGGGTCAGCTATTATCTCATAAAATGAGGTAATTCCTATTTTCAGTGTCACCCATCCCCTTAACAGTGTGTCTGCGGATATTTTTACAAACGTTATTACTGCGGGTGCAGCTTTCTTTATTAAATTGTCGACAGGGGACGTGGATTAGCCAGGGGAGCCAGGGGGGCAGGGAAGCCAGGGGGCAGGGGAGCCAGGCGGCTGGGGGAGCCAGGAGGACTCTGGATGGACGGGTATTAGGGGTTATGGAGATTTAGTTGGAGTGGCCTCTTGATTTGGTGGTTTAGCGACAGTTTACAGGCGTAGGTATTTAGTGAGTGAATGATGAGACGAGCTAGTCGTTCGCCTGATGGTAAGCGCCACGCCTGTTCATAATAATTGCAGTGCCACCCAGAACTTTAAATACCATAAAAAGTACTGCGTAACACTGCATTGCGCATCATACCGAAACATCAGATATTAAATCTAATATGGCCAGTAATTTCGCTGGCTACAATGCCCTTCCGGAAACAGAAACGTTTGCGCACTACTGCTTGGTATCAGAATTACTGACAAAGCGGTGGATGGATGGATTGGACTACACCGTTAGCCGATAGGAGAGAATATTGTCTTCAACAGAAGGGCTAACTTTTTTCTTTGTTTTTATTGGAAAATGGGTTTGACGACATCTCGCCTGATGGAAAGCGACGATGCGGCCTAAGATGGAACACCTTACTGATGCTTACCCATGAGATGGCTATTCACTCTGGACTTAAAGAGACACATGTTGTAGCTGTTTGGGAACAAAGTCACTGGACTGACTAAAAACCTGCCACCGTATACGCATATGTCCTTCAAGGACCAATCGTATATCGCGTTGAGTTCAAATTAGGGTGTAGATTCACTGCGACAATGTCTTATGATGCCATATATTGTCGTTTATTTCAACGTGTAGTTATAGTATATTGGTATATATATGTATATGACATTAATTCGAATTCTTGCCAAATCGACAATAATTAGACCGTATCTCATTAGTCGCAGTGAAGCTATACCTTAATTTGAGTCAGAACTCAACACGATATACGATCGGTGTTTGAGGGACATATGGGTAGGCCCCTCCTACCCATATGTCCCTCAAACACTGATCGTGCTGAAGATAAAAACATATAGGTATTGCAAGGATTTTTCTAAATTCCCACAGGAAAACGAGAAAACGGGAAAATAGTGGGTGAAGCCGCGAGGCGGGCTGACTTGCGGATAACATTCATCTATCTATTTAATATTATTACACTGAAGGAATAGTATATTATGTCTACTATTATTTTTTCCTTTATTATAAGAATGAAAAATCTTTGGTTATCTTATACTTTCCTGTTGGGTCTATCCAAGCGCTTTCTAGCATCTCTGCAATTTTGTAATCCTTACTAAGATCTATTCGACAATGTTGAACGTTTGTTAAGACTTTACTGACGTCTGTTGCCCTCTATTGAAAAGTTATAGAACTAAATTTTTTCAGTTTCTCAATTTTATTACAGATGGCACACAACCTTTATTGTTTACAAATTTTCCTAGATGGCGTTATAATAAAAAAAATATAAAAGACAATTGATGGAGCATTGTTATTAGTTGACAGGGGACATTAACTAAAACTCTATGTACGTTAATAAACCTAATTTAAACTGATTCCTGCGTAAAATCTTATAATGGTTAAATTTGGTAAATAGAAATAGTAATATTTCGATTTATACTTTAGTACCGCTACTCGCCGCTAAAACGAATGGAAGGTTCCAATATTGATATTTTGAATTATTATATCAGATTTCTATGTAATATTCATTACGTAATAGAAAAATACATATTTCACTTATTATTCAATGAGAACGACAACATTTTTAGTTCTTTGATAGAGAAGCTGTTTGCCGCCAAAGCACTGCAATCGAAATTTATTTCCCCTGAACAAACGCAAACCAAGCACTACCTACGGTCACTGTTCTAACATAATTAGTACTGCTATTTGCCGCAACCATTCAAAAGCGCTGTGATCACTCCAATTTAATTTAGTTCTGCTACTCGCCGCTAAGCTTCCAAAGCGCTGCGATAACCAACTAATATAATTAGTTCCGCTACTCGCCCCAACCCTTCCCAGCGCTGCCATCGCGGTCTGATTTTTAATTACCTCGCAACGCCGCGAGCGTCGCCGACGCGCGACTGTCACAATTTGCAATTCAAAGCCGCTGAAAAAACCTAAAACACCCGACACACAGCCCTTTGGCACTTGGCGGGACAGGGTGGGAAAGGAGTCGCAAAAGTTAAGCAATCTAAAGTTTGGTCGCGGTTTTAGAAGTATAATTTTATGAGGTTTTGAATTTTAAATGATTTTTAATTTCAAATGGTAGGTATGTACTTGCTGCTCCAGATCAACGTTTTGCTATGTTTACTTTTAAAATAAAAGTCTAAGTAAGATGAGTTTTTAGGTAAATCTTTAACTCATTTACAACTTATAAACATAAATAACTATAGGTTTATAGGCTGAATATTTGAGATAGGTTGATTTGGACGGCTGAAACCGAATCTGTGAAAATTATAAGGATATCATACGTATAGACGATATTAATCATATAGATTCTATTTAGATACTACCAATTGTAGATTTACGATTTTTAAACATTCTATCAATTAGGTTGGTAAGTTAAGTACCAAACATCGAAGCCACTTTACCTTTACCAAAAAGTTGTTTAACGTCATTTTAACATTAAATAACGCTCAAGAGTGCCCCTGAAATAAAATATCATAAGTACCTAGGGATATTTTCGTCTATATTGGAGTGATTAGTTGCTGTATTGCCATGATTTTTCAAATACTGTTCTTTATAAATCAGCCATACCTACTCTCTACCATTAATTATTAATATTTAGAAGTAATAAACATAAATGAATAAAAAAAAATACACTACAATTCTACTCCACACCTCTTCTCTTCCTTCCCGTTATCTCTAGAGGTGAATTTCGTTAGCGCTCATTTGTTTTGCCGTAATTGCACGAGATATGAGGGTATATTGAGTTCACCCCCATCTACCCCTTCATCCCCCCTCGCCCCTTCACCCCCTCGCACCGCCCCAAAGCTTTATTGGATTGCTTATTGGAGTCTATAAAGAGAATTTTATGTAACCACCTTATTAAGGCTGTAGAATGCAGGTTCTTTCAGCGAGTGAATTAATTCTGTTCTTGTGAAGTTCGGATTGGGATTGATTTTGTTAGGTGATTGTAAGTTAATTTTGGTGTAGCATTTTGTAATAACAATTTCTCTTCAGCATTAGAGACATTGTGCAATATTTGACAATATATTTGTGGAAATATACATTAAATAAAAAATACTTTCAAATAACTCACAAAAGTAGTTTCAGATAATGTCGCTGAATGACCCTACCTAAGCTAGTCAAAAGTTATTTAAATTCAATAGAAATATAGCTAAATTAATAAATAGTTAATATAGATACAAGACATTAAAATAATTTTTCGTATTTAAATAAAATAAATTTTCGTATATATATTAAATACGTTTAATTAAAATATTAGGTACTTATTACTATTTTTCAAAACCATATACTAGTTAACTTAATTTATAGCTGTTTTATTATCTATATTCATTAAAAGTACGAGATACCACAAAGTACTCAATTAATAGTACTGCTACTCGATGCTAGATGGCGAATCTTCCCACCGTAAAGCTTTTTTTATGGAGTAATGAGACCTGCCCCCCTACCCATATGTCCCTCAAGCGCCAATCGTACATCGTGTTGAGCTCAGATTAAGGTTTAGATTCACTGCGACAATTTCTTATGTTGCCATATATTGTCCCATTAAGCTTATCTCAACTCGTAGTCATCGTATTTTGGTATAAATGAATGAGATTAATTCGATTTCTTGCTTGAATCGACAATAATTAGACCGTATCTTATTAGTCGCAGTGAAGCTATACCTTAATTCGATCTCAACACGATATACGATTGGCGCTTGAGGGACATATGGGTAGGGGGGCTGCCCCCCTACCAATATGTCCCTCAAGCGCCAATCGTATATCGTGTTAAGATCGAATTAAGGTGTAGCTTCACTTTGACTAATGAGATAACGACTAATTATTATCGATTAAGGCTAGAAATCGAATTAATCTCATTCATTTATACCTAAATATGATAACTAAAAGTTGAGATAAACTTAATGGGACAATGAATAGCATCATGAAATATTGTCGCAGTGAATCTATACCCTAAACTGAACTCAACACGATATACGATTGGCGCTTGAGGGACATATGGGTTGGGGGGCTGCAAGTCGTTTGCCTGATGGTAAGCCGCGCTTACTCATGACAATTGCAGTGCCACCCAGAACTTTAAAGTTATAAAAATCACTGCGTAACAATGCATTGCGCAGTAATCAAAATATCCCAAATAGAGACAATTAAATAAACAGATGTGGGACTTCTATGAAATCATCCCCTGGGTAAAATTCGTTATATATATTTTGGACTTTTTATTCGAAACAAAATAACTGCACTTTCTACTCTCGACTCACTATTTTGGACTTTATGTCGATGGAAAACATAATATTTTCATTGCGATGCGAGAGCGAGTGTGGCTCAGTGGGAGAACGTGCGACTTTCGATCCAACGCACCCGAGTTCGAATGTCGCTGGCCCCGCACCACTGACTTACTTTGTGCGGATTGAATTTGTGCGGATTTAACACTCGCTCTAAAAACGGTGAAAGAAAACATCGTGAGGAAATCGGCATGTCCAAGAATTTATCACAAAAATTCAAGGACATGTGACATCCACCAACCCGCACTGGGCCAGCGTGGTGGATGATGACCCATACTCTCTCTCTATGAGAGAAGGCCCGTGTCCCAGCAGTGGGAACGTGATGGGCTGATGATGATGATGATGCGATAATTATCTCAATCGTAGATATAATCTCTATTGACTTTCAAACAAAACACGATTGCGTCTTCAGCTACCTATTCTAAAATAGTAGGTAAATTATCACTGAATTTGTGTTCATTTTTAATCAAAACTATGGAAGGCGTATCATAGTTGTGGCAGTGATTATGCTAGAATTACCCCTGATTAGCCTCAGCTGTCACCATTCGTTATAGAACCACGGTATGCACAATTGAAGCAAGCATATAAAAATTAACGAAAATGCTTAATTTTATTACCACATTCATAATAAATTGTGTAAAGGGCTTAATAACAATTAAGTATATAAGTTGACCGCTGGTGTCGCCGCGTTATTAATATACGTGATGTGTCATAGTTAACTAGGTAGACTTTGTGCCTTCGCCAAATTGGCTCTAAGTTTCCTGTTGCGAGTTGATACAACTTTCGATTAGTTGAAGTTTACTATCATAGAAGGTGTACGAGTAGGTATACCTACCTACCTTTTGTCTGCTGCTCTTTGCTCTAAACTTCTTCAAACATCTTTTACTCGTGGTAGGTCTTTCGTATGCGGGAGACAGTCTGGACCGTGTTTTTTATGATATTACCAGTATACGTTTTATCAAACAAAAAAACCGACTTCAATGTATCTTCGAAGTCCAAGGTCAAATATCAATGAAATGTATATGGGACCACTTCGTAGCTATACTGAACCCAACGCAAAAATAATTTTCCATATCAGTTCATAAATGACGGAGTTCTGAGGTAACAAACATAAAAATAAATACAATGCAATAGAGAATCTTCTCTTTTTTTAAAGTAGGTTAAAAAGCAGACATTCCAGTATGTAATACAATTTTGACGCTAGCAATCCTAACTAAGCTGGGCTTGCACCGTATTATTTTAATTGGTACGCAGAATCTACACTAAGTCTTAACTTGTGTCGAAGGTATCTGCTTCCGTTGCAAAGTTTTATAAAGCCAGAGAGTTTGGAGTGGTAAGCGCTGGAGCGATTAAGACGCAAGCTACATGCATGGCTTTTAACCTACGTGGGTTTGTATCGCATCAGTACATGCATCAATAAAACCGTGACATATGAAGTTACTAGCTACGCCCCGCGTTTTCATGCATGGTTTACCGGGATAAAAAGTATGCTATATGTTAATCCAGGGTATAAAGTATCTCCATTCCAAATTTCACTCAAATCCGTTGAACCGTTACAGCGTGAAGAAAGTAACAAAGACACTTTTTAGAGCGAGTGTGGCTCAGCGGGAACTCATGCGCCTTTCGATCAGACGCACCTGGGTTCGAATCCCGACTCGGCCCTGCACCAATGACTTATAGTTAAGTGCAGTTTTTGCACGCTCGTTCTAAAACGGTGAAGGAAAACATCGTGATGTAACCCGCTTACGCGCTTTGGAGTGGTAGGCTCTGGCCGTGGTTGTAATACCATCCACCGAACAAAGCCATACCGTCAAGCGACCTAGTCGTGTTTCGGGTTGATGTTCGGTGAACCATCAGGGAGACGGGTCTGAGCAGCTGCTCAACTGCCGTCTCTCTCTAGATCTATGTGCTCCATCTTAGGCCACATCATCGCTTCACATCAGGCGAGATAGTGGCCAAACATAGATCTATTAAGCGTAAAAAAAAAACTTACATACAAATTTTCGCATTTATAATATTTTTGTGATTAAAAAAATAATTCACTATTGCATAGCATCGTCCTTTATTAAGCCAAACCGGTAGACATCAGTCACCGCTATCTCGATGGTCATAACTTGCTCAAGTGTAGCTTCTTCAAACATTTCTACTTCTTCAAACTTTTAATTAATGTGCTAATTTTCAGGACTTTTACCAATTTTATAAAAACCAGTCTCGGTTATATATATTTATTTAATAATTTTGCACTAAGATGGTACAAGGAATGACTTAATGCTATTTTGAATCTTTTTTTGTAGCACTGAGTAATGAGACGTGCAAGTCGTTCGCCTGATGGTAAGTGCCACGCCTGCCCATAACAATTGCAGTGCCACCCAGAACTTTTAATACCAAAAAAGCAACGCGGTAGCACTGCAATGCGCTCATCACCCCGAGACATCAGATATAAAGTCTCATATGCCCTGTAATTTCGCTGGCAGTAATATAACAGTCTTGCAGGAAGCGAAAGAAATGCGGTAGGTGTATCTATAGTAAAACGTAGCTACGTTTTGAACAAAGGGTACCTTGAGATAAATTTAATAAAAAAACAGCGTCAACTCGCCCCTGGTAAAGAGCATCGGACATGCTCGAAACCTAGGTCGACTAATTCGACAAACTACGCGAGTCCTAGCCGTTTTGTTAAATGATGATGATGGATAAAAAATGAAAAAAAAAATCAATAAATACAACACAGTGAAATGCTGCGCGATGCCAGGGAAAGGTTCCGACTCAGCATGCAGCCGAGGTACTCTCTCTATGAGAAAAGGCCCGTGGCCCAGCAGTGGAAACGTAATGGGCTGATGATGATGATGATGAAGCCAAGGTGTTTTTAAGTACCTACCTACCTTAGCACGTTTGTCGGAAGTCCAATTTGATATATTCCACCACCAAGGAAGTAAACCTACAGTTTACCGTTAATATCCTTCATTTATTAACGGGTCGTGTTTAGTCAGTTAACGGGCCGAGTTTCGTCAGTTAACGCGCTAATGCGCGACTCTCGTGCTTAAGCCAATGTTTACATCTGTGCCACTAATCTGTTGTGTGGAAACGCCTTTATAGTCTGGGAGGTTCTGGTCAATTTTAAATAATGTTCTATTTTTCAAAATAATAGTAAAAGTAGCATTATATATGTAACATCAAAAGTAACCAACTGGTATATAAAAAACATACATTGTAAAACCTAAAAAAATTGTAACAAAATCTCTAAAACAAAATGCCCCTCAGTTTCTTGCCGTATCTTCTGAGTAGTGGTTCTTTTTCCGATACCGTGGTAGAGTCACTGTGATAATTTGACGTTCATAAGTGCGTCTGTGATGCCAAAATGATTAAAGAGATTTTGATTTGATTTGATTTGATTTGGTTGGGTGACTACGAAGATACAGCTTGACCTCTTCGTAGTACGCGCTCCCATATACTGAGGCGGACTTACTAATGATGGTCTTGGAAAAAATACGAATATGAGCTTCCTCTGTTATTCATGAGTACGAAGTCGCGGTAACAAGCTAGTTTTTAACCGACTAAAAACAGGACGAGGTTCTCAATTCGATTTTTTTTTATATATGTTACCTCCGTAATTTATAATACGAAAATTATTTTTGCGTTGGATTCAGTAGGTATACTCGTAGCTACGAAGAGGTCCCATATAAATTTCATCGATACCTTGGACTTCGAAGATACATTAGATGAAATTTATATATTTTTTAAATTTATTTATTTTTTATAATACGACCTTAGCCAATTACCTAATAAAATTAGTCTAAAAAATCAGCAAAATATAGTAAAAGGTATATGTCAAACAACAAGTAATACAAAAATAAAATTACAGATTATGTCAGTCACAATTAATTAATCATCATTTAAATGTCAACGTATTATTTTAAAATTATATAATTGATTATAAAAAAGAAAGCGTTTAGTTACTTTTCCAGTTGATAGGAAGGACTTAAAATTTCACTGATTATGCCATCTTGATTCTAATCCTATTAATTTTGGGTTTTAATTATCACTGTCCAGCTCCCGGCCTATAAAATAATTGTGCCCATTAGGCGACGCATTAATTAGCGGTGATTCGTTTAAAGTAAGCGCTCCAGTATGCAAATGAAGCGAACGCGTATTGTAACAATGTTTTACATTACATCAGATTGATAAAGGCCATTTATTCTGTTTATTTGTTTTGTACCTAATTTGCCCCTTTGTGTTTTTTTTGTGTTTACCAGCTTTTATTTAACTTGCAATGTTTAGGTCAAGTCTTGCAAGTTGAATCAGAACCACTTGCTCTTATCCTACGGAGTTGAAATTTTGCATACTTGTCAAAGTCTGATGAAAATACAATATTATGGTGACAGCCAGCTGATGTGATGAAGGAGACGGAAGGTGGGCAATGGAACTCCTTGTCGGATAATTGTAAACTTGTGTTTGGGCTCATTTTAATCTGCTCGCGGTTCTGATGACGAATTCGTTAAAAGCTTGGGTCGAAAAATATATTTAAAAAAAATCTTGTGTTACTATTTTGTGACGAGATAAAGAAGTTGATCAAATTCAAATTTAAAAGCTCTTTACCCGTCGGAAAAGGGACCACTACTGCCGAAGCCATATTGTTTCTTTCTTTACTATAACCTAATGTAATAGCAGCGCTCCCGATCAATATATAAAAATAGCTTGGTATTAGCAGTTTAAAGTTTTAATTTGACATTAAAATAGAATAAACTTTATTTTATTCTAAAGTAAAATGTATACTTAAAACTAACAGGTACCTACTTAATTCAATAAAACCCCTGTTAGTACTTCCTAAGTACTTTAGGGCATGCCCTTGCACCTCGTAGCCGTGTAGACTGCTACGGCTGAGGATGTGCTACGTGCTACGATGATGCTACGTAGTTTCGTAGACTCTTGAAACGGCTTTCTAAAAACATTAGGAATCATTTATTTAAATGCAAATTTATTTGAAACCTAATGAAAATATCAAGTGTGATTCGGTTGAATATTATGTGATTTGTTGTTAACTTACCTAATATTGTTAATATAATATGTAAAAAGGGTAGCCCTTTACATATTAAATAAAAAAATTATGGTTGGTTACCATGGTTACTTGTTACGTTAATCGTAATTTGTACCTGGTTCTATAGTGTTATAGTTTTTGACATTTAAAAAAGGGACATCCCCGCAGTGTTTCTTGGTGCTCTAGCGGGCGTATTTCCGAAGCACTGGTAGAGTCAGTTTTCGCATTTCATTTCTGGGCCCGGACTTCAATTTCAAGTTCAAATTTGGTATCGGAAAGAAATGGGTAGACATGCTTACCTTTTTCTCAAAGTTATGATATTTTATGTTAAAATGTTTTAAAGTATTTTAATTGATTTTTATTATGTGGATGACGTTTAAAAGTGCATTTTTGTGCCTATTTAATAAACATCTTTTGGCTTCTAACTTTAATGGTATGCAACTGACAACAGCTGTAAGATACTTTTGTCTATTTTTGTTTTTGTATTTCTAACTCGTTTTTGGGTGTGTATGTTATATCTTTAATTAATGTAATTGGATTGTCCGTGTTAATTAAAGTAAATAAATAAAAAAATAAATACTTGCACCGTCTCAATTGGTCCCGTGGAATATGTTATTCCAGGCACCGGAGTTCGAATGCCAATTCAACATGCATTACTGTATGTGTATTGCATTACTGTGTTCCGGCTTGTAGGGCATTGTAGCCAGCGAAATTATTGGGCATTATCAGATTCAACAGCTAATTGCTAATTGTAACGAGCGCAGTACAGCGCCGCGCAGGATTTTTCTAAACAAAGTTATGGGTGGTGCTGTTATTGTTATGGGCTGGCGTATTGCTTACCATCAGGCTAACGACCAGCTCGTCTCGTCATTCAGTTACATTAAAAAAAACAATTTTCAAAAGGTTGATAATAAAACGAAGAATAGGAAAGAACACATTTATTAATCTCTCGTTATGTATAAGAACTTGATATATCTCTTATCTAATCACTACGCGTTTCTACATCACACAATATTTACAATTTATAAATAACACTACTCATTACAAAAATATTTACATCACAAAACACAGGGAAATTAAAAATGAAACACTATAATAATAATATATGGAAAATTGAAAATTATACAATTTTAAAGTAAGGATACACAAATAAAAAAGGTAGTACGAACTTTTGCATATTACAAACGCATTCTTGATATTAAATGCATTACATGCATTGAAAATCTTAAGATTTTAAATAATTACGAAGAAGGAAAATAATATTGCTCGGGCAGGAATCGAACCTGCGTCTGCCCGAGCAACATCATTTTTCTTCTCCCGAATTATTTAAAGTATTAAAATTACAAACGAATTTCAGTAAACTTACATTAAAAAATCCCTCGACACAAAAAACATAAAGTGAAAAACGGATGAACCGATTTTTATAAAACGTCTAAGAACCACCGCTAGAAAACTTGCTTTTAAATAAAACAACCGCATTCAAATCGGTTAACCCGTTTAAGAGCTACGGTGCCACAGACAGACACACATAGGTGTCAAACTTAAAACACACCTTATTTTGGGTCGGGGGTTAAGAAATTACGAACAAGCATTATCTTAGCAGGAACTCGTGCGACATGCGTTCTGACGCACCGGGGTTCGAATCCCGCTGGCCCAGACCAATGTCTTAAGGTTTATGTGTTAACACTTGCTCTGAAAACTTTGAAGGAAAACATTGTGAGGCAACAGGCATGGAATCACAAAATTTAAAAACATGTGTCAACCACCAACCCGCACTGTGCCTACGTGGTGGATGACCTTTCTCTCTGGGAGAGAAGGCCCGTGTCACAGCAGTGGGGACGTAATGGGCTGATGATGATGATGACAGACGTCTCTATAAATAAGTGGCTATCTATTTATTATAACTCCTTACAAACAATTCGCTTAGTATTTACGATTAAAGAACTTTACACTATATATTTACACTATTTTATGACTTTTACCTTAAAATAAGAATATAACATATACAATATATAAATGTACATGTGGTATTTTTTTACAATGCCTTTAAGATGTATAACGGAGCTCACAGAAAGTAGACTCAAATTGCGTGTGAAAAATATTCTAATGAAAAAGCTTACCATACAGTTATTAATTTCATAGAAGAGATGCATGGAACATTCCGCTCCTGCTAAGTAGCCAACTGGCACATAAGAAACATAATATTGTCAAAAACAAACATAAAATAGTGTAACAAAAGTTCTAAAAAAAATGTCCTTCACTTTCTTGGCGTGTCTTCTGAGTAGTGGTTTTTTTCCTATACGGTCGTAGTCATTGTTATAACTGACGTTCATAAGTGCGTCTGTGATGCCAAAATTGAATAAAGAACTTTTTAACTCTTGAACTCTCTCTTTGATGCTTAGGTGAAATTTTCATAGGACATTTTACAAATCAGTAAATATTTTTATATGTTTACAAATAAAAAGAAACCTCTTAAATAGGGCTTCTTAGATTTTTCATTGCTGGGTTACCAATGCAACAATTTGACGATCAGTGTTACGACCCAAATGTCTGTTTATGTTTCGCTGGCTATAGTGCCCTTCCAACCGGAACACAGTAATGGTTGCGCACTACTTCTTGGTGGCAAAATAACTGGCCATACTTACCCAGACGGCCTCCCGCATACGAAATACCTTAGGCATTATGGCATGGAACAGGCAAGAAATGCATCGTTTATAATTTAAAATGTTAATGTATTTAAACAAATTATGACAGAAAATACTTAGTTACTTACTTACTTTTATATACAGAGTGATTTTTTCAAGTGGGCGTGTAGGACCAAATCCAAAACTAAAAAGAATATCGAAAAATGCTCAAAGTTTCAGGGTACATTTGATAAAAATTAAAACTTCATCAATGGATTTTTGAAAAACCTATTTTCCTAGGCAATAATCGAAGATTGATCTTGAAATAATTAACCCACCCTGTATAAGTGCAACAGCGGAGTGTCGTTAATAAAGATAGAATCTTGCGAAGTGACATGACTTGAAAAATTCACCCTGTATAAGTATCAGTAACGTGGCTAGGTCCAGAATAATTACTGCATACATTTAAATTAAACTATAAATCATATATTATTGTAAAAATCTATTTAATTTAATCTATTTTATGTACAAGTATCTTATTGCTTTAAAACACTATTTTAATTACATTTTGAATAAATACACCTACATAGTCGACAAAGTAAACATATTGAATATTTTTAAAACATAGGATTCATCTACTGACATACAAATAATAATAGCTTATTAAATTCAAATTATAATTATTAATAATAATTATAATAATTTATTATATTCAAAGCGTCGTCGGAAAGAGTTACATTTTCGATCATAGATATGAAATTTTAAATTGACAAATAAAACTAATAAACGTAAGGTGCAACAAGAATCAGCATGAACACAGCCGTTCGTAATAGATCTGTTTGGTTAAGCAACGTCGCCGCGGTCATCACTTAGATGGGTGACCGTGTGGTTTAAATCTGAGCGCTGCCTTGCTTCGGAGGGCACGTTAAACCGACGTTCTTGATTGTATTAAGACAACAGTCGTTACAAAAATTTAAACTAATTCCAAACTGGAGGAGAAGTCGAGTCTAGTAATACTGACCAATGATATTGTCGAATACGATTTCAATTTTGTTCGTTTTTATGCAGATTCTCATCGCACTCTGAGACACAGGCGGACTGAATTTACACTGCAACTTAACTGCAACATTGCTGCTGAATGCGTTTTCCGTGCAGTTCTCACGACTGCATGCCGACTACAAGCTACGCTCCATAGCTGCGTAGTACCTAACTGTACAGTTGTTTTTTTGTCAAATTAATATTGTTGCTTCGATTGATCTGAGAGTTTAACTCAACAGAGTTATTAGTTATTTGAGTTTAGCTCAACTGCCGTCTCTCTCTAGATCTATGTGCTCCACCTTAGGCCACATCATCGCTTCACATCAGGCGAGATAGTGGCCAAACATAGATCGATTAAGCGTAAAAAAAAAAAGTTTGGAAAAAAACATTTCAAGCTTTTATACGATGAAATTTATTTCTGTTGATCTAACTGTTTGAATAAAATCATTCTTAACATTAAGATTTACAATTTTAATTTTGATTGATCTAATCCGTATATCTAGCACGCAATCGGAGGGCAATTGGTTTGCAGTCCAAATTCAGTCCATTTGTGTAAACGCTTTCACTTTGTATTTATTATTATTTCCTGATAACCACTATAGACTGCTAGATATCCTTTGCTACAATTTAACTGACTTTAAGTTCCGAAAATAATAGAATATCAGATTTACAAATAAACGTCAATCGGCTTACAAATACCCAAGCTACCTCACACCATCTGCAACCCCTTGCTGAGGCTTTCAACATGTTCTTTCGCCTTCATCCTCAGCGCTGCGATAGAGGAAGAGCGGGGGTCTGGCGGTGCGGGGGGTGCAGGGGGAGCAGGCGCTGGGGGGGTGAGGTATGAGGGATAGCCCGATGGCGGGTGGCTGAGGAAACCTGAAGAAGAAAAGAGGTGGGTTAGATATTTGTAAAACATTAAAGTAAAGTAGTCAACTTGCTAGAAGCTGTAAGCATTGTGCACAAGTACAAACAACAGAAATGTAGCAAGCCTGTTGCTTGCAGTGACAATAAAAATGTGTTTCCTTCGAGCGCTTGCTTACGTAAAATGCATAGATTTATGAATGGAAGGCCCGATGAGTGTCAAATAGAGACAGTGTTGATTGACAAATTCTAATCATACTACGCATACTTAGAAGTTTAAGGTCTGGTTTTTCAATTCCCAATTAAGTACACAGTCATATAGAAACTAATAACTACAGTCACATAACTTCACTTCCAACTTTGTTAGTATGCGCTTATTCAATATGCAAAAAAAAAGTGACTTGACGTTTATAAAATGTATTATTCGTTCGTTCTTCAGTGCCTACTACTTTTAACAAGCTTTTATTTAACTTGTAATGTATTTAAGTTTGTATGTTAGTTCGGCTGAATCAGAACCACTTCCTCTTGTCCTACGAAGTTGAAATTTTGCATATTTGTCAAAGTCCGATGACAATGCAATATTATGGGGACAACCAGCTGATCTGATGATGGAGACGGAAGGTGGCCAATGGGACTCCTTGACGGATAATCGTAAACTACTAGTGTTTGTTATTACGGGAATGCGTGATCCCGTTTTTCGAGATTGCAATCCCTAGTTACATTGCATGTTGCAGAGAGTCTGTACGCGGCTTTAGCGATAAACACGTACCAGGTAATGCAGTCAGCAGCGGCGGAGCCAGCCAAGGGTCGACCGGCAGACCGAGCCCGCTCAGCCGGGGTATCCCGCCGCCAGCGCCACACCCGTACTCTGATAGCCCGAGCCGTGCTGCTTCCATCTTCTCCTGTCTACGCCATTTCGCTCGACGGTTCTGGAACCACACCTGGAAGAGAAGAGAATGAGGAGTTAGAATTTGAAAAAGGTAGGTCTAACAAGGTATTTTCCGAAATACCTTGCGTTTTTTATTTGTTAATAATAAGAATTAATATGGGTTCGCGTATTGAATTGCAATATTGATCTTGAAAGTTGAGAAAAAGGTTCACAGCTGATTCAATAGATGGCGTAGGTACACGTTACCCCTTAGGCATTTATTGGACAATGGCATTTATAGAGTTGCCATCAATAAATTATTTTTTTCTTGTGTTTTATGTTTGTTTTATTTTATTTTTTTAATGTAATATCTTCGTCTGATTGTTCGTGATGTCATGGATAGGGTACAAAAATGTTTTTTCTTTCTTTCTAAGATAATAAAGAAAGACAATTTTTTACACCGTAGGTCAGTTGGACAGAGCCCTTTCCGCGCTTAGAGAAGATTGTGAAGGGTTCAAGTCCCAGACCGTGGTCGTATTGTTATATATTTTTTAAAGTGATAATGTTTTTTTTACCTATGCTGTCCCACTGCTGGGCAAAGGTCTACCCCAAGTCTTTCCAACCGTCCCTATCCTACGCCACCTCGCACCAGCCTTCTTGGTATGCATCCAGATCGTCCCTCCATCTTCTTTTGGAAAGGTCTTAGGAAACCACAATGAGTGATAATGTTATATTGGTAATATACAGTTTTCTTGCATTTTTTCTATGCTACGCAGATATATAAGTTACACCGCTACGCATGCTACGAAACTACGCAGGCTACGTCGGCGTAGCGTGCGCTGCAATGGGTTACCCGCTTAATCTTGGTCAATAAACTCAACGTAGAACCTATTTATAGGCGATAATTAATGAGCCACCTATCAAAGAATCATACTTTACTACCAAGTCACAATAACAAAACTCATAAAAGGTTTGCGTTTACACAATAAATCTCCCACTAAACGTTCGTGAAGGCCGAACATAACGAAACTTAGAAATATACGTTGAACCGTGGAACACGAACTCAATCAAATCTATTGCGTTTAGATTTAAAAGAAAATAAATTTTATAGTTATTTGAATAGAGTATGTTTTGGATTATTTGTATAGATATGTGGTGTCAAATTGTAGTGTGAAATGATATATTCAGAGGGGAAAGGCAGAAATACGCGGCGTTCGCGTGACGTCTTCGATTTCTGGCGAGACATTTTGTTATACCTACTTGTCGCAAACGGAAAGCAACAGAGGACTGTGAAGTTATCCAGAACAAGATTACCGTATAAGAAGTGTTCTATATGATCATGGGGTGTGCCCGGATCGAGGGTCTGCGTCGACAGTTGTTTATCGAAGACATTGAGGAATGACACTAAGACCTCAATGGTCGAAGATCATGTTTTTTGGCAGGTAGGTGGTTGTAACGGAGTGCTTTCTCATCCTGAATCGGAAGATGCCAAAAAGCTTTATATGTTTTTAGCTGCACCTACCAGGCACTCCTTAAACGCCGAGTACAGGATAGTTTTTAAAAAGAAAATGTAGTTTTATTTTGTTTTGTTTAATATCATTTTTTTTTTGTTTTGATTCGTAATAAGGATGTCAAATTCTTTAATAAAACCCCTGTATAAATAATAAATAAAATAAAGATTTTAAAAATTATATCGTATCAGGCTTCCATAGCTTGTAGATATGTAATTACAATTACGGTAAAACGGTAGTACGAATATAATTACGGTTAAATAAAATTATTAGTCACCAAAAAAACTTTAATGTCTCAGAATCTTTCGTCCAGTTAAGAGTATGTATTTCTTTATGTAACTGAGTGAAGAGACGAGCTGGTCGTTTGCGTGATGGTAAGCAATACGCCAGCCCAAAACAATAACAGCACCACCCAGAACTTTGTTTTTCAAAATCCTGCGCGGCGCTACACAGCGCTCGTCACCCTGAGACAATTAGCTGTTGAGTCTCATAATGCCCAGTAATTTTGCTGGCTACTGCCCTTCAAACCGGAACACAGTAATGCTTGCGCACTACTGCTTGGCAGCTGAATAATAGGCAAAGCGGTATAGCAATATAGGTAATAGAGGTAAAGAGTGTGTAAATAAAGATTTGTGACCTTGACGTAAACAATATAAGCATTGACTTTGAACGATTACCAAATGACACCTTGTACCTACCTACATGTATGCGGAAACGATAAACAATAAAAATAGTTTAGAAATAGATTTTTAGGTGCCTTAATATTTTCGTGTCGTTTGTCATTTGCGACAGTCACACCGGCATGCGAGGTTTGATGACTTACCTGTCAAAAGTATTAAATTTGTTTAGCAGAACGGCGACAGCGCGACGATATGCGATCACCGTCGATGTCTCTGACTTGATAGGGGACTTGTCTATGTTTAGTGTTGATTTTTGAAGACACTCAACGAATAAACAAAACGAATTGTGTCTATGTCGCTATTCATGGATAAAGGTAAGCGTTGGTGTCAGTTATTTTGGCGTGAAATGGTTTTAGTTTGAATGACAATTTAGCCTGTGAAATTATTGGCTAACTCTATTGACCTGCAGGGCGATCACGTAAGTCTGTTGCAAACATCGCTTGTTGCGAACTAACGTGCAAGAAATTTATTTCAATCGATAAAATGCGATCATGTAACTTTTTGTCTTGATTTCAATGAGCTCCTATCGATTGCCCAATAAATTTACAAAGCGAGATTGTGCTATGAAACGTTATGTATACGCGCAATCTATTCAATTTTACTGTGTAATACGGCTCTTGTCTATGGTTTATATATCGATACAAACTTTGTCAAAATTTATTTTTATTTCAATTGAGCTTTCCTTGACGTTTGATTGCAACAAACGGGTTACGTGATCGCAAAATCATCATCGAAACTGGTTTTTTATTGAAATTGATTGAAATAAAAGATACATGATCGCTCTGCTGATGTTTATTCTTAAAATCTGACTGCGAAACATCACAAACATGCGAAAACAGACATACTTATGTCGTAGCTCCGAATTTACTTCTCACTCTTAGCGTCATCATTCAGTAACATTAAAATAATAATTCATTTGATAACAAAAAAAACCGACTTCAATTCTGTACCTACGAAATTCACGGTCTTAAAAAAAACGACTTTAAAAAAGGAGGAGGTTCTCAATTCGATTGTATTTTTTTTTTAATGTTTGTTACCTCGAATCTCCATCTTTTATAAATCGATTTAGTTACATACCTACATATATACACACAGATTTAGTTCAGTATAGCTATAAAGTGGTCCCATATAAATTTCATAGATATTAGACCTTGGACTTACGACGAAGATACATCAAAATTGATATCGTTTTTTTTTTGATAAAATGTATACTTGTTTATTGCACAAAAATGGTACAAGGAATGACTTAATGCTATTTAGCATTATCTACCAGTATTCCAGGTTCTTCATTCACAAAAAAGTTCTTATCCACGACAATTTCTGTAGACTAATCTCGAAGAACTAAATTGCCGTCAAACGACATAGTCGGGTTTCTTGATATTCGGTGAACCATCAGGGAGACGAGCCAGAGTATTCACTCAACTGCCGCTTTCCATTAACGGTAATAGCCAAACGTAAGCTGTTTCAAACAAAGAACAATCTTCACACTTTATACTCGTGATAAGTCTCTCGTAAGCGGGAGGCCGTCTGGGTAGGTACCACAGCTTTGCCAGTTGTTCTGCCGCCAAGCAGTATTGCGCAAGCATTACTGTGTTCCGGTTTGAAGGGTATGCGAAATTACTGGGCGTATGAGACTTAATATCCGATTTCTCGGGGTGATGAGCGCAACGCAGTGCTTTTTTTGGTATTAAAAGTTCTGGGTGGCACTGCAATTGTTATGAGCAGGCGTGGCTCAGGCGAATGACTTGTTCGTTTCATCACTTAGGTACATAAAAAAAAACTTAAGACGTTCCAACCAAAGTATGTAAGAACTATTAGGTATTCTGTGACCAAAGTCAAATCAATGAAAGGAAACTGACTATCATCAGGCCTAGCGCACTCCGCACTGTAGGTATGAAGCTACAAGTACATAGCCACCCATACATGGTAGAAATTCCGCCTGTTCGTACTAAACGTTTTGGGTCATCCTTTTTAGTGCGAACGTCAAAAGAGTGGAATGCCTTGCCGTCGTCTGTATTTCCAAATAAATGCAATTTGGGTGTGTTCAAATCTAGAGTGAACAAGTATCTATTGGGTAAGCGTGCTACATCTTCGACCGCATCGTCACTTCCCATCAGGTGAGATTGTGGTCAAACGCAGATCCAGTCAGTTGCAAGAAAAATAAAAATAAATAAATAGCCGGACACCGACGGTGAGATAAGAGCTATGCGATAGAAAGAGAAGCGCTCTGTAGGTTAATATGACTGGTAGGTATGCAGCGCTGCGCGAGCTGAATTAAATTTTATTGCGTCTTACCAAAAGTCGCTATTTGTTTAAACTTATTTGCGGAGTGATGCTTCTGTCCCTTGTATTCTGTGCTATCATCCAATAAAACTATTAGCACCAGACACGACAAGTTGCGCCACAGTGGCACCACTGTGGCAGCTACAGAGGTAAAAAGTCTTCGAAAGCGATGCTTGTTTACTGCTTAACTTATGACAATAGGGTTGTCACTTAGAAAATAATGATATTTTTATGGTTTCCGTTAAAGAAAATAATTTTATTATAAGTAGGTAATGTATACCTTCTTGAGAGCGAATGTGGCTCAGTGACGAACGACTTTCGACCTGACGCACCCGAGTTCGAATTCCGCTGGCCCCGCACCACTGACTTTCTTAAGTTATGTGCGGCTTTAACACTCGCTCTAAAAACGGTGAAGGAAAACATCGTGGGGAAAACGGCATGTCCAAGAACATATCACAAAAATTTAAGGACATGTGACATCCATCAACCCACACTCGGCCAGCGCCAGCGTGGAGGATTATGGCCCAGTATGGGCCATAATCCACCATCTCTCTACGAGGGAGGGCCCGAGTCCCAGCAGTGGGAACATGATGGGCTGATGACGATGATATCTTCTTTTTCAACCAGTTATTGTGGAATAAACTACTTTAAATGAGTTAGCTGGGATTAATGTGAACTGATTACATCAAGTCCTTAAAACAAGTATACGTTTTATCGAACAAAAAAACCGACTTCAATGTATCTTCGAAGTCCACGGTCAAATATTGATTAAATTCATATGGGACCACTTCGTAGCTGTACTGAACCCAACGCAAAAAGAATTTACCAAATCAGTTCATGAATGACGGAGTTCTGAGGTAACAAACATAAAAGAAACAAAAGGAAAAATATACAATCGAATAAAGTACCTTCCTCTTTTTTAAGTCAAATCAAAACATGTAAAAAATCGCGCGCGCTACTGAGGTAATTTTAAGGTAATGTAAACCTTACATTTTAGCCTTAGTTTTGATTGTTTGTAATTACACCATTGTTTTGTAGCAACCCTAGCTACAATAATGTATGAAGTATGGTGTCGGGCGGTGCCAACGACGTGCGCTGCACGACACGTCGCTTAACAAATGTAGCGCCCGACTCCGTAACCGTATCTTACCGTTTTCGATACAGACAGTACCTACTCCGAAGAGTTCTGTATAATACTCTTATAGAAGTAAAAAGAACAAAATGGGCTGTCTGCTTGTCGAGTATTTATTGCAAAATTGAAGTGTTTCATTGCAATCAATTTCATTTGGGCGATTTGTTTGACGTACAATATAATTTGTCACGTGTTAATTCTTACTTATAAATTTATTCTGTACTTACAAGGCTTTATAAATAAAATAAAAATAATAACAAACCTATAAGGCATACACGCCGTGTTGATCGCCACTGTGCGGCAGAGTTCTTATAAATTATAATTAAAAAAAAATATTACTAAAAATATTTTATTGACAATAATGTGTACAATTTCAATTCAAATTAATTTATTGCGAATATGGGTAAATACATGATTAAATTTAGCAGCATAGATGCTAATGAAATTAAAATTGTACATCCTCGTACGTCCTCGACGTAGTTTGCCACTGTGTTTCGAAAACCAAATCCCTCACCGATTTATTGATGCAGAGAAAAAAAATTACAAACCAGAATACAGCATAAAACAAGAACGGAACGCATGAATGTGTTCGTATGTTGTAGTGAGTTTGTGTCTGATTTAACACACCACTTAACAAAATATAATAATTTTTAGAAAAAAAGAACCGGTTCAAGACTAAACTTATATTTTTTATTTTATTTTATTTATTGACAAAATCCACAGATCTTAATTAGTATAATAACAGTAATTGCATCTAATCACGGATTTACTTTTTATAAGCTAACTTGTTTAGAGAGCAGAGAGAATACATTATATGCAACAAACGTGATGAACAAAAATACAAATACCTACCATCAAATTCGTATGTAATTAAATTAAAAGAAACGTAAATATATTTTATAATCAAAAGGTACTGAAATTATATTTTTTTGTTTTTGTATTTTTTTTCATGAAGTGCTGAATCAATTTCGATAAAATGTATATGAGACCACTTCTGAAGTATGACTTACCTAACAAAAAAGAATCAAAATCAATTCATAGTTGTCGGAGTAACCGCGTAACAAACATTAAAAAAAAACATCGAATTGAGAATCTCTTCATTTTTTAAGTCGGTTATAAATGTTTACATAATTATGTACATTTTGTTTCTCTATGAGGAAACAGAAGAAGACCATAATTTCCTCATTCAACTTAAATGCTTGATTGAATTTGACAGAGTTGTAACAAAAGTGTAAGGTTGTATCGTGAAACAAACAATTTGAGTTGGTAGCGGGGCAGTCGACGCGATCGTTTATTTAATTTTTATTGGTCGTAGGGCGAATAGTGCTAGAGATGGGCCGTAGTTATCCGTAACTTTACAGTTTTACGGATAAAAATCGGACCTTATTTGTTTTCCCTGGCAATTTTTTACCACGTTGATTCATCTGTCATCATAGATGGTGGTTTTTAGGATCGATACGGTTTCTTCTTGGACCAGAAAAACAACATGAATAGATAAATTATTAAAAAAAAAATTTTTTTTTGCTCAGCAATCTGTCTTAATTGTGACTGGCAGACTAGATTTATGTGTTCGATCAAACACACCTCGATTTTCCTTGTCATAAATTTCACGACCATTTCGTGCCACGCATTGCAGTAAATTATTTTAGTGCACATAAAAACAAAATGTAAATCTGAAACGCAATGAAAATATGTAGTGTAATTCCGCTGATTATTAAGCGGAATTACATACAATTACATTACACTACAAATTTTCATTGCGTTTCAGATAGATGAATTTCCGCAACGTCACGCCTGCTTACAGGTTCTATAGAACCTCGGGCACCAGTCTCACATAACGTTAGGTAGGAGTTTAAACTTTAGTCTTAAATCTCTACCAATAAGAAAATACCTATGTGGGAGAAAATAAATAAATGTTTTATTATTATTAGTATATTATTATAATAAGGGACAGAAGCATCACTCCGCAAAGGAATTTAAACAAATAGCGACTCTTGCTATGACGCAATAAAATTCAATTCAGCTCGCGTAGCGCTGCATACCTACCAGTCATATTAACCTACAGAGCGCCTGATCTCTTCTGACGCGGCACGTGTAACGACGCCTGACCCGCCGTCAGTGTCCGGCTATGTACTTGTAGCTTCGTACCTACAGTGCGGAGTGCGCTAGGCCTGGTATAACTTAGTGATCACTTCGTTCGGATGTTCTGACATAATCCGTAAGTGCATCCCATCACTACAGTTCAAACTCAAAGTAAAGTTTGTTCGCGTGCGTAGGAAACACTTATTAACGTTCGTGAATTAGTCATTTTATGCTCCAACCGAACGTTCTCGTTTCATCTAATTAGGGAAACAATGCTTTACCAGTTTTATTGCCTCAGCTTTGATGCAATTATTAAGCCGTATTTTGGTTTGAAAATTTTGCTGAAAAGTTTTGATGATCCACCTTTTAAGGATTCCGTACCCAACGGGTAGAACGGGACCCTATTACCGTCCGTCTGTCATGAGGCTGTATCTCATGAACCGTGATAGTTAGACAGTTGAAATTTTCACAGATGATGTATTTCTATTGCCGCTATAACAACAAACACTAAAATACAGAATAAATACATATTTAACGGGGCTCCCATACAACAGACATGATTTTTGTGCCGTTTTTATAGATAACGGAACTCATCGTGCGCGAGGCCGACTCACATTTGGCCGGTTGTTTATGATGAAATTTGAGTTTGCTTACCTGTTCACTCTTGTTTTAAAAGGGCCCAGGGTTCCACTTCTTAGCAGTAAGTATACTGAAAAAGTGTTGGTATGTGCACAGTCCACATTAGTCTTAAACCTAGTGGCTTCTAGGTTCAAGTGCACAACGTAAGGGTGGATAAAATGACTAATGGAACGATGGACTTAAATAGCAAGCTGCTTAGATAGAACAACAAAAAAATGTGTGTGCGGTCGACTTGAGTTTTGGGTATACCATAAACATCATGAATTTGAGATAGAGTACACACGCTACAATAAAGAGATATAAGAGTTTCTGTTTTATCCTTTATTATTTACCATTTATTTGCAGAAAATTAATTAAATAAATTATCACATCAGTTTGTTCCTTGCAAAAGGACGCATTTGATAAAATTAGACACCTAAATGCTACGCCAAACTAAATAAAAATACCGCATTTCGCTATAAATTGGATGATTTGATAAAAATAATGAAGATCAAAACATTGTTCCCCACGAGATTATCGGTCTATCAGAAAAACCGAGGGAGAAAACACTGGCACCAATAAACGTCACGTATTTCACTTGCCAAAGATTCAATAAAAAGGAAACAAAACGCGAACCGCCCGCGCCAACTGTCATGTTTCAAAAAGCGAACGTCAAAACACTAACAATGGCGCACAAATATGACATCTGTCAGATTTGCGCGTTCGAAAACCAAATCTGGCGCTGCGATTGGTTGAAGTTGTTGATTTAAATAAGATTTGCTTGTCCCGCTGTTTGTAACATTGGATTGTTTGTAATTTAATTATCTCGGCTTGCATGATGTCTTTTTGCGTTAATCGAGTGACAAATTGAGTTTAGAGTGGCATGTGTTGACTTTTTAGGGTTTTGTAACAATTTGTTATTTAAATGAGTGTTTCGATTTGAATGAATTTGATGATGTTAGTAGTTTAACGTCAATAACTATAAAAGCTTATGAACTTATCAAACTTATTTTTAAGCTGAAGCGGAGTCCATCCCAGATAATTTAATAAATATATTTTCGTATTTTTTTTAACGCTTAATAGATCTATGTTTGGCCGCTATCTCGCCTGATGTGAAGCGATGATGTGGCCTAAGATGAAGCACATAGGTCTAGAGAGAGACGGCAGTTGAGCGGCTGCTCAGACCCGTCTACCTGATGGTTCACCGAACCATATATTTTCAGAGTAAGAGATAGCGAATATGCTAACTTATGTTTCTTTTTTATGTCATTGTGCGACGAAACGAAGCGACGAAAGCAAGTTGTTCTCTTGCCATACGCCTGCTCATAGGTAATTCTTTCTGGTTTCAATTCTCTGCAAGAAGTTTTGGCAAATATATATTTTTATAGCGGCCGAAAACTAGGCATCGCAAATTAGTTTTTAAATACCATTAAACAATAAAAAAATTAGAAATATATTTAAAAATAACTAACGAAAGTGGTAAAACTGTGTAATTTGATTCGTTTTAACTTAACAAGCTCTTTCTTATCTATCATGAACCTCAAATTTGGTTTAACAGTTAAACAAATTTATTTTTTTAATTTTTATTACCATTTTCTTATCGCATCTCCGGGGTAAGTGGTAGAAGGGGTTGAAGGGGGTGGGAGGGGGTAAACGTGTTATTGGGGGTGAAATTAACGTGGTTAAACATTTCGTGTTCAGAATTGTTGGCTAATTGGTCCCGAGGCACACGCGTGGCTTGGGATTTGGGATTATATAGAGTGGCTTGAACTATTGTCATGGATACTTTTAATGTGTGAATTTCATATCAATCAATCAATCAAAATTTCTTTATTCATTTTTGGCATCACAGATCCACTTATGAAAGTCATAGTAATAATAAATAAAATATTAATATCACCACGACTCTACCACCGTATCGGAAAAAAAGACGTGTGGCACTCGGAGACTGCCACGGTAAAGCTATTGCATAGCATTCGGAGTGGGGGTGTTAGGTTTTTTTCGTTACGGAATTTCTGGATTCGGTCTCCACGCACAAGGCCCGCGATAGAAGCTATGCAATAGCTTAAAAACTCAGAAGATACAGCAAGAAAGGGGCATTTGTTTTAGATTAGGTTTTAAGTTTTTGGTTTTTTACTATGTTATGTTTCTTATGTACCAGTTGGCTACTTTGCAGAAGTGGAATGTTCCAAGCATCTTTGTCTTATATACCTAATTACGAACAGTATAGTATGCACGGCAAAGTCAAAAGTGAACGTCAAAAAAGTTCTAGGTGGCGCTGTAAGTGTTATGGGCAGGCGTGATGTTCATATCAGGCGAAAGGCCTGCACTGCTTTGTCTCGTCACTCAGTTGACAACAACAACAAGTTTCACAGAATACTTAATAGTACCAAGGTAGATACAAGTTTTACAAAAATGCATTCCTAAACATTTTATGTTTTTTTTTTGAAATTTGCTTGCGCTCCAAATTGTGTATAACAGATGTAGGCAATAAGGCTGCCAGGCTCAAATGAAATTGGGCGGGCCACGTTAGCCGTATGTATCCTGACCGCTGGGCAAATATTTCCACACGATGGATCCCTGAAAAGGCACAATGGAACCGAGGCCGACCTAGAAAAAGATGGCGTGACGATCTAGACGCACACCAAGAAAATTAGCATAAGGTGGCGCAGGAGCGAGACACGTGGAAGGAATTGGGGGAGGCATTTGCCCAGCAGTGGGACAGTATAGGCTAGAAAAAAAAAGACGTGTGGCACTCGGAGACTGCCGCGGTAAAGCTATTGCATAGCATTCGGAGTGGGGGGTGTTAGGTTATTTTCGTTACGGAATTTCTGGATTCAGTCTCCACGTTCAAGGCCCGCGACAGAAGCTATGCAATAGCTTAAAAAAATTTCGGAAATTTACTAATTTTGTATGCAATATCTAAGGCGTGTTTTAAATAAACGTGCAATTTGAATCAAAATTGTCAAAGGCACGCGGGCTGCGAAAGAAGCGGTAGTGTACATTATAGTTGTTACGTAGTAGCAGGCCTAGCGCACTCGGCATTGTTGGTACGAAGCTACGAGTACATACCCGGACACCGACACGGACATTGCGTCAGAAGAGATAAGAGCTATGCGATAGAAAGAGAGGCGCTTTGTAGGTTAATATGACTGGTTACGATGCAGCGCTATGCGAGCTGAATTGAATTTTATTGCGTCATAGCAAGAGTCGCTATTTGTTTAAATTTATTTGCGGAGTGATGCTTCTGTCCCTTATTATTCTGTGGTAGTAGCGAAAACTCTATATACCTACCTATTCATTTATTTATTTAATAGTTTTGCACAAAAATGGTAGAAGAAAAGACTTAATAGTAACGTTATTTAGCATTAGGTACCTGTCGTTTAGGTCGTGAAAGAAAAATAGTCTGTCACAATTTTTTATTTATTTAAAAAATAATAAACTCAATTTTTTTAATTATACCTTTGTATCCTACATTCAATAACGTAAAATATGTATATTACAGTGCCAAAAGTCTGTTTGAACAAAATTTTGATAAGAGTGGTGTAAACAGCTCTGTAGATATATTCTAAGTTAAATTTTTTAAAGCGCGTGTCACTCGCGTTTTGGAGGTGATACGTCACTGAAATTATATTTAAAAAGGGTAAAAGTAAATATATGAAAATAGTGTAGTTTTATTTGCCTCTGGTGGGTTTTGAGACTGAAAATGAAACCATTTGTATGAAAGCCCCTGCGAGTGGTTGGGCAGATTGGCTCAAATGACATACGCCACCGAGGTAGCGGGTTTGATTCCCGCGACGAGACAAATGTTTGTGCATAGAAAAAGCATTTGTTTCTTGTCTGGATTTTGTAGGTCCATGGTTCTCATAGTTTCTGGTACCATAGATACAGGGAATCCTAGTAACATTTGTGGTAGGGCTCTGCTGTAATACACCTTGGGAAGAACCTTTGGCAGATATTCAACCACCAAGCAGTAGTGTGCAAACATTAAGATTATTGTCTCAGGGTGACAAGCGCAGTGCACTCGTAAGCGCCAGGTAAGCGCCATGCCTGCCCAAATCAATTGCAGTGCCACTTAGACCTTTTAATACGATAAAAAAACACTGCGCAACACTGTATTGCTCTTATAATGGGGCTTATCACCCCGAGACATCAGATCAAGTCTCATATGCCCAGTAATTTCGCTGGCTATAATGCCCTTCACACCGGAAAACAGATGCTTGCGCACTACTGCTCGGCGGCAGAATAACTGGCAAAGCGGTGGAACTTACCCAGACGGCCTCCCGCATACGAGAGACCTACCTATAACCACAGAAAACTAAATATTACCTATAACTAACTTAAGGCAGATACTTGAATTTCGCCATTAGAAGCTTTTTGGGGTCGCATTATCCATAACACAATTTGGGAATAGGAAATGTGTTTACCGAGTTCCGATAAGCCTGAGCGTTATCAGATCAGGGAATCAGGCATGGAAATCAGGTGTGAGTGGCGCGGAGTCAGGCACTTCCGGCGAATTACCGACTAGGTGATTTGGTCGTCTCAAGTTCTGGATAGGCACACAAATGTGATGACAAAATTATTTGTAACTAGCTGCGCCCTGCGGTTTCACCCGCGGTTTCCCGCGATAAAAAGTAGCCTATGTGTTAATCCAGGGTATAAGCTATTGTTAACCTTTGGATGGAGAGGTATTCCTCTCCATTCAAAAGTTGTCTGGAAGAGATCGCTTTGAGCGATAAGACCGCCCATTGTTACACCATTGTAAACATTTAACTTATACTTAATTTCTATGTTTAAGGTGAAAAAGTATTTATCTATCTATCTATCTAATCTTTCTATCTCCATACTAAATGTCATCCCAATCCGTTTAGCCATTGCAGCGGGAAAGAGTTACAAACATACATCCATACATTCTTACAAACTTTCTCGTTTATAATAATTTTGTAATGGAATTTTGTTAATTCTAAAAATTCCTCCTTTTTGGAAAGGAGGAGTTTTTAAAATCGATAGTATTTTTTATGTTTGTTCCCTCAGAAGTCAGATTTATAACAAATTTTCACTAATTTTCGGGAGTCAGTCGTCTGTCAGAACCAATAACGACTCGACATCACAATAAAACAAAGAAGAATCGACAGACATGACAACCGACAACCGCGGTTTGAAGAAACAAAACGACTGGGCTAGGAGAAAATTGGAAAATAGACGAGAGCATAAATAAAAAAATTGGAGATGATATTTCGGCGTCTACTCTTAGAATAGGGGATCAAACAACTTTTCAGAAAGTGTTTTAAATTAACCATAAGTTACATAAATAGCCGTGAAAAATAAAAGGTATTTTAATTGAATAAAGCCCTAAAAGTACCAAACACTATGTTTAAATGTTAGATATGTTTCAAATATTGCCACGCAAAGGTCACCTCAGCACGTGTGACGTCATAAGGAAGCAAATGAAATGACAAGCACTACAAAAGCAAACTTACATTTCATACGTTTTTGTGAAGTCTTTAGGGTCGTCAAGGAATGAAAAACATCGTTTTGATTTAGATAAAAAGCAAAAATATAAAATAAAATCCCACCGCCGACCTCTCTCGCTCCGATGTTTAACTCCATCTAAAGGTGGAAGAGATCGCTTTTAGCGATAAGTCCGCCCATTGCACTTTAGATTTTAAGTTCTTTTCATGTACTTACTGATTTTAATATTGTTTGGTGTACAATAAAGTATTGTGTATTGTATTGTAATAAACACAGGCTTCGCACACGGTATTTACTTTCAAATGACGTCATGCACGTGTTATGGAACACATAAAAAAATTAAAGAATTATTAGATTTTACTTGTTGTTTCAAGGACTTTTTGGCGGGAAGTGAAAAGTGATACAGTTCTATTTTGTTTTATTTTCCGAACGAAAGTGTTATTTAGAGTGATCATGTGTAATATCGGTGGAATATTAACCAATATGTGTTCGCAAACGTGCAAGAGTCATGAAACAAAATAGAGAAAACATTGCTTTTTATGTTCTCCCAAAAAGTCCATGGAAAGCTTGAATAAAGTTCCACCACTTTATTGAAG
The DNA here is from genome assembly GCA_951640565.1 of Petrophora chlorosata. Lineage (NCBI taxonomy): Eukaryota > Metazoa > Arthropoda > Insecta > Lepidoptera > Geometridae > Petrophora > Petrophora chlorosata. The sequence goes on from OX621212.1 coordinate 9,747,232, forward strand.
CACTAGGAGAGGGTCCGGCTTGTTGATGTTGACCCTCATTCTCAACAAAAGTGGGTATAATAAATGGAATATTAAACTATCCAATAAAAACTACGTAAGACATGGCGGTATGGTCCTAGAGCCTTTAGCCTGCACTAACGGGTGAACTTAAAAAAAATATTATTTAAGTATTTAAAAATATAAATCATTATTATTTTACAAAAGTATTGATTGAATGATCTTTTGGATTCCACAAACGTTCGTTCTAAGATAACAGTCTGATCTCCTATTGTGTTAATTGAAGCGATATTTCTTGTGCCTGAAAAATATCGCTTTCCTAGAATTTTTAAACTTGACCAAAGTTTACCTAACCAGGGCCCTAATTCACTATGACAACTTGGCAATTCCTTGCTTTAAGGAAACGTCGATTCCTTCAATAATAAATGACATCTGTGAAATTTTAATTCTCTATGACGCGTCATATATATGAATATATGAATGCGTCATAGAGATGTCGTTTATTAATGAAGGAAACGACTTGATTTCGAAGCAAGGAATCGACATGATTTCGCCAAGTTGTCATAGTGAATTGGGGCCCTGATGTACCTACTAAAGGTGACGATAATAATAATAATAATAATAATAATATAGCCATTTATTCAGACATTATAGATTTACACTTTTTATACTTATTATTAAAGCTTATACTAATTTTTTAACTAAGTGTGTGTTTTCATTTTTGACAACATCATTGTCTGTTTGCCATTTGGCAAAGGCCTCCCCCATCCTCTTCCATTCCTGCCTGTCCAGTGCCTGTCTCGTCCAGTGTTTACCCGCCATCTCAACAATTTCGTCATCCCATCGTTTGTGCTGTCTGCCCCTCTTTCTCTTTGCGCCTCTAGGATGCCATGTAGTAACCATTTTACACCACTTATCTGGGCCTCTTATCATGTGACCGGTCCAACTCCATTTTAGTTTTTTTATTTTATTTGATATTTCAGTGACATGGGTAGTGTTCCTGATGTATGTGTTTCTAATTTTATCTTTTCTCTTTATGCCCAGCATACTTCTTTCCATTGAGTGTTGACATGTCATAAATTTTCCTAATTGTATTTTTGTGAGTGCCCATGTCTGGCATCCATAAGTCAATATAGGTAAGATACAAGACTCAAATATTTTTGATTTGACTTTGATGTGCAAGTGTTTATCTTTCATAACTTCCTTTAGGCTCCAGTATTTTTTCCATGCATTGGTAATCCTTCTTTGAACTTCCTTGTCCATCTGGTCTGTTGGAGAGATAACCTGACCTAGATAGGTATATTCATCAACATAATCTATGACACCTCCATTGATTCGGATTTCTTTTTTCTCACCCAACGTCATTACCTTGGTTTTTTCTATGTTCATGGTCAAACCTACTTTTTTGCTTTCTTCCGCTAGCTCTGTCAGCATATGTTGTAAGTCGCTTTGAGAGTTTGAGAAAAGCACCAAGTCATCAGCAAAGCGTAGGTGAGAAATAAGGGAACCATTTATGTTTATACCATATAGGGGCCAGTCTAGATTCCTAAAGATTCTTTCTAGTACTGCTGTGAAGAGCTTTGGAGACATAGGGTCCCCCTGCCTTACACCTCTTTGAATAGTAAAAGTATCGCCTTTCCGCTCCAATCGAATATTAGCAGTGCTTCTATTGTAAACGTTTTTTATTAATCTTATGTATTTGTCCTCCACTCCTTGTTCTTTAAGGGCTTTCCATATCATTTCATGTTCCAAGGAGTCAAAAGCTTTGCTATAATCAACAAAGGAGCAGTATAAGGGTTGGTTATATTCCTTGCTCTTTTCTATAATTTGTCTTACTGTGTGTATATGGTCCAGGACTGAGTACCCACTTCTGAAGCCAGCCTGTTCGATAGGTTGGTTCTCATCGAGTGTTTTTGTTAAGCGGTTCAGGATAATTTTCGAGAATACCTTATAAATGTTGGACATTAAACTTATAGGCCTATAATTCGCAATATCATATTTGTCTCCCTTCTTGTATAGTAATATTATAGTAGATTCTGTCCACTGAGCCGGAATTGTCTCTGTTTGGATAATGTCATTGAATAATTGTGTCAAAGTAGGTGTCAATGAAGTTTTTGTGGCAATCAGTATTTCATTAGATATATTATCTGGCCCCCGTGCTTTTTCGAGTTTTAGTGACTCGATGGCCCATTCAACCTCTCTTACTAATATATCCGGCACACTCTCCTTTCCTGTTAATTTGGTCTCATCTATACTCTCTTTTGATTTATATAGGTTCTTATAGAAGTCTGTGGCGGTTTTTATAATATCTGGTCTTTTTGAACTATATTTTCCAAAATTATCTTTTAGTTTTGTTATCCATTCTTTTTTATCTGTTAGTATTTTTTTCGCTTTTTTAAATCCTCCTGTTTTTATGATAGTTTTTTCAATTATATTCATTCTTCTTGCTTTTCTATCTTTCTTGATAGTTTTGTTAATCGTTTTGCTAAGGTGTGTTATTCGTCTTCTATTTTCTTTAGTTTTAACAGGTATTTTTATGATGTTATTTCTCTCAATCAGTAGATTTTTAGTTGTTTCTGATATCATGCTGAATTTGTTTGCGCTGGTTGTATCTGGTATAATTGCAATTGATTCTATTATCTCTTGTAAATAATCATATTTTTCTTGAACTGTGAGGGTTTTAGATTTTTTGTTATATTTTTCAATTTTCTCATTCAAATCTGATGTTATTGTTTTTATAATTTCTTCTGTCATTACTGTTGAAGCAGGTTTAAATTTATGTCTAGTTTTCTTTAAAGGTCTAATTTCCAAGTTTGCCCTTACCATTCTGTGGTTGGTATTGAAATTAAGTGAATTAATTACAGAAACATCACTGAATGTTTTCTCTGTGTTAGACAGAATGAAATCAATTTCGTTCTTATACAATCCATCTGGTGATACCCAGGTCCATTTCCGACTTTTCCTTTTCTTGTATAGGGAATTCAGTATTTTTAATTCATTTTCGAAAGCAAAGTTGATAAGTCTTTCTCCATTTTTACTTCTTTTCTTTCCACATGAATAGGGTCCCATTACCATTTCTTCGCCACTTTTTCTTGGTCCTGTTTGAGCATTGAAATCTCCCATTACTATCAGAAAACCATGAGCATATTTTTCAATGGTTTTGTTTAGATCAGAATAAAATTGATCTAATGTTTCAGGTTTTGCTTGCTCCGTTGGTGAATATACTTGAATTATAGTACATTTAGGTATACTTTTTGGTAATTTGTGTAGATTCAAGACAGCTATCCTTTCTGATACACCAATGATCTCTTCAATATACTTTTTCAGGTATTTTTTGATGAGAAAACCAACTCCGTAGTTTCCTGCTGTTTCTCCTTTGTAATATATCATAAAATTTTCATATTCTTCTATGCAATCACCAACTCTCCTTACTTCACTTAGGCCGATTATATCCCATTTTATTTTGTTTAGTGAGTTCATTAATTCTATTAGAGTTTCTTCGGTTCTTAGTGTTCGTGTATTGAGAGTGGCTACAGAGAAGCTTTGCCTTTCAGCGGTTTGTGTTATTTCGGATGGGGGGTGGTGGTCTAACATCCCCTCGGTGACCAGCCGGCGTGGGGAGTTTGGTTGATTTGTTAATATGTTGGAGGTTTTCATTAATTTGTGTTGTGTTTTTTCATTTCCGATGTTGCCTGTTAGTTGCTACTTTTCATAATCATTTTTTGTAGACAGGGAGTAAGACCGAGCTCTCATATAAGTGAATGCATCTACCTTGTTGATTTTTGATGGTCCCTGTTCAGAGTTGCTTCCTTCGCCTTGCCTCTGTGTATTGTTTACAACAGGTGAGTTTGGGAGTGGTCTTTTTTTCGATTCAGGTCGGTCTTTTTTGCCGTTGATGACTAATTTGTCGTAGTTTAAGTATGCGTAGTTTCCCTTACTCCTCTCTTCGTGTAATTGAGGTAGTAATGAACGTCTTTTCTCCAGCACTTCTTTTGGGAAGTCTTCAGTTATATGAATATTACTATTTTTCTTCTTACTACCTAGTATACTGTTTCTTTTCCATATATTTGTCAGGGTGACTAATACTGGCCTGGGTTTTCCACTTTTTTGTTCTGTCTTCCCTATTCTATGCACCTTGTTTATTTCATATTCTTCAAGTGGAAAGGTGACGATACCTAATCATAAATTATTACTGTCAAATGAGGTCATCATAAAAAAGCGTTTCACGTAAGAAACAATTTACAACCTAACAAACTCAGCAGATTCCAATAACGGAAAAAGAAAACAAAGTAAAGATCAAGGGTGAAAAAAATTCAATTTAAACCACTTTCATCGATCGCCCATACCTATTTGCACAACAAACGCAATTGACTTTAATTCACCCTCTCACTCGGATCCCCTATACAAACAAGAGCAAAAAGTATTTCGCCTTCTTTCTATTACACAAGAAAACAACAAAGATAGAAGATAGTCTTCGCTCTAAGAAGGAAAGAGATGGAACCAAACGCCATCTTAGATGCAGGCCGTGGACCAGAAGTTCATCGCCAATGAGTAACTTCGAAAGGACTTACAAGGCGAAGAATTGGCGGACCAATTTGTGCCTTATCTTTTATCTGGTTAAGTTGATTTTCGATTGTGATTGGTTGAGGTAAAATTAATAATAACGTTTAGGGACACTTAAGGGGAGGGACGTGAACTGTGTAATGATATACTGTTAGTGATGGGAGCGATGTGACGGAGGTCTGGTTCTGAAGTGGCCTCTAATAATAAGGCCTATTACTGACTCGGCTTTGTTTGTGACGAGCGTTGGGGTTCGTAACAGTAACAAACAAGTTTTTAATGTGGAATGGTTACCTTGTGAGCAGTGAATGGTTTCAGTTTAGGTATTGTGTATCACGTATTACGTTCATTTATTTTTAACCAACTGCAAAAAGAAGGAGGTTTTCAATTCGGCTGTTTTTTTGTATGTTTGTTACGCGATTACTTCGACAATTAGGAAGTGATTTTGATGATTATTTTTGTTTTTTAGGTCATACGTCAGAGGGGACCACCTCTCATATAAATTTTATAGACATAGATTCCGCGCTTTTAAAAAGATCCTGCGCTGAGGGAAGATCGGGTTGCGGGTTCGAGTCCTAGCCGGTGGTCATAAATTTTCTTTCCGAAAAACCTTGTTTGAGTTTTTCGCTGTGCATTCGTTAATGCTTTATATACCTAATAATAACAAGTCATTCTGGTTATTTTTTTTTTTTTAAATTCATTATGGTTAATTTAAAACACTTTCTGAAAAGTTGTCCGAACCCCTATTGTAATTTCTCCAACGACCCCGAGAAAGCGGCGCATCCCTCACCGCAAAATACCGCTAAACACCACGCAAACTACGCATCCAACCCTAGCATCAATCTCTCAAACTGAGTTAATCCACAACTAAATTAACTCATGACAAACCCTTAACAACTGTTCAATGCATGGCATTAACGACTCTATGACAATTCAACAACGTTCAATTTTGTTTAAAAATGTTATTTTTACGATCGAGGGAAGCTAATTTCAACTTTAAGGAGATAATGTTTAAGAATTGAAATCGATTGATGGAGGTTGCTTTTTGATTCTTAATATGGTGTAAGTTGACACTTAGGGTCGATTCACATTGGTGCATAAAGGCAAGCAACAAAACTTAAATTTCGACTTCCAAGTCGCTATCCATAGTTTGGACTCATTTTAATCTGCTCGCAATTTCGTTAACGATATTTTTAAAAGTTTGTCTCGAAAAATATATTTTTCATAAATTGTCTTTGAATTTTTGTCATTAATTCTTGGACATGCCGGTTTCCTCATGTTTTCCTTCAACGTTTTTAGAGTGTTAGATCCGCGATAACTTAAGAAAGTCAGTTGCTAGCAGGATTCGAACTTGGATGCGTCAGATCGGAAGTCACACGTTCTCCCACTAAACCACATTCGCTCTCAGCTGAAATAAATGGCCACACCACAGCAAAAGAAACGCTTACTTAAGCCGTAATAGCTCATAAACATCTTTAATGAATGGAATAAGACCAAACTGACCGCAAGGCTTCATCTCTACACTTCAAACCATTAGCTACTTTATTCCACATACAGTAAAGACTAAATTTTCTTGAATTTAAAACACAAGGTCTACGCTGCAATCAAATATATTCTCTATACAGATCAAGTTAAAATGTCTTTTCTCGTGGCAGGTCTCTCGTATGCCGTCTGGGTAGGTACCATAGCTTTGCCAGTTATTCTGCCGCCAAGCAGTAGTGCGCATGCATTACTGTGTTCCGGTTTGAAGGGCATTGTAGCCAGCGAAATTATTGGGAATATGTACTACACCTTCCATTTATAAACTGCATCTATGTTACCACACTACAAACTAAAAGGCGCTTTGTGTCACTCGCAATAAAGGATAAATTAGGTTGAAGGAAGCTCGTTGATGTCTTTTATACAGGGTGTTGGAAGAACCCCTTTTCACGGACGTTTTCCATAGAATTAAGCGTTACGGATTGGTGTTTAATGACGCTTCTCTCTAATTTTTAACCAACTTCAAAAATGGGGAAGGTTATCAATTCCATTGTATTGTTTTTTAGTACGGTTCGGTTTATAAATAACGAAGTTCTGAGGTAACATAGAACTTCGTCATTTATTAACCAATGTCTTGAAGAAGGACATAGACCCCTTTTTATCCCGGGAAACCGCGGGTAAAACCGAGGAGGTCAGCTAGTTCCCGAAGTAAAATTAGTGATATAAAAAAAAAACTTGAAAGAAAATGTTTTTTTAACCGAATACAAAAAAGGAGGAGGTTCTCTGTTCGATTGTATTTTTTTATGTTTGTTACCTCAGACTCCGGCATTTATGAAACGATTAAGAGAATTCTTTTTTGCGTTGGGTTCAGTATAGCTACGAAATGGTCCCATATAAATTTCATCGATATTTAACCTTGGACTTCGAAGATACATGGAAGTCTGTTTCTTTTTTTTGTTAAAATGTATACTTGCTTTAGCATTTCTTGTTAGTTTTTTATTTATTTTGGTCACGACAAGTCTTGACGTAAAACCGTATTCTGTGGTAAAACGTAGTAATATTTAGTTTTCTTTGGTAAAACTAAGAATGGGTTTTCAAGACCACGCTTCTCATCCACCCACCATGCCCTATGATCCCTGCAACATCATCAAAAAGACATTACAATCCACCCTCGAGCCTCGAACCCGCGTGCAAACAATTCACACAAGCTAAATAGTTCTCATATTATCCGCTCGCAATTACTAGCCCGATCCTTTGTGCAAATAAATAAGTCGTTATTAAGTAGTCTCTCTATAAATAAAGGGGCGCAGCCCTTGAAGTAGGGTGACCAAGGTAGATAAAATTTAAGACAGCGTGTTAGAGATTTTTTTAAGACAGTGTTTTAGAGAACATTTAAAAAATAGTTTTAGAGAAATTATTAAGAAATTATTTTAAAAAACTTTTTCAGGCAGTGTTTTAGAGAACTTTTAAGGCAGTGTTTTAGAGCACATTAAAAAAATAGTTTTAGAGAATTTTTAAGACAGTGTTTTAAATAGTATTAGAGAAATTATTAAGAAATTGTTTTAGAAAACTTTTTCAGGCAGTGTTTTAGAGAACTTTTAAGGCAGTGTTTTAGAGCACATTAAAAAAATAGTTTTAGAGAATTTTTAAGACAGCGTTTCAAATAGTATTTGAGAAATTATTAAGAAATTGTTTTAGAAAACTTTTTCAGGCAGTGTTTTAGAGAACTTTTAAGGCAGTGTTTTAGAGCACATTAAAAAAATAGTTTTAGAGAATTTTTAAGACAGCGTTTCAAATAGTATTAGAGAAATTATTAAGAAATTGTTTTAGAAAACATTTTAAGACAGTGTTTTAGAAAACTTTTAAGGCAGTGTTTTAGAGCACATGTAAAAAAAATAGTTTTAGAGAATTTTTAAGACAGCGTTTCAAATAGTATTAGAGAAATTATTAAGAAATTGTTTTAGAAAACATTTTAAGACAGTGTTTTAGAAAACTTTTAAGGCAGTGTTTTAGAGCACATGTAAAAAAAATAGTTTTAGAGAATTTTTAAGACAGCGTTTCAAATAGTATTAGAGAAATTATTAAGAAATTGTTTTAGAAAACATTTTAAGACAGTGTTTCAGAAAACTTATACCTAATCAAATAGTATTAGAGACATTTTCAAGAAATTGTTTTAGAGAACTTTTTAAGACAGCTTTTTAGTGTTTTAAGGTATTATATTGCAGATTTTTTTAAGACAGCGTTTTGAAAATCTTTTTAGACAGCTATTCATAGAGTTCTGAATGTTCTGTTACTTATTTTGGAATTGTTCTGTTTTTTAATTTTAAAAAAGATCTTTTACTTGGTTAAAGGTCACAAGCAATCCTGTGTAGATAGACAGAAAAAATATTTTATTGATAAACCAGAATACAGTAGGTACCTCAATTCCTAATTTACTATATTTTTTATTTTTTACTATATTTTTCCTAATTTCCGCCTATTGTGCTTATTAATTATGTATTACCAACTGTAATCCTGTTTTCTTTTTTAAGTGCAATAAAGTGTTATCTATCTATTTATCTACCTATTTATCTATCTATCTATCTATCTATAATTCTCTACTCTAGTACTTTAGTCTTTCAGTGCATAGTAAATTAAATTATGTACCCGTCATAAAAGCCAAAAAAAAAAATGAAAATAAACTTTATTTTTATAAATTATAAGCTCAATCGATAAACTTTTTTGGCTTTTGCTAACCATATTTTTAATTTTATACATACCTATATGAATAGCTTTCGTTATTTACATAGCATGTAGTTTCCATGGTGAATTATGGTCACCCCATTCTTCCTAACATAGCGTTTGCCCCGCAACTGGTGAGTTTACCCTACGTTTAGCGTGATGCAATAACCTCTGCTTTGTTTGTTCGCCGCTTTATTGAATTTGTTCGGATGTAGTTTGAATCGGACCAGTCTGGATTTATGTTCTTTTTTAATTTGAAACCACTTTATATGGATTTTTTACGATTTTAAGCAATAACTGTGATGAACAGGAAGTAAATCAGCATAAAATATATGCTTGGTAGATAGAGTTATATTACAGCGTTGCAAAAAATTTCGTTAGCAATGTTAGACTAGCTGCTGCACCCCGCGTTTTATCGGAAAAATGAAGCCTATGTATTGGATTACCCATCATAATGTTTATTCATCTGTTTTGAATGGGGCAGTCTTGTCAGGCAACAACCATTCTCAGGACGCCGTTGCGACTGCCTCCTGCCAAGAAGCCAAGATTATGTCATGATCACTATTTTCAAGGCACATTGCCAGTCCTTCCACTCGAGCAGCCTCTGGGTAAACCTTACTCGTCGGGCTGCCAGTGATCTACTTGTCCAGTATAATGACATTTTCAGGGAGCTGATGCGGCTGTCTCACTTTGCAGCGCATCTAAGATGTTCGCTGAGGCGCACACGGACGGCTTTCATGCGATTATTCGCAAGAAAATCGCTTCCCTACGATAGCGAGCGCCAGGCAGTCGCAACGGCATCCTGAGAATGGTTGTTGCCCGACAAGACTGTCCCATTCATAACATATGAATGAAAATTATGATGGGTAATCCAATAAGTACCTACATAGCGCTCTGCCATTTGTTATGAATTAATTCATTTAATTTTGATTTAATGTGGTATGATAAATTTTGACTGGATTTGATTTATTTAAAGTTATTTTATTTAATTGGATTTGTTTGTTTTTAATTTTATTTGATTTATTTTGTATTGCAATTTAATTTGAATTTAATCAGATTTGAATAATTTTGAAATTCATAATATTTATTTTGAAAAAATTTGTAATATGGATTATTATCTGATTAAATGATTTAATAATAATAATAAGCAATCTCCATTCCAACTTTTTTTTTGAATCCGTGAAGCCGTTACAGCGTATGGAGGTAACAAACACACTTACTTACATACAAACTTTTGCATCTTTCTTTATTATTATAAAATTGTAACTTTGAATGTAACTTATAGACTCGAAAACTGCAGAACAAAATTGAATTCGGTTTTTAGGTTTGGTACTTACTTACCATACGTCCTAACTTAGATATATGGTATGTCAAACCAAAATTGGTTGGGTAACTACAAAGATACAGCATGACCTCTTCGTAGTATGCGTTCTCATATAATGTGGAGGACTTGCTAAAATGTAATGAAGACGATTCTGGGGCTTCCTCTTGGGCGTATTATTGTACACAAAACTCAGCTACAGATAAAATTAAATATAACATAATTTTATATTTTTATTTTGTTTAATTTTTTATTTTCATTTTTATTTGATTGTATTAATTTTGACTATGTATGGTCTAAGTCTAAAATAAATAATTTTATTTATTGACAAGAAACGAAGTGCTGGGAGGCACTGCAACTATTATGGGCTGGCGTGTTACTAACCTCCAGGTGAAGGGCTTGCTCGTTCAGTCTATCAATTACAAAAAAAAAATTGAATTTTTTTTTATTCCATTAATGCCATAAGAAAATATTGTAATTAAGACTAAGCCTAGAATAATAAACTGAGTTATTATGGTGAATAAATTATTATATTCTATTCTACATAAATTCCCATTAACCTATCATCATGGGCACCAAATTAAAATGTAATACAAATCGAAAAGCGTGACAAAAACATGACTCCTATTTGGCTAATGCTCGCCCCATTGTCATGCAGTTCTCACCGCATACAAAACTGGCGATTACATCCCTCGATAGACAGAATACAATAGCTGCAACATTAGTTATACATTGAGGTACCTTGTCAAACTCTAATTTCACATTTTGCTTCTCTCAATACTTTGTTATTGCAATCATTACAGCGACATGGTACTAAAAGGTATACCTACTTATATTTGATGCTGTACCATGTCACAATCACTAGTTTCGCATTTACTCCTTTCAAATAGTTTATAATAATAAAATATTTATTTGGATATGGTACTATAACATTGGTATGTTGCTTACGTACAATGAATGTGGGTTACGATTGTTTGGTCGAGTTCGTCTCATTAAGACATGATGATATAGAGTTAATAGCGATTTGAATTTTAATTCACTTGTTATAGGGAAACGTTTTTTTTATTCTTCTTTTATTAGGGACTTTTGCCACATGGCAAGCCAGCCCCATCATACCCTAAAACTAATTTATCTACTAAACTACTTAAATATTTTAAATAAAAATTGGGCAGCCTCACACGCAGGTGATGCTAAGATACCCTAACACTCCTACATTTATGATGTTAAAGCCAAACTTTTCATTCAGAACACTCGTTCTCTGGAACCTTTGTCACATTCTGTAAGTGGACATCCTCAACAGACCCATATAATTCACAATTCGGAGAACTCGACTTCTTCATCATAAAACTAAACTTTCCACATGGATACTGCCCAGATCTTAAACGGTGTGCCAAGAAAACGTCATTTCTGGTCATCTTATTAGGGAAACGATGAATGGTATAACAGAGATATAAAGATAGGTATATGTATATAGTATTATTAAAATAGCTCTTGTAGCATGGCTCACCTAACCGTTCATAACAAATCTTCTAGGTTAAGCAACATTCGCAGCGGTTCCAACTTGGATTGGTGACCGTGCTTCAGACGGCGCTTTAAGCCGTCGGTCACGGTCTTTTTACTAGGCATTATTAGACTCAACAGCTAATTGTCTCAGGGTGACGAGCGCAGTGCAGCGTCACGCAGGATTTTGCAAAACAAAGTTCTGGGTGGTGCTGTTATTATTATAGGCTGGCGTATTGCTTACCATCAGGCTAACGAGCTCGTCTCATCATTCAGTTACATAAAAGAAACACGTACCCAAGCTGTTAACGCTATGCAGGCTACGTACGTAAGCTGTTTACGCTACGCAGGCTACGTACGTAAGCTGTTTACGCTACGCAGGCTACGTACGTAAGCTGTTTATGCTACGCAGGCTACGTATGCTACGCAAGCGACGCTACGCGTGTGTATCTTTGCTTTGTATCAATAAGTATTATGCGAGATGGTTCGTTTAATTCCAGCAATGAACTTTTACTAATGCTGTCATTGTATGTACTAACGAGAATGTACATATACATAATATACGAGTGTGTATGTAATCCTTTGAAAATAGAAAAAAGAAAAAAAAACATTAATTTGACGACGACAAAATCAGAAACTAATAAAATAAAGAAAACAGATATACAAAAAGAAAAAAATCAATATATAAATAGTACACTCGAGAGCAATGAATCCGGGTCACTTAAAGAATCCTAAAAATCTCGGAAACTAAAAATGCTAGGTTAATGCAATAAATTGTATTTAATAGACAATGTAATACTCCTTAAATGAAGGTATTAAAACTTCTTAGTTATTGTAAAGTTATATCATAAAAAAATCAAATTTGAAAAAGGGCCACTTTCGAAGATGGAACTACGAAATTACAGCATTTGGTTTTGCTTTTGTTTGTAATCTGTCATTTATGTGGGTACATAAACCATGTTGATAGTGCTCTATATTCATTATTCAAGCTGAAATTATGTCGCTTACGCCTGAAGAATGCACCAGAATACTTACAATGCTGGAAACCGGCCGGAGTCAGCGCGATACAGCCAGGACTGTCGGTGTGTCGCTGTCAACAGTACAAAGAGTTCTCCGACGTTACGAAGAAACTGGTTCTAACCTACGCAGACCAGGAACGGGCAGAACCAGGTGTACCACAGCACGAGAAGACCGATACTTGGTGAACACCATGCTTCGAAATCGCTTTCTCACAGGAACTGAACTCACCAATCAGTTTCGACGCCTCGGAGGAAGTAACCCAAGTGCATGGACAGTAAGACGTCGGCTTGCTGAATCTAACTTAAAACCCCTTAGACCTGCAAACGGCCCTAAACTGGAGCGTGGGCATCGTATTTCGAGACTAAGATATGCCCAGAGCCACGTAAATTGGAGTATTGAAGATTGGTCAAAAGTTATGTTCTCCGACGAATCAAAATTTATGCTCTACAAGCACGATGGAAGACACAGAGTGTATCGAAGACCAGGAGAAAGATTCAAGCAAGCATGCATCGAAGAAAAAGTAGCCTACGGTGGTGGGTCTGTACTTGTGTGGGCCGGAATTTCTTCTGAAAGTTGCACAGAGCTGGTGATCATAGAAAACGGCTCTTTAACTAGCGTAAGATACGTGGAAGAAATCCTCAATGATCACGTTGGTCCATTTATGGTCAATTTAGGTGAGGATGCTATATTTATGCATGACAATGCCCGACCTCATACAGGTAGGATTGTGAATGACTACCTTCAAGAGATGAACATTACTCGTATGGAGTGGCCAGCGCGCAGCCCGGATATCAACCCGATCGAGCATGCTTGGGACGAGCTAGGCAGATGCGTAAAACAACGAAACCCTCCCCCAATCACGCTTCGTGAGCTCAAAATTGCTCTCACAGAGGAATGGGAGAATATTCCCCAAAATCGTATAAGGAACTTGGTGTACAGCATGCCAAACCGCGTAAACGCAGTAATGGAAGCACGAGGAGGCAATACGAAGTATTAAAATTCAAGAAAATCGTAATAAAGTTCAAAAATTTCATGTTTCCTATTTTTGTTTTAAGGAGAGATCAGCAGTTTTTTTCTTTATGTAATTTTGTGTTAATAAAATGTATGGTGACTCATATTTTTTTTACTTTCATTTAAGGAGTATTACATTGTCTATTAAATACAATTTATTGCATTAACCTATCATTTTTAGTTTCCGAGATTTTTAACATTCTTTAAGTGACCCGGATTCATTGCTCTCGAGTGTATAAGAGACAACTAAACTTAAATGACTACTATGTGTAAAATGGTTTCGAAAACATCCATTTTGACTCCAATCATCCAATGCACTATCTAAATAAGTACGAATAACTGCAAAACTAAAATGGTTAAAAAAAAATAAACATTGCGGCTTAAATAAAAATCTCACAATTCAGTTTCATTAAAAACTTCGTATAAAAACCGTTCCGCGTACAAATAAACTGCGCATCGACGTCCGCAAAGTAATTAATTTCCCTACAAAGTTGATTCGATTGCTGGAACTCGTTTATTTTTTATGACCAACAATGTTGCTAACGATTCAATTTTATACGGAGTAAGTAATTTGTTTTCGATCGAGTTCTTTATTGAAAAACACCGCATTGTTGTATATACGGTGAATGGTTTTGTAGTGTTTAGTGACTGTCATTTGCTGACTCAATTTGAGACGCAACATAAATGTTGTCTACCTCGTTATTTGTTTGAAAAGAATCAAATAATGTAATTTATTGTAGAGCGTTGTAGCTATACGGTTCTTTAATGAATTGGTAGTATACAGTTATTATTTTTCGGCGAATCAATTTGACTAACAACAAATGCTGACATTTGGTTTTTATATTGAAAATCCTTACTAATATTATAAACGCGAATATTTTTTACTCTTTCACGCATAAAACTACGAAACCGTTTTTAATGAAATTTGGTATGTAGATACTTTAGGACTTGGAATAACACAGGCTACGTTTTATCCTGGGAAGCCGCGGGTGGAACCGCGGGGCGCAGCTAGTATTAAATAATGTTATTTATATACCTACCTATCTTACTAAGTAAAAAAGTCACACTAGCTAAGAAGTTTTTTTGTATTATGGTCATGCTTATTGCACCTACTTGTGGTCTGATAAATAATTATATTCATGGCCCCAAACACAGGTACCGGCTTAGTTTGGGACTCGCTAGTCATATCATATGGAATTAAATACTTAAGTGTAGGTAATATAATGTAAGTCTTTTTGGTAATAAATAATTAATTATTATTATTCATTGTATGAAAAATATATTTAGTATTTTTTTATGTTCTTGTATTATTTTTATGATGCCCGCTCCTGAACTATGTGTGTAACCAAATAGTTCACAAATTTTCAGTGCCTCCGCCGACGTCAGACTTTTTGTATAGGTAGGTCCGATTTTTTTTCACTGATATTTGTCATATATTTTGTGACCGACATTTTGTAGGACGTGTGCGTTGCAATATGAAAGTCCGTATGTTTAATTTTTACCGAGGAAAAAACATGTGACAAAAATTAAAAAAAATGTTAACTTTACTTTTTTATTAAAATAAAATACCTATAGTTTTTTCTTAAAATAACTAATTTACATTTTATTTAAAAAAAATGTTTTTAATATTTTTGTTTAAAACATATTATTCAATTTTTATTTTTTATTTAAGCAACATTCATTTGATTAGTAGACAAAAATATTTTGATTTTAATTATTTTTTTGTCTGTCTTGGGCGGGCGCTTACCATCAAGCTAACGACTAGCTCGTCTCATCATTCAGTTCCATAAAAAAAACCCTCAGTCTCACTTCTCAGTATCTCTCATTACTGTGGCTTGGCCACGTGCCACGTGGCGGCGCGTGCCCACCAACTAATTACTGTGCGCAACTGTACTTACCCCACGTCACATACAAGCCGGCCAATTTGGCGCAACGGCCTTGTTTGTGTAGTATCAAATTACTGGTACGATTGATTTTTGAAGTTTGTGATCTTGGGAATAATTTTCGATAAACGAAAAAGGGAGAGATTTTTAAGGTGTTTAAGTAAATGACGGGCAGGTCGTTCCCGTGATGGTAATATATAAAACGCTCTTGATAATTTCATGAGAGCAGAATTCTTATGTATCGGAGTGAAGAGAGCAATCCGGTGCTACGCAGTGCTCTTTGTGGTATTATACTGGATACGTGGTTCACATGCATCCGGAGAGGTGGGTAAAAGAATTTTTACTCAATGGGAGCCTCAAGACGGTTGGAGACGACGTGACCGGCCGAGAAAAAGGTGGCGTGACGATCTCGACACCTACGAATGGAAATAGCTATAAATAGAGATGTTTGGAAGGAGATGGGGGAGACCTTTGCCCAGCAGTGGGACACAATAGGTTAATATAATAATCATTAACTGAGTGATGAGACAAGCTGGTCGTTTGCCTGACGGTACCTAAGCAATACGCTTGCCTAACAGCACCGCTAGAAACTTTGTTTTGCAAAATCCTGCGCGGCGCTGCACTGCGCTTGTCACTCTGAGACAATTAGCTGTTAAGTCTCATAATGCCCAGTAATGTATTTTATATATAACTTTTTTTTTAATGATCTGTCTCAGAAAGACATCCCATTAACATTACAATCTAGCCTAATAAGACTTATAAGTAATTTAACTTTGACTTAAATTGTTAAGTATAGCATAACTAAGAATGTGTCCATTAACACTTTTCTTACTGTCTCTATTAAGGCGAAGACACTTTGTTGTTGTGTTCTTTACGGGTAGCACTAAAGTATGTATAGGTACTACGATACACTGTCACTTCACTACACTAACTCAAAAGGTTTCGTCCTTTTGAGCCTTCTCACTAGGTCTGTGGTGTCGAGGAGCTGGATAGCCTCGACGTTCACGTGATGGTGAAGTCTACATTCGTGAGCTTCGGCTAACTTTTTAATAACACTAGTAACGAGGTCCATTTTGAGGTCCCGATGGAGGTCATTAAATATAACTGATATAGGTAAAAGAAAAAGGTAAAAACACATTTTACCAGATAATTACAAAAATATCGTTCGACAAGGCAGGTAGAGCACTACATAATATACTACGCGATAAACAAGCCATTATATAAGGCCTGCGTACACTAGCGTCGGCGCTAATTAATTTATTGTGCTGGCGGTGAGTGGGCTAGTGTGGAAGTGGCTTCATTCATATTCAATCATTTATTGCGTCATAAGTGCATGTAACAGAGACCTTAAACATTATAATATAGAGTCACAATTATGTACCCAATTTAGGGCATTGCAATATGAGTAGAAGCGGACCGATATATTATTACTTTTTTCGTCAAAATGTATCATTAAAAAAATCGTCCAAACTATAATTACTTTTACTACATAGATAGATAGATGAACGCTTTATTGCAAACATTAAATTAAAGACAATTGAAGAAAGTGTTACAATGGACGGCCTTATCACTAAAAGCGATCTCTTCCAGGCTATAGGCTATAGGGTTTTTGGTTTATTTTCAAAGATTTCCGGTCCGGTCCAGGCCCCCTACACATATGTATGTCCCTCAAGCGCCAATCGTATATCGTGTTGAGCTCAGTTTAGGGTATAGATTCACTGCGACAATATTTTATGATGCCATTTAATGTCCCATTAAGTTTATCTCAACTTTTAGTTATCATGTTTTGGTATAAATGAATTAGATTAATTCGATTTCTTGCCTGAATCGATAATAATTAGTCGGTATCTCATTAGTTTCAGTGACGCTATACCTTAATTTGAGGTCAACACGATATACGATTGGCGCTTGAGGGAACCCATATGTCCCTCGGGGGCTGATCCGGGATTTTATTATAAGTTTTTACAGCCACGATGTTTGGACCAGAACTGTGTATTGTGTGTGTATGTTTTTATTATTTAATCTTAGCTTTAGCTATAGTAGCTTGAGCTATAGTTTTACTATTTAATATTGTAGTACATAACATAACACTGGCAAGGAATTCTGATTCTTTGATTTTGTCATTTATGAGAATAATATTCAATTTAGATATGTATCTTTCTATCTTTAACTAGCGACCCGCCCCGGCTTCACACAGAAGATGAGGAAGAACTCTCGTTCCAGCGTTCGGCGAGTCGACACCTGATGATGCCTCGTGCAGTCGGCGAAACACGTGTCGTACAAAGATTGTTGTTGTTAGGAACTAACAACAACCTACATAATATTCAGCGGGATTACACTATATATTTTCATTGCGTTTCAGTTTTAAGATGAGGAAGGTTTATATGCATGTATTATACATATAAACCTTCCTCTTGAATCACTCTGGCTATTGATGAAAACCGCATTAAAATCCGTCGCGTAGTTTAAAAGGTCTAAGGACACAGACGGCGGGAAGCGACTTTGTTTTATACTATGCAGAGATATTTTTGTCGGTCTTGAGCATCGACGCAAAGGAGCCAGTCTATCGGTATTTTATCGAATAACTATTTCCCCCGTCCCCGTTTCATCATCGGACTACTAGACGTATGGCAACGCGCCACCGTTACAATGTGGACATTTCTCCGGACATTTTATTAATATTGCGTAAATGACCACCCGTAAATAGTTCACCACGCATAAATTTAGGCATTTCTACTATTCAGTGAACAAGCTAATAATGGTTGAATTTTCTGGATACTACCTAGTTACCTACCTAACTATACAATAGACGAACGCACTCACATACACGACTCACAGTCAGCACCGGTCGGTAGGCAGGTGATCCATGTCAGTGCGTTTCTCTTACTTATTTGATATCTACCTCCATCATATAAGTTAATTAATTTAGATTAACTTATATGATTAAATAATTTGAACGAAAGAAAGAAAGAAAATTCATTTTTAGAAAAAACAAAAACCGACTTCAATGTATCTTCGAAGTCCAAGGTCACATATCGATGAAATTTATATGGGACCACTTCGTAGCTATACTGAACCCGACGCAAAAAGAATTTTTCAAATCGGTTCATAAATGACAGAGTTCTGAGGTAACAAACATAAAAAAAATAAAAAAAACATTCGAACAGAGAACCTCCTCCTTTTTTGAAGTCGTTTAATTAACATATAAATAGCGGCATTAAGGTGCTACGTTTTTTATACAAAATTCAATTAATCATTTTATTATAAAATTATTCAAGTAGACGTAGTTTTGTGAGATACGTTAGTAGGCAAGCAGTGCAAATTCTCAAGAAGCCGCTTCCACACCAACCCCGCTATGAAAACCGAAATCCTTAATTAAATTTTGCACTAACACCAACACACCGTACTTGCTTGGCTAAAAGGTTAATTTAGTATTTGTCAGCTTTCAATTTTACCCGTCCAAACGACGTAACTTTGCGCTACCATTCAAAGGATCTGCATTCTTAAAGTCTTTTGAAAATGGTTGATTTTCGCATCACGTTGTTAGTTTTGGACTTTTCATTTGCAATTAAAACGACGCAACTCTTTTCAATGTTTCAAATGAGCTGCATCCTTAAAGTTTAAACGGTTAGGTCGATTTTGGGATGTTGGTGTTGAATGCTTCAAAGTATATGAAGTTTGCAGAATCTTTCGTCGCCTAAATTTATTAGTCCTCATTAGGAGTCTTTGAAAGCGGCGAATTGATAATTAATTCTCGAGCTTTGCCTTAATTGAAGTAATTATGTAATTAAGGGAGGATTTTGCGTTAATTTGGTGTCGTAGAGGCTGTTGGAACTTCTTATTCTCAGAATTTGGTCTCAAAATATAATTTTGTATCTATTTTTACATTACAAAAACACATACATACCTAATTCCAGTTTTTATTAACCCGACGCAAAAAGGAGGGTTGTTATAAGTTTGGTCACTATGTGTGTCTGTCTATGGCACCGTAGCTCTTAAACGGGTGAACCGATTTCGATGCGGTATTTTTATTTGAAAGCAGGTTTTCTAGGGAAGGTTCTTAGATATGTTTTATCAAAATCGGTTCAGCCGTTATATATTTTTTATAGGTTTTTTGTGTCGGGAGTCTTTTAAATTTTAGTTTACTAAAATTCGCAGGTTAAAAATTTAAATTGTAAATCTTTAATTTATAATCTTTTGTTATTTTAATAATAACAATCTACCTAATTTATTGCCATTTTTGTAACCAACATAAGCAGGATACTGTGACTACGTAGGATTCTAATATTTGCCAAACTTTTTAGCAGGAGCAGGGTAATAAATAACAAGTCATAATAAATAATGTTAACAATGGTGTAACAATGGGTGGGCGGCAAATTTGGCATTGACTGATAAACCTCCTCCCTCAGTTTCTTGCCGTATCTTCTGAGTAGTGGTTCTTTTTCCGATACGGCGGTAGAGTCATTGTGATAAGTTGACGTTCATAAGTGCGTCTGCGATGCCAAAAAGAAATAAAGAGATTTTGACTTTGACTTTGCTTGCGGTTCCAATAACGAATTTGTCAAAAACTTGACGAACGAATTTGTGACTGGTGGTAGGTTTCTCGTATGCGAGAGGCCGTCTGGGTGGTGTCAACGCCTACGTTTTTTCTACAAGCAAGTCACACTTCGTATGCGCGCGTCTAGTTTAAGTTAGGAATTCTTTTATAGTTTTTTTTTAATCCACCTTCACTTTGAATTTATTATTCTACAAGAAGCATTGTTCCTCATCCCCTTTTCCAAAATCGACTGTATAAAAGGACAATACAATCTGAAAATCTGTTCGGGAGTTTCATTTGTGCACTCCGGTGCATAAACATCTGGCGACCGCAAAAAGAACTGCAAAATCTTCGGAAAATACATTGAATTCTGGACGGTCAAGCCGCCGCCTCGTCGATTTTCACCGAAGCCAGCTGCCGTCCTATCTACCAAGACAATATTCACGGGATTCCTGGAAGCCTGTCCATTGCAGCCACCGCCGGTCATCGATCAGCAATCAGCGTCGAACCGCAGCCCCGGCCAATGCAGATAAGTGCCCATCCAAGTCTTTATCCCATCATCTTTACCTAAGTTCCTATATACCTAAATTCCTGAACTGTTTGCCTATTTCTTTAAGTTTAATGGTCATATACTTGTGCTAATTATCTTTATACAGTCATAATGAACATCAAACAAAGGTTCTATTTTGGTAAAATCAATTACAATCTATTTTTAACTTGCGTTTTTTTGTAGGTTATATTCTTACAAAATTTAACTTTAAACTTTAATAATACATAAAAATCAGGGCACTGTTAGGTACATAGTGCTTATTAGATCCCGTTCAACTCATATTCTCATCATTCTGCGCAGTTATTTGCAATAAATTTACGCCGCTTCGCCGAACATTCCAGGCAAACGTTGCGCAATCGCACGTACTTCCCGCCGACTGCAAGAGGAATAGACAGCCTCCGCTACGCAGAGCTGACTTCGGGCTCCTACTGCAGCACTACCGGATTCCTGGAAAGGTGACGCCTAGTGCAGGAGCGTGAGCTAATTTTTATAATATTACATAAGTTTGAGATTCATTTTGTGCTAAGTTTCACCTTTTTTGTTTAGTTTATTTTATACTTATTATAAATAATTAAAGTCGAAACTCATTTAAAATGGGAGGTGAGGCTGGTGCAAAGGATTCTCAAGAACTGCTCGATTTATTCGTCAAACGCAGCTCCATAAAGGGCCAAATTACCAAGTTTAAAAATTACTTAAATCATACATTTGCAAAGGAAGCTTTAACTTCAATTGAACTAGCTGAATTGACACTGAAACTTGGTAAATTTGAGTCACTTTCAAATCGGTTTGACGACTTGCAGAATCAGATTGAAGTCTTGAATCCCAGTGATTTATCAAACGAACTTAATGAGCGAGATGACATTGAGCAGTTGTTTATTTCAAACATTGCCTCCGCTCAGAGCATAATACAAAAATACAATGCGAGTAAACATGATGAAAGTACTTATAAAGATCTTAACTCGAGTCAGACAACATCAGCTCAATGCAATGTCGATCATCACCATGAGGTACTCGGATTTAAATTACCACAAATACAAATAACAAAATTTGATGGATCATTCTTCCGTTGGCTTGACTTCCGTGACACTTTCCTATCTCTTATTCACAACAATGAGCGTATCGCTCCCATTCATAAGTTTCATTACTTAATTTCGTATGTGACAGGCGATGCAGCACGCATTATAGCTAACCTAGAAGTTTCCAGCGCGAACTATGAAACCGCTTGGAAGTTACTACGCGAACGTTATGACAATAAGCGTCAGTTGATAGATCATCATTTAGATTCCCTATTAAATATCCAACAAGCAACGCGCGAATCTGACAAATCATTACGTTTTATGGTAGATCACATCACTAAAAATTTGCGCGCTCTGTCCAGCCTCGGGCAAGCCACCGACAAGTGGGATGTCCTGATAATACATATGATGAGCTCTAAGCTAGATAATCACACGCTTTTAAAGTGGGAAGAGATGCGTGGTTCGCTGAAGGACGTTCCTAACTTGGAACAATTCAAGAAATTTTTAATCGATCGCTCGGACGTTCTCGAGTCTATCAATCGTAGTAAATCAACACAATCTACCACACCTAGGGCTACGGTTTCTAATACTAAAAATAACCGCACTCCTATAAATTCATATGTAAGCTCTAATGATAAAGGCACTGCGCTTTCTTCACGAATAACGTGCGTCGTCTGTCGAGAAGGACATCGCATCTATGATTGCCCTACCTTCCTTTCCAAGAGCGTGGACGAACGCATAGCCGAGGTTCATAAACTGAATTTGTGTACCAATTGTCTAAGACTCGGTCATAGGATACAAACATGCCGACTAGGCCCATGTCTCAAGTGTAAAGCGAGGCATAATACTCTCATACATAAGCCATCCAGCACTGTTAACAAAGATGTTTCCTCTTCTAATATCGTCACAACCACGCCTGATGGCACAGACGATAATACTATTGTCAATTTTTCAAATGGAAATTCATCTCAAGTGTTGCTGTCTACCGCCCTCATCGAGGTGGCCAATCCTCACACGAACCAGACAGAAAGGGTTCGTGCGCTATTAGACTGCGGTAGTCAGTCATCGTTTATTACGCAGTCTCTCAAGAAAAGGCTGTCATTGCCATCCAACTTCGACTCCATTGTCAACGTTATAGGTATAGGAAACCATCAAACCGGCAAGGTCACAGAAACTTGTAAGGCGCAATTGAGGTCATTAGTCAACCAGTTCAACGTCATATCGGGTTTCCTCGTGTTACCCCAATTAACCGGACATATTCCTAGATTTCCTATAGATACAAAGCAGTTACAAATACCCAATGATTTTCAACTTGCAGATCCCAAGTTTGACCAGCCAGCCCCGACTGAAATCCTCATAGGGGCCGATCTTTTCTGGGATATTCTTGGCCGCGAGCAACACACTCTCGGTCCTAATAATCCAAAATTAAGAAGCTCCCAGTTTGGTTGGATTATTTCGGGTCCTATGTATGCAACTACTACTTCACACAATATCACAGTTCAATGCAATCATTCCATCACTTCAAACTGTTTGAGTGATGACGAAATTCACCAGAATCTTGCTAAGTTCTGGGAGCTCGAAGAAGTTCCCCTAAGATCTAAATTAAGTGAAAGTGAGAAGGCATGTGAGTCCCATTTTTTGTCGCACACCTTCCGTCTAGATTCCGGTAGATTTTCTGTGGGTCTGCCTCTCAAAGATTCCCCTGATTGTCTTGGTGAATCTTACCCTTTGGCAAGGAAACGATTGTTAAATTTAGAAAGACGTTTCAAAAGACAACCAGATGTTAAATCACAATATGTCGAATTCATGCGTGAGTATGCCGCACTTGGACATCTCTCTGAGTCTCCTATAGCTAAACCAGATAATTCATATTTTTTGTGCCATCATGCGGTTTTTAAGGACAGTAGTGAGTCCACAAAAATCCGTGTTGTGTTTGATGGTTCGGCACCAACTTCATCGGGCCAATCTGTCAATGACATTTTGTTGGTAGGTCCCAATATGCAGGACTCACTTTTCTCCATTCTCATAAGAGCTCGGCAATACAAGTATCTCCTTACTGGTGATGTGGAAAAAATGTATCGCCAGTGTCTTATCAACAAAGAAAACCGAAATCTTCAACTCATATTATGGAGAGAGGATGAGTCGATGCCTATCAAGACATTGCAACTGAATACTATTACATACGGTCTTGCAAGTTCTAGTTATTTAAGTACACGTGTACTTTGGCAGCTAGGTGAAGAATGCCCAGACCCCATGATTAAGGAAATAATACAACACGATTTTTACGTGGACGACCTCATTACAGGCGCTAATGATAAAGATAGTTTACGCCATATTCATCAGGCTGTATCTGCAGCTCTGCAAAAGGGTTGTTTCAATCTTAGGAAATTTAAAACAAATCTTCCCTCCATTCTAGAGACAACATTTTCAAATTCTAATGACGAATTGCTTATTAGTGAATCGTCGTCGACTCTAGGCATGGGTTGGAATCCATCATCTGATCAATTACACTTTCCATTTAAACTTCCATCCCAGTCAGATGATCAGACTCTAACCAAACGATTTATTCTTTCGTCGCTGCTAAGTATTTTTGATCCATTGGGAATGGTCAGTCCTTGCGTTATTAAGGCAAAAATTTTGTTACAACAGTTGTGGCTTCACAAGCTATCATGGGATGATCCAATCCCCAATGATATCCAAAAGGATTGGCATAAATTTGCCAAGGCTATACCTGCTCTTCTAAATCTCGAGGTACCCAGATGGATACTCTGCGAAGAACCCACATCCATAGAGCTTCATTCTTACAGTGACTCATCCAAGGTAGCTTATGGTGCATGTATTTATCTTCGCTCCGTAAATTCTAATAACGAGGTTACAGTAAGGCTACTCTGCTCTAAGTCCAAAGTAGCTCCTATCAAGTCAACTACAATACCTCGGCTCGAGCTATGCGCTGCCCTTCTGGCAGCTAAGCTGTGCAAGGCCGTTAGAGAATCATTAAGATTTAACATACTTACTCAGGTGCATTGGTGCGACTCAACGATTGTACTAGCCTGGCTCAAATGCAGTTTCCAAAAGTTGAAACCTTTTGTCGCAAACCGGATTTCTGAAATTTGTGAACTAACAAACTCTGCTTCTTGGCGTTACGTGCCAACATCTGCTAATCCAGCCGATCTTATATCTAGAGGCATTAGTCCAGACCAAATAAGTAGCACAACGCTCTGGTGGTCAGGTCCGTCGTATCTATATGGACCAGAAAGCACTTGGCCTATTCTAAATGATAAAATTGATTTTACAGACTTACCGGAATGTAAAACTAGTTCAACGATAGCTAACGTAACTTCTAACAATGACCCACTTATAAATTTCAAAAGGTATTCTAGTCTAATAAAACTAAAACGAACTTTCGCTTATCTGTTACGTTTCCTACACAATACAAGAAAACCTACAACTCGACTTACCGGTCCTTTGTCTGTAGACGAACTGAACAAATCCTTTCTGCACTTGTGTCGACTAGCACAGCAAGAATCTTTTGTACCAGAGTACAACTTGCTTGCCAACAACAAATCTATAAGTACAAAATCCCACATATTATCGTTGACTCCATATTTTAGTGATGACCAAGTAATTCGAGTGGGTGGCCGATTGGATGCATCTGATTTTAACTTTGACAAAAAACATCCGGTGCTTTTGCATGCTAATCATCACTTAACTAAAATTCTATTTGAGCACGAGCATAAACGCAATTTACATGCTGGTCCACAATTATTATTAGGCATTATCCGAGATTTTGTATGGCCCATTAACGGCAGACATTTAGCTCGAAGAACGTTTCATACTTGTTTTAAATGTAGACGATTACAAGGAAAGACTATGAAGCCTATGATGGGCAACTTACCAGCACAACGCGTTATGCCAAGTTTTCCATTTCAAACAGTGGGTCTAGACTTTGGTGGTCCATTTTACATTTTGAACAGAAAAGGACGCGGTGCCAAGGTCATTAAAGCGTATCTTTGTCTTTTTGTTTGTCTGCGATACAAATGTTTGCATCTCGAAGCCGTTAGTGATCTATCAAAGGACGCTTTCGTTATGACGTTTCGTCGATTTGTGTCACGACGGGGAAGGCCGACGGAAGTGTTCTGTGATAACGGGCGCAACATAGTAGCCGGCGCAAAAGAAATCAACCAGTTTCTTAAGGCTAATGCAGACTATTTTTCTGATTTTGCAAGCGAGGATGGTATAAAATTTGTATTTTCACCTACTTACGCTCCTCACTTTGGCGGAATCTTTGAGGCCGGAATTAAATCGGCCAAGTTTCATATTCGGCGCTGTATGTCTAATTCTCATTTAACATTTGAGGAATTATCAACCCTTTTCGCACAAGTAGAAGCCATATTAAACAGCCGTCCATTATGTCCATTGTCTTCCTCTCCTGACGGTTTCCTTTGCCTAACTCCTGGGAACTTTCTCATTGGTCGGGCTCTAACTGCTCTGCCCTCGCAGAATTTGGATAGCTACAATCCAAATAATCTACAACGATACGCTCGACTACAACAGATTCACCAGCATTTTTGGAAGCGCTGGCAGCACGAATATATTGCCGAATTGCAGCAGCGACACAAATGGAAGACCAACTCCGTGAATCCT
Organism: Petrophora chlorosata; assembly: GCA_951640565.1. Classification (NCBI taxonomy): domain Eukaryota; kingdom Metazoa; phylum Arthropoda; class Insecta; order Lepidoptera; family Geometridae; genus Petrophora; species Petrophora chlorosata. The sequence continues at coordinate 9,773,471 of OX621212.1, forward strand.
AATGTAGGAGATTTGGTACTCATACAAGAAGATGATGTTCCTCCTCTCTGCTGGAGAATGGGTCGAATATCAAGGCTATTTTATGGACCAGAGGACAAGATACCCAGAGTTGCTGATGTAACTACAACCAGAGGATGCGTGCGACGCCCTTTGGTCCGACTGGCTGCCCTGCCTACATCAGAGGAACTTGAGGGTTGAAAACCGAGGTTTCCAACGGGGGCAGGATGTCAACGCCTACGTTTTTTCTACAAGCAAGTCACACTTCGTATGCGCGCGTCTAGTTTAAGTTAGGAATTCTTTTATAGTTTTTTTTTAATCCACCTTCACTTTGAATTTATTATTCTACAAGAAGCATTGTTCCTCATCCCCTTTTCCAAAATCGACTGTATAAAAGGACAATACAATCTGAAAATCTGTTCGGGAGTTTCATTTGTGCACTCCGGTGCATAAACAGGTGGGTACCACCGCTTTGCCAGTTATTCAGCCGCCAAGCAGTAGTGCGGAAGCGTTACTGTGTTCCGGTTTGAAGGGCATTGTAGCCAGCGAAATTACTGGGCATTATGAGACTCAATAACTGATTGTCTCAGGGTGACGAGCGCGGAGAAGCACCGCGCAGGACTTTGCAAATCAAAGTTCTAGGTGGTGCTGTTATTGTTATGGGCTGGCGTATTGCTTACCATCAGGTAAACGACCAGCTAGTCTCGTCATTCAGCTACATAAAAAAAAAACTTTTTTAGAAAAAAAAATGTTTAACAAAAATCTTGTATAGTCGCCTAAACTACTCAAAATGTAAAAGTGACAACGAAAACGAAACTACAAGATTATTTGACATAACTCAATCGAACTCAAGTAGGATCTCCAAAATATCATAATCACTTCAAAAGGGCGGCTTCACACTGTCATCTATTGAAGGCAAACAAACAAATCTTTCAAATTAGCCGCTCGTAATCCTTATATCCCTATTCAATGAATCAAGGGTCCCAGAACTTGATACTCAAGGTTTTTGTGAACATATCCTTAGTCTCAGTGTCAGTTTTAGATACCACACCAACTTACACCATCACTTATTAACAGCCTTATATTTGGGAATTTAAAGCTTATTTTTGTAAAATTTGGGTGTGGAATAATGTTGTGAATTCGCTTTATAAAAGCCGATAGTCGCAGCCGAATTCAATAGTTGGTAGATTTGTATTGAATGTTTGAAATTGGACGGATAATCTGCGCTTGCGCATGCCGCCGTCTTATTGTTGCATCACAAAATGGCGGCGCGTTTTAGCGCGAAAATGAGACACTTTCATGGTTAAGCTTCAATGGAGATGTTTGGCTATTGTTAAGTGGTGTAATTAAGTAAAGAAGAAAAAAACTAAAGTAAAGAAGAAAAAGTTAAATAAGAAGAAAAAATTTATAAAAGGAAAAAAAAATAGAAAAAAAGAAAAGATATAGTAAAAAATGAAGAAAAACTCAATGAAAAATGTTTAATGGTCTTTTTAGAAAGTTTTTAATAGGAAACTGCTACCTCTTACTAAAAGTTAAGTCTATTTAGTTTAATTTTCATTGGCCTTCTTTGCTTATGATAAAATCCATATTGGTATAAGAATCAAGTACATAGGTAGGTACGTGGAATCAAGCTTATGTTAATAGATCTTTTTTCATACATCTTCATACTACGGTTGCATTTTCGCGATTTAACTATCAAACAGAATTTCAAAAATCCTTTTTCAGTGCATCTCTAAGGTACTTCTACCACTAAAGTACGCCAAGAATCCACAGGGAAAAGAGACGAGATACTACGCGTCGTAAAAAGATCCAGCACGCGGGCGAGTTGAACCAGGTAGCCTTTCACTTGTTCCTCTTTTTCTTAGCCATTTCCTGGTCACATTTTATCTTAATTTAGAGACATGACAATATTTGCACATTTGGGTTTGCACGTTTGCAGGCCGAGTACTTGACTATTATAATTAGTTTTCAGACGTTGATTAAATGTAGGTACCTAGTATTCTTGCAAGTAAACAATTGTTCATTTAATTTAAAAAACAACTTCATTAATAAGTGAATTATTACATCGGTCATAAAATTACAAAAACAAATCTAAGAATCAAACGGAAATATCAAGTTTAGGGTTCCGCCGGCGATTCGCGTAATCCACACCGACATGATATGTAAGGAACCCGCTATTAGTTCACTCTATTCTTTACTTCTTTGTTATAAAACCAGCGTTTCTTGGCTTACGGCTTTTGATCACGTACTGTTAGTTTCATACCCGTGAGGGGTCTAAATAAATTGGACGGCGTATTATAGCCAATAATTGAATTACCCTTGTGTTTAGTTGTTTCCGGTATTTTTTCTTTTAATTTTTAAACAGGATGCTGTCAAAATTTAATCAAATTATTTTTGACAATGGTAAGTTATGATTAAGTTCGTTTTTGAAATGTTGAGTATTGATTATGGGTTTAGCTATTGATGAAAGAAGTATAGTAAATCAGTTAATAATACATGAATGATGGCTGATTGAAATAACTTAAAAATTCGGGTAAGGTTGTCTTGCTCCGACTTTTGCTTAAAACCTAGGTGAGTGTAAAATACCTACATATTGTAGCACACAATCGTTTATACATTAAACAACTCATTGTCTACATTTAGGCATTGAATTTAATGTATTAAATAAATTAATACTTATAAATATTTAATAAAACGGTTAGGACTCACGTAGTTTGTCGAATTAGTCGACCTAGGTTAGGCGGGCGGCCGCCCGCGCATCTCGCCTCGACGCCGCCAGTGGTCGCCTCGATCTCGCAGCGTAAACTCGCCCCTGAGGAAGAGCATCGGACATGCTCGAAACCTAGGTCGACCAATTCGACAAACTACGTGAGTCCTAGCCGTTTTATTAAATATTTATAAAGAATCAAACTCACGAAAACTTTCATACAAAAAAAGCAAATAAAAAGCTGGCGTGTATTTTGCCCAAAGAATCAGCCTCGCTATTCAGCGAAAAAACGCCGCCGCCAGCATTTTGGGCACGTTGCCGGACGACGGGTATCGGTTGAATTATCTGTAGGCTATTCAGTTGGCTCAACCGATACCCACATGTACCTACATAGTATTTAATATCTTCTAGTTTGGTTTTATTTAATTTTTAAATTATTAAGTTTTTGTTTTGTTTGTTTTTCTGTTGAGAAGTATCAATAAATGACCATACTAAAATAAATACTAACTTAGAGCAGGCCTAGCGCACTCCGCGTTGTAGGTACGAAGCTACAAGTACATAGCCGGACACCGACGGCGGGTAGCGCGTGGTTACACGTGGCGTGTCAGAAAAGATAAGAGCTATGCGATAGAAAGAGAGGCGCTCTGTAGGTTAATATGACTGGTAGGTATGCAGCGGTACGCGAACTGAATTGAATTTTATTGCGTCATAGCAAGATCGTTCGTCGTTCGTCGCTATTTGTTTAAATTTCTTTGCGGAGTGATGCTTCTGTCCCTTAGTATTCTGTGCTTAGAGTAACATATTATTATTATATATTCTTGTCCCAAGTCCAAACCGTGGGAACGGCAACGTGCCACCAATTCGCCACGAGCCGGGAAATTGTGTTTATTGCGATCACATCACTTGCACTCGTTTATATCGCCTGCCCCACCCCCTCCCTTGTTTCCGGTCGATATTACTGTTATGTAAGGAACGGTTTGTTTCGGAGAAGAACGTTCAAGAAAGTTGTTTCTTTTTACAAGCTTTTATTTAACTTAATCGGGGAGATGGGTCTGAGCAGCCACTCAACTGCCGTCTCTCTCTAGATCTATGTGCTCCATCTTAGGCCACATCATCGCTTCGCATCAGGCGAGATAGTGGCCAAACATAGGTCTAAAAAACGTAAAAAAAACTTGCAATGTCTATTGGTTTGGGTTAAATCTTGCAAGTTGAATCAGAACCACTTCCTCTTATCCTACGGAGTTGATATTTTGCATACTTGTCAAAGTCCGATGACAATGCAATATTGTGGTGATAGCCAGCTGATCTGTTGATGGAGCCGGTGGGCAATGGATCTCATTAACAGATAATCGTAAACTACTAGTGTTTGGGCTCATTTTAATCTGCTTGCGGTTCCGATTACGAATTTGTTAAGAGCTTGTCTTGAAAAAAAATATTTTTCAACAAATATCTTATTCATACTGTACACATATTTGTCACATGCAGGAACCCGCAACCTCAGTGGTGTATGAGATTTGAGCCAACCTGCTCAACCACTACACCACAGCATATGAAGTACTTTAAACTTGAAAATACTAATTGTTTTATGATCAGGCTAAATTAATTTACTAAAAGTTAAAAATAAATGTAAATTAGTGTTACAAAAAGAAATTGAACATAATGGGTAGAAACTAACTATTAAGGCACAGGCCTTACAGCCTAGTTTATTAGTTAGGGTCTCACAAACAAAGTTGTTACAAAGTGAAATAAATGAATTTTGAATTTGAACTTTATAAATTTGTATTTCATGTACAAATTAGAGCAGGTTATATAGCGTTTAGTCTGGAGGGCACAAGTTTAACACCGCGTTAGACGACGGCGTAACTAAATTACTCACGAGCTCACGCGCTAGTCGCCGTGGCTGTAGAAATTCTAAAAGTGACACCGCAATGTCAAAAAACAAGTGACTCATCTAATGTTATACTAGTGGATCATCACGCGTAACCAAGAACTTTCCAACCATAATTATTATTTTTTATCCATGTCAAAAAAGGAGGAAGTTCTCAATTCGATTGTTTTTTTAATGTTTTTACCTCAGAACTCCGTCATATATATATTTTTATGTAACTGAATGACGAGACGTGCTGGTCGTTAGCCTGATGTGAGTCGAGTTGTGAGTTACCCTGAAAGTTACAGCCGGATAGATCGGGAATGCTCGAAATTTGAGTTGAAAGATTCCACCCGGAACGACAGACAGACAACAGACAGAGAAACAAGAAAGTGACTTAAGAAAAACGTGGTAAAAAGCTATAAAATAAATGAGCTATAATTTATTTTTAACCTATTTGATCCCACTGCTGGGCAAAGGTCTCCCCCATCTCCCTCCATGGATCCTTCTTCATTGCGATCTCAGGCCAGTCACTCCGGAAAGCGTCCAAATCGTCCCGCTAACGCTTTCTGGGCATAAAATAAAATAAAGCTATAAAATAAATGCTAGTAGACGTCGTCGCTTCCAGTCCCCACATCGCTGCAACTAGTCCAGAGATTAAGTTATAATAGTTAATAATTGCGCGCTAACACGATCCTCGCTCCGCTAATCGAATACTAGTGCGATGTTAGCTAACGAACTAAAATAGTTATTGTCGAGAGTGTATTTATATCGTTTTAAATTATGTGGTTGTTTAAAAATATTGACTAAGTCGTTTTTTTTAATATGTCAAATTGGAACAAAGTATGTAGTTTAGAGCGAGTGTGGCTCAGTGGGAGCACGTGCGACTTTCGATCCGACGCACCCGAGTTCGAATCCCGCTGGCCCGCAACACTGACTTTCTTAAGTTATGTGCGGATTTAACACTCGTTCTAGAAACGGTGAAAGAAAAAATTGTGAGGAAACCGGCATGTCCAAGAATTTTTCACAAAAAGTCAAGGACATGTGACATCTACCAACCCGCACTGGGCCAGCGCGGTGGATTATGGCCCATCCTCTCTCTATGAGAGAAGGCCCGTGTCCTAGCAGTGGGAACGTAATGAGCTGATGATGATGGATGATGTAGTTTACTGGTGGTAGATTTCTCGTATGCGAGAGGCCATCTCAATACTCAATACTTTATTGCATATGTACACAAAAGTTCTTATTATAGTGGTGAGATTACATATGACCCTGCTAGGGTACAGCAAATTATAAATTATAATGGGAGCGGACCAATTTATTCTATATCGTCTTTGTCAGTTACTTATAATTTTATCATTTCATTCTTATTTTCATTAAAAAAGTCATTTAAATTATAATAACATTTTTCTATCAGGAATCGTTTTAATTTGTTATTAAAGTCATCTGGGTGGGTATCTAGTTTTCAAAAGTATGACTATTAGTTTAGGTCACTAAATGCTTGCGTACACTACATACTTTGTATGTCGCTACATACTTTCGGATAGACGTTTGAATGAACTCAATTATACTCAATCTAGATCCTTTAGTTCCATAGTCGAATCATTTATAAAAGAGCGACAAGCAATAAAGGCACGAACACTTCCCTCCCTACTAAAACGCGAATAATCGACCGTCTGTAATGATAATCCGTGACCAAACCGAGTAATGTCTCGCGTTACGTGGATTATGGCCACCCTAGCTCGCGTGTGCTCGGATGCAGCTGTGTCGTATGTCTGAGATGAAGTGGCTGTACATACGAATATGTTGATATCAATCTATTTATACTGTTTATAGCTAGATCTACATAGATCAACCCTGTCTTAGAATAAGATAGAGGTCTGGCAGTGAACATAATTCTAGAAGGTTTGTGCAACATGTTGGCGCCAAGCATGGCTAGGTATAGGTATATATAGCCTGTCTGTTAATGACATTTTAAATTGATTATAAAGACATTTCGATCTAAAAAAAATATTTCTCAATTTTAATAAATAAAAATCTGTTTGCAAAAAGTTTGTCATTTTTCAAACGGAAAATTAATTAATTTGTGTTTAATTGACTTCATTTTCTAATTGTACTTGCTGAAATCGAGAACAATGCGCAAACATTTTTCCATAAGTGCCAAAACTCTACCTTCGTATCTCTAGTATTAAAAGTAAGTTAATTATAAATCAAACATCTTAAGATTTCGCAGTCAGCTGCCACCATACTCAAGAATCACATGCGTCATTTCATGATGCTATCTCTACTTACCCTCATTTCCTTCACATCTCGCTAACTCCATTAAAAGTAACAAAAGCTTATCACTTACAATCTTCATCCCATAACAAAACGATACAAATTACTTCTTTAAAAAATCAGTCACACATAAACACTTCAAACATTGTCGAATAAAAACGCCAGTACAAAATAAACCCTTCAACCGAACAATCAGTTTGATTCACGAGCTCTTTAAAGATTGGTCAATTTATAACGTTTTAGCGTGACGACCAAACAACTGGAGCTGTGTATTGGTTGGAGTAGTTAAACGTGGAAGGTCTGCGTAATTTGGTGCAGTGACCAGGATGCTAGAGCCACCACACGGTTCAAATAGTGAAGGAGAAGGGGTCTGTTTAGTTTGGTCGGGAAATGCGTTTAGGGAGCATTAGTGACAAATAGACAATGAGAGAGCGATGGTAATCGAATTCGCTGCGCTGGGCGCTACATTGAGGGTACGGTGACCATGAGCAATGAAGATTTTTATAAGAACATACATTAATTCCTAAATAAAGGAATTTATACTTGTCAACTGTTTTTATTTTCTTAAGAGCGAGTGTGACTCAGTAGGAACACGTGCAACTTTCGATCCGACGCACCTAAGTTCGAATCGCGCCTGGTCTCGCACCACTGACTTTCTTAAGTTATGTGCGGATTTAACACTCACCCTAAAACGGTGAAGGAAAACATCATGAGGAATCCGGCATGAGGCAATCACAAAAATTCAAGGACATGTACATCCACCAACCCGCACTGGACCAGCGTGGTCGATTATGGCCTATACTCTTTCTATGAGAAAAGGCTCGTGTCCCAGCAGTGGGAACGTGATGGGCTGATAATGATGATGATGATTAATGTTTTTTTTTCAAATCAGTAAGGTCAGGCTCAACAACACATAATTTAAAAACAATACGGCAAGCCTCAGCCTTATGACTAACCGTGTCAGTAGCCTTATCAAATCACTGCTAGCTGAGGCGAATGAGGAAACAGCTTCTCCGACGTGACTTGACAATTTTTATCAATCAATTGACACTTGTATAATTCACATTTCCTATAGTATTGTGCTTATCCATCATATTATTATTCGGCTGTCACTTATTTATTATGGCACCGTTCTATTGTACCTCTTATTAATATTAAGATTGCCAGTATATAAATGGTTAGTAGAAATAATTTGTTTTATCTATCCCTTCACATACAAAACAACAGTCACCCTAACCATCTCAATAGGTTGTCACTTATCACCGACACGCTCGACTTCGTCTGAAATGTGCTAATAAACCTTTTTATACTCCATTTGTGGCACCCCTAGTAATATAAGCCATTGCAACGTCCACCTTATCCCTAACAACTTTAAGTTCATTGTAGTTTGAAGATGGGATACGCTTTTTTCGACGCTGGAAAAGGGTGGTTGAAATGAGTTTTAGTGTTTGTTTAGAAGCATGATATTGTTTTGTTAGTGTTGAAAAAGAAGTAATTACATAGGATTGATGTTAACAATGGAACTTTTAGTTTTTTGGGGAGTGTGCAAAGGAATTAAATAATCTTCGGTTTTTTATGGAACTGAGTGATGGGACGAGCGTGTCGTTCGCCTGATGGTAAGTGCCACGCCTGTCCATAACAATTTCAGTGTCACCCAAAACTTTTAATACCATAAAAACCGTTCATCACCCCAAGACATCAAATATTAAGTCTCATATTATATGCCCAGTAATTTCACTGGCTACAAAGCCCTTCCCATATTTGACATTATCATTGTATTTAAATCCGTATAAGTATCCGTTTATATCTCCTGTGGAAATTCTTTTCATGCCTTAGAATAAACAGCTACAGTAATGGCTGAACACCCTACGCGTCCAATACGAGTATAAAAACATTTTCAGGATGATGTTCAGACTTCCTGGCTTTTGTGGTGCCTCAGGAATGTTCCCGACTGACGGTTTTCTCGCCATCATTCGGAAGAAAGTGCCATCGCTGATTAGGAGGGTGGGGACGTAGCAACAGCATCCTGAAATCTGTGGCAGAAGATCTGCATGCGCGTGAACTGAGGTATTTTTTTCGGGCGATGAATGAAACGGAAGATGGTTCTCCCCCTTACGGAATGCCTTGCAGTTACATGACTTACCAGGTATTTTCTTTTTCTTTTGTTTTGTTGTAGGGTCCCGTTTTACTCTTTGGGAACGGAACCCTACCGTTCCCAAAGAGTAAAACGGGACCCTATTACAAAGACTCCGCTGTCCGTCTGTCTGTCTGTCTGTCTGTCCGTCTGTCACCAGGCTGTATCTCATAAACCGTGATAGTTAAACAGTTCAAATTTAAAAAACAGAATAAAATAAATATATATATAAGGGGGCTCATATACAACAGATATGATTTTTTTGCCGTTTTTATAGATAATGGTACGGAACTCTTCGTGCGCGAACCGACTCGCATTTGGCCGGTTTTATAATTTGTGTTGTTTCCTGTGATGTCACTACTGACATAATTTTAAGTTAACTTATTAACATGTAGATAGATCATTATTGTCGAAATAATAAATATTTTGAGTTGAATATTGAATGAATTGACTCAAAACTCGGTACAAATAAAGATAAAAATATATTTTGTATCTTTTACCCCCTTACTACATACCGTTAGCTGAAAATTACGTAAACGGTACAAATTACAAGTAATAGCTGTTAGTAATGGACCCAGTAATTTTCTCACCAATGATTGCCGACTCATTTGCTGTGGTAAGTGGAAGTAAGAAAGGGTTGGAAAAAGCAGCTGTCTTTTATTTCCTCGTCTTAAAAACTGTAGTTTCACTGTAACTTTTTGTTTTTTTTTATTTATCAGTTTTAGCACTTAATTATTAAAAAAATTCTAACTTATGAATACTTTGACATTATATCCAGGGTACATATAACTAGAAGGTGGCTAAAAGAAAAGATTAGGCGATATAAACTTTTCAATGAAAGTTTCTTTTTAACAATTTTAAACAAATATAAAGCGCTTGTTAAATTGTAAAGCTTTATATTAGTTATAATTACATTTTGCTTTTTATATCAGCTTTTATTTATCGCTTTCTTGCCTGTCTGTTTGTTTATGTGTTCAGCACGAATTTTGCAATTGATATTAAACTACGCAGGAGCCATATATAAGAAGTTGAAGTTGATATTAAACTAACTTTTCGTTGAGCTAGAGTCTAGAAACTTTAAACAGCTCAGAACTAGATAACAAGTAACAAGTAGTATAGAGCGAGTGTGGCTAAGCGAAAACTAGTGCGCCTTTCGATCCAACGCACCTGGGTTTGCTCGCTCTAAAACGGTGAAGGAAAACATCGTGATGAAACCCGATTACGCGCTTTGGAGTGGTAGGCTCTGGCCGTGGTTGTAATACCACCCACCGAACAAAGCCAAGCGACCTAGTCGTGTTTTGGGATGAGGTTCGGTGAACCATCGGGGAGACGGGTCTAAGCAGCCACTCAACTGCCGTCACTCTCTAGATCTATGTGCTCCATCTTAGGCCACATCATCGCTTTACATTAGGCAAGATAGTGGCCAAACATAGATCTATTAAGCGTTAAAAAATTAAGTGTTTTTATTTAATTAATTAACAGTACGATCAGCAAAAACTAACTAAAACATAACTAAGTAAAAGGTAGCTATTAGCATCGGAGCAACAGACCCAGTAATTATCTCAGCAATGATTACGGACTCGTTTGCACGAGTAAGAAAGGGTTAGACGGGACGATTAGAACTTTTTGTTCCGTCATTCAACTCGTTACAGTAATGGCTGATGGTTTGTAATGAAGTGGTAGCTTGGAGAATGTTAGGTGATAAGTATTGCACCTTGAGCAACCGAGAGTACAGGATACATGGGACAGAAGCATCACTCCGCAATTAAATATAAACAAATAGCGACTCTTGCTATGACGCAATAAAGTTCAATTCAGCTCGCGTAGCGCTGCATACCTACCAGTCATATTAACCCACAGAGCGCATCTCTTTCTATCGCATAGCTCTTATCTCTTCTGACGCGACACGTGTAACGACGCGCGACCCGCCGTCGGAGCCCGGTTATGTACTTGTATCTTCGTACCTACAGTGCGCAGTGCACTAGGCTTGCCGAGAGTGAGTGCGGCTCAGTGGGAGTTAGTAATGGAAGCAATAAATTAATAAATAATAATAACAAATACACCCAACGATCACATACCTACATAGATCCGGTCTCTAACTAGATTCCCTGTATCTAGGAAACCAGGAACTACAAGGACTATGGTCCCACAACACCCAGACACGATACAAATGCTTGTGATTTTTTTTTGCACAAACATTTGCCCCGTCGCGGGAATTGAACCAGTAAGCGGTTACCGTCGCCATGGACGCCTGCAACACTCAGGGCATTACTGGTGCGTTGCCTACTGTTAAGGACCCTTTTCACCCTTCTTTTAAAGTACCCCATGTTATAGCTCTGCGGAAAAACCACAATTGCAACAACCTATTTAATTGTTTCATTAAGGAATTTTCCTAATAAATAAAAATAAGGAAGATGTTGTAATAAATAGGTCATCTTTGAAATGGCAACATAACTAATTATTATTTAGGTTAATTTAGATACGGGTACTGGTAACCCTGTCTGGCATGTGCCACCGTACTTCGAGGAATTGTAAAACGTCGGCCAATACATTCATAATTCAAGAACGCTGTGGTTTCATTTATATTACACATGACTCTCATAGTTGCTGGTTCCCTAGTTACAGGAAATCCTAGTTAAGGACCAGGTTCTTTATCTGTGATCCTCAAGTGTATTTAAAAAATAAACTTATTCACCTTCATACTTTTTTCCTTCCTAATCAAATACATATGCCTAGATACAGTCTATGGCTGTATGCAAGCGGACGTCTGTGTCGACAGCCGGTAATTCAGTTAAAACTACCGCCGGTAGCGACACCTCGCGTCGTATCGAGTTGATGACGTCACAGATTGCAGCTATTGCACTAGGTTCGTAAAAGGATGGGCAACCATTGGAGTCGACGTGTCCTTGAGTGGAGACCGCGAATCTGCAAGCGTAGTGTAGGACTTTAGAGCGAGTGTTGCTCAGCGGGAACTCGTTCGCCTTTCGATCCGGCGCACCTGGGTTCGAATCCCGATTCGGCCCTGCACCAATGACTTATAGTTTAGTGCAGATTTTGCACGCTCGCTCTAAAACGGTGAAGGAAAACATCGTGATGAAACCCGCTTACGCGCTTTGGAATGGTAGGCTCTGTCCGTAGTTGTAATACCACCCATCGAACAAAGCCATGCCGTCAAGCGACCTAGTCGTGTTTCGGGATGATGTTCGGTGAACCATAGGGGAGACTGGTCTGAATCGCCGCTCAACTGCCGTTTCTCTCTAGATCTACGTGCTCCATCTTAGGCCACATCATCGCTTCACATCACGCGAGATAGTGGCCAAACATAGATCTATTATATATTATATAGGTATATACAGCAGTGGACAACTACAGGCTGATGATGATGCACTACGTATTGGGTTTTTCATGGCGCCCTGAAATAGGCAATTCGCCAAGCAGTAGTGTACGAGCATTACTTAACTGTGGTCCGGATTGAAGGGCATAGTAGCCAGCGAAATTACTGGGCGTATGAGACATAATATCTGATATCTCAGGGTAATGAGCGTAATGCAGTGTTACGCAGTGTTTTTATGGTATTAAAAGTTCTGGGTGACGCTGCAATTGTTATGGGCAGTGGCGCTTACCATTAGGCGAACGACTTGCTCTTACCACTCAGTTCCATTGAAAACAAAATCAGCCAGCCTGCCCAACCACTACACTATAAAGGCTGACCTGTTAATGATATGATAACAAAAAAAAACCGACTTCAATTCTGATGTATCTCAGAAGTCCAAGGACGAACATCGGTGAAATTTATATGGGACCATGTTAAAGCTATAAAATATTCTGTGGCTATAGGTATATACTGAATGCAACGCTTTTCGAAAATTTTCTTTTTTTTTAAGTTGGTTATAATTACAACCAAATTGAGAACCTCCTACTATTTTTAACCCCCGACGCAAAAAGGAGGGGTGATATAAGTTTGGCCACTATGTGTGTCTGTCTGTGGCACCGTAGCTCATAAACGGGTGAACCGATTTGGATGCGTTTTTTAATTGAAAGCAGGTTTTCTTGCGGTGGTTCTTAGACATGTTTTATCAAATCGGTTCATCCATTTTTTTTACTTTTCATAGATTTTTGTGGAGGTGTTTTTTTAAATTTTAGTTTTGTTTTATATAACCAAATGACAAGAAGAGCTGGTCGTTTGCCTGATGGTAAGCAATACGCCAGCCCATAACAATAACAGCACTACCCAGAACTTTGTTTTGCAAAATCCTGCGCGGCGCTGCACTGCGCTCGTCACCCTGAGACAATTAGCTGTTGAGTCTAATAATGCCCATTTTATTGAAATTCGCTTGTTTTGAAGTCGATTAAAAATTGCAACCCTTGAAGCCAGTAGCACGAAGTGTCCTTATCCTCGCTAGTTTTAACCTGATTACCTGATTACCGGCTGCCGGCGACCGTCGGTAAACGTCCGCGCCAACACACGGTACACACACGGTATAGATCTTCTAATCGAATATACTCGGTATTCGATTATGAGTATAATCGATTTTAAGGTCTGAGGTAGACTCGTAGTGATGGTAGAAGTTGAACCTATTGTTGTGACAGTTTCAATTCTAGAGACAAGTCTTAATTAATCTAAATAATAGTTGAGTGAAGGCGCTACCGTCAACGACTTATGAAATACTATGATATTGGTGGAAGTTAATTTGTTTTGGAAGACGAGAGAAAACCTACATTGTGTTATGTTAGTTATCATTTATACTCCATTGCTCATCATACCTATACTTGAGAAGAAAATACAACCACTACCTGACTGACCAATAATTATGTGTAGGTCCATTGTCCCCGTAAGCCGTGTCTCCGATAAACGGGGACAGTGGTACTTTAATAAAATATTTAAAAATACGTCCCGATTTCCCCTTACTCTGTTTCCGTTGATATAGTAAAGTAAACTTATATAGGAAAACTACTTTCTTTTTAGTGTGATCACAGTTCTAGCATAACCTAACCTAAGTGGATGTATCTCCGTAAAGGGGACAATGGTACGATAATTTAATGACGTCCTGTTGTCCCCGTAGCGGGGATATAAATAAATAATAATAATAATAATTAATGCTTTATTGTATACCAAACAAGATATAAACAAGGTACACGAAATAATCTTACAAACAAAAAAATAAATAAAAAAAAAGAAAAAAATAGAAAAAAAAAAAAATTAAATAAATAGTAATTTATTGTCACATAATAGACATTATAATAGAGCACTATTGAATTCATAGGCTTTCGAACTAGTATAAACCGTACTGCAAGAGCCAGTGGCTTTTCTTAAAGAAATATGCTAAGTAGGTATAATTTTAAGTACAAAAAATATTTTGAAATATTTTTTTTTAATTAAGATAAACTATTATAAAATTTGAAACAAAAGAAGAAGAAGAAACAGAACAACAACAAAAACAGAACCGCACAACTGTCACTGCGGCGGCGAAGTAGATAAATTGGGCCACCATGGTCTTTCTTGCCGCCGCAGTGCAGGTCGAATCTCACGCCATGCCGCCCTTAATGACGTCATTCGTCGGGCACTTGCTACCGTTCACGTGCCGGCTGTTTTAGAGCCGAATGGTATTTCTCGTGACGATGGCAAGAGGCCCGACGGCATGACGTTAATTCCTTGGTGCCGTGGAAGACCGTTGGTGTGGGACGCCACTTGTGCCGATACACTAGCACCGTCCCACCTCAACGGTACTTCAAGGGTGGCAGGAGCGGCGGCAGAAGCAGCAGAGAGCCTCAAGCGGAGGAAATATGCATCACTCGGTGAGGGATACATATTTCTTCCGTTTGGGGTTGAAACTATGGGGCCTTGGGGGGCGAACGCGCGGCTTCTGTTTAAAGAGCTGGCCAGACGCCTCATAGAAAAAACTGGTGACCAAAGAGCTGGCGCTTACCTCGGCCAACGAATTAGTCTGGCCATTCAACGAGGTAACGTTGCCAGCTTTTTGGGCACCCTGCCCGCAGACGGTGACCTAAATTCTGTGTTTTATATTTAATTTCATTTTTTAATTTTGTTGTAGGTTAGTTTAGTTTTTATCATTCTATATGTTTGTACATAATTGTTAATTGGTTCTCACATTATAAATTATAAAACCTTTGACAAAGAAGAAGTAAAACAAAAGAAGAAGGATAATTATTTAGCCTGTCATCCGAGAAGAAAGCCTCTAGGTTCTAGAGGCTAGGTTATAGAAACGGTCTTTCTAACAACTTAGGGTCGGCAAATTGGAATCTGACGTTCTTCCTATAGGTGAATCGGTTTTTATAGAGATAGGTGATGCTGAATTATCCATACAAAAGAAATCTAACATCACTATTAAGTTCTGACGTTTAACAACATGGTTTTGTATTGAGTTTCCGCTAATTTAATTGCTGTCTCCAAATGTAATCTTTTATTGAAACCCAAGTGTCAGATTAGTGAACATCGCATTATTGGGGAGCACAAATACTACCAAAACTACTTCTTATTTGCCATCACAGACGTCCTTAATACCATGGTAATAAATTCCATATTTCTGCAAGCGAAATCGTTTACACAAAGCAATTAAGAGCGAACCATTTCACGAAGATCTCTCAAATCGTTTAAGTTCGGTGAAAGATGTTTAGGCGAAGAGGGTTGGCGGAGCTTTTTTGTGTCTGGTCGAGGAAGAATAAGGCTGACATATGTTCGAATAGCAAAGCCAAAGGGGATTGAGTGGCATAAGCTCTTGGGTTCATTATTGGTCCTTTACCCTTTTCCCGGAGGGCCCTTCAGAGAATGTTTGCCAAGTGTACGCGTTTCACTTCATATTGAGAGAAACCTGCTTTGGTAAACTTTGATATCGAATGATTTGTAATTAAGTAGAGAGTAATCAATGTTTAAAGTAGTTATTAGTTTATTTATTGCTTACATTCTCTTACTATTTCCTTATTAAAAATATGCTTAATTTATTTTATTGAAAACGGTTTTATTATTTTTTATGGAAATTTTCGAATAAATGGAAATGGAAACACAAAAATTAAGCCAAAGACCCTAATCTGTCTAAGGTTTTACTAAAACAGCATTTTTAATTAGATAGATAGAAAATTCTTTATTGCACAAACAAATTTGTAAGTACATAGGTGAACTTAATGCTAGTGAGTATTATCTTCCAGTTGACCTCTTATTGATAAGAAACAAAAATTTGTGCGCACAAATTTTGTTGAAAAGTTGCTACAACTCGATAAACGTCTATAAATTAGTTACATTCAGTTACTAAGTATATAGGCGGAGCGTAGGACGCCCCCCCGCAAGGTGGACCGACGACCTGGTTAGAGCCGCGGGGAGCCGCTCGATGCATACAGCGAGCAACCGCTCGTTGTGGCGATCTATGGAGAAGGCCTATGTTCAGCAGTGGACTTCTTCCGGCTGATGATGACTAAGTATAAATATATTCGTCGATACTCTGGCACCGTCACATCCGGAGACGCAGAATAAGGTTGGCTCGGCGGTTAATTTGACCAAGCAGCTTAAGCGGCGCAAGTGTGCTAACCTTGGTAGCGGTATATTTGAGCCGTTTGGTGTGGAAACTTTGGGTCCGCGGAATCCCGGATCTCATCATATTTTCAAAACGTCTGTCAGAGCGCCTGATTGATGCGACGCGTGACCTGCTGGGACTTATTTGGCTCAACGTATCAGTATTGCGATCCAACGGAGCAATAGGTACTGCAATATCTTGGGTACGCTACCAACTGGTAGTGGGGGGCATCTGGGCTATCTATAGGCTTTTAATGGTCTGTGGATTGTCCAATTGCTTCTCATTGTAGGTAGTTAGTTTTGTATTAGTAAGTAGAGTGTAGAGTTGTTTTCAGTAATAAAGGCTATGCCCGTTGAAAAAAAAGTATATGTTCTTATCATGTTCACATATGTTATATTTGATCATATTTTGAAACTATCCGTGAGGACCCCTAATGGGCTCACTGTTTCTATAAGTTTATATTATTGTTAAACAAAAATATTTAAATATAAATTATATGTATGTTAGTTCTAAGGTATATATTTATATGGGCCGTAGAATAAGTAAATAACATCTGTAACTTATTTTAATGTTGCCTGAAATAAATATTAAATAAATAAATAAATTGTTCGGAGTTTTGTCACCGAACACTTTATGTTGCAATATTCGCGTGACGCCTTCAAACATTAACATTTCACATTTTAGTATTTTAAGAACATTTTGAATAGAATAATAAATTATTAACATTAAAACAGTTTTCTATTAAATTCACCGCAAACTCTGTACCCGACAATTATTATATTCACATATCACCTATTGGTCTTCCATAATTAAATACCTATATTGATTTTGCAACTTAATTAGCACCATACAGCACCTAAATGCAAAATAGTTTTTATTTTTTGGTGCCCTACTTGGAATAAATCAATAATTGTATATAACTGGTAGGTACTATTTGTTAGATACAGAATCTGAACACTCCAATAGATCTTCTAAAATTATTATTAAGAGCAATCATGGAGCAAGAGTATTTGTTGCTCTTGATTCCCCAGTCGTCTTCGTTTCACAAGGATATCCTAAACAGGAAATATTTAGTTCAAAACATACCTGCACTCTAACTTCAGGTAAGTTGACCTTCATCGCGAGTTCTTCTCTGGAGTACACGTCGGGGTAGTGGCTCTTCTCGAACGCTCTCTCTAGCTCGTGGAGCTGGTAGGTGGTGAAAGTCGTGCGATTCCGTCTGGAAAAAACAAATATTCGCCATCATTCATTATTTATTGTATAATGCCCAGTAATTTCGCTAATGTCAATGCCTTTTAACCCACAACACATATACCACTAAGATTAGGAAGAAATACCTATTGAACATTTTGAGCAATCCCCCGTCATGCAAACATTTTGCATTTGATTCCGATCGAATTTCAAATTTATTGCGATATCGAACATGATTATGATTGGGATAGAGATTGAAACATGAACTTTAAGTAGAAAAGTTAGATAATTCCACAGACAAATACCGATCACGAGATATCTTTGAGAGCGATCGGGATCGGTGTTCGAGTTACACGATTCCCTTGTTGAATTCAACTTCAACCTAATGTCCATGATGACAGCCCGTTTCATACCTAATGTCCATGATGACAGCCCGTTTCATACCTAATGTCCATGATGACAGCCCGTTTCATACATTATGTCCATGATGACAGCCCGTTTCATACCTAATGTCCATGATGACAACCCGTTTCATACCTAACGTCCATGATGACAACCCGTTTAATACCCAATGTCCATGGTGACAACCTGTTTCATACCTAATGTCCATGATGACAACCTGTTTCACACCTAATGTCCATGATGACAACCCGTTTTATACCTAATGTCCATGATCACAACCCGTTTCATACCTAATGTCCATGATTACAACCCGTTTCATACCTAATGTCCATGATGACAACCCGTTTCAGCATGTCCCTAAGTTAAGGTTCAGTCCTGTAGATTCCCCAGTCTACTGGACTGAATCTTAAGTTAGGGGTTATTTACCAGTATTTTTTCTTATTATCAGCTGCAATTTTGTTGCCGTTTCGACTCTACGTCGCTGCTGGGGGGGGGGTGATTCGTCGTCGGGGGGTGTCCGCTGTCTGTAGCCGACTGAACCTCAATTTGGGGGGTGTTTACCTGTGTTTCTTCTTATTATCCGCTGCAGATCCAGGCCTTTGTGTCTCGTCGTCGCTGCCAGGAGGTGATTTGTCGTCGGGGGGTGTCCGTTGGCTGTAGCCGTCATTGCTATTGCAAGAGCCTTCGCCTGGAAGAAAGATTTAGAGTTGAACTTGACTGGCTTTTAGGATTCCCTGTATCTAGGGAACCAGGAACTACGAGGCCCATGGTCCCAAAACACTCAGACCGGAAACAAATGCTTGCGCTTTTTTTTCTGTGCACAAACATTTGTCTCGGAACCCGCAACTTCAGTGGTGTATGAGATTTAACCAACCTGTCCAACCACTACACCACTGGGGCTATCAAAGCATTCTATTTTTGTATTATTTTAAAATTAAAAATGCTAGCTCATCATTTCTTTAAAAGGTTACGCATAATAAATGTAATTTAACGGGGCAATGCTGCCAGTATCTTGGGTACGCTGTCCACTGGGAGTAGACTGGAGTATTTTCAACAAAACACGTTCCATTCTTCTTCTTTTCTCTCGTGAGGGTGTGGCCAACCTTGATGTTGGACTTTTTAGACCGTCCGAAGGTCCGACATGGTCTAAAGACTGTTGTCCTATGACAACAACTGGGACCGACGGCTTAAATTGCCCTCCGAATCACGGTGTAAGTACCTACCACACAAACGGTCACCCATCCAGGTTTGACCGTGACCGTATTGTAAAACACATTTAAAAAATATAGAAGTAACAACTAAATGTATTTGTTGTGTATTTTACTGTAATATTCAGCCGGCACAACCTCGACTACACTTAGGCCGTATCTACATGAAATCTACATCCCTAAAATATCAGAAATGCTATAATTACAGTGGCAACTAATAAATCAAAGTAATTTGTCTGTTTGTTTATGTAAATACGGCCTTTGATAATGAAACGTTGTATGCAATTCGTGTGATGCAATTATATTCAAATTTAAAGTATTGCACAGTGGTGTGTTTGATAATAAGAAAGGAATAATAATTTTTTTTTTAGTCAGGAAGCGAATTTGGCCTGATTATTTGCGGCCTCTATACTCTCTTTAGTATAGAAGATCATGTCCCAGCAGTGAGATTATAATTTAGGTGTATTGATATTAAATGAAATCAAATAATGTTTATGCTTAAATACATAGTCACAAAAGAATACATGGTTTTTAGAACTATTTGTTGTAGCCGAAAAGTATAATAATTGTTCAATAATAAAATAGGTAGGTAGACAATTTTTTTATTGCTTGTATATATGTATATATATATAGACGTGTTTGACCACAATCCACACAGAATAAATAATAGTACCTACCTACATACGTACTATCTCGCCTAATATAGCCGAAGAAGGTGCGTATTAGATCTAGCTAGATAAAGATGGCAGTGTAGCGACTGCCAGTGCTAAGTCTTTCTGATGGTGTACCGGAATGGAACAAATGGACGATAAACCTAAGCAATTTATAATTTATCTATACTATTCTACTGCTAGGCAAAGGCCTTCCCTAATTCTTTCCACCTGTCTCATTCCTGCGCCACCTCATACCAATTTTATTGGTGTGCGTCATCTCGCCATCTTTTTCTAGGTCAGCCTCGGTAACGTTATGCCTTTTCAAGAATCCGTCAAAATATTTCCCCAGCAGTATGCCCAGCGGTCAGGATGCATACGGCTTACGTAGCCCGCCCAATCTCACTTGAGCCTAAACAATTAAATAACATAGTTTCATACGAGTACAACCACGTGTAAATTGTTAGTCTTCAAATCCTACAATTTACCACTCACAATATTTAAACAAACATTAGTTCCGTATGTACCACAATATAAATAATAGTACGTTACAACCCGATCGCACAGTGGTTCGCGCGGACTCGACGCTGGACTATAAATATCGTGTAATTTGTATCATTCATCATAGCGTATCGCTTGCATCAGCTAATACCGGGGTTCGCTTCCGTGGGTATAATTTTCTACAGCAGTTTTATGAAATAGATTTCGCATATTAATTTGGGTGCAAATATGAGATGTTTATGTTGCAATAATCTAAAATCTGCTACTACTTTTTTTGTTTAAATTGAAGAGATACCTCTGCATATTCCAATTCCAACCAAGTCGGTATACCTAGTTGGCCGAGCCGCTCTCCAGGAGATTATTCTTCAAAATTAACAAATTATAGTAACTTGATCCGCCTTTTTAACCGATTTAAAAAAAGGAGAAGGTTCTCTATTCGATTGTATTTTTTATGTTTGTTACCTCAAAATAGACTGATCAGATTGACATGAATCGATTTGGAAAATTCTTTTTGCGCTGGGTTCACTTCGTAGCTATACTGAAATAGCTACGAATTGGTCCCATATAAGTTTCATCGATATTTGACCGTTGACTTCCAAGATACATTGAAGTCGATTTTTTGTTTGATAAAACGTATAGTTGTAATATATGTTATAATATGTCACACGTAAATGTTTAGGTAGGTCAGTCATTTTAAACTCGTACTTTTCTTGTGTGGCTGATAACTTTGTATTGGCATGTCAGAACCTAATTAACTAAGTATTTTATTACAAAGTAATAAAATTGAAGTCTGATGTTTAAATAATTAACCCTCCCCAAGATTACCCCACACAGCAATGAGCTGCATTAAAATCTAATAAACTTTTTACTTCCAGCGTTTACTTTTCAAAGATAGAGTACAAAGTAAGCCACAGTATTTATTATTTTGTTATAAAGCGAAGATTTTCTAAAAACGCCGACTCATCAACAATTCTAGCTCTTCTCTAACGAGAACACTTAGTGCACAGTGGGGCGATCCATCAGCCGGTGCGGACAAAATAATGGCGCTGATGAATGTGCCGCTTCCGTGAACAATTACCCCTTCTTTGGAGGGATAGAGGGCGCTTGTTTGTTGATTCGGCATTCCGTATTAAAAGTTGGTGTAAACAGTTAGTACATACGAATTTAATTATTTAGTTCATTTGCAAACTTTAAAGTAGGGATACTCGAACTATTATTTCTCTCTACAGCATACCTAATATATTAAATTTAATTAAAAATCAGCATGGTTCATTTACATTACTTCGAAGTCCTAATTTATTTTATTTTAAATAGTGGAAATAAGTTATTCTAATACTTTTAAGATTTTCATAATATCTGAATTTTCATTTTGTAAAACTATAAATAGTAAATATCTCTTATTATTCAACTGTTTATTAAATAGGTAAAGTTTATTTTAAGAGATTTACATAGCATGAGTCAATTAAAAATTTACCAACCTAATTGACTTTTATCTATGCAACTAATTTAAACCCTTTCAAGGTATATATTGATCTAATACCTTTATTAAAGGAATCAAACTTCACCTGTCATTTGTATTAACGATTAAGACATCAAGCGTTACAGACAAACTGACAAAATATATTGTACAAGCCTGACAGAGAAGATTGAACGATCAGAAGTCAAAACAGACTAACTACGATCGCTCCATCTCTTTCACTCATACTTAATAAAGCTTCAAAGGAAAGAGACAGCGATGTCGCATTAAGATTGAAGATTACAAGCGGACATACAAAACAAATAAAAACATTACGGGAACGCATTAAGACGTTTTACACTTATCACGATACGAATCTACTTTTTCTTTTTGTAATAATTATTATCGATAATCTGGCAACACTCGTTCAATAATGGATCGTCTCGTTGTTTTTTAGATGTGGCTACCCTAATCATGTGTCAGATTTACTGTTCGGCCGTGTTAAAGCTCTGGGATTTAATGATTTTACAAAATGGTTTCTTTATTGAATTATTTTCGCTTTTAGGGTTCCGCATTTAATTAATTGTGTGGTTATTCGTTTAAGTATGTGGTTATTAGTTTAGGATATACTTTTGTTAATAATCTAAAATTAATTATGTATTTCGTTACAGACAGTTAAAACATATGAATAATATTTGGTTATAAAGAAAAAAAAATTAAAAGTAAGGGACCATTGTGCAATATTTGTTTTTTATGACTCATAAATTGAACCCTTTTAAAATATCTTTTAAAACTTCTCATTTAGATTTTATCAAAGATTTGGTTCTGTTTTTTTTTATTAACTTATTAACGAGACGAGCTGGTCGTTTGCCTGATAGTAAACACCACGCTTGCCCACACATTGCATTGCGCTCATCACCCCGAGACATCAGATATCAAGTCTGTCTGTCAGTTTTCCTTCAAACCGGAACACAGTAGTGCCTGCGTACTACTGGTTGGCGGCAGAATAACTGGCAAAGCTGTGTGTGTGTGTGTGTGTGTGTAAGCTGTGGTAGGTACCTCCCGCATACGAGAGACCTACCACGAGTCCAGACGATCTTTAGACGAGGTTTGAACTCAGACTTTTGCCTTCAGAACAGGAAGCGCTTTAACCAACTAAGCCACCAGAGCAGTTACTTCGGCGTCCAAAATATTTATATGATTACTTATACGACTGTGTAAATTACTTTTTTAAAACAATCACGACTAAGTCAAAATACCTGAGCGAAGCCGCGGTCAAAAGCTAGCTAGCTCTATTACACAAGCTTTTTATAACATACGGCTTACTGACAGTTTAACAACGTCAATATGTTAATCATAATTTCATAGTCCGATATTAATTGATTCATCATTAGAGTCAGCATTTTAATAGAGGCAAAAATTATGACCAGTAATTATGTGAATCGAAACACTGGGATTTTTTGCTAAGGTTAAGTTTGGTGGAAATTTATTCTGTGAGTGTACGTAAATAGTTAGTGTTTTCCCTGTTAGCGGTTTGAATAGCATTGTAGCCAGCGATTACTGGGCATATGAGACGTATGATCTCTCGGGGTGTTGAGCACAATGCAGTGCTACTCAGTGCTTTATATGATATTAAAAGTTCTTGGTGGCACTGCGTGGCGCTTACCATCAGGCGAACGACGTTTTCGTCCATCACTCAGTTCCAGAAAAAAAAAAACAATTTTCCTGATGCTGGTATGGTTCTGCCTCAGACATATAGTTTCCCTTCTTGGGAGGCACCTTAATTAGTTCAACCACACAAAAGCAAATTGTCGATACGTAAACAAAACAAAATCGATTAATCAGCATACGAGATACGCCGCCATTACCAGTGATCGAATGATCGTTCCCGCGGTCAGCCCTCGTTCATAATCGAATCCGCGCAGTAATAGCGCGCGCGAATCGATTGTAAGCCGCAATCGAGTTGCTGATATCGAGTTGTGATTGGTTGATTACTTCGTCGTTGCGCTGTTATTGGTCAGTATTATTTTGAGATTAGAGTGCTATTGTTACACTCTTAACAGACTGTAGTGGCAAAGAAAACTAAATATTACTACGTAAAGAAGCGACCCCTCCCCCCTAATTACCCCCCCACCCCTAATTTGTCGTCATCAGCAACAAACCGATGAAAAAATGGGCAATGCCGTGCTTGCGTCACTCGGTTGTCACTGCTCGCTGCGAATGACTAATGAGTGAGATTCAAATGTTTATTTTATATGTGCCATCAATTGATGTTATTTGAGGTTGTTATGACCTTTTTGGATGACGACGACGACCTGCTTTACAGAGGTAGAGCAGGCCGGCTGACTATTTAACTTTGACATATAGACGAAACATATTGATACAAAGACGGAGAACGGCTGAAGACGGTGGAGCCGACCCGGACCTGACCTGACTGACGGAGGTCTGCCTATCTCTTTTAAAATGGTTCGTTATTGTCCTGGTTATGGATGCAAAGAAACCACTTACACAAATAAGAATCGAAGATTTTTTGGTTTTTCGCGTCTCCCAGCCAAGCGATAGTGGATGTGAAAGAGAAACACTTAGGTTGCTTACGTATAGCGTTGTCCTTGTCACGCTCGATTCGTATTAGCTCATCCCTATAATAATTACGCACACACACAAAACGTGTGCGGACAGGCCGGTGCGCCAGTAGTAGTACTAGACAGTTAGCTCGGCGAATTTGTATGGAGTGTCGGGGGTCTGGTAGTACGTAATACCAGCAGCATAAAACATTTCTTAATAATAATTATTTTATTTATTCTTGTATTTTTTTTATATTATTTTTCTTTAGTTGCTAGCCATATGAGACTTGATATTTGATGTCTCGGGGTATTTTTTTTATCGTACTGGGCAATGAGACGAGCGTATCGTTTGCCTGATCGTAAGCGTCACACCTGCCTATAACAATTGCAGTGCCACCCAGAACTGTTAATACCAAAGCACTGCGTAGCATTGCATCGCGCTCATTACCCCGAGAAATTAGATATTAAGTCTCTTATGCCCAGTAATTTTGCTGGCTACAATTCCCTTCAAACCGAAACACAGTAATGATGGCGCAGTACGTTATGAGCGCAATGCAGTGCTACGTAGTGCATTCCATGGTATTCGTTGCTCAGTTCTATAAAACAAAAGTCGACATCCATGTTTGTCTGTTTAGTTTATTCTATAACTAGCGACCCGCCCCGGCTTCGCACGGTTATTATACATATAAACCTTCCTCTTCAATAACTCTATCTATTAAAAAAAACCGCATCAAAATCCGTTGCGTAGTTTTAAATATGTAGTGATAGATATTTATTTCTAAGCTACTCGATAGATTTTGATGCGGTTTTAAACATTATTTTGAATAATTTCTTGATGAAAGTGTGCTTAATAATAAAATTCATTTCTGCGGACAATTTACACATTTTGAATTTTACGACTACATTAATGACATAAAAATATCATATACCATTCACATTATAAACGCTAAATACACTCATTGATTCATCACAAAATCTCAAAAACTACAATATCTAATATCTATGAAATTAGGTATTCAAATTTCTTGGGGTGTAGCGACGAGACAAATGTTTGAGCACAGAAAATAAGCGGAAGCATTTTGTTTCGTGTCTGGGTATTGTGGAATCATGGTCCTCGAAGTTCCTGGTTCCCTAGATACAGGGAATCAGGATGGCCAGGATGTATGTGATCATTGGGCGTATATAAATAAACCGGCCAAGTGCGAGTCCTCGCGCACGAAGGGTTCCGTATATTATCTATAAAAACGGCAAAAAATCACGTTCGTTGTATCGGATCCCCCTTAAATATTTATTTTACTCTGTTTTTTATTATTTGTTGTTATAGCGACAACAGAAATACATCATCTGTGAAAATTTCAACTGTCTTTCTATTACGGCTCAAGAGATACAGAGGTGGTGACAGACAGTCAGACGTACGGACAGCGGAGTCTTAGTAATAGGGTCCCGTTTTACCATTTGGGTACGGAACCCTAAAAAAACTAACGTAGGTAATTGCAAGAACTGTTGTTTTTCTGAGCTGCTCAATTAATCAATTTTCTTTTTCCAAACCCTACAACAAAGAATAATTAGAGAAAGGTACGCTAATTAGGCAGCTATGCCTACCAAATAAATTTTCATTAGTACAAAGGCCGACATTCGGCTCCGTATCACGCCACCATGGAATGTCGATTCGAACTCGATAACAAAGTAACTCGATTAGTTAATTATGAATTTCACACAAATTATAACGACCTCCAAACGTTATTTGACCTCGTTTGTGATATTAAAAAAGAAAATATGGCGGGAAATGTTTCGAAGAATTTTAATAGGTGAATTCTCGTACCAGAATTTCACTGAATTAAACCTTGATTTAAATATCTCGAATTAAGTACTATTTTTATAGAATAATTAATTGACTGGAATGATTGGGATATCAGAACTTATTAAGCGTGTAACAAGTTATAATAAGAAGGTTGGTTTAAAAGAAAAAGTATTTATTTATGACGTCAGAGTCCAACTTTAATATATTTGGCAGAGACCTTGAAACAGCCGAATAATTTAAGTGAAGATGTATAATAAATTAATGCATAAATTCACCATAAAGAGAAGAAAAATAAGTTTTCATGGACTACGCGAAGGCCTTTTGAGTTAATTTAGTGCAGTGCAAGTGTGTCGTAGTAAAGTTAGGGCTACCCGTAAAGAAAACAAGACCATAGTGTCTTCGCCTTAATAGAGACAATAAGAAAAGTGTTGATGGACATATTTTTAGTTTTACTCTACTTAGCAAATTTAAGTTAAATTCAAATTACTTATTAGCCTTATCTAGATTGTAATGTTAATGAATTGTCATTTTGTGTGACATAATAAAAAAATAAATGTGCGAAGGCACGATCGCTACCGCCTTCTCCAGTACATTATGATCGGAAAGATAGAGGAAAAGCCATGTCGGGAGGAGAAGAAAGTCGTGGCTCAAGAATGTCCAAGATTGAACCGGAATTGCCAGCGTAGAAGAGCTATTTCATCTGGCGAGAAACAACCTCCACTAGTGGAGAGGCACCGCAAGAAGAAGAAAAAACAAAAACAACAACAGAAAAAGCCCATATTCGTATTTTTTCCAAGACTATCTTAGCAAGACCTCCGCAGTATATGAGACCCTTGTAGATCTATGTGTTCCATCTTCGGCCACATCGTCGCTTAACATCAGGCGAGATGGTGGTCAAACGTCGATGTATCTTTTGTAACAAAAAAAACCCCGTACTACGAAGAGTACCTATTACATTTATCTTCGTAGTCCCCCAACGGATTTTGATGTAACATTATATCCAAGTTGAGATGTATGCTATAAAAACTGCATTAAAATCCTTTCAACAGGTTCCGAGTCTATAGATAACAAGTATACAAACAAACAGACAAAATTGTAAATACCGTGGATTCGTGTTTAGTGTCCTCCAGTCGATCAGAGTTGGTTTCAAAATATCAAAAATATCTTCAATGTACAGAATTGGCTCAGTTCCATTTTTATAATAAAGTATAGAAAAAAAATTGTAATAGGTATCTATATAATAAATTATTATTATTATACACCAAAGGTACCAAAAATCGCATGAATTTGTTCTTTCTGAAGAATTGAGACGTGAAAGCTGGCATGTCAGGGTGACGGGCGCAGTGCAGTGCTGCGCAAGACTTTAAAACTTTTAAAAATGTTTCGACGCTGACATTGGGCATATGACCATATTCTCTCAATAACTTATTAAATCGTAGGTATATCCGATGTCCGAGGAACGCATAAAAAAGTATTTTTCATCCCTCCTCTGTAAGATGGGAATTATTTGAAAACTGGGTCAAACCACAAAAATAACGTTTTAAAATTTAAAAGTAAAAGAAGAAAAGAAGAAGAATAAAAAGAAGTAATAAAAAGAATAAGCAGAACAAAAATAATGAAAAAAAAACAAAAAGCAAATAAAAAAATACTATTTATATTCATGTGCTCAAAACCGTATTAAAGGTTAACTGTGTAAAGGATTTCTGGGAGAGATCACTCTAAGCAAGAATACCGCCCTTTGTACCATATTTGCTTCCTGTTTTTGGTATCATTAAAGAGTGGTATTGTGTTATGGTTTTCTAACTTTCTTTTGATTTAGAGGTCCTCTCCAAACGTCAAATCACTTCGAACACCGGATGTAGCACGTCAACGGTAGCCTTACACAGCCTAATGAAGTCATTGTGCAATCTAATGTTTTACAAATCGACAATCAACGCATTAGCGCGATTTACTGATCTATTGATCAACACAGTGATCAATTGATCGATAATTCAACTGATCAATCGGCTGATAAAGCGATGAAATCAGTGGGATCGTGCGTCCGGTTATGAAATAGAAAATTAGGTATGTGTCCCGCCGTGGAGCGTTGAAGTGTTATTAATTTAATGCTTGCACAATACCAGAAGCGTTTCATAAATGTACGCGGTCATTCGCACGCAGCGGACGCAACGCACGTACGGCACCAATTTAAAAAAAGAAAACATTAATAACCATCTCAAAAAAAAAACATGTAATAAAGGTGACGGTACATGAAATTGGATAGCCATAAAATGACACAACTCCGCGCTATTATAGCGCGCTGATTTTCAGGTGTGGCCCTTTTTGTGACGAGTAGTTGCAAATCAGCTTATAACTAGATATTAACAAGCAAGTTGGTACATAGCTAGTAATTGCTTATTGTTTTTTATATTAATTCCTATATGCGTCAAATAGGAATCAACCGAGCGCCGCCGCCGCACCGCGCCGGCCGTTCTATGCGTGTGAAGCAGCCAATCGGTGCGGGCCAGTCGACTCGTGCCTTAAATTCAACGTTCTTGCTTACGTTATTAATGATAGGTAACGGAATATGCAAGGATATTTAATAACAATCTGACACTTCAATTAAAACTAAAACACACTTTAACAGTAGACAGGAAGGAATTAATATCCTAAATACAGAGTAACCTAGGTAGGAGTTAGGGATCGGCCATGTACCTACTCATTTAATAAAGTGCGAGATTCAAAATTCAAAATTGAATATTCTACCTATCTAAACTATTCTCGCTGAGCCAGGTTATATTTTGTGTAAGATATTTGTTTTGTGTATGAATACATCAAGACGAAGTAAAAAAAATAATTGAATAATGGTAAGCGCGGTGCTTAACCAAACAGTTGCAACGCAACTTTGATGAAGCTACGAAGCGCCCGGCGGTAGTCACAGTTCTCTTATTTATTTTTCCCACCCGCAATTTGTGTGCAGTTATGAAAAAGACACTGTTGTCTTATTGAAAAGCTTAAATATGTTTATCAATATATGTAATTATATTTATTTATCACATTATCAAATAACATAAAAAAAATATATCTTTTTGATATTTATTTGACTGATTTATTGGCAGTAATTTATCGGTACATATTTTAAGATAATACCTATATTGCATATCAATACCAGCATGATGCGTTATATATAAAGTGTTTTCCTGATATCTCCCACTTTAACGCCCAAATTGGAGAGAAGAAGAATATTACCTGTTGTCCCCCACTTTGTAAAAGTTGTAAAAATAAAGTGGGGGATGACGAGTGTAGTTTCCTGATGTCCCCTAATTTAAAGAAGCGGGCACAACGAAGTTCAGTGACCAACAAAACAAGGATGCGCGGTGTGGCGATATCATGTTTGATTCTTAATCCATTTTTAAACAGGGATAGTTAGGACACCACAAATTATATAGCATTTTTTTGATTATGGCTTTTCAAATTACATATCTTAGTATTTATCACAGATCATTTTTCTTTATGCCTCTCGCGGCCTGGGAAAAGTCTTCTTAAATCTTGCCTCATTCTATATTTTAACGTAAAGTTCTGGATGGCACTGCAATTGTTATGGACAGGCGTGGCGCTTATCGTCAGGTGAACGATATCAGTTCCATAGAAAAACAAGGGTATAGTGTAGATTAAAAAAATAATCGAAAAACCACGTTTTAATGCGTCTTAAAAAGAATAAATGGATTTAGAATGCATTGTGATCGACTTCTAAGCTACCCTAAAAGTATCGGGAAGTGCTTGAAATTTGAGTTGCAAGATTTCACCCGTAACGAAATACAGACAGACAATGACTTATAGTTAAGTGCAGATTTTGCACGCTCGCTCTAAAACGGTGAAGGAAAACATCGTGATGAAACCCGCTTACGCGCTTTGTGACAGGCTCTGGCCGTGGTTGAAATACCACCCACCGAACAAAGCCATGCCGTCAAGCCACCTAGTCGTGTTTCGGATGATGTTCGGTGAACCATCAGTGACAAGGGTCTGAGCAGCCGCTCAACTGCCGCCTCTCTCTAGATTTATGTGCTCCATCTTAGGCCACATCATCGCTTCACATCAGCCAAGATAGTGGCCAAACATAGATCTATTAAGAGTAAAAAAGAACAGATAGGTAAAAACAAGAATGTGACTTAATAAAAACGTGGTAAAATGTAATAGAACACGATTAGAACAGTGGCTGCTTATTTATAACTTTAATTCATTCAGTCAATTAATCATTTCACAATCTATTTAAATGTCAGTAGCTACCTATTTTACATCCGGTTTTACTTAAGCAAAAAAAGTAATACAATTGTAACGGTGCGATTATTAAGTAGTAAATTAAAGAGATCGTATTTAATTGTGTTGTGATCAGCCCCCGTACCCACTGGTCCGTCAAGCGCCAATCGTATACCTTCATTTGGCCTCTATACCACGTCTTCCCTAACTGTGCGTCGCGACGCCCTGGGGCATCGCGGCATTATCCCGAGGGCGTCGAGAGGCGATCCAAATGGATTGTCTTCATTCATGGATTGATGAACTCATGGATCATGGATTTTCACGAATATCGTGCCATCAGCACTGCAGCATTGAGGGTTCTGCTACCATTTGCGACATCGTACTTGTGCGAAACAGGCTTTTCTGCAGTTTCAGTAATAAAGAACAAGTACAGATCGAATATAAATGTAGAGAAGAGATGAGAGTGGCCATTTACAAACTTGATCCCCGTTTTGAGAAGCTTTGCTCAGAAAAGCAAGCACATCCTTCTCATGAGTAGCCATTCAACAAAGTAAAATAAATATCTCTTTTAATTTTCATTCTAATGTTTTGCTTTTGTTCTTATTTTCTAATAAAAAATGTAAGAGTTATTTGGAGTTTTTCTGATAACTTGTTACTACGCTAGAACTACAACCGGTATGGTAGGTAGTTTTTGATCAGAGGGAGGGGGGTCTGAAGCGTCGCAAAAAATGACAAATGCCCAAGGGCGTCACAGTAAAAAAAGTTTGGGAAGCCCTGCTCTATACCATATACGATTGGCGCTTGAGGAACCAGTGGGTACGGGGGCTGAGGTTAATGTATTTTGTGCTGTGAAAAAGAAAGAAGTTGATATTGATTTGCTGTAATGTGATTTGGATTAAGTATTTTGTTATCCAATCGATTGTGAATTTGGATAAAAAATATCTTAGACTCCGCCCCGCGGTTACACTCGCAGTTTCACGAGATAAAAAATAGTTCGCCTTCGTTTTTTTTTACATCAGACTGGGTCTGCGTTTGACCACAATCTTACCTGCTCTCTAATTCACTATGGCAACTTGGCGATTCCTTGCTTCAAGGAAACGTCGATTCCTTCATTAATAAACGACATCTGCGAAATGTATTGTCTATGACGCGTCATAGGAATCGACGTGATTTCGAAGCAAGGAATCGACGTGATTTCGCTAAGTTGTCATATTGAATTAGGGCCCAGATGGGAAGTGACGATGTGGTCGAAGATGTAGCACGCTTACCCAGTAAATACAGTAATTCAGGGTATAAGATACCTCCATTCCGAAATTCACTGAAATCTGTTCAGCCGTTACAGCGTGATGATGTAACAAACACTAACACCTTACAAACTTTCGCATTAATAATATTAGCGTTTGATGTGATGTGAAATAGGAATTTTATCTTAACAATAAAAACCGTATTTCATTGATGCAAAAACAAACGAATAAAACTAGCAACTAAAGCACTCAATGATCGCAAAGTTCTGGATGGTGCTGTTATTGTTATGGGTTGGCGTATTGCTTGCCATCAGGCAAACGACCAGCTCGTCTCGTCATCCAGTTACATAAAATAATAATTGTTTAAGATTTTTTAGAAATAAATGTTATACCCACTAAAATTAAATTTTTTTTATACCTTAATATTTTTAGTAAACCTACCAACAACGCGTTTTCTTAAGCTTAGGTACCTACTTTGCCTAGGCTACTACAATAGGTATTTTCATAACGTAATTTTTTTTAATGATTATGTACTTACCGTTTCATTTAATGAAAAAAAGACGTGCGGCACTCGGAGACTGCCGCGGTAAAGCTATTGCATAGCATTCGGAGTGGGGGGGTGTTAGGTTATTTTCGTTACGGAATTTCTGGATTCGGTCTCCACGCTCAAGGCCCGCGATAGAAGCTATGCAATAGTTTAATAACCCTTTTTTATGTTAGCAATCATAATATATAAAAAACATAAATGAAGCCATTGAATTTTGCTATCTTTATAGGTAAGCGTTGATAGATGACTCAGCAAAATTCGAGAGCTCACTGTCCTGTATAAATGACTTACTGATCAAGCAGAAGGAAGAAATAGGAAAGCTTGAAGTTATTTTTATAACCAGAAAATCATACAACTAACAAAATAAAAGTCTTTATAAATTAAAAACTAAACTAATGGGTGGGTTGTCTGGAAGAGATCGCTTTTAGCGATAAGACCCACTGTGTCACTATTATTAAGTTAGTTGTTATTTTCGTTTTTATTTCTGTATTTTGGTGTTATAATAAAGAGTTATTCTATTCTATTCTAATGGAAACTAAACTAAAAGAAAATAAATAATAAAATAAATTACTGCCTATTTTTTTTTATTCATTTTGAATTAGGGCTTTCCCGGCCGACGGCCATGCCGCGACGGAAGGCGGGCAACCGAAGACGCTGCCAGCATTTTAGGGAGTTATAATTATAACGTCTTTTACATTTGTAATTTATTTGAGTTTGTAAATAAAGGTGTCGTTACAAAAATTATTCGTCCAAAACTTTTTCTATGAAAACCTTGCGGTTTTTCAAACGCGACGCGTCGGCTGAGCGGGCAACCGCTATCCAAAAGAAGCAACGCCTCTCGCGCTTTCAATTAGTAAAAAAAATGAGTTAATGCTTGTTTCAGAAGTTTTGGTATATGCTTGATGAAACAGTGTATTTTTTCTATCTTAAATCCGCGATGATAGCTAAACAAACGCAACGCGTCGGCTAGGCGGGCGTTGTTGCTAGCTGTAGGGCGGGCGGGATAATTGCAACGCCTATTTCACACTCGTTTTTGTTGCAAAAAGAGATGTCTACTGCGATTACATTCAATTTAAAAAAATACAGCATGTTTATTACCTTTAATTTTGGACTGCTATATTAATACCTATAGGTATGCCAATCATTTTTGTTACTTAGTATTTAGTATTTTTTAATCAACATAGAACGGTTTATTATAAATAAGCAGTTGACTTTACTAATAAAATATCTGTTTGTATGTTTTAAATATACATAAATAAACAATTAAATATACTTAAATATCATATTTAATATCATTAATATATTTTTATAATAAAGTGCAATATCGATTTAGTTTTGAATTTTTATTTAATGATTTGACATGTAATATATTTTTACCAATAAATTGATTATTATTATTGTGATTATTCAAGTTTTATGCGATTTGACCATGACACATAAAATTAAATTAAAACAATTTAGAGCATACTTACGATGCCGTCATATATAAGTGATTAATAACTATCTAGAATTTTAATTCTTTGAAAGTCGTGTTTCATACGATTGCCATTTTTTTTACTCTTAAAAATATAAAACAACTCACCGGCACTCTCAACCGCTCCCGGCGACACTGGCACTGTCTCACACTCTCTATCGTTCCTCTGTTCAAAGTCACTCACTCTGCTAACTTGTCTCTGTCCATTCAACCCTAAAATAGCGTCTATCGTATGCCTCGGACCCTGACTCACTCCACCAGGCACTTGGGTCAAGCCTAACCGCGACTTCACCGCGTCGAAACTCTGGTTTAAATGCATCTGCTGCGCGTGAAAGAACATCCCCATCCTATTTAACGTTTCCAAGTTCTGCTGATGCTGTGACAGAGAAATAGATTGATCCGTAACGTTTATTGATGATGTTGAATTTGGACTGCTCATGTGAGAACGCGGGCTGTTCGTTTCGGAGCGATCCGGCGTCGAGTTGCCGAAGAACCGGTCGTCTGACGCGTCCATCTCGCAGGCTAACCCGTACGTCACTGACGCCCGACGCTGGCAGACGCGTAGGGGAAGAAGGGGGCGGGGCTTAGCTACGGGAGGGGGGCGAGCGAAATTGCCCATTGAAAGTGCGAAATTTGGGGTCGCGAAGTGATTTTGTTTGGTAAGAAGCAAGAAGCGGCGTATTAGCATTTTCCCCCCGGAGTTCCTTTGTCGACGCTTGAATAGTTTTCTTTCTGTTTGATTGGGTCGATTGTGCGAGGTGTTAGTTCGGAGTTTGTTAGCGATTTCTTTGAGGGTCGGAGAAGATTTTGCTACTTCTTTGCGTGTTTTGTTGAGGTGTTAAAAGTTTTTGGTGTCAGCGATTCGTGTAATACATTGTTCATAAGCTTCTAAGAGCTGTTAATCTTTGAGATTACAACACACTTGAATTTTTGTACAGATCATTAATGCTTGTTTAAGTAGGAACCTAACTTGGTAAATCTGCTACACTATTTATTAGACAATATAATAATTTTTAGAAAAAAACAAAAACCGACTTCAATATATCTTCGAAGTCCAAGGTCACATATCGATGAAATTTATATGGGACCACTTCGTAGCTATACTGAACCCGACGCAAAAAGAATTTTTCAAATCGGTTCATAAATGACGGAGTTCTGAGATAACAAACATAAAAAAAAACAATCGAACAGAGAACCTCCTCCTTTTTTGAAGTCGGTTAACAAAATAAGGTTAACCACATTCAAAATTATTTAATTTATAACTACCGTTACTTAATTCATGGACGAAAGGTGTCAGCAAACTGACTACCAATTATCCGTATGCTAATGAACCAAATGCCAACTAATTAATGTACTTACGCTAATCAATACAATCAATCAGACGCTACCTGTCTCTACTCGCAAGATTGAGAGAGAACAGGACATCCTGTTAATACAAATTTAACCAAATCGGTTAACCTGTAACCAAACAATAACAGCTTTTCCAACTGACCATCGCACTACCTTCTGTCTGTCATAAATCAAATACGTTCCAATCAAAATTGACTCTATTTGTCGTGCGTCAAGTCTCAAAATGGTTTGTAAAGGTTGTTAGAGTTAAGACGTAAACGAATGGGGTTGCGGGTCGTCAATGTGATTCTATCTTGTTCACACTTCAAAAGATCTCGCTCGCTCTCATCTCAGGTGTAGCGACGGTTGCTAGGGGGCGTCAACTGGTGACGTCACGTGTCGATCGACCAATCACAGAGCATCATTTGTTTTTTTTTTCCGCCGCGCCGCGTCTTCTTTTGTCGATGGGTTTCTTTTGTCCGGCCGTTCAGTGCGGCTGTTACAGGGCTTTGGGATACAAGCTACTTTTCTTTTAGTGGATAAATGGATTATGATGAAACTTTTAGTTAGAATAGACTTTGTTTGTTAATTTTTGGATTATAAAGTTTAAAATAAACTAGAGATTTCAAAAGTTTTAGTTAAATTCTAAAACAATATAAATTTTGTAAAACTCCACAGTACACCGAGGTTAACTGGAAGATAATGCTTAGTAGCATTAAGTTCGCCTATGTGCCTACAAATTTGTTTGTGCAATAAAGACTTTTCTATCTATCAATCTATATAAATTGGGAATAAGATACATACACACACACATACACATACTAGGTACACTTCCAAAATCACCAAAAAAAAAAATTATATACATATTTTATTAACATAGCTTCTAACCTAAACTGCTTATTCTATTACATACTAACCTAAAAAATAAAGAATATAAAAAAAATACAATCGAACAGCTCATCCTTTTTTAAAGTCAGTTAAAAAATTTTAAATAGCCACTTCATTAACATTATGGCCATGTAAAAAATAAATTACCCCACAAAATTACCCCATAATTACCACCATTCAATTTTCATTTCGTATTTTCCGCTAACTTCATTAGCAAATTACTTGCTTTAAATTACTAAAACCAATGTTGTTCAGATTTTAGATAAGCTCAAAAACGGCGCAGTAATACATTTGAGCGATTGCATTGAAACCGGTAAATATTTTATGTGACCTGGCAATTCATTTTACCGGGGATACCAGTACTTGGAGAAGTACTAACTACACATAGGGTAAATAGGTAAAAAGATTTTTAATCTTAAGCCTAAAAAAAGGAATATATCAAATTAAAATAACAAAATGAGTAAATATTCAGACAAACTTGAAAACATAGAAAAATATTTAAAAAAATTATGTAACTCAATAACGAGACGAGCTGGACGTTCGCCTGATGGTAAGCAATACGTCAGCCCGTAACAATAACAGCACCACCCAGAACTTTATTTTGCAAAATCCTTCGCGGCGCTGCACTGCTTAATATCTTTTTTTATGTTTGTTACCTCAGAACTCCATCATTTATGAACCGATTTAGAAAATTATTTTTGCGTTGGGTTCTGTATAGCTACGAAGTGGTCCCATATAAATTTCATCGATATTTGATCTTGGGCTTCGAAGATACATTGAAGTCGGTTTTTGTTTTTTCCTAAAAAAAATATATTAAATACAGGTCACCATTAAAAAAGAAAATAATAACATAACTGAACATAAAATTGTACATTGTGACATTAATATTATAATAAAATAGAATTTTTTAATTGCTATATTTTATCAATTCTGCATAGCTGTAAAAGGTTTGATCGATAAGCCAGTGCTTTAACTTTAACCACAGAATACTAAGGGACAGAAGCATAACTCCGCAAAGAAATTTAAACAAATAGCGACTCTTGCTATGACGCAATAAAATCAAAATCAAAATCTCTTTAATCATTTTGGCATAACAGACGCACTTATGAACGTCAAATTATCACAATGACTCTACCACCGTATCGGAAAAAGAACCACTACTCAGAAGATACGGCAAGAAACTGAGGGGCATTTTTTTTTTAGAGATTTTGTTACAATTTTTTGGGATTTTACAATATTATGTTTCTTATGTACCAGTTGGTTACTTTGCAGAAGTGGAATGTTCCAAGCATCTTTGTCTTCTTAATTTGAAAAATAAATTGAATAAAATTCAATTCAGTTCGCGTAGCGCTGCATACCTACCAGTCATATTAACCTACAGAGCGCCTCTCTTTCTATTGCATAGCTCTTATCTCTTCTGACGCGGCACGTGTAATGACGCGCGACCCGCCGTCGGTGTCCGGCTATGTTCTTGTAGCTTCGTACCTACAGTGCGGAGTGCGCTACGCCTGCTTTAACTTAAATAAACTTAAGCTGGTTGCTTCGGTGATTATTGCTGGTAGTCTATTGTAGACTGCCGGGCCTTTGATGCGTTAATGTGTGTCCGTGCACTTACTTATAAATACACAGTCTTGGGGAAAATATTGAGTATGGCAACTATTATTCCCACTTTGCACTGGATTGGATGCACGCTACAATGTCAATTGAATAGATTTTAATTGGTTTATTTTTTAATATAGGTAAATGGATTTTTTATTCTTTGAATGGGCAAGTGTGTTGAAAATCAATCGTTTGTGGTTTTATTTCCTTTATACCATTAGCAAATTAATAATACAATAAAACTATATAAGTATATATACGTTTTTTTATTTGTCTTTCGCCTGATGGTAAGCGTCACGCCTGCCCATTACAATTGTAGTGCCACCTAGAACTTTTAATACCGTAAAAAGCACAACGTAGCACTGTCTATGCATTGCGCTCATCACCCTAAGACTATCTGATATATCAAGTCGCATGTGCCTAGTTATTTCGCTGACTACAATGCCCTTCCAACCGGAGCACAGTAATGCTTGCGCACTACTGCTGGGTGGCAGAATAATTGGCAAAGCTGTGTTACCTACCCAGACGCATACGAGAGACCTACCACGAGTACCTTGTATATTAAATCGTATCAAACGTAATTAACTAAAACTAATTAGTCTAGGAGCAACTGTTCGAAGCAATCAATCAAATAATCAAATGGTATTAATTGGATCCTTTGTTACATTAGAATTGGTTAGATTAAGGATGGGAAAGTTTCGGAAATTTAATCCAATTATAACATGATATTGTTTTTTTAAGAAAAAATATTAAAATATTATATTTCCTATTAACCGATTAAAAAAAGGAGGAGGTTCTCTATTCGATTTTATTGTTTTTTTTTATGCTTGTTACCTCAGAACTCCGTCATTTATGAACCGATTTGAAAAATTCTTTCTGCGTTGGGTTCAGTATAGCTACGAAGTGGTCCCACATACATTTCATCGATATACCTTGCAGTACAAATACCTTGGACTTTGAAGATACATTGAAGTCGGTGGTTCTTTCTATAAAATGTAATTATGAAAATTTCATAATTTTACGCTTAGCAATAGGTAACACAATTACACATAGAACAAATTTTCTTTGTTGCATAAATATGTGTTACATGTTATTGCAACGTTTTCTCTTTAGTTCTCGCCTTGACTTCGTTTTTAGCATCGATTTCTTATTACCCTTTTATCAGTTCCTCAGAGCGAGTGTGGCTCAGTAGGAGCACGTGCGAATTTTGATCCGACGCACCCGAGTTCGAGCCCCGCTCGCTTCGCACCAATGACTATCTAAGTCATGTGCGGATTTTAAACTCGCTCTAAAAACGGTGATAACATCGTGATGAAACCGGCATGTCCAAGAATTAATCACAAAAATTCAAGGAAATGTGAGTCCCACCAACCCACTGGGCCAGCGTGGTGGATTATGGCCCTACTCTCTCTATGAGACAAGGCCTGAGTCCCAGCAGTAGGAACGTGATGGGATGATGATGATGATGATGATTTTGATGATCAGTTCCTTTCTCTAGCAAAAATATCTAGTGGGTGAGAAAAATATCGATAAACTATTGGCCCCACTTTTCACACCACTAAACGTCCCAAACCGGCGAACGTTGACGCAATAACGAGTTTGAATATAATAATGAATGTTTAATCACAAATCGATGGTGAATTAACCGAGTTTGCGTTAGGGATTGATTGGGATAAGTGGGGATGGGGGAGGTTTAGGGGAGGAGGGCGCTAATCCAGCGGCCATATAACAATTTGGGGGTAAATAGGGGAAAAAGATTATCGATATCGATAAAAGTTCCATGTCAGAATTACTTTACTACGTTACTTTTTATAATTTGTGCAAATTATTCACTTTCTGGAGATATAAGGTAGGTTTCCCAAGTAAGAACCTAGATATAATTAATTCGTACTTACCTACCTAATTCCTCTTCCATAATGACAATATCTTATAAAGGGAAAGTAGCTTTTTAACCGACTTCAAAAAAGGGTAAGGTTCTCTGTTCGATTGTATTTTTTTTTATTATTTTATTGTTATTTTTTATAAAAAAAAATATGTTTGTTACCTCACGCCGTCATTTATGAACCAATTTGGAAAGTTCTTTTTGCGTTGAGTTCAGTATAGGTACGAAGTGGTCCCATATAAATTTCATCGATATCCAATCGTTCAATGTAATATGTATTTCGAGACATTTTAAAAGAGTTGAAAAAATAGCCAGCCGCAGAGTTTATTGACTTTGACTTTGACATGGCCCATCGAAATGAGCTCTGCGTTCGTCCTAAAATTATAGTCAGTCACAACAAACGATCTCCATTCTACAATAGCTAGGGTTGGAAGCTCTCCGACATTGACTCCGACATACTCACCAGACCTAGTGCCCACACACTTCTACTTTTTCCAGAATTTGGATAACTTCTTGGCAGGAAAATGAAATCAATACGCGAGAGGCAGTACAAAATACCTTTGAAAAGTTTTTTGGCTCCCATCCGGCTATTTTCTTCAAGAAGAATATCGATAAATTGCCACTGCACTGGCAAAGAGGACTTCAAAAAAAATATATATATAAAATGTACACTTTAAGTTTTTTGTACAAAACGACAATTTCATAGGTGATGAAATGGCCTAATATAATATGCGCTAAAAAATAAAAATATTTTAATAATATTGAAATAAATCGAACTTTCAAAGGTAACAATATAAAAAATACGACTTTGCAGAATATTATCGACAATTTCTCATCTCTAATCTAGTTGACAGCGGCCTCCATAATTGTTGAATGAGGCAGCATTAAAGCGCCAATTAACCAACATTGATTGGTTTTGAACTACCCTCCCCTCGCCCCGCGCCCGCGCCTTCACCCCTTCGTCAATTCGGGGAGAGTTGATCTCGGGCTGACGGAGGAATGGCAAACATTGTGCGTACCTTTATAAGTATAGCTAGCAATAAGTACATATTTATGTTATCTAACTTTGGCTTCTGAGTTTTGATATTAAACCTAAAGAAAGATCTTATGAAGAAAGGATACTACGCAATAAATATTGGAGTGGTAGGCTCTGGCCGAGGTTGTAATACCATCCACCAAATAAAGCCATGCCGTCAAGAGACCTAGTCGTGTTTCGGGATGATGTGCGGTGAACCTTCGGGGAGACGGGTCTGAGCAACCGCTCAACTGCCATCTCTCTCTAGATGTATGTGCTCCATCTTAGCCCACATCATCGCTTCACATCAGGCGAGATAGTGGCTAAATATAGATCAATAAAACGTAAAAAAAAATGATGACAAAAATACATGGCCATCAGTACCTATGCCCTAAGCTCCATGATGAACAGGTAACGAACCTATGTGTTGTGTTGTGCATTTTATAATAATGTAGGTACAGTGCCATGTAAGATGTCTCGTCATTCCCGCAGAGTTTCTTGGTGCTATCTTCTCTAGCTGGCGTATTTCCGAAGCACTGGTAGAGTCAGTTTTCGCATTTCTTTTCTGGGCTCGGACTTCAATTTAATTATGGGAAAGGTGGTGAGATGCTTACCTTTTTATTTTATTTTTTTATTTTATATATAATAACTAGCTGACCCGGCAAACGTTGTTTTGCCATATAAAATAAAAAAAAATTTAGGGGTGGACTACCCCTAACATTTAGGGGGATGAAAAATAGATGTTGGCCGATTCTCATAGATACCGGATAAGCACAAAAAATTTCATCAAAATCGGTCAAGCCGTTTCGGAGGAGTATGGCAATGAAAACTGTGACACGAGAATTTTATATATTATAAGAAGAAGATATAATATTTTGAGTAACAATTTTTAACGTTTTTTATTTATTTGTATTATGTGTGTATACTTCGAGTAGACAGCCAAAACTTTATCTGAGTGTGTATATGACGTTTAAAAGTTCATTTTTGTGCCTATTTAATAAATATTTTTTGACATTTTATGACGGGTAGTCAATCAATCAATCAAAAGTTCTTTATTCAATTTTGTCGTCACAGACGCACTTATGAACGTCAATTATTACAATGACTCTACCACCGTATCGGAAAAAGAACCACTACTCAGAAGATACGGCAAGAAACTGAGGGGCATATTTTTTTAGAACTTTTGTTACAATATTTTATGTTTGTTTTTGACAATATTATTTTTCTTATGTGCCAGTTGGCTACTTGGCAGAAGCGGAATGTTAAATGCATCTTTGTCTTCTAATTACTAAGTACTTAAACACGTAAAACTAAGAATATGTCCATCAACACTTTTCTTATTGTCTCTATTAAGGCGAAGTCACTATGTTCTTGTGTTGTTTACAAGTAGCACTATCTTTACTATAACACACAAAATTTACTTTCACTAAATTAGCTCAAAAGGTTTTGTCCTTTTTAGTCTTCTCACTAGGTCTGTGTTGTCGAGGAGCTGGATAGCCTCGACGTTCACGTGAAAAGGTGAAACGGTTTATCTGTAATATTTTTTTTATGTTATTGGTACACAATAAAGAGAATTTATATTGTACAGGTAAGTCTGGACGTCACCTTGTCAAATGTAAACCTTGTAGCATATTCATAGAACACTACTAAATCCTACGCCTATCCTATCCTAGTCGTGTTTCGGGATGATGTTCGGTGAACCATAGGGGAGACGGGTTTGAGCAACCGCTCAACTGCCGTCTCTCTCTAGATCTATGTGCTCCATCTTAGGCCACATCATCGCTTCACATCAGGCGAGATAGTGGCCAAACATAGATCTATTAAGCGTAAAAAAAATATCTTCTAACTTTTGACAGGATAGAGCGAATTGTAGAGAAATAATACGCTTAATAATAATAATAATTTTAAATTTTAAATTTAATTAAATTTTAGTAACAAAACTGGATTGTATTTTATCTGAATAAATAATTGAATTGAATTGAAAAGCTGACCTCACTACCGTGTAGGATGTAAAGAGATCTTATTTGTATTAATTAACTTAATTCTCCAACTCTTATTTGTGGTAAACGCCAACACTAGAAATCTGAAAAACGAACATTTTCAGTACAAAATTAACGATTCAAAACTCCCAGAATTCACAGAATTAGGTACCTGATATTTTAATACATAATTAAAACTCGACAAAGCCCGACTTAGAAATTAATTGCCCTTAAAACCCATTACCGTTCGATCGCTAATCAGTATCGCTGATTACCAGTTAACAGTATTGTGAACAGTAGGGGTGGATCAGTGTTTAGGAACGGTGGACATTTCATGAGGTACTCGTGGTACGTCTCTCGTATGCGGGAGGCCATCTGGGTAGGTTACACAGCTTTGCCAGTTATTCTGCCGCCAAGCAGTAGTGCGAAAGTATTATTGTGTTCCGGTTTGAAGGGCATTGTAGCCAGCAAAATTACTGGGCATATGAGACTTAATATCTGATGTCTCGGGGTGATGAGCGCAATGCAGTGATACGCAGTGCTTTTTATGGTATTAAAATTTTGGGTGGCACTGCAATTGTTATGGGCAGGTGTGGCGCTTACCATCAGGTGAACGACTTGTTCGTCTCATCACTCAATACGATAATAAATGAGATATACGAAAACTTAAAACTTATTCAATTCAGCAAACTGCCAAATAGCACATCAAACGTTGATTTCTTATTGTATGTAAAGAATCTTGAACTACGAGAACCATGGTCCATCAATGTTAAGATACATAACGGCTTCCACTTTTTCCACTTTAAGCCCGTAGCTTGTTATAACTGCAACATCTGTGTTATTCACTACATAGCGGGAATCAAAACCTACTGGAGCACCAACCGTCCAGCCCAACCACTACACCACAGAGGTCACTGTCCATACTGTAAGTTTAACATGTTTTAAGAGAAACAATCACGTCTAACCGTCGGTTAATAAGATAGGGTTGTTAGAGGATAGATAAAGGATAATTCTGGGATCAAAGCGTGACAACTACAGGTGAGGTAGTGTGACCAAATTCTGGTATTTTGTAGGACAGCAAGAATACTTGGTTTATAAACTCAGTTACAAAAAACTTATCATTAAAACTTCTTTACGTAAAGTCCCATTAAATTTAATGCAGCGCGCAGCGTTGCCAGATGATATGCAGCGAATCCTACAAACGAAAAACCTACCTAAAAGGTACGAAGAGCTCTAAAAAGTTACGACGCTGATTCGCACCTAACTTACGTAATTGTTTGGCTGTATTTGTTTTATAACCTGCCTGAGCAGGCAACCTCGACAGCACGCCACTATATACCGAAAATTGTTAGAGTAGAGCAATTTCAACTAGGAGGGCGGGTTTCAACTATTGAGAGCCTGGGATCCAGTGGTACGACTATATAAAAACTGTAGAAGTTTCGAAAATAGTTCAGGACTACAGTACCGGCGACGTAAGTAAAAAACGCGGAAGAAAGAGGGTAGTTCGTTTTATCTGCTCATAAAAACTACCCACCCGCTCCTCAGTTCTTCCTGATCATGGCGTTTGCAACAGTGCTGAAATATCAAGTTC
This sequence comes from Petrophora chlorosata, assembly GCA_951640565.1. Taxonomy (NCBI): domain Eukaryota; kingdom Metazoa; phylum Arthropoda; class Insecta; order Lepidoptera; family Geometridae; genus Petrophora; species Petrophora chlorosata. The sequence goes on from OX621212.1 coordinate 9,817,536, forward strand.
TCAACATAAAACAAAAACATGGTAAATATCCCGTTTTTACACTTAGTACTAAGTCTCTTTGGAAAAAAGTACGAAAAATACGATTGATGGTAAAAAGTCACAAACATGACCCAAAAAGTACGAGTTTCGTAGTTTTCTTACCCTTCTAGCAACGCTGATTTGATGGATTGTTGTGCGATTTGAGATGAATCAGTTCGCTCCTACTACAATTGCTACACCTCATGAGGGTCATAATATGTTATTCCACTTGAATTATTATGAACTGTCATGTACTTAAACACTATTTATGATTGCCAGAAATGATTAAGTATTAAGTTGCTAGGATTATCCCAAAAGAACACAACTCATAGCCACCCCGCTCCACCGCCCGCTGTGTCAACCTAATGGATCGCAAAGCTCTATCAATTAAGTAAAGGGTCTCCCCCCCTCTCCTCACTCCCCCGCTCTATTTGTGGTCATTTGGTACCTACATGGAAGGGAATTGAATGCCAATTATAAAAGAGGACTTATGTGAGTTGATTTGTGTACTGGCGACTTTTGCGGACGATTTACTAAATGATAGGTCTCAGTAGGTACCACAGCTTTGCCAGTTATTCTGCCGCCAAGTAGTATTCTGGTTTGATGGGCATTGTAGCCAGTGAGATGACTGGGCATTATGAGACTTAAGAGCTGTAGTCTCAGGGTAACGAGCGCACTGCATTGCCGTGCAGGATTTTATACAACAAAGTTCTAGGTAGTGCTGCAACTGTTATGGCAGACGTGTTGCTTACCATCAGGTGAACGACCAGCTTGTCTCATCACTTAATTAAATGAAAAAATGAACAAGAATGAAGTGGCCCATTGGAGTTGGTGGATGTTGGAGCGAAACTACTGGGCATTATGAGACTCAACAGCTAATTGTCTCAGGATGACGAGCGCAGTACAGCGCCGCGCAGGATTTTGGCAGGCAAAACAAAGTTATTGGTGGTGCTGTTATTGTTATGGGCTGGCGTATTGCTTACCATCAGGCAAACGACCAGCTCGTCTCGTCATTTAGTTACATAAAAAAAAATGTCACATGTCCTTGAATATTTGTGTTAAAATTTTGGCCATGCCGGTTTCATCACGATGTTTTCCTTCACCGTTTTAGAGCGAGAGTTAGATATTCATATATTTTATATTCATATAGTTTATTAGCATTCCACAATGTAGTTCTTAGGTAGTAGGTTACAAATTAATGATCATTATGGACCCTGTTGGGCACAGCTAAAGATCCGCACATAACATAAAAAAGTCAGCGGTGCGGGGCCAGCGAAATTCGAACTTGGATGCGTCGTATTCAAACTCACACGTTCTCCTGCCGAGCCACACTCGCCCTTTGCGTTGCAGTAAATTTGCACAACAGTTTCACATCTCATCTAGAATCTTATTGATTCCTATGTACCTCGTACTCGTAGTACGTAAAGCCAAACGTACAACTAAAGTACATTACTCAATACCCAATCAAACAGCTTCAAAGACTCAATAGCCGTTGACGCTGTTATGTGAACAGCGTAACTGTTATCCGAACAGCACAAACGTCCAATCAGCGGGCTATCTCGCTGCAGAATTGAGTTATGTGCTGGTCACCGCGCGTTCCACTCTCTTGGTCACTGCATAGAGTAAGGTTAGCGTACAGAGGCCGTGATTTCGGATGTATGAGGTAGAAATATATGATCAGCATGATTACGTCCAATCCAGTTACTCGTGGTAGATCTCTCGTATGCGGGAGGCCGTCTGAGTAGGTACAATTGTCAGTTATTCTGCCGCCTTATAAAATTAGGTATTACACATAGTTCTAATTACAGATAGCCTCATCATGCTCCTTAGAAAGTGCTTAAACATTTAGTTTCGTCATTCAGCAGATATGAAAAATAGTGGTTACCTGGAAAGTTTTCAGAGAGTTATGAAAATTAGTAATTTTATATATTTTGATGTGTTCTTTCTGAATTTTAACTTTGTCACCTCGTATTTTTGCCGCTCGCGCCGCCATATTGGAAAAATGTCGCCTAAAACCAGTTTTTTGACAACACCTCCTTTCCGACTTATTTTCCGATAAAAAATTATATACAAAATGAAACTAGAGACAATTACCTACAACTTATGTACATACCTTTTTTCCATAGAATCAATAGTTTTGGCGTACGAGTGCCGCAAAATGTACTCCAACGAACTCCAAAGATTCGAACTACGGTGCGTCGGATCGTAAGTCGCACAAGTTCCCGCTGAGCCACACTCGATCCCCAAACGTACATATGTCCTGACTCAATAACCTACGTCGAGTATGAGTGCAGTACAAATTTGCTCTCTCTGTTGTTACACTACTCTACACAGTCCAGGTAATGACAAGACGTGAACAAGTAACTAACTGACCGCTGCAATACCGGTCTACAACCGGACTAACAAGGTTTTAGATGCGTTATAACCTAAATCTAGCTCGGCTAGGGATATAAACGTGCGCTTGTGCTGTCAATTCGGTACGTTGTCTGTTGCTTATGTCATCCATAACATGACAAAGAATTCTAACTATGTATTACTAAACATTACGGAGAGATTATATTAGTTTCAGACTTTATCAGATTATTAAAAAATATAAGAAAAAAAATATATAATAAAAATTTTAAATATATACAATATTATTATGCATAGAATTATAGTGAGTTCAAAGTTAAAAAAAAATTAAAAAGCTCCCGATACAAAAGACCATGTCTAAGAACCACCGCTACACTTCCTCTTAATAAAATAAAAAAAAACGCATCCAAATCGGTTCAACTCTATAAGAGCTACGGTGCCATAGATAGACACACAGACAGACACACATAGTAACATAACCCCTCCTTTTTGCGTCGGGGGTTAAAAAAGTGTTTGAGAAAATGAGCCTATTCTAATGAAAAAAGCATTCTATACCGTATACCTATATAATTATATAGAAAACAAAAATGCATGATACATTCCGCTTCTGCCAAGTAGCCAACTAGCACATAAGAAATATAATATTGTCAAAAACAAACAAATTGGAAGTAAAGTTTTAAAAAAATGCCCCTCAGTTTCTTGCCGTATGTTCTGCGTACTGGTTCTTTCTCCGATACGGTGGTAGAGTCATTGTGATAATTGACATCCATAAGTGCTTCTGTGATGCCCAAAATATATTAAAGAACTTTTGATCGTTAAATCTATCAGTGTTTTTCTCTTTGAAATATTTTATAAAGCATTTTTGATACACAATAATATTTAATTATATATTTCACATATATTGACGGTAATAAAATATATTAAAATAAAATAAATTTTAGTTATTTTACGATTTAGTAATAAAAATATTTTTTTACTCTACAATCCTTTGATCCTCTAATAATATATCAAGGCGTAGTATTTGAGTGAAACCTTCTTTCTTTATAATCCTACCTGATAGTAATAACCAGAAGTATCTCAATATCACTTATACTCTATAAATTAATAATTATTATTTTCCCCATAAAACACTAACAAAATGCTTACCGAAAATTATGACGTCGCAAATTTCAACAAGATTTACCAAAAACACTCCCGCTCGTGCCGCCACTCGAGTTTTTTCATAACACCATCACAAATAGTAATTTTGATACAGATCTTGCTTAAAATAACTCTTAATTTTGTGCTGTTTAAAACTTATGAGTCATGCCAATGATTTGCACAAGTTTAATCACATCATTAGGTGCACAAAAAGTTTTAATGCTAAATATGAGTAAGTATTTCGTTTACCTTGTTAATTTCTTGTTTGGTGTACAATAAAGCATTAATTATTATTGTACGATGCAAGCATCGCACATTGCGCGCGGTCAGCAGTTTACGCCTGCATGCCACATTTCATGTAGCGCGTCATCAGTTCACGATCGGACACCATTCATTCCGCGTGTGCTCAATCATTACCATTTACATTAACCATTTTAGACCTAGTTTTGGGGAAATAAATGAACAGTTTTTTCTCCTTAATCTGGCATTATCATTTTATGTACGGAAAACTCCGTACATAGTGGTCCTTCGAGCATAGTGACCTTGCGCGCGTGTCGGTCACATGCAGGATCTTTCGCGTGTGTAAGGTGAAACCAGTGACTTATTTTAACAACCAGTGGAAAATTACCAAGGAACCATACCTACCAAATAACCATCAGTGACTGTATCAGTGTCGGGACTTCGGAATCACATTATCAGCGTTTGGACCATATACCAGAGTCTGGACCATATACCAGAGTCTGGACTTCCTGGAGTGTTCTTCGCTGTGCACAAGGACGGACGCCTACAGTCGCCTTGATTACCACTTGTTCGGTGGTGAGCCGGCAAGCAATCTCGACAGCAGTACCTCAAGTAAGATCTTTCCATATTACCACTAATCAATTACATAATTAAAATGGAAGACCTTTTAACAAACCAGGAGACGTTAGTGACAGCAATGGAACAGCTCCTTTCGTCCTTTAAAAAGGCGGGACGCGATCGCAAAACGGCTGACTATGTTAAGAGGAAGCTAGACCTTCTAGAAATGTATTGGAAAGATTTTGAATCAAACCACTCACAACTGCTTGAATACAAAGACGAAAATGTCTCGTACTTCAAAGATAAGCATTACCAGCAAGCTTTAGAATTTTATAACAACGCGAAAACTCATATTTTGCAATCTCTACCAAGATCTACCACTCCTATCGGTACCACGAAAGGAGGGGATAATGCGTTTTCAACTCCTGGCCCAAGTACGTCGAAGACGTTACCAGTTCCGACGTTCACCTCTCAAGGCAATGCTAGCAAGTTAGAAGAGATGCTTCGAAAGCAAAAAAGTAATTTTAAGGCATTCTCTCGCACTATCTCGGCAATTGATCTAGACAATGTAACAGAAATTTGGGAATTCGAGGATATTTTGAAAACGGTTCAATCCAGGTGGTCAACCATTGACTCTTTGCATTGGGAAATAGACAGTAATCTTTTTGAAGAAAATAAAGATTACGAAGTGACATTCAACGAATATGAAAACCAATATACAAACATAAAAAAGGCACTCAATAGCAAAATGTGGGATGTTTCACATAGAGAAAGGTCAACACCAAAAATGGACATTCCTACATTTAGTGGCAATTACCATCAGTGGCTATCTTTCAAAGATTTATTCAGCGAAGCCATCCACACAAATAAATCTCTGTCTCAGGCTCAAAAAATGCAATTTTTAAAAAGTAAATTGAGAGGCGAAGCTGACAAGTTAGTACAACATTTAAGAATCAGCTCAGATAACTACCAAGTGTGCTGGGATATTCTAAACCAAAGATACAATAATACAAAATTAATCTTCAGCTCTCATATCAACATCCTATTGTCGTTACCTACAATTCAGAACCAAACAGCCGCGCAGATCAAGAGACTGCACGACACTACAAACGAATGCCTAAACGCTGTCAAAAGTTTAGGTGTAGATATTTCAAACTGGGACCCACTTGTTGTTCATATACTTTCGCAGAAGTTAGATGTTGAGACACATAATGACTACATCGAATCATTGCAACATCCTAGAGATTTACCAACCCTACATGACTTCCTTCACTTCTTGGAATGTAAGTTCACGTCCTTGGAGTCATCGCGACGAAAACCAGACTCGACGAAACCATCTCAGCAACAGCATGAGAATTTCAAAAAACTACCAACCAGAGTTCCCGTTTGTAACAACCCTAACAAGATCATTCAAAATAAATCATTTATCAACCATTCAACTGCTAAAAATTCCGGTCCGGTTCCGCTGCAACGGAAATGCCCACTATGCAGTAATAAACATAACTTATACCAATGTAAAACATTCTTAGAAGCAAAACCAGACTCGAGGCTTCAAACAATAATGAAATTGGAGGTTTGTAAAAACTGTCTATACAATCATAATGGAAAAATGTGCACATCAGAGAAAACGTGTCGCCACTGTAATGACGCACATAACACTTTACTACACGATGCCTACGTGACCTCGGTGACCTCAGACGAGCCATTTACTGTACTATCTGAAAACCAACGAAAATTTAATGCATGTGTTTCACAGGACAACAATGCCGAATCGCTCTTAGCAACAGCCAAGATAAGAGTACGAGCTGCAGATGGATCTTTCCACACCATGCGAGCGCTTATCGATCCGTGCGCACAATCATCTCTTATTACAGAAAATGCGGCACAACGATTAATGCTGCCGAGAAAGGGATGTAAATGGATAGTTTATGGAGTCGGCTCTAAAGCGAACCACAGCAAGGGTGTTATCGAGATCACAGCATCTTCCATACATAATAATTTTACTTTCAACACTGAAGCCTTTGTTATGAAAAATATGATTCATAATGATAATTTACCACACCAGACGTTTGAAAAACCATCACTGCCTTACCAAAAAGATATCCAGCTTGCAGACCCTGAATTCTACATAAGCCGACCAATCGATCTTATATTAAGCGTAGATGTGTATACACATATAATTTTACCAGGTTTCATTCGAGACAAATTATCTCCGCATATCGCACAACAGACACAACTTGGCTGGATAATAAGTGGAAAATGCGCTAACGCACAACCCTATCACTGCAATGTCGTTATGATGACCAATTTGGAAGACATTCGGAGATTTTGGGAAATAGAGGACATCGCAGATAATTCTAGTACCATGTCGAATGAAGATCAGCAGTGTGTTCTTCAATACCAAGCTGAAACCAGACGCCAACCAGACGGACGTTACGTTGTACGACTGCCGCTGAAACCAGATGTAGATGAGAAGTTGGGAGCTTCAAAATCTAAAGCGGTAGCCCAATTTCATCAACTAGAAAGAAAATTTACCAAAAACGACACCATTGCGAAACGCTATAAAGAATTTATTGATGAGTATATTAAGTTGGGTCACATGCATGAAAGTACAGGTAACCAGACACCCATTGAATGCTATTTACCTCACCATTGTGTTTTACGCGAGGACTCGACGACAACTTCGATACGAGTTGTTTTCAACGCATCAGCGAAAACTTCGACAGGTAATAGTTTGAATGACCTCATGTACCGTGGACCGAATCTACAGCAAGATTTGGTATTACTCATCATAAAGTGGAGACAATATAAAGTGGCATTCACCGCCGATATAGAAAAAATGTTTCGACAAATTCTCGTTCACCAGGATGATCAGCGCTACCAGAAGATAATTTGGAGGGATTTTCCAAATCAACCATTAAGGGAATACCAACTATCAACGGTGGTTTATGGTACAAAGGGGGCACCATTCTTGGCAATGATGACGCTCAAAGCATTAGCCAAAGATGAAGGTCACCGATTCCCAGAAGCAGCAAAAGTTGTAGAGAATAGTTTTTATATGGACGATCTTCTTCATGGTAACCACGACATTGAATCTGCTAAACAACTAAAATCTGACCTTATAAATTTGTTTAAATCAGGCGGATTCAACTTGCGCAAATGGACATCAAATAAAGCGGAGTTATTGGATGACGAAATAGCATTGGATTTCAATAATCAAGCGTTTGATTTCCGACACCAAGAAACAACCAAAACGTTGGGGCTACGTTGGAACCCTCATGACGACCAGTTCAGTTTCCAAGTTAAAGTTCCCAAAGACCTATCATGCAAACCAACAAAAAGATCACTACTTTCAGATATATCAACCATTTTTGATCCTTTGGGGTGGCTCGTCCCAGTGACAGTGAGTCTCAAACTTTTGTTCCAAGAAAGCTGGCTACTTGATCTAAAATGGGATGACTTTTTACCCGAAGACATTAGCGCCAAATGGCATAAAACTAGAAAAGATTTAGACAACATCAATAAGATTCGAGTCCAGAGGTGGCTAACAAGTCACAAAAATGACCAGATCGAGTTACATGGTTTTTGTGACTCTTCTACCAAAGCCTATGCCTGCGTTATATACTGCAAAATTAACAAGACACACCAATCAAACAACAAAAACTCGTCCGTAGTTATAATAGCCGCCAAATCGCGATTAGTACCAGCAAAGAAAACCATCTCTCTACCAAGATTAGAGCTTTGCGCAGCGCATTTACTATCAAAATTGATGAAAACCGTTAAAGAGGGTCTTTCTGACTACAACATCAAATTATTTGGCTGGTCAGACTCAACAGCAGTCTTAGGATGGCTCAACGGCAACCCCGATCGATGGAAACCATTCGTCGCCAACAGGGTCAAACTGGTCACAGAGATCATGTCACCTGAATGTTGGAGTTACGTCAAGTCAGGTGACAACCCTGCCGATTGTGCAAGCCGAGGCATCACAGCAGACCAACTGTCAAAACACCCAACATGGTGGAAAGGACCTCAATGGCTTTCATCGTACGACTGTCAAAAAACCAAGGAGAGACCTTTATACGTCACAGACGAAGAAGTTAAAAAACCAAAACAAATAAATGTCGGCGTTGTAACAAAGGACTATGAAAATGACACCATAACTGATTTAATACATAATCACAGTAACATAACACGAGCGTCGCGCGTCCTAGCGTGGATGTTACGAATGAGGTCACAACATCAAAACAAACCATCTTTTCTAACCATACCAGAGCTGAGAAAAGCTAAACACATTTTGATCAAACACGTTCAACAGTCCGAATTCTCAGATGACATTCAAAACATTCAAAAATGTAACCAAGTGAACACCAAAAGCAAGCTATTCCATTTTAAACCTTTCATAGACAATGAAGGCTTATTAAGAGTCGGCGGCAGGATAAGGAATGCGAACATTGACGAGAAAATGAAGCACCCTCTTATTCTCCCTCACAACCATCACCTCACGGACATGCTTATCGACCAAGGTCATAAAATGACCTACCATGGAGGTGCCCGCCTAACTCTGGCTTGGCTAAGACAACAGTATTGGATTTTAGGTGGAAACAATGCTGTCAAAAAGAGGCTACGGAATTGTGTCACATGCAGGAGACATGATCCAGTCAAACAAGACCAAATAATGGGAGATTTACCTTCTGCAAGAACCAACGCTACCCGACCCTTCTACCACACCGGAGTTGACTTCACAGGATTCGTAGACGTCAAATCTTCTAAAGGTCGTGGTATTGCCACCACCAAAGGATACGTCGCGGTTTTTGTGTGCATGGCAACGAAAGCTGTACACCTTGAATTAGTCTCCGACCTCACTGCATCGGCTTTCCTGGCTGCCTTCAGGCGGCTGGCGGCCCGGCGAGGAGCACCTCGTCATGTCTACAGTGATAACGGGACCAATTTTTCTAAAGCAAGCCGAAGATTGCAGGAGGAATTCATAAACTTAAAGTCTACCCTGAACGACGAATTCTACACAGAGCTAACCAAAATGGAGATAGAGTGGCATTTCAATGCACCATCGTGGCCTAGTGCTGGTGGACTTTGGGAAGCAGCCGTTAAAAGTCTGAAATATCATCTTCGACGGGTAATTGGCGAGCAAAAATTAACGTACGAAGAGTTTTCGACATTATTAGCACAAATAGAAGGTTGTCTTAATTCCAGACCACTGTGCGCCCTGAGTGAGGACCCCGATGACGTTGACTATCTCACTCCGTCACACTTTCTCTCCAGTGGACCTGTACTAACCATTATTGAAACAGAGAGAGACGAGCGTACAAGATGGCAGCTAACTCAAAAAATATACCAAGATATTTGGAAGAGATGGCGAAGTGAATACCTAACTCAAATAACAGCACGATCCAAATGGCAAAAACCAAAACGAAATTTAAAGATCGATGACGTCGTCTTGATCCATGACGCAAACCTACCAGCAGGAAAATGGGCTCTAGGAAGGGTTGTAGAGCTCCACCCGGGTAAAGATGGTTACGTCAGAGTTGTAACTGTAAAGACCAAAAACGGGAACATCAAAAGGCCTGTCGTAAAACTATCAATTTTACCTACCAGTAATCAAACAAACCATTTGAATCAACCATCACGACAGTCAAATGACCAGAACGCATCAAATAACAACATCGATAGTGACGCAAAGCCTCAGACGAAACGCTATACCAGGAAGGGTACTTGTTACTTAATAACAATGGCGCTTACGTTATTTATGTTATTTATTTCACCAGCTCAATGCATGAATACTTATAACGTATCAAGTCTGAATAAAAACCAGAGCATTTATTTCTACAAAGTATCAAACATGCATTATATCGACGATCAATTGAAGCTCACAGTTTACTCTGATACGAACTCAAATTGGCAAGGTTTTAATCTATCTAACTTGTGTCTCGACCACCTGGCAAACGTTTGTAAAAACTCAGAAATTAAAAGCCACTATAACCAGATCTTATTACAATTACATCACGGATATACGGAGTTGGAACATAACAACAAAGATTTGCGCGATCAGCAGTTCACACCTGAGCACGTGCGAGTAAGTCGAGGACTTATCAATGCAGTAGGTAATGTTGCACAGAGTTTATTCGATGTACTCAATGACCAATTCGCCGAACAATATGCTAAAAACATTAGCTTAATAAGAAGCAACCAAAATCACCTTTCTTTACAATGGAAGAACCAGACCTCTGTAGTACAGTCTAAATACAATTTTCTAAAAACGATGGAAATTTGTATAGACAAACAGCATAAAATATTTAACCACCGCCTAAACAGTTTAGAAAAATCTGCTAACATCATGAACGACGAAATTCTTAACATAATGATGACCGATGAGTTTGCATCATCTTCAATCCCTGCTAACAAAAATCTGATGAATCTGAAAGACCAAGATATCCTACTGGATACGGTTGTAGGATGCGAGCATCTAGTTACAACCGACCGACTCAGCAAGGTCGGCATTACATCGCTGGGGGAAGACCGTCTTATCAATAAACAACATTCTAACGATATGAACCTGCGAGCGCATATTATGAACATAAAAATACCGACGATCACCAATAATATCAATTTATCGATTCCTACCAGTGAGATCAATTCTGAGTCTAGCAACCACGAGCAAGAGATTAAAGATCTCGGGAAACAAATAGAGCAAAAGAAAAGCGAGACTGCTTTGACGGAGCAGATATCACGACGTTCACCACTACGTCGTACTAAATCGGGTGGTACGTGTTCTGGGGGCTGGCGCTGCGAGCATCTCGCCGTCGCAACTGCCGACACCGCGGCCGACACGGCCGCCGCCACGGCTACCGGAGCTGCCGTGCACGAACCGCAGTCGAGTAGCGATGTGTATTGTGTCAGTGATCAGTGCGTTAATTCTAGTGATCAGTTTAAAGTGTCTAGTGCGGGTGGTGAATACAACCAATTTGCCAATTTTTAGTCGCGTTAATTTCGGTAACCATTCTTAAAGACACTAGAGCTTAATTTAAGTAAAACATTGTTCGATCACCTTGTAATATCACCCAATTATTGTGCAATCACCTTGTATCATCACCAAAATATTGTCTATCACCTTGTACCATTATCATTCACCAGCATCTAACATCTTCATGAGCTCTCCCGTTCCTCCCTCGGGAGCATGTACGATGCAAGCATCGCACATTGCGCGCGGTCAGCAGTTTACGCCTGCATGCCACATTTCATGTAGCGCGTCATCAGTTCACGATCGGACACCATTCATTCCGCGTGTGCTCAATCATTACCATTTACATTAACCATTTTAGACCTAGTTTTGGGGAAATAAATGAACAGTTTTTTCTCCTTAATCTGGCATTATCATTTTATGTACGGAAAACTCCGTACAATTATTATTATTATCATTTATTTATTTAGTTTGTTAGATTTATTCAATTCAATTCAAATTATTTATTTCAGACTAAGTCCATAACATTGCAATTAGTTAAAAATAAAATACACATTAAAACATTAAAAAATACAAATTAGGCACATAAAAAAAAAACAAATAAAAAAAATGTCAAATAAGTTAAATAATATTTAATTTTAAGTGTAGCTGAGCTGCGTGTAAAATAATGGGGCAGTCAAATCGGCCAGCTACAACGCTACAGCTACAACGCGCGCAAATTTATGATTTTTACAATATTTCTATAAAAATATATACACAAAAACACTATAAAAATCCTAAACCTAGAGTACCGCCGGCAGCGGAGCAGGGCCCAAACTCGGTTAGGGCTAAAACGTGATTAGGGCTGCAGAGTGAGGAACCTCTTTATTATTATTATGACCGTCCGTATAAACCGTCCCTCAAATTATGTTAGTCCTTTCTATTCAAAGGTTGTCTGGAAGAGGTCGCTTTGAGCGATAAGACCGCCTATTGTTATGCTGATTACTGTGAAATGTACTTGTTTTTCATGTACCTATTTTTAATGTTTTTCACAATAAAGTGTTTATGTATCTATATATGTTACTGTTATTGTTAGCCTGTGTCGTCCCAGTTTTGGGCAAAGGCCTCCCCCATGACTTCCAAGCTTCGCGATCTTGCGCTATTGTAGGCCAATAGCCGCTAAAGGATAGTTAGTATTCTTTGCTAAAGGCGTCGAGTTCGTCCCGCCATCTCCTAAATATGCCGTATTTCGACTAAATCGCTTTTTGTAGTTAACGTTATTTTAAAATATTTATTTATTAAAAGAGATTACGTTAATTTAACACAATTTATAGTTAATTTATTTACCAAACTATTTTTATGTAATAATTGATTTTTTCCTCCTTAACCCCAACGCACAGTGCGTAACATCGCAATTCATGTAGAATTATAAGAATATTATATTTACATTATCGTATAATAGCACAGTACAAAATAATCAATTTAAAATATATAATTCATGTAATGGTTTTAGATTTTTACCTTATATGTTAATTAAATATTGTTATTTTTAATTGCTAGTTATAGTAAACCTTAATTGCGAGTATAATAACCGTTATTATATAATAATAACGGCTAATAATAGTAGCAGTAGTTCAAAAAATATCATAACAATGTTCATAAAATTTTAAAAATATGACCACAGAAACAGTAAAAGCAGTAGAACAAGTATGGATTAAAAAATATAAATCTAATAAACCCAACAAATTGTCATCCAAATTACAGCCAATCTAACACTTACTAAGATTGGATCTGATAATGGACTTCTTCCCACTAATGGACCAAACATTCGATACAAAATGTCCAAAACAAATAATTGCTGAGTCACCCAATCCATCACTGTGGATCATAATAACTCCCACTCAAATTAATACCTGCCCGCTCAAAAATAGAAAATAAAAAGGAACGACCAGTTTTAGTGGAGCTTTCAGATGATTGAAAGTTTTGGCCAAAACCGCTTACAATCCAGGCCGGCTGTCTGCTTGCTCGTCTATTATTTATATATGTATTAAAAATACAATCTACGATAGTATTCTGCTGCCTCTTACACTTTTGGAGTGGTAGGCTCTGGCCGTGGTTGTAATACCACCAACCGAACAAAGCCATGCCGTCAAGCGACCTAGTCGTGTTTCGGGATGATGTTCGATGAACCATCGGGGAGACGGGTCTGAGCAGCCGCTCAACTGCCGTCTCTCTCTAGACCTATGTGCTCCATCTTAGGCCACATCATCGCTTCACATCAGGCGAGATAGTGGCCAAACATAGATCTATTAGGCGTTAAAAAAAGACACGCCGGACTAGGTAACAAAATCTCTAAAAAGAATGCCCCTCAGTTTCTTGCCGTATCTTCGTAGTGGTTCTTTTTCCGATACAGTGGTAGAGTCATGGTGATAATTTCGTTGACGTTCATAAGTGCGTCTGTGATGCCAAAACTAAATAAAGAGATTTTGATTTAACTTGAATGATTTGAATCCAATCTTTATTTTTATATAATTTAGACTGAAAGTAATGAGGCACCTCTAGGCTTATCGTTAAAGGTAAGATTAATTTTAGAATGAAGTCTTAAAAATCTCTCATCACAGTTTATCATGATTGTTTTTAACTGTCACGAATAAAAACGTTATGTGACACAATATTAAAAATATATACGATGCTTTATCGAGTGGACTTAAGAACATTTGTTTTTAAATACATTCTTCAGAACAAAATTTGTTCTTTAATTCAGTATTATTTCTATGCCACAAATTAATCAAAGGCATATCTATTGTTTTTGAAATAATAAAAATAAAAAATACATTTATTTGACAACCACACAATTGTAGAAAAAACATAGTAAAGAAAAAGAACAGACAAGAAAAATAGATGATACATTAATTTTTATGATTAAATGGGCTCACGTTTGATAACAACTCACCTGGGCCCCGATTCACTATGACAACTTGGCAAAATCACGTTGATTCCTTGCTCGAAGCATTTCACGTCGATTTCCTTTATTAATAAACGACATCTCTATGACGCATTCATATATATGACGAATACAAATTGCGCAGATGTCGTTTATTAATGAAGGAATTGAAGTTTCCTCGAAGCAAGGAATCACCAAATTGTCATAGTGAATTAGGGCCCTGATAGTAAGCGTAGTTGCGGTCTAAAAGTGGAGCACGTTTGCCCATGAAGTACCTACCTATATACATTATATTAATAAACAAAAACATAGATGAAATAATAGTGCTTAATGGGGTTGGGATAATACCTAATAATTACCGATAATATATCTATATAGATGTTATACTAAATTACACCACGAATATATAAGTATATAGATATTTTATTAGATAGATATATTGGTAGATCGTTGTTTTTGTCCTGCCACATGGCGCTAAAGTCTGTCTAAAATCGGAGGTCACTCTAAAATGGTGGTAGCGTTATGAGGGCTTATTAGTGATGTTAATTTTTAGGTTGTTTCGAATGAAAAAACTCCCGAATGGTATTTAGAGTGCTTTTAGAATTGCCACCGATATATTTACGAACAAACGGACTTTTTGTTTTATCTCAATTAACGTTATTTGGGTTGCGTAATTTGACAGGAAAATTAAAGAGGGCAGGTATATTTGCATTTTGATTTCCTACTCAAATGAGCAAGTGTGGCTCAGTGGGTGAACGCGTGACTTTCGATCCAACGCACCCGAGTTTGAATCCCGCTGGCCCCGCACCACTGACTTCTTTAAGTTACGTGCGGATTTAACGCTCTAAAAAATTCACGGATTTGTGACATCCACCAACCCACACTTGGTCAGAGTGGCGAAATATATGGCCCCTTACTCTCTCTGTGAGAGAAGATCCGTGTTCCAGCAGTGGGAACATGATAGGCTGATCCGCACATAACATAAGAAAGTCAGTGGTGCGGGGATTCTTTTTGCGTTGGGTTTAGTATAGCTACGAAGTGGTAACATATAAATTTCATCGATATTTGACTTCGGACTTTGAAGATACATTAAAGTCGGTTTTTTTAATAAAATGTATACTTGTTGTAAATAAAATGGCAATTCGTACCTTTCAAAAAAATATCCATAAAGTACAAAAAGTAATTCACAAATAAGGATTCACTCTCATATCTTCACATCACGTCAAAATGAGCAACGTGTTTGTATAACCCAAAATTTTAAGGATTACAAATATCTATTGATAATTTCGGGGCGTATTTTTTAATCGGTTATGAAAAGATTGACCATATTTGACAAATATTTAGCCACCATTTAATTGTGTGAACAAGTAAAGGATTAGTCTTATTCAGTTATTTTAACAACAACTTAAATAGCTCAGGTACTTGTACGTATCGGTGGACAATGGTCGTGGATACCAATTTCGGAGTTTTATTAAACTCAAAGAGCGAGTCACTCAGAGAGCGAGTGTGGCTCAGTGGGAGCTCGTGCGACTTTCGATCCGACGCACCCGAGTTCGAATCCCGCTGGCCCCGCACCACTGACTTTCTTAAGTTATGTGCGGATTTAACACTCTCTCCAAAAATGGTGAAGGAAAACATCGTGAGGAAACCGGCATCCATCCAAGAATTTTTCACAAAAATTCAAGGACATGTGACATCCACCAACCCGCACTGGGCCAGCGTGGTGGATTATGGCCCAATCTCTCTCTATGAGAGAAGACCCGTGTCCCAGCAGTGGGAACGTGATGGGCTGATGATGATGATGATGATTAAACTCAAAATTATCCTTTTTTATGGTACTGAGTGATGTGATGAACAAGTCGTTCGCCTGATGGTAAGCGCCACGCCTGCCCATAACAACTCACCCATCTTAAACACATGTGTATTTACCATGAATATGAAAAAAAAATATAACTGCGTACTAACAAAATAAAAATAGAGAACTGTCGTTATAGACATATATAAATTTACATTAATAATTTATGAACTGCACCTGTGTAGACCAGGAAGCTCAGCTTATATTATTGATTTGAAGTGAGAGGTGGGCATTCCTTACGCGTCAACCATAAAAATAAAAGAATATTTTTAACCATTCACCAAAAAATGCTTGTGCACCAAATGTGGTCTGTTTTAGCACTCAAACGTATAGGTGGCCCTTGGGCCACCCCAACGGTATAAGGGGCAGCCCTCGGTAGGTCAGGGTGCGGCAGGGGTGGCCCTTGGGTCACCCCAACGCCGCGAACATGTCGAACATGTCGAACATGTCGAACGCGAATATTCATAAAATAGGTGCTCATTATGTAATATTTTAATGAACATATTTTGGTGCAGAATCAGTATATTTGGCGGAAAAGCGGGAATAAATTGAGATACAGTTAAATACGATCCAAAATAAAATATCTACAATTCTTATCTTTTAAGAATTCGACCTTCAGCTAAATCTAAACAATTATTAGCGCAAATTGTCAAAAGACAAGACTATCTTAAAATTAATTAAAAAGTAATTAAACAACAATCATTCGACGACGTCTAATTTAAATGAAAATTACATTACAAAGATAAACTGAGTGTAAACGAAGCAGCGAGAGGCAAATAATCGTATTTAGTTACGAGACAACATGTAGTCAAACTGACTGTCTGTCTGTACGTTGAATAAATAATTACAAATATTAGGAAAAAGTCCAAATTTTAGATTAGTAATATACAACAAAATCCCTGAATACCTTTAAAACGAAACTAGACACAACGTATTCTGCAGAAAACTTAAGTCCTATCTAATTAAAAAATGTTATTATTCCGTAGATGGATCAAAACTGACAAGCATATGCAAAAAATGACTCAATTCCTTGACACTTACAATATACTGCCTTTAATAAAACATAAATATATATAAATTAAAATGACTATATATATTCTCGCACTGAATTGCAAACGCCCTTACAGAGCTCCTGTACCAACATAACATATTACTTAGGACCTACCTATATATGACAAATAAATGTACCTACATGAATGCAATAAATAAATGAATTATGAATTAATTTTTATTAGAAAAAGAACAAAAACTGACTTAAAGACTATCATCATCATTTGCCCATCACGTTCCCACTGCTAGGACACGGGCATTCTCTCATATAGAAAGTATGGGCAATAATCACCTTCAAGACTATATCTATTTTTTGTTATTGATGATTTTTTCAATAAGTTTGAATCAATTTCGATAAATTTACATGGGACCACCTCTGAAGTATGACCTACCAAACAAAAACAGAATCATCATCATCATCATCAGCCCATCACGTTCCCACTACTGTGACACAGGCCGTCAGAAAAAGAAATATCAAAAACAATTCATGATTGGCGGAGTAATCGCGTAACAAACATAAAAAACAGCAAGATGTCGATACTTTTCATTTTGTAGATTGCTAAGATACCTTTTCTCAAGAGAGAACAAAACCGCGCGGCTAAACTAGTGTTCTTAAAGCATAGACATAATAACACTGTAATCTTATAAAAGCATAGACTAATTTGTAGACAATTGCGCTGCTTAAAGAGCTTCGGGGCTTCAGGTGAGTCTCAGTGAGGCCCCGTTTCATACGGACCTTAATTTGTTCTTTTAAATGTGGTTTCTATGTAATTAATGTTTGCGTTTCATTATTTTCTTGTTATCTTCATCACAACATCATTATAATTTTATTATTTGTTGCACTGGTAGTGGTCCTTTTTCCGAATGTCATTGTAATACATTTTAAACAGTCAAAAGGTATTTATTATTAATAATAATTTACGGGTGACCCTCAACGTTTAAATTGGAGTAATCTAACTATAGTTTTAACCTCATCCGGTGGTCTTTTTCAAGGCGAGTGCGGAACGCTCGCGAACACGTGGATTACTCCAATTTAAACGTGAGTGTCACCCTTATACCTACAATCCAGAGAAATGGGCAAATCCAGAGAAATTACATGTGTGCGATTGACGATACTGATGGTTTTACTAAAAAATGTGTTGACCACCAGTCTTACCTATTCTCCATATCTCTGGATATGTATTAAAGGCAGTTTTATTTACCTAATTGATGAGGTTTTAATCAATAATAATCGATCGTAACATCTGCTTTTGTTTCAAGAGTACGAACTAACACTTTACCAGTTGAGAACCACCCGGCTTCGCAGCACAATATAAAACAATAAAAAGCCTATTACTTTGAACAACACCCCCCATCTAGTAGTGGGTAGAGGTAGAAAGGGGGAGGGGGCCTCCCTCTCTCCCTCTCGTCCAGTAGTGGACAGTAATTGGCACCTTAAGACGGTGCGAGGCGGCAATCGCGTTAACTAGTGCTACCTTGCGACTTGTTTCTTGTGTTATCACTTCATTAGACGAGTTTACGATGTTCTAAAATTGATTTTTCATTAAAGTTATATTTAAGAATGTGTTAAATTGATCTTTCATTATATTTAACAGAGCTATATTTAACACAATAAGTTTAGTAGTAATTAACAATAAGTTATATTTAACAGAGCGGGCTTGTAGCCTTAGGTGACGAGCGCAATGTAGTGCTACGAAGTCTTCTTCTGGGTCTGGGTGAGTGTGGCTCAGTGGGAGCACGTGCGACTTTCCTTCCGAGGGACCCGAGTTCGAATCCCGCTGGCCCCGCACCACTGACTTTCTTAAGCTATGTGCGGATTTTAACACTTGCTCTAAAAACGGTGAAGGAAAACATCGTGAGGAAACCGGCATGTCCAAGAATTTATCACAAAAATTGGAGGGGAGTTAGGAGGGAAGGCCCGAGTCCCAGCAGTGGGAACGTTTTTGGCTGATGATGAAGCCTTCTTCTTAGTCGGGCACTTTGTTAGAGTGGTCGTGGTGTAATAGATGGTGTAAGCGGTGGGTCTTCAGCGTCGTGGTTCTCCTTAGCGAGGTTACTGCTATCGCAATGCTTCTCCATTTCTGGCGGTTGGTAGCATTGCGAGTACAATGGACTATGGTGGAATGTGGTAGCTACGAAGAACTGGAATTAAGAGTTCTGAGTGCCGATGCCGGCCCTATCCACCAAGCGTGTCTAGACTAGACAATATAAGGTTAAATATTTTTGATTCTGGATTTTTTGAATCTGGATTTAAAAAGTATTTTAACAATAAATAGGCAGTTTTGTTCGTTAGGTACTACTTAGGTAGATTCATACTGAAACTGAACTCAAAAACCGTAGCAATCATTATTTTCACAGTAGTACCCTAATAATTTTAGTTGAGTGGGTTGTTTTTTATGCTAGTTCCTTATCATAAAATAAACAACCCACAAATACAATACAATAAATAAAAAAAACAACCTAAAAAAAGCTTATCTAAATGTATTACCTATCCAAATAAAAAATTGTGAATCAAAATAAAATAGTCAGGATTTGTGGGAAACCTAAGTGGAAAAGAAATGGAACGACTACCACTTACCCACTAACTCAACGGTTTACATACACAAATAAATTCTTAATTATCTGACAAACAAACGTCGAGACATAAACAAACACACAACAAAGCACCGGCCAAATTGAGCGGCAAATTGAATCTTAATAACCAGAACTACGCACCTAACTAAATAATAACAAAATGCTATCAAAGAGAACAAAAACTTCACTACGAGCTATCTATCCTTCTCTTTTATATAGCGGCGTCTCGCTCCCCCTAATCATGTTAAGCATCCATTTTTGTAAGCGCTGCGAGCCCGATTCAATTTCAGACTCATTTGTTAGAGCATAAAACAATTATTAAAAAACGCTGGTGATTTGTCGAGCAATTTTTGCCGTTTTACATCACTTAGCGCGGGACGGAAATGTTTTTACGATAAAAATTTGCGTCAACCGCGTTGTTTCAATTAAGCTCAATTTATTATAACTATTTATCACATTTATACGCTAATTGGTAGTACAGATACAACGTGTATTGTCACGTCCAAAATTCTGCACTATAAAAAAGGCCTTAGGACTTGAGGCTTGCCTTGGGACTTGAGCAGATGATACTTTAAATGTACCTAGATAGACTAACTAGCGCAGATTCAGATACTCGCCAATGAGGTAAAGGCCTAGTGCTTGAGTCAAGTATTATGATCGTAGTAGCGCTCGTAGCGTGGCTCGCCTAGCCGTTCGTAACAGATCTGCGTCACGACTTGGATGGGTGACCGTTTCTGTGATATTAAAATCGCGCTACCGTGCTTCGGTCGTCGGTCCCGGTTGTCTTCAGATAACAGTCGTTAGACCATGTCGGAGGCTTTCGGGCGGTCTAATAACTCCGACACCAGGGTTGCCTACACGAGAGAAGAAAGAGAAGAACAATACCTTTTCTTACAAATTATAGGCTGGCGTTTGACGGCTATCTCACCTGTTGTTAAGTGACAATGCGGTCGAAGATGTAGCACGCTCGCCTAGAAACCTGTTTACTCTTGTCAGACACCAAAATTGTAGCTATCCACTTTTATAGTTCTTTTGAAAAAGCTTTAAAAAAAATTAAATTGCCATTTGTATATATTTTCAAAAGTTTACAAAACCGTTACACTCGGGATACAATTACGGCGTATCATTTCGGTCGATTTGTGCGGAACACGTAACTTATAATTAGGGTTCAACGTGGATGTTAGCGCTGCGGGACGCCGCTGTGACAATCTCGCGATCTTTGCGATGGGCGGGGCTAGGGTTCCGTAGACGGGTAATGGATCGTTACGCTATAGAACAAGGCCAATTGAGATAAATATATTTTTAGCGTGAAGCCAACCCTGGTGATGTCATGGTGATCCGAAGCACGATAGCGCTCAGATGTAAATACCACGCAAACGGTCACCCATCCAAGTAGTGACCGCAGCGAACGCTTGCTTAAGCTATCAGATCTGCGAATGGCTAGGCGAGCTACGTTAAGAGCGCTACAAGCGCGCATAACTCGTAACACTAAAAGAGACACCAAAGAATTGAAAAAAGAGAGATTCCCTCAGAGTTTCTTGGTGCTATCTTCTCTAGCGGGCGTATTTCAGAAGCACTGGTAGAGTCAGTTTTCGCATTTCTTTTCTGGGCCCGGATTTTATGGGAAAGAAATAGGTAGACATGCTTACCTTTTTTTTCAAAGTCAACATAAAATATGTTAAAGTCACAGTTATTAACGTATTTTAGGTAATTGCTTTGTGTTGTGTATTTGACATTGTAAATGTGCATTTTTTGTGCCTATTTAATAAAAATCTTGCGACTTGACTTTTTTTGAGAATTTGCCAGTGAAACCGACCGACTTTTTGTAGGACGTGTGTTTTGCAATATTAAATTCCGTATGTTTCATTTTCTCCGAAAAAAAATCAGTGACCAATACCACCACCACCGCTAGAAAACCTGCTTTCAAATAAAGAAACCGCGTCCAAATTAGTTCACCTGTATAAAAAATACGGCGCCACAGACAGACACACATAGTAGTCAAACTTATAACACCCTTCCTTTTTGCGTCGGGAGTTAAAACATAGAACTAGCCGGAACCTTCATCACTTTTCATCTGGCACCCAAAATCGTATTACCAAATACACCCGGCGGGGGTTCTATTCCGTACAATTTTATACTGTTACTGATACTATATCCCGGGGCCAGGGCTCGAACAGACGCACAGACGGGCCGTTATGATTTGTATTTGCTGAATTTAATGAGCTAGATTGTGTACTTGTAATAGGTATAATGACCGCCTGCAGTTTACCATGTTATTGAAGAGTAGAAATAACTGCATAATTAGTATATTGACAGCCTCTGTGGTGTGGTTGAGTAGGTTGGCTCAAATCTCATACACCACTAAGGTTGGTACCTAATGTTAAATATTTGTTTCGTGTCTGGGTGTTGTGGGACAATGGTCCTCGTAGTTCCTGGTTTTCTAGATACAGGGAATCCTAGTTAGGGGTCAGGATCTATGTATGTGATCGTTGGGCGTTATTTATTTATTTTTTATATATGTTTTTTTACTTATAAGAGCATCGGAAATGCTCGAAACCTAGGTCGACTAATTCGACAAACTATACAACTATAGATAACTAAACGTGAGTCCTAGTCGTTTTATTAAATATGTAGTTATTATGTTAATAATGTTGCAAACTCACTAAAACTTTCATACTAAAATCGATAATGCTTTTAAATAAGCTTTGATTATTCGATAAACACACAAAGGCCTTTGTAAAAACTCGTCTCAGCATTATTGATATGAAATTGTCGCACAAATTGAAATTTAAAACAATCGCTTCAAAGTGGGGTGAAGAACAAACTCGTGTCACAGTGTCGGCAGAAATTAAAGTAGCATCAAAATTAGAAAAATACTGACACTGGAACCAGAAGGTGTGTAGAACATTTTGAAAGTGACAAAGTGGAAGTTTTCCGGGAGTTCGACATTTGTATCGTATTAGTTATGTAAGGGTCTATTGTCACACATGCCCTTCATCTATTATTTATATATAAACTGTTATTATTCAGTTAAAGACTTTCTCAATGACAATTTAATTACTTGATTTATAGTCTGATGACAATACTAATAATTATACTCTGTGACATTTCTATGCATTTTTGTAATTTTTAATATTTTATAACATTTTTATTTTTTCTTACTATGACTTAATTAATTAATTCAATTCAATTCATTTATTTCAATCACAAAAACCATATCACACAATTTATAATAATATTGAATTATAAAGTAATAAAGAAAAATTAATAAAGTATTGATATTTTATATGAAATAAATAAACAAAATTATGTTTTAATAAAACTGTTAAATATTTGTACGCCTACAAAGGCCGGGAAAACTATTGGTATGTCACCTAGCTATGTAACCGAAATTGTGACAAATAAATTTATTTCATTTCATTCATCTGTACTGGGAAGCAATAATATTTTTGGAGGGACTCGAAGTCAATAATTTACGACGTTCAAGGTCTGATTCTGATCAGAATTCGCGTGATGAAAAGCGTCACATTTATGTTTAATAAATTGTTGCAGTATCTAACATCCAAAACTTGAAGATGCAAAGTCCAAGGCATCTATCTACACGACAAACATCTAGTATTTGTACGCCTACAAAGGCCGACTTTTGTTGGAGAAAACTACTGCTATGTCACCTTGCAATATAGTAACCGAAATTCTGATTAATACATTTATTTCATTTCGTTTCGTTTCAATTCGTTTCGTTTCGATTAGATTCGTTTCGTTTCGTTTCATTTCATTACATATGGTCTCGTTATCTGTGACGTCCTCTTTCAAATCAAAAATGCTCAGTACCTTCACTTCACTTGGTGGTATTCAAACCGTAACATAGAAATGTATGCACAGTACTATGAGTATACGAAAACGAATAACTGACAATGGGTTCGAGGGCCAACATGTCTAGCTGAAATTATTTGTGCCTCCGCCGACGTCAGACCCTGTTGACCCAGATTGTTGGTCCGATAGTCACCTGCAGGGCGAACACGTGGGTCTGTTGCGAACATTGCATGTTGCGGACTAACGTGCAACAGAAATTTATTTCAATCGATAAAATGCGATCATGTAACTTTTTATGTATCGATTTCAATGTGCTCCTATCGATTACCCGACAAATTTACAAAGCAAGATTGTGCTATGAATCTTTATGTATACGCTCAATCTATTGAATTTTTCTGTGTAATACGGGTCTTGTCTATTTTTTATACATCAATATTAACTTTGTTTGTCAAAACTTATTTTTATTTCAATTGAGCTTTCGTTGACGTTTGATTGCAACAAACGGGTTACGTGATCGCAAAACCATCATTGAAACTGGATTCTTATTGTAATTGATTGAAATAAAAGATACATGATCGCCCTGCTGATTTTTGTCACCGACATTTGTCTCCTATTTTGTGACCGACATTTTGTAGGACGTGTGCGTTGCAATATGAAACTCCGTATGTTTCATTTTCACCGACAATAAATCGGTTGCCGATTGTCTCACGTAGGCGGGCAGCCTTTATGGAGAAAAAATAAAATATATTTCTAAGAACTTTGGTTACAAAACTGCATTCATGGCTGTAAGGTAATAAGGCC
The DNA here is from genome assembly GCA_951640565.1 of Petrophora chlorosata. NCBI lineage: Eukaryota > Metazoa > Arthropoda > Insecta > Lepidoptera > Geometridae > Petrophora > Petrophora chlorosata. The sequence goes on from OX621212.1 coordinate 9,841,833, forward strand.
TGTGTATTTTGTTGGGAAAACATTTCCGTTGATAAAGTTACATGTGATTTATATATTTCATATCAAATGTTACGTTATAATAATAGTATTTCGATTGAATCATATCATAAAAATAACAATTGTTATTGTATATATATATATAATATATATATTTATTTTTTTGGCGGGCGAATGCCTTTATTACTGAAAACAAACTACACTCTACTTACTAAAACTAAACTAACTACTACTGCTTCTTCTTGTAGAAGAAGCAATTGGACAATCCATAGACCATTAAAGGCCTATAGATAGCTCAAATGCTCCAACCCACCACCAGTTGGCGGCGTACCCAAGATGCTGGCAGTATTGCCCCGTTGGATTGCAATACTGATATATATTGTATATACTCGTATTATCTGCCTACAAGAATCACCCAAGTAAATCCAAACTTCTCCTACTGTCCTCAGGTCCATCAATTCTTGCACTGTGTGTCTATTACAACATTACCTACACAAAAGGCGGGAAGATGTTATCAACACAAACGATTAGATCCGAATCGATATAAACACATTGTTAGCGAGAAATTACAGGAAAATAATCGATTATGGAAGATATTGTGATGTTACTTTAAGAGCAGCTGGGTGAATGGTATCAAAGGGAATTGCGGAAAGCAAGGAATTAGGCCAAAATTACATTCGAGGTAGGTTTTTACTTTTTTTATGGAACTGAACGACGAGACGAGCAAGTCGTTCGCCTCATGGTAAGCGCCACGAATGTCCATAACAATTGCAGTGTTACCACAGAATACTAAGGGACAGAAGCATCACTCCGCAAAGAAATTTAAACAAATAGCGACTCTTGCTATGACGCAATAAAATTCAATTCAGCTCGCGTAGCGCTGCATACCTACCAGTCATATTAACCTACAGAGCGCCTCTCTTTCTACCGCATAGCTCTTATCTCTTCTGACGCGGCACGTGTAACGACGCGCGACCCGCCGTCAGTGTCCGGCTATGTACTTGTAGCTTCGTACCAACAGTGCGGAGTGCACTAGGCCTGGTGTTACACAGAACTTTTAATACCATGAAAAGTATTGCGATGCACTTTTATTAAGTCTCATACGTCCATTAATTTCGCTGCCCTTCAAACTAGAACACAGTAATGTTTTCACACTACTGCTTGGTGGCAAAATACTGGCAAAGCGGTGGTAGGTCTCCCGCATTCGAAAGACCTACCAACTAGTAGAGACCTTCCATCTAGTACGTATCAGAGAACACTGTTACACTGGTACACTGTTTATAATATAATATGTAATAATGTTACCTAGTGTATGTACGTATGTTTTTATGTAGGCATTTAGAATGTTGCTATTGTATTGTAGTTTATTTTATTGACATTTTACATTTTTATTATTATTGTACTTAGACCTTACATCCCCGTCTTTTACTTTTTGATAATTCCTCTCCATCCAAAGGTTGCCTGGAAGAGATCGCTTTTAGCGATAAGGCCGCCCATTGTAACACTTTCTTTAATTGTTTTTATGTAATGTATTTAATTTAATGTTTGCAATAAAGGGTTCATCTAGCTATCTAACACTAATAGAAACATGCTCCAACTGAATTCTCCAAGCCACAAATAATCCATTTTCATCTAATTTCCAAAATGTAAATGAACCGGAAGGCGCGAGAAAAACAGGAAATAAAAATAAAACCGAAACGCCCAGTGGTACAAACGGAAAAAACGTGGACGGAAACTTTGACAATCACCATCAGCCGAAAAACCACAATGGAACAAAACAAATCATATTACATCTCCCCTCTCTCTCTCGCTACGCTATCCTCCTCTCTCAGGTTCCCCGCAGACTCGTTAGCGAACTAAATACTGTAACACAATAAAACAGAAAATGAGTGTAAAAAATTGCCATTGACATTTTTGCTAACATATCATTGCACTCACATAGTTCTTGCAAAAACGAGTTAAGGTTCATTTTTGAATAGTTGCAAATAAAGTTAACCTTGCAATATATACGAACAGCAACATTTGTTTGAGGCGTTCACCCAATATGGTGTAGTGGAGAATAAATTGTATTTTTCTATTTTTAATTGGGACAAATTTTGTTCGAGGGGGACATACACAAAATCAAATTATTTTTAAACATTTTTTTCATATTGTTACATTAAGATGAGTTTTTATTCAGTGACAAAAATGGTATCGCTTTGTGGATTATAAATAGGTAAAGGCATAGACATATTCTGTGCGTAGTACAAATATATCGATGGCTATATATGTACTAAGGCCTGTGGATTTACCCACCATTTTCTGAGATTAAAAGTAGCCTATGTGTTAATCCAGGGTAAAAGCTATCTCCATTCTAAATTTCAGTTAAATCCGTTCAGCCGTGGAAGCGTGAAGACAAAACAAACACACTAACACACTTACAATACAATACAAAAATGCTTTATTGTACACCAAATAAAAAATAAATAGGTACATGGACATTACTTACAAACTAAAGTACAAAGGGCACTTACATACAAACTTTCGCAATTATAATCATAATTGGTAGGTTTTTCGTATGAGAGAGGTCGTCTGGGTTGGTACCACCGCTTTGCCAGTTATTCAGCCGCCAAGCAGTAGTGCGCGAGCAAGTGTTCCGGTTTGAAGTGCATTTTAGCCAGCGAAATTACTGGGCATTATGAGACTCAACAGCTGATTGTCTCAGGGTGACGAACGCAGTGCAGCGCCGCGCTGAATTTTGCAAAACAAAGTTCTGGGTGGTGCTGTTTTTGTTATAGGCTGAGGTATTGCTTACCATCAGGCTAACGACCAACTCATCTCGTCATACAGTTACATAAAAAAATAGTAGTTTCAATAGCATGTACTTACTTAATTGCCTTTGATTTAAACTTTAAAGCTTCTTTTCCATAATACCACACCAAGGGATCAAAGATTGAATTGCTTTGCTTCGCGTTGCATTCAAAACATTCAGTTTTAAGGTACCTACTCACCTACATTTTCTAAAACGTATAATATTACTTCATAGAAAACAGTTTCGGCAAACACAATGATCTTAAGATCAACACAATGAGGCTTCGGAGATCTTTGTGCAACACAATCTGTGTTTGGAATCAAGGATTTGATATTTAGATGTTTCTCGTTGACAAAGAGCGAGGGTGTAAGTAGCAATCATTTGCTTTTTTAACCGCAATTAGGTATACTGGTATAAAACATTTTATAAAATTGTGGAATAATAAAATATTTTCGCTTATAATTTAGGTATATTTCTCACTCAGTTTTGGTAAACGCGACCAATAATAATACATTATAGATAAATTATATTAACAAACTACTAGATTTAAAATGAGTAGGTACCTACTTAATCTAACTCAGTCAAAATACATTTTCAATTTTTGATGAAATCCGTAAATAAAAATAATAATTACACATTTTTCCTATGGAAAGAAGTTTGATAAAGACTTGAAACATCAAAACACAAATATAAATAGAAAAATCTATTGATCAACGCGCTCCAAACATCTAACAACCGAGTTCACGACAAAACCGAACCTTTACCACGAACGCCTCCAAACAAGCTCTTTGTCGAAAACCGAATAAACTACTTCAAATCCTTTTATAAATGTTACCAAAAGAGCTTGAAAAAAAATTAATACCTCTAATAGACCGCAGTTTCTTAGAATCTTTTGTCCACGCGTTATCGAGTAGTTGACCACAGTGCGACAATGGCAATTACTTACTATGATCTATTCTGTGATTCTGTTTAGTTTTTTGTTCGAACTCGCGGTTCTCATAGAAACTGTTACATTACCTATGGTTTTTCATACGTTCAATGGGTAATTATTATAAAATCTGCCACAAACTAGATAGAGCGGGTTCTAATATTTCAAGAGTCTCAAATGTCTATGAGGTGGACAAAAGGTGTGCAAAATGACCATTACGCGGATTAAGCGTTGAGTGAACACATTGTAAGCTTTGGGAGTTTGTGTCCATTGAAGAGTTTTTCTAGTTTTATTGCTACTCGTATTATTGTAGAATAAACCTTTGAAGATTTTTGGCTAAATAGGTATAGAGATTAAAAAATAAGTGGATACCTATATGTGGCAATATAAAGTGACAAGGACGGAAAGAATTAAGATTACATTCGAGCGGTCTCAAGCGCAGCTATTGTAATGCAATGAAATCAGGCGTGACGTTGCGGAAATTCATCTCAAAACTGAAACGCAAATTTCTAATTGTTCCAGTACACACAACCGGAACCCTTTTTCCGGTTCCGGTTCCGGTTCCGGTTGTGTGTACTGGAAATATTAGAAATTTTAAAACACAACAACCAAGCTCTTACACTGCTGAATGACCAAACTCACGTGTCGTCTCCATTATTACGCATCTTCGATCATGCGTCACGTGGCAGAGACGACGTGCGAGAGGGTATTTAAAGCGACGGAGCGCCGTAATGAGCTCACTCTCGTTCCAGCGTTCGGCGAGTCGACACCTGATGATGCCTCGTGCAGACGGCGAAACACGTGTCGTACAAAGAGTGTTGTTGTTAGGAACTAACAACAACCTACATAATATTCAGCGGGATTACACTATATATTTTCATTGCGTTTCAGTTCGCAGCTATTGTTATGATATTTATGTTATGGACGAAGTGATTAATAGGGCATTATGAAAAATTCCTGGGCATTATGAAAAATGCCCAATAGAGAGAGCAATGTGATAACAACTATTGAAATAATCAAATTGCTCGGGCATTATTTATAATGCTCGTCAACCATACCACCCTCGTACCATAATAATTAATTTGATAACAAAAACCGACTTCAGTTCTGATCAAAAAATTAATTATTTATTTATTTTCTCTCACAATAGGTGTTACAATGTTGAGAATCTATGACTTATTTACGTACTAATGCCTCGTCTTGTGAGAGACTGGTGCCTGTAGTAGGTTCAGAAGAACCTGTATTACAGGTCGCCGGTGCCCTCCCGAGGTTCGGTATAGTGACTTATACAATACAGTTGTCTATTATTGTTTTATATGGTGTTGTACCGATTGTAATTTGTTTTGTGTAATAAATAAATAAATAAAATACATAGTTTGTTGAGTCACGAGAAAATATATAAAAATGCAAAAGTGCAGAGCAGGCTAATAGCATACATATATATAACAATTATGTGGGGGTATGCGTGAGTGTGCGAGTATAAAAGTGTGAAAGATGTATGTATGTGTGTGTATATAAGAACACCTTGTAGCTATACCGAACCCAACGCAAAGAATTTTCCAAATCGGTTCATAAATGACGGAGTTCTGAGGTATAATAAACATAATTAAATAAAAAAATAAATCTTATCTAATCTTCTTCCGATACTGTCCAGCCAAAGGTTGTTTGGAAGAGGTCACATAAAGCTATAAGACCGCCCATTGTACTACCATAGCTTAGGCCTGTGTTATTGTCTATTTTTTTAAATGTGTATATAATAAACAGTTTTTGTATTTGTATTTGTAAATAAAATTGAATTGAGAACCTCCCTTTTTTGTAGTTGGTTAAAAAGCACTGCGTAGCACTGCATTGCGCTCATCACCCCGAGACCTCAGAGATTAAGTCTCATATGCCCAGTAATTATGCTGGCTACAATGCCCTTAAAACCGGAACACAGCCTAGCTTACTATTTCTCTCGTTCAAATCTAGGCACCTCGCACCTCGCACCTGACAAACCCAGTAACCTCCCATACAAAACACAATAAACTCTGCATACACGCCCTCCATACGAAAGGTGTTCAGGGTGGGTGGGTGAGGGTGGTGCCTGAATTCGATTCCCGGCTATTGAAAAGTTTCAAGAGGCGAAAAGCTTCGACAAACGATGCTAAGTGAATTTCGTGCCCTCGGAAAAGTCAGGGACGGACTTAGGATGCTGCGGATAAAATTGAAGTGCAAGTACCTACCTACAATTACAATTACAATTACACAATGCTTTATTGTACACCAAACAAAAACAATCAGTAGGTTGTAACATAACGGAGGTCCCCCGGCTAGCTCTACCTAAGACTTCCGCACGTACAGTACCTTTCTGGGAGAGAGAGAGGGACTGGAAGCTGTAATGAAATTATGTTAATTTGGTGATACTTTTAATACAGTATATAAAACAGTGCTGCTGAGGAAAAGATCTTCTGGGTAATGAAAATTGTCGATAGAGGGGAATGAGAACGTATACTTTGTCGATAGGCTTCTTCTGCCTGTCGAAGAGGGTAAATGAGAACGTAGTACTTTGTCCTTGTCGATAGGCTTCTTCTGCCTGTCGAAGAGGGTAAATGAGAACGTAGAACTTTGTCCTGGGCTTGTCCTTCTCCCGAGAAACTGGAAGTTTGTCCTAGGTTTTTCCTTCTCCCAATCCAGGGGACGTTCGACGGCGGTGAGTGGGCCTTTGTTCGGGCCACCAACTTGTGATACCTCACAACAATGGAGCCACAAAAATAATATGGTTTTCCACCTTTAACACCTTCAACAATCAACCAGAACCTCCGTTCCCTCACGAAGCTCAAGTTCAAGTCCTGGTTTTCCTCTTTTTTTCCGTTCTCTGTCAGTTCATCAAATTTTGAATTCTGTTTTCTTTTTCCTAAAGGCAATAAAAGTAGGTCCATTAGAAATAAATAAGAAATAGGTTTGATGAGTCAAGAAAAATGAATGAAGATGATATGTAACACTACAAGGTACATGAAAACAACTTAAAAACTAAAGTAAGTAAAGTAAAGACTTATCGCTAAAAGCGATCTCTTCCAGTCAACCTTTGGATGGAGTTAAATAGCGGAGTGAAAGAGGTCGGCGGTGTAATGGGACCATGGTCCTCATAATTCCTGGATCCCTAGATACAGGGAATCCTAGTTAGGGGCCAGGATCTATGTACGAGATCGTTGGGCATATAAAAAAAATTGTTGCTAGGTCTAATCATCATCATCATCATCATCAGCCTATCGCAGTCCACTACTGAACATAGGCCTCTCCAACTGCACGCTATTGAGCACGATCCCCGGCTACTCTCATCCAGCTGCTACCACAACGCTAGCCACCCTGCGAATATCATCGCTCCACCTAGCCTGAGGGCTTCCTACACTACGTTTGCCAATTCGTGGTCTCCACTCTAGAACGAGTCTACCCCAACGGTACTACGGTTCTAGGTCTAATGGTCAGAATAAATAAAGCCTCCAAATCGCCAACAAGAATTTCCATTTTTTATTAGTTTTTAAAAAACTTTGAAAGTGCTCCGAAAGCTTGACTACCTCCTACCTATTATTATTGTTATAAAAGCTGGCTCCTTAGTCCGCCCCTGTGCGGCGGCTTGGTTCCAATTTTTATCAATCCCATTTCATTTCCCCTTACGAAAGTTTTCCTCCAATTTCGCGTTCTCGCCCCCGCCCATTTAGTGATGTGGTATTGAGCAGACCATTTCCGCTTGCTCCTACTGGGTTCTCCTGCTGGTAGGACTAATATGTACTACCGATAAGAGAACGTAGTTTTATTTTTTGTGGAACTGAGTGATGAGACGAGCCAGTTATTCGTCTGATGGTTTGCGCCACGCCTGCCCATAACAATTGCAGTGCCACTCAGTTTTTAATACCATAAAAGCACTGCGTACCTATAGCACTGAATTGCGCTCATCACCCCGACTGTACTGCCTATAACAATAACAGCACCACCTAGAACTTTGTTTTGCAAAATCCTGCGCGGCGCTGCACTGCGCTCGTCATACTGAGACAATTAGCTGTTGAGTCTCATTATGCCCAGTAATTTCGCTGGCTGCAATGCCCTTCAAAACGGAACACAGTAATGCTTGCGCACTACTGCTTGGCGGCAGAATAGCTAGCAAAGCTGTGGTGCCTACACAAACGGCCTTCCGCATACGAGATACCCACCATGAGTAAAAGTACTAGATTTATTTATATTTGTACTTCTGCTTCCTACGGCACACTTTGGCTAAAACAATAAAATAACCTTATCACTTAGGGGTATGAAAAATAGATAGTAGCCGATTCTCAGACCTACTGAATATGCATATAAAATTTGGTAAAAATCAGTAAAGCCGTTTCGGAGCAGTAAGGTAACTAACATTGTGACACGAGAATTTTATATATATGATGATGATGATGATGATGATGATGATGATAAAACAGAAATTGTTTATTTCGCGAAATAACACATCTATAGTTAACTAGTCCCACTGTTTATTGACTTTGTTGACTATTGTTTTTCCTGTGTGTTTGGTATTCAATAAAGCATTATTGTATTGTATTGTATAGTTGAAAACTGAAAATTCTTCACAAATGAAAAATGAATAGATAATAAGAGTCCCATTATATTTTTGCTCCTATCGCGAGCCAGCTGTGTGTGTCCCATCCCTTCGTCCCTAAACATTAAAGTATTTCAGAGCGGCTGTATCAAGAGATCATTTCATCGTCGTGCGCTGCCAAACTCGATCGCCGACCTACACAGACACTTCCTTATTAGGTCAGTTAATCCCTTAGTTCCTTATTAGGTTTTGACAGCCTCTGTGGTGTAGTGGTTGGGCAGGCCAGCAGGTCTAAAAAGGCCACTTTAAACGAATCATAATATGATTCACTTTAGAAATCGCAAAATGGTCACAAGCTACGGATTAATAATAATTTATTATGAACAAATAATAATTAATAATAATTTATAGGTCACAAAAAGGCCAGTTTAAACGAATCATAATATGATTCACTTTAGAAATCGCAAAATGGTCACAAGCTACGGATTAATAATAATTTATTATGAACAAATAATAATTAATAATAATTTATAGGTCACAAAAAGGCCACTTTAAACGAATCATAATATGATTCACTTTAGAAATCGCAAATTGGTCACAAGCTACGGATTAATAATAATTTATTATGAACAAATAATAATTAATAATAATTTATAGGTAACAAAAAGGCCAGTTTAAACGTATCATAATATGATTCACTTTAGAAATCGCAAAATGGTCACTAGCTACGAATTCATAATAAATTATTATTAATCCGTAGCTAGTGACCATTTTGCGATGTCTAAAGTGAATCATATTATGATTCGTTTAAAGTGGCCTCTTTAGGTCACCAGATCAAATCTCATACACCACCGACGTTGCGGGTTCGATTCCCGCGACGGTACAGATGTTTGTGCACAGAAAAAAAAGCGCAGGCATTTGTTTCATATCTGGGTGTTATGGGATCATGGTCCTCACCATCATCATCAGCCTATCACGTTCCCACAGCTGGGACACAGGCCTTCTCTCATAGAGAGAGTATGGGTCATAATCCACCAAGCTGGCCCAGCGCGGGTTGGTGGATGTCACATGTTCTTGAACTTTTGTGATTAATTTTTGGACCTGCTCCTCATAGTTTTTGGTTTCCTAGATGCAGGAATCCTAGTTAGAGGCCAGAATCAATACATGTGATTGTTTGGCGTATAAAGAAAATGCAACGCAATCTATGATTTTATACCTCGCTGGGTTCCAATTCCTTTATAACCCCGACGGTCACATGCATAGATCCTGGCCCCTAACAAGGATACCCTGAATATTCCCTAGATAGAGCAGATAGTTCATCTGATGATAAGCGCCACGCCTGCCCACAACAATTGCAGTACTACCCAAAACTTTAAATATCATAAAAAGTACTGCGTAGCACTGTATTGCGCTTACTACCCCGAGCCCAAATTGATTAAATTTTTTTTTTTCTTACTTTATTTATTTGATGAAAAATTTGAGAAAGAAACACTTTCAACTCACAAATATAACTTAATTTTTGGGACTAGAAACTTTAAATTGGTTCTTAAAAGGTTTCACAAAAATTAAATTACAAAGTCTTTAGATTACTGGAAAGAAAATTACTTAAAAATCAGATTATTTCGCTCTTTTTTGTAAATATTATTTTACTCAACAAACACTTTAACTAATGGACTGAAATTCTACTATCTATATCTACACTTCTACACCGTAATATTATAAAGGGATAAATTTTAACCGTTCACCTAAAATACTGATTGTGCACCAAATGTGGTCTATTTTTAGCACTCAAACGTATAACGGGCAGCCCTCGGTAGGTTAGGGTGCGGCGAAGTGGCCCTTGGGCCACTCCAACGCCGCGAACATGTAATATTCATAATAAAATAGGTGCTCATTATAAAATATTTTAATGAACATAGAACATAAAGTGGAAAGATTTGTATTTTTGTATGTTTGTAACGAATAAACTCAAAAACTATTAGGACCGATTTCAAAACTTCATTCACCATTAGAATGCCACATTATCCCTGAGTAACATATGCTATATTTTATTATGTCGACGCGAACAAAGTCGCGGGCGGTTGCTAGTACTCAATAAAATAGCTAATAAATAGATAAACATTTGAATATAACCACAGAATACTTTTGCGAAAGCATTACTGTGTTCCGGTTTGAAGGGCATTGTAGCCAGCAAAATAACCGATCATTAAGAGACTTAACAGCTAATTGTATCAGGGTGACGAGCGCAGTGCATCGCCGTGCAGGATTTTGCAATGCAAAGTTCTGGGTGGTGCTGTAATTGTTATGGGCTGGCATATTGCTTACGATCAGGCGAACGACTTGCTAGTCTCATCACTTAATTCCATAAAAAAAAACACCCACTCCAAAACCATAATCTTTTAACCCCCAACTGTTCTTCATTATTTATTTTAACACCTGATAAACAGTGATAATAGTCGGATTATAACGGATGTATTATAACGCAGTGAACGCAAATAACGAACCGTTAGCGCGTTATAACGCTTAACGCATTAAGTTATTGTGTTCTGCCAGTATTATGGTTTAAGTTATACGGTTCTGTGCATTTTCAGAATATGGTGGTAATATTGGTCATACAGGATGTTTTACTTTGTAAATAATTTATTTTGGTATTTATTTGGCCATTCAACGTGGCAATGCTGCCAGCATTATGGGAACGTTGCCCACTGGTACTGGTTTATTAGATTAGATTGGTTTTGATAGATAACGCTATTTAATTTAATTTCTGTTTATTTAGGTGTATAATGTATTTTTAATTTGTAATTTATAATTTTTAATTCTTGATTTGTAAATATAACGATTAATTGAATTATTAAATTTTGTTATGGAAGAGATTATATTGTACGATACTATCTAATGCGATATTTATATTAAAACGTGGGGGGTTTATTTTATCTTACATTTTTTAATAAATTTAAAAATTATTTATAATTAATTGTTTATATAGATTCTCAATTCAAAATGCTTTATTGTACACCAAACAAAAACAACAGTTAGGTATCACATTAAAACAACTTACAAACTAAAATAAAATGGAGAATTTATCGCTAAGAGTGATCTCTTCCAGTCAATTTCAGTCAAAACACAAAATCAAGCAATTTGGGTGTAGTTAACTAACGAAGTGATAGAGGTCGGCGCTATAAATAAAATAATAATAAATGATCTGTTCTGAATATATATACTAAATTTAAATACATGTGTATAAATAACATTATATCTTATTCAAAATACTATAACACATAACAAAATATAAAAAATATTAAAGATAATTAGCGTAGAAACAATAAAACTAACCTACAACAAAATTAAAAAGTAAATTCAAAGATAAAAAACTGAATTTAGTTCACCGTCTGCGGGCAAGGTGCCAAAAAAGCTGTTGAAGTTGTCCATCCAATGACCAGACTACTACTACTAGATAATACAAATTCATATTGTCAATATATTATTTAAAGCCACCCTGTACACCACGACGCGTACACAATAGCCGCAGCGTGTAATTGGCGCGTCCGTGGCGTCCCGGTGTGAAGGGGGCCTAATGTCGGGATTAGCGACACATTAACACCTTTTTTGCCGAGTCTGTAATTTCGGTATTTGTTGGATGTTAAGAAATAATGTTGGAATTATTGGTCCTGAATTTCTGGAGGCATTTATGAACTACGTGAGTGTGAAGTCAGAGAAGATGTCTAGAAATTTTTGGTGGTTTCTTTTTTTTGAGATATTAGATTTCATTTATTGTATAGATACTAAACTATGTATAACTAGAAATTTATTTACAAGTGGTGACCACGCGGCAAGGTGCCAAGAACGCCGGCAGCATTCCCGCATTCATCGATTATTAATTATATATTACTAGCTGACCCGGCAAATGTTGTTTTGCCATATAAATTAAAAAAAATTGTTAAAGGTGAATATTATCACTTAGGGGTATGAAAAATAGATAGCAGCCGATTCTCAGACCTACTGAATATGCATATAAAATTTGGTAAAAATCAGTAAAGCCGTTTTGGAGGAGTAAGGTAACTAACATTGTGACACGAGAATTTTATATATAAGATAATATTTTTTTTTTTTAATTTGTTTATATAATTTTTTACAATTTCTTATATTTAACTAACACCTGTTCAACATTAAATAGGTTTATCTTGGGTGTCGCATTCCTTTTCTGCTTAGGTACTTACTGTGCGTTCGAAGCCAACCCGTGAGTTCACTTATGCAAAACCAGTATAAGCTGTATCTGGTGGATAGGCGTAGTTCAAAGCGTCTAGCCTAGCCATTAAGTAAAGCATCTAGGGTGCTATAAACAATGGGATACAGAATAATTAATTAATCATAATTATCTTAATCATAATCAATTTAATGATAAAATTACAAATTTACACGTAAAAAAAATTATATTATAATAGCCCCAACAGTATTCTGAGAGTATTATCAGGAAAAATGGATAATCCATTTGTTGAGCGCTGGGTACACTTACATCTATCGGCCCAGTACTCAAACCCGCCGGGCTCGCGTACTAATATTCCCCAAAATTTATTTTAAGGACTAACATATCTTTTAAGAATAATTACTAACACTATGAGCAAATGTACGCCATAAAGTTTTAATAATAATAATAATAATAGGGCTATATCGAAATTCACACAAAAAATAGAAATACTTCATTGTGTGTTTTTTTTTGTTGTAAATAAATAAGTTTGTTGCTATGCAAAATAAATTAGTTTTATTCATAAATCGATAGACCGTAAGGGACTGGCATAGACCTTCGCTAAGCAACTTAAATTATTAAGGATAAAAATAAAATATGTGATTGAATTGCTAGTAATATAGTTACGATTGTGTGTTAAGCGTGTTAGACTATATTTATTTAACCATGCCGTCAAACGACCCAGTCGTGTTTCGGGATGATGTTCGGTGAACCATCGGGGAGACGGGTCTGAGCAGCCGGTCAACTACCGTCTCTCTCTAGATCTATGTGCTTCATCTTAGGCCACATCATCGCTTCATATCAGGCGAGATAGTGGCCAAACATGGATCTATTAAGCGTAAAAAACAATATATTATGTAACTGTCTAAAAAAAATACCATACTTTATAATAACTAACTAATATTGACTAATAGTCATTAGTCAATAGTTATTTTTTTTTTATTTATTATTAGATGATCAACAGCTTATACAAGAGATTCAGTTACAATCTTAAGTAATCATAATATAGGCTAATGAAAGATCATCCTAATTATTACAATTATTATGTATTTTGCGCTCTCTAGCAGAGGATTCAAGTATGTATAAAGGGTGTATATGTGTGAGTCTATGTGTGTGTGTGTGTGTGTGTATGTGTGCGTGCACGTATGCATGTAAAGTTGACTGTGTATAGAAGTGTATGTTTGTAGTAAATTTATATATTAACATTATTGGTTATTTGTCTTGGAAAGTTTTGAAGACTTGGAATTTAAAAGAGGTTTTTAGACAGGTATAGGGGTCAATATCCATGAATAAATGATTGTACGTTTTTGATAGCCTATTAATAACATAGTTACAACCGTAGTTTGTTTTGCAAGGTGCCTCATTTAAAAATTTGGTATGTCTGGTTCTGTATCGAGGAGTATTGTATGAGATCGCGTTGATAAGATAAGGGCTATCAATGTTACTCAAGAGAATATCATGGAGAAAAGCCAATGTCTAGCAGAGTTCGTCTATCTTCCAAATTCATTAACCTGTGATGTTGCAAATTATCTTGGTAAGTGCCTTTAGGAGTTATTTATTCATAATAAAGTATAAAATAGTCTGATCTAGGCTTTAGAGCCAGGCAACCTCTGATTGAGTATATTACACAAGGTGGAAATATAAGAAGGGACATTAAGGATTAAATAAATAATTGTTGGAGCTATAAGAAAACAGTCTAAGGGGGCAATATTTTTTGAAGATAAGACAGTAAGTAAGTAGGTGCTGTAAGTATCAGCAAAAATGGAGCGAGTGTGGCTCAGTGGGAGCACGTGTGACTTTCGATCCGACGCACCCGAGTTCAAATCCTGCTGGCCTCGCACCACTGAGTTTTTTTAAGTTATATCACTCGCTCTAAAAACGGTGAAAGAAAACATCGTAAGGAAACAAGTCAAAAATATATAGGGATATGTTACATCCGCACTGGTCTAGCGTGGTGGATTATGGTTTATACTCTCTATGAGAGAATGGCTCGTGTCCCAGCAGTGAGAACGTGATGGGCTGATGATGACGATGATGATGATGATGATTAGCAATAACTGGCAATTCTAACGTTAGGTAATTTATAAGGTTCCAATAGATCCTATTTCTTGACCAAAATACTCTTTGAGACCAACTGAAGTAATAATCGTAAACCTTCTATGCCGAAACGTCTCTCTCAGCAGTATTAAAAAAAATTGGCTAATGAAGATTTAGTGCTAATACTGCTAATATATTCCTCAATAAAGTTATAATCCATAGTAATGGCTAAAAAGAATAAGTGATGGCTGGTCCACAAGTCATACTCGTGAACGGGTGCTGCTTGCGGGGACTGGTCTGTTCTAGTCACTCCTACTGCTACTGTCATACCTACTTATATTTTATTTACACTTTTCTGTTACTGATACTATGACTATGGGACATCTCACTCGCATTTCTTGTTTTACATTCTGTTAATTCTAATTTATACGTAATTGTGCTGAAAAAAGACATCCCCGCAGAGTTTCTTGGTGCTATCTTCTCTAGCGGGCGTATTTCCGAAGCACTGGTAGAGTCAGTTTTCGCATTTCTTTTCAACACTCAGACTTCAATTTGAGTATAGGAAAGAAATGGGTAATCATACTTACCTTTTTTCAAAGTCATGTTAACATAAGTTACAATTTTTAACATTTTTTTTCTTTGTATCATGTTTTTATGACCTTTAAAAGTGCACTTTTGTGCTTATTTAATAAATGATATTTGACTTTGACTTTGACTTTGACTTTAATAATAATAGCAAATAGCATAAACAGTGACTTCAGCAGAAACAGCTAATTGCTAATTGCTGGAGCAGCTGAGCGGCGACGACGCGACGCGATGGAAATGGAAAATATAACACGATTAACGATACTCATTCATTGTGTTGGGTTCAGGAACATGCCACAGAAGGTAGCGAGTTAACCCCCGAAGGAGTTTGACCACTATGTGTGTCTGTCTATGGCACCGTAGCTCTTAAACGGGTGAACCGATTTGGATGCTGGTTTTTTTAATTGATAACTGGTTTTCTAGCGGTGGTTCTTAGATGTTTTATCAAAATCGGTTCATCCGTTTTTTTACTTTTTATAGATTTTTTGTGTTCGAGGTTTTAAATTTTAGTTCACTGATATTTATTGTTTTTAAAGGGGCAAATGCTTTTTTTTCTGAAAAAAATCACTTACTAAAACTAACCTAACTATTTAAGCAATTGGAGAACCCATTGACCATTAAAGGCCTATAGATAGCCCAAATGCTGCAGCCCACTACCAGTTGACAGCGTACCTAAGATGCTGGCAGTATTGTCCCGTTAGATTGCAATACTGATACGTTGAGCCATATAAGTCCCAGCGAGTTTTGAATCGAATGTACATCTAGACCATCAGCCTGATAGACTGGCGACGTGGTCAGGTTCCAGGTGGTGGACGACGACGATGAGAAATGTAGAACGAATCAATCAATCAAATCATTTATGCGAGAATATAGTACATGAAGGTGATAAAATTCTAAAAAAAGAAGTCCTTACATTCTACCATGACAATGGTGTGCAATAATTTGTCTTACTAATTATTTCAATTAAATTAAATCTCATATGCAAACAAATTATTATTATTAAATTGATGTCAAAAAGCTTTTAATGTCATACAAATTAATAAATTAAAAAATAAAAATGTCAAAATATTATTAGTCTAATAAATGTCAAATTAGTGATCAATTTTTTGAAATTAACTTAATTGTATAAAATTAAACATTAACATTAATTTATAATTAGGTGTTTTTAAAAGTCATATATTCATTTAAATCATAAAAGCTGTTTTTCGCAAGCCATTGAGTCAGTTTTCTTTTAAATGTAGTCAAAGGTAAGTCTACGAAAAGGGTGGCGTTGTGATATGATCGAAAGTAGGGTTGTAGGAACTTCGCCTCCGCCTCCGTTACTGCGGAAGTTCCGCCTCCGCCGCCGCCTGCGCAACATTCTTGCGGTTTGTAACGGAGGTTTATTTACGTCCTAATACAAGTTCAATGTCAATTAAACAATTATTTAGTGCAGCTGACTTAATTGATGAACCCCTAACAAAACGTTTGAAAGGTGACAAAACCGCAAAACTGTTGTTTGTGAAATATAATTTGCCTCTCCTTAATTTTGATTACAAGTAGGTAATAATTGTATAATTATTTAAGAAAATGTACTATGAACTATGTATTAAAAATAATTTGAAATAAAGATTTTCGAATTTCTATTACTTTAATAAATCATGAATTATTAAGTTAGAATTACTAAATTGAAAAATAGCTCTAAAAAAATTAAAAAAAGTTAAACGTTAACTCAAACGCTGAGGCTATAAAATGCTTAAAACTAAAGTGTAACAATGGACGGTCTTAGCGCATTAAGCGATCTCTTCCAGGCCAGATAAGGGCCTCAATTCACTATGACAACTTGGCGATTCCTTGCTTCGAGGTCACGTCGATTCCTTAATTAATAAACGACATCTGCGAAATTTGTATTCTATATGACGCGTCACAGAGAATCATATATATGAATATAGTCACTGGTGGTAGGTTTCTCGTATGCGACAGGCCGTCTGGGTGGGTACCACCGCTTTGCCAGTTATTCAGCCGCCAAGCAGTAGTGCGCAAGCATTACTGTGTTCCGGTTTGAAGGGCATTGTAGCCAGCGAAATTACTGGGCATTATGAGACTCAACAGCTAATTGTCTCAGGGTGACGAGCGCAGTGCAGTGCCGCGCAGGATTTTGCAAAACAAAACTCTGGGTGGTATGCTGTTATTGTTATGGGCTGGCGTATTGCTTACCATCAGGCATACGACCAGCTCGTCTCGTCATTCAGTTCTACAAAAAAAAAAATCATATAGATGTCATTTATTAATGAAGGAATCGACGAGATTTTGACGCAAGGAATCGCCAAGTTGTCATAGTGAATTGAGGTCCAGACCAAAAATGCTACAGACTTGTACTACAATAGAACTAACGTGTTGCGTTATAAAATTTGTCGCCATACTTGCAGCCTATGACTTGCACCGTCACCTAATTGCACAAGAGTGAATGCATTTTCTTTACTATTTCCTTGCAATTGGCACTCTTCCTCCATTATGAAATTCAAATAATATGATTACACTGGATTGAGGATGCTATCAGGTATTTTGTTCTTGAGCTGTGTTTTTAACCTCCGACGCATAAAGGAGAGGTGTTATAGAGTTTGACCACTATGTGTGTCTATCTGTGTGTCGGTCTGTGGTACCGTAGCTCTTAAACGAGTAAACCGATTTGGATGCAGTTTTTTTTTAATTTGAAAGTAGGTTTTCTAGCATCGGTTTATAGACATGTATCATCAAAATCGGTTCAGCTGGTTTTTACTTTTTATAGGCTTTTTGTGTAGAGGGTATTATAAATTTTAATTTTGTATTAAGAATATTTAAGAAATATATTGATATAAAGAAATATATTAATTAATTAATATATTTCTGAATATAAACGGGTACACTCACGTTATGATTGTTTCTGCGCCGCGAATCCAAAGCGTAAACTCCCGGAAGAAGGACATCCTAATTGTCCGAATTATGTCCGCCGTTTATATTTATAATGAATTTTTCGACTCCCGATAGTTTCCAAACCAAAATATACTTCTGTTCTGAGTTCTGGGTATACCCAGATATAGGTATACCCAGTGCCACATGGGTCCACGTATCAAAGGTAGGCGTAGCTATTTTCGAAGATCTTTCACAAGCTTTTCAAACAAGCGCGAGTCGGACTCGCGCACGAAGGGTTCCGTACCATTATCTATAAAAACAGAAAAAAATCATATATGTTGTATGGGAGGTCCCTTAAATATTCATTTTATTTTGTTTTTTAGTATTTGTTGTTATAGCGGCAACAGAAATACATCATCTGTGAAAATTACAACTGTCTAACTATCACGGTTCATGAGATACAGCCTGGTGACAGACGGACAGATTGACCGACGGACAGCGGAGTCCTAGTAATAGGGTTCCGTTTTAAGTTTTGGGTACGGAACCCTAATAACGATAGCATAATTCCTTTGCGGTTCCCTTGATTTAAAACCTTTGTAATATATCCGCTTTGAGATCTCATCTTACTTCACACTTCTTAGAACGTGTGATGATCTCTCTAAAGAAAGGAAAAAAGGTTTCGCTATTTTGAAGTGTTGCACAACTAAGTTTAGTTGTGCAACACTTCAAAATAGCGAAACCACCTTATGAAAGGCTTCTGAAACTGTGCTTGGAAATTGTAGTCTCTATTTTTAAATGAATTAAGTTTATATTTGAGCAGTCTGAGATATAATAGCAGCATAATTAAACTTGTAAATCCTTGTAATCCGCGAAAATGTGACAAAAATGAGTTCATTTGTGCAAAACCGCCAGACAAACAAACTTACATTGTCGACTCTAAAAAATCCATGTTCATAGAAAATGTTTGAAGAGATTTATTAAAGAGGTGTTTTAATAAGTTGGTAATTCTGCAAAGGTTTTGTAAAAAGGTGTTAAGATTGATACAAAGCATTTTTTAGGTACACTTGTTTTCGAGTGTTTACCGAAATCCTCGAATGTGTTATTGTTACACATTTTTAATAGATTGAAACATGTGCTGGGTATTAGGACTTTTTCTTTTAAAAATAAGAGATATTTCGGCGTGATATAATAGGGGATCGGAGAACTTTTCAGAAAGTGTTTTATATTAACTACAATGAATATATATAGCCATGAAACAAAATACTATTTCAATTAAATAACGCTCTAAAAGTACCTAAAACTATGTTTAAATATTATGTTTCAAATATTGCCACGCAAAAGGTCACCTCAAAACTTGTGACGTCATATGAAAGTAGAAAACGACAACCTCTTCGAAATAAAACTTGCAAAGAGATTTATATACGTTTTGTGAAGTTTGGGGACGATATTGTAGTAATGGAACGAAAAAATTAGCAAAAATACATTTTATGAAAAGCAAAAACGTAAAATAAACACAAGCTTGACTCACGGCATTTGCCTACAAATGACGTCATGCGCTGTGTTCGTTGTTTCGTTTGAGATGAAGAACAGATTAAAAATGTCAGAATCATTAGATTTTATTTATTGATTTAAAAATGTAAATCATTTATATTTCATAAAAATATTGATTGAACGATCTTTCCGGTTCGACGAACATTTGTTCTAACTACATTTTAGATTTTTTCTCGATTACTGTCCGATCCCCTATTATGTAGTCTTCATATTTGTAGATTTAAATTGACAATTGAATGAAAAGGAAGTATGCCTACTCAACGTAATGGATTATGAACTATTTCTGCACATTAATGTCTTTAAAATGTTACTTTCCTTACCCTATGATTGTCTGGAAGAGATCGCTGCTTAGCGATAAGATCGCCTATTGTACTAATAGCAAATTATGTATGTCATTTTTTTAAGTATAGTAAATTGTGGATAAGAAAGGCACAAGACCGGAAGGGGTGGCGTGATGGAGAAGAGTATACTCAACAGTGGGATAGGAAGGGCTGAAAAAGAAAAGTGTTTTCTATGTTCTAGCTATTCCTATCTTCTAGCTATTCTCGTATCGGCACGCGTGCGAGACGGTCTTGTGCACATTTATTGCAAGGTTAATTACGGTCTATTGTTTAGGCGCGCGATAAGCCCGGAGTGGGTTTATTACCTGCCCGGGCGCATTCCTCGCGTGTTTGTCGGAAATATGGAAGAGGTGATGCAGTCGTTTGAAGAGGAGAAGTCTTGTGTTGAAGAAGGAGCTCATATTGAAGAGATGGAGGTGGCGTCAACTGGATCAATAAAGAGATGTCGCGTAGAAGAGGAAAACAATGATGAAGAATGGAAAATAGTGAAGGGAAAAAACAAGAAGTTATCTCAAGGAGAAAGCAGTAAAATAGTTGAAGGGGAAAAAATGGAGAATACCGCTGTATATATATCGAGCCAGGAACCTTTGCCTAAGCAATTTGCGTTAGCTCAGTTATTTAAAGATATGAAAGTCACTGATATAGCTGGTATTAAGTATTTAAACCCTTATAAAGTTAGAGTTCAATTTAATGAAAAAGCGAACGTTGAATTGTTGGCATCGAAGGAGTTCGTTAAGAACAGAGGTTGGAGACTTCACACACTAGCGGAAGTTGCTTATTCTTACGGAGTGATTAGAGACGTCGACTTAGAGTTATCAGAAGAAGACATTAAGAAAAATATTACATGCCCGGATTCTGTGGAGCTTATATCGTTAAAGCGACTTGACCGCCGAAACAGAGACAGAGATAGTAAAGATGGTAGATGGAGTCCGTCGGAGTCAGTTCGTCTTTGTTTTAAAGGCAACTGGTTACCTACTTTTGTGTATGTTCATGATGTAAGAGTAGTTATTGAACCTTATGTATATCCAGTTACCCAGTGTTTCCGTTGTTGGAAATTGGGGCATACTGTGAGGACATGTACTGTAAGAAAAGAAGTATGCCCAAAGTGCAGCGGCGATCACAACAACTGCGAGACTAAAGTTTTCTATTGTGTTAACTGCTCTGGAAGTCACATGGCTATGTCAAGAACTTGTCCAGCTTATGTTAAAGAAAAAACAATACGCGATATTATGGCAGAATATAACTATACGTATAGCAAGGCGGCGCAGATGTATGCCGCTTCTCCGATTATCAAACCAGCTGTGATAAAAAGAGACCCATTAGCCAAAACTCAGGTTGTAACTTCATCAAGTGGATCTAAAATTTTATCTCAACAAAGCTCTCAGGCATCGGTGTCTACACTAGTCACCTCTGATGTACAGTCGGAACATAGCGTTATTTTGCCTGCAAGGCCTAAGAAAAAACCTAAAAAGAAGTTATCTAAGAGCTCAGTACATAATAACACATCCGAATGGAACTTTATTCAAGAAGAGGAGTTTGGGCATGATGCAACACAACGAGAGTTTATGAACTCAGATGAAGGGCATTCCGGAAAGACAACGTTTACAGAACTCTTGTCGCGAATCAAAGAAATTATATTTATGAGAAATCTCGATTTACAAACAATGGTTAAGAGTGTTATTCAGTTGTGTGTTGAGTGGATTATGATAGTAGCGGTAGATAAAATGTCTGATTGGCCTATGTTAAAACTAATATACGGATTAATCAGCCACAATAATGATTAGTACAAAATTAACAGAACTGAAAATTTTACAGTGGTATGCCCAAAGTATTAGACCTAAATTGACAACATTTGAACAACTATTGTTACAGGAAAAAATACATATTGCGACTATTAGCGAAACTTGGTTGAGTCCAGACAGTTCTATAAAGGTAAGTCAATACAATGTTTATCGCTCAGACCGCGGGGACTCGTATGGGGGCGTGGCCATAATTACGCATAGATCAATCAAGTCTCAACTGTATCATATACAGTTAAATAATACTGATATAGAAGTTGTTTGTGTTAAAATATTTAACTGCAGATTAATAGATAATATAATATCAGTTTATTGTTCGCCATCTGCGCGTACTAGTCCAAACGATTGGAGCAGTTTATTTTCGTTATTTAGTAAGCGATCCCTTATATTAGGCGACTTTAACGCACATCACTCGACATGGTCCTATAAGACAGATTACAGAGGTACTATTATATTTGACGCACTTTTGGACAGTAAGTTTATAGTTGCTAATGATGGCCGAGAGACCCGGGTTAAATTAGTTAATGGGAACCTACAGAAATCCGCTCCAGATATATCGTTACTTACGTCGGATATTTCATTGGAGTTTAAATGGTGCGTTCTTCAAGAAAATCTAGGTAGTGATCACCTCATTATAAAATTATGTTGTAGTTATAGTTCAGCACAAAAACCTATTCTTAAAAGAAACTATAAATTAGCCGATTGGGATAGTTACACTAAATGTCTTAGTGATATATTAGACAATATTTTAATACCTACAGATTATCAAAAATGTTATGATTTATTTTTAGATAGCATAAATACCGCAGCAGATATTCACATTCCATTTAAAAAATATTATCAAAATCCAGAATCAAATTTTAAACCTAAACCTTACTGGAACAGCCAGCTATCTAAAGCAGTGGCTATACGGAGATTAGCATTATCAAAATTCAGAGGAAATCCGACACCAAATAATCTAGATAATCTTAAACACAAAACAAGTGAAGCTCAAAAACTAATTCGACAAGCTAGAAGTAACGGGTGGTATACTTTTTGTTCATCAGTTAACGCAAAGACTTCTTGTTCTGAGATGTGGCAGCGTATGAGGTGGGCCAAAGGTTATAGGTTTAATCAACAGCATATTGATGCGATACAGGCGTCCAAATTACTGAATTCCCTTGCCCCGGATTTCGTTTCTCCGAACCAACAAGTTTTGTCAGCTTTAATTCACAAATAGATATTGAAATCTCCATGCAGGAGCTAGATGCGTGTATTAAGTCCAAGGATACATCTCCTGGATGCGACGGTGTCTCATATTCTATGATAAAACACCTACCGGATAATGGTAGGTATTTGCTCCTGTCTATATACAATCGGTGCTTATCTTTTGGTTTTGTACCTACGCAGTGGCGTGAGGTAGGAGTAGTACCTATTCTGAAACCAGGGCGAGATCCGAATGAACTATCATCTTTGCGTCCTATTTCGTTATTGTCATGCTTATGCAAGATGTTTCATTCTATATTAAATAAGAGAATAGAATGGTTTTTAGAGTATAATGGCATGTTTTCAACGAACACGATTGGGTTTAGAAAAAAATAAATCATGCTCAGATAATTTAAGCGCGCTAGTAAGTAGAATCCAAATTGGGTTTTCTCAAGGCCATTCCACTATTGGTTGTTTTATAGATGTGACTAATGCATATAATAATATTGATATAACGGTACTGATTAAGATTTTAAATAAAATAAAGGTTGGTCCTAAAATAAGTATGTACCTATGGAATTTTCTTAAAGAACGAATTTTAAAACTGAACATGGGTGATAACCACATTACGAGAACTACTGGTGTAGGACTAGGGCAGGGAGATCCCCTCTCTCCCCTTTTATTTAATATTGCAACGATGGATATATGCAAATTATTAGAAAAAAATGTAAACATTTCTCAATATGCGGACGATTTTGTTGTTTATCATCAATGTAAAAGTATAACTCAGGGAGGTCATCAATTAGAAATATCTTTAAATTTATTGTTTAAGTTACTGGCTAATTTAGGTTTGGACATTTCACCACATAAAACTAAGGTATGTATATTTAAAAGAGGATATAAAACAGATCATTTCAATATTAAAATAAATAATAAGCCATTAGAAATAGTAGGAAACATAAAATATTTAGGTCTATGGTTGGATCGCGGATTACGATGGACAAAACATATAAATGAAGTTCGTGAAAAATGCCTCAAGTTTGTTAATATCTTCAAAGTGTTGGTTGGTTCATCGTGGGGAGTGCATCCCGTTCATTTGAGGCGGTTATATATAGCTGTTGTACGCAGCCGTATAGATTACGCCAGTTTCTTATACGATAATAGTTGCCGTACTAGAATCTCTAAGCTAGATACGATACAAAACCAATTTTTAAGAATAGTAGGAGGTTTTATTAAAAGCACACCTATACACGTAATGGAATCGGAGCTCTGTATTTCACCTTTGTTTGTGCGTAGGCATTATCTAGCGGGAAGGTATTGGTTGAAGTCTAAGTCAACCAGTGATAATGTGGTTATTGATTTACTTGAGGAGCTGTCTCGACTTTTACAAGTACCGTATTGGAGTCGGAAAAAGAATCCCTTACTAGTAACTGTTCATGATATTCTTAAATATAATAGTTTCTACAGCAGTAAGAAATTGCAAATGTTTAGCCTTAATACATGGGTTAGTAATATTAATTTGAGTGACGTACTAAACCCCAATATTGAGATTATAGATAAACCCAAAAGACGCTATAATTGTACTGAATTAAAATTTAAATGCGGAAAATATTTATGTGAGAAATATTTTGGATTTTATAAAATATTTTCTGACGGGTCTTTGACTGGCGATGGCAGAGGTGCCGCCTTTTTAGATGCAGAGAACGGTAAATTTGTCAAACTGAAGATAAAATCAAAAGTAAGTGTTATGAATGTGGAACTTATAGCAGTAGCAGAAGCTTTATCATATATAAAATCAATAAATTTTCATAAATTTGTTATTTTCACTGACTCTAAAAGCAGCATATTTCATTTGGCTCGTTGTGTCAATGGGTCTAGCTTTCGAGGCATTCCAATAGCATATTCTATATTAGAAAGTTTAAATAAAATAAGAAGTATGAATAAATGTGTTAAAATCCAGTGGATTCCTTCACATGTTGGTCTCAGAGGCAACGAAGAAGTGGATCGACTAGCAAAGGAAGCCACCAATGATGGAGAAATATTCAACGTTTTACCTTTCTATACTGATTTAATTTCTCACGTTAAAAGGAGTGTTTTTGAGATTTGGTCCGAATATTTTGATGAAAGATCTTTGACTAAAGGTATTTGGTATAAAACGGTCCAACCTACACTTCTTCGTTTGCCATGGTTCCTGGGAGCCAACATGGGAAGGAATGAGATAGTGGTAGCAGTAAGACTTCGATCTGGGCATATTTCTCTAAATAAATTTGCTTATATGATGGATAAAACTAGTACTCTAAATTGTGATCTATGTAATAAAGTTGAGGATGTATTTCATGTTATCATGGAATGTACCCGGAACGATGATCGGCGTCGGCAACTCTTTAAAGACGACCACACTTTCTGGCAGGTGGGTGGTTTGAACGGTATCTTGTCCCAACCTCAATCGGATGATGCCGTAAAGATCTACGACCTGTACCAGGAAGCCATAAAACATAGAAATGTTATTTAGCTGCTTGGTTTTGTTGATTTTTTATTTAATTTAATCTGTTTAGCTATAAGGGTGACATGTTCTATTAGAATAAGCCCTGAATAAATAAATGAGAAAAAAAAAAAAAAAAAAATCTTCTAGCTACCTACAGGTTAGAATGAAAACGGCATATCAACACAAACAAGACGAAGGTTGATTTGAGCTTCACAAAAATAAGCAATAAACGTTCAAAACGCAAACGACCATCAGATAGGCAGGTAATTCCAGCTCCAGCAAAAACAGAACGAGAGAGAAATCGTTCTCGAATAATCATCTACCAATTAAAACTGCTTATTTCCTTAATTCAGGGCAATCGGTTGCTTAAACAGGCTTTCATTTCACCCCTGAAACATGTAGCTGAAAATCAACCCTATTGCAAAATCTTAAAGGAATAAAATTGCTTGAAAGTTGAGGGTAGCTGGAATTTTTTTGATTTTTAAAGGAATGTAAGCTTTGAAATAAGCTGTTAAGGTTTATTTCGGTTTGGAAATAGATGATGAGAAGAGATAAATGGGAAATTGTGCGCTAACTCGCTGTCGTTGGAAATAAAACAACTCTTTGCGCTAATAATGAGCAAGAATGTGTAGAGTAGCTGTGAAATAGAGTAATCTAGTTGTTTTTTGACATTTCTGGGTCCATTAGTCATAGTCAAAGTCAAATATCATTTATGAAATAGGCACAAAATGCACTTTTACCCGTCATCAACACATAATATCACTCCTTTAGTTCTTTCCATGCAAAGGTTGACGAAGAGATCGCTTTTAGCGATAAGTCCGCCCGTTGTACATTTCGTGTACCTTGTTAATTTCTTGTTTGGTGTACAATAAAGATTTATTATTATTATTAACACAAATCAAATTAAAAACTAAAGTTAACGTGACTTTGAAAAAGGTAAGCATATCTACCCATTTCTTTCCGATTCTCAAATTGGAGTCCGGGTCCAGAAAAGAAATGCGAAAACTGACTCTACCAGTGCTAAGGAAATATGCCCGCTAGAGAAAATAGAACCAAGAAACTCTGCGGAAATGTCTCTTTTTTACCACGTTTTTATTAAGTCACTTTCATGTTTATCTGTCTGTCTGTCGTTCCGGGTGGTATCTTGCAACTCAAATTTCGAGCACTTCCCGATTAGTTATCCGGCTGAAACTTTCAGGGTAGTTCAGAACTCGATGACAATGCATTCCAAATTCATTTATTAGCATAAAATACCGACCTAACCTCAAAAGACGCATAAACCGTGGTTTAATCTGTAACTTTCTTGTTTTTAGTTGACGCTATTTGTATTAGTTGTTACTTGAGGTAGGTCTCTCGTATGCAGGAGGCCGTGGGTAGGTACCACAGCTTTGCAAGTTATTCTGCCGCTAAGCAGTAGTGCGCAAGCATTACTATGTTCCGGTTTGAAGGGCATCGTAGCCAGCGAAATTACTGGGCATATGAGACTTAATATCTGATGTCTCGGGGAGATGAGCGCAATGCAGTGGTAATAGGTTAAGTATCGTTCACAGCGGCCACCTCCTCGTTGTCTCTGCAGCTGCGATACTCTGCGCCCATAGCCAGGAAGGAATCAAGCGATAAACGCGCAGTAACTAAACTATTGAGGATAGAGGATGCGCTGTAGGGAGGACGACGTGAATTGGTCGCTGTTTTCTTAGGTACCCATAAAATTAAGTAAAAAAAAAGTGCCAACGTTCGTATAAATTGGTAATGGAATTTCTTTACGTTAATATTTTTCCTGACGTGAGAATCAAACTCGTAGCATACACATTCACTTAACTTATCGGCGACCTTACGATTGAACCAGGCTACCTATTAGGTTAGGGTTTTTAAGTTTTATCATTGACTGCAAAAGTCTACAATCCGTACATACCTACACGTCAAATCTGCTGTAGGGACTTGGCTAAAAAAAAATTTCATTAGAAAGTTAGGTATTCCCTAATAACACAAATGTCACAGCAGCGCACCGATCCGTGTTCAAAAAAAGGCGTATACCTACTTGAACGAATAAATACAGGCGAACGGAATCTCGCTAAGAAACAACTGAAGCATAGCAATGGCGGTGGTGTTATGTTTGTTTGAGTGGACGGAAGGCCGATCGGCATATGATATAAATGTGTGCGTGATGCTTGTGTGCACAAGCGAACCGGCATAGCTTGAGTGCTCCACTTTTAAATTTGGAGTCGAGGCGTCCTTTGTTTATTAGTTGAAGGTTCTATACTTCGATTTAGTTAATTTATGCATCACAGACGCACAAAGACCGGGAAATAGAACTAAGCGCCTACTAGGTATGTACAAACACGGAGAGAAACTAGAAGAGACCATCCGTGATGACACTATATTCTGTGTAAAGTCACAACGACACCAATTCTCATCATTTCCATTACCTTACAAAGCGACAGTGCCTGATTAGTGCCCAATGGGATGCACTAATGTTTCCGCTGACACGCCGCGTTTGCAATCAACGGGTTAATTGTGATGGATGACTGATGAGACGTTCATAGTTGTAGTCTTTTTACAAGCTTTTATTTAACTTTTAACTTGCAATGTTTGGGTGAAATCTTGCAAGTTGAATCAGAACCACTTCTTCTTATCCTACGAGTTGAAATTTTGCATACTTGTCAAAGTCCGATGACAATGCAATATTATGGTGACAGCCAGCTGATCTGATTATGGAGACGGAAGGTTGGCAATGGAACTTAACGGATAACCGTAAACTACTAGTGTTTGGGCTCATTTTTATTTGCTCGCGGTTCCTATTACGAATTTGTTAAAATCTTTTCTGAAAAATCTGTATCTATCAACAAAAATATCTATTTATATAATAGATATTTTTGTCATCAACTTATAAAATTATTAATTAATAACTTACAAAATTATAAAATTATAAAATTATTATTTTATTTAAATATTTTTGTTTTGTATCTATCAACAAAAATATCCATTTATATAATTTATATTTTTGTTGATAGATATAGATTTTGTGAACAAAAATCGGTATTTTTTTTACATCTGACCACGATCTCACCTAATGGGAAGCGACGATGTGGTCGAAGATGTAGCACGCTTACCCAATAAGTACTTGTTCACTCTTGATTTGAACATCACACCCAGATCTTGTTTATAGTAACCTCGCTATCCCGATCGCTTACAATTTCAAATTTAGAAGGCGTTAGCATCTTTCAAACTGCAATATCGATCATTTTTGATAAATGTGATTGGGATGCGTACTTTGAGTAGAAAAGTTCGAAATTCCATAGACAAGTACCGATCGCAAAACATATCTGAAAATGATGCTGAGAAACTTTCGCGAATGGGTGCTCTTGGCAATTGTAGGACGCATATTAATTACTACTAGTGCCATCTATTTTCGAGTAGCGAAATGAATAAGGCAAATACAATTTTATTTAATTCACTGACAATAAAATAACAAACAAATTTAATTTTTAAATGTTATAATCTTAAGAAAATAAAGTAATTTTTTGTAAGACATTACATTTTATGCTGTAAATAAATAGCAATACCTACTCTTTAAATAATCCAAAATTCTTACAAACATGACATCAAGCCAATTATACAAATTTATATATTCTAATGCCTAAATCAATTTGTCTATTTATTTTATCTCATTAAACTACTATAATTAAAAATACGATTGGTACATAATAAATATTTTACACACTTTAAATTTTTTATTGAATAAATCGCCCTCTTGCGCCAAGTAGCTAAACAATAAAATTAATGTAGCACTTACACTACCGTCCTAACTGTTTAGAAATTACGCTAGATAGCGCTAAAAATAATTATAGCTAGGTCAAAACTTTTACCTTGCAATCATAGTTTTATTTTTCAAAACTATGCACTTTATCAATTAGAAGTCATTTAAACTTCGATTAATGCCGTAAATAAAAGTATTCAGCATATGCTTATTCCTAATAAAAATATTAAGACCTACCAGTTTCGTAATCCATCCTAAAATTATTAATATTATCGCCATCTTTCGTTTATGTTATGAACTACGAAGCCACTTTCGCCCGTTTCTCCTTGGTCGTTCTCTGCTCGTCTCTAATGACTTCCGCTAGATGGCTGACGGCTTTTTCCATGTTTTCGTATCGGATCTTGCTGAATGTAAGCCGCAGGTATTGGCAAGGGGCAGAGGTGTCGTAGGTGAAGGCTTGACCGGGGATTAGCATTAGGCCGCGACGAAAAGCGGTTTGAAAGACCTGTAAATATTAAATAATTGGATAAAATAGGTCACACGCATCACCCCAGTTATGTCAATTAGTTTTTGAGGCATTCAGTGGTGTTTTTGCCTGCCTATTTAAAAGGATCGTTAGCAAGTCTTAGTGGCTACCTACTAAATTTGATAACAAAAGCGATAGATTAATTTTATGTGTATTAGTCGTCGACTGTTATACTGATACCTATATAGGTACTTTCCTATTGTTGACTGCTGAGAAATTATAGTTCATAGTTCATAGTTGTACTTACTAAACTGTCCCTAGTTTCGAAACAACAAACTTACGCAAGTGATTAAAAATAAGTGGAAATATTACATGAATGATCTATATATCTTTTTCATTACTCTGATTGAAACTAGATGGCGCCACAGGAAAAGTTAGCCCGCGGTGGCGTTTCATTCGCGGCACTTCCGATGTCACCCGAGCGATTTGTACTCGGTGCCATCAGAAGGGTCTTAACTGACTCGACTGAACAGCGGGTGATGAACTGGGAAATGATCTCTTTGATTACACCCCGCTCGCCCGGCGCTCAACTATCGCAGAGAGCCGGTGCGAATAACTGACGCTGTTTTGGCCACTTTATAATAGTCTTGGGTAGGACACGGTTTTAAAATGAGTTTGTAAGAGGTGCCTCTTTTTTGTACTGAGCCAGTACTGTGTACCGCTTCAAATGAGGCGAGGCGTTCGAGGTCTATTGAGCTCCTACGGTTCAAATGAAGCGATATCCGGCTTTTGTACTGGTGTCACACTTTTCCACTAGATAATGAATCAGGAACTACATGCAATATTACAATTACCTAATATTTTAATATCCTACCTACTATTATGAGTGACAATTATTATGAGTCGCTTATGCAAGTAGGTATTCATACTTATAGTAAGACATGATCATGAATTCTTAATGTTGAAGCGTAATAAAGTTGTGGTTATCTAAATAAGAAAAATATAGTAAATATATAAATATATATATATAAATGTGAACATTTATTCTTTTTATCCATACTATATTTACCTACTATTAGGAGAATCCTAATATTATCTTTGCTGTATTCTATATATATAATACGACTCATTTAAGTATACCCAAACCCACTTACTGATGTGAAAGTAAAACATAATTAAAACTTGTCTACATATTTTGGATAGTTATACAACAGTTCGTATTTTGTTCGGAGTTTCGGGCGAACACGGTCATATTCGACGTTCATTCAAACAACATCGCGTGAGGCAGTGACAGAGAGAAGAACAACATCACATTCACCCTCTTTGTCATCTCCATCGAACGAAAATGTACTGTCGCGACTCTCCGGCTCGTCGCCTCATTGAGTGAAGAGTAGATAGATAGCGGGACCAATGAGCATGAGCGGGACATTCGTATTGAAGTCTTACATTTTTTCATTTTGAGCCGCTCTTACAATTTTCTGTCGCGTACGGGACAAATGTACTGGTTCATGTAAGTCCTACTCAACACTACTAGTCTTGGGTAGGACACGGTTTTAAAATGAGTTTGTAAGAGGTGCCTCTTTTTTGTACTGAGCCAGTACTGTGTACCGCTTCAAATGAGGCGAGGCGTTCGAGGTCTATTGAGCTCCTACGGTTCAAATGAAGCGATATCCGGCTTTTGTACTGGTGTCACACTTTTCCACTAGATAATGAATCAGGAACTACATGCAATATTACAATTACCTAATATTTTAATATCCTACCTACTATTATGAGTGACAATTATTATGAGTCGCTTATGCAAGTAGGTATTCATACTTATAGTAAGACATGATCATGAATTCTTAATGTTGAAGCGTAATAAAGTTGTGGTTATCTAAATAAGAAAAATATAGTAAATATATAAATATATATATATAAATGTGAACATTTATTCTTTTTATCCATACTATATTTACCTACTATTAGGAGAATCCTAATATTATCTTTGCTGTATTCTATATATATAATACGACTCATTTAAGTATACCCAAACCCACTTACTGATGTGAAAGTAAAACATAATTAAAACTTGTCTACATATTTTGGATAGTTATACAACAGTTCGTATTTTGTTCGGAGTTTCGGGCGAACACGGTCATATTCGACGTTCATTCAAACAACATCGCGTGAGGCAGTGACAGAGAGAAGAACAACATCACATTCACCCTCTTTGTCATCTCCATCGAACGAAAATGTACTGTCGCGACTCTCCGGCTCGTCGCCTCATTGAGTGAAGAGTAGATAGATAGCGGGACCAATGAGCATGAGCGGGACATTCGTATTGAAGTCTTACATTTTTTCATTTTGAGCCGCTCTTACAATTTTCTGTCGCGTACGGGACAAATGTACTGGTTCATGTAAGTCCTACTCAACACTACTTTATAATTAACTAGCAAACGCCCGCGACTTTTTTCGCGTCAACGTGATAAATACAACTTATGTCACTCAAAATATAATATGGAATAGTGCAGCTTTTTTAATAGAATTTTGAATTAATTTAGAATGAAAGATTTTTTTAAATCGGTCCAGTAGTTTTTGAGTTTATTCGTAACAAACATACAAAAATACAAATCTTACCTCTTTATTATATTAGTGTAAGTAAATTGAAATAATTCAGAGAGAGTCTATGTGGTGTAATGGTAGGCAGGTTGCCTCACATCTCATACACCTCTGAGGTTGCGGGTTCCATTCCCGCGACGAGACAAATTTTAGTGCAATCAATAAAAAGCGCAAGCGTTCGTTTCTTGTCTGGGTGTTGTAAGACCATGGTCCTCGTAGTTTATCTATGGGTACTCACCCAGCTCCCGTGTTCACTATTAGGTATATATTATAGTTATACATGTAACGAAATGTTGAGATTAAGACAACAAAATAATTAATTTTTAGAAAAAATAACAAAAACCGACTTCAATGTATCTTCGAAGTCCAAGGTCAAATATCGATGGAATTTATATGGGACCACTTCGTAGCTATACTGAACCCAACGCAAAAAGAATTTCATAAATGACGGAGTACTGAGGTAACAAATTTAAAAAAGAAAAAAAATACAATCGATCAGAGAACCTCCTCCTTTTTTGAAGTCGGTTAATAACTCACCATATTATAAACATCTTCAACCCCATGCACCTTCATCCAAAAAAAAAGTCCGGCATCCGGCATCGGACAGTAGCTCACATCACTAGCCCTAACTTCTTCTAGAGCGGAGTAGAGCGCGTCTCTACGACGCCGGTAGAGCTCCCGAGCAGAGAGTAGGTGAGTGTGGAGAGATGAGCGGTCAGAGAGCAGGTTGAGGATTATAGCCTAGAAAGATTAAAAAAAATTGTAAAAGAGAAAGAAAGAGCGAGAGGGAGACAGAGATATAGCGTCTCTACGGCGATGATAGAGTTCCCGAGCAGAGAGTAGGTGAGTATGGAGAGACGAGCGGTCAGAGAGCAGGTTGAGGATTATACCCTAAAAAGATTAAAAAAATAATTATAAAAAATTAAAAGTGACACATCTCGGTCGTTAGACCTCCTTTCAGACAGTAGTCTGGCTGTCGTGTGGCTGTTACCGCACCTGATGAGTCTTAAACAGACGAAACAGCTATACACTCCCAAAATTAACATGTGCATGGGCGTTTAATCTTTTGGCATTTGAATATCTATTTACCCATAGTTCGAATTACTAATTCGAGTTGTTTTCGTCCAGTTGTTTCGTTGTCATCCTTCATAAAAAATATAAGTTAGAGTGGTAAGTGAGAGATAAAGCGAGCGGGAGATAGAGAAAGCGTCGTCATTAGCAGCTCAAGCGCATCCAGCAATGTCTTTGGAGCTGTGACCTAGCCGCCTCGCAAAAGCTGACACGATCTTCGTTAGGGAATATACTGGCTGTATCTGTAACAGGAAAGATATTAACTTACTTGTGTCAAAGTACAGCTGTGCAGCAGCTCGGCCTGTAAATGCAGCTCAAGCCGATCCAGCAAGGTCTTGAGAGCTGTGACCCAGCCACCTCGCAACCCCGCCGACACGACCTTTGATATGGAGTCAATTCTAGCTATATTCTAATAGAAACAAAAATATCTTACCTGTGCTAAAGTAAAGCTGTGTAACAGCTCAGCCTGTGAATACAGTTCAAGCCGATCCAGCAGGGTCTTAGGAGCTGTGACCCAGCCACCTCGCAACCCCGCTGATACGACCTTTGATATGGAGTCAATGCTAGCTATATTCAAATAGAAACAAAAATATCTTACCTGTGCTAAAGTACAGCTGTGCAACAGCTCAGCCTGTGAATGCAGCTCAAGCCGATCCAGCAAGGTCTTGGGAGCTGTGACCCAGCCACCTCGCAACCCCGCCGACACGACCTTTGATATGGAGTCGATGCGGATGACGCGGCCGCACGTGTCCATAGAAAGGAACGATGGGACTTGAGTCTAGAGAAAAAAAATGTTTTAAGAATGTAGTAGTGATTACATATAGATAAGATAGTAATTTATTGCTATTATCAAAACAACAGAAACACAAAGTCATAGTATTTATTTATCTATCTATTACTATTATAAAAATAGAAAAGAGCCAATTCTGTACATTGAAGATATTTTTGCAAAACTGGGATGGACTATTTAGAGGGTACTGAACACGAATCTATGGTTTATAGAATTTTTTTCTGTTTGCTTGTTTGTTTGTGTATTTGTTATCTATAGACTCGGAAACTGCTGAACGGATTTTAATGCGGTTTTTTGGGTTTGGCATCAGTCCCAACTTAGATTAAAGGTAATAAATAAGTAAGTAACATTAAAATTGGTTGGGTGACTACGAAGATACAGCTTGACCTCTTAGTAGTACGCGCTCCCATTTACTGGTGAGGTCTTGCTCTAATGGTTTTGGAAAAATATCAAGTATGGGTTTCTACGCGGACGAAGTCGCAGGAAAAAGCTAATAAAAAATAAGTTACATGTCTAAAAAACGTACTTATTTTTATGTAACCGAATGACGAGACGAGCTGGTCATTTGCAATACGCCAGCCCATAACAATAAAAGCACCACCCAGAACTTTGTTTTCCAAAATCCTGCGCGGCGCTGCAATGCGCTCGTCATCCTGAGACAATTAGCTGTTGAGCCTCATATTGCCCCGTAATTTCACTGACTACAATGACCTTCAAACCGGAACACACTAATGCTTGCGCACTACTGCTTGGCGACTGAATAACTGGCAATGCGGTGGTACCCACACAGGCAGCCTCTCGCATACGAGAAACTTACCACCAGAAAACTACTAGTTGGCCACTTCATGAAATGATTGTGCACTTCATGAAAATTGTAAAAAGAATAAACACTTCATCATCATCATTATCATCAGCCCATCACGTCCCCACTGCTGTGGCACGGGCCTTCTCTCGTAGAGAGAGTATAGGCCTTTATCCACCACGCTGGCCCAGTGCGGGTTGGTGGATGTCACGTGTCCTTGATTTTTTGTTGACATGCCAGTTTCCTCACGATGCTTTCCTTCACCGTTTTTAGAGCGAGTGTTAAATCAGCACATAACTTAAGAAAATCAGTGGTGGCCTACGGGATTCGAACTCGGGTACGTCGGATCGAAAGTCGCACGTTCTCCCACTGAGTCACACTCGCTCTCGAATAAACACTTACCCCACTATAATTCAAGAACATGTAGGGATCGTCTTCCAGAATCAAAAAGTCGTATTTGCAAGCCAGCTCATAGATTGTCCTCCTTCTTTCTTCAAGCAGGACGGTGCCTGACGGGTTGTTCCCAGTTGGTATTATGTAAAGAACCTTGGGCATTTTGAGGCCCATTTTCAAACGGTCTCCGAGGACCGTGTCAAGGGTTTCCGGGATCATTCCGCTGTCGTCTTCCGGTATGCCTAGGACTTCAGGGCTGTAGGGTTTTAGCTGAGAGATAAAACGGAATTGTTATTACTCTTTCTGTGATTAAACAGAAATGTTTTGGGTAGCATTTCTTTTTTGCACTTCATACAGGAGGAGGTTCTCAATTAGACTGTGTTTTTTTTTTGTTTTTTGTATGTTTGTTACGCGATTACTCCGCTAATTATGAATTGTTTTGATGATTCTTTTTTTGTTTGGTTGGTCATAGTTCAGAGGTCCCCTATAAATTTGCTCGAAATTGATTAAGCACTATATGAAAAAAATAACAAAGACAAAAATTACATAATATTACATACATAATTAAAAAATTATAAAAATATTAAAATTACATACATAATTAGATAATTTTAACATCCTCCGTGATTTGGTCAAATCACTTAGGGAATTGACCAAATCTCTGTTTTTATCATATCCCTCCGACGTATATACTACATATGGCTTGTATCTGACTCCGATTTTTTTTTATAAAATATTTTTATTGTTATATACTTGGGTATACTTACAGTGCTATGCAAGCCGGTATAAGCGTACTGCGTTGTTATGATCGGGTCTCCGGGCTCAAGCAACAGTTCTATACACTGGTATATACCATGCTGACCTCCGTTGGTGACCAGAATGTCGCGTGGTAAGGGAGGAGGACGGTGGAGGTCTTGCTGAAACTGACGTAGCTCGGTCAAGAGAGATGGGAGGCTGAAAATGGGTAAATAATTTATGAAATACTCATACGAGATCTTAAACGGTATTGACAGTTTTGAAAATCGAACCAAAATAGCCACATCTTAAAGGTTTATCCGATAAGGACTAGGGCCTCTGTCTAGCCGGACCAGCGGATCTCACGCTTCGCTTCGGAGGACCGATGGCAAGGAAAAGTCAACCCAAATTCTTCTATGTAAAACATAGAGGAATTTTGGATGACTTTTTAATCGAATCGTCACAACTTCGGTATGCATAATATCTTTAAATGCCTCAAATACCATCTTGGTCTTAAACTAAGATTTCCGGTATCTAGAGAAGCAAGAACTAAGGACCATGTTCCCACAGGCACTTCCCCAGACACGAAATAAATGCTTGTTCCTTGTGGTTCTAGAAAAACGGGTTAAACCGTGGGGCACAGCTAGTCATCCCATCGACTTACCCTTGAGAAGGCACATACTGCAAGGCCTGGCCGAGGGCACGTCCTTCCAGCACAAGTTGCCCTCCGTTCTGCATCTCCATCGTAAGCTTCGTGTACGGAAACGCATCTTCGTTGGGCATACCTTCGGCGAGTGACAGCACTTGCTTACCTACCTTGTAGGAGAGAGAGGCTGAAACAAATTAGAACAGTGATTTGTTTTTAACAGACTTCAAAAAGGAGGATATTCTCAATTAGATTGCATGTCTCTTTTATGTTTGTTACGCGATTACTCCTCTAATTTTGAAATGATTTTGATGATTTTTTTTGTTTGGTAGGTCATTCTTCAAAGGTGGTCCCATGTTAATTTTATCGAAATTAATTTAGCACTTTTTGATAAAATCAACAAAAACAACAAAATATATTATAGAGTATATCTTGAAGTCTATATTTGTATTTTTTTTTGTAAAAAAAATATATTCATGTAACTGTATGACCAGGGTTTCATCCGGATAGCTAATCGGGAAGCGCTCGAAATTTGAGTTGCAAGATTCCATACGGACAGACAGACGGAAAAACAAGAAAGTGACTTAATAAAAACGTGGTAAAAAAACATGTTTAGTATTTAAATTAATATGCTTAATATCCTTATTGTATTTATTTGTATTGATTAGAGCTGGATTTTTAATACAAAGATTACTGTCAAGGCCATTCACTTCGCATACCTAGAACAATAAGTGTCTTAAATCAAATCGATTAGTTTTATCAAAATAAATCAGCATTTAGATTCCGCTATAGTTAAATAGATAACCGATTAAAATTATCTTTTAAAAACGTGTCGATAAATTGTTTATAATTAGATAATTGTTTAGCGTCATAAATTTTATCTCTTATAATAGTTATAATTAATACTCCCAGTGTTATTGTTACAAGCTTTTATTTAACTTGCAATGTATGTAACTATGTTTGTTCGGGTGATTTCACCCACCGCAATTTGCAAGCTGAATCAGAACCTATCTAGGAGCGAGTGTGGCTCAGCGGGAACTCGTGCGCCTTTCAATCCGACGCACCTGGGTTCGAATCCCGACTCGGCCCTGCACCAATGACTTATAGTTAAGTGCAGATTTTGTACGCTCGCTCTAAAAACGGTGAAGGAAAACATCGTGATGAAACCCGCTTACGCGCTTTGGAGTGGTAGGCTCTGGCCGTGGTTGTAATACCACCCACCGAACAAAGCCATGCCGTCAAGCGACTTCATTTTCAGCGATTTTCATTTTCAAGATCAACATTTATGACGTCGATGACCTAAAATATATTAAAAAACAAGTCATAATTGTTTGTTTAGTTATCTGTCTGATTGTTTTTGTTTAAATACAGCTGGATGACGGGACGAACGAATCCATATTAAAACAACTCATGGTGACCCAAAGGCTCTCAAGCGTATGTTTTTTTTATGGAACTGAGTGATGAGACGAGCCAGTCGTTCGCTGATGGCAAGCGCCACGCCTGCCCATAACGATTGCAGTGCCTCCCAGCACTTCTAATACCAACAAAAGCAATGCGTAGCACTGCATTGCGCACATCACCCCGGGACATCAAATATTAAGTCCAATATGCCTAGTAATTTCGCTGGCTTACATTACCAGTTACGTATAATAGTGGTAGAACAATGGGTGGCCTTATCGCTATGTGCAATTTCTTACGGGCAACCTTTGGATGGGCAGGAATAAAAAGTGTACGAAGTAATTAATATAATAGATATAATGTATGCAGTAAATAGAATCATAAATACAAACAAAATAATAGGTACATAAATATAAAATTATATATAATTAATACAATGCCTTTGAAACCGGAAAGCAGTGGCAAAGCAGTGATACCCAGACGGCCGGCCGCAGGGACGACCGGAAACAACATCGATATAGTATCTCAACTTACTTATTTGCCTTGTTAAAGCAGGTTGTCTCTTCGACGATCTCAAACTCACAAATCTTTGGTAATCGTTCTCACTCAACGGCTTGTATTTCCCTTCCAATTTATCACTGTCACCATAGAATTTGAAAAACTTTTTGGTACTCTCTTCATCGGAATACTTTCTTCTTAAAATTACACACACTGGTCTTATATTTAAGATTGTTTTAAATAAATCTTTATTCGTTTTTATAGTTACCGCCATTTTTACGATTATTTTTATTTCTTTTTGATTATAAATTTAATTAATTAGTTTTAGCAAACATGTAAGTTGCTTTATTTTATCAATGGTATTGTATTCGCAACTCGGTCCGTTCGTTGAATTTCGAGATATGAATACTTAAATAGATATACAGGGTGGATTTTTGAGACGGGACAGTAAAGGAAAATTATTTAAACACTAGCTG
This sequence comes from Petrophora chlorosata, assembly GCA_951640565.1. Lineage (NCBI taxonomy): Eukaryota > Metazoa > Arthropoda > Insecta > Lepidoptera > Geometridae > Petrophora > Petrophora chlorosata. The sequence goes on from OX621212.1 coordinate 9,880,840, forward strand.
ATGCCCGCGACTTCGTCCGCGTAGTGGAATATTCATCCTGCATCCAAACATTTTTCATCCCTTCATATTCACGTTCCAGTTCCCGTCCCGCTCTTATCTTGTTAACCGCGTCTGTTCCGTTACCTTCCCACTCCCATTCTGTTATCTTCCCGCTCCTATAGCGTTACCGTAGGGCTCTGGTCCTGATTCCGTCCCGCTCCTATATCATTATCGTCCTGCTCTGCTACCGATCATATTCCGATCCTAACCCTTTATCGTCCTCACTAGCGTACCTCCTATCGTGTTATAGTTTTGCCGTTCCTATACCGTTACCATCACCTTTTTGTCCCTTTGTCATCCGTTTTGTATCCTTGAAAACGGCGGTCATTTTGAGCAATTTATTTCGTATATCACCTACATGTTAGATTTACGTTTGCGCTGCATAAGGTGAGCGTGTGTAAACCCGGTCTTGTGACTTACCATAGTTTCTGTACTCAAACTTCAGTTGGCCTCAAAGAGTATTTTAATCACAGTAAGAAATAAAATCGATTGGCAACAAAAAATATTTCGAGTTGATTAATCATTTTTCTTTACAAAATGTGTGGGGAATGTTTTTGGAGATTTCTGTCATCTCTAGTACTCATACCTGAAGTGGTCCCATAGTCTTTTGGACAGAGACAAACAGGATCGATTGGCATACAAAATATTTTTGGTAATTTAGCTTTCTTTATGCTGACTGTACATTTTTTCATTCATTCTGCACCCGTACCCATATCTTCCTCAAGCGACAATCGTACATCGTATTGAGCTCAGATTAGGGTGTAAAATCACTGCGACAATGTCTTATGATGCCATATAATGTCCCATTAAGTTTATCTCAACTTGTAGTTACCGTATTTTGGTGTAAATTAATGAGATTAATTCGATTTCTTGCCTAAATTGACAATAATTGGACCGCATCTCATTAGTTGCAGTGAAGCTATACCTTAATTCGACCTCAACACGATATACGATTGGCGATTGTGGGACATATGGGTAGGGGGGCAGAATCTCTCAATAAGTTATGGATGGTCTCCTTGGAACGTTTTCCTGTAACTATAACGATTTAGGTACCTGCCCTTACTGTCCCTTCTCAAGAATCCACCTGTATAAGAGATAATTTTCATTATTTTTTTAATAATCTTTTTGATTACAATCTGTTACTATGCTATTTACGTCACTTTAGGGTAAGGTGTGGTTTAGCAAAAATAATTTTTATTTCTTTGAAGTTATGTTTCTTTTTGCATTGTATTTTTAGAGTTATGCTGATTTTGATAAAATGTATAAAAGGTATAAATTAAATCTGCAGGACGAAGGCCTAAGTTATTTGTTTCCTTTTCAAAATTAAAGAAAAAAAATTAAAATATTTTCCACAGATGTATTTAAATAAAATATTTTAAAACTACCCACGGTTTCACCTGCAGTTTTGGGGATAAAAAGTATCCTGTCGTTTTCCAGGACTTCAAGTACTTACCTAATTTCATCAAAATCCGTTCAGTAGTTTGCGTGATTGAGTAACATATCTATCCATCCATACAAACTTTGGAATTTATAATATTATATAAAAGGTAGGTATATAGAAGTAGGTACTTACAAGGAAGTGAAAAAATAGCCATGCCATAAAAATATTTAAAATTTGAAATAACTGGTTTTAATTAATACATTAATAAATGTTAGTTAAATGTATAAAAAACTACTCTTAATTATTGAAAATGTTAATTTATACACATTTATTATCTTAACTATCACAGTTTGTTATTTTTACTATTTCTTGGAGTCGACATTTCGCTGTTTGAAGGGGTCGCCGCTACACTCGAACCCGGAAACAATCTGAAAAATATATTATTATTTATTATTTATCAGCACAATTATAATGCTAACGTCTGGTGGAGGCGACGTGTGACCAGAATGCTGGCTCATATTATTTGGGTCAACAATCAGCATTGCCATTCAGCGTGGCAATGCGGCCAGCGTTCTGGGCACTTTCCCTTTCGCCATAGGCCTTTTAGAATAATTTTATTATATTTTGTATATATATATATTTAAGTTATTTGTATAATGTGATTAATGTATGTACATATTAAATGAAATTATAATGCTATGCATATATATATATATATATATATATATGTATGTATATATATATATATATATATATACATATATGTAGTAATTAGAAGAGCGAAAGTAAATTTTTAAAATGTGTTGCAATGCTACGCAATATTTACCTATATTTTGGGGTAGGAACCATCTATACAGAAAAACCCACCAAATTTTCATCACAATCATTTACATCACAATTATATAGATAAATATATATATAGATATATATGTTCATTTATATTTATATAGATATATATACATGTGCATTATAATCTTTTAATTTTTTTAATTAAATTAATTACATATAAAAAACAATAATTTGACGTCTTAAATAAAAAATATATACATAAATAAATACATCTAAATATTATAATTATACATAAATACATCTAATTTCCTATACATAAGTGTGACAACACAAAAGAAAAAACCTCATGATTCGTCTATATTCGTCAGTCATCTCATCCACGGGCTCAATTTGTACGGGGGGATACGTCTTTAGTGACAAGTATGGTGCACCCATGCTTACTGCGGACCGCATCTGGAACACATCGTAATAAAATAAATATAAATGTCGGCATCGGAATCGGCGTCAGTAACGTATCGACATCAACGGCGGTGTTGGCGTCAGTAACGTATCGGCATCAGAATCAGCGTTGGGGTTAGTAATGTATCGGCATCAGCGGCGGCGTTGGCGTCAGTAACGTATCGGCATCAGCAGTGGCGTTGGCGTCAGTAACGTATCGGCATCAGCAGTGACGTTGGCGTCAGTAACGTATCGGCATCAGCAGTGGCGTTGGCGTCAGTAACGTATCGGCATCAGCAGTGACGTTGGCGTCAGTAACGTATCGGCATCAGCAGTGGCGTTGGCGTCCGTAACGTATCGGCATCAGCAGTGGCGTTGGCGTCAGTAACGTATCGGCATCAGCAGTGGCGTTGACGTCAGTAACGTATCGGCATCAGCAGTGGCGTTGACGTCAGTAACGTATCGGCATCAGCAGTGGCGTTGGCGTCAGTAACTTATCGGCATCAGCGTCGGCGTCAGAAAAGTATCAACATCAGCGGCGACGTTGGCGTCAGTTTGTAGTGTAGCTTACCGCTTCATTGTTGGCTTCCATGTCAGCTAACTTTTTGTTCAAATCGTGTTTCAGTCCTTGCATTAGGACGAAATCTTTTTGTAATATTCCGTGAAGACCTGTAAATAACGAATCACAATTTAGAAAGAGAGAAAGAAACAATAATTTGAAATATAATGAAATATAATGGTTTTTTAATTTCTTTATTGTAAACTGTCAATACGTTTACATCGTGGATTATAAAATACATTTACAAAGGCGAGCTTAACCCTAAGAAAAGTTTTCTTCCAGCAAACCCTTGATGAAAGAGAACTGTCACTTGTGCATATAAGTTTCAGTGTACGGTTACGGTTGGAATAGAAAAATCAGCAATTATAATCATAAATATTTACTTCAAAATAAAAATCAATAACTAAGTAAAATATAATTATTACATTATTATGAACATACTTTGAACAACTACACAACCAAATTAGCTATTTTTCACAAACATTGCCAAAATTCAATATTTTAAGTCAACGCAATCCTAAAGTAGGTGGTCAAATTAACTTCCCAGCAATGTCCAACAAAGTGTTAAGTCATGTATCAGTTATTCCGCTGCAGGCGGAGCTAGCAAATTTTGTTGTATTGGTGGTGATAGTGATGTTACTATCGATATCGATAATAATGCGGATGATATTTCTAGAGAAGGGGGTGATGATGATGATAAACTGCAAAATAAATAGATAGGTAGCTACTTATCTATTTATTTTGTTGTATACCAGTATTATGTAATAAAGATTCTAGGTCGTTTCTGTGCTGCAGATGGGGCTAGCAAATTAAGTTTTCTTTGTAGTGATAGTGATGTTACTATCGATATCGATAATAATGCGTGTGATTGTAATCAGGGAGACGGGTCTGAGCAGCCGATCAACTGCCGTCTCTCTTTAAATCTATGTGCTCCATCTTAGGCCACATCATCGCATCTAATCAGGCGAGACAGTGGCCAAACATAGATCAATCAAGCGTAACAAAAAAAAGAAGGAGGTGATGATGATGATAAATTGCTATATAAATAGATAGTCACATACCAGCGTTATCCAATAAAGTTTCCAGGTCATGTATCGGATGCTCCGCTGCAGACGGTGCGAGCAAATTCATCTGTTTTGTTGATGATAGTGATGTTACTATTGACGGTAGGGACGGTGATACCATGGGAGAAGAAACTGATGATGATGGTTTGCCTGTAGAAAATAAGATTTACAAGCTATTCTTAAGATTCGCACAGAAAACAATAAGTTTTCTAAAAAATGGGAGTTATCGGCGATCCCCAAACTAAGCACGAGGCCTGTGTCTTAAAAATCGAGTACAATTTTACCAATTGAATTTTAACCAAAGTTAGCAAATTGCAATTTGTGATAGGTGAAACCTACCCTAAAGGGTGATGAGCGCAGTGCAGTGATATGTAGGATTTTAGATAAAAAAATTTTGGGTGCAACTGTTATGAGTAAGCGTGTTGCTTACCAACAGGTAAACAACCTGCTTTGTCATTTTAAGAGTGCATTTCATATATTGATCGCTAAAACAGACAGACAGATGAGAATGATATTTCTAAATTGTATAAATGTTTCAATCGAAACCCTAAAAATTAACTGATATCAGAACAAACTAAAAGTGAGGGAACTAAAGTCACTACTTCGTACCTAAATCAGCCAGTTGAGGTAGATCCCAAGCAGAAGGTCGTCGCGGCGTGAGAGTGTCCCCTGGTGGTGAAGGCACCCTACCGCGTGGCTGAGATAGCGTCAGCACGCAGATATGATCACAGCATGATATGAGGAGAGAGCTGCGGTTGAATTTTACATATTCTCTGGAACAAATCATTGTTTTGTTGATTCGGCAAAGGCGTTTGATACTAAACAAGTACTTTTTACTATAAACTACACGAAAAAAAATCGAATCGAATCGAATTATTCTTACAATGCTTTTTTACTGACGAATCGCAATTATTAAACTCAGACGATTCATTCTCGAAGTTACTCTGTTAAAAAAAAACAGAGTGCCCAAGGGAAGTATTCTAGGTCCATCTTCGTTTTTACGTTCATCAATTATATACACAATTCTTATTTCTATAACATCAGAAACTACAAGTACTATAGGAGTCAAAACGAAAACCCATAAAAAATTGTTTTTTTTTAATAAGGTGTTGGTCCCATAGTTAAAATGGTGCTCTCATTACACTTTTTATCCTCTTTCAACTTGAAGTAAATATAATTTTTCCGGATTTCCCTTTACCAAAACATTAATTCAACATACGGTTGTTGTGCATTAAGATTCTGCCACAGTTCAGATTCAGGCTGCAGCATCAATCCGCCAGTCGGGGCTTGATACACGCTTGATGGACGGCGCGAGGTTGATGGCTGAACGTCTGGCGGGTCTTCTTCAAATGGTTTGTAGACTGGACCTGGGAATGAATATGTCTTTCTAACAAGTTTTGGTTCAATTCAGTTCAGTTTATGATAAGGCGTGTAAGGAAAAGGAAAAATTGACAGCTGGCTACTGATTACCTGAGTTTATTTTGTTGATAGCTGTTCACACCTGTAGAGAATGCTGAGAGATTAAGAACCAGAAATAGGCGTGCTTTTCTCAGTAAATAGTTAAATTTGTAACAAGTATACATTTTATAAAAAAAACAACTCCAATGCATCTTCGAAGTCCAAGGTCAAATATCGATGAAATTTATATGGGACCATTTCGTAGCTATACTGAACCCAACGCAAAAAGAATTTTCCAAATCTGTTCATAAATGACAGAGTTCTGATGTAACAAAAAAATTACAATCGAATAGATAACCTCCTCCGTTTTTTGAACTCGGTTAATAAGGTAGAAATGCAAGACTTACCTGGATGAATACAATATGCTCCAAACTCAACTTTCTTTCCAAGAACTCCTAAAAACGGAAACTTAATCTTGATACTCTGCAGCAGACACTCTTCATAGATATCCCAAATATGTACAGTCTGGAAAGAAGCAAGTTTTACTTTGAGAACTAAAGTCTTCAACAATGTTTATATTAATATTCCGGAAACCTGCAAAGAATATTTATTTATTTATTTATTTATTATTAGATGATCAACAGCTTATACAAGAGATTCAGTTACAATCTTAAGTAATCATAATATAGGCTAATGAAAGATCATCCTAATTATTACAATTATTATGTATTTTGCGCTCTCTAGCAGAGGATTCAAGTATGTATAAAGGGTGTATATGTGTGAGTCTATGTGCGTGTGTGTGTGTGTGTGTATGTGTGCGTGCACGACGTGATTTATTTATTTATTTCTTTATTGCACTGTTACAAGTAATTTACAAAAGGAGAACTTAATGCTAAAGCATTTTCTATCAGTTATCCAGTGACGGTAAAAGTAAGTTACAAAGCGTGCATCAAAAAGTTAAAAAACTAACAGAGAAACAAAATAAATATCGTAATATACATATTATCGTAAAAACAAAAGCATAAGTTATTTAAATAAATAACATTTAAATACACTACATATATAAAAACGTACTTTCAAAGAGTTTTTGGTAAATAAAGTTCATAATATTGTGTAGGAAAGGCAGTTGTTGTCTCCCTGGTACTATAGCCAAACCCAACCAACGGATAAAATAATCCAACTGGTGTTGTTTGTGCAGTCTTCTTTACATGCATCACGCTATCTTTACTACCTCTGGAATTCTTGCTACGAATACCACATGGAAGTACGATAGACCCTAAAAAAACTTCTAAGTTGTTGCAGAAAGCCACAACGATCGCTTCTATCCCCGGTACTGTAACCACATTTATCACAGCGAATTCTGTCGGAATCAGCACTCTAAATGATGTCACTCTAATGTTATATATGCGAAAGTTTGTATGTTAGTGTGAGTGTGTTTGTAACTTCTTCACGCTGTAATGGCTCAATGGATATGAGTGGAATTCGGAATAGAGATAGTTTATACCCTGGATTACAAATAGACTTTTTTGGAAATTGCGGGAAACTCTGGATTAGACGGAGAAACAGAGCGCAGACAGTTTTTTTTTCTTTTTTTTATGCAACTGAAAGACGAGACGATCTGCTTGTTCACCTGATGGTAAGCAATACGCCAGCCCATAACAATAACAGCACCACCCAGAACGTTTTTTTCAAAATCCTGCGCGGCGCTACACTGCGCTCGTCACCCTGAGACAATTAGCTGTTGAGTCTCATAATGCCCAGTAATTTAGCTGGCAATGCCCTTCAAACTGGAACACCGTTATGCTTGCCCACTACGGCTTGGCGGCTGAATAACTGGCCAAGCGGTGGTACGCACCCAGACGGCCTCTCGCATACCTACGAGAAACCTACCATAAATTATTCATAATTGATATATAACTGCTAAGACTCACGCAAGCAGTAGTGCGCAAGCATTACTGTGTTACGGACACAGTAATGCTAGCGCACTACTGCTTGGCGACTGAATAACTGGCAAAGCGGTAGTTATAAAATACACAGTTTCTTATAAAAAAATTAACAAAATAATAAAAAAAATCTCATCGCAACGCTACATGGCATGGTTAGTAGAAGATGACTTACACAGTTATTGCAGAAAGCCACGACCGCTTCTCTCCCAGGTACAATAGCGATGTCCAACACAGCCGGGGCGGTGGGTGCGTTCAGTACTGCGAAGGGCGTGGTTTGTGAAGTCTCCCACAGACGCACCGCGCCATCGATACTGCCGGTGGCTAGGAGATGGAGAGGGTAAACTACGTGAAAACAGGATACACCCTGAAACAATATTATTCCGTGTGAAATTATTGGGCACATCTGATGTCTCGGGGTGATGAGCGCGATGCAGTGCTACGCAGTACTTTTTAATATTTCAAGTTCAGTAAAGTAAAAGGTGGCAATGCAATTATTATGAGCAGGCGTGGCACTTACCATCAGGCGATATAAAACAAAAACTAAATGAAATAATTATGTAAAGAGAAGGAAGATAGAAGTATTACCAAGATCTGGCAAGAAGAATGTCGATTCAGTAATTCTGTATCAATAACACAATTTTGTAATAAAAATATAGGTTTGTCTTAATAAAGTATCTCCAATCACACATACAATATCTCCAATCCCATACATATACAGCTATGTATGGGTATAAAATGAAAAAAATAATGAAGTAACTCTTTATTGAAACACACACATATAATTAAAACACTAACAATAAATGCTTATCCTTGGTATATTGTGTGTGTTCGATTTTTAAGTAACTTACTCTCTGCACTTTAAATACATAATCATCCAGTTTCCCCGGCACATGTCTCACTCTGACACTGGCGCTCGAATCGTGCGAGCAGGACACCATTATGTCCCCGCCGCGTGCGTGAGCGAGACGGCGGATTGAGCGGGAGTGGACGCGACGCCATTTTGTTATGGTGAGAAGAGACGAGTGCGGCGGAGAGGAGAGTTCCTGAAATTGTTGAGACGGTGTTTTGAACATTTTGATAAGACGCAAGTCCAAATTGTATAAACTTGTGGTGTAAAAACGGACCCCAAAATTAACATAAACGGACACGGCCACGGTAACGGACATAAACACTTAAACGGACACAGAAACGTACCTCTTGGACACGGAAACGAACATAGTAATGCAATGGAATCAGGCGTGACGTTGCGGAAATTCATCTCAAAACTGAAACGCAATGAAAATATATAGTGTAATCCCGCTGAATATTATGTTGGTTGTTGTTAGTTCCTAACAACAACACTCTTTGTACGACACGTGTTTCGCCGTCTGCACGAGGCATCATCAGGTGTCGACTCGCCGAACGCTAGAACGAGAGTCTAGACTCTCGTTCTAGCGTTCGGCGAGTCGACACCTGATGATGCCTCGTGCAGACGGCGAAACACGTGTCGTACAAAGAGTGTTGTTGTTAGGAACTAACAACAACCAACATAATATTCAGCGGGATTACACTATATATTTTCATTGCGTTTCAGTTTTGAACATAGTAACGGAAACGGAACAGTTTGAAAAATCGTGATTTTCCAACCTGTATTATTCTGTTGTCCAAACGGACATGGGCATAAAAACAAGCATGTTTTTCTTTTCATAAACATACATAGTACCCCTTTTATTACATTCTAGCTAATTGATTAGGCTAATAAGTAATTTACGTATAACTTAAACTGATAGATAGAAACAGGCATAAACACTAAAATGAACATAAATAGAAAACAGAAACGGATATAGGAACAGACAAATACACAGGAAAACAGCCACGGGAGTTTCCGTTAACAGGGACAAGCCAATTTCAGTAAACTACAATTTGAAAACCTCCGACAAAAAAAACCTAATAAAGTAAAAAACGGCTGAACCGATTTTAATAAAAACATATCTGAGACCCCCGCCAGAAAAACTGCTTTCAAATAAAAAAACCGCATTAAAATCGGTTCACTCTTTAAAATCTACGGTGCCACAGACATACATAGTGGTTAAACATAAAACACCCCTCATTTTTGCTTGGGGGTTAAAAAAACTTCCTGAAGTGTAATCTTACCATCCAAAAATAATAGTTGATAGCATCAGCCGCCTTCATATGGAAGAGCTGGACTCTCGGCGCGTGGAATCGAACCCGGAACACCTGCCCGCGCTCCGTGCCCACCGCCAGCTCCGAGCCGCGCCCGCCGCACGGGGACGGCGAGTACGAGAGGCTCTAGGAAGTGTATGTAGTGTAACCACAGAATACTAAGGGACAGAAACATCACTCCGCAAAGAAATTTAAACAAATAGCGACTCTTGCTATGACGCAATAAAATTCAATTCAGCTCGCGTAGCGCTGCATACCTACCAGTCATATTAACCTACAGAGCGACTCTTTCTATCGCGCCGCTCTTATCTCTTCTGCCGCGGCACGTGTAACGACGCGTGACCCGCCGTCGGTGTCCGGCTATGTACTTGTAGCTTCGTACCTACAGTGCGGAGTGCGCTAGGCCTGGTGTAAGTAACATTATAGATTACACTTACTACATTAATACATTAATGTCGCGCATATTGGCTTATATTTCTTCTGGCGCGGCAGCGGCTGCGATTCACCATTTTTCTTCTTCCTAATTATATAAAATCTTAAGATTCTTATCTTATCTTAAAATAAATCTTACTCACCGTAGGAATATGAGGCATGCCAGTGATGCAGAACAAGGGAGTGTGCGACAAAGTAGTCGCATCATAAATAGTCAAGCTGCGGTCTGATGCCGAGTACATTAGGTATTGTACATCCTGAAACACAACATTATCAATAATAATAATTTATTTATTCATTTAGAAATGTTGGGACAAAACTTATTTTACAAATAACCCTATTTGTAAAGGAATAATACACAACATAATAACTTTGCTTGTAACTTCTTTATATCTTACATATACTAAGATACGTCATGCGTAATGAACACCGCGCACACTGCGGCACGAGAAACTCTGCCCTGCCGTCATACAGTTTTACACTAGTTCGGAGGGTAGATGTAGATTGTTTCTGACAATAGTGTGAACAACTTCGGGCATATTTACGCGGTGTCTTAACCTCATTGTAATAGTTAGGTCAACCCACTTATAAAACTACAAGTGAATTAACTTATCATGTATAGGTATTACCTAGCACGTTAAATTTAAAATTAGGACTGCATAGCAGTGAACTGATGCTGCTGAGATTGTTATTTATAAAACTATTAACATTGTCAATGTAAAATTAATACTTATATAGTTAAGTGTGTTCGAGTTTAAGATGCGCCTGATGTTGTTTAATAAATTATACTTCAACACTTACCATTATAAAATCCACGGCTGTGTGATACTGTGCAATGGAAGAGCTAGCAGATACCTACGGCACAAGTTTATGCTTAGTGTAGGTTCTGCGCACCAATTAATGTTACACACTACAAGCACAGCTTACTAAAGATAAAGGAAAACTATGTTATATATGTGTACTGTTTTTGGTAATAATAAATTAATTTTTAATTTAATTTTAATTAATAGCAGTGAACTGGTGCTGCTGAGATTGTTATTTATAAAACTATTAACATTGTCAATGTAAAATTAATACTTATATAGTTAAGTGTGTTCGAGTTTAAGATGCGCCTGATGTTGTCAAGCACAACTTTTGATTAACAATAAATTTTCTTTTTTCATTTTCAAGATTTAAGCTATTTAGGGTCCACTAGTTCCGGCACTTGGATTCCGTGTCGTGAGACACGTAGTCTCTTCCTTTAGTCTATAGGGATATATTTTCATAGTTAGAAACATAACTTCATAAATGTGAGCTTATACAATAGGTAGGTTCAGATTTATCTTCTAATACGTGTTTGGTTTCGAAAAATTAACCCATATCCCAAAAATAACCCATATCCCAAAAATTAACCCATATCCCAAAAATAACCCATATCCCAAAAATTAACCCATATCCCAAAAATAACCCATATCCCAAAAATTTACCCATATCCCAAAAATTAACCCATATCCCAAAAATAACCCATATCCCAAAAATAACCCATATCCCAAAAATTAACCCATATCCCAAAAATCCCAAAAAAATGTTTTACTAAAAATTGTTTATAAACACGTCTGAAATTCGATAAGCTAAACTAAATGTAAACGTATATATATACTTTTGAATGTGGAAAGACATTGTTTGTGTGACAAGAAATTACTTGGCTTATGAGACTTTATATCTGATGTTTCGGGGCGATGAGCGCAATTCAGTACTACGCAGTGTTTTAGTGGTATTAAAAGTTCTGGGTGGCCCTGCAATTTTTATGGGCAGTCGTGGCATTTACAATCAGACGAACGACTAGTTTGTCTCATCACTAAGTTGCATAAAAAAATACTAAGACTCTGCTGTCCGTCCGTCTGTCTGTCTGTCGGTCTGTTCGTCTGTCACCAGGCTGTAACTCATGAACCGTGATAGTAAGACAGTTAAAATTTTCACAGATGTTGTATTTCTGTTGCCGCTATAACAACAAATACTAAAAAACAGAATAAAATAAATATTTAAGAGGGCTCCCATACAACAAACATCATTTTTTTGCCGTTTCTATAGATAATGGAACGGAACCCTTCGTGTGCGAGTCCGACTTGCACGTGGCCGGTTTTACATTTATAAATAGTCTCCTTACAAAGTTTATTTGGACAAGATCGCTTTGAGCGATAAGTCCGATTATAACACTAGTTTTAAATCTTATTTTCCTTTTATTGTCATTATGGTGGAGTAAGAATAAATAAATACGCCTAACCATGGATTCCCTGTATCTAGGAAACAAGGAACTACGAGAACCATGGTCCCACAACACCCAGACACGAAACAAATGCTTGCGCATATTTTTTTCTGTGGCCAAACATTTGTCCTGTCGCGGGAATCGAACCCGCAACCTCAATGGCAACCCACCCAACCACTACATCACAGACATACTCATAGATATACTTTTAGAGTTAACTATCTGTCGACTGTCATACACCTTCGCTTCGACAACATTCGAGTTCGAACCTCATGATATGACTCGTCATGTTAGTCTTTTATTGTCAGGGCTACGATTTTTAGGGTTCTGTACCAAAAGGGATACGGGACCCTATTACTTAGACTCCGCTGTCCATCCGTCTTTCTGTCTGTCCGTCTGTCACCAGGTTGTATCTCATGAAATTTTCACAGATGATGTATTTATGTTGCGGTTATAACAACAAATACTAAAAAACAGTATAAAATAAATATTTAAGGGGGCTCCCGTACAAGAAACGTAATTTTTTTGCACTTTTTGGCTCGATGTTGATATCGACAACAGTTAAACGCTTCAAATATTCACAGAATATTTAGTTATATATTCACTTTACAAATAAATACTTAATTTAAAATAAAACAAATATTTAAGTGGCGCATACAACAGACATGATTTTTTTGCCGTTTTTATAGTTAATAGTACGGAACCCTTCGTGCGCGAGTTCGACTCGCACTTGGCCGGTTTTTTTTACAAATATTAAGACAAATAATACACAATGAGCTTACACTGAGATAGATTGCGTCTGTGATCCAACAGTTCTTGACGCGACGACGCAACCCTGTTCTGTGGTAGAACACCTGAAATACGAAAAAAAATAAAAAATAAATAAATAAAAATCATTTATTGCAGGCACAAAAAAAAAACCCATAATATTGTTAACATACAAACATACATAAAAAAATAAAATTAAAATATAAAAGATGCACAATAGTGCCCGGTCACACACTCTGCACAATAGTGCCCGGTCATAGACGCTGCACAATAGTGCGTGGTCATTTTTTGTTCCTGTCCATATGGACAGAAATCCAACGCCTAAACATAGGACTCTGTATGTTGTCAGAGACAGCCACAAGTATTTTGTTGCTGGAACGGCGCAAGCGATGCCAGAACGAAGCCACTCGCGATCGCAATACGGCAAAGAAATCAGGGACTCCCGCCTCAGCGAACATACTCGACGCACTACAGTACCGCGGTAACCTCATAAGAGCTCGGAATGCGTCATTATACTGAACTCTTATGGTGTTTATTGCTTTCAGCGTGAACGTTATCCACAACTGGCATGTATACATGCACAAGCAATACGCTTTGAAGAGAGTGGTCTTTACATCCGTACTGCACTTAGCGAACCGGCGAGCGAGCATGTTGCCCCTGATGGCGAGGGCCCTGCGCTCCCGCTCAATATCAGCATCGTCCTGCATCCGTTCCGTCAACAAATGTCCTAAGTATTTGAACTGCTTCACAACACGGACTGCTGTACCATTCAAATATACCTCGGGTGTCCTGTCCGGACCCCGACCCGACGCGAACACCATCATTTCAGTTTTCGAAACATTGTATTTCAATCCGTGAGCATTGGCATAATGCTCACAGATCGAAAGCAGTTTTCTCAACCCCTTGATCGAGGGGCTAAGGAGCACCATGTCGTCCGCATAGCTCAGGTTGTTTACACACACGTTTCCTAAATGACAGCCGACCTTGGTTTCCTGAAATTCAATAACGTTCAAAAATGTTCATGTATTGCTTATTGCTAATAATAAATAAATTAATGTTCATGTAGCTCACAGGATTAGCCAGCTGAAGTAGCATTGGACCGGCCATATTAGCCATAGAATCGATAACCGTTGGGGTAGACCCGTTCTAGAGTGGAGACCGCGAATTGGCAAACGTAGTGTAGGACGCCCTCAGGCTAGGTGGAGCGACGATCTTCGCAGGGTGGCTGGTAGCAGCTGGATGAGAGTAGCCGGGGATCGTGCTCAATGGCGTGCAATTGGAGAGGCCTATGTCCAGCAGTGGACTGCGATAGGATGATGATGATGATGATTGCTTATTGTCTTGTTTTGTTATAGTCCTTCTCTCTGTCTTTGTATTTTATCTTACGTGTGTCTTTTTCATTTATTTCTTTGAGGTTATAATAAATGTTTTTTTCTTTTCTTCTTTATGATATTGAATGCATTAGCGCATGCTAGGCGAAAATCTGAAGATTTCTCTATTGATCTTAAGAATCGTCCCTATAAGATGTAAAAATGATAGAAGAAGCTTGGTTGCTCAAGCAGCTGTCTCGGTAGCCCAGCGGTTATGGCGACGGGACGGTATTCCGATGGCACAGGTGCGATCCCTGTCCGAGAAATATCATTTTTCTTCTTCCTAATTATTTCAAATCTTAAAATTACCCTACACTTTAAACACAGACCATTATTTCGGGTCACGTGCTTACCTCATAAGAATGGAGTAGCGTTAAATTTCCGCAGTATATTCCAATCCTGCCGCCTTTAGAGACAGCTACGTAGCAAAACGCGTCGTCTCTCTCTATGTTCACCAGTTTCACTATTGTTTCTCTCTGTAATTTAACAATGAGGAAAATTGTAGGGGATGTGATATTATAAATTAACTAGCAAAAGACCGAATGTATCGGTTTCCTAGCGACTTGAAAATATATGAAGAATTGAAAACGGCACGGACGTCTGGTCTGTGGACAGGCAGAGCAGACGGGGTTTTAGCCAGTAGGTGGGTTAGGCCTAGTCTGGCACTACCCGGGTCCAGGATTTCCCCCGTCCGTCTCGACAAAAAAAAAATGTTTGTTTTGATAAATACGAGTAAATAAAAAAAACAAAATGGATAATTAATAAAAAAAAATCAAAAACCGACTTCAATGTGCCTTTGAAGTCCAAGGTCACATATCGATGAAATTTATATGGGACCACTTTGTAGCTATACTGAACCCAATGCAAAAAGAATTTTCCAAAATGGGTTTATAAATAACGGAGTTCTGAGGTAACAAACATAAAAAATAATAAAAATAAAAACAAAAATAAAGAAAAAAATTTTTTTTTTTTTTACGCTTAATAAATCCATGTTTGGCCACTATCTCGCCTGATGTGAAGCGATGATGTGGACTAAGATGAAGCACATAGATCTAGAGAGAGACGGCAGTTGACCGGCTGCTTAGACCCGTCTCCCCGATGGTTCACCGAACAACATCTCGAAACACGACTAGGTCGCTTGACAGCATGACTTTGTTCGGTGGGTGGTATTACAACCACGGCCAGAGTCTACCACTCCAAAGCGCGTAAGCGGGTTTCATCACGATATTTTCCTTCACCGTTTTAGAGCGAGCGTGCAAAATCTGCACTTAACTATAAGTCATTGAACAGAGAACCTCCTCCTTTTTTGAAGTCGGTTAAAAAGAAAATGATATTGACATACAATCGGAAAGGGAAAAAAGTGAAAAAAAGAGAAAAGGAAAAGTGTAACAAAGAAAAGGACTTACTTTACAATGCTCTAGCTTCATAATATCTCCACAAGTGATCCTGTTCCACCGGTCGCGCTTGGATCCTGTTTTCTTCGCGCCCACAGCTTCTAGCTTCGCGACTAGCTGCCGCCACTTGGCGCGCCCGGCGTTGTACGGATCGAGCACACGGAACAGCTTCTTAGCGTGGGTGGCGTACTTGTGATGTCCTGAGGAAACCAGGGATGACCAGCAGGGGTCTTCGTCAACTTGAATAGTGATCCCGGTTGCTTTCTATTTTAATATAGCTGTACCCGGCATGCGATGCAATAATGCCACGTAATTTTTAACCGCAGCCGGAGGGAAGTACTCTAAATACTGGAGATAGCACATTTTACTCAATTCATAATTAAAACATTCCATTATTTTTTAACCGAATTCAAAAAGGAGGTTCTCTATTTGATTGTATTTTTTTTACGTTTGTTACCTCAGAACTCCGTCATTCATGAACTGATTTGGAAAATTGTTATTGGATTCAGTGTAGCCACGAAGTGGTCCCATATGAATTTCATCGATATTTGACCTTGGACTTCGAATATATTTTTTTTTTATAAAATGTTTCTTGATATATATACAGGTGATTTTTTTTAACCGCAGCCGGAGGGAAACTACTCTAAATACTGGATATAGCAAATTGTATTACGTAAACAAGCGCCAGAAGGATTCATAGTTTCCAGAGGTCTACTTTCCCGAATAGTCTAATATCCCGAGTTGTCCACTTTCCCGTGTGGT
This sequence comes from Petrophora chlorosata, assembly GCA_951640565.1. Classification (NCBI taxonomy): domain Eukaryota; kingdom Metazoa; phylum Arthropoda; class Insecta; order Lepidoptera; family Geometridae; genus Petrophora; species Petrophora chlorosata. The sequence goes on from OX621212.1 coordinate 9,897,588, forward strand.
AAATTTTCCCGATTAGTGCACTTTCCCAAGTGGTCCGCTCTACCGAGTGGTCCGCTTTACCGAGTGGTCCGCTTTACCGAGTGGTCCGCTTTAGCGATTGGTCTATTTTACTGAGTATAGTCTTCTTTCCTGAGTAGTCGACTTTCCGCGAGTAGACTTTTCAGAACGGTCCACTTTTCCGAGTGGTCCATTTTCCAGTATGATCCACTTCACAATTCGTCCACTTTCCCTAGTCAACTTACCAAAAATAGCATTAATTGCCGAAACAAACGCCCCCTCGTCTAAGCTAAGCGGGTCGGGCTGCGTGGGCGTGCTTGAGAACTCTATGCCTTCTTCAGCAGCCGCCGCTCGCATCACCTCTTCTACTCGACTGTTAGAGGGAGGAAAAAATAAGAAAGAAAAGAAAGAAAGAAAAAATTTTGTGTTGTCGAAGTATATTTTTTCGAAGTAAGTGTCGTGTCGAAATAGAGAACTGTCGAAGTTCAGAGGGACCCACAATGAAATAAGAAGAAAAATGGACTTTCCTGTCGATGTCCTTAGCACTGGTCCTGTCCTTGCATTTCTTGAAGCACCGCCGGAGTTTGCTCAGGAAAGCTGGAGTCATGACGTTCATCAGCTCCTTCGCTAGGTTTTCATCTTCGTCGCTACTGTGAATATTATAAAACCTAAATGTTATAAAGGTAACCTAGATACCTACCTACCAACCAACCAATAATAATATTAAAGTTTGGAAACTATCGTGAGTCGAAATATTCATTATAAATATCAACGGGTGCACTCACGTTATGATTGTGACGGAATAACTCCGACCAGGTCTCGGACAATTAGGATGACATCCTAATTGTCGGAGTTATTCCGACTCAATCATTCATCCTAATTGTCCGAAACCTGGTCGGAGTTATTCCGACACAATCATAACGTGAGTGCAGCCGTTGATATTTATAATGAATAATGATATTATTCTTAGATACCTTATACAGGGTACCTTTTACCGTATACAGGGTGCATTTGCGAGACAGGACAGTAAGGGCAGGTACTTTTAAGTATTTTTGATATTTTAGTTTTTTTTCGCTGACTGTCATTTTCTACAAAATCTGTGTAAAGTTACGGATGGTCTCCTAGAAACGTTTTCTTTTAACTATAACGGTTAAGATATCTGCCCTTACTGTCCCGTTTCAAAAATCCACCCTGTATAGGTTTTATCTATTTTACGTTTGTAGTTTATGTATTAACTTTGTTTATTCTAATATATAAAATTCTCGTGTCACAGTTTTCGTTGCCATACTCCTCCGAAACGGCTTGACCGATTTTGATGAAATTTTTTGTGCTTATCCGGTATCTATGAGAATCGGCCAACATCTATTTTTCATCCCCCTAAATGTTAGGGGTAGTCCACCCCTAAATTTTTTTTTAGTTTATATGGCAAAACAACGTTTGCCGGGTCAGCTAGTGTAGGTATAAACATGTATAGCTGGTAGCTGAAAGCCACCGTCCAGCTACATATTTTAGCTGTATTCCTCTTCTTGCATGGTCTGGAAGAGATCGCTTTTAAGCGATAAGACTGCCTATGGTAATACTTATTCTTTGTTTATAATTTACCTCTGTTATTTTACTGCTTAATCTAATCTAATCTATTTTTTTTATTATTAAACTCTTGCTACGCAGATTTTAGCTTCAAGTACAAACAAAGGCACAGAACAAAGCCCGCATTATAAAAAATAAAAAACAAATGACTAACGTAATTGAAAGAAAAACATAATATGATGGGTCAATGGCCAGCAACTTGACGTCAACTTTTTATTACCTTCGCCAAAAAGTTTTATTTACAATTTAGATTTGTTAGATAGCAGAAGTACCTACATATAGGAACCTACCTGCCTGCCATGTAGATAAGTTTTTATACCTAAAGCAAGCCGATCAAACACGAAAATACGCTACAAGATTTATACCTATTTAATTTATACATATATCAAATATTTATTACGTTTTATCATAAATTATGTTTAATACTGACATTTAAATTGATGACATTTTGACATTAATTAAAATTAACTTATAATAATCTGACAATTTCAATTTCATTTAATTATGTTATTTGAAATTATGTTAATATGGCACATCATTGTTCTGGTAGAATTTAGGAATTATCTTTATTTGTCATCTCTGTATACAACATTCTAGCAATTAAAAAAAACATAAATTAATACTGCCTCCATCATTCTCATCTGCCATCATCATTTTGTAAAAAAAAAATAAAGCCAAAGTAGGTAGTACGTACCAGGACAAACTTTCCTCTGATCCAGACCTAGTAACAGTGTAACTCTTTTCAAATATTTCTGAACACTCATCATTCAAAGATTTTTGCGATTTTATAGACATTTTCAATTGAAAACCTGTTATCACACAAACTCTTTGGTTGTTGGGTTTTTGTTAAGTCAATATTTTGGCGGGAAACGAACAAAGTATTAGTGGAAAACTTTTTTCTAGGGAGCTCCATGGTTACCTTTTTGTTCCATCAATAGTTGGTACTAGAAAATGATGTCGATTAAGCGACACCTAGTAAGCAACTTATAAACCACGTAGCTTAGCTACATAGCCATAAAATATAAACATTCCTTGATTGTAAAGGTCCTTGATATTTTTTTACCTTTTTTATGTGGGCACTATGATGACATTTTTAGCAACGGAAATAAGATAAATCGTTTAAATCGTTTTCGAAAAGTTACACAGATTTCTAAAGTACATAATTTTTATTACATTTTGAAACCTGCCTATTTTAAGACAAAGAAAGAAATGAAGCGACCTCTTTTGTCGAGTAGCAGAAGGTTGTAGTAAGCCACTTTTCTATTTAGTTAGACAAACCAAAATAGATGGCAGCACCTACAGAATAATTTGGAAAATTATCGTCTTGCCACGAGGATTTTGTTGGGACCGCTGTATCAAGGATAAATAATAGACTATTGTTTATCTGATAACCATGATTAAACTTACCGCATAAAGAAAAAGAAAGCAAGAAAGAAACAATTTCTTCTGACAAAACTGCACACAACAAACAACACACATAATTACACAAGTGCAGGACAGAATACTATCTGGTACTAGGTTTCGTTAATTGACTATGGGCATGTTTTGCCCTTTCGTGGGGTCAGTAGGCTCTTTAATATGTCTATAAATTCGGGTTAGTTAAATGTCGGTACCTATCTACTTTCTGTGCTATGATTGATATTTGGTATAGGAACATTATGAGACTGTAGGCCTGCGCTGTTCCAGCGACTCCTAAAGCAAAATAAATAAATTAGTTATAGTAAAAAAAAATCAGAGTTTAATTATTACTAAACTATATACAAATAGAAATGTATAAACAAGTGGTGTCCATGAGACAAGGTGCCAAGAACGCTAGCTGCATGTATGGCTGCGTTGAATGGCTAACGCTAATCTTTGAGCGCAAGAGTGAGTGTGGCTCAGTGAGAGCATGTGCGAGTTTCAATCCGACACACCCGAGTTCGAATCCCGCTGGCCCCGCACCACTAACTTTCTGAAGTTATTTAAAGTTATGATTTAAACACTCGCTCTAAAGGTGATGGAAAACATCTTGAGGAAACCGGCATGTCCAAGAATTTATCACAAAACGTCAAGGACATGTGACATCCACCTACCCGAACTGGGTCAGCGTGGTGGATTATGGCACACTAGTTGCGCCCCGCGGTTTCACCCGCGGTTTCCCGGGATAAAAAGTAGCCTATGTGTTAATCCAGGACCTAAAGTACCCATTTACCAAATTTCATTAATATCCGTTCAGTAGTTTTTACGTGAAAGAGGAACAAACATACATCCATACATTATTACAAACTTTCGCATTTATAATACTAGCTGTGCCCTGCGGTTTCACCCGCGGTTTCCCTGGATAAAAGTAACCTATGTGTTAATCCAGGGTATAAGCTATCTCCATACCAAATTTCATCAAAATCCATTCAGTAGTTTTTGCGTGAAAGAGTAACAAAGGTACATCTACATCCATTCTTACAAACTTTCGCGTTTATAATATTAAGAAGGATTAAGTAAGGATACTCTCTCTAGTAGATAGATATATAGATAAATAAACGCTTTATTGCAAACATTAAATTAAGGGAATAGGGAAGAAACACTAAAACATTAAATTAAGGGAATAGAGTGGGGAAGGCCCGAGTCGAACGTGATGGGCTGATGATGATGAATCTTTGAGCATCTATTGAATTGAATAAAATAAAACGTCAAAGTGAACATTGTATCTATTTTATTGTATGTACTTACGGATTTAATAATAGTTCTTACACGACTAACATTTTACTCTAAACATGTTGGCTATACATTTTAAGGCAAACAAAATTATATTGAAAACTTACTCATGTTTTTAAATTATAAATTATCGACTTCCTTTACTTACTTGTTGAAAACACTCAGTCATTTTTACAAACACTAAGGATACTATCAAAAATATTATACAGTTCTGATTGTATTTAAAATTAAATTAAACGTAGGGTGACCATGTTTTAACACCCTCAGCGCCAGACACTAAGTGACCGTTTAAAAATACAAATTGCGAAAGGCCAGGGCTTTCATTTTTGTGTAATAGATGTATAGAAAACGTGTTCCTGAAGGATACACGGCGCGTTTGCTAAGTAGAAAGATGTGTATACTTTTGAATACACAGTGTTCCAGACACTGTGTGACAAAAATATACACATGGCGCCTAAGGTATTAAAGCATCAGAGAACATAAGTGTACAATTGATGCAACAATAATTAATTATGATAAATAAAATGTGGACGGATATAAAATAAAATTAACAAAGGAAATTAGTAAGATAATTTTAAATTCATCCTAAAAACTTAGTAGGAACTATCAAATTAACCACTTTAAACTAATAAAATACAGAAAAGAATAACAGATAAAGTGGCCAATTATTTTCCTTTTTTATTTAATCTAGAATTTTACATTCACACAAAATAATTATTATTTATTTAGGTAGTTATTAATATAATACATTGCGTATACAAAGTTTCTTAAAACAGGCATTGTTTGTGACTTACATTTCAATGATGGGGCTTTAGTTAAAAAAGTGTTTGAATTTTTTTCTTAGTAACGTCACAAAATCATTGTGCACTGCATTAATTTATTTATACTGTCCTCGATGGCACCATTATCACATTCACTCTTATGTAAAACTTTGCTGTTATTTACTATGATAAGTTTATTAAGTATAAATGCAAGTATACACTGAATGGACTGAACCTTCTTAAGCTCTATCATAATATAAACAAAAAAAAATAGCCCACGGAGTATCTATTTAATACTATTATTTCAATTTATTCTACATTTTGAGTTTATTGAAATGTTTAAAAACAAATCTATTTTTTTTTGCGTAAATACATCAATACAACTGTTTATTTAAAACGCTAATTTATTAATACCATAATTACTTATAATAAATATACTTAAAAATTATTATAATTATATTATTATTGTACGAATGCGTATACATGTATTTTCTGGAATACAGCTCACAATTTTATTAATTTACTTATGAACTAGTCGTATATAATTAGCACTGGGAATGTCCGCGAAATCACGTATTCATTGTTACCTCAAGAAGAGGAGAAAAGATTCAGCAATAAATCAAAGAAGAAAAAAAATCAATCAAATAATCAAAGAGAAAGAGAAGCAATAAATCAAAGAGACTGTCATTTTTTTATTACTAATGTGACGATGAAATGGTAGAATATTTTGCAGATTTCTTTTCTAGCTTTCCCACTCTATAATATTTATAATTGAGTGTAAAAACGCACATTTGCTTTTATTAAAGTCCATGGAAATTACATTTAAATAAAACTTCTTTTAAAATGATTTTAATAATTATTAAAAATGTTTGAAAACACCCAAAAATATTGACCTTTTAATAGCCAGAGATTTTATTCGCTTGTGATGTGCGACACCGATCGTAGGCGGCATAAAACGGCTAAGACTCACGGTTTTACCAAAAAATACTATTACCACAGAATACTAAGGGACAGAAGCATCACTCCACAAAGAAATTTAAACAAATAGCGACTCTTGCTATGATTATATAAAATTCAATTCAGCTCGCGTAGCGCTGCACACCTACCAGTCATATTAACCTACAGAGCGCCTCTCTTTCTATCGCTTAGCTTTTGTCTCTTCTGCCGCGACACGTGTGTCTGGTGTCCGACTATGTACTTGTAGCTTCGTACCTACAGTGCGGAGTGCGCTAGGCCTGCTATTACGTTGAACGTCGAAATTACTCAAGGATTCGCACGTAACTGAGTTCAGTTACGTGCAAAAGTTGCGACGAACTTCGCGACTTGATCTCACAACTCCCAGAAGAAGGAGTTCTAAAATGTCCGAATGGTCTTTAGTTATTTCGTCGTTTAACCGTGAGTCTTAGCAGTTATATATCAATTATGAATAATTTGTGGTAGGTATCTCGTAGGTATGCGAGAGGCCGTCTGGGTGCGTACCACCGCTTGGCCAGTTATTCAGCCGCCAAGCCGTAGTGGGCAAGCATAACGATGTTCCAGTTTGAAGCGCATTGTAGCCAGCGAAATTACTGGGCATGATGAGACTCAACAGCTAATTGTCTCAGAGTGACGAGCGCAGTGCAGCGCCGCGCAGGACTTTGTAAAACAAATGGCTTGGGTGTTGCTGTTATTGTTATGAGCTGGCGTATTGCTTACCATCAAAATACATATTGCAAAACCACAGAAACTGCATACTTGGACGACCCACTTTTGATCACGCGGCGAGCGAGCATTGCAGCGGTGCAGAGTCAGCGGCACGTGTTCAACTCGACACCGGCCTTACGCCAGGCGTACTTTGCGTTCTAACATCGACCTGAGTACATATGCATAACTTAGAATAAATTAATGTAATATTTTATCTTAATAAATTACGTTGGATAATTTTGTTTTTTTTTAAGTCCTTCGGCTGCTGCTAACGTAATTATCAGGCAAACAACCAGCTCGTTAGGTATTAAAAAATAACACTCACGAAACTTTTCAAAATCTGACCAAAAAAGCTATTCTCATAGTATCTCAAAAATAATCGTGACTATAGTAATACAACCACTAAGCGTTTTTCTGATCGTCGTAGATATTAGGGGAATCTCACCTCGCTTTATTTTTTAAATGTTTTATTAGTTTGTCTTATGCACAAATCGCAACGAGATAATTAATTAATTGTTTATTTAGCACTGTGATTTGCATAAAGTTGGACACAAAACGTGTTTTATGCGACGAAGTTAACAAATAGACTTCAAGTAATTGTTGCGATTTGTGCGCAAAGTTCTGCATAAAGCGCGCTCTAGATAGGATCCTTATTCAGAGTTCTGTACATAATAGCAGGAATTTTAGCGTGCTTAATTAGCACTGTGATTTGTGCATAATGACGCACACAAATCGTGCTTTATGCGACATTGTGCACAAATACACTTCAAGTAATTTGTGATTTGTGCGCAATGATCCGCATAAAACGCGCTCTAGATAGGGTCCATGTTCAATTGTTCAAAGTTCTGTACGTAATAGCAGGAATTATAGCATGTTTATATAGCACTGTGATTTGTGCATTAACTTGCACATAAAACATGCTTTATGCGACAAAGTTGCGGATAATTTCACTTCAAGTAAATGTTGCGATTTGTGCGCATAAAACGCGCTCTAGATAGGGTCTTTTTATGGATAGGGTCGCTCCATCTCCTCGCACTTGAACTGCCACTTGTACTGCATATGCCCCTCGTATGCAGCGCCGCTCGGTCAGTACACCGGGCTGTGGGCGTCATAGTTGAGTTGCAGGTACGGCGGGATGGCGGCGGAGAGTTCTGACGCCCGCCGGCGGAGTGCCGCGATCGAGTGCCCGCGCCACACTTCTTCTTCGACCTGTTCGCCGCCGTTGCCTGTTGAATGGATTCTCTTTATTTATTTTTATTTTTTTATTTATTTAGGCAGTATTAAACAAAGTAAAAACAAATGTAAACATCAAAGTAAAATTATCAGAAGCCCATTCAATTCAATTCTAATAATTTATTTCAAATTGGTACATCCGTACACTTTTGAACGTCAGGTTACAATAAAATGTGTAAGTCAACAAAATATGATAAAGCATTAAGTAAGTTTTTTTGGTCTACCATAAAATACCATAGAATATATACCTTACAGACTAACATATATACAAAAATGTAACTCAATAACGAAGTATTTTATTACGCTACTGCACAACACATATGGCATTATTATTTTTGCCTACTTTCCCCATAACGGCGGTAGACTACCCCTGTAGGCCAGAAATCCGGGGTAAGGAACATCTTCGCGTGTTCCGCTGGAACCTGAAAATTTATATAAGATGGCAAAGGATCCTGAGACAGCACTGAGTGTAGATAATAAACGTTCCTCGCCCCGGACTTCTGGCCTGCAGGGATAGTCTACCGCCGGTGCAGGGAACGTAGGTGAAAACAATTCCGTTGTGTAGTAGCACAGGTAGTAGCTTAACAAATTCAAATTCAAATTCAAAATTCAAATTCAAAATTCAAAATTCAAAATTCAAATTGAAAATTCAAATTCAAAATTCAAATTCAAAATTCAAATTCAAAATTCAAATTCAAAATTCAAATTCAAAATTCAAATTCAAAATTCAAATTCAAAATTCAAATTCAAAATTCAAATTCAAAATTCAAATTCAAAATTCAAATTCAAAATTCAAATTCAAAATTCAAATTCAAAATTCAAATTCAAAATTCAAATTCAAAATTCAAATTCAAAATTCAAATTCAAAATTCAAATTCAAAATTCAAATTCAAAATTCAAATTCAAAATTCACATTCAAAATTCAAATTCAAAATTCAAATTCAAAATTCAAATTCAAAATTCAAATTCAAAATTCAAATTCAAAATTCAAATTCAAAATTCAAATTCAAAATTCAAATTCAAAATTCAAATGCAAAATTCAAATTCAAAATTCAAATTCAAAATTCAAATTCAAATTCAAATTCAAAATTTCTTTATTGCTAGAATGTTGTGTACAAAGATGACAAATAAAGATAATTCCTAACATTCTACCATAACAATGGTGTGCAATATTAACATTTAAAAAGATATAATTAAATTAAATTCAAATTGTCAGATTATAGATGTAGATTTTAATTAATGTCAAATTATTAAATAGAATCAAATAATAAATCAATTAAACTTATCATTTAAAAATTCAGTAGTATTATAATAACATTTACCAATCAACAATTTATTCAATTTAAATTTGAATGTGTCGCAGTTTGAGCAACTTCGAATGTCTTTGAGCAAATGTTTATAAATTCGAGGAGCCATGCAAAAAATGCTCTTATTTAATTGCGCGGTAGTATTTGGCGGATATCATATTTTTGTATTGTGTTGCTTGCTTTTGTGTTGCTCAAACATCGTTCTATAAGTATATACAAATACAGAGACCTCATAAATATAAATGCACGGCAACGGTAAAAGTTTCAAGCTATAATACGAAAAATATTATAATATGTATGTTGGTCTGTAAGGTATATATAGTATGGGTACTAGAATAATTTTGTCACTAATGTACCTAACTATTGTTTTCTTAAGTTACATGAAATAAAGAAGTAATAATAGTTAGTGTTGCTCATTACATATCTATAAATGCTCCTCCATCCTCTACGTGTTGGAATCATGTCCCCGCGCAAGCCTTTCAAAGGACCGGAGCTATAACCCGTGAGAAAGAGTGACATATATATTTTTTTCTATTTATAGGCTTGCGTTTGACCGCTATCTCACCTGACGTTAAGTGACGATGCGGTCGAAGATAGCACGCTCGCCTAGAAGAAACCTGTTCACTCTTGTCTTAAAGACACCCAGATTATAGCTATCCGGAAACACAGATGCCGGCAGAGAGTTCCACTCCTTGGCCGTTCGCATTATAACGTTTCTTGAGAAATAAATTGGGTAAAAAAACATAGTTCATTGGTCCCAAAACTAGGTTACCCTGTCTTGACCTCCTTCCTAATTGATACCTATTATTTTAACACAAGCGAATTTCAGTAAACAAACATTTAAAAACACTCGACACAAATTACCTATAAAAAGTAAAAGACTTGAGCGAACCTGCCCAGCCCGTCCTACACTACGTTTGCCAATTCGTGGTCTCCACTCTAGAACGCGTCTACTCCAACGGTTATCGGTTCTACGGCTAATATGGCCGGCCCACTGCCACTTCAGCTAGTTCTGGTGACTCTAGTTCTCTGTCGAATTACTTCGTTCCGGATCCTTCGATCCGAAACTCCAAGCATAGCCCTGTGGATCAGCCGTACCGTGAGTGTCCACGTCTCGGCTCCGTAGGTCATGACAGGTAGGACGCACTGATTGAAGACTTTTGTCTTTAGGCTTTGTGGAATAGGCGACGAAAATACTCGACGTAGTTTCCCAAATGCTGCCCAGACCAACTGTATTCTTCTGTTTTTGGAATTTGATATAATACATATTATATGACCCTACGGGACTTAAGTTTGCTTGCCATTTTGGAGCTTAAGCTCTGAGTGTTGGGTTTCTGAATCCGATTTATTTATGAAAGAATGATTTTATATTTATTTATTTAATCTTGAATTTAGGCAACATTAAAATAAGTTACAGATGCTATTTACTTATTCTACGGCCCATATAAATATATACTTTAGAACTAACATACATATAATTTTTATTAAAATATTTATGTAACACGTTTTGTCGGCGACGTGTGACGCAACTGCGCGATGTCAGCGGTGACGCTTGCAGCCGTCCTCAAGTAGATCGTATAATGCCGAGACTAAAATAGGTATGCTATATTTGTAAGTATAGTCTGGCCTACTTGTGTCAACCAGGTTAAGCGTATTAACTCCGTAACTCTGGGTTAAATCTGGGTTAAACTTAAATAGAGAACTTCTGAGTACTTATTGATTTTTGAGTCTAACAAAGTTGCCAATCCTGACAGGGTTATCAGACGAAGTTATTATCAAGGATTTTTAGAATATTGTCGTTCCTATTTCCAGGCGCGTTGCTTACCATCAGGCGAACGATCTGCTCGTCTCGGCACTCAATCACATATAAATTAAAAAAATTAAAAACCCCCGATACAATAAAACACGTCTAAGAACCACGGCGAATACCTGTTTTCAAATAAAAAAACCGCATCGAAATCGGTTCACCCGCTTATGACCTACGGTGCCACAGACAGACACACATAGTTGTCAAACTTATAACCCCCTCCTTTTTGCGTCGCGGGTAAAAAAAGTATCTTGCTAGAAGATTGCCGTGAGATAGTTAAGCCCACTTATTGTACTACCCTAGTTATAAGGTTTATCGATGTTTGATTGTTTTATGAGCGCAATGCAGTGCTACGCAGTGCTTTTTATGGTATTAAAAGTTCTGGGTGGCACTGCAATTGTTATGGGCAGGCGTGGAGCTTATAATCGCGCTTACTCAGATCCATTAAAAAAACTGTAATCGTTTTTTATGTTACTGATATACAATATTAAAGAGATTTATATTTGTTACCAGAAGTGGGCGAGGCGTTGTTCCCGCAATGGGCCATGTGCGGGGGCGTGGGCGAGCCCTCTAACGGGGCGCCCTGCTGCCCCCCGATCTGGCTGTTGCAGTACGACATCATTGTGTCGCCTGAAACAATACACACGGTCATAGTTCAAGTTCAAGTGTATCCCGGTTCGAAGAGCATTGTAGCCACCGAAATTACTGGGCATATGAGACTTATATAGCTCGGGAGGATGAGCGGGACTGGCAAAAACAACTGGAAAAATCAAAAGCGTCAACTCCCGGAAAAAGGACATCCTAATTGTCCGAAACCTGGTCGGAGTCAATCGGACAATAATGAAGTCCTTCGCAGACGCAGACTGGCAAAAACAACTGGAAAAATCAAAAGCGTCAACTCCCGGAAGAAGGACATCCTAATTGTCCGAAACCTGGTCGGAGTCATTCGGACAATAAGAAAGTCCTTCGCAGACGCAGACTGGAAAAAACTCCCGGAAAGCGTCAACTCCCAGAAGAAAGACATCCTAATTGCCCGAAACCTAGTCGGAGTTATCCGACAATCATAACGTTTATATTTATAATGAATATGTCGACTCACGATAATTTCCAAACCCACGTGAACACACGTTATTGCAAATAAATGATAATTGATTTAAATCATTAACTCACCGAGTGAATTCAGCGGGTAATGCCCCTGGTACGGCTGACCTGATGCGACTGAGCTGATCGGCAGCGACGGGTTCAGATCAGCGGCCAGCTGGGGTAGTGTTCCAGCTCCGAAGCCTCCCATAGACACTCCCCCTTGAGAGAGCTGGCCTAGACCTGGAAAAACGGTTTTCTGAGTGGATACTCGAAATAGATGTTTCCAATTGCGAGAGAGAGGTAAGTTAAGTGACAAATATCTGCGAGTAATAGGGTTACAGGGGTTACAGTTTTTTTAATACAAATTAATTCATTTATTTCTGTTGGTACCAGCATGACTCGATATCGACAAATATCTCTCAAATAAAGGGGTATGCTGGAAATGAGCCCTGCGTGAGCTGTTAGGCTTACGCAGCTCAGTGCTAGGCCTACCCCTATTGCTGCTGTTTGTATTTTTGTGCTGATAAGTTTATCTTACTCTAAATTTAATGTATACAGTTTGGCAATAAATATTTTTTTAATTCGTCTTTATTTTATCTATGAGTTTGTATTAGTAGATTATGCTTATTTAACATTTTGAGCGTCGCACTAAAGAAGCAAATCCGTGCCTTCCACAGCGAGCTGAAAAGTCATAAAAACACCATACCAAAGGTTGTCTAGAAAAGATTGCTGTCAGCACTAAGAATGTCAGCACTACGAATTACTATATTGTAATTGTTTCCTGTTGTCGTGTAAAAATAAACAGTTATCTAATCTTCCAAACGCTGATTCAACTATAAAAACATCTTATCGATGCGTAAAATGCCATATATTGCAGTGAATTTTCTCAGATCGATATAAATGTTCTAAATGGTGTTCAGATTTTCAATATAGGTTAGTATAACCACAGAATACTAACGGACAGAAGCATCACTCTACAAATAAATTTAAACAAATAGCGACTCTTGCTATGACGCAATAAAATTCAGTTCAGCTCGCGTAGCGCTGCATACCTACCAGTCATATTAACCTACAGAGCGCCTCTCTTTCTATCGCATAGCTCTTAACTCTTCTGACGCGGCACGTGTAACGACGCGCGACCCGCCGTCGGTGTCCGGCTATGTACTTGTAGCTTCGTACCTACAGTGCGGAGTGCGCTACGCCTGGTATAACTCTGACTTTTTATTTTCCGATCACGAAGTTATGCAGAAATATCGATATTTTCACAAATTTTCCAAGACAATGTTCCATACTAACAGTAGGACTCACCCGCCGGCATAGACCAGGGTCTGTCTCCAAACACGCCAGGGCTGCAGACGTCGCCTCCAAAAGGGGGGAGGCCGTGGGAGGGGAGTAAAGCCCCGGGAGAGCGGAACACGTTGGTGGACTTCTTACGCTTCTTCCATTTGGCACGACGGTTTTGGAACCAGACCTGTGAAAGAAACGCTTTATAAGTTTTGTGGAGTTATTAAATTAAATCACAAATATAAAACGCAAAAGTCAAAAGATATATATTAAATGTTGTAATGCACTTTTAAACGTTACACACATCTGTGTTTCCGGATAGCTTTAATCTGGGTGTCTTTAAGACAAGAAACGAAATGCGAAAACTGACTCTACCAGTGCAGTGCTTCGGAAATACGCCCGCCAGAGAAGATAGCACCATAAAACTCTGCGGGTATGTCTCTTTTTTTTAATCTTTTAAAATTTCTCATAATATAAAATAACAGTAAACAATGCGGTTTAAATTACAATTTAAACCTCAATTCAACCCATCTTTTAATACTGGCAATTTATTAGACCCATCTGATTTCCGTCTTGCTATTAGCTTACGTCTGGTGGCAAGGTGTTATGAAGCCCATCGTTGCCAGTGTGGTACTGCAGTTGATCAACTCGGTCACCACGGTATCCCATGTTCCAGAAGTGCCGGTCGAATTTCGCGTCACGCCAGTCTTAACGATATCATCCACCGGGCTTTTACCAGCGTTAATATTGCAGCCATTCTCGAACCGAATGGTCTAATGCGTTACGATGGTAAAAGGCCTGACGGTATGACCCTGATCCCCTGGAAGTTGGGGCGGCCTCTAGTGTGGGACGTCGATACTATGGCGCCGTCACATCTTCCGGAGACGCAGAATAAGGCTGGCGCGGCGGCTAATTCAGCCGAGCAGCTCAAGCGGCGGAAATATGCTAGCCTCGGTAGCGGTTACATATTTGAGCCGTTTGGTGTGGAGACTTTGGGTCCGTGGGGACCGGGAGCTCATCGTATTTTCAAAAGTCTGTCAGAGCGCCTGATCGATGCGACGCGTGACCAAAATGCTGGGACTTATTTGGCTCAACGTATCAGTATTGCAATCCAACGGGGCAATACTGCCAGCATCTTGGGTACGCTGCCAACTGGTAGTGGGTTGGAGCATTTGAGCTACCTATAGGCTTTAATGGTCTATGGGTTGTCCAATTGCTTCACCTTGTATGTATTTAGTTTAGTTTTAGTAAGTAGAGTGTAGTTTGTTTTCAGTAATAAAGGCATTCGCCCGTTTAAAAAAAAATACAATTAATATGAGATAGTGTCAAAGTGCCTTATCTAAGAAATAACGCCCGATTACTACTACCAACATAAAAAAAAGTTCATAAAGAAAACATAATGTTTAATTTATATGTACTGCAAATGAACACATGAACTGCAAGGGAATCGTGCAACCTGAACACCATCCCGATGGATGGTGTTCAAGTTCCCTTGCAGTTCAGTTTCGAATTTAGAAGGCGTTAGCATTATTCAAACTGAAATATCGATCGTGATTGGGATTGGGATTATTGGGAAGCGGACATTGAGTGGAAAAGTTCGTCAATTCCACAGACAAATACCGATCACAAAACACGTTTGAAAGCAATCAACTCGAACAGTTAGACAATACCTCTGCAGGTCAAGAGTCCGGTTACTGCATATGAAGCATAACATTGTAGGAAACCAAAAAAACTGTAACAAAATCTCTAAAAAATGTGCCCCTCAGTGTTTTGCCGTGTCTTCTGAGTAGTGAATCTTTTTCCGATACGGTCATGATGATAATTTGACGTTCATAAGTGCGTCTGTGATGCCAAAACTGAATAAAGAGATTTTGATTTGATTTGAACCTCTGTGTTGCCAAACTCCTTAACCACCACATTTTCATTAGAAGAGTCATTACCTAACTAATATGATAGGTAAGGCACCTATTATATAGGTTAGGTTAGGTTAAAAACAGTAAATGACGTGTTGGTGTTCCAAGTCGTGAAAAAGGAAGGGTCGGAATTCACTTCCAAAGTAAGCCTCTCTGTTCGAACGATCATCGCATCATCCACGGCCATCCATCACCCAAATCTCCCAAAACTTTTCCAAAAACGGGCTCAGTAGACATTATGTCTACGATAAAAAAAATCTCAATTTTTGAATATATCTCGACGGAGAATCGTCGAAAAGGTTGCTTTCAATACAAAGTCGGAGATAGTTCTATAAGACACTTGAAAATAGAGATTGTGTCTATTACAGTTTTTCTATTAGAAAAATCGTGTATGGGTTATATTTGTTATTTATTGTGTTTTTAATTTTTAATATAAATTGTAATTTGTAATATGACAGACAGAATTTGTAATATTTGCAAAAATGAAGTTATTGAAATATTATTACGATTATGTCATATACTGTGTTATATTAGTCTTAATATTTAATTTTGACTTTTATGTGGAAACTGCTTGAAAGACTAACTATTATTTCGACACTAAATCGAAAAAATATACTATTTTCAACCTTATGTAAAAGGAAAAACCGAAAATTCAGATTTCCCTTCGACATAAATCGAAAATAGCGATATCTCTTCGACATTATAATGTCTACTGAGCGAGAATTGGGGCCCTGCTAAACCGAGGATCATTCGCAAATCGCTGTTCATTTGTGAAACTCCAAGATATTGATTCAGAGGATTCTAGCCGAGGATGAGCTATGAACAGAATATTGATATTTATGATTCTGTACCTAAATTTGACAGTTGGAAAGGGATGATGTAGCTTCTACTATTATAGAAAAGAAAGAAAGAAAAAAATAAAAACATTTATGTGACGATCACAAAATCAATTAACTAACAAAAAAATTAAAAAAACAGCAAAACTTAAAGAACAAATAAATATATAAATAGTATAAAGAGACAGCTATACTTCACCTTCAGCCCATCACGTCCCCACTGTTGAGACACGGGTCTTTTCTCATAGAGAGAGTATGGGCCGTAATCCGTCACACTGTCCCAGTGCGGGTTAGGAGATGTCACGTATGCTTGAAATTTTGTGATTCATTCTTAGACATGCCGCTTTTCTCACGATGTTTTCCTTCACCGTTATTAGAGCACATATTAAATCCGCACAAAATTTAAGAAAGTCAGTGGTGTGAGGCCAGCCGGATTCAAACTCGGGTGCGTCGGATCGAAAGTCGCAAGTTCTCCCACTGAGCCACACTCGCTCTCAATCGTAGACATATGGAATAATATAGAATAGGGGCGAGATCATTCGCCAAATCGCGGTTCATTTGTCAAACCCGTAGATATTGATTTAGAGGATTCTGGCCGAGAAGCCACGAACGGCATATTGATATTTATGATTCTTTGCCTCAGTTTGACAGCTAGTAAGGGCAGGGTAGATGATGCATCTTCTATATGACCTGCAAGTTGCGCCCCGTAGTTTCACATACGGTTTAACGGGATTAGCAATAGCCTATGTGTTAATCCAAGGGTATAAGCTATCTCGATTTCGAATTTCACTCAAATCCGGTGAGCCGTTAGAACGTGAAGAAGTAACAAACACACTTACAGACGAATATACAAACTTTCGCATTTATTATATTAGTATACTGAATTTTGTCTGTGATAAATTCTAATACTTTTATATACATTTTAATTAGAATGAATGAATGAATGAATGAATGATTTATTTATTTATAAAAATATGGTACTGTATGAATAGAATAGAATAGAAAACTCTTTATTGTATACCAAATTAAAGAAATAGACAATAACACAGTCCTTAACTATGGTAGTACAATGGGCGGTCTTATCGCTTGAAGCAATCTCCTCCAGACAACCTTTGGATGGACAGTATCGGAAGAAGTAGACGGCGGTGTACAACAAAATTTGTTAATTACAGCTAATTACCTACATAGTCATACATACATGCTAATATTTACATTCTAATACACATAAAAATATTATTAAAATAGACTAATATATACTTATCAAAATATTATTCTAATACATTCAATATAATATTTATTTACATAAAAGTAATAATAGCAGTGATATTGGTAGGAGGAAAGATAATGAGCCTTGTGATATATATGTGTATGGTATGGTGGTTTTAAATAAAATTTATAAATTTCCAATATTCTACCGTTGCCGGTGTATAAATGTTGGGCAGGCCCACAAAAAATATGTTAAAATAAAAAAGTAATAATTTGAGTACATTAATAGAAAATAATAACAAAAATAATAATTAAATAGATCACATGTCAATGTCAGAGTTAGTTTTAAATGTCAATGACATTTTACATTACATACGGTTTAAAGAACATTTATTATCTTTAAGAAATTACAATTTCGCTTATAAAGAGAACTTATTTTAAACTTATAAATTTAAAACAGTGAGCATGCATTAACTAGGTACTTAAGTCTAAGGAAACTTAATACATACGATTCAAGCAGTGCATTAATCATTTGTTCTTAACTATTATTATTACAATACAATAATACTTTATTGATCACCAAAACAGGAAACAGAAGTTTATAGTTACAAATAATAGTGGTAGAACAATGGGCGGCCTTATCGCTATGTGCAATTTCTTACAGGCAATCTTTGGATGGACAGAAATAAAATGGTAAAAATTTGCGGTCAGTTGGTGTATGAAGTAATTACCTAATATAAAAGATATGATTTAGTCAATACAAAACTTCAAAAATATAATAGTATAGACATAATAATACATACAATCAAAATAATATATAAAATACGATAAATATTATATATAATTATTAAATTATTATTACATTTTTCTATTATGTTTCTTTTTTTTTAAACAAGTAGGTATAATTACTAGAATACTCTTTTTAGCGGTTCGACCGCCCACAGCACTATTTAAGTTTTAAGTTATATTTTTATTTATCTTTCGTATACATACAAACGTAGAATAGCTAAATTAATCGAAAGAGTTTATTTGCATAAACTTTTTATGCAAATAAACTCCTTATTATAAAAAAAAACACACTTTGTATGTGAGTGCGTCAGTGTTTGTGTACCTATTTCCTTCTTTACGCTGTAACGGCTTAACAGTTTTGAGTGAAATTCGAAATAGAGAAGCCTTATTGTCTGGATTAATACATAGCCAATTTTTTTACTCAAATAACCCGGGAAACCGCGGGTGAAACTGCGGGGTGCAGCTAGTGTCACATACATTAGATCTTTAGATAAATCGTAGATGCCTGGTCCTACCACCAACTTTTACAAAACAATCACATTTCAGGAGCGTTTTATTACAAGCTTACAATCATATTACTCGAATTCGTACCACGACCATCCAAAAACAATATGAACTTATTCCTGCGAAGTGACGCAAAAGAACGAATGATATTGTATAACTGCTTAAATGAGAACGAGACAGCGCTCTATTTTCATATAGCGTTACCACTTTCGCACGTCGCGTAGTATGGAACATCACAAGAATAAAACAAAACACGAAACTTCTTAACAAAACAAAATCAAAGTAAGCTTACTTTAGGACTTCGTGGTACGAAAAATCGAAATAAGGTTATGATAATACTGTTTTAAGAGATTGTGGTATGCCCCCTGAATATTACAGACAGAAATAACTTTATTGCTTCATTTAAAACCTATATTATTTATATACTCCGAAAGTAACGAAAGTTTTACTGGTGGTAGGTTTCTCGTATGCGAGAGGCCGTCTGGGTAGGTACCACCGCTTTGCCAGTTATTCAGCCGACAAGCAGTAGTGCGCAAGCATTACTGTGTTCCGGTTTGAAGGGCATGGTAGCTAGCGAAATTACTGGGCATTATGAGACTCAACAGCTAATTGTCTCAGGGTGACGAGCGCAGTGCAGCGCCGCGCAGGATTTTGCAAAACAAAGTTCTGGGTGGTGCTATTATTGTTATGGGCTGGCGTATTGCTTACCATCAGGCAAACGACCAGCTCGTCTCGTCACTAAGATACATAAAAAAAAAGTAAGCTAATTGATCCATAGTCTCAAAAAAATAAAATATACTCTCCCCCAAAAAATCGACAAAGTTGCGACACGACGCAAACACAGTAACACTTTTAAAAACGAATAAAAACTGCGTTCCAAAACGAAATAACTTGTTTACGAGACGACGAGAACGAATTAAAAATTCAGGAGAGTGTGCGAGTGAGAGGGGAAATTAAAGTGGGGGGATGGAGAGGGACGGAGGTATTCATTTGGCAACTGTCACCGGCAGAGCTCTATTATTTATGGGGTGCCAAGTTCGGGTAGGTTTTGTTGGAACGCGTATGGTAAAGTGTTTTTAGGTACCTAAGTTTTTGTGTGTTTTGAATGTGATTTTTGGAAAGGATGCTTTATTTAGCCAATATCCGTTCTACTTTTGCTTTAGAACGCAATACACTGTTTTTTTTAGTGTTCCGTACCCAAAGGGTAAACCGGGACCCTATTACTAAGACTCCGCTGTTCGTTTGTCCATTACCTATCTATAGAAACGGCAAAAAATCACGTTAGGTTTATGGGAGCCTCCTTAAATATTTATTTTATTCTGTTTTTTAGAATTTGTTGTTATAGCGGCAACAGAAATACATCATCTGTGAAAATTACAACTGTCTAATTATCACGGTTCATGAGACATCCTGCCTGGTGACCGACGGACAGACGGAAGGCGGAGTCTTAGCGGGATGATGTTCGGTGAACCAGACGGGTCTGAGAAGCCGCGCAACTACCATCTCTCTCTAGATCTATGTGCTCCATCTTAAGCCACGTCATCGCTTCACTTCAGGCGAGATAGTGGCCTATAGGCGAAAGCACTATATAGGCACAGATCTATAAGCGAAAAAAATAAAATAATAATAATATTATGGTTCCGTTTTACCCTTTGGGTAAACCTAAAAAAACGTCTATTTGGAAAGTCGACCTACCTACGGTTCAATATCAAGACACCGTTGAGGAAAACATCCAATTACATCGGCGGTGGCGCTCACGATCCGCGTGAGGCGTTCGTTAGCGGGCGTGTTTGTACTTCGTGCGAGTAGCGGGTAGTTGTAGCAGTGGTTTGAAGCATGGGAGGTAGCGATTTGATCGTGCTGCATTGTGATTTGAAACTAGGTGCCCCTAAATAGGTGTGCGATAGAATTACACGAGTTAATTCCTCCATCTCCATTCTACTATCGGACAAGAAGACGTACGGAAACTCGGCGCCCGTTTATGGTTGACATTCCTCCTGCCAGAACAAAGTTTTATAATGCGAATAGCTAAGGAATGAAACACCTTACCTACTATTTGGCTAAGGTGCCCTGATTTTTATTGGGTAATGTGCCCCTATGTGCTAGGCTTAAGTATTTTTATTTTATTCTAGTCGTTGGAGTACTTGTTTACAAAAATAATTCTTTTTCTTTAAAAAATGAGGAAGTTCAAAGCCTAGACACTAGAAAATTTTAAAAAAACTTTGGAAGAGGTATCCAGTAAGAAAATGGGATTGAATGAGACAATCCGTATCTATGACATACCATCACATACTCTACGAAGACAAGGGGTGGACATGTGAGCAGGCTATATGTAAATCAGCGGAATTAGGACAAGAAAATTAGTAAAGGCTCTATACTGGGGCACATTAGACGGACAAATCAGTCTAGTGTCTCTCTCCTTGATTTTTTTAAATTGTAGATCTCAGTTATTTTTAATTATATTTTAGAAGATATTTATTGATTTTCACGTACAACTAAAGCCAAATTCAATTTTCTACATCTCAAAAATATTACATTTTAGAACAATTTCCTCCTTTTCAACCTTAAAAATAGCACTTTGTTATACTCTCTTGAACTCTTAGACATTTCAAGCAACAATTTTAAAAACCAACCGCAATCAATTTCTCATTACCTATATCGCTAAATTGTCTTTTACTTTTAAAAAATCTTTAAATTTTAGATCAATTTCCTCTTGTTCAACCTTAAAAGTACCCCTTTGTGATACTCCCCTGCACTCTGACACATTTTAAAAACCACATTTTCAAAAAACGCTTTCGCTCATGCCCTGTCCCGCTACCCAAGTATGTGTCAATGCATAAAGCAAACACGCGCCCACGGTAGCGTCTGCAACCGTTGCCTCCGAATCTGAACCAATATGTTCTCATAGAAATGCTCCGTTTGTGGAAAATGAGGTAACTATCGGTTTGTACATAGCAACAAATAGATGTGTACCTATATAGTCCTATGTCTGGGTAGAAAAGACAGAAAAAACTGTTTTTGACTGACTTTAAAAAGGAGGAGGTCCTCTATGCGATTGTATGTTTTTTTATGTTTGTTATCTCAGAATTCCGTCATTTATGAACCGATTTGGAAAATTTTGCGTTGGGTTCATTATAGCTACGAAGTGGTCCCATGTAAAGTTAATTGATATTTAACCTTGGACACTAGCCACATACACGTTGGAAAATGAACAAAAAATAATTTAATCAAATAAAATTAATTTATTTTAGACTGATTTTGTCCATATATTGTTAGTAACAAAGATCTTAACAACTAGCTTAGTAGAACATTGAAACTGTAATTCATTAAATTAAACACCAAAAAAAACATTTCTTGTGTAAAAAATATTTATTAATAACAGCAATGCCCAAATTATTTTTACACACCTTCATGAAGAAGGCACCGTGTCCTCATATTAAAACGTACCAAATTGCGAGTCTTCATTCACTCACAGTCACTCATCACCAAAACTCGCTAAATCCTACATCCCAACTTTGCCAAATATTGATCAAACCACACTAACTTCAGAAAATCTGACCAAGATGTACTATAAAGTATTCTGTGTCAAGAAAAATATCGAGCGTGTAATAAAACGTACTTATTCTGGAAGCGTAGACGCGATAAATATCAATTTGGGCGCGATCGAAGCACGATCGAGCATGGATGGGAGCCGAAACGGTTTATTACGTCGCCGACGGGTTTATTTTAGTATAAAGTTGGTGTTTTATTATTTTACTGTCTAAGATTGTTGGTTTTAGTTGTTTGTGAATGATATAAATATTTTTGGCATTACTGAAACGCAATGAACATATGTATATATATGTATATATATATGATATGTAGTGTAATTCCGCTGAATCATACTAAGATAATATTATAAACGCGAAAGTTTGTAAGAATGGATGTATGGATGTATGTACCTTTGTTACTCTTTCACGCAAAAACTACTGAATGGATTTTGATGAAATTTGGTATGAAGATAGCTTATACCCTGGATTAACACATAGGCTACTTTTTATCCCGGGAAACCGCGGGAGAAACCGCAGGGCGCAGCTAGTATATTATACTCAGCGGAATTACACTAAACATTTTCATTTTTCAGTTTGAGAGGAATTTCCACAACGTCACGCCTGATTCCATTACATTTTTAGCATAAATTATGGGTTGTATGGGATCACAGTACAACTAAAATATATAAGTACCTACCTAATGTAATATAGGTACGGTCAACGACAAAAGTTGCAGAACATTTTGTGAATCTTTGATTGACTACCTTCAATATTTATATTATATATATCGGCGCAGATGCTAACAAACTTCAACAACTGTTAAAAATAGCGAAACTGATAACCATTAATTTACTTCTAAGAGTTTTGATTGCGTTGCTTCTGTTTAAAATCAATCAAATCATGAATTTATTTTGAATTGAAATAATGATAAAAATAATATACTGTGTTCCGGTTTGAAGGGCATTGTAGCCAGCGAAATTGCTGTGCCTGCGAAACGAAACTATTGTGAAACGAATGAGCGAAACTACTGTGTAGATATGGTCTCATATGACCATATCTGATGTCTCAGGGTGATGAGCGCAATGCAGTGCTACGCGATGCTTTTTATGGTATTAAAAGTTCTCGGTTGCACTGTAATTGTTATGGGCAGGCGTGGCGCTTACCATCAGGCGAACGACTTGCTCGTCTCTTCACTCAGTTGCATAAAAGAAAGTTAGTATACATTCGTTTACATGCCATAGATATTGGCTTTCACAATAAATACTTCAATACATAATGTAACAGTACCTACATACAGTACATAGAGACAAGCACCGTGCGACCGAGCGCTCGATACACACGCGCGCACGCGTAAACGATCGCAGATAGAATAGGGGTGTGCTGGACTTCATCATCATTGTTTTACTGTTATTTTTTTAATAAACAAGCAATTTATATGTAGTTACAGCTTAACCAATACCACCAATCTATTAACCAGGAGAAGAAAAATGACAATTGAATTTATTACATTATTCAATAAATACAATAGACATTAGTCCAGATATAATAATAGCAATTTAGTGGGTGGCGAGTCACCACCTGCCTTAATATTTTTTTTTATGAGGCGGAACTAGAAGGAGCCGATGTCTCATATCATAGACCGGTTCCCATCCATTAAAAATTCACCTCAATGCCCAATCATAAGTAATTTTCATATCTCCAATAATAGTCCTCGCACTTATTGGGGGCTGTCTTTGATTGCATCTTCTTAATGTTGCAATTAGAGACAGTCCCCGATAAGTGTAGCCCATTTCATATCTAAATTAAATGCTTTAAGAGGTCTCTACGTGTTAGACACATCCCCGCGCAAGCTTTCCAAAGGACCGGGTATATAACCCGTGAGAAAGAGCGACATAATAATAATATTTTAAATTTAAGAAAGAAAATAAATAACCTGAAAAATAATTTTGTTATAGGTTAGTTTAGTTTTTATCATTCTATATATTTGTACATAACTGTTAATTGGTTCTAAATAAAACCTTCTTAGTAAAAAAAAAACCTGAAAAATAATGATATTTTTTAATTGTTCAAACTTAGTACCTACTACTTAAAAACTTAAAAGTTACTACTAAGTTATTAACATAAGAGATAGACACTGAGTTTCACAATTTACTATAGTTTACCAGTAGACCTAAAGCTATTAGCCACAACAACAACGCTTCGTGCTGCAGAGCCCAGGACGGCGATATACCTCTCCCGATTTGACCAGAGCACGTCGGGAGATGGATGTCGTTCGGTATATCAAGGAGAGGTGCGGCGGACGGATCCAGCAGCTAAACCAGTTGTCGCTGTCGAGGTTGGAGTCAATGAGGACGACGAGTTTCAAGTCCTTCGTGCTCTGGCTTCCAGCGAAGTATAAGGAGACGTTCCTGGCTCCTGAGTTTTGGCCCGAAGGCATAGTATTCCGGCGCTACAGGGAGGCGAAGCCGAAATTAATTCCCTAATCGTAGCTTTAGTGTTTATAAATTGTATATATGTTAGTCTGTAAGGTATATATTTTATGGGCCTCTGGTACTTTTAATTTGTTAACTGTAATATCTCCTGAAATAAATGAATTTATTATTATTATTACAGGGCTTACAATTCAAAAAGAAATTAAGATATTGGTTGTTATGTTAAGGATTTTATAATTTGTAATTATATTTTGACAAACTAATTTGTGTCTATACCTAATATATTTCCGGAATATCAAAGCAACCGCCAACCCTACAGAATCCCGCCCGCCCTACACCCGCACTTCCGGTACGCTGCTCCCGAGTTATGTACTATAACTTTATATTATTACATTCATCGCCTTTATATTGCCGTAGTATTCTGTTTCTACTGCTTTTAAATTGCAAACGCTATGAAGCAGTGTCCTAACTTACAAAGTTATTTCCTGCGGTTTATGTATTAATCCTGAAAACCCTATTACTTAATTGAGTGTTATTACGCCCTAGATGAGTTTTTTAACGATAAAACCTAGTTGTGAAATATTTCAGCCCGCTCGCTTTAAACGCAATATTGTGCAAAGTTAGGGTCATATGTTATCTCCTTCACCTTAATACCTTTGCTTGTAATGTATGTACCTAAATATGATTGCAATAAATAAATTGAATTGAATTGAATTTTGATTATCTTCTTTGAGCGAGTGTGGCTCAACGGGAACTCGTACGCATTTCGATCTGACGCACCTGGGTTCGAATCCCGACTCGGCCCTGCACCAATGACTTATAGTTAAGTGCAGATTTTGCACGCTCGCTCTACAACGGTGAAGGAAAATATCGTAATGAAACCCGCTTACGCGCTTTGGAGTGGTAGGCTCTGGCCGTGGTTGTAATACCACCCACCGAACAAAGCCATGCCGTCAAACGACCTAGTCGTGTTTCGGGATGATGTTCGGTGAACCATCTGGGAGACGGGTCTGAGCAGCCGCTCGACTGCCGTCTCTCCCTAGATCTATGTGCTCCATCTTAGGCCACATCATCGCACATTCACATCAGGCGAGATAGTGGCCAAACATATCTATTAAGCGTAAAAAATAAATCTAGGTTAGGTACTTTTATCTTTTTTTTTTCCTTAATATGGTTTCATAAACATTATGGTCCCCATTTATATTACAATCTAGCCAATTTATTAGGCTAATGAGTAATTTGCATTTAACTTAAACTGATAGGTAGGCTAAAACTAAGAATGTGTCCATTAACACTTTTCTTATTGTCTCTATTAAGGTGAAGACACACTGCTCTTGTGTTCTTTATAGGTAGCACTTGTACTACATATTATCACTAATTCACTAATCACTAGAGACACTACATTAACTCAAACGGTTTTTATCTTGATTGAATTATTTTATTTGACAGATTATTTAATGCTGACAAAAATATATTGCTTCTATAAAAATGCTGAGTGGCCGGGTCACCTTCCACATAGCCAGAGAGAGTCGCTCTTTTATCTACATTGATAAGCAAATAACGATCCATTATTACATACACAAAGAAAACCATCATTTATTTATTTATTGACAGCCTCTGTGGTGTAGTGGTTGGGCAGGTTGGCTCAAATCTCATACATCACTGAGGTTGCGGGTTCGATTTCCGCGACGGGACAAATGTTTATGCACAGAAAAAAAAGCGCAAGCATTTGTTTTGTGTCTGGGTGTTGTGGAACCATGGTCCCATCCTGGTTCCCTAGATACAGAGAAACCTAGTTAGGGGTCATCAATGTATGTGATCGTTGGGCGTTATTTATTTATTTTATTTATTTAACCAAAAATGATAACAGTAAAGAATATCATATTCCTTGTCTCAAAGGAATCAGAATCAGTAGCGCCGCGCTTCAAATAATATAGGTAATTATAATGAATTACAGTTCTCATTGTCTGTTAAATTGCTAAACAAAATCCTAAAAGATACAACCCAGCGTCTCACCTATTTACATAATGCATATATTTAATTTAATTTCGAGTCCAAAAGTTGGTATCATAATCCGCGGCGGCTTCTCAACTGTCTGTTAACTGAATGGAAAGCCTTGGAACGTCTAAAGTTTGGACTCCTTGTAGACTTTAGACGTTGTACAATATAGTAAATTAAATATCTGTTTGAGCGTATTGTACGTAACCCACAAAATAACGCGTTTGCGATTCATTACAATCCTACTAGAATTATAAATGCGAAAGTTTGTGAGGATGGATGGATGGTTATTACTCAATCTCGAAAAAACTACTGAACAAATTTTTACGAATATTTAATAAAACAGATAGGACTTGCGTAGTTTGTAGAATAAGTCGACCTAGGTTTCAAGCATATCCGATGGTCTTCATCAGGGTGAGTTTACGCTGCGAAATTGTGCGTTTTATTAAATATTTATAATGAATCAAACTCACGAAAACTTTTATACTAAACTTTTTACGAAATTTGGTATGTATATAGGTCCTGGAAAAGGACATTACGTCCCGGAAAACGGCAGGTGAAACCGCGGAGTGCAGCTAGTTACCTATATTATTTAATGTTATAATTATAGTTTCTAAGACTATAATATATTATTATTTTATAGATAGATAGATAGATAGAAAATTCTTTATTGCACAAACAAATTTGTAAGTACATATGCGAACTTAATGCTAGTGAGCATTATCTTCCAGTTAACCTCGATGTACTGTGGAGATTTTATAAGGTAGTACAAACAAAATATAAAGTAATAGTGAACAAATTAAAAGGCCATACAAAAATAATAACAAGATATATACATACAAATCAGTAACAATATATATAAAAAAATATAATAATATATATATATATACCTGTAGATTGCATATATAGTATATAAAATAACAAGAAAAAAGAATATAAAAAATAACAATAATAAAACATTTATACTTAAAACATTACACACATTTATACTTAAAAAAAATTATACATTCAAATAAATAGCTTTTTTGCTACATTAGGTATTCATCGTAAGATACAACGGTTCATTACAAATCCTGTTGGGCTCAGCAAATAGGAGAGAGGAAAACGCATTACTTAATCTTAATATTTATTATATACTAGCTGTGCCCCGCGGTTTCACCCGTAGTTTCCCGGGATAAAAAGTAGCTTATGTTAATCCAGGGTATAAGCTATCTCCATCCCGAATTTCACTCAAATCAGTTTAGCCGTAGGTACAGCGTGAAGATATAATAAACACATTTACCGAGACCGTCTTAGATAAATTTCAAACTGCTACCGAAAACCGCATCGAAATCACTTCATCCATTTCGAAAATGGGAATGAAATGTGCACAAACATACAACTACGACTGACCACAGAATAATTACAAGTTACCCGAAACGAATATACCTTCTCTTTTCTGTCGTGGGTCAAAATAGACAAACTACATTTTAAATATCCTAAACTCTCTCCAAAAAATTTCTTCGTCATTTTCAAAATTAATTTGTATAATGAAGGAGATGGCGGAATAAGACTGTCACCTTAAAGATTGGTCTATCGTGGCAATGGATAGAGATTAGTGGAGGGAGGTTAGGGAGGCCTTTGCCCTGCAGTGGGACAAAACACTCTTAATAATAATTATTGATTGTTTAATAGAGTTAAATACTTTTTCTTTCATGTGGGTGTGTGGCCAACCCTGGTGTTTAAGTTTTTAGACCACCCAAAGATCATTGAAATGGCCTAACGACTGATATCCTAATACAACAACTAGGAACGACGGCTTAACATGCCGTCTAAAGCCCGTTAGCGCTCAGATGTAAATACGACACAAAGTCACCCATATAAGTAATGACCGCTGCAAACGTTGCTTAACCAACCATATCTGACACGAGTTCTACGCGGGCTACGCAACGCTATTTAAATACTACGATGATCTGTTTTAAAAGTACCAGGCGGGCATAAACACCGCGGAGGCCCCTCGGGAAGTTAAATTATCTTTGCATGTAGCTGTCTAGCCACCCCTGACAAAACGTACCGCAGAACGGGAAACTGTGTTCTGCTAATGCATTTCTTGGGGGATGCAATGGTGGCTGACAATGTTTTATTTAGTAAGAATTATAACACAAAGAATGGGTCATCTTCACAAATATTCGTACATTCCGAATGTTTCATTTTCACCGACAAAAGTTGTTTTTTGTAATGCAATGGAATCAGGCGTGACGTTGCGGAAATTCATCTCAAAACTAAAACGCAATGAAAATATATAGTGTAATCTCGCTGAATATTATGTAGGGTGTTGTTAGTCCCTAACAACAACACTCTTTGTACGACACGTGTTTCGCCGGAACGAGAGTCAAGACTCTCAAGACAAGACAACAACACAAAACTCAAGTCTGTCAAGACTCTCTCGTTCCAGCGTTCGGTGAGTCTACACCTGATGATGCCTCGTGCAGACGGCGAAACACGTGTCGTACAAAGAGTGTTGTTGTTAGGAACTAACAACAACCTACATAATATTCAGCGGGATTACACTATATATTTTCATTGCGTTTCAGTTGTTTTTTGTGTTTATATTTTCTTGTAAACTGTTATCTTTGTTTTAGAGTTTAATGGTTGGCAAATTTAGAATTACTTAGAATTAGAAATCGACAGAATTAAATCAAAGAAGTGTTATCCAACTTTGCGTGAACAATTTGTATGCAAAGAAGTGTGCTTCCATCGTGTTTGTTCATGTGTCTATCATAGATAAAAATGTTTTCTAACCTAACCCAAAGTTCACCACAACAACAGCGGGACACTGCCCGCACAAACTAAAATCAAAACCGAGTTTAGGCCCGAGGGAATAGTGCTCCGGTGCTTCAGAGAGACTAAACCAAAATGCCTCGTATCCTATAGTTATCTAATATTTAATTTGTATACCTTTATGTTACTCTGTTACGTCTGAAAGTGTTTAAGCTGAAATTAAAATGTTGGCTTAACAAGCAAACCTTCTATAGCTATGCAAAGTTCCTAGGGACTTAAGTAATCTTAATTTATTTAATATCATTTGACATTTTGAATGCTTTCTGACATTTTTTATTTAACTTTATTCTACTTATTAAATATTTTAACTTATGACATTTAATTGCAACTAATTATGTAATTTGGTACAAAGTAATACCAATAATTTAATTATTTATTTTATTTTGTGATATGTATTTAATATATGAATAAATGACTATGACTATGATTAAGGTATATATTTTATGAGCCACTGGTACTTTTAATTTGTTAACTGTAGTATTGCCTGAAATAAATGTATTTATTTATGCATTTAAAACATCAAATACAACGCATTAAATTATTCACAACCCTACAACGCTAATCGAGCTCGTAATCCGTATTTAATAATATAACATCTGCCGCCCCCAAGCAGAGGAGCGTGATGCCACAGATTTACTAAGTCAGTTTTGGGGTATTATTGTCTGACGTAGTTGATGCAGTTAGCAGATTAAACATTTTTTTTGTTAGAAAAAAGAAGGAAGAAGGTACAAAGCCTTAAACACAGAAGACAAGTGGCAAGCCTGTCGATTTTCTACAGACTACATTTCGGGGAGTGTGCACAAGACCTGCATCAGCTGATTCCTTCATCCCCATTCCATCTTAGGACCACCAGGCGAGGTGAGTCAGTTCACCCTTATGTTGTGCACATACCACCAGTCCGCACAAAGCGCTTCGCTGACTCTTTCATTATACGTACCGCAAAGGAGTGGAATTCTCTACCAGAATACTTATTTCCTTCCAATTACAACCTGGGTCTCTTTAAGACGAGAGTGAATAGGCACCTCATGGGAAAACGTGATCCACCTTAGACCGCAACTACGCTTACCATCAGGTGAGTTGTTGTAAAACGTGAGCACATTGAATCATAAAAAAAAAAATTCAGGACAAGCTTTTAACAAATTCGTAATCGAAACCGCGAGCAGATTAAAATGAGCCCAAACACTAGTAGTTTACGATTATTTGTCAAGAACTTCTATTGTCCACCTTCCGTCTCCATCGGTCTTGACGTATGCAAAATTTCAACTCCGTAGGATAAGAGGAAGTGGTTCTGATTCAACTTGCAAGTTTGATCCAAACAAACTAATATTGCAAGTTAAATAAAAGCTTGTAAAAAGAAAGCATTTCTTTCACCTTTTCTTTACCTTTACCTGACGTAGACCATTTTGCGACGTGAGACAAAGACGTCAGTTGAAAAACCTATATTTTATGACGCTCATATTTATATACATATATGGTAATTTGTAACATTACCTTCACATTAATGTTACTCTTGGTAGGTCTCTATAGTATGCGGAAGGCCATCTTGGTAGGTACCACCGCTTTGCCAGTTATTCTGCCACCAGGCAGTAGTGTGCAAACTTTACTGTGTTCCGGTTTGAAGGACATTGTAGCCAGCGAAATAAATAAGCATATGAGACCTCAGGGTGATGAGCGCAATGCAGTGCTACACAGTATTTTTCACGGTATTAAATGTTCTGTATGGCACTGAAATTGTTATGGGCAGGCGTGGCGCTTACCATCAGGCGAATGACTTGCTCGTCTCATTATTAAGTTAGACAGAATCACGGAGGTAGAATAATTCCGGCGTAGTCATAGACAATATTTTAATAAACAAACCCCTCGGTGTGCCCTCGGTGATTGTACAGATTTAAAAGTCAATATCAGGGATTACGTTAGGGGCGCGAATAATTAGGCGGTAAACTATGTAACGAAGAGTCAATGAGGAAGAGAACAAATTTAAGAAAATAACCATACGTTTGCGGTGGTGTAGTGGTTGGGCAGGTTGGCTCAAATCACATACATACATAAACTAAAATAATTTATAACTTAGTATTAGCAATGATTGTAATTTTTATTGTGCATCTATAAAAAAAAATATGGCTGAGGTTGCCGGTTCGATTCCCGCGACGGGATAAATGTTTGTGCACATGAAAAAAATAAGCCCAAACATTTGTTTCGTGTCTGGGTGTTGCGGGGCCGCGATCCTCGTAGTTCCTGGTTCCCTAGATACAAGGAAACCTAGTTAGGGGCCAGGATCTTTGAATATAATCATTGGGCGTATATATTATTATTATTATTACTGTTTTTTGTAACAGAAAAGGTAAACTCGAAGGGTTGTCTGGAAGAATTCACTGCGAGCGACAAGTCTCCAAGAGTATTCTTAACGACTCAACAGGTTTGAGTTAAATCAGGCTTAGCGCACTCCGCACTGACGTCAGAAGAGATAAGAGCTATGCGATAGAAAGAGAGGCGCTCTGTAGGTTAATATGACTGGTAGGTATGCGGCGCTATGCGAGCTGAATTGAATTTTATTGCGTCATAGTAAGAGTCGATATTTGTTTAAATTTCTTTCCCTTCTGTCTCTTAGTATTCTGTGGTTAAATTTGGAATAGAGGAAGTTGATATCCTGGATTAACACATACCTAGACTATTTTTTATCCCGGGAAACCGCGGGAGCCCGCGCTGCGTGATATTTAGTTATTTACATTTAGCTCAATTTATTGAATTTTTTTATTTTGACATGCTTGATCATGGCTTTTCATAGCTATTATTTAAGATTTTTTATTTTATTTGCATTGATAGTATTCCTACATTTGACTTTATAATAATATAGTAGAATATGTCATAATTGATAAAGTGTAATTGGTTTTGTCAAACCGTGCTTACAAATAGGTATATGGTCATTTTGTAACCCATTGGGTAAAGTACCAAATTTGATTTCATAATAGAAACCAATATACGGTATAACAAATTATTACATACCCCTAGATCAGACAGAACATATCAATATTTCTTTTACTGACGTTTCTAAAGTAAGATTGAACGTTCCAAACCATTATTTTTCACTGCCCCTTCCTTTAAACAAATGACCAAGACAGTCATTACCAATCCATCCTAAAACCTCTCGGGAGTCGAACCCACTACCAAACTGACCCCTAACACCTTATTAAACACCCCGCCGCGCGAGCACGATTTACCCCAGTTGCTAGCAACATTTACCCCAGTGTTGCCAGCCAAATTAACTTGCTCCCTGATCCTCAATACAATTTTATTGCAAATGGTAGCGAATAATGCTAAATCACAGCCAAATCCCTATAATGTGGGGTAAGGCAATATTCCGGTGTATTTTTTCGTGTGGCAACATTATCTTTTATTGTGAAAAGTGTTTATGGGATGGGATAATGTTATGAATAAATAATTGTTATGTAAAAGCTATTATAAAAGATTTTCGTAAGAAAAATATCATTCTTAAAGATATTTCGCTAGTGATTTCCATTATGAGTCATACTAATATGTATTATGGGTATTAAAATATAAAATAATTAAATTTTAGAAAAATACAAAAACCGACTTCAATGTATCTTCAAAGTCCAAGGTCACATATCGATGAAATTAATATGGGACCACTTCGTAGCTATACTGAACCCAACGCAAAAATAATTTTCGAAATCGGTTCATACATGACGGAGTTCTGAGGTAACAAACTTAAAAAAAAAAAAAAAAATACATCCGAATAGAGAACCTCCTCCTTTTTTGAAGTCGGTTAAAATAACCATAAAATTGGTCAAAAATGAACTGTTAATAAATATCAAACATTGAAACAAAAGTGAAAACAGGAATAAATATTTGTAAAAAGAAATCATCATCATCAGCCCATTACGTTCCCACTGCTGGGACTCGGGCCTCCCCTCGTAGACAGAGTATGGGCCATAATCCACCACGCTGGCCCAGTGCGGGTTGGTGGATGTCACATGTCCATGAATTTTTGTGATTAATTCTTGAACATGCCGGTTTCCTCACGATGATTTCCTTCACCGTTTTTAGAGCGGGTGCTAATTCCGCACATAACTTAAGAAAGTCAGTGGTGCGGGGCCAGCGGTGTTCGAACTCAGGTGCGTCTGATCGAAAGTCGCACGTGCTCCTACTGAGCCACACTCGCTCCATAAAAACAAATAATACTTTATAAAAAGAAATAATTAATATCAAAAAGAAAAGAAAAGAAAGAAAGAAAAACCATTTATTCGGCACACAAACAAGAAAAAATAAAAAGCCTAAATAATAAATTAAGTGATTACAATTTTTTGTTTTTGTTGTGTTAAGCTTGCTGCACGATTTGGTTAAAACTGTAAGTGCAGCAAGCATCTGAATTGAAATAAATAAATACATGTGACCACGAAACAACTCACAATAGTGATTCCAATTATTTACAATATCGATAATGATTCGATTTGACACCTGCCGATCAATACGAGTACAACAATAGCATTACCGTGTGGGCTGTAACCAGGTGCTAACAGTTGTTTAATAATCATAAAACGTATGGTAGGGTGAAGTGATTGTATGGCCCACATGACCGTCTGGGAACCCTAGCTTTGCCAGTTATTCTGCTGGCTAAAATCCCCTTTAAATGAGTCTTAATATCTGAAGTTCCGAAGTGATGAGCGCAATGCAGTGCTACGCAGTGGTTTTAATGGTATTAAAACTTTCGTGAGGCACTGAAATTGTTAGGGCAGGCGTGGCGCTTATCATCAGGTTAACTTAGTCGTCTCATTACTCAATTACACAAAAAAAAGTAAGTGAGAGAAAAGTTAAGAAAAAATTAAGTACGTATTACGTTCGGTGATTTTTGTTTAAATTCATATACTTATTTTAAGTAATAAACATACATCATCACCATCATCATCATCAGCCCATCACGTTCCCCCACTGCTGGGACTCAGGCCTTCTCTCATATAGTGAGTATAAGCCATAATCCACCACGCTGGCCCAGTGCGGGTTGGTAGATGTCACATGTCCTTGAAATTTTGTGACTAATTCTTGGACATGCCGGTTTCCTCACGATATTTTCCTTCACAGTTTTGAGAGCAAGCGTTTAAATCCGCACATAACTTAAAAAGTCAAGCCAACGGGATTCGAACTCGGGTGCGTTGGATCGTAAGTCGCACTAGTTCCCGCTGAGCCACTCAATGAACATACTTGCTATACGTAAAATAATATGCAAACCGCAACATACCCACAGACCAGTAGATTACAGACCTATTGGCGGCCACGGCCCGCCCCAAGCTATTGGCCCAATAAATCTTAATACAGCGCGGCGGGCATGCTAATATGCTGTAATGTTGTAGGGGTGAGCCTTGTATCTATCGATGTATGATCATATTAGGTATAGAAGCCCTTACGCGTACTGTCTATTAATGACGGCTTGAGTAGTTTTTATGTGTTCTACAATCTAAAAAAAGCCTTAGTTTTATTAGTTTATGTAAGTGCATTAAGATATTAAAAACCACCATCCATTTATTTTTGCATTCCTCTCCCTGCACGGTTGTCTGGCGGTTTAGCGATAAGACCGCCAATTGTTATACTACAAATAAGCTTTTATTGTTAGTTTTTTAATTATCTGTGGGTTTCAATAAAGAGTTATTTCATTTCATTTTATGCCTGATTTTAGCCATATAAAGGCTTTTAAGTCCATGTTTACCATTCTACAATTTAGTGCAATATTTTTTTTGTAACTATTCCAAAGTTTTAGATCCACACGATTAAATAAAAAAAACGACAATTGCATGATTCAGCACATACAGCATATTTTTTTTTAAACTGACGCAACACAAACGGCGATTATGCTTGAAAGAAAATTGATTGGCCTTTAAAGTAATTAATGCCATGTGCTGTGCCGCTATATAGATCCTGGGCTATATCAACTCTAAAACTAAATAGTTTAAACAAAGTCGAAAACCCATGTCTGTCTAAGTATTTGCTTAGTAGGTACATCTACTTGATATATATTAGTGCCGCGCATCTTATTTTTAAGAAAATTATTATTGGTACATATTGTATTAGAATAGAGGTTACATAAGATAATGGGGCTTGTTTCGTTTGTGGTTAGTTAAAGAGAGTTTTGACGGTTTATGTCTTTCAGAAATATAAAATGAAATATTATAAAACTTTGTTTTAATAATACATATAAACCACACTCGCACAAAACCAAAGCTGGTCGCTAAGCACTTATTAAAAAAGAACCCATGAAATAAAATCGACAGGACAACACTATCGACTGGAATAACGAGGTATTCCAGTAACCACTGCTCGCATTTTTATTATTTACAATCACGTCCTTTAAATAATTGCGCTGCTACGGATATACGTAAAAAAGTAGAATAATTGATGATAGAAAAAGACTTTCCATGTTACCAGTCCAGCTGTCTAATCGTCTAGACTCGATAATGAGTCCGATGGTCACATTTATATTCTATCGATAGGGTTAACGACAGATATTTTAAGCTCAGGCAGTTATGTAAAGGATAGAATATGCACTTATACGGGTGAATATTTGAGATATTTTGCAAGCCCGAATATCAATTTAA
The DNA here is from genome assembly GCA_951640565.1 of Petrophora chlorosata. NCBI lineage: Eukaryota > Metazoa > Arthropoda > Insecta > Lepidoptera > Geometridae > Petrophora > Petrophora chlorosata. Next base: position 9,933,654 of record OX621212.1, read on the forward strand.
GAAAAAAAAGATTTGAAAGAAAGAAAATGAAATATTTTATAAAACGGCTAGGTCTCACGTAGTTTGTCGAATTATTCGACCTAGGTTTTGAGCATATTTAATATCTATAACGTTAACATATTTAGTAAAACGTTTTATTAAATATTTATAATGAATCAAACTCACGAAAACTTTCATACTAAAAAAAGAAATAAAATATATATATTTGACGACCACAAAGTCATACACTAACAAAATAAAGAAAAAAAACAGAATTACAAAAAGAAAAAATAAATATATCAACAGTATAAAGAGATAACTAAGCTTAAAGGTGAACCCTAAGGCGTGCGGATATGTTTGACTGCAAATCTAAAATAGAAGATAAATACGCTATTATAAATGACATAAATACATAATAATAATTAAAAAAATACTAATATTATCACTTACGGATTTATTAAAGAAACCACTATTTGGCATGTTTTTCTTCTATACAAAAGTGGAGATAGCTTTCAATATAACTTAGTAAAGAGACTCAAAAGACTTGATGGAGACCCAGAACTTTGAAATATTTTAGTGATAATAATCTACTGACCGAGAACTGCCGCCCAGGTTCCAGTTCAGTCGAATATTTATAGAAAATGCAAAATAAAATAGCACAAGTAAACATATGGTGTGTGCATTCAACTGTTTTACCACATCGAAATTTAACCTACATTCTGTATCGATTTATTTTTATCGACATCAACATTTTACAGGTCAATCTCTACCCATCACTAGTGCAATGCGTCTTTTTAATAATGAAAGGATTTGGTAAACAGATCGCTTCCCGCATCCCTAGGGGAGTGGTGACTCTTTTAATGTTTATTTTATTTAAAGAGATTAAATTGATGCTAGTGTGAAATTTTAATATGGGCTTTAATTTGTGAGCGTTTTTATGGAGGTCAGTTGTTTTGCGATTGTACAACTTTTGTACATCACCACAGCCATAGTCAAAATTTTTTCGAGAGTTGATATTAAGATAAACTCTTTACGTACGTACACTGCAATACAATACAATACAATTACACTTTATTGCATACCACAAACATAACAACATGAAAAAAAAACCTTAACTACGGTAATACAATTGGTGGTCTTATTTATGCAATCTCTTACAGACAACTTTTGGTATTGGCTTCGAGCTTCGTAGTCCATAAGTGATAGTATGTAGTAGGTAAGTACTTTATACTTATTTCTAATAGTCATCATCCTACTTCCTACTTATATTATAAACGCGAAAGTTTGTAAGAATGGATGTAGTTGTTGTCCAGTCGGTGCCAGCCAAGTGTAATAGGTAGCAGATAAATACTATGTATATAGTAAGTACGACTTGTAGGTAGTATTTATCCACTACCTTTTAGACTTGGCTGGCACCGACTTCAAATATATGAGTGGGTAGCGCTTATGATAATTATATTAATTTATTTTTTACTTTTGAGTGCCATTTGTGGTTTTGAAGTCGGTTTAGTTTTTTTTGAAAAATAATTTATTTTACCCTTTTTAGTGAAAAACAAGTTTTAATTAAATTAATTCAAAAAGTTTTTAAAGACAAGCTTTTGTGATCTAGAAGCCACATCATGATGAAGTTTAAAACGGGCTATCACAATTAAATGCATGTACAAAAAAATTTCATGTCTGTCCTATATCTCTGTTGAAGAGTTCCCTCGCCGGAAGTCAATCCTGGGTGTATCTGCCATGTCATGATGGAATTTAGAACAGGCTATTATGGTTAAATCCATTTACGAAATGTTGTGTCTGTACTATTCACCGTTGAGGAGTTCCCTCACCGGAAGTCAACCCTGGGTGAAGCAGGTGAAGCAGTCGATTACAAATCTCCACCTTTAGAAAGTTGGTTACGAAAAAAACAAGAACCGACTTGAAGATTAAACTTATATTTTTTGTTTTTGCTATTTTTTTCAAAAACTACTGAATGAATTTCGATAAAATTTATATGGGACCACCTTTGAAGTATTACCTACCAATCAAAAAAAGAATCATCGAAATCAATGCATAATTGGCGGAGAAATCGCGTAACAAACACACAAAAAAAAAATTAAAAAAAAAACATACCGTCGACTTGTAAACCTCCTCCTTTTTGAAGTCGGTTAAAAACTAAAACAAAATACAGTGAAATCAACCCATCACGTTCCCGCTGCTGCCCACGATTTTATTTTTCATCATCATCATCATCATCAGCCTGTATGACTCCACATGCTGGACACACGCCTCTCCCAATACACTGAGCCCGTACTTCGGCTTTACTTTTGCGTCTGATTAATGCCCAGATTGATGAGGAGAGTGGTGTGATGACTGGACTAGGACTTACCTAATAATAATTCATGATTTAGCATATTATCTACATCATTATTATCTTTCTTTTTAATCGACTGAAGTTTTCAGTTTGATTGTATTTTTTATGTTTTTTATACCTCAGAATTCCGTCAATTATAAATCGATTTGGAAAATGATTTTTTGTTCAGTAAAGCTACAATGTGGCCCCATATACCTACATTTCATTGGTATTCGACCTTGGACTTCGAAGATACATTGAAGTCGGTTTTTTTTTGTTATAAAATGAAATATTATGGAGAATCATCATATGAAGGCAGACGTCTTAGTACTACTAGCAGGCTTCGCGCACTCCGCACTGCAGGTACGAAGCTACAAGCACATAGCCGGACACCGACGGCGGGTCACGCGTCGTTACACGTGCCTCGTCAGAAGAGATAAGAGCTTTGCGATAGAAAGACAGGCGCTTTGTAGGTTAATATGAATGGTAGGTATTCAGCGCTACGCGAGCTGAATTGAATTTTATTGCGTCATAGCAAGAGTCGCTATTTGTTTAAATTTCTTTGCGGAGTGATGCTTCTGTCCCTTAGTATTCTGTGCTACAAGTAAGCTAATTAGTTTTTTAGTTTTAATTGTTTCTGTACCTTATAATAAAGAGTTATTCTATTCCATTCTACTATTTTTTATAATGTACCATTCGACCACGGTTACTCTACGTATTTCCTACTAGGGATGTTACGGAGCTTCGCCTCCGACTCCGATTAATCGGAACTTCCGATTGATATTACACCTCTGGTTCCGACTTCGGCTCCGAAACTTTTAAATCGGAGGCTTTAATCGGAGGTCGAAGCATATGGAATAGCGGTGGTGGAGCGTGGCAGCTGACGTCAACGTGTACGAACAGGTTTATGCATGTCGCGCGGAGAATCCCACCACGTGCTTTCTATCGTCGATTACTCTTTCACTTGTTGTTACGCAATCTTGATGGATGATTGTTTACATAGAGACTGACTGAAAAATTGTTGTACTATTTTATTTTAGTAGGCCTGCCCTTCTTAATTCATCTCTATTTTGCTACCACCTCTGGCTCCGCCTCCGGCTCCGACTCCGATTCCGGTTTCGACTCCAATAAACCAAATTTAAAACCTCCGACTCCGACTTCGGTTCCGATAAAACCACCTCCCTATTTCCTACCCACATATTGTCTGCTGATAGCAAACATGCGCTTGCCTACTGCTTCAAACTGAGTTTGCGCCGCGCCAGTGCAAATAGCGAAGTCCACTTTTCCACCATTTATTTACGTTCATACAAGTTGCAGATTTGCTAAAGATGTATGTATAGGTTGAAGTTCTTTATTTATAATGGAATTTCTGAACACCCACGACTTCCAATAACAAGTAATAACAATAACAAGTAATAACAATAACAAGTTATATAAAATAAAAAATAATATAAAAAAATTATATTTAAAGATTAAAGAGGAATATTTGAAGATTTAGTAAGAACTTCTTCAATTTTTTTATTTTCTTATTAAATTTATTTATTTATAGGCACTTTATTGGAACACAAAACAAATGAAATGACATGTAAATTATTATTTTTAACCGACTTTAAAATAAGGTGGAGGTTCGTTTGTTTTTTTTGTAATGTTTGTTACTTCAGTACTCCGTCATTTTTAAACCGATTTGCAAAATTCTTTTTGCGTTGAGTTCAGTATAGCTACGAAGTGGTCCCATTACATTTCATCGATATTTGACCTTGGACTTCGAAGATACATTGATGTCTTTTTTTTTGATTAAATGTATATTTGTTAAACATTTGCATTTGCTTGCAGGTTGAATACAATTGACTTTAAACATAATTAATAAGACCATGTAATAATTTATGTATTCTAGCAAATAAATGATTGACTGATTGACAGAAACAGTAATAATAGCTAAAATGTAGCAATGGGGAGTCTTATTCAGTTGCTTTAAAAAAAAAATGTTTATAAACGCATATATATATATATATATATATATATATATATATATATATATATATATATATATATATTATGAGCCTGTTTCGTCCCACTGCTGGGCAAAGGCATCTGTCCATTGCTGTTATATTAAGGCAAATAAAAAATTAGGAACATTAATTTGGCCAAAACACATAAAATAAGAAAAAATAGACTATGTTTAACTTAAAAAAAAAATTTGGAAGGTAACACAAAAAGTATAGGTAGATATTAATATTTTAGACACTGGCGGAATACAAACCGTGCGCAACCAAAAAATTAAAATAAAGGTATAGCCACAGCGATCTGTATGAACATTGAACACTATTAAAATGTATTAAAAAGTAAGGTTATGTAAGTATACGACGCTATTTTCAACAACAAAAAAAACAAAAGAAAAGGTACGTCTTTATTCTTTTTTAATTGAAATTTTTGATTCGTTGGAAGCTCAGTGGGTTTAGATTTAGATGCATCAAATATTTGGGACTCGATTTTTTTTTACTATTTATAGGTTTTCGTTTGACCGCTATCTCACCTGTTGTTAAGTGACGATGCGGTCGAAGATGTAGCACGCTCGCCTAGAAGAAACCTGTTCACTCTTGTCTTAAAGACACCCAGATTATAGCTATCCGGAAACAGATGCCGGCAGAGAGTTCCACTCCTTGGTCGTTCGCATTATGAAGGTCGAAGCAAAGCGCTTGGTGCGAGCAGGAGGGATGTCAACCATAAATTGATGACGGCTTGCCGTACGTCTGGTCGTCTGATTTTTGGGACTTGTTGGGAGCTACCTAGATTTTCCCTAATTATTATTTAACCTTTATTTCAGGCAACATTAAAATAAGTTACAGATGTTATTTACTTATTCTACGGCCCATATAAATATGTACCTTAGAACTAACATACATATAATTTATATTAAAATATTTATGTTTATGTGACACCCAAATGTCACAACCGCGCGCCGATCTATGTTCATGCAGACCCTTGTATCACTATGCCTAGGGCATTAAAAACCTAGCTTCCGACTCACACGGTACAATAAAACTACAGTAGCCAATTGTCTAGTACACGGCCACACAGACGCGCGGACAAGCCGATTTTTGTACGTTTTTGTGTGTGTTCGGCGGGCACTTCACGCCACACCGCGAGATTCTTCGACAGACGTTTATTGTGGCAGCTAGGGATGGGAAAACGATACGGATACAAAATGCGGATACGAAAGTATCCTGAAACAAATGAAAATAGCTAAACTGCTAAAAACTAATAGGAAGAAGACAAATAAGACACAAGCGAATTTCAGTAAACTAAAATTTAGAAAAACCCCCGACAGAAAAAACCTATAAAAAGTAAAAAACGGCTGAACCGATTTAGTTAAATTATATCAAAAAACCACCACTAGAAAACCTGCTTTCAAATATAAAAAAACCGCATCCAAATCGGATCACCCGTTTAAGAGCTACAGTGCCACAGATAGACACACATAGTGGTCAAACTTGTAACATCCTTTTTGCATCCTTTGCAATACTTTTTGCGTCGGGGGTTAAAAAGTACGGATACGGAAGTATAACTAAAACAAATGAAAATACCTCAAATAAATACAAAGAAGGTACTACATTTTTTTGCAGTTTTTAATTTTGTCACTAAATGTAGGATATTCCAAAGATATCTTAAGCAGTTAACATAGTTAATTACCTACACTGTTACACGTCAACAAATGCAGTATGTATATGTATTAATCTATAACAAAGAAATATCTAAATCTGACCAGAATGCTGGCTCATATTTGGGTCAGAAAATCAGCATTGCCATTCAGCGTGGCAATGCGGCCAGCGTTCTGGGCACTTTCCCTTCCACCATAGGCCTTTTAGAATAATTGTATTATATTTTGTATATATATATTTAAGTTAACATAGTAGATAGATAAATAAGAAATGCATACAATAAGTAAAATAAACTACCTACTACCTAATAAATTAAAAATTACAATTATTTTAATTAATTAAAATTATTAACTTTTGAGATTATTCGGGATAAAAAGCGAAAAATAATTCAACTGAGACGTTCTGTTTTCTTTATTTATTTTTTCGAATAGATGTAAGAAGTGTATTTCTCTGTTATAATTATTATGTCTACATTTACGGATAGCCTCCAGCACACCACTACATCCGCCGCAGAGGCTTTTGTATACGCTACTTTTTTTAAAACCCAATCCTCGAGGTGTAAAGGTTAGTAATGTTTGTTTTGACCGCCGTTGCTTATAATCGTGATTCATATACACGTATGTTTCCTTGCGCAAGCGCAGCCTGTTTGATTTCGATATTTTTCTAATAATTTCACAGAAGCGGAGGATCAAGAGGTTGGGTAGGTGTTTGGTATAACGTCAATAGTCAGTTTAAGTGAAATCTCAAAAAAATGTGTTGTCGAAATTGCACCTCAATTTCGTCAGTAATACCACATAATAATTAGTAGGTAATACTTAAGGCCCCAGTTTGCCTAGAAGCGAGTTAAAGCCCAAAATATTGCTTACAAGCATCAAGGACATTAAGTTGCAATAAAATATAACCACAGAATACTAAGGGACAGAAGCATCACTTCGCAAAGAAATTGAAACAAATAGCGACTCCTGCTATGACGCAATAAAATTCAATTCAGCTCGCGTAGCGCTTTATACCTACCAGTCATATTAACCTACAGAGCGCCTCTCTTTCTATCGCATAGCTCTTATCTCTTCTGACGCGGCACGTGTAACGACGCCCGCCGTCGGTGTCCGGCTATGTACTTGTAGCTTCGTACCTACAGTGCGGAGTGCGCTAGGCCTGATACAACGTAAATAGCTTACAAAATAGATAAAGAAGTAAGGCAAATATTTTTTTTCTCATATTGCAGCTTTTCTCTTATTCTTGGGATCACAAAACTCATGCTTAGTGTACAAGTAAAGAAAAATATCAAAGAAACAAAACAATGGCTACAAAGCGGCAAAAATAATTCTCGATGTAACTTTGAACTCTGCAAACATTCAAATCACGTAGAAAGAAACCAATTCAATGTAAAATGTAAAAGATTTAAAACACATTCATTATCACTCACACTGACACAATGGAAGCTCGAAGTCAATGAGATTGTCTCAATGAATTCACTACAGTAGCGACAACTAATCAATAGTGACACTCACTCGATAACAGAATGAACGGTCGATGGCAACAAATCACTAAAGTTAATAGCTAACTTAACAATAAGACGGCAATTTTCACGGATTACAACCGTACTCATGTTGGGAGACACAGTGCTGGTAAAGTTGACAAATAAGTTAATGGTCATGGAGCAGCTAATATTGTTATGGACACAATACACAACACACAAAGAAAAGACACAACACACAAGACAAACAAAGAAATATTAGAGCTAAGTAAATTAAAATGAATAAAAGGACTTGTAGCAAGTGTTTATTGAAATTTTAATATTGCTCATGAATAAAGTATACAAAATAGCAAAGATTGATTTGACGCCCAGATAAACATATAAAATTATAAATATCTAAAGCGATGAAAAGGTTAACCTATCATTAATAATTTTATCTCAAAAAAACACGCAATGAGGATTTCAATCTTGCTTAATAAGACTAATAAGTAATTTAAATTTGACTAAAACTGTTATGTAGAGTAAAACTAATAATATGTCTATCAACACTTTTCTTATTGTTTTTGTAAAACTAAACTGTTTATACTATTCTAAATAAAAATAATGAGCACACTTTTAACTGCACGAAATGACAATTTAACAGTCGTTAATTATTTAACAAGCTTCATAGATCTAAAGTTCATTCACAAACACATCTGTATGTCTCGAGCGTTAACGAAATACAAATATGTATTAGCCACCACACGACACAAATTACGCCTAATGTCTAATGTAAAGCGGAGTTTAACTTGAAACTAAGTGCTTGAACAAAGTGACAGAAGCAGATTACTATGGTAATCGTTGAAGAATTAGATGCATAGACTGACCAGTTTAGGAGCCAGTTAGCTAAAGAATCAGCTGCATTTGCACATTAATTTAGTAGTTCATTGGCTTAAGAATTAGATGCAGTTGTGATTGTTACTCTAAGTTTAGAGGCACTGTAGGTGGTGAGAATTGGTATCAAAACGATTGTGATTGATGAAGTAATTGATGGACAATTTGACGGTGATTTGATCGGTTTAGCAGTTCAATGAAACTTTATTAAGTATTGTTGTTAAAAAGCGTTAATCACTTCAATTGACTATTGTTTGTTCAACCATTGCGCTAGTTGTATGTATATTTTTATAATAGACTCAAATAGTGCGTAAATAAAATACTTATAGCTTTATACCATATGCATCATGTGCAAAAACATAACATTATTTCCTGTTTTCAATTTCTCATCATCAAGATTTTCTACAAAATATCCAAAAACATATATGTACAATAGTAAAAACGTTTCGTTTCCGTCGTTTCCCATCGTATAAAGCTTATAAACTGATCATAAAACTCATAGGTACATTAAAAATGAAGTCTTCACTAAAGCGTTCGACTGAGTCGACCACCCATTCACATGCTTTTAAAACAACATTTATTCAACGTAAAAGGAGTTTATGCTTGTAATATGAACACTGAATCAGGTAGAGGGTCCCGAGAAATGTATCGGCATAGTGCAACTTTTGTATGCAACGTGCGAAGAGGGAGTCTCACAAGGTGCGGTTTTAGGTACCATTCTTTTTTTCATACCTCGGCGGATATCAGTAACGGTACGGGGCACGTCTGTTTGTTTTTATTTGTTTATTGTTGTTGTCACCTGTTTAATATTTTAAAATATTATACGTTTGTTTGGTAGGAAATTAGGAATGTATTATTCGAATAAGTGATGAATAACATATCATTTCTTTTTGATGATTAGTCAATAACATCTACTCAATTTACTTTACACTTTTAGATGATACTAATCAGAACTAGACAATTACCTGATTAAAATATCCTGAAAACCGTAAAAGAATCAAATGCACGTTATAAAAGGAAGTACAACCTTATGACCTCCACTGACCTGAACTCTGCTTTCCGTCAGTCCAATCCTCATCGCGATTTCTTCCCGCATGAAGATGTCAGGGTAGTGTGTTTTGGAAAAACATCTCTCGAGCTCGTTCAATTGAGCCGGTGTAAACCTGGTAAAACAACGAAGATAATATAGACGTAATTTATCAGAGTCTTTTTGTTTGGTTTATTGAAAAAAAGGGTTAAAAGAGTCTTGAAATGTAGGCAACGCATGTGTGATGCCCTGAATGTTGCAGATGTCCATAGGCGAAGGTGACCGCTTACCATTCAGGCGGGCCGTCTGCTTGAATGCCGCTCTAATTATTTAACTATACTAACCTTGTCCTATGCCTCTTCTGCTTGGCCGGCTTATCGCTGTCTGACGCTGAAGACGACATGCTGACTGGCACTGTTGCCATGTGCCCTCCACCGTGTTGTTGGTGGATTCCACCTGAGAAAAGGGTTTCAAAATTAAAACGAGAAGGTTTATTATGCAAGTTAGCACAATAAATGCAATTTCACAGGACAAAAAAAGCAAATTATAATCATGTCTATTTGATTTAAAAAATAATAATTATGTAGTGTGTTTATCTTCCCGGATATTCATTCTCAGACTGAAATCTGGGTACTGAAAAGAAATTACTCTACTAGTGCTTCGGAAATACACTCGCTAGAAAAGATAACACCAAAAACATCGCGCGATATCTATTTTCGGTTTGTATTATCATGTAGGTAGTTAATTTGTACCCCCGATGCAAAAACAGGGTCGTAAGTGTTATAAATTCGACACTTATGTCTCCGCCTATGTGTGTGCATGTCTGTTGCTTCGTAGCTCCCAAACGGATAACGGAAACGGAAAACTAGATTATTCTAAATGTTTTTTAGCAATATTTAATGAAAATATGTCCAGCTGCTTAAACGTTATTTAGAGCATGGTGTGGTCGGTCGATTAATATGATTATGTTGACTGACTTAGCAAGTGTTCCGTCCGTATGTTGTGCGCGAAGTTAAGCCACGCGCCGAGCGCATGGTAATGGTCGGTTGATGTCATAGCATAGTGCAGTCGGTCGATTATTAGTATTATGCTGACATTGCCAGTGTTCCGTCCGTATGTTGTGCGCGATGTGAAGCAAAGCGCGTGATTCGGTCGGTCGGTGTCATAGCATGGTGCGGTCGGTCGATTAGTAGGATTATGCTGACCTTGTAAGTGTTCCGTCCGTATGTTGTGTGCGATGTGAAGCCGAGCGCGTGATTCGGTCGGACGATGTCACAGCATGGAGCGGTCGGTCGATTAGTAGGATTATGCTGACCTTGTAAATGTTCCGTCCGTATGTTGTGCGCGTTGTGAAGCCGAGTGCGTAATTCGGTCGGTCGATGTCATAGCATGGAGCGGTTGGTTGATTAACAGGATTATATTGACCTTGTAAATGTTCCATCCATATTTTGTGCACGATGTGAAGCCGAGCGCGTGATTCGGTCGGTCGATGCCATAAAATGGTGCAGTCGGTCGATAAGTAGTATTATGATGACCTTGTAAATGTTCCGTCCGTATGTTGTGCGCGATGTGAAGCCGCGTGCGAAACGCATGGTGCGATAGGTCGATGTCATAGCATCTTGAAGTCGGTTGGTTAGTAGGATTATGCTGACCTTGTAAGTGTTCCGTCCGTATGTTGTGCGCGATGTGAAGCCGCGCGCCGAGCGCATGATGCGGTCGGTCGAGGTTCGGCTTGATCTCGTGCACCTTCTCGTCTGCACACGACTCTTTATGGCCTGCTGGGAGAACGGAAGCTTTAGGGAGTCCATTGCATCTATAGCGTGCCAAGAATCACGGCTAAAGTAAAAATGCATGATCAAGCAGTTCAAAATTCGAAAGCTCTTAAATTTTGACGTCATAGACGCACTTATGAAAGTCAATTATGGAAAGGACTCTACCAAGGAGACTTTCGGTAATGATTGTTGCTTACCATCAGGTGAACGATCTACTCGTCTCACCACTCAGTTATATAGTAAAATTATTTTTTCTCAATACCGTAGATATTTTCGGATAAAAAGTAAATCATTATCATCATTATATATAACCAGCTCTGTATGGAGTTTGTATCTTTTAATCTCTATCTCTTAAATATTATCATCACATTCGCCAATTTTCTTGGGACAGAGCGGGTGTGCTCTTTCAACCGAAAAATGTTCTCAAAACTCGGTTCATAGATTTTTAGTACATAAAAAAATATAAAATACGTCGAATTGAAAATGTCCTCCTTTTTTAAGACGATTACAGAGTAGCACACATGCATACGGCTCGCCTAATGAAAAATCATTATTTTCTGTGGACACTTGTAATACCCTAAGCTTTTCTGACCTGAAAAGGAGAAGGGAGAAAAATGGAGAGGGAGAAGCTAATCTCCTGCACCAGCTCGAAACACATCGAAGCAACTACATCGACATTTCACGAACACACTGGAGAATTCACTTCTAAGATTGATCATTTAAACCGGAAGCCTTTAACCGTCTACGCAAAAATCTTTTCCATTATACAAATCCAATTTAGCAAGAATAAGTGACGCGACGACGCGACGGCGCGTGGAATTGCCGAAGTTGGCCGAAGTTTACCGAAGTTTGCCGATATCGACCGAGACGCGTTAAGGCAAGTGGTAATGAGCGGCGGGATTTTCTATTTTCAGACATTTTATAGGAAAACTTTAGTTAGATATCTTGGAGAGACCAATTTTTGCTGAGTAAGATTTTGATTCTTACAAGTGCATCTTGTAGAGGTGTCTACTTGGACAAATTTGGTATGGTTTCTACTAAGTAGGTGGTAAGTTTTTCTTATGCAAGAGGGTGTCTGGGTTGGTATCACTGCTTTGTCAGTTGTTCTGCCGCCAAGCAGTAGTGTGCAAACGTTAATGTGTCCATGTTAAAGGGCATCATAGCCAGCGAAATTACTGGGTATTAAGAGATTTTAAAGCTGTTGTCTCAAGGTGACGAATGCATTGCAGAGCCACACTGGATTTTGCAAAGTAAAGTTGTTTTTGTTTCGAGAAATTTTATGTATGTTCTTACTGTATTACCTATTTTAAAACTCCAAAGAAGGAGGTTTTATTTTCTCAAAAATTCAACAGATTTTCCCTAAGAACAAAACTTCCTCACTGCAAGCCAAAAACTAGGGAACTACAGGGTATACACGCCCTGTTTTAAATTTTCAAGAATAGTAATTTTCAAGTTTTAATGAATTTGTTCTCATGAGCTTGATCAATGCAAGTCGATCAATACGTTGAGGTTATACACCCGCTTACGTGCTTTGGCGTGGTAGGCTCTGGCCGTGGTTGTAATACCACCCACCGAACAAAGCCATGCCGTCAAGCGACCTAGTCGTGTTTCGGGATGATGTTCGGTGAACCATCGGGGAGACGGGTCTGAGTAGCCGCTCAACTGCCGTCTCTCTCTAGATCTATGTGCTCCATCTTAGGCCACATCATCGCTTCACATCAGGCCCGATAGTGGCCAAACATAGATCTATTAAGTGTAAAAAAAAAAACTAGCATTCGTACTAGGATAGACCTGTGTTACGATGCTAGTTAGTATTTTCCCTATTTATACAATATAATTTAGATAGATAGATAAAACGTTTATTTGTCAACACAACACACATGTACATTAAACAAATTGTAAGACACTTAAACTACAAGTACGTTCGTTGCAGTTATGACAAATGGGCCATAGCTCAGCGAATAGCATTGCTCAAGGAGCAAACACTGATTTTCAGCTGTTGCCCTGTCTGAGGCGACGAGGCGAATCGAGCGCATTTTAACGATATACCTACGATAATAATAAATATATAGTGTAATATATGTATAATATATAATGTGTCGATAATAATAAATTAATTTAAGTTACGGAGGTGCGTGAAAATGAGTATGTGTGTAAAGGATTTACTTACATTAACAAAGATATTGTAACATCATACCATCACATCACTTCTGCCAAAACATCTAACTACATATATAGTAGGTACACATAGAACATACTTAAGATTAAACATTGAGCCACAATAAATAAATATGTAATAAAAAATAAAATAACATTTAGCTATGACAATAACAAAATAAAATCAGTTTTTTAATCTTTACTCAGTCCATGCTTTACTGGACTGAGTACATAGGTATATTTCAGAAAGATATCGAAATCAATTCCACCCTGCAGATAAAACTAGTTCCTCATAACAATAAAGATGGGGGAACCCATAATCAAGTAGGTAATAATTAAAATTCCCGCCTTTTATCTTTCTCTTTAAACATGGCAAAGGCAAAGGTAATTTATATCTACCTACAGCCATTGATATATACTTAGTTTGGCAATAAATACTGTTACAATTAAAAATAAACAAAATATTACATTTGAATTTCGAATCTGTCATTTTTATATGATTCATTGAGTTCATTGAGTTTTCTCATTTTGGCGCCAATACATTGTACAAGATTTTGCAATATTAAAATGGAGTGGGTGATAAAGAGAACCGAATCGCTGTGATTGCATTACACAAAGTAGGTGTGGAGTATGGAGCCAATTTTTAAAACTCTCCATACGCTTGGTATTAATTGGTAAAATGGTTGTGTACTGGGCTATTAATAGGTACAATGAGACCTCCTCCAAAAAGGTGGTCCAAGCAGTAAGGGAAAGAATTCAAAGGAATCCTGTCCGAAAGCAAAAGATTTTATCTCGGGAGATGAAGATAGCACCTAGAACCATGTCGCGTATTTTAATAATAATAATAATAACGTTTATTGAACAAATACTTAGTTTTCAAATACATTGTCCATTGGTCCCCAAACTAGGTAAACCTGTATCTTGGGGACCTCCTTCCTAAATGATACATATTCTTTTATGACAAAAAGAGAGATATTTTAAAAGATGACTTAGGACTTGCAGCCTATAGGAGACGTACTGGTCATTTCTTAACTGCAATTTAAAAAAGAATAGGGTGGTAAAATCGAAACAACTACTGAAGCGGTACGCAAAAAGGAGGTCACAGAAAAAAATTGTTTACGGATGAGAAAACTTATACAATTGAGCAACATTTTAATAAACATCATTAATTTTTAGAAAAAAACAATATCCGACTTCAATGTATCTTCGAAGTCCAAGGTCACATATCGATGAAATTTATATGGGACCACTTCGTAGCTATACTAAACCTGACGCAAAAAGAATTTTTCAAATCGGTTCATAAATGACGGAGTTCTGAGGTAACAAACATAAAAAATAAAAAAATAAAAAAATAATAAAAAATACAATCGAACAGAGAACCTCCTCCTTTTTTGAAGTCGGTTAAAAATGACTGTATTTATGCTCAAAGCTCTAAGGAAGCTTCCAAATTAGTCGACAGAGTGCAACATGGGCACTATCCGACTTCAGTGATGTTTTGGTGGGATATTAGCTAAGAAAGAGTGACTGAGCCATACTTTTGTGAAAAGGTACCAAAACATCGGCACAAGTGTACACTTGCGCCAATGTTTTGATACCTTTTTCCTTTTTCTTGATACCAAGATAGTCAGTTTTATAGAGTACGGCTTGCTCTAAATGTCATGATAATTATATATAATAATATATAAATTAATCCGTACGATTGGCAGTGAAGAATTTCCCATGGAAAGAGTGCGTGCTTCTGTTGATTACTGGCCTCAACGTTTAAAGGACTTTATTGCAGCCAATGGAGACCACTTCGAATAAGGTTTTTATATTTTAAATTGTTTTATATTTATGTATTAAATTAAACTAACACACTGTAAAAGTAATAAATGTTTTTTGCAATAGAAATTATTTTTTTCTTTGTTTCAGTATTTTCTCGTGTGTTTCTTGTGTATGTACTATTGTTTGTTGTGTGCAGTCTTGTCAAAAATAAATTATTTCTTTCTTTCTTTCTTTCTATTTATGGCAAGACTAGGTATGCATTATATGTCAATGCTGGCTGCTTGGCTGTAGCCAATTAAGTATATACAGCATCATTTTTAAAATCTTTATGATAAATAAATAATTTAACAAATCCTGATATACGTTTGTTAAACGACCTCTAGAGACTTCTAGTAGTCTCTAAAGGTTAGACAGGCACAAAAACTAGTAATATTTCATTAGAATTAAATTTTCATTTGTATGCGTATAGTCTGCAGTGAATACAGCCTTAACATCATCACTATCAAATCATTGCAATTTGTGAATGGCATTGCATGGTGCCATCTCGCATTTCCTTTTTCTTTGTTTATTTAGTTAACTGTTATTTGTGGTAGCTTATATTTGGCTTCTTTATATTCAATTGTCAAAAGAAGGATTTAGAAATCTATAGTAGAATTTCAAAAATGTTCTGTGAGAATATCCGCAATAAGTATTTAATTAAGGATTCTAATCATATAAGTCTTACATACAATTAATATTTTTTTTATAACATCAGAACTGTTTATTATATATATATTTGGTCAGATTAATTTTGACATAAAAAAAAAAACGTACATAGGCACGCGCGAGTCAAAAACTAAATAAGGAGTCCATCGCGATCGACCCCGCTTCTAAAAGTGCCCATCAAACTGGCGGCATTGCCCATCAAACTGGCGGCCCCGCTGGATCGCTAGCGAGATGCGTTGGGCTAAAAAATGTCCCGACCGCGGGTCCCGACCTCTCTCCTTTAGCCGACGCCCTAACTCGGCCACGAACTTCTTGGCATCAGAACCCCACGAGCCCGCAGTTTCGACGGCGAACGGGATTTTTTTTATATTATTTATTTATAGAAACGTACAGAGGCACGTGCGGGTCAAAATCTTAAAACTAACTAAGAAGTCCACCGCAATCGACCCCGCTGCTAAAAGTGTCCATCAAACTGGTGGCATTTCCCCGCTAGATCGCTAATGAGTATTTAAATATGTTAAATATTATGTATTTTCGGTTTAAATGAATGCATAACGTATTATTTAACTTAAATTCATTTAAAAGTAAAGTAAAATCCAGAGCTTCTCAACTTTACGCCCTGAGTATTACTACGATCCGCGAAAATTATGACAAAGCATTCAAGACATAATAAAAGACAGAGTTTCTCAACTTTGGGCCTGTTAAAATCTTATTCCTTCCCTGGATCAACAGGATTAGGCTCCGCCGTAAACATGCCTTTGCGAAATTGAATCCCGTAAAACAGAACTGTTTTCATGCTGGGGTGGGCTTTTAGGCTATAGGCTTAATTTGTGTGGCAAATGTATAGGTGTCTTGATTTTATAAGTTAAAAAATTTGACTTAATAATTAATTTTTAGAAAAAAATAAGAACTGACTTCAAGACAACTTATGTTTTTTGTTTATGTAATTTTTTTCAAGAAGTGCTGAATCAATTTCGACAAAATGTATATGGGACCACCTCTGAAGTATGACTTAAAAGACGCAAACAAAAAAGAATTATCAAAATCAATTCATAATTGGCGGAGTAATCGCGTAACAAACATACAAAAATGAAAAAAAACATACTGTCTAATTGAAAACCTCCTCTTTTTTTGAAGTCGGTTTTAAATAAATTATACCTAAGCGTTTTAGAGACAGTTGGGAAGGATCACGGCCAAGAATATTAGCGAGGAGAAACTGGTGGCTTATTGTCTGACTTTAACATCTATCGCGATATCTTTTAAAGGGATAGCTAACGATTTTCACATGGAATTGTCTCGGATCTCGAATTAGCATTACTTACTTACGTTTTAAATATCGCAAATGCGGCCCACCTTTGCTAGATTTTGCCACCTTGTGGCCCCTGTCTAGTGAATGGTTGCCGACTGCTGACTTAGATGAAAGAAATCGACGCGCAGCAGTACAAAGAATGCGTTTTGTTTGCTTGCAAGGTGTTCACCTTGCGAATGTATTACAATATTTCTATTAAAAAAACCGGCCAAGTGCGAGTCGACTCGCGCCCGAAGGAATCCGTACTGCATTATCTATAAAAACGAAAAAAATCATGTCCGTTGTAAGGGAGCCCCCTTAAATATTTATTAAATAATACATTCAATGATTAAATTAGTATGTTTAGGTATTGTCAGAATATATCATTGATATTCTGACAATAAATATATCGATGAATAAAAAATGTCGCAATCCTCCATAGATCTACTATAGTGGTGGTATACAGGTGGTGGGTTTCTCGTATGCGAGAGGTCGTCTGGGTGATACCACCGCTTTGCCAGTTATTCAGCCACCAAGCAGTAGTGCGCAAGCATTGTAGCCACCGAAATTACTGGGCATTATGAGACTCAACAGCTAATTGTCTCAGAGTGACGAGCGCAGTGCAGCGATGCGCAGAATTTTGCTAAACAAAGTTCTGGGTGCTGCTGTTATTGTTATGGGCTGGCGCATTGCTTACCATCAAGCAAACGACCAGCTCGTCTCTTCATTGTTACATAAAAATATATATATCGACGAATAAAAAATGTCGCAATCCTCCATAGATCTACTAGGAACGTATATATCACTAAAAAAAGTGTGTGTGGTTAGGACCTTACAACTAAAATCAAATTGCAACCTAGCTTTATAGGATTATGGTGTTGCCATAAAAACAGAACGATTTTACCCCAAGTTGGGCGCCGTATTTAGGGTGTTATACAATTTGTGCAGGAATGCTTCTAATATCTGCAGGGGTGGTTTGGTGGTTTGGTGTTACTAGTTATGATTATTTTATCTTGTTGTGGTTTTAGCGGTTTATGAATGGGGAAAATAGGGTAATCATGTTAATTAAATAACGCTCTTAAAGTACCTAAAACTATGTTTAAATATTATGTTTCAAATATTGCCACGCAAAAGGTCACCTCAAAACTTGTGATGTCATATGTAGGTAGAAAACGACAAACTCTTCGAAATAAAACTTACAAAGAGATTCTAACACGTTTTGTGAAGTTTGGGGACGATATTGTAGTAATGGAACGAAAAAATTTGCAAAAATACATTTTATGAAAAGCAAAAACGTAAAATAAACACAAGCTTGACTCACGGCATTTGCCTACAAATGACGTCATGCGCTGTGATTGTTGTTTCGTTTGAGATGAAGAACTGATTAAAAATGTCAGAATTATTTATTGATTTAAAAATATAAATCATTATTATTTCACAAAAATATTGATTGAATGATCTTTCTGGTTCGACGAACATTCGTTCTAACTACATTTTAGATTTTTTCTCGATTACTGTCCAATCCCCTATTATCAGTTATTCAGTATTTCAGTTATCAGTTATTATTATATAGTTAAGGACTGTGTTATTGTCTATTTCTTTAATTTAGTATACAATAAAGAGTTTTCTATTCTATTCTATTATCATAATTAGTTCCATCTTAGTTATGTAAATGTATGTTTCGATGAAATTTTAATTAAGTATTTTTTATAGTGAATGAGCATGATTTTAAATGAATTGCACCTATATGTTATGTACTTTCACTCTGTTCAATTTTTTAATAAAGACAAGAAATAAATACTTTAAAGTCATATCACTTTTCTTTTCGAATGTCCCTCTATTGTTGAAATTCGTGTGATAGCGAGACTTTTTGGTCGTTATTTGAGCGTGGCGTATCCGGACTGTGGCATATTGGGACTAAGCCAATTTACATACAGATTTTACATATTTTCTTAATTATTTATGACATTTTGGATTATTTATGAATGGTTTATTTTATGTGTGGCATAACGAGACGTGGCCTCCATTACATTTTTGCATACAACGCATATAAAATAATTATATTTAAATGTATTTCATTAGCGCTATGATATTTTTAGCAGGTAAGTAAAGCTTTTAATAAGTGAACACCCTAGGGAATAAGGTACCTATTTGTTTTTACCTATTTATTTATTGTGTACCTATTCATTTTTAAGCCGTATCTTTTAGTAGTGGTTCTTCTTACGGTGGTAGAGTCATTGTAAAAATTGACGTTCATAAGTGCGTATGTGATGACAAAATTAAATAAAGAACTTTGAGCTTTGAACTACTTTTATACGTAATGAAAGGGTGGTTTCTTCGACGCGGGTTTTGAAGGGTAGGTATAATTATCAAAAGTATTTTTTTTTATTTTTAAGTAAATCTGTATACTTAGTTTAATAAACTTTAAATTATTTCTAATATTAAATTAACATGACTAAATTAATTAATATCTAATTAATTTAGTCATGTAAAATAATATGTAATTTGGGTTAAAAAAATATTTTTCTGAAATCAGAATTTATGCAACAGATTTCATATACTTTTTAAATTATTTATGACTTCTTGAAATATTTGTTTTTGTAATATTTTACGAGACATGGCCTCATTAATAAAATTTTCGCAAATAACTTGCAGAAATATTAATACATTTTTTTTTTAAATTAGAAATATGATAATTTTAGTGCTAAACACCCTGTATAAAACAATTAGTACTCACCTCCTAAAGCTGTAGCAGTGAGGTTATTGAGCATGGCCTCAAAAGGCCAACCCTGGCCACCCCCTATTTCGACATCCTTTCCCCCACTCCCGCACAAAACTTTACAAAATATATCTCTGAACACAGAACTGTCTTTACGATACAGTATTCGTATCACTATGTATGTATGTATGTCTTCGTACACTTTCCCATTAAAAACGTATTTGTTGTCACACTAACTCTCCCGGTACAATAGCACGACGATCATTTCGGAATTATTCGGGACTTTCACATACGTAAGCGCTTTTTTCAATTAGACGCCTGAAAAATCCATCGATACACCCGCGTCGCGTCAAAAAGGACGAAATTCCAGCGAAAAGCCGCTTGATACAAAATAATTAGCGCTTTATTAAACCCAATTAGTTTTAATTACGACTCCGTTCAAACTTATTTACACACTTAATTTTTGTTATAAAATTAATATAACCCGTTTAGTATCAATTTGTATAAATTTGCCGTTTGATTGGTTCGCCCTTAAAATGATCGTTTAATGTGGAAACCGACCGACGACTGGTACAAAAACAGAGAGTGCTCACATTGTTGCCGACTCGGACCGTCTGAAGCTCCACCAGAAGACGTATACCCGTCCCTTTCTCACTCTCACTGAACCTTCGATCTCCTCTCTCACCCGCGGCGCTTGCATCAGTAATGGATGCTTACATTTTGTTTACGTTCGATTTGAACAAACGAATAATCTATTATTTCATTCGTGCACGTATTATTGATACGGCCTTTCGCGTTCATACAATATTAATGTCCCCACAATTGTATACCCATCTCTTTTCTACACTCACAAAGCTAGTACAACGGCGCTATCTCTGTCTTTGTCTGGCGAAGGTTTCAACTATCGAGCGCATTTCGGTCCGCTCGTGAGCGACCAATGAGAGCTCAGAGAAATCACTTTGAAAGCGCCCAGGGCTGGCACCCACGTCGCGATATTGAAATATTATTGCTATAGCGGGCGCAGGGCGTTCCGGTCTTTTGTGATGGAAAAAACAAATACAGGCGTTCGTGTCCGTGATATAAGTCGCTATAGCTGCGAGGTAAATAAGAGTACTCGAATCCGTTGGAAAT
Organism: Petrophora chlorosata; assembly: GCA_951640565.1. Taxonomy (NCBI): domain Eukaryota; kingdom Metazoa; phylum Arthropoda; class Insecta; order Lepidoptera; family Geometridae; genus Petrophora; species Petrophora chlorosata. The sequence goes on from OX621212.1 coordinate 9,954,537, forward strand.
ATTTCAGCGTTTCAACGGTACGTTCGGAACGTCGGCTCTGAGTGCGATTTCTTGTAAAAGCGCCTTTAATTTTCGGACGCTGGTAAATAAGGAATGCGGCCCACTTGATAAAATACGAATGGGGTTTCTTTTATTCTTGGACGCGTTATGTTGTCTGGAATTAGGAGGTATGGATACTGTATGCGATTGGGAACTTATACATGGACGCATAGAATCCATGATGTGCATTAATTTTTAAGTTAGGTAGGTTGGTAGCTTTTCTATCTCGGTCTTAAAAACCTTTTCTATTCACGAATATGCATGAAATGTTTGTTTTGGTCTGGAATTTGGAGGTATGGTTCGATGTATGCGATTGGGAACTTATAAATGGACGCATAAAATCCATAATGTGCATTAATTTCTTAAGTTAGGTAGCTTCCAAGTCTATTTTGGTCTTAAAAACCTTTTCTATTCACGAATATGCATGAAACGTTTGTTTTGGTCTGAGATTTGGAGGTATGGTTCGATGTATGCGATTGGGAACTTATAAATGGACGCATAAAATCCATAATGTGCATTAATTTCTTAAGTTAGGAGCTTCCAATTCTATCTCGGTCTTAAAAACCTTTTCTATTCACGAATATGCATGAAACGTTTGTTTTGGTCTGGGATTTGAAGGTATGGATACTTATGTAGGTATGTGATTGGGAACTTATAAATGGACGCATACAATCCTGATGATTCTGATGTGTAGGTATTAATTTCTTATTCCAATTTTATTTCGTGAAACGTTATAGCAGTTTTTTACCACGTTTTGATTAAGTCACTTTCTTGTTCGTCTGACTGTCTGTCAGTTTGTCGTTCCGGCTGGAATCATGCAGCTCAAATCTCGAGCAGTTCCCGATTAGCTAACCAGCTGAAACTTTCGGCTTAGAAAAAAATCTATAAAAACGTGGTTTTAGATACATTTTTAATCTATTACCGATTTTCTTTTTACTCAAGATCTACCTACTTAAAACTGAATAAGTAAAACACTTTCACATTATTTTTTAACTGCCTACATCGATTTCAGAAGTCGTTATTAAATAAAACCTACAATATTAAAGGCAATTTATTTTCACTTGGCCTGGTAATTAATCGGGCATTGAATTCTAAAAGAGTTGTAGGTTTTTTAATAAAACTGAACAATGGTACGAGCAAGTCGTTTGCCTGATGGTAAGCGCCACGCCTGCCCATAACAATTGCAGTGCCACTCAGAAATAATACCGTAAAAAGTACTGCGTAGCACTGCGTTGCGCTCATCATCCCGAGACATCAGGTATTAAGTCTCACATGCCCAGTAATTTCGCTGACTATGGCGGGAATGCCCGAAACACTTGCGCACTACTGCTTGGCAGCAGAATAACTAGCAAACAGTACCCAGACAGCTTCCCGCATACGAGAGACCTACCACTAGTGAATATATATATACATATACATACCTATCTACTTACAGCTACCTACTTACATACATAGAGTGTATAAAAGAATTTCATAAAGCTGCAATATTAAACGAGAGCTGCGCGGTACATTCTTCACATTTTCGACGCATCATATTTGAAAGAAATACAGGGTGTTGCAATAAGATTGCAAAAACGTTTTCATCATAAAAACTAAAATTACAAAAATCCCCGACACAAAACGCCTAAAAAAGTAAAAAACGAATGAACTATTTTTAGTAAAACACGTCAAGTCTAAGAACCACCGCTAGAAAACCTGCTTTCAAATAAGAAAAACCGCATCCAAATCGGTTCGACCGTTTAAGAGCTACGGTGCACAAACAAACATAGTGGTAGTAACATTATTTTAACATGTTTCTATTGTTACAAAACTCAGTTCCACCCTGTATAACAATTACGTGGGCTTCAGGCCCACTTCACTCCCCTCGCTCTCCGTGGGGGGAGAGTGGGGGAACCCAGGAATGTAATTTAAAAAGCTACCTGTATCTGCGACATTGCGTTGTCAAACACTTTATTTCTTCTTCTACGTTATATTATGTAGCTAGTGTGTGAGTGGAATTTATCAATTTAGATTGGTTAGGTATAGGCATATACAATTCAATATCACCAGGCCTAGCGCACTCCGCACCGTCGGTACGAAGCTACAAGTACATAGCCGGACACCGGCGACTGGTCACGCGTCGTTACACGTGCCGCGTCAGAAGAGATACGAGCTATGCGATAGAAAGAGAGGCGCTCTGTAGGCTAATATGACTGGTAGGTATGCAGCGCTACGTGAGCTGAATTGAATTTTATTGCGTCATAGCAAGAGTCGCTATTTGTTTAAATTTCTTTGCGGAGTGATGCTTCTATCCCTTAGTATTCTGTGATATTACAAATAATTTAAATACCTATTTAATGTGCATAAAGTGTCATAAATATCATTTACCGAACATCATTCCGAAACACGACTTATTATTCATAATATGTAAAAGATAAAAAACAATTAAATTAAACAATTTGAAACCATATTGGTGATCTAATTTTGACATAATAGTAAAACATCTATGTCATAGAAGTCCCGAGGAGGGTCAAATCACTGCAAAGAATAATGATCGGCACGCGCCACGTCCGAACCTATTCGTCACTCGAAATGTAATTACATTGCGACTGTACCTTTACCCGTATACTAAAACCAGAGACTATAAAACCACATAGCTACGCATAGAGTCCGACTCCGTCACGGAACATTACTGGTTTTCATCATATTTTGCCTTACGCTAAAAAAGAGTTACTTCCTTAAGAACACTTCATGTTTAGTGAAATGAACATGAAATGTTCTTCGGGGATGAGAACAGGATATAATTGCAGTATCTAGGTTTAGACTGAGTAAAACGAATAAGTCCTCCATGGACAATTGTATACGTTTTTAAAATAAAATTCCGAAATGTATAACGGAACTTACATAAAGTAGATTTAAAATGAAATATACTAATGGAAAAGCATACTGTACAGTTAGTAATTACATAGACGATAAAGATGCATGGAACATTCCGCTTCTGTCAAGCAGGTAGCCAACTGGCACATAAGAATCATAATATTGTCAAAAATAAACATATAATACTATATTGTAACAAAAATCTGTAAAAATGCCCCTCAATTTCTTGCCGTATTTTCTGAGTAGTGGTTTTTTTTCCGATACGGTGGTAGAGTCATTGTGATAATTGACGTTCATAAGTGCGTCTGTGATGCGAAAGTCTTTTGAACTTTGAACTTTGGTTTCAACCCAGTTAATACAAAACGCTTTATTGTACACCATAAAAAAGAATAACAGTTTACAGAAAATGGCTTACAAACTACAGAACAAAAATGGTAGTAATATATTTTTTAAAATTTAAAATTCAATTAATTATTTTTGAGGGAGTCTCGCTCGACTATATAGTGTTTTTCATAATTATATACACAAACTTTACACGAGCCAAAAGTAAACCGTATTTAAGAAGATATTTATCATTAGCCCGAGTGCCATTAGTAGGAACTTGAGCGTTTCGGGATGATGTTCGGTGAACCATCGGGGAGACGAGTCTGAGCAGCCGCTCAACTGCCGTCTCTCTCTAGATCTATGTGCTCAATCTTAGGCCACATCATCGCTTCACATCAGGTGAAATAGTGGCCAAACATAGATCTAATAAGTGTAAAAAAAAAACTCAAGGGCTGATGATGATTATGATGAAGTTAAAAAAAAAATACCTAAATATATGAAAAAATACTTCCTACTCATTCTTGCAAGGCTCTCTATGAGCATCTAGTTCAATACCTCTTCACAGTCAGGTATGCTGGCGCAATATCGCACACCGGCAGAGCCAGACCCACTTGTACTCTACGAGCTCTACAAAATGCTCTACCAACTCTACATACAGGTACATTGCATTGTTCAATCGCTAGTAGCTTTGTTGCCAAGGCGTATGAATCCTTTTGAAGGGATTAAGACCGTTTTCAAAGCTCTGCGAAAAAAGGAACTTTCTGATTGATACTTTGATTTGTAACCAATGACGATATAACCAGTTTTTGGTTTTATGAAATGAAATGTTAATTGTTACTAGACTGTAGGTTTTATGGGTGTTACAGATTTATAAAACCTTATTCTGGGTGTGCAACATTATTAATTGTATTATTTAATCGATATTATATTATTTAACGTGCCGTCAAAATTTCAATTCCCTATTTATTAGTATTTCAATGTCAATAGTCAAAATAATTACTACAATCGAAATGTCTATTTTAAAAATAAGAAATTATTACATTCAATTTTAGTCACAAAAGTATATTACGAATATTTATTTTATTTATTTTGCAGTTACAGTCGATTTAAAAATTCATTTGTAGAATTATTTTTTTCATGTATAACCAATTTAACAATTCCTCCTGTGTCTAACCCTACTAAATTAAATGCCAATGTTTGTGAGGACCCATCCTCATACCGTACTATTCGTAATTACATAGAAGAAAAGATGCTTGGAACATTCCACTTCTGCAAAGTACCCAACTGGCACATAAGAAACATAACATTGTAGAAAACCAAAAAAATTGTAACAAAATCTCTAAAAAATGCCCCTCAGTTTCTTGCCGTATCTTCTGAGTAGTGGTTCTTTTTCCGATACGGTGGTAGAGTCATTGTGATAATTTGACGTTCATAAGTGCGTCTGTGATGCGAAAATGATTAAAGAGATTTTGACTAACTTTGATTCACTTTTACTTTTTTTTTTATTTAACAGTACCTATGTAATTTTAATATTATACTTATATTATAAATGTGAAAGTTTGTAAGGATGTGTCGATGGATGGATGTTTGTTACGCGATCACGCAAAAACTTCATCAAAATTAATTACGCAACAACTACAACAAAATTAATTATCAGTTTTAACATTAGACTACTCAAATTTTTATGGGGACACACGGGAGATATTAACATAAGGATGATATTTTATTGGTTTTAGAAATGTATCATATGATATGACATTATTAATTAATAAATAATTATTATTAGCATTACTTACCATCTTCAAAGCTTCACGGTAACCAACCAGATCTGCAACAAAATAAAACAATATTTTTTACCACCTCTAAAATCTACACAAACAAACAATAAAACATAAAAACACCATTAATACGGACCAGAGGCGCTAAGCGATGATTTTTAATAAAAAATACACCCTTGCTTTAATATCTGATATGCCTAAGGGTATCTCATTGCCTCAAAACCAAAAAGACTTATATCAGTAAAACAACCAACAAAATACACTTTCAACATCATAGCAATAACGCTCAAATTGAAATAGTTGACTCATCGAATTTCTACCTTAAGTCATTGCATGAGAATCTCAAAGGAAAATGTCTCTTAATTTTAAAAGAATACGGTTGAAATTATTTGGGCTTATCACTGTAGTTAAGACTTATGTTCACGCTAAAATATAACGCATAGAGTAAAACCACGCAGTTTATTATAAGTTAATACGCACCCGCCTTAGCCCGGTGTTGCTTAAAGTGTAATGCGGGACAGAATTTTGGGCACATTAGAAATATTAAGTTTCATCAACATCATCAGCTAACGTCAGTACACTAAAAAAAGAGAGCTATCAAAATACGGCCCAATATGGCCCAACATAAAGTCCCCCCCATTTTACCTGCGGTTTCCCGGGATGAATAGTTCGTTGTATGTGTATTGGTGTGTTGTATGAGTTACTTCTTCACGCTATAACGGCTGAACGAATTTGAGTGGTTTTCGGAATAGAGATAGCTTTTACCTAGGATTCACGCATAGGCTGCTTTTTATTTCGGGAAAACGCGGGGCGTAGCTAGTAAATAATAAGTCAGAAAAATTAAAGGTCTACCGATAACTTTTGTTAAAAATCATTTCGCTTAATTTAAATTAACACTAATAATTATTAGGTACTTATACCTCTACATATTTATATATTTTTTTATTTTTCATCTGATATTGCACAAGAAATAAGGCAGATTAGAAATTGCACATAGCGATAAAGCTACCCATTGTTCTACCACTATTATATGTAACTGTAAACTTTTGTTACCTGTTTAAGTGTTCAATAAAGTTGTATTGTATTGTAATATCTACCCCTATACATATAATATTATTCAACAACAAACTACATAATATTCAGCAAAATTACACTAGATATTTTCATTGCATTCCAGATTTAAGATGAATTTCTGCAACCTCACGCCTGATTCTATTAGACTAAATGTACAAGTCAATTTGCACTGCACTGCACGATGCTACCCCAGTTCATTTTCCATTGTAATAAACTTACACGGTTTTTAACTTCGTCGCCTCCGGTTAGCCCCGGTCTACTCCGGGCTGCCGGTCATGCTATCTCTGTGGGTTTATACCTCATTTGGTTGGTAAGAATGCTGTTTCGGTAATGGTAAATTACAGAATTTAGAACTTACCCAAATGCGAGTAAAATAAACGACTTAAATAAATGCAACCTAATTACGGTGCTACCTTCATAGGGATATTATGAAGGTGATTCTATTCATAGAGCTAGAGAAAACAATCGGTTCGGTTACAGAACTACTAAGAATAACGCCATTTTTAAACCGACTTCAAAAAAGGAGGTTTTATATTCGATTGTATTTTTTTGTGTGTTAAATTTATATGGGACCACTTCGTAGCTATACTGAACCCAAAGCAAAAAATAATTCCAAATCGGTTCATAAATGACGGAGTTCTGAGGTAACAAACCTAAAAAAAATAAAAAAAATACAATCGAATAGACTCCTTTTGAAGTTGGTTGAAAACCATCTATATATACTTGTTTTGAAGTCGGTTAATAATTATCTGAATCTCAAAACCACAACAAACTAACACCCCTACTCGCTCTAGTAAAGAGCTAAACCTTGTTTCTGGTCCCCGGGGCACATTGTTTTGTAAATGATGTACCTACTGTGAGGTCTGAGAGGTCCTCTATGAAACGTTTGCGAGAGTAGTAGAACCTGGGTGTCTTTAAGACAAGAGTGAATAGGTTTCTTCTAGGCGAGCGTGCTATCGTCGACCGCATCGTCACTTAACATCAGGTGAGATAGCGGTCAAACGCAGGCCTATAAGCAATTTTAAAAAAAAAACAAAAAATATACGATGCAATTTGATTTCTTTACTGTGATAATGCTAATAGCTAATGCAAGACAAGCATTTTTTTCCAAGCTTTTATATTTAACTTGCAATGTTTCAGTCGAATCTTGCAAGTAGGATCAAAACCACTTCTTATTCTACGAAGTTGAAATTTCACATACTTGTCAAAGTCCGATGACAATGCAATATTATGGTGACAGCCAGCTAATCTGATGATGTAGACGGAAGGTGGGCAATGAAACTCCTTGACGGATAATCGTAAATGACTAATGTTTGGTTCATTTTAATCTGCTCGCGGTAATGAATTTGTTAAAAGCTTGTTTTGAAAAACCTCCTCGCAGTAACGGCGGGCATTCCAGAAATATTGCGTCATGAAAATCATGTAATCAATCACGTGCCGCGTCAGAAGAGATAAGAGGTATGCGATAGAAAGAGAGGCGCTCTGTAGGTTAATATGGATGGTAGGTATGCAGCGCTCCGCGAGCTGAATTGAATTTAATTGCGTCATAACAAGAGTCGCTATTTGTTGCGGAGTGATGCTTCTGTCCCTTAGTATTCTGTGGTTATACTAAGTTATAGTTAGTTTTCTTTGATAATACCAAAGAAAACTAAATACGCTTCTGCCAAGTAGCCAATTGACACATTTTACAACACAGTTAAAATTGTTGTCTCTTTCTAACGTAACTATTCTAATGTAAGTAGAACAGTGACAAAACATTAACTCTTATTCATTCTATATTAATAAGAACCTATATTAGCAAGCTAATGTAATAACTCTTAAAACTAGAGCTTGTGCACGAAGGAACCGTCGTGGTGGTACTCGGAACTAAAACGATTTCCATACAAAAATCAATTGTTTTCTACTGCGTTGTTATACAACGCCCTCATTCCCGTGTCGGTTCTCTTTCCAAAAAGATACAATGTGCTACGAAATTTGCACTACGTTAGCATAACAAGTGCTACAAGCGCTACGACGTAGCCTGTAGCTGTGTATTTCGTTATTCGCGCTCGAGAGATTTCTGCATCGAATTTATTTTTGAACCGACCTCAAAATATGGGGAGGCTCTCATTTCGACTGAATATTTTTTTCGTATGTTTGTTACGCAATGACTCCGCCAATTATGAATTGATTTTGATGATTCTTTTTTGTTTGGTACGTCATACGTCAGGGGTGGTCACATGAATATTATCGAAATTGATTCAGCGTCTTTTAATAAAGCAACAAAAACAAAAAATATAGTTTAAACCTCGGTTTTGGTTTTTTCTCAAAAAATAAATTATTTACTTTTATTCGTGAATGGTATCTATTTGTTAATTTTATTATTTGTTTATAGACTGTTAGAATTTATTTGTAATCCACATTTTTTTCTACATATTTTTTTTAATTTTACCGATGAGTGTTATCACGTATATAACTTAAGTTTCTACAAAGTTGGCTATACCGATCGCATCTGCACAATGTTTAGTAAAGAAAGATTAGAAGATCTGATGTTTCGGGGTGATGAGCAAAGTGCTACGTAGTGCTTTTTACGTTATTTAAAGTTCTGGGTTTCACTGCAATTGTTATGGGTGGGAGTGGTGTTTACCATCAGGCGAAGGAATTTCTCGTCTCATTACTCAATTCCATTACAAAAATACGCTTAAAAGAACAGAATAACCGACTTCAATGTATCTTCAAAGTCAACTGTCAAATATCGATGAAATTCATATAGGACCACTTAGTAGCTATACTGAACCCAAAGCAAAAATAATTTTCCAAATCGGTTCATAAACGACGGAGTTCTGAGGTAACAAACATTAAAAAAAATACAATCGAATGGAAAACCTTCTCCTTTTTGAAGTCGGTTAAAAAACCGTAAATATAAAAAAAGGCAATAAAAAGGTAAATATAGTAATCGAAAATGTTACTATTATACTGGTGCATTCCATTCCACACACAAGCAGTGCGGCAATATAGTATGTAGGTACGGCAATATAGTACGTACAGCAATACAGTACGTACGGCAATACAGTACGTACAGCAATACGATGCAGGCTACAACTCGTATCCGCAGCCAACTCACAATTTTTCCCTAAACCCGCCACTAAGCTCCGCCCGACCAGTAAACAATAGGGATGGGACAAAACCGTAAATGGAGCATGTTACGGTTACGGATATACCTTGATGGGAAAAAGGTACAAAGCCTTGAACACAGAAAACGAAGTGCCAAACGAACGCAGCCTATCGATTTTTACAGGCTACATTTCTGGGAGTGTGCACAAGACTTGCGTCAGCTGATTCCTTCATCTCCGTTCCATCTTAGGACCACCAGGCGAGGAGAATCACTTCACCCTCATGTTGTGCACATACCACCAGTCCGCACAAAGCGCTTCGCTGACTCTTTCATTATACGGACTAAGAAATGGAATTCTCTACCGGAATCCTTATTTCCTTCCAATTACAACCTGGGTCTCTTTAAGACAAGAGTGAATAGGCACCTCATGGGCAAACCTGCTCTACCTTAGACCGCAACTACGCTTACCATCAGGTGAGTTGTTGCCAAACGTAAGCCCGTTTCATCATTAAAAAAACCTACACAAACTGTTAAGTACGAGTACTCGAAAATGAAAAAAATGCAACAGATCCCAAGTTTTTTTTATGTACATAACTGATTGACGAGACGAGCTGGTCGTTCGCCTGATGGTAAGCAATACGCCGGCCCATAACAATAACAGCACCACCCAGAACTTGTGTTATGTTTTGCAAAATCCTATACATATATTATGTTATTAATTCCTCTTTTACTTTTTATTTAAACCACCGACCTCTTTCACTCCATAAGTTCTTTCCATCGACAAAGATGCTTGGAACATTCCACTTCTGCAAAGTAGCCAACTGGTACATAAAGACACAAAACATTGTAAAAACCCAAAAATTTTAACAAAATCCAAAAATTTAAAAAAGATGCCCCTCAGTTTCTTTCCGTATCTTCTGAGTAGTGGTTCTTTTTCCGATACGGTGGTAGAGTCATTGTGATAATTTGACGTTTATAAGTGCGTCTGTGATGCCAAAATGATAAAAGAGATTTTGATTTTTTTACATCCAAAGGTTGACTATCACTTTAGCGATAAGTCCGCCCGTTGTAATATAGTTTATAAGACTTTCCTGTACCTTGTTAATTTCTTGTTTGGTGTACAATATACAATAAAGCAAGCATTATTGTATTGTATTGTATTATATCATCCATAAATAAAAAATACGGATTCTCACCCGTCACCCCATCCCTACGGTAAACGCTCGGTGGAATACAAACGGCGCATAACTAGCACCGAACAAACATATTTCAAACTGTATTAAAGCCTGATTTATAAAACGGCTTTATTCCACGAGAAATGGGGAAAAAATTCGCGATGGCAACTCACCCATGTTTTTTTATGATCGCGCAAAATGGATGATTAGGCCGGTCAAGTTTATTTTGGTCTACATTTATGACGGGATTGTGGGATTAAGGGAATTGGCGAGTTTGTTATAAATTGCCAAAGGATAAACAATGGTACATGAGTAACTTCTTGACCAGTCAAAATGATGATACACTTGCAAACTCTAATTTTTTAAATTCTTTAGTGGTTTGCGTTTGACCACTATCTCACCTGATGGTAAGTGACGATGTGGTCGACGATGTAGCACGTTTGCCAAGATAGTACCGTGAGTAATAAAAAAAATAAAATAAAAATAAAAATTCTTTATTTCGGACAATATACACATCCATATTTTTATAAATAAAACATTAAAATTAAAAATTATAAATTACAATTAAAAAAACAATTAAAATTAAAAATTAAATAAAATTCAAAAATTAAAATCATAAATTAAATTCAAAAATTAAAATCATAAATTTATTCAAAAAATAAAATCATAAATTAAATTCAAAGATTCAGAATTAAAAAATAAATGAAATAACTAAATAAATAAAAATTAAATTATTATACACGTATAGGTAAACCCCACCGAACGAGACACTTCCAGAGCGGCGAGGTGAACCTATCTGCTACCGTCTTTAGGATGCTATTGGCACTGCCCCGAATTCTGTGGATCAAGGATGCAGTTATCTTGCGAATGATAGCGTGATAGCCATCAGTGTGAAATTGCGCAAACATCCCTGATGCACTACAGAAACGGGGCAGCCCCAACATCATCCTAAAGATGTTATTGTATTGGACGCGTAGGGCGTCTAGCGACCTTTTGGAATGACTGACCCACAGACCTCCCGTGTAAAAGCTTTGACAATATGCTTTAAAAAGCGATAATAGTGGTAATAGTTAGTTTTCTTTGGTACTGTTCACTCGTGACTTGAAAACTCCTAGGTTGTGACTATCGGGAAAGACTGACCCTGACAGGGAGTTCCACTCGTTAGCAGTGCGCCTAATGAAAGTGGAAGCGAAGCGCTTAGTGCGCGCAGGAGGAATGTCCACCATGTAACGGTGGCGCGTTGTCGTACGTCTTGTAGTCCGATGATAGGATTTAAACTGTGACGGGGGCATTAGTTGATGCAATTCTAACGCTCACTTGCCGAAATGTATGCGATAAAAGACCGATGCACTGGCTACTTTGCGTCGATGTTGGAGTTTGGAGTCTTCAACGATTCCAGTGCCACCCAGAACTTTAATACCATAAAAAGCACTGCATTGCGCTCATTACCCCGAGACGAGGCGAGGCGAGCAAGTGGTTCAAATGGTGGTCAGCAATACGCTGTAACTATTTTGAGAAGACCGCTGCACCAACCGTTGAATAACAGTTGCACCAACCAAAACTTCGTTATGCAAAATCTCACAAAATATCACTCGTCACTGGAGACAATAGTTCTTGTCTATAATGCCCAGTATTTTCGCGTTATACTCGGTACGGTTGATAGACCTATCTATGGTCATAAAGGGCGGTACACGCGATACAGAGGCGCCACGTGCCGATGACGTGGGGACAGGTGATGCACGCTTGCTTCATCATCTGCTGGGGTGATCGTGTGTTGCACTTGGAACTACGAATTCAATTATTTTTCTATTTTTGAATATTTAGATGCGAATTTATTAAATATTCCAGTAAATTTAGATGTTCAAATAAGTTTTTTTATTGAAAAACATATTTTTCATGACAAGCTTTTAAAAAATTCGTATTCGGAACCTCAAGCAGATTAAAATGAGCCCAAACACTAGTAGTTTACGATTATCCGTCAAGGAGTTCCATTGCCTTCCTTCCGTCTCCATCATCAAATCAGCTGGCTGTCACCATAATATTGTATTGTCATCGGACTTTGACAAGTATGCAAAATTTCAACTTCGTAGGAAAAGAGGAAGTGGTTTTGATTCAGCTTGCAAGATTCCACCCGGACAAACATAGTTACATACATACATTGAAAGTTAAATAAAAGCTTGAAAAAAGGGACAAAAATGTATTATTACGTAACGTACCTTTTTGTGGAATTGAGCGACGAGACGAATAGATGGTTCTTTTGATGGTAAGCATCACGCCAGCCCAGTACAGTTTACTATTAGCTATCACCATTCAGAAAATTGTTATGCAATTATAAAGAACGACAAAAAGACTATTCGTCTTTCACTGGCTAGGTACATATATGCTCGTTAACCCGGAACAAAGTAATGCTTGCGCACTACTGCTTGGTGGCAGAGTAACTGGCAAAAAGGTGGAACCAACTTAAACTGATTCTCGCCTACGAGAGACCTAGCACCATACTTTCACTTAGTTTTGTTAACTTTTATTTCGAATTACGCACTTTTTTAACCGACTTCAAAAAGGAGGAGGTTTACAATTCGACGGTATGTTTTTTTTTTTTTTTTTTTTTTTTTTTTGTGTGTTTGTTACGCGATTTCTCCGCCAATTATGCATTGATTTCGATGATTCTTTTTTTGATTGGTAGGTAATACTTCAAAGGTGGTCCCATATAAATTTTATCGAAATTCATTCAGTAGTTTTTGAAAAAAATAGCAAAAACAAAAAAATATAAGTTTAATCTTCAAGTCGGTTCTTGTTTTTTTCGTAACCAACTTTCTAAAGGTGGAGGTCTGTATTCGACTGCTTCACCTGCTTCACCCAGGGTTGACTTCCGGTGAGGGAACTCCTCAACGGTGAATAGTACTAAACACAACATTTCGTAAATGGATTTAACCATAATAGCCTGTTCTAAATTCCATCAAGACATGGCAGATACACCCAGGATTGACTTCCGGCGAGGGAACTCCTCAACAGAGAATAGGACAGACATGAAATTTTTTTGCACATGCATTTAATTGTGATAGCCCGTTTTAAACTTCGCCATGATGTGGCTTCTAGATCATAAAAGCTTGTCTTTTAAAGTTTTTGAATTAATTTAATTAAAACTTGTTTTTCACTAAAAAGGTTAAAATAAATTATTTTTCAAAAAAAACTAAACCGACTTCAAAACCACAAATGGCACTCAAAAGTAAAAAATAAATTAATATAATTATCATAAGCGCTACCCACTCATATATTTGAAGTCGGTGCCAGCCAAGTCTAAAAGGTAGTAGATAAATACTACCTAGAAGTAGTACTTACTATATACATAGTATTTATCTACTACCTCTCGACTTGGCTGGCACCGACTTCAAATATATGAGTGGGTAGCGCTTATGATAATTATATTAATTTATTTTTTACTTTTGAGTGCCATTTGTGGTTTTGAAGTCGGTTTAGTTTTTTTTGAAAAATAATTTATTTTAATAACTCCCATCGATTTCATACATAGATCCTGACCCCTAACTAGGATTCCCTGTATCTAGGGAACCAGGAACTATGAGGACCATGGTCCCACAACACCCAGACACGAAACAAATACTTGCGCTTTTTTTTCTGTGCACAAACATTTGTCCCGTCGCGGGAATCAAACCCGCAACCTCAGTGTTGTATAAGATTTGAGCCAATCTGCCCAACCACTACACCACAGTGGCTGTCAAATGGTTTTGTAGACAGACATAAAAATATTGTTAACCAAGAATATTATCAACCACCCTAATACATTTACTCGGTTTCTTTTTTTACCACGGTATTTATTATTACTACCACGTTTTTATTAAGTCCCTTTCTTGTTTGTATGTCTGTCTGTCTGTCTGTCGTTCCAGATGGAATCTTGCAACTCAAATTTTGAGCACTTCCCTATTAACTATCCGGGTGAAACTTTCAGGGTAGCTCACAACTCGATGATAATGCATTCTTAATACATTTATTAGCATGCAATGCCGACCTAACCACAAAAGGCGCATAAAAACGTGGTACTTAAATTAGATGAAATATCTGTCACTTTCTTGATTCCTTATCTTTATATTCTTTATTGTACACTAAAATTTTTACATCGATGATTTATAAAATATATGTACAAAGGCGAGCTTAACCCCAAAAAGAGTTTTCTTCAAGCAAACCCTTGAGGAAAGAGAACTGTCACATGAGCAAATAGGTTTCAGTGTACGGTTAGACACGGTTTCCTTTTAATTTTTACACATTTTTGTTGACTAACATCATCATATTTTATTATCAGAGAATATTTTAGAATGGTAGGCTCTGACCGTGATTGTAATACCACCCACCGAACAAAGCCATGCCGTCGAGCGACCTAGTCGTGTCCTGACCTAGTCGTCGTGACGGGTGTGAGCAGCCGCTCAACTGCCGTCTCTCTCTCTAGATCTAAGTGCCCCTATCTTAGGCCACATCATCGCTTCACATCAGGCGAGATATTGGCCAAACATAGATCCATTAAGAGCAAAACAAAATATTATTATGATTCAGTTTCAGTTCCAATAAGAACAATCCTCAATATCATAAAGGCAAAGGTGCATCTAATAGCAACTTGATTGATGTATATTACAAGAGGGTTACCGTACTATTCGACCTCGTTACACTAACTCATAAACACGCCACAAAAACCCTTCACGCCTGTATTTCTACCCCTTGAAGGTGTATTTTCAAGTGAATTTCATTAGTAAAGCGGTAATGATATCATGGTGATTTATCAAAGGTATCGTCTGTACCCACCAACGTTTATTGAAGTAGGAATTTCTCGTGTGAATAGAATAATTAATTACAACATTGTTGCATTTGATTTGATTTGATTTCGTTTGACGTTTGGAAGAGTTATTGCATTTTTTTGTAATTGCAAAATGTTCGTTTTGGGAGACGGTCTGATTAATTCTAAGTGACATGAGGGAGTGCCAATATTACATTCTTAGTTTGTTTGCAAAATATTTGTTCATTAATAGAAATGTCTAATCTGTGAACAGTATTAAATGAAATGCAGTAATATTTATCACAAAATAGGACGGTGAGTTATCCATGTTATTCATGGCACTGTCGCGCGATGCGAGTTGCCATCGACAATTCGGTAAGTGTCACTAGCACTAAAAGGTCGATATTTCTGGCATGTTGGTAACACTGCTTTTATGACGGTGAATGTGGGTAAGCACGGACGAAAAATAACCAGAGATCGACTCGAGAAGATACCAAGAATATCCCTGGTAAGTGCTTACATTATTCTAGATAATAGAACCTCTAAACGTGGTGGTTCGAAACCATAACGTGGCAAAGATTAAGGTTTAATGAGGATCCAATGTTTGCTAAAGATCTACATAGGTCAAGGACATTGGACAGGCAGAGCACTTGCAAGCTCGTCGAAGGGAGTGGCCCGGGAGCACACTCACAAGGCATAGCCATGATAAAACGATCGGCTATGATGTTGGAGAATGGGCAGGACTATGGGGAAGGTGGAGGTCCTCGTGGGGCATAAGCCCCATGTCCGGCGGGTGCCGCTACCCTGGGTAAACTGTACCGGCCAGGAACCCAGGGAAAAATGAATACGGAGTGAACTGTACCGGCCAGGTACTCCGCTAAGGATGGAAGGCACCCGGGCGCAGCCGCTGCGCTCAGACTGGAGCCATAGTCGATCGTAGGGTAACTCTGAATAGATCAGGCCCTTGGATGGCAAAGCCTCTTAGTTTTCATAAAGCGAAGCATGACTGATGGATCAACTCATCCTAATCATAATCTTTGTTGCGCACATGCTTGTTTGTAGAGAACCTTGGCTGGAATCCTAAATGTAAATGAGATTCTATGATGGTAATGCGCGACAAAAATGGTGGAGATGCTGGGATACTTGACTTAGAATGCCGGATTCGTTCTGGCTCTTCCATTTCAGAACTCCCTCTAAATATTCTCCTTATTACATGATAAATGTAACACTGAACGTGTTTTTTATTTCTCAATTTTAGTAATTATCGTTATGTATGTAAGTCTTATTATTGTAAGGAAATAAAAGTTTTTTATTGTGCAATGTAAGTCTACCCTATTCATAATTATTAACGTGTGATATCGACTATTTATATCGTTGTGCATCTATGTTGAATATGTTGTCTATGGAATAGTGCTGAGAGCTTAGATTGTATAAGCATCATTTCGTTCATTCATTGGAAATTTACCGATTATTTTTTCTGTAAATGACAAATTGTATTTGAAGCAAATATTTATTAAAAAACTGATAAGAAAGATAAGCAAAAGGTAGCAAACAAAAATAAAATGTGAAATTAATGATTATTTTTAATAAAAGTAATATGCGTTATCTGTTGAATGTCATTTATTTTAGTCGATTATCGATTAATCGACTGACTTGGAAAATCGCCGCCTTGAATCTGTCTATGGTCTCGTTGTGTGTATCCGCTTCTCCCGCGCTCATTTTCGGTGATTACATTTTGTTTTGTTCGAATAAGATTTTTTCAAATTGTGGAATTTGTGTTAATTAACAATACTTGAAGTGTATAAACGAAAGAAAAAGGTGAAATATAACGAAGTATCCATTCGAGGAACCGGAATCCGAATAGTAAACGCTGATAAAATTCAGGTAAATATGTTGATTTTTCAAGTGATGCCTACGGAGTAAACTTTTTGAAAATTGTGGTGGCTGTTTCACAAGGGCCGCTAATCACGAGTTGAAGTTGTAATCTAAGTGTTTTACACGCTTTCAGCCAGCGTCGTACGGATTCGGGTCACGCGCGGTTATGAAACAATAACAAGGATTTTCAATCTTAAGTATTCAAAATGGAGGCGATTTTCAAACAATTGCAATTGCGGCAAGGAAAACTCACTCAAGCGGCAAAAAGTGGAAGAGAACTTCTTCTTAAATGCAACGACGGAGGCGCTCCTGAGGAGGTATTCACACTTTGCCGTATAAAACTCAAACAAAGTCTGGACGCGTTTGGGAAAGAATTGTTTGAATTTCTTCGGGCAGCAGAAAGTGAGGGCAAACAAAAGGATATAGACGCTATGACGGAAGAACAATTAAACGCAGAAGATGTTCTAACTGAATTGGAAGCAATAACAATGCTCACTAAATCAACAGCAACTGCAAAGCTTCCAAAACTTAGCCTCCCAAACTTCAGCGGTGACAAACTGAAGTGGAACGAGTTTTGGAATCGCTTTAAAGCTAATGTACATAACCAACCAATCGCAGATGCAGATAAATTTGCATATTTAATGAGCTGTCTCAGTGGTGCTGCTATGGATGCAATCTCTGGCCTCTCTACAACGGATATTAACTACTCTTTAGCAGTTGAGTCACTGGAAAAAAGGTTTGGATCCAAAGATGCTCTGATTGATGCACACTATACTGCGATAAACAGTCTACCTAAGGCAGAGTACAACAGCATAAGTTGTAGAAGCATTCTGGACACTGTTGAACGGCATTTGAGAGTTTTAGAGAAGCTTGGAGAACCTGCAAATGGCAACCATCTCAGGGCAATGGTACTATCGAAATTCCCAGAGAGAGTCCTACACGAGCACCATCTTATAGGTGGTGAGGACAACAGCATGACAGCAGTTCGAAATAGTCTCCATAGAATTGTGACGGCGATGGAGAAGTCAGCGGTAGGCGGGGAACAACGATCCACCAGCACGACAGAAGCCTTGCATGTCAAGACGCAGTCACAATCAGAGCCTTTTCGATTCAATCCAAACCGGAAAAGGAAATATGATGATACATCTTCTGGCCCATCACCCAAGAAACATAAGCGGCCATGTCTCTTTTGTAAAAGGAACAATCACATAAGTGCAGATTGCAGAACAGTCAAAACAATTGAAGCACGGAAGGCAAAGCTCAAAGGTAGATGTCTTCATTGTCTGCGTAGGAACCATTCAACCGATGAATGTAGAAGGAAGATCTCCTGTTTCCGCTGTAAAGGGGATCACTTACAGATTCTGTGCCCAAAGCAGAAAGATGGTAAGGAACCATACAATAACAATTCAGTTCATACAACATGTGACCTCTCTAATGGGCATACATTTTTGCAGACAGCCGTAGCAACAATCTGCAACCCCAACAATCACAAAAGGAAAAGGAGCAGAATTCTTCTGGATAGCGGTAGCCAACGCAGCTATATTACATCAAAAGCAGCTAATGCTCTGGGATTATCAACTGAAAGGGAGGATTTGCTATTAATTTATACTTTTGGAGCTGATACCCCACAAGAACTGTCTAGCCCTTGTGGAGAAATAATTATAGAAACCAAACGTGGTATCAGCAGGAAGATTCAAGTCAACATTGTGCCTCGCATAACAGATCATGTTCCTATAGCGAAGATCAAACATGATAATGTTGATATAATGGCTGATGATGATTCTATGGGGGATGGTGTTGATTTACTTGTGGGTAATGATTTCTATTGCTCTTTCCTATGTGACGAAAGAATAAAAATCAACATGGATTTGTATCTGATTAACACCGATTTAGGCTGGATACTGTCAGGTAATTATAATCAGAAAGAGACAGACATATTATCTGTAACAACATATTGCCAATGCCACACACCAAATTGTCCCTACTTCACAGAACCAGATCTGCCTCTGAGGAATATTGATTTAAAATTCCTATGGTCATTGGAAAGTATTGGCATTACAGACTCACCAAAAGTTACCAGACAAGAACAAGCAGTTAATCATTTCAATGAAACTGTACAATACCGGAATGGACGCTATGAGATAAAGTGGCCTTGGGTTCAATACCTCCCTGATCTACCATCAAATCTTGGACTAGCTCTAGGAAGATTGAAGAGTTTGTTAAAGAGGTTAGACGAAGACTGTTTGACTGAATATAAAACCATTTTAAATGAGCAGCTGAATCTCGGAATCATAGAGGTAATCGAGCCAAATCCTAATGAAGAGATTAGTCACCCGATACATTATCTTCCCCACCACATGGTGAAACAAAAGGGCAAAAAAGGAAGAATTGTCTATGATGCATCGGCGAAGATCTCAGGGAAAAAGAGTCTGAATGAATGCTTATACAGTGGACCTTCTATGCTAGAAGATTTGACCGCACTTCTTCTGAAATTTCGGAGTAACAAGATTGGCATAGTAGCTGATGTAGAGAAAGCTTTTCTTCAAGTTGGACTACAAAAGGAAGACCGGGATGTAACAAGATTTTTGTGGGTAAAGGACACAAGCAAAGAATTGTCAGACGATAACATACTGTACCTACGGTTCTGCAGAATTCCATTTGGAATAATTTCCTGTCCTTTTTTACTCACAGCAACTATCAGACATCACATAACTCGGTCAAAGAGCAACTTGTTGAAAACAGTCGCTGACAAATGCTATGTAGATAACTTGGTAACTGGGGCGGAGACTGTTCAAGAAGCCAGACATTTGTATGAACAAACAAGGTCAACATTTGAAGAACTGTCAATGAATATCAGAGACTGGGTCTCTAACAGCAAAGAGCTCATGAACATAATACCCCAACAACACAGAGCAATTGTGCCATCTGAAAACGTGAAAGTCCTTGGATTGACATGGAATGTACTGAAAGATACACTGAAACTTAAAGTATCAGAAAACAATTTCAATCCTGACACTCCAATACATACTAAGAGAGAAGTTCTACGTAATCTGGCCCGCGTCTATGATCCCTGTGGTTTCGCATCTCCATTGATCCTGCCGATAAAACTTCTCTTCCGAAGGATTTGCAAGGAGAAGGTGAAATGGGATGTAATACTACCTCAAGAACTAATGCAACCACTGAACTCCATTATCAATGATTTGAAAGCGGTGACAGAAGTAGAGCTTCCAAGGTGCATGCAAACCGCCTCAGAAGGTATTAACACGAAGCATGAGTTGCACTGTTTTACAGATGCCTCCAAAAATGCCTATGCGGCTGTTGTTTACTTAAGAACACATGAAGATCAGACCATATCAGTGTCATTTGTGATGG
This sequence comes from Petrophora chlorosata, assembly GCA_951640565.1. Classification (NCBI taxonomy): domain Eukaryota; kingdom Metazoa; phylum Arthropoda; class Insecta; order Lepidoptera; family Geometridae; genus Petrophora; species Petrophora chlorosata. The sequence continues at coordinate 9,974,904 of OX621212.1, forward strand.
CTAAATCCCGTATATCACAAATTCAGGACCAAGATGACTTGAAAATTCCCAAGCTAGAACTTCTGGGGTTTCTGATAGGTAGCAGGCTGCTGAACTATGTGAAAACTAACTTAGATCTACCGATCCAGAAGCAATATCTGTGGACAGACAGCCTAGTAATACTTGGATGGATGAGATCGAATAAACTCTTGCCACCATTTGTAGCAAACAGAGTCAATGAGATCAAACGTAACCACCAAGAAACTGAGATGTTCTACGTCCACACGAAGTCGAACCCGGCAGACATTGCTACTAGAACCGAATCTGATTTATGGGATCAAAGAAAAGAACTTTGGTACAATGGTCCAGAATTTCTCAAAAAAGAATCTACATATTGGCCTGCGAGTCGTCATTATGACACACACAAGACGTTCTTTTCGCTTGGGGAGGCCCTGGACGGGGGTCCAGGTGAGTTGAATCTGCTGCAGTGGGCAGAGCTGGATAATGCTGCCGATGTCATAATGGACATAGATGAACCGAACAATCCGGAGGTTGGACACTTTGATAATGCCGATGACAGCAAGCAAGGGGAAATTACAGCTGAACTTAAAAAACTACAGCGTATACATTTTCCCGATGAAATGGCAAACAAGAAAACTCACCTTGCAAGGAATTTAGATCTGTTCCTGGATGTTGATGGTATACTACGCTGCCGTGGTCGAATGGCTAACACCACATGGAGCTATGACATGAAATATCCAGTCTTGCTACCTAAAGACAGCGAGTTTACCAATCAACTTATTATGAAAACCCATGAGAGAAACTACCATGTTGGTGCATCGCATACCTTGAACATCATCAGGGAACGGTATTGGATACCACAAGGTAAAGTAAAAGTGGTAAAGCTACTCAAAACATGCAAGCAATGTGTGAAGCATGGTGGAGGCCCTTATAAGCTACCAGCTGCACCAGACCTACCACCTGAGAGAGTCAACTATTCTGAACCATTTTCATTTACTGGTGTAGACTATTTTGGACCATTGTTTGTGAGCTCATTTACTGGGCAAGAAAAAAGATGGGTAGCCTTATTCACATGCATGGCTGTTCGAGCAATTCACCTCGAAATAGTGACAGATCTCTCTGCAGAAGAGTGTCTCTTAGCATTACGCCGATTTGCAGCTACCAGAGGTATACCAAAACGGATGTACTCAGACAATGCTACCTGCTTCAAGTTAACTTCTGAAGTAATGGCAAAACCATACTGCATTGAAAGAGAAATTACATGGAAATTTATTCCCCAACTGGCGCCATGGCATGGAGGTTTCTATGAACGACTAGTTGGGTTAGAAAACATTGCCTAAAGCGAACCTTATATAAGCATCTACTGAATGACAGCAAACTGCTTACTGTAATGAAGGAAGTAGAAGCGGTGATCAACTCTAGGCCACTTACACGAGTTGGAGCAGAGGTGGAGCATATCTTGCGACCTGCGGATTTCCTAAGCTTGGGAAAGTGCTTGTCAGCTGCACCAACAACGGCAGAAATACCAAGCTCAGGTTCAAGGCTGAAAACCGACTTGATCAATAGCTGGAGGAAAGGTATCAAAATTCTAGAAGAGTTTAAGAAAATGTTCATAAGCCAATACCTTACAAGCTTGAGAGAGAGAACGCATCACTCACCTAAGCAACCTAGAGTTATGTCTGAACGTTTACCACAAATAGGTGATATCGTCCAAATCAAGGCAGACTCAAAGAACCGACAAAACTGGAAGGTGGGAAAGATTGTCGCCCTGATAGAAGGTGCGGATGGCAAATGCAGAGTTGCAAGAGTACAAGTTGGGGACTCTATATTAATACGTTCTACAGGTCACCTGTATCCTCTTGAAGAGGAAACTGATAAAATTTCACCGTCTGATGAACAGATAGTGGAGCAGGGACCTGGTCAGGTTAACCAGCAAATGGCAGATACAATGGTAGAACATCAAGCTCAAGAAGAAATACGATCCTCAATGGAGACACCGCCTATCTGTGAAACGGACAGGCAAGAAAATAGTGAAGTGACACAAAGTGACAAAGAATACGTACCACTTGATGCGGTAGTACCTAGCTCTGGTAACTTAACTGAAAATCCAGAGCCTCAACGGACAAATGAAGCAGTAACGAGGAGCAGAAGAGATGCCGCTATTCGTGCCAGAGAGAAGATCCTGGAGTGGACGCGTCACCTGCTCGCCCTCTTGAAATAGACGCTTCTTTCCGTTGGGAGTGTCGCGCGATGCGAGTTGCCATCGACAATTCGGTAAGTGTCACTAGCACTAAAAGGTCGATATTTCTGGCATGTTGGTAACACTGCTTTTATGACGGTGAATGTGGGTAAGCACGGACGAAAAATAACCAGAGATCGACTCGAGAAGATACCAAGAATATCCCTGGTAAGTGCTTACATTATTCTAGATAATAGAACCTCTAAACGTGGTGGTTCGAAACCATAACGTGGCAAAGATTAAGGTTTAATGAGGATCCAATGTTTGCTAAAGATCTACATAGGTCAAGGACATTGGACAGGCAGAGCACTTGCAAGCTCGTCGAAGGGAGTGGCCCGGGAGCACACTCACAAGGCATAGCCATGATAAAACGATCGGCTATGATGTTGGAGAATGGGCAGGACTATGGGGAAGGTGGAGGTCCTCGTGGGGCATAAGCCCCATGTCCGGCGGGTGCCGCTACCCTGGGTAAACTGTACCGGCCAGGAACCCAGGGAAAAATGAATACGGAGTGAACTGTACCGGCCAGGTACTCCGCTAAGGATGGAAGGCACCCGGGCGCAGCCGCTGCGCTCAGACTGGAGCCATAGTCGATCGTAGGGTAACTCTGAATAGATCAGGCCCTTGGATGGCAAAGCCTCTTAGTTTTCATAAAGCGAAGCATGACTGATGGATCAACTCATCCTAATCATAATCTTTGTTGCGCACATGCTTGTTTGTAGAGAACCTTGGCTGGAATCCTAAATGTAAATGAGATTCTATGATGGTAATGCGCGACATGGCACTACCAGTAGTGCTTTGGTAAATAAAGATATAAGATACCTTGGTAAAGTCAGGGTTAAAATACGTACAGGATTTTTAGACGGGACAGTAAGGGCTGGTACTTACCTTAACCGTTTTAGTTACAGGAAAACGTTTCTAGGAGATCATCCATAACATTTGAGTTATTCTGAACTGCATTCACAGATTTTGGAATAAAATATAGTCAGCGAAATCAATGCAAAATACCAAAAATTATATTCATGCCAATCTATCCTATTTCAAAAAACTCTATCAGAGCATTTAAAGTATGAGTACTAGAAGTGACAGATATCGTCAAAAACTTTCCCTTACATTCTGTACGGAAAAACGATTCATCATCATCATGGGGGCCTTTTATTTATCCATTCTAGGATATAGGCGTCTTCCCTCCGTCTCCATTCCCGGCGGTCTTGAGCCCGGTGCATCCAGTCCTGGCCTGCATGTCTCCTGATATCGTCCACCGGTCCACCGGTCCACCGGGCCACCGCGCTGCGGTGGTCGGCCGCGGCCTCTAGAGTCCGCCCTGGGTCTCCGCTCAAGGACTCGTTTCGCCCAACGACTCGCATCCATTCTTGCAATGTGTCCTGCCCATGCCCACTTGCCCACAGAAAAACGATTAATCAACTCGAAATACTTACAAACATTATTTCCAAAATCCATAATGTATGCCTGTAAGAAATTGCACATAGCGGTAAGGCCGCCCATTGTTCTACCACTATTATTTGTAACTATAAACTTCTGTTTCCTGTTTTGGTGATCAATAAAGTATTATTGTATTGTATTGTATTGTATGCGCTACAAACCAATTTTGAAAAGTACGAATTCGAAATTTTCTGCTAAAACGTTGAGGACTCATGAGTTACGGACGGTTCATCAACAATAACACTTCTATAATTAAATAAAAATTACATCTGCTGGCGCCACACGACTCTGTTTAATCGGGTGATATTGGCATGACAGTGTGTGCGCACCATTAACTTGTCAACTATGGCCTGGAGCGGTCACTGCAGTTTACATATTGGATATTGGATTAGAAATTATGTTTAGTAAAGTATTGGGTGGGAAAATGCATTGTTCTTTTTGACCAACCTCAAAAAAAGAGGAGGTTTTCAATTCGACGGTATGTTTTTTTTTGTATGTTTGTTACGCGATTATACTCCGCTAATTATGAATTGATGATTCCATTTTTGTTTGGTAGATCATCATACTTCAGAGGTGGTCCCATATAAATTTTATCGAGATTGATTTAGCACTTTTTGAAACAATTAACAAAAACAAAAAAAATAAGTTTAGTCTTGAAGTTGGTTCTTGTTTTTTTTATTAATTATCGTTTAATCGTGTTCCCCTTTTTCAATACTTTTTATTCAAAAGTCGCCTGGAAGAGATAGCTTAAAGCGAAAAGACTGCTTACTTTAGTATCGTTACTATTAGCCTGTGTCGCCCCAGTTTTGGGCAAAGGTCTACCGTATGACTTAGTTGCTTAGTATCGTAGTAGTGGTTTATTTTTATTTATTTGTTGTAATTTGTTAACTGGCACGACAAAAAACCGCGAAAAAGCAATTGCTGCTTCAAAAATAGAAAATGTATGGGCATTGCTAAAGTTGCTACAACTCACTTTTTTAGTTTTGCCTTCTCTATATAAAACAAAGTCGCTTCCCGCCGTCTGTACGATTAGATCTTTTAAATTACACAACGAATTTTAATGCGGTTTCATCAATAGACAGAGTCATTCAAGTGCAAGGTTTATTTTATTTTATTTTGTTTGGGGGGCTAACAGCTGTTGATACAAAACAGTTTGACAAATTAATATAAGAAAAGCCAATTAAAAGCCTCCGCAAGTAACAATTAAATATAAATGATGAATTTTTACAATTAAATGAACATATAAATAAGAAGTGAGAGATGGCACCATGCAATGCCATTTACAAATTAGAACGATTAGGTAGTGATGACGTTAGAGCTGTATTTACCGCAACGAGACTGCTTGGGAATAGATCGATATTGGAGTGCTCAGATTTCGAAAGCTTATTAAAGCTTATTTTACTGCTTACTTAAGCGAAATTACTGGGCATTATGAGACTCAACAGCTAATTGTCTCAGAGTGACGGGCGCAGTACAGCGCCGCGCAGGATTTTGCAAAACAAAGTTCTGGGTGGTGCTGTTATTGTTATGGGCTGGCGTATTGCTTACCATCAGGCAAACGACCAGCTCGTCTCGTCATTCAGTTACATAAAAAAAAATACATGCATATAAACCTTCCTCTTCTTCCGTGCGAAGCCGGGGCGGATTGCTAGTAAATCAATATACAAGAAAACAGAGAAGCAAGCCTTAACAAAACTTACACCGTGCAGTATCGTTTTTTTTATTTGACTGTTGATTATTTCATTTATTATTCATATTTTTATTCTATTTTATTTAAGCTTGTTGACATATTGAATTTGTATTTTAACTGACATTTTATTGTTATTTATTTTAATAGTTTTTTTTAATTTAACAATTTTTTTTTTATCGTGACCTGTAAAATCTATCCCCTATTCAAAAGAATCAAAATTAAAACTAAAACGATGTATTCGTAAACCATGACACGCATTATCCAAACATGCAATAAGGGTGCGTCCACACCTCCCGCTGCGACCATGCGCTAACGACCTGCGAACAGGCTACAATAAACTTACAATAATAAATAGATATTACCGATTTAGCGGATTAAGCTGAGCGCGTGGTCGCCACGTGCCGGCCGCGTGGGCGTTACGGTGTGGACGGAGCTTTATAATGGTGGATATTAGTTGTTTGTAAAGGGAATTGATTGATAATATTGAAGGTGGGATGGGAAAGGTGACCTGGGAAGCGTTTTATAGATAGATAGATCAACGCTTTATTGCAAACATTAAATTAATGATATTACTTAAAAACATTTAAAGAAAGCGTTACAATGGGCGGCCTTATCGCTAAAAGCGATGCCAGGCAACCTTTGGAGAGAGAGGAATTAAAGTTTTTTCCACCTTACAAACTACGGGTTAAAGACGGGGATGTAAGGTCTACAATAATAATAAAAACATAAACAATGTCAATAGAAGAATTACAATACTAAAATAATTGAAACAAAACAAAAGCATAAACACCTAAATGTCTACATAAATATATAGGCATTTAATACAATACAATACAATAACTATGTGCCTACCTACACAGATATTTTTATGGATAGGTACAGTCAATTTTTCACTGTTCCTATAGCAAAACGGCTATCAGCTGAAATCAGCGAGCGCCGAGTTATGTTAAACTCTCGGCATTTTATGCTGTGCTGAGCCCATTCGGCACATATATTTATTATTTAAGTTTTATTTTTGTTTGTCGTTTTTTGTGAGCGGAATAAATGGTTTTTCTTTCTTTTTTCCATCAAAAAAACATGACATAAAAATAATGAAACCGTTGTATTAAAGTTAGGGTTCGTATGCGAGAGGCCGTTTGGGAGGATACCACTGCTATGCCAGTTATTCCGCCGCCAAGCAGTAGTGCGCAAGCATTACTGTGTTCCGGTTTAAAGGGCCAGTAGCCAGCGAAATTGCCAGTGAAATTACTGGGTATATGAGACTTAATATCTGATGAAATTGATTGAATATCTGAACAAAATGTCGATACGATGGAAAACATTAATGAATAGAGGCCTTTGGGATTGCGTCGGTTCAGTAGAGGAAAAAGGGAGATAGTAGTGAAATTGATGGGATTTGTACAATAAACGCATTGCAAAGGTAAATTCCTGTCTTTCTTCAGTTTTGTACTCAATCCTTGCATGGGTGGATAGACTTTATTATAAAAAGTGTTAAAATAAAAATAATTTAATTTCGTTAATTATTCCAAAAGATATTAGACCTGTTTGGGTAACCTGGCTTTTGTATGCCTAAGAGATACAAAATGTTTTTAACTCTGCAAATATCAATCTCTCTCAAGATTCATTGAAAGGTGCGTGCGTGTTTTGTTTCAAAGAGTCAAATAATCGCTTTGAGTGCCACGAGAAGTTTTATGTAAATAGTGATATTTATTTAATCTTTATTTTAGGCAACATTAAAATAAGTTACAGATGTTATTTACTTATTCTACGGCCCATATAAATATATATCTTAGAACTTACATACATACAATTTATAAAAACTGAAACTCAATGAAAATATATAGTGTAATCTCGCTGAATATATAAAGAAACTGAAATAGTCTATCATTGAGTTTCAGTTTTGAGATGAATTTCCGCAAAGTCACGCCTGATTCCATTGCATTTCAAACAATTTATATTAAAATATTTATATGACACGTTTTGTCAGCGACGTGAGACGAAACTGCGCGGTGTCAGCTTGCGATATTAATATATACCTATATTAGTATATATACTAATATATTGAAATTGATATTGATTGTACTCCCAATTTTGTTTAACCTATTTTCAGGTGTTGCATTATTTCATTAACACGTTGTATAATGTACCTACTGAGGCAACATAAGCGCCTGCATATTTTTGTTCCTGTTGTTATCTTATTATGACACATTTAATGGACGAGTGTTTTTTTTTTTAACTGTTTTTATAACTTTTGAGTGTTTTTATCACTTACATAATGACACAAACTGGACAACCTTTTATTTTTGCGTTCCTCCGTCTATGTGATCATTTTAAAACATTCTTGTAAGTGTTATATTTACAAAATATTTATTTGTGGTAACTTATAATTAGCTATCTGTACACATTATTATAAACTCTGTTATTTAAGATCCTAGCTGTTAGTTACCCTTTGAGAATAAAATAAAATAAATGTAGCGTATAAAATAGCGCCTGTAAAAATAGCGTTCAGTCTGAAGTGCGATTATTATTTACAGCGGTTTTGAACATTACTAGCCAGAAATACCGGACGAATACTGTGGAGCGTACGTCAACGTCACATCAAGATGGTCGACGGCGACGTCGTGATAAATTAATTCCTCCTTAATCAATAGATTTATACTAAAATATTTAAATGTGACACGTTTTGTCGGAGACGTGAGACGAAACTGCGCGGTGTCAGCTTGCGATATTAATATATACCTATATTAATATACATATATACTTATATATTGACATTGATATTGATTGTACTCCCAATTCTGATTAAACTTTTTAGGTGTTGCTTTATTTCATTAACACGATGTATAACGTAGCGTATAAAAATAGCGTTTAGTTTGTAGAGCGATTATTATTTATAGCGGTTTTGAACAGTACTATACAATATGTAAGTATTTATCGTTAATAGTATATTATTTTAGTTATATATGATTGTTTTATTTTATGATCATCTTAACCTGTGGTCAACGATGTTGGTACACTAATTATGTAATCATTTATTATACCTATGTAATCATATCTGTTGTGTACTGTTTGTGATCCATAAATAAATTTAAAAAAAATATCGTTTATATTAATTATTTGCACCACCATCTTTTCTTTTAACATTTGTCCAATTCATCCAAAGGTTGACTGTAAGAGATTGCATTATGCGATAAGACCGCCAATTGTATTACCCTAGTTAAGATTTCTATTTTGTTCATGTTTTTGGTATGCAATAAAGTGTTATTGTATTGTATTGTACTGTATTGTATTGTATACTAATATATTGACATTGATATTGATTGTACTCCCAACTCTGATTAAACTATTTTCAGGTGTTGCATTATTTCATTAACACGTTGTATAAAGTAGCGTATCAAATAGCGCGCTGTAAAAATAGCGTTTAGTCTGTAGTGCGATATTTTATAGCGGTTTTGAACATTACTAGCCAGAAATACCGAACGAATACTGTGGAGCGTACGTCAACGTCACATCAAGATGGCCGACGGCGACGTCGTGATAAATTAATTCCTCCTTAATCAATAGATTTATACTAAAATATTTAAATGTGACACGTTTTGTCGGAGACGTGAGACGAAACTGCGCGGTGTCAGCTTGCGATATTAATATATACCTATATTAATATATATACTTATATATTGACATTGATATTGATTGTACTCCCAATTCTGATTAAACTATTTTCAGATGTTGCGTTATTTCATTAACACGTTGTATAACGTAGCGTATAAAATAGCGCGCTGTAAAAATAGCGTTTAGTTTGTAGAGCGATTATTATTTATAGCGGTTTTGAACATTACTAGCCAGAAATACCGGACGAATACTGTGGAGCGTACGTCAACGTCACATCAAGATGGCCGACGGCGACGTCGTGATAAATTAATTCATCCTTAATCAATAGATTGTAAATACAGGGGAGAGTATTTCGCACTTGTTGGTTTTCTTTAATAAGTAGGAGGTGGGCCCCGCGGCTTAACACAATACAATACAATACAATAACACTTTATTGCACATCAAATAACATAGACACAATTATGAAAAATAAAAGTCACAAAATACATCATAGTTTTGACGTAAAATGGGCGGTCTTATCGCTTAGAGCGATTTCTTCCGGACAACCTTTGGATGGATAAAACAGATATAAGATCTAATGCAGCTTGGTGGTGTACATAGTAAATGGATTGAGAATTCATTGTCGTGAGCTACCCTGAAAGTTTCAGCTGGACAGCTAATCGGGAAGTGCTCGAAATTTGAGTTGCAAGATTCCACCCGGAACGACATACAGACAAACAAGAATGCCACTTAATAAAAACGTGTTAAATTTTTTTTTTGTTGAAAAATTATTTTTTCAAGATTACAAATTTGTTAAAAGCATTTTTTAAAAGCTTGCTTTTAACAAATTTGTAATCGGAACCGCAAGCAAATTAAAATGAGCCCAAACACTAGTAGTTTACGATTATCCGTCAAGGAGTTCCATTGCCCACCTTCCGTCTTCATCATCAGATCAGCTGGCTGTCACCATAATATTGCATTGTCATCGGACTTTGACAATTATGCAAAATTTCAACTCGTCGGATAAGAGGAAGTGGTTCTGATTGAACTTGCAAGATTCCACCCGGAAAAACACATTTTTTTTATATATAACTGAATGACGAGACGAGCAGGTCGTTTCCCTGATGGTAAGCAATACGCCAGCCCATAACAATAGCAGCACCACCCAGAACTATGTTTTACAAAATCCTGCGCGGCGCTGCACTGCGCTCGTCACCCTGAGACAATTAGCTGTTGAGTCTCATAATGCCCAGTAATTTCGCTGGCTACAATGCCCTTCAAACCGGAACACAGTAATGCTTGCGCACTACTGCTTGGCGGCTGAATAACTGGCAAAGCGGTGGTACCCACCCAGACGGCCTCTCGCATACGAGAAACCTACCACCAGTAGAACATGCATTGCAAGTTAAATAAAAGCTTGTACAAAATAGCTACATCGCTCGTCGCAATACTTCTCCCTATAATTTCATTTCCATTTCCGATCTGTTCACCTAGGTGTCCATAGCAACTGAGATCTCAATCAAGGACGGAGTACGAGTGGCCTATTCCGCCGCGGAGACAATTTGACAATTATTGTGGGCCACTTCAGTTCTAGATATAGGATCGAGTATTTATCTATGTTTAGATCTATTATTATATATGTAGGTTTCTTTTTTTAGTTTTTTACGCTTTATAGATCTATATTTGGCCACTATCTCGCCTGATGTGAAGCGATGATGTGGACTAAGATGGAGTACGTAGATCTAGAGAGAGACGGCAGTTGAGCGGCTGTTCAGACCCTTCTCCCCGATGGTTCACCGAACATCATCTCGAAAGACGACTAGGTCGCTTGACGGCATGGCTTTGTTCGGTGGGTGGTATTACAACCACGGCCAGAGCCTAACGCTCCAAAGCGCGTAAGCGGGTTTCATCACGATGTTTTTCCTTCACCGTTTTAGAGTGAGCGTGCAAAATCTGCACTTAACTATAAGTCAATGGTGCAGGGCCAAGTCGGGATCCGAACCCAGATGCGTCGGATTGAAAGGCGCACGAGTTCCCTCTGAGCCACAATCGCTCTCAAAAAGGTATATCTATGTTAAGAATTTCGTCGTCTATCGTCTTTTGTAAGCACATTTACCCCGACAGCCTCTGCGGCGTAGTGGTTAGGCAAGTGATACCTCATCTGTATATCATACGCCACGTAGGTTTCGGGTTCGACAGCCGCTAAAAGACAAATTGTGTATAGAAAATAAAGGACTAGGTATTTGTTCCGTGAGAGTGTGGCTAAGCGGAAACTCGAGCGACTTTCGATCTGACGTACCAGAGCTCGAATTCCGCTGTCCCCGTATGTGACATCCACCAAACCGCACTGAACCAGCGCGCAGCGTGGTGAATTATAGCACTCTCTCTCTCTCTCTCTCTCTCTCTCTCTCTCTCATTAGAGAAGGCCCGTGTAAACACGTTCATTTAAAATGTATTGTTAGAAACGGTTTTTAACCACCATAGGAGGGTTGTTATAAGTTTGACCACAATCATATGTATGTCTGTTTGTATTATTTAGTTTACTGAAATTTGCTTGTTTTTGGTCGCGAATTTTTAGGTTTTTTGGGAGCTACTCTAGAATAGGCATCCCTATTCTTACCCCGTTGATTGATTGATGTTAATGAAGTCGTCTGTACGTAGGTATTTGTTTGTTTGTATGTACGTAGACAATAGAATTTATATGGTTTGTTTTGATAATGTTTGAAAATGTTGGTGACTTAGTTATACCTACCACAAGCCCTTACTAAAAAACAAAAAGTAACATTAAAGAAAAATCTTAAAACCATTTAATGCACCTTTTGAGGTTAGGTCGGCATTACTCAAAACTGGCTATAGTGAAATGCGCTCCAAATTAGAAAAAACAGAGCAAATCGTAACGATTCTGAAGACAATTGGAAGAGTTGCGCAACAAAAACGATGCGTCGTCAATTTCACCGCCGTCCGCACAAAATATTACCGTGTGTCGACGACCCGTGAAGCCGGCTCCGGTCAGCAAGTCAGCGTTACCGTCACCCGACACCGTTTCGCCGCAGGTTGCTAATCGCGCTACTCGTTCAATTTCTATCATCGATAAATCGCCGATTCAGCCTGCGCGTCAGCCCGATCTTACTTCTTATGCGCCGCAAGCACCAACCCGGCCCCAGAAGAAGTTCGCGCATGTCTCCCGGGACACCGGGACACTGCATAGAACTGAATAGCACTGAAATGAGCAAGGTCGACAAGGATGGATTCACCCTTGTGGAGAGAAAACGTCGACCCCGGCTGGCCCGAAACAAACGAGGTACCGCTCCTCCTGCAGCCACAACAACAACGCTTCGTGCTGCAGAGCCCAGGACGGCAATATACCTCTCCCGATTTGACCAGAGCACGTCGGGAGACGATGTCGTTAGGTATATCAAGGAGAGGTGCAGCGGACGGATCCAGGAGCTGAACCTGTTGTCGCTGTCGAGGTTGGAGTCAACGAGGACGACAAGTTTCAAGTCCTTCGTGCCCCGGCTTCCAGCGAAGTATAAAGAGACGTTCCTGGCTCCTGAGTTTTGGCCCGAAGGCATAATATTCCGGCGCTACAGGGAGGCGAAGCCGAAGTTAATTCCCTCGTTAATTCCGAAGTTCTTCCTTTAGCGTTTATAAATTGTATATATGCTAGTCTGTAAGGTATATATTTTATGGGTCTCTGGTACTTTTAATTTGTTAACTGTATTCTTGCCTGAAAAAAATGAAATTATTATTATTTATTATTATTATTATTATTGCATGCAATAAATGGCGTTAGAATCCCATTGTCATCGAGTTGTGAGCTGCCCTGAAAGTTTCAGCCAGATAGCTAATCAGAAAGTACCCGCAACCCAATCTTCGCTCAGCGCAGGACGCTCTACCAATTGAGCTACGGTGGCCACCAACTCGAGTGTAGAATTTCTTCTTTCGTTATTTAACCGTCTTAAGGGTGACGTGTACGCCATCTATTGAGATTGTAGTCAACCTTTCCCGAATCAGCCAATACTTTCCAAACAGTTTTATGAGTTAACTAGCTTATTCCAGTGACTTCGTCCGCGTAGACGACAGAAGCCCATAGCACCCCATAGTTGTCTTTTTTCCAAAGCCATTTTAGCAACACCTCCCCAGTATATAGGAGCGCGTACTAATAAGCGGTCAAGCTGTATCTTCGTAGTCATCCAACCAATTTTAATCTTACTTACCCCTTAATCTAAGTTGGGACTGATGCTACCAAACCCAAAAAACTGCATTAAAATCCGTTCAGCAGTTTCCGAGTCTATAGATAACAAACACAAAAACAAACAAACAAACAGACAAAAATTCTAAAAACCATAGATTCGTGTTCAGTACCCTCTAAATAGTCCATCCCAGTTAGTTTTGCAAAAATATCTTCAATATACAGAATTGGCTCTTTTTCATTTTTATAATAGTATAGATTGAAGAAACTTTTTCTTTTTCAACATCAAAGCCTCCCAACGTTGACCATAACCTGGGTGGTACCATTACTGCCCTTTGTTCCCCACGTATTAAAAAATATGAATTTCAAATGTATAGCGCACCGGAAACGGCGCCGGCGCACGGTAGCCGACCGATACGCCACTTAGCGGGAAGATGTGAAAACTGTATGTGAACTGTGCTGATACAGGGTGATACTTCCTCTGTAAAGGTTTTATAAAACAATAGTATACAATTTATCAAATTATTAATTAACTAGCTGATGCCCGCGACTTCGTCCGCGTAGTGGAGTATTCATCCTGCATCCGAACATTTTTCGTCCCATCATATTCACGTTCCAGTTCCTGACTACAGACACCGGGTGGAAATGAAACGTCGGGGGGAAACTCCACGGACCCTTTACGATTCGTAATACCAGTAATACGCACAAACGGACGGACGGTGCGGCGCGCGTGGTCCCGGTCCGGGTTTGTGATCATTTACATGAGTTTGCGGTGTGGCGGCAGCGCCAGTCCGGCGCCATGTACATACATGAAGCCTGAGTAAAAGAAATCTTTAAAACCAAAATCTCCTATTTACATACACAAAGCTGTTGCCCGCGACTTTGTACGCTTAGTAAAATAATTCATTTTGCTCCTGGCTATTTCCGGCTGCTCTCGCTTCTATGCCGATTTTGCCCTGCTTCTATCCCAATCCTATCCCGAATTCATCTCGTTTCTATTTCGCTCTCTTTTAGCTCTTATCTCGTTTTAAGGAGACAGAATACTTACATTATAAACATATATTTTCTTAACAAACTTTACCATCCGTTTAAACCTATCAGAGGATGGTATTCAAAACAATCGTAATAACACATGTGTCAATATATTTTTTGGCTAAGTATATGTAAGTATAGTATATATAGGCTAAAAGTCAATCGTCGTAGCTCCAGAAAAAATATTGTATGTCGCAGGGAAATGAGGATACCAGGGATTTCATGAAATCCCTAGGGATACGACGTCCAGTTTTGATAAAAAGGCTCTCGCCAGAACTCTCGCTTCGTCATCCTTTCGCTCCACTCGCGCATTCGACCATCACTCCACTCGGGAGGTCGCCGGCTCGCTACGCTCGCCACCTCTCCCCCTCGCTTCATTCTGGCCTTGCGCACTCGTTTTGCTCAAGAACTCCTCGCAAGCTTCTGGCTACGCGCTTTTTATATACACTCTAGGGGTAAAAGCTAGTCGGACCGCGGAGAAGTGGTTCTTCCCATACATGATTATACCATGATTTCGTGGTATCTCTAGGAATTTCGCGAAATCTCAGATATCCTCATTTCCCTGCGACACGTACGGTCAACTACAAAAGTTGCTGAATATTTGTAAATCTTCGATTGACTACACCTTTAGAATTTCTTATTTTTCTGAATGTTGTATTTAAAAGTCAATTAAAGTCCTGTACGAATAAGGAAATTGTAAAAGATGCGATGTTAGGATTCATTTCTTTTGCCTAGTCTATATACCGAGATTCGCTTTCCCCTTTTAAACAAAGGTTTTCCACACAAATGTTTGCCATCCCGTTTAGACCTTTTAAGATGTTTAAAAAGTCGTGAAACATGTGCGTACAGTATCTTCGATTAGTATATGTACCAAATTTCACCGTCGTATATTCCACCTTGTTTAACGTTTTTAGAGGTTAATTAATAATGTGAGTCGTTTTAATTTATTACTTTTGTTTGGTCAGTATACGAAATTTCATTGCTACACCTTCATAAACAAAAATTCTCAATACAAACTTTACCAACCTGTATAACCCTGTTATGGGGTGATTTCAAAACATGGTGGAATACGTGTTTAGAATTTTATTGGCTGAATATTTATAACAAATTTCAACATCGTAGCATTTAAAAATATTTGATACTTTCCACCCTATTTAACCTTGTTAGAGGGTGAATTTCAAAAAATGGTGAATTCCGTTTCAATTTATTTCTTTTGCTTACTCTGTGTACCAAATTTAATTGCCATAACTTCATGAACAAAGATTCTCCATATATATATATTTTTTTTACATCTGACTGAGTCAGCGTTTGACCACGATCTCACCTGATGGGAAGCGACGATGCGGTCGAAGATGTAGCACGCTTACCCAGTAAGTACTTGTTCACTCTTGATTTGAACACACCCAGATTGTATTTATGTGGAAACACAGACGACGGCAAGGCGTTCTACTCCTTCGACGTTCGCACCAAAAAGGATGATTCGAAACGTTTAGTACGGATAGGCGGAACGTCCACCATGTAGGAGTGACGTTGTGCCGATCGTCTGGTTGTCCGATGGTAAAAAGGTGATGGGGGGATCAGATTGTGCAGTTCTTGAGCATACAAAAAAGATATAAACTTAACCACCCCGTTTGAAACGGTTTAGGGATGATTCCAGCAAAATGGTGAAACAGGTGCTTAAAGCTTATCTTTCTGAGTATATGAACCGATTTTCATCGTCGTAGCTTCAAAAAATGTAACTTCATTCCACCCTTATTAAACCTGGTTAAGGGTAGATTTAAAAAAAAATGTGAATCACGTTTTAATTACCTCTTTTTTCTTAGTTTGTGTACCAAGTTTCATCATGACCACAAACTTCATAAATAAAAAAGATTTTCTATACAAATTTTACCACCCCGCTTGTTGGGGGATGATTTAAAAACATGTAAAATACATATGTATAATTTCATTGGCTAAGCACATATACCACATTTCATCGCTGTAGCTTAAAAATAATAATCTTAACTTTCCACCCTGTTAAGGGATGATTTTCAAAAATTATAAATCACGTTTTAATTATCTTCTTTTACCAAGTTTTATCATAGCCACGAAACTTCATAAACAAAGATTTTCGATACAAATTTTACCTCCCTGCTTAAGCTTGTTAGGGGAGGATTTTCAAAAAATGGTGAAATGCACATCTATAATTTCATTAACTTACCACGTACACCACATTTCATCGTTGTAGCTTAAAAATAATAATCTTTACTTTCCACCCTGTTTAACCCTTTAAAGGGATGATTTTCAAAAATGGTAAATCACATTTTAATAGTTTTTTGTTAGGTATGTACCAAGTTTCATCGCTATAAACAAAGTTTTTTTATGTAAACTTTACCACCTCGTTTAACCCAGTAAAGGGTTGATTTTTGAAAAATGCTGAAAACTTATTTTAAAACTTGATCAAAATTATATTATTTACCCTGTTTTTTTACTGTAGCTACAGTGTCGCATTAATAAAAAATCCTACTCCATACAAACTTTGCAGCCCTATTTAATTACCTTAGGGGTTGATTTTTGAAAAGTTACTGAAATTATATTTTTATATTCTTATGTTAAGTCAATTGACTAAGTTTCATAACTTTACTAAATAAACCTACACCATGGAAATTTTGCGACCCCAATAAATGAACTTAGGGGTTGAATTTCGCAAAATGCCGAAAACAAGTTCTTAGTATTTACATGCTTAATGCTCACACAAAATTTGATAACTACTGGTCAAGAAACAATCACTGTAGCATATATTATAGTTTCCGCATTCCAATCTAAAAAACCACACTAAACCCCCTTTAAAGGTTGATTTTCAAAAAACTGTGATACATGTATTCTTTTATTTCTTTTGCATAATATACTACCAAAGTTTCGTGACCGTGCGACAAAAGAAATTTTTTTCCCCATACATCTTATATGACCCCATTTGACCCACTTAAAGGTCAAATTTCGAAAAATCCGTTCTTAAATGACGCCTCCACTACTTGTAGAATACATAGTCCAAATTTCAGGTTTCTATGTTAAGCGGTTTCGGCTGTGCGATGATTGTAGAAAAAAACCCTGCTCTTTTATTATATAGATTAATAATTTTTGGAAAATCTCATGAACCGACTTCAAGACTAAATTTATATTTTTTGTCTTTGTTATTTTTTTCATATAGTGCTTAATCAATTTCGAGCAAATTTATAGGGGACCTCTGAACTATGACCTACCAAACAAAAAAATAATCATCAAAATCAATTCATAATTAGCGGAGTAATCGCGATACAAATATACAAAAAAAATACCATCGAATTGAGAACCTCCTCCATTTTTGAAGTCGGTTGAAAATAACAGACTTCAATGTATCTTCGAAGTCCAAGTTCAAATATCGATGAAATGTATATGGGACCACTTTGTAGCTATACTGAACCCAACGCAAAAGATGTTTTCAAACGGAGTTCTGAGGTAACAAACAATCGAATTGAGTACCTCCTCCTTTTGAAATAGGTTAAACATTGCTAAATGTATAACAGAGTTCACAGAAAGTAAATTCAAATAACGCGCAAAGACTGTTCTAATGAGAAAAGCATACTATACTGTTCGTAATTATATAGAAGACAAAGATGCTTGGAACATTCCACTTCCGAAACATAACATTGTAGAAAACCAAATGCAACAAAATCTCAAAAAATAAAGTTTATTTTTTGTCAGAACTCTACATATAATTGTTTTTTCTTTGCCTTTTTTTCTACACTAATCCTAAGCAACCAGAACCAGACTAATTCCCACTTGATGTTTAAAAAAAATAATGTAACAGAGCACCCTGTACGCGGTGTAAATGAAGCGCGCACGCCGCTCTGTTTTCACACGTCGTAGCACACACGTCAGGGTTATTTTCCTATCCGTGGCTGTTTGGGAACATCCCTGGCAAAGCTATTGTGCAATAAAGTGAGATATTTCGACATTGAACACCACCGCTTAGCCAGTCATTCTGCCACCAAGCAGTAGTGCGCAAGCGCGTTCCGGTTTGAAAGGCATTGTAGTTAGCAAAACAACTGGGCATATGAGAGTTAATATCTAATGTCTTGGGGTGATGAGCGCAATGCAGTGCTACGCAGTACCTTTTTAAAAGTTCAAGGTGGCACTGCAATTGTTATGGGCAGGCGTGGCGCTTACCATCAGGCAAACGACTTTCTTATCTCATTACTCAGTTCTAGAAAAAAGATTTGATATTATAGATAGACAGGTTCAATATAAAAAAAATCATAACGCTAAGCATAATACATTTATTATTTAAAAATATGTTTGTTTGTTGTGTCGAATAAATGGTTTTTCTTTCCTTATTTTTCTATATCATAGACTAGCTGCGCCCCGCGGTTCCACCCGCGGTATCACGGGATAAAAAGTAGCCTATGTGCTATTCAAAATCCTAAACTATCTACATACCAAGTTTCATCAAAATGTGTTCGGTAGTTTTTGCGTGAAAGAGTAACAAACATACATCCATACATTCTTACAAACTTTCGCGTTTATAATATTAGTAGGATGTAGGATAGGATAGTAGGATAGACAAATTAATCTTTATTACTTCCCCCCCCCCGCGAGCGAGTGTGGCTCAGTGGGAGCACGTGCGACTTTCGATCCGACGCACCCGAGAATCCCGCTGGCCTCGCACCACTGACTTTCTTAAGTTATGTGCGGATTTAACACTCACTCCAAAAACGGTGAAGGAAAACATCGTGAGGAAACCGGCATGTCCAAGAATTTTTCACAAAAACACACTCTAGGAGAAGGCCCGTGTCCCAGCAGTGGGAACATGATGGGCTGATGATGATAATGATGATGATGACTTTTTTTTCTCGCCTGAGTTATCGGATTGTAATTTAATATTACTATAATTGACTATTGACTTATGATTCATAACTAGTACACCTTCTGCTTTGCAAGGTACACCATGCATTGCCTAAGGCCGGTTTCACACTAAATCTCTGCTTGGATCTCGGCCCAACAAATCGTCGCCACCGGTAGGGGCGCACCCTAACTATAAATCAGGGGCTCCATGATTTAATATTAATGATGTTTTAACCTTAGTGATTTATTTGAGTTGGTCCAAGCGATGAGAGTTACACGAGAAAGATGAGAGTTTCACTTGTGGTAGGTCTCTCGTATGCGGGAGGCCGTTTGGGTAGGTACCTCAGCTTTGCCAGTTATTGTGCCACCAAGCGGTAGTATGCAAGCATTACTGTCTTCCGGTTTGAAGGGCATTGCAGCCAGCAAAATTACTGGGCATATGAGACTTAATATCTGATGTCTCGGGGTGATGAGCGCAATGCAGTGGTACGCAGTGCTTTTTATAATATTAAAAGTTCTAGGTGGCACTGCAATAGTTATGGGCAGGCGTGTGGCTTACCATCAGGCGAACGACTTGCTCGTCTCATTACTCAGTTCCATAAAAAAACTAGAAAGAAAGAAAAAGCGAGAGAGTAATTTTTTACCACGTTTTTGTTAAGTAACTTTCTTGTTTGTCTGTCTGTCTGTCCGTCATTCCGAGTAGAATCTTGCAGCGAAAATTCCGAGCTCTTCCCGATTAGCTATCCGAATGAAACTTTCAGGGTAGCTTACAACTTGATGACAATGCCTAAATCCATTTATTATTTTTAAGGCGCATAAAATTTTTGATTCTGATTTTTTTTTAATATAATACCATAATACTTTACTGAACACCATAACAGGAAACAAAAGTTTACGGTTACAAATAATAGTGGAAGAACAATGGGCGGCCTTATCGCTATGTACAATTTCTTACAGGCTTAATCTACATTATTTATAACATTCTTCTTATCTACATTATAGACTCGTTTTTTTATTGTTAATTTGCTTGCGTTTGACCACTATGTCACCTGATGGTAAGCGACTATGCGGTCGACTATGTAGCACGTTTGCCAAGATAGTACCTGTTCACTCGAGATTTAAAGATGCCTAGATTATAGCACCAAGAAAGGAAAAAATTAATCGTTTCGTATTTGGAATGATTTATTAGGTATTTTTCGTACCATGTTTTTTTAATTTTACATCGCTAAACGATCACATAGGTACATTGTTCCCGACCCTTATCTAGGATTCCCTCTATCGAGGAAACCAGGAACTACGTTGTGGTTGGCTCAATTCACATACACCACTTAGGGTTCGATTCCTGCGAGGGGACAAATGTATGTGCACAGAAAAAAGCGCAGGCATTTGTTTAGTGTCTAGGTGTTGTGGGACCATGGTCGTCATAGTTCCTGGTTCTCTAGATACAGGAAATTCTAGTTAGGGGCCAGGATCTATGTATGTGATCGTTGGGCGTATTTATTTTTAAACTATCTTCAAAATAATAAATTTTTAGAAAAACAAAAGCCGACTTCAATGTATATTCGAAGTCCAATGTCAAATATCGATGAAAAGATGGGACCATTTCGTAGCTATACTGAACCCAACGCAAAAAAATTTCAAATCGGTTCATAAATAACGGAGTTCTGAGGTAACAAACATAAAAAAAATACAATCGAATAGAGAACCTTCTCCTTTTTTGAAGTCGATTAAAATGGAGGAGTTTCTCAATTGAATTGTACTTTTTTATGTTTGCATCCTCAGAACTCCGTCATTTATATACCGATTTGGAAAATTATTTTTGCGTTGGGTTCAGTATAGCTACGAAGTGGTCCCATATACATTTCGATATTTGACCTTGGACTTCGAAGATACATTGGAGTCGGTTTTTATTTGGTAAAATGTATACTTGTATTTATTAAAATACCTTATGTAAATTCCGCTGGTCGCTCACCTCTTGTCCACGTTTACAATAAGCCGGTGGCTGCGTCGGCCCCCAGTTTTTGTTTATTGCTAATAAGCTATCGTAAGCTATCTAGGGGTAAATTGGCTGTATCTCGCAGGGTAATTTTTGACCTCTCTTTTTGGTGCTTTTATTAGAAAAAGCCAATCTCTTTTGCCCCTAATGTTAAGAAAGAGGAAGGTTAAACAAAATAGCCGAGTTAAGTTACCCGAATAGAGTTATTCGATTCTTAATTATTTTTTATATTTAATATTTTTATTTATTGGCTGTGCCGTTTAATTTGTAAAAATGAACCATCTGTAACCTGAATTTAATGTATTTTATTTATTTTTAATTTGATATTATTTTCAGAAAATTTATTTATTTACTTTTTTTTTGACTAGCCTTTACTGTCAAAGGCCTCCCCGAGTTGCTTGCACCTGTCTCGCTCCTGCGCCACCTCATACCAATTTTCTTGGTGTGTTTCAAGATCATTTCGCCATCTTTTTGTAGGTCGGCCTCGGCGACGTTGTGCCTATTCAGGGATCCATTTATTTACTTGTGAAACTTTAATTATAACTATTATTTCCTTATTATCCTCATTTTTTTGATCTTGACAGATAATTAAGGCCAATTTAGATGATATTAAATTTTTATCATAATATTGAATGTTAAAAATGGCGAATATTGGACTATGTTCTTCTGTTTTGTAACCTTTATACCATATGAAACCAATAAAGAATTGTATCATTGTATCATTGAGGCCAGTGAATTTCGAACTGGGGTGCGTCAGGTCGAAAGTCGAATGTGCTTCCACTGAGCCACACTCGCTGCACCATGACTAACCGTTATTGAACCATTTGTGGTTAAAATGTTATTCAGTAATAGCTGCAACTACAGAGAAGTTGCCTGAAGTGCCTACCGCTCCAGTTTCGTCAAAAACAACTTTTTGTTTGCGCTCCGGTTCGCACCTCTCGCGGCGTGGTAACGCCGGCAAGTGCTAAAAGCTGAACACAATTTGGAAATAGTTTATTTTCGTCTAGTTGGTATTGGGAGTAAGAATTTTTTTAATGGGCATCATGGGCAATTGCGTACGTTTCTACAATAAAATTCCAAAATTAACGGAGCTCACAGAAAGTAGATTCAAATTGCGTGTGAAAAATATTCTAATGAAAAAGCATACTATACAGCTAGTAACATAGAAGACGAAGATGCATGGAACATTCCGCTTCTGCCAAGGAGCCAACTGGCACATAAAAACCATAATATTGTGAAAAAGAAACATGAAGTATTGTAACAAAAGTTCTAAAAAAATTCCCTTCAGTATCTTGCCGTATCTTCTGAGTAGTGGTTCTTTTTCCGATACGGTGTCGTAATAAATCAGAATCAGAATAATCTTTATTGTATAACTGTGTTTGGTACATAAACTTAGATCTTAATCAAATCCTTAATCAATGCTATGTGAGATGTCTAATTTAGTTAGTCTTCAAATAAAGCTATAAAAATTGTATTTGAGTTGGAAGTGACTAGGTTTTACAGTCATGCTCACTCAAATGTCTTTGCTTGCGGCGGCTCTGTGTGTCGGGTCACTCCCTTCCCTCCAATATGGTTGAGGGGGGCGATGGCTGGTCCTCAAGTCATACTCGTGAACGGGTGCTGCTTGCGGGGACTGGTCTGTTCTAGTCACTCCTACTGCTACTGTCATACCTACTTATATTTTATTTACACTTTTCTGTTACTGATACTATGACTTTGGGACATCTCACTCGCATTTCTTGTTTGACTTTCTGTTAATTCTAATTTATACGTATTGTTCATTGTTATTTTAGAGACATTTTAAAAGAGCTGAAAAAAAGACATCCTCGCAGAGTTTCTTGGTGCTATCTTCTCTAGCCGGCGTATTTCCGAAGCACTGGTAGAGTCAGTTTTCGCATTTCTTTTCAGCACTTAGACTTCAATTTGAGTATAGGAAAGAAATGGGTAAACATACTAACCTACCTTTTTTCAAAGTCATGTTAACATAAGTTACAATTTTTAACATATTTTATTTGTATCATGTGTTTATGACCTTTAAAAGTGCACTTTTGTGCCTATTTAATAAATGAGATTTGACTTTGACTTAAATATTTACAAATGTTTCAACAGTCTATCCATTTTTGATATACTTCTTTGCCTTCTATGTATTTACTAACTGTATAGTATGCGTTTGTTCATTAGAATATTTTTCACACGCAATTTGAATCTACTTTCTGTGAGCTCCGTTATACATTTTGGTTTTTTTTGTAAAAATGTACGCAATCGCCCATGAAGGACTTATTCGTTTTACTCAATCTAAAACTAGGTACTGAAATTCTAACTCGTATTCTCGTGTTTATGTTATGATGGTCACTATTGACGGCTCTTTTGTTACATTTTTATCATCATCAGCCCATCACTTTCCTACTGCTGGGACACGAGCCTTCTCTCATAGAGAGAGTATGCCATAATCTACCACGCTGGCCCAGTCCGGGTTGGTGGATATCACATATATAATATATCCATACATTTTTGTGATAAATTCTTGGTCATGCCAGTTTCCTCACGATGTTTTCCGTCACCATTTTTAGAGCGAATGTTAAATCCGCACATAGCTTATGAATGTCAGTTCTGCTGGGACTGCTGAGCCAGTGGGATTCAAATTTGGGTGCGTCTGGTCGAAAGTCGCACGTTCTCCCACTGAGCCACACTCGCTCTTGTCACGTGTTCAATACCTTTAAAAGACTGTTCACACCCATTTTCAGGTATTTCAAAAGGCGTTAAAACAAAACAAATGTAGCAGCGCTTTGTAAATTGGTCTCGGATAAGGAAGCACTTAGTTTGGGGACTATGTCTATGTTTGTTTTCAGTTTAAGTGACAAATTTGTGGGAAGAAAGCAAGGGGCAAGGAACTCTGTGTCTTCCTTAAAAGGAAAATAATTATACCTACCTACGTCTCAGAAGACTCAATAGTACCAGGCCTAGCGCACTCCACACTGTAGGTACGAAGCTACAAGTACATAGCTGGACACCGTCGGCGGGTCGCGCGTCGTTACACGTGCCGCGTCAGAAGAGATAAGAGCTATGCGATAGAAAGAGAGGCGCTCTGTAGGTTAATATGACTGGTAGGTATGCAGCGCTACGCGAGCTGAATTGAATTTTATTGCGTCATAGCAAGAGTGGCTATTTGTTTAAATTTCTTTGCGGATTGATGTTTCTGTCCCTTAGTATTCTGTGGTAGGTACCTAGGTATAAGTTATAACTGTAGTATGATTTATATTTATATTAAGTGTAGTATAGAGTATTAGAGTATTAACTCTTGGACATGTCGGTTTCCTCACGATGTTTTCCTTCACCGTTATTAGAGTCGATTCGACTATTATCGATCTCATTTTGTATGTTCCTTTTCGAGCTATTCCGCCACAAAAATTCAAGGATATCTGACATCCAACCCGCACTGGGGCAGCGTGGTGGATTATGGCCCATACTCTCTCTATGAGACAAGGCCCGCCTTAGCAGTGGGAACGTGATGGGCTGATGACGATGAATAGTCGAATCGATTCGGTTTTCGTTATCGTGAAGTACTGAATTGGGGGGCAGTTAGCTTTAGTTAGGCCATGTCCGGGCGGTCTAAAAACTCCGACACCAGGTTTGGTAATACTCGAGAGAAGTAGTGAAGACAGAGAAGGTATAAAGATATGATATTATTTAAGTACTAATATTTGAATTTAGGATATTAAATATATAAATAACTAGAAGCCCGCCCCGGCTTCGCACGGGTATTTAACAAAAAATTTAAAATGAAAAATTATAATACACACATCTCCCCTCCTGTGCGGCCCGTACCCCAGTGACGCCTATACTGCATAAGGTGCTGCCTAGCTAGCCGAGCAGGGTGAGCGGCTTCCACGCAACTTTTTTCTACTACTTACCAACATTTTTAAACTCGTGATATCTTTCGAATGGAATGTCCGAATTGAATAAATCAAAAAGTTATATAAAGATATTGAAGCAGTTTTGAATATGAAGTAATTTCTTTCGATAAGGATTAATATCAATATACAAATAAAGAGCCTTTTTTCAAGCGGTGGCATTTTAATTAAAATTTTAAAATAAAAGAACACTTATTGTGGCATAACTATAATAGTTAGACATATGTTGTCGCGACATTTTTTTAAATAATGATGTGTTCTGCAAAGTCGTAGTATATTATTTTATTCTATCATCAATAGTTTTCGCAGCGCACGCGATGTAAAGATTATTTTAGGTATTTTTCTTACACCTTGGGTTACATTATTGGAGTTTTAGTAAGGATCTCTAATTTTTTGAAATTATAATATAGCCTATATCACCCGGGGATAGTGTAGCTTCCCAACAGTGAAAGAGTTTTTCAAATCGGTTCAGTAGTTTCGGAGCCTATTCAATTCAAACAAACAATCAAATCTTTCCTCTTTATAATATTAGTTTAGATAAATTCATTTATTTCAGGCAATAAAACAGTTAACAAAATAAAAGTAGGTACCAGAGGCCCATAAAATATATACCTTACAGACTAACATATATACAAATTTTAAAAACACTAATTTCCACTACACAATAGGATAAGGGCATTTCGGTGTAGCCTTTCTGCAGCGCCGGAACACTATTTCCTCGGGAACCAGGAACATCTCTTTATAGTTTGCAGGAAGCCGGAGCACGTAGGACTTAAAACTCGTAGTCCTCGTTGACTCCAGCCTTGACAGGTTCAGGTCCTGGACCTTTCCTCCGCACCTTTACATACTTAATGATATCGTCTCCCGACGTGCTCTGGTCAAATCGGGAGAGGTATATCAAAGTCAAAGTCAAAGTCAAATATCATTTATTAAATAGGCACAAAAGTGCACTTTTAAAGGTCATAAACACATGATACAAATAAAAAATGTTAAAAATTGTAACTTACTAGCTGACCCGGCAAACGTTGTTTTGCCATATAAAATTAAAAAAATGTTAAGGGTGAACAACCCTTATCACTTAGGGGTATGAAAAATAGATGTTGGCCGATTCTCATAGATACCGGATAAGCACAAAAAATTTCATCAAAATCGGTCAAGCCGTTTCGGAGGAGTATGGCAACGAAAACTGTGACACGAGAATTTTATATATTAGAAGATGTTAACATGACTTTGAAAAAAAGGTAAGTATGTTTACCCATTTCTTTCCTATACAAATTATCGCCGTCCTAGGCTCTGCAGCACGAAGCATTGTTATTAAGAACACTTCATTTATTATTATTTTACGGTGTAAAGAGTGTAAAGAGAGAGGTGCCGACCTCTCTCACTCCGTTAGTGCACTCCATCCAAAGGTTAACTGGAAGAGATAGGTAAGACATGGTACTTTAGTTCGTAAGTTGTTTTTATGTACCTACTGGTTCATTTTGTTTAGTGTATATACCACAGAAGACTAAGGGACAGAAGCATCACTCCGCAAATAAATTTAATCAAATAGAGACTCTTGCTATGACGCTACAAAATTCATAAAGCATTTTGTATTGTATTGTATTGTTTGGTCTTGCCCATTTCTTTTGCTAATAGTTTATTAAAGCATGACAGCTATTACCGAACCGATTTATTTCATATTTACCAATATAGGTACAAGTAAGATGAAATTAGAGGCAATTATTAGGCAATTTGTGTGACATATTGAATTGTTCCAATAGACCCTTGATCATAACTCAGTGTGGCTCAGCGGGAACTCGAGCGGCTTTCGATCGGGCGTACCGTAGTTCGGATCCTGCGTAGGTGTATGGTGGTATATGGTATACCAATGACTCGTGGGAGGTCTCTCGTATGCGGAAGGCCGTCTGGGTAGACACTGCTCTGTCAGTTATTCTGCCGCTAAGCAGGTTCCGGTTCCGGTTTGAAAGGCATTGTAGCCAGCGAAATTATTGGGCATATGAGACTTAATATTTTGTCTCGGGGTGAAAAGTGCGATACAGTGCTACGCAATGCTTTTTATGGTATATAAAGTTCTTGGTGGCACTGCAATTGCTATGGGCTAGCGTGGCGCTTGCCATCAGGCGATGATTTGCTCGTCTCATCAATCAGTTCCATAAAAAAACTTGTAAAATCTTTTATACAACTCAACACTCGTTCGACGATTTCGGAATCGAAAAAACCATCGTCAGGAAACCGGCATGCTTGTCTATCAATCGCAAAATCAAAGACATTTGAAATCCGCCAACCAGCACTGGGCCTACGTGGGGCAAATATTATGATTCAGGCAGTGTGTAGAGCGAGTGTGGCCTAGTGGGAACACGTGCGACTTTCGATCCGACGCACCTGAGTTCGAATCCCACTGACCCCGCACTACTGACTTCTTAAGTTATGTGCGGATTTAGCACTCGCTCTATAAAACGGTGAAGGAAAACATCGTGAGGAAAGCGGCATGTTCAAGAATCAATCACAAAATTCAGTGACATGTGACATCCACCAACCCGCACTGGGCCAGCGTGGTGGATCATGGCCCATAATCTCTCTATGAGAGGAGGTAGCAGCAAAAAAGCTGGGTATATTGTCCAAGGTGAGACGGTATTTCACACCGGGACAGCTTCTAACACACTATCGAGTACAAGTCCGGTCGTGTATGGAGTACAATTCTCACCTGTGGGACGGCTCCGCCAAATACCAGCTCTAAGCCTTGAAGACCATTGAAAGACGAGCCAAAAAGCTCATTGGAGACGATGCGCTGGTTAAGACTAAGCTTCAGAGTCCTGAAAATCGGCGCAAAGTTGCCAGTTTATCGGTCTTTTACCGGATATAAGTATTTCGCAGAGTGTGCGACGGAATTACATGAACTTATTCCGCCATCCTCATTCCATCATCGGACGACCAGACGAAGAAATCGTCATCCATTTATGGTCGACATCCCTCCTGCTCGCACCAAGCGCTTTGCTTCGACCTTCATAATGCGAACGGCCAAGGAGTGGAATTCTCTGCCGGAATCTGTGTTTCCGGATAGCTATAACCTGGGTGTCTTTAAGACCAGTGTGAACAAGTTTTTTCTAGACGAGCGTGCCACATCTTCGACCGCATCATCACTTAACAACAGGTGAGATAGCGGTCAAACGCAATCAATACGCACTGGTCTACTATGCTCTTTGAGAGGCCCGTGTCCCAGCAGTTACGTACCTAATGTGTTGATGATGAACTTCATTTATCTTTCTATTATTGTAATTTAGCTAGATCTAAGTGCGTTGACAGCGTCTAAACATAGAGTACTACACATTAAGAGTACACGAGCATTGCAACGGACAGACTAACAGAACAGACTTGGCTAATGAAATTTCCATGTAGCGATACGTCGCAGTGTAGTGACGTGTGTAGAGACAAATGAAGTGTCCGCGACGTCTCTACGGAGTACATTGCTCTGCGGAATATGCGTAGGGTTGGCGCAAGTCTAAGAGAATTTCAATAACAAATATATGTCTTATCACACAAAAAAACCGAGTTCAATGTATCTTCGAAGTCCAAGGTCAAATATCGATGAAATTTTTATGGGACCACTTCGTAGCTATATTGAACCCACCTCATAAAGAATTTTCCAAATCGGGTTATAAATGACGGAGTTCTGAGGCAACAAACATAAAAAATATACAATCGAATAGAGAACCTTTTTTTGAAGTCGATCAAAAATGTGCATAAGAGAGACATGTGCTGTTGTGCTGCCGTCAAATCGGGCCACCAAATGATAATAGTAAAAATATTTATTAAGGAAATCAATTTTATTATTATAGTTTAACTAATTAAACATATAATTTATTTTTGAAATCATAATTATTAATTTGATGAATATTATTCTTGGTAATTATTGAATTTAATCATTCATGCTAACATATTTTTTTGTATGCCTGCCCAACATTTATACACTGGCAACGGTAGAATATTGGAAATTTATAAATTTTATTTAAAACCTATTGTACCTTATTCCTATAAATAAATAAATCATTCATTCATTCGTTCAATTATTTAATTATTATGAAATGACTAGTAATAGAATTGACTAAGAAAATTACACAAATAATAGTAAATAAGGAAGAAATAACATTTATATAATAACCTGTTGTATATAAATAACAAAATAAAAAAACAAACAAAAATTATCAAAAATAACAAAGAATACAGTTTACGTTAAAATACAGTTTAAAATACAAATATAAATATACAAACAACAATGCTACAATTAGTAGCATTGTTGTTTATAGTTGATGAAAGCGAGGTGATAATCATTTGTTAGTATTCCTGTATTCTTTATGTATTTTCTCGCTATTGTTTATGTATAATATATCAGCTTCAGTCAGATATATTCTGGAACAAGTTGATGAAGGTGAACTTGATATTTTAGAGCAAATTCGACAAACTATAAAATGGGAGGATACCATGTATTTGCACTGTTATTAGGTATACCTAGGTACTTAAAATGTTTCATTATCTTAGGCTCACTTGTATGTAATGATTTAGGGTCTATGCTATTTCCATTCTGAATTTCATTCAAATCAGTTGAGCCGTTACAGCGTGCAGAAGTAACAAACACACTAACACACACGCACACACCACCACACATACAAATTTTCGCATTTATAATATTAGTGTGATCAACTTTTAACCTGGCCTTAACATGCGATTCCACGACTCCAAGAATAAGAATAAGAATAAGAATTATTTATTTGCTAGATTACATATTGGAAGGTACATATTATTCTTAGAAATGGTGTTACAGAGTACATAAGTCATTGTAATCAGTCTGCATGCAGACGTGCAAATATTTATTTATTTATGTCACTACAATTTATAAATTCTTTAATGTCATAAAAACAATGAGACAAGAGCCAGTCACTTAAACGTTTCTTAAATTTACATCCTTCTAATAATTGAATGTCCTTTGGTAGCCTGTTATATAAATAAATACACATATTATAAGCATTATTTTTATAGATTTCTTTATGAGAAGGGGGTTGATAGACCAGGTTTACAAATTTTGCTCTTTTTTGCCGAGTTATCACTTCGCTGCGTTTTCTAAAGTACTCCGGATGGGATTTGACGAAAACACACATCTCTCTGATATACATACAAGGCAGAGGAAGGATGTTACATATCTTAAATAGAGGTCTACAGCTATCTAAGAACCATGCCTTGTTAATCACCCGGACGCAGCGCTTTTGCATTTTAAAAACTCTGTCCATGTCTACAGAGTTTCCCCAAATCATGAGGCCATAGCTTAGTAACGATGACACGTAGCCGTGGTAGGCTGTTAATGCGGCTTCTATGGAAACTGCATGTCCGATTTTCTTCAATGCAAAAACGTAGCGCTCGAGCTTTTTACATAGTTGATCAACGTGTGCCTTCCAGTTGAGATTTTTGTCAATTGTAACTCCCAAAAAATTTACTATGTCAACTTCATCAATTTTATCACAATTATATTTAATGTCAAGTTTTAATGGAATTGTATTGTACGAATTAAATTGAACCATTTTAGTTTTATTTATATTAATATTTAAATTATTATTTTGCATCCATTGGATCAAGAGAGCCTTAGGGGCACCTGCGCTATCGAGATATCGCGGTTAAACCGTGGATAAATGTGAATTATTTTCATAAAAAAGTGAGTATACGGGTTAACCTCGATTTCACATTAGCATAAGTAACGCTAGCAATAAGTATTCAAAGCTTCTGTTAACTTCAGCAAGTGGCAACCCTCACCCGCCGCGCCGCCGGCGTCGCGTCGGCAGTGCCCTCACGGGCGCGGTCCCGCGGGACTCGCGGACACGACTACGCTATTATGACGTCACATTATACACACCTAGACGCTGCGCGCTGCTGTGCTTACTGCTGCCCTTTTGTGGGGTAATAATGAATATCTATAGTAGTGCTTTTTAATATTGAATGCATAAGCGCATGCTAGACAAAATCGGGACGTTATTCCTGAGACGCAAGATCGATCCCTGCCCAAGCAATGTCATTTTTCTTCTTCGTAATTATTGAAAAACTTATATTAATAATATTGTAAGTATTAAGTACCTATTCTGTGGAATTAGGATCTATAGTGTCAATAAACGGACGCTTGATAAAATCAAGATAGACACAATAGAAAAACGATTGTTTGTCCATCTATGCACTGTGACGTTTAAAGGGTTAGAGAAAAAGTAACTAATTACTGCTCCTCTCCTCCTCTTGTATATCTGTTTGTTATACCTATTAAATAAAAATTGATAAAAAATGTGTGAAATTAGATTGTTCTTATAATTTTCTGGTAAAAACATATCGTTAGTTACCTACCCATACCACCTATCTACCTAAAACGATTAAATAAAATGTGTTAAATAAATCAATGACTAGAATAAAACATGATATTTTATTATACTAATGTAATATAAATAAAATATTATTATTTTTTGGTTTTATCCGATGCACACGTCATCTATAAATGGTTTTGAGAGTGTCATATGCAGGAAGTCTGTCAACGAACGTAGTATTATAACTACTCGTCGCTAGGTGGCACTAATAACAGAGTACAAAAGTTATGTAGATGGCGCTATAAAAAATATTTAGTACACGTAGTATTGCTACTTGTTCATAGATGGCGTAAATGATTTTCTATCGACGGTGATGGCATGAAAACAATAATTTATTTTGTTCATCAATAAATTTCTCTTATTGAATTGATCAATCAGTATATTTCAATGACTATCATTTTAATTGCAGTTATTATGGCAGGTGTGGCGTTTACCATCAGGCAATTAGGTACACGACCTTGCCATGCGATCGGTGCTTGTGTGATCTAATGGGAAGAAGGTAATATTATTTAGCTATCACTACATAAATAAAATAGAAAAGATATTATTGTAATGTAAATAAAAATTGAAAAGAATCAATCATCATACTGTAGGTAAGTGACTATGGCTGACAAAGATAGCACAAGAACGACTGCCATATTTTGTATTTATTTGGGACCACTTCATAGCTATACTGCCCCCCTACCCATATGTCCCTCAAGCGCCAATCGTATCTCGTGTTGAGAACGAATTAAGGTATCGTCACAGCGACTAATAAGATACGGTCTAATTATTGTCGATTCAGGCAAGAAATCGAATTAATCACATTCATTTATACCAAAAGAAGATGACTGCGAGTTGAGATAAACTCAATGGGACAATATATGGCATCATAAGATATTGTCGCAGTAAATCTACACCTTAATCTGAGCTCAACACGATATACGATTGGCGCTTGAGGGACATATGGGTAGAGGGGCTGAACTGAATGCAAAGAATTTTTGAAATCGGTTTTCGGTTTTGGCATTGCCAGCAAGCGTGACAATTCTGCCAGCTTTCTGGGCAGTGGCTGACAAGTGTGTGAAATCAAGACTTGTCAATAATTTTCGACTAAACTTTATACTTTATATCAGCCGCATGTCTGTCGAACTTTGGGCCAAAAGAACAACCGAATGGGTTCCCAACAATGGACGCAGACAACGCGGCAGACCAAGACGGAGATGGCGAGACGAGCTGGATACATTTCTATTAGATTGGCCCATTCTATCTCAAGACCGCGAGAAATGGAAGGAAAGTAGGGAGGCCTTTGCCCTGCAGTGGGACGATATGGGCTGAATATAATAATAATAAAAACTTTATACACTTTATCAAGAATACTAACAAGCTTTTAAAACTAAACTTACGCTCTAAACAAAGCATAAACACAGCTTTGTATCTTTGTGATTTATATCATCATCATCATCATCAGCCCATTACGTTCCCACTGCTGGGGCTCGGGCCTTCCCTCGTAGAGGGAGTATGGTTAATTCTTGGACATGCCAGTTTCCTCACGATGTTTTCCTTCACCGTTTTTAGAGCGAAGGTTAAATCCGCACATAACTTAAGAAACTCAGGGCCAGCGGGATTCAAACTTGGGTGCGTCGGATTGAAAGTCGCACGTGCACCCTCTGAGCCACACTCGCTCTGTGGGAGCATTTCGACTAAACTAAATAAACCTTATCAAGCTAAATACTTAAAAGCTTTCAAAACTAAACTCACGTTCTAATCAGCATAAACAGAGTTTTGTATAAACTTGTAGTTATTCCACGCACGGCATTACGTAACTCGTTAATAGAACCGTTTAGCTACGTGCGGTTCACACATCGCGTGCTATAGGCCGATATTCATAGCACGAGGACTGTTGACACAGATTTAAATAGTACCTCACTAACTAGGCTTATGAGTTAAGTACTCAACACAGAGTGAGTATGCAATTATCAAGTTCAACATTTAGAAATAACCGGCCAAGTGCGAGTCGCACTAAAAGACAGTAAAACCGTATCAGAATCCGTTGCGTGGTTTAGAAGAAAGCGGAGCAACAGAGATGAAGACGCTCTTCCTAGAACTATGAGGACCATGGTCCTACAACACCCAGACACAAAACAAATGCTTACGCTTTTTTTCCGTGCACAAACATTTGTCCCGTCGCCGTCGTGAGAATAGAACCCGCAACCTCAGTGGTGTATGAGATTTGAGCCAACCTGCCCAACCTCTACACCAAAGAGGCTTTTTCTATTAAGACACTATTAAAACACCACAACACAGAAAAAATATATATAAAAACAAAGTTAGATTATCAATCAATCAATCTATAAGTATCTCAATAGCCATACAATATACCTATACCATTATACATACCAGCTGCATTCTAACCTAGAAACTTCAAATTATTCCATAACCCATTCAAAACTGCAAGAGGCTGACCACACTTCATCACTTTACGCCTGATGCATGCCAAGTAAAGGCCAAACTTACGACATCCTCAAATCCCACGACTCTACCTACACAGTAGGTAGGCTCTACGGTTGCTCTATCATTGCAAAACGTAGTTAGGCGAATAGAGCATCACATACAGTAGTTGAACTTGTGGTCATTCGTTGCAGCTAGCTGCGCCCCTCGGTTTCATCGTATTTTCTATTTCTTAGGAGATTCTTGAATTTTTCTGCATTTAAAATAATCTGTGCTATTTTCAGAATAGCTCCTTTTGATTGCTTTAGTTGGCATTTGGCATATATTTGAACTATAACTTTTACTGAGTTAAACGAACAAGTCCTTCATGGCGTACGTTTTTACAAAATAAAACGAAATGGATGAAGGAGCTCACAGAAATTAGATTCAAATTTCGTGTGAAAAGTATTCTAATGAAAAAACATACCATACAGTTTAAAAATACATAGAAGATAAACTTGCATTAAATATTCCGTTTCTGCCAAGTACCCAACTGGCACATAAGATAAATAAATAACGCCCAACAATCACATACATAGATCCGGACCCCTAACTAGGATTCCCTGTATCTAGAGAACCAGGAACTATGAGGACCATGGTCCCACAACACCCAGACACGAAACAAATGCATGCGCTTTTTTTTTCTTTTTTTTTTTCTGTGCACAAACATTTGTCCCGTCGCGGGAATCGAACCCGCAACTTCAGAAATTAGATTCAAATTTCGTGTGAAAACTATTCTAATGAAAAAACATACTATACAGTTTAAAATTACATAGAAGATAAACTTGCATTAAACGTTCCGCTTCTGCCACACAACTGGCACATAAGAAACATAATATTGTCAAAAGAAACAAACAATATAATACCATGGTCTAAATATACAAGTTGGTCCATGCCGTCAAGCGACCTAGTCGTGTTTCGGGATTATGTTCGGTGAACCATCGGGGAGACGGGTCTAAGCAACCGCTCAGACCTATATGCCATAGATCTATATGCTCCATCTTAGGCCACATCATCGCTTCACATCAGGCGAGATAGTGGTCAACATAGATCTATAATAATAATAATAATAAAACTAAAGGCTTTTAAATTTTAAAACCTTTCAAAAAACTCATTATACTTTATTTATCTATTCAGTTTTTGTAAGACTATCGACTATTTACATTAATATAGGCACTACTCGTGGTAAGTCTCTCGGATGAGAGTGGCCGTGGGGGTAGGTACCACTGCTTTGCCATTTATTCTGCCACCAAGCAGTAGTGCGCAAGCATTACTGTTTTGCAGTTTGAAGGGCATTGTAGCCAGCGAAATTACTGGGCATTATGAAACAGAGCTAATTGTCTCAGGATGACGAGGGCAGTGCGGTACCGGGCAGAATTTCGCAAAACAAAGTTCTGGGTGGTGCTGCAACTGTTATGTGCAGGCGTATTGCTTACCATCACGCGAAGGATCTGCTCGTTTGTTCATTTAGTTACATAAAAAAATACAGACAAACTTTTAGTTTTCAATTAATAAAAGATAGAGCCTTAGAAAACATCACATACCTATGAATCTTGAACTGGTAGAGGCATTGCAAAATGCATGTAGAGGCATAGAGCACGCGGGTCAAGGCGGTCGGGAGCGAGCTTAGGAACTAGAGCAAAGCGTTTGGTAGTTACACCTGGTAGGAGGTATTGAGTAGGTATTACTTTGTAAATCTGATAAATGTAAACTGTATAATTTCATCATCATCAGCCCACATCAGTCCACTGCTGGACATAGGCCTCTCCCATAGCACGCCACTGACCCCGACTGACCCAAAAAAACTTTATCCAATTATAATAAATCAAACAACTAGATACGAGTGCCACTACTACGATAGTTTTTTGTGCATAAGCCAAAGTTGACAACTC
Organism: Petrophora chlorosata; assembly: GCA_951640565.1. NCBI lineage: Eukaryota > Metazoa > Arthropoda > Insecta > Lepidoptera > Geometridae > Petrophora > Petrophora chlorosata. The sequence continues at coordinate 10,010,611 of OX621212.1, forward strand.
TAGCGCAACTGCCGAGCGTAGGTATGAAAAGTGAAGTACATACATGAGATTGCCTTCTTTACTAGTCTATATTTTAGGCTTCGGCCCACACAGCACAAGTAGACAAACTCTTAAATAATGATTAGACAACACAGATCGTTGTGTGTGATGTTTATAAAAGCCAACAGCTACACACATTGTCAAACAAAATACATAGAAATAGAATATAATAGAAAAACTCTTTATTGTATACCAATTTAAAGAAATAGACAATAACACAGGCCTTAACTATGGTAGTACAATGGGCGGTCTTATCGCTTGAAGCGATCTCTTCCAGACAACCTTTCGATGGACAGTATCGAAAGAAGAAGTAGACGGCGGTGTACAACAAAATTTATTAATTACAGCTAAATACCTACATAGTCATACATACATGCTAATATTTACATTCTAATACGCACAAAAACAAAAATATTAAAATAGACTAATATATACTTATCAAAATATTATTCTAATACATTCAATATAATACTTTTATACATAAAATAGTAATAGCAGTGTTATTGGTAGGAAGATAGATAATGAGCCTTGACCATTGTTTAAATATTGCCAAAGACTTACATAGTGTAACGGATAAACAAATGAGTAACGAATATTATATTTTTTATATATATTGTTACTGATTTGTATGTATATATCTTGTTATTATTTTTGTATATGTGTATTTGTTCACTATTGCTTTATATTTTGTTTGCACTACCTTATAAAATCTCCACAGTACACCGAGGTTAAGTGGAAGATAATGCTCACTAGCATTAATTTTGCCTATGTACTTACAAATTTGTTTGTGCAATAAAGTATTGTCTATCTATCTAATAAGCAAGTAGTGTAACGAATAAACAACTGCTTCCTTAATAAAAACAAGGGTTACATCATTCAAACATAGACTAGCAAACATGTAACTCGAACACATTTGCGCACTACTGCTTGCCGGCAGAATTACTGGCAAAGCGGTGGTATCTACCCAGACGGCCTCTCGAGACGATACAATAACTTTATTAAACACCAAGACAGGAAACAAAAGTTTCATCATTATAATCATCAGCCCATCACGTTCCCACTGCTGGGACATGGGCCTTCTCTCATAGAGAGAGTATACAGAGAGGGAGTGACAAAAGCTTACAGTTACATATATAATAAATAGTGGTAGAACAATGGACATATTGAAGCTCGACACGATATACGATTCGCGCTTGAGGGACATTATGGGTACGGGGGCTGGTTTTTAGCATAACTGCTAAAGGTTGGATTGCAATACTATAAATACAAGTGAACACATTATTATTTTATATATTTACATAGTAGGAAGGTAGGTACACGTAGTTTTTTTTTTTACACTTAATAGATCTATGTTTGGCCACTATCTCGCCTGATGTGAAGCGATGATGTGGCCTAAGATGGAGCACATAGATCTAGAGAGAGACGGCAGTTGAGCGGCTGCTCAGACCCGTCTCCCCGATGGTTCACCGAACATCATCCCGAAACACGACTAGGTCGCTTGACGGCATGGCTTTGTTCGGTGGGTGGTATTACAACCACGGCCAGAGCCTACCACTCCAAAGCACGTAAGCGGGTTTCATCACGATGTTTTCCTTCACCGTTTTAGAGCGAGCGTGCAAAATCTGCACTTAACTATAAGTCATTGGTGCAGGGCCGAGTCGGGATTCGAACCCAGGTGCGTCTGATCGAAAGGCACATGAGTTCCCGCTGAGCCACACTCGCTCTAGATACAAGTATAAGTATACTTACTTACTTATGTCCTAAGTCCCCACGTCGGGGCAAAGGGCAGACACAATATTTCGCCATTCTTCTCTGTCTTGAGCCGTGCGCTTCACTTCACTCCAGGTCAGTCCGATGGTCTTTGCTTCTGCAATGACAGAACGTCGCCAGGTCTATTTAGGACGGCCACGCTTGCGCCGGCCCTGTGGATTCTAATCCAGAGCTTGTCTGGGGATGTGATCCACGTTCCTACGCAAGGTGTGACCGATCCAGCTCCATTTGCGACGTCGGATTTGTAAATCGATAGGATCTTCATGGCGCTGTCTAGTAGTATAAGTATACAATACAATTATTCATACATACATACATATATACCTACATAGGCTACTTACTTTAGCCCAAACTTTACTTACTTACTACCCTTACTTTACTCCAAAGCCTGGCTCATCGACGTGAAGTCGCCAGCTTATCGGTATTCTACAGAATACACTACGGAGAGTGTGCTCAAGAACTGCACAATCTGATCCCATATCACTATTTTACCATCGGACAACCAGACGATAGGCACAACGTCACCCCTACATGGTGGATGTTCCGCCTATCCGTACTAAACGTTTCGAATCATCCTTTTTGGTGCGAACGTCGAAGGAGTGGAACGCCTTGCCGTCGTCTGTATTTCCACATAAATACAATCTGGGCGTGTTCAAATCAAATCAAGAGTGAACAAGTACTTACTGGGTAAGCGTGCTACATCTTCGACAACATCGTCGCTTCCCATCAGGTGAGTTCGTGGTCAAACGCAGACACTGTAAGATGTAAAAAAAGCCCGGGTCACGTCGCGTCGGGTGGAACCGCGGGGTGCAGCTAATACTATCATAAAACCTAATTACTACTCATAATTGGATATAAACATTCCTTCTCCTCACAAATTATCTATACACAATTACACACCTACCTAGTAACCCATACATTAAGCTAAGCTATACATTTTAAATTATCTATCTTCGGGTAACGCTGTTATAATATTACTGAGCAATTGCATCACCTGACCAGTATTCTATAACAAGTGGATCGTAGTAGTGTAACCATTTGTTTAGTGGATTTAAGGAATATCTTGGATTGAAGTGAGCGAGTGTGGCTCAGTGGGAGCACGCCCGATTTTTGATCCAACGCACCCGATTTTGATTCCCGGTGGCCCCGATCACTGACTTTCTTAAGTTATGTGCGGATTTAACACTCGCTCTAAAACGGGAAGGAAAACATCGTGAGGAAACCGGTGTGTCGAAGAATTACTAATTATCATCGTCAATCAGTTACATTAAATAAGAAATCACAAAAATTCAAGGACATTTAACATTCACCAACCGGCACTGGGCAAGTGTGACGGATTATGGCCCATACTCTCTCTATGAGAAGTTGGAAAGTAAGGCCACACATTAAGTAAATTATATCCCAGTAGTGGGAAAGTAATAGTCTAAAGATGATGGATTGAAATTCTTATTTTAAAGGGATGTGACTTTGTTTTTACAATCCTGCGCGGCACTGTACTTCACTCGTCATGAGATCGGATGCGTGACATGCGTACGCACGTATAAGCATCCTGTCTGTCCCGGCCTTATCATCATCATCATTTCAGCCCGTGTCCACCCACTGCTGGGTATAGGCCTCCTCTCCCTCACGCCATTTGTTCCGGTCCTGTGCATTCTGCATCCATTAGTTTCCTACCCCTTTCACTATGTCATCGGACCATCTGGCCGGTGGTCTGCCTACTAGTCTTCGCCCGCCCACCATTTTGTAACTGCCCTAGTCCATCTACCGTCCTCTCTTCTAGCCAGAGGTCCCGCCCACCTCCACTTTAGCATCGCTATTAGTATACCCACATCTTCGACCTTTGTACCCCTTTTTCCCGGCCTTAAAAATAAAATAAAATGTTTAACAATGTTTCAATAAAAATATTCATTAATTTAATTATCGGTGTTCGGCGCACTCTTTTCCGATACAGACACTTCGACAAAGGCTTCCCGGCCTTAAGTGTTAATTAATTGTAAAACTGTCGATGTCTCACGACACCCCCGATCATGGTCACTCACCAAAAAATGTAATCTGATTGCCAGTAGCTTTCATGCCCGGAGGCAGCGATGAAAGTAAAACTCTTATGGTGCGCGAGTACAAACTTTTTACTCAATGGAATGCCTCGACAAGTGATGGTGTTTTCAACCTTTTTTATTGTAACCCATTGCAATCTGAGCTGTGCGCGTAAGGAATTCGATCTCGTGATACCTTCTGCTCCCGTACCCACTGGTCCCTCAAGTGTCAATATCGTCATCATAATCATCATCAGCCCATCATGTTCCCACTGCTGGAACGCGAGCCTTATCTCGTAGGGAGGGTATGGGCCATAATCCACCACGCTAGCCCAGTGCGGGTTGGTGGATGTCACATGTCCTTGAATTTTTGTGATTGTTTCTTGGACATGCCGGTTTCCTCACCATGTTTTAGTGATTATTTCTGGACATGCCGGTTCCCTCACCATGTTTTTCCTTCACCGTTGTCAATATCGTGTTGAGCTGAAATTAAGGTATAGCTTCACTGCGACTAGTGAGATACAGTCTAGTTATTGTCGACTAAGGCAAGAAATCGAATTAAAACTGAAACGCAAAGAAATAATCTCATTAGTTTACATCAAAATACTATAACTACAAGTTGAGATGAACATTCTTCATTTTTAACAGGCGGGCTAATGTGGCACTTTTAAGCCCTAGGGCTTAATATAAATCGGTCAAACAATCTACGAATATATTATTTATTTTACTGGTTTCTACTTTTATTTTATATAATTGAATGACGAGACGAGCTGGTCGGTTGAATGATGGTAAGCAATACGCCAGCCCATAACAATAACAGCATCACCCAGAACATTGTTTTGTAAAATCCTGCGCGGCGCTGTACTGCGCTCGCCATCCTGAGACAATTAGCTGTTGAGTCTCAAAATGCCCAGTAATATCGCTGGCTACATTGCCCTTCAAGCCGGAACACAGTAATGCTTGCGCATTACGGCTCAATAATTGGCAGTAGTACCTACCCACCCAGACGGCCTCTCCCAAACGAGAAACCTACCACCAAGTTTTGGTGACGGCCTCGTAAATCATTCATTCAGGTGTTTTGTTTGACAGCTGACACTTCGCAGGAACAAAAACATTATTGTTTTATGAAGCTCATGGTACGAATCAGAGTAATATGATTGTAAGCTTTAAATAAAACGTTCCTGTAACATGATTGGCTTATAAAAGTTGGTGATAAGCCCCCTGCACGTCTCGTCATACAGATACTTTAAAAGAAAAGGACATATATTAAAATATTCAAACAACAAGTATTCGTTACATTTCTTATTTTATCTTATCTTTTAACTTATTCCTATTGAATTTGAAAGACTGGTTTCACTTAACAAGTGTACATTATATAATTAATTACGCGAATCAAAAAGAATTCAGAACGCTTGATAGATTACTATTTGCATTTAAATCAACACTTCAAGTGTCTGCATAATATATTTTGACAAGAAATCGGAACATGTAACATTTGTATTTGAATTGAATTGCAAATGTTTGGGACTCGTTGGGTATAAAGTCCCAAAAATTCAATCCCAATAAATATTTGTCACATATAATTCCAGAACTCCAGATGCCCAGAAAATATTATTTTGAGCTCCAAGCTAATCCCAGTCAAACTTTATTAAAAAAAAGCATTACAAATAATAAAGTTAAGTTATTTTAAGCCCCTAATGTCGCTGGTTACAATGCCCTTCAAACCAACACAGTAATGCTTGCGCATTACTACAGGAAGGTACCAAACCAGATGACCTCTCTTATACAAGAAACCTAGAAGACCTCATGTTGTATATAAAATAACATTAAAAACTATCATAAAAAAAAAAGACGTGTGGCACTCGGAGACTGCCGCGGTAAAGCTATTGCATAGCATTCGGAGTGGGGGGTGTTAGGTTATTTTCGTTACGGAATTTCTGGATTCGGTCTCCACGCTCAAGGCCCGCGATAGAAGCTATGCAATAGCTTAAAATTTACTTACAATAATTAATCGTATATATTATGATATTGACATTTTTTTTGTTTGACTTTTGATTGACTCAATAATACTATTTCTATGATACTTTTTTTATATTTCTTAATTAATTTGACATGTTTTAATACAATGCACAAAATAGTCTTCCTCTCTCCTAATTGCTGCGCCCGACAGGGTCCATGATGAACTGTATTTTTATTTTACCTACCATCTAATTACATTATGGATTGCAATAAAGAATTGAATTGAATTGAATATATTGCCAAAAATACTTTTACGGCAGCGTCGAAGGCAGCTTCTTTACATACTACTTCATTCATACTTCACACGGGTTCAGGCAATGGCAGCGCAAACGACATCGGCTGGGGCATTAGAAATGACTTTAGCCTAGAGATTTTCTGGATTTTCTAGGTTCTTATTAGATATGGACAGAAGTGTCCAAAGAAAATACGTTCATTGGTTTAAGCGTAAAACTTTAGTTAGCTAAGTTAAGTTAGTTTTAATTGCGCAACGCGGATGCCGGCGGGTGTGGCGAAGAAAGCCCAGTGTGTTTGCTTATTAGCGTATAAGTATAGACTGGTTGACGTCGAAGGTCGAAACGTGCGAACATGCCTGTTTTGCTTTATCTTACTAATATTAGAAATGCGAAAGTTTGTGTTAATGGGTGGATGTCTAGATGTTTTTACGCAAGCATAAACTACTTAAATCGATTTGGATGTTTGGCACAGGAGTAGATTATTGATTAAATTTATTTATTTATTAAGCTATTGCATAGCTTCTATCGCGGGCCTTGAGCGTGGAGACCGAATCCAGAAATTCCGTAACGAAAATAACCTAACACCCCCCACTCCGAATGCTATGCAATAGCTTTACCGCGGCAGTCTCCGAGTGCCACACGTCTTATTTTATTATTTTAGGATAACTACAGCTAACTTAGTATAATGTAGGTATAAATGAATGGACTATATATAAGATTATAAAAGTTTCCACAGGTGGAGATTATGATCTGACTAAGAGCACAGGATTACTGTGTTCCGGTTTGAAGGGCATTGTAGCCAGCGAATTTACTGGGTATATGAGACTCAATATCTGATGTCTCGGGATGATGAGCGCAATGCAGTGCTACGCAGTTTTTATGGTATTAAAAGTCCTGGGTGGCACTGCAATTATAAGCAGGCGTGGCGCTGACCATCAGGTAAACGACTTGCTCTTCTCGTCACTCGGTAATATAAAAAAAAAGACGTGTGGCACTCGGAGACTGCCGCGGTAAAGCTATTGCATAGCATTCGGAGTGGGGGGTGTTAGGTAATTTTCGTTACGGAATTTCTGGATTCGGTCTCCACGCTCAAGGCCCGCGATAGAAGCTATGCAATAGCTTAAAAAATTTGCTATTTAGTAACCAAGAATATTTATTTGCAAGAAGACATAAAAAAATACAGCCCACACATCCACACGTCCACAAATCCACAGTACACAATACCAGTTTTAAGTTCATCGTGCCAAATTAAAAGCTCTGCGCGACATATTTACATCCACTAGTGCTTTATTCAAGTTACGTAAGCAGTTTTGCAAGAAATTGTAAGTACGATTGAAAGGCTCTTTCATTTTCGATGGTGAAAATTGTGACGCAAGCCGCTTATGAAGTTATTAGTCAGCAGGCGAGCCAGAAGTGGGTTTCTAAAAACTTTTTACACTTTAGGCAACGCAGCGAAGTGACAACTCGGCAAAAAAGAGCAAAATTTGTTTACCTGGGCCCCAATTCACTATGACAACTTGGCGATTCCTTGCTTCGAGGTCACGTCGATTCCTTCATTAATAAACGACATCTGCGAAATTAGTAGGTATTCTCGCGTCATAGAGAATCATATATATTATATGAATGCGTCATAGAGATGTCGTTTATTAATTAAGGAGTCGTCGACTCCTTCATTAATAAACGACATCTGCGAAATTAGTAGGTATTCTCGCGTCATAGAGAAACATATATATGAATGCGTCATAGAGATGTCGTTTATTAATTAAGGAATCGTCGACTCCTTCATTAATAAACTTTATCTGCGAAATTTGTATGCTCTCTGACGCGTCATATATATAAGAAAAATACGATATATATAAGAAGTATAGTGTATTTTTTTAATACAAAACAAATAAATGTTAAATATCCCGTTTCTAAATCAAATTCTAGTATTAGAAATATTTATATCCTATCCTACTAATACTATAAATGAGAGAGTTTGTGAGGATGGATGGATGTATGGATGTTCGGTGTTGGAGGCCATCTGGGTAGGTACCACAGCTTTGCTAGTTATTCTCCCACCACGTAGCAGTGCGCAAGCATTAAATCATAAATCATAAACATTTATTGCTAGAATATAGGTAGGTAATGTAGGTGTTACAGTAATAATTATAATGTTCCATATAATCTACCCTATTTAAGGGTGTGCAATACAATTCACATAAAAATAATTTAATTAATTTACAAGATATAATTTTATTATTTTACATTCTTGGATTCAAATTAATCATTAGAAATAGTTATTACTTATATTAAGTGTCAAAATTTAATTAATTATTTTCATATGTCTTAGGTAGGTATAGGTTATTACAAATTTTAAATATCAAATTTATACAATTTTTAACTTGTCTATTTTAACTGTAGGTATTCATTTACAGAGTAAAAACAATTATTTAATAGCCATTTTTGTAATTCTAGTTTAAATTTATTTTTATTAAGTGTTTTCATTTCTTTTGGAAGTTTGTTATAAATTTTGATTGCCATTAAAAAGGCATTCTTCTTAAAGATATCCAATCTACATAAAGGTAAAAATAGTTTATAATTTATGCCTAGTGTTTCTTTAAATAATTTTTGAATTCATATCAAAGAACTCGGGATAGTATTTAACAAACAGACATACCTCTTTGATGTACATACACGGTAATGGAAGTATGTTGAACTTTTTGAAAATAGGTCGACAGCTATCGGTAGACCAGGCACCGCAAATTGCCCGGACACATTTCTTCTGCACTATAAATGCCCTATTAATGTCGACAGAGTTACCCCACAAAAGTAATCCGTATGACAAAATCGAAGACACGTAGCCATGGTACGCACACAGGGCAGATTCTTTTGACACTGAGAGACGCAATTGTCTTATAGCGTATACAAAACGGTCTAGTCTATCACAAACGTTATCTATGTGGCACTTCCAATTGCAGTTCTTATCAATTATTATACCTAGGAACTTACACGTATCCACTTCTTCTACTCGCTCATTTAGGAAATTAACATTTAATGGATCCTGTTTAGATTGATACGTTTGAAATTGCATAATATTCGTTTTAGTTATATTAATTTTTAATTTATTTTGTTTTAACCAAATTATTATGTCATTTAATGTGTTGTTAATATCGGTATTACGTTGTTCATTACTTTTAGATTTCACAACAACTGTGGTATCGTCAGCGTATAAAATACACTGATGTTTAATCACTTTAGGAATATCATTTATATAGGTTAAGAAAATAAATGGCCCCAGAATGCTTCCTTGTGGAACTCCTGTTTTGTTAACTTTAACCTGTGATCTAAATATTTTTTTATGTCCATCTATTATTTTAAATACTTCTGTACATTGTTTTCGGTTTATTAAATAACTTTCTAACCATTTAAGAGCATTTTCTCTTATTCCATATTGATTAAGTTTGTTGAGTGCTATATTATGATCAACTAAGTCAAAGGCTTTTGTCATATCTAAGAATATGGCTGCCATTTTTGCTTTATTGTTAAGTCCATCTGTAACTGCTTTGATGAGGTTGAAGCAAGCCAAAGTGGTAGATCTATTTTTTGTAAATCCGAATTGATCAGAACTAAGAATTTCATTTCGCGTCATAAATTCATCGAGTCTTAAAAGCATAGCCTTTTCAAATATTTTTGATAATACTGGGATAAGAGTTACCGGTCTATAATTATTCATATCATTTTTTTCTTCTTTCTTATGCAATGGTTTTATGATTGAAATCTTTAATGTCTCAGGAAATGTGCCTTCTGCAAAAGACAAGTTTATGATATAAGAAAGATGTTGACATAAGTAAGGACCACATAATTTTATCATTTTTGTATTTATATTGTCGTAACCTACGGAATTAGTATTATTTAATGATTTAATTATGTTCAATATTTCAGTTTCGTCAGTTGGTTTTAAAAATATAGAATTTATTAGATTATTTGTCATGGAATTAAATATTTTGTGTGATGATTGTGGGGTCGTGTCAGTATCATTTTTTATGTCAGTAAAATAATTATTAAACATATTACATAGCACCTGGGGATCGTCAAATGTCAAATTATTTACTTTAATAGACTCTATTTCATTTGATTTTATGTTATCGTTTTGTACATTATTCCGTATCACGTCCCAAACTGCTTTCCCTTTACATTTATTATTATTAATATATTTTGTATTCTGTATTTTCTGTGATTTCTTTATGCATTTTTGTAGTAGTTTATTATATGATTTATATATTTTTGCATTAGAGATTTTATTATCTTTATTATGTACATATTTTAAATAATGTACTCTTTTTTGTACACAAGACTTTTTTAGTCCCTTTGAGAGCCATCTCAATTTAAATACATTTTTTTGTTTTATTTTCATCCTAACAACTGGGAAGCACAGGTCAAATTCATTAATTACTGTGTTCCGGTTTAGAGGGCATTGTAGCCAGCGAAATTACTGGGCGTATGAGACTTCTTGATGTCCCGAGGTGATGACCGCAATGCAGTGCAACGTAGTGCTTTTTATGGTATTAAAAGTTCTGGGTGGCATTGCAATTGTTATGGGCAGGCGTGGCGCTTACTATCAGGCGAACGACTTGTTCATCACATCACACAGATCCATAAAAAAAATGTAAAAAACATATTATCATCATCATCATCATCATTACAGCCCACATCAGTCCGCTGCTAGACGTAGGTCTTTTCCATAGCACGCCACTGAGCCCGATCTTCGGCTTTCCTTCTCCAGCCGCTACCAGCAACCCTACGTATATCGTCGCTCCATCTAGTAGCAGGGCGTCCTAAAATACGTTTGCCGATTCGCGGTCTCCACTCAAGAACACGTCTACCCCAATGGTTATCGGTTCTGCGGCAAATATGACCAGCACACTGCCACTTCACTTGCTAATCCGCTGAGCTAAAAAAAATATAATTATTATATACCAACCTCATATTTTATCAATATTGATCTACTGCGATGATATTCAAACACTTGTCTTATCTACCTACCATCAGGCCTAGCGCACTCCGCACTGTAGGTAAGAAGCCACAAGTACATAGCCGGAAACCGACGGCGGGTCGCGCGTCGTTACACGTGCCGCGTCAGAAGAGATAAGAGCTATGCGATAGAAAGAGAGGCGCTCTGTAGGTTAATATGACTGGTAGGTAAGCAGCGCTACGCGAGCTGAATTGAATTTTATTGCGTCATAGCAAGAGTCGCTATTTGTTTACATATCTTTACGAAGTGATGCTTCTGTCAATTAGTATTCTGTGCTACCATTTACCACAAAGTTCTACCATTGAAAAATCACCACTGAATGGTCAAAACCGTCGACATCTCACAATTTACCACGAGATGCGAGATAGTGACAGGTGGTGAAGACGCGGTGGAATGCGGACCGACATAGCCGACAGGTTGAGAAAGAAAGTAATACGATGTTACGTAACATATTCATAAGAAGATATCCTACGATGATGTCTAGAGCCTTGACCTAGTGGGAGAAAATTTATTTCTCTTTCCAATAAGAAATGCATATGATTTTTTATGTTTTAAACATAATAATATACCTACTGTTTTGCTTTTACAAATTATATTATTATAATTTTTAACCGACTTCAAAAGGAGAAGGTTCTCTGTTCGATTGTTTTTTCGTGTTTGTCACCTCAGGACTCCGTCATTAATGAACCGATTTGAAAAATTCTTGCGTTGGGTTCAGTATATCTACGAAGTGGTCCCATATAAATTTCATCGTAATTTGACCTTGGACTTCAAAGATACATTGAAGTCGGTTTTGTTTTTTTTTCTAAAAATAATTATTTTTAAGCGGCTTTAGAAAGGAGGTTCTCAATTCGATGGTGTGTTTTTTTTTTCAACAAAAACAAAATATATAAGTTTAGTCTTGAAGTCGGTTCTTGTTTTTTTTCTAAAAATTAATTATTATTTGATACAATTGTAATAAATTCGCATCTTTTAATATCAAATAAATATATATACATACATTTATATACATATATATATATAAAGAGTAGAATATTTTATGTTATTGTTTTGCTTTTTCATTTTATTTATTTTTTTAAATTTATCTTTTTTTTGGATGCTTTTAATAGTTTTGAGGCACAAAGCATTCCTGCTGCAGGAGCTCGAATATAACAAAAAATTAAAAACAAATAAAACACGAGAACAAACAATTGAACAACATGGAGTTCTTTAAAAGGGGAATTAATAGAGTCCTTAAGGATCGGCAACGCATCAGCAATGCCTCTGGTGCTGCAGATATCCATAGGCGACGGTAACCGCTTACCATCAGGCGGGCCGTCTGCTTGTTTGCCGACACATTAAATAAAAAAAAATTTATAAAAACTTTATTATTTTAGCTGTGAACACGTATTTACATTAATTTTGGTTTTATTATAAATGGACTATTAAACAGCTTTCTATAACAACATTAATTTTATAAACATTATTTTTTATTTATTTGTATTACTGCACACTATCCTCTTTAAAATATTGCTTTCCTTACCCTACGGTTGTCTGGAAGAGATCGCTGCTTAACAATAAGACCGCCTATTGTAGGTACTTATAGGAAATTATGTATTACCAACTGATATTCTGTTTTTTTTTAATGTGCAATAAAGTATTCTCTATCTATCTATCTATATTAGAAGGAAACATTAAAAAAAAAACAACTTTTTAAATATATAAATTCACAATTAGATTCGGACGCGGGCAGAATGCGGACCATGACATTAACCGAAACCTTCGCAGATGAAAGTTACGCGTGTCGTTACATAACTGAAGTAAATAATTTATAGACGAACTTAAGCACACACACTTAGCATAGACTTCATCTCCGCCATTAGCACGTTGTAAACAACATTATTAAAGAAAAACATGTAAATTTCGTACTCAGATTACAATTATGAATCCTAATAATATTATTAATGCGAAAGTTTGTGTGTGTGTGATGTTTGTTACCACGTATCACCGTAGCTACTAATTCTGATGAAATTTGGAATGTAGATAATTTAAGATCAGAATTAACACATAGGCTAATCTTATTCTCGAAAATCATCTCCTAAGGGGGTTAAACAGGGTGGTAGTTTCTATGGAAAATTTTATTCCTTGGCTCTACATATACACTCAAAACTCGGTACAAATAAACTTTAACACAACACGTATTTTTTGTTTTGTCAAAACTATCCCTAGAAAGGGTGCAAGGGAGTTCTAAAGTTCGCGACACATCAATCTCCACGCGGGCGAAGCCGCGGGGCGCAGCTAGTTATGAATAATATGCTAAACCCTAAAAATATTGCATGTTTTTAGGGTTCCGTACCTCAAAAGGTAAACAAGAACTTTATAGGATCACTTTTTGTCCGTCTGTAAGTCTATCTGTCCGTTTGTCTGTCAAGACCCTTTGTCTCGGGAACGCGTGGGGTATCAAGTTGAAATTTAAACCAATACTGTCTATAGTCCCTTAAAGCTGTGAAAAAATCAAACATCTAAGTTACCTGAAAAAAAAAGATACGGCCGTTTATGCCGCAAAAAACGTATATTTCGGCACTCTCAAGGGAGTCAAAATGTATAGGGTACTTTCCGTTGACCTAGAACAATGAAACTTGGCAAGTAATATTGTCTTATACTATAAGTACAGGGAAAAATCTGAAAACTACATATTTGTAGTTAAATCATAAAAAATATAGTCCTTGTACGGAACCCTCAGTGGGCGAGTCTGACTCGCACTTGTCCCGTTTGTTTCCAAATTATTGTTGGTTTTCCATCTTGTAACTTTTGCCTGTTAATTTTCTTAATAATCTTAACTTAATTTTCTGCAGGAGTTTAAAATATTCGCTAGCGCATTTTAGTCACTTTCTTCAATAGGTATATATCGCTGACTTTTCAACAAAAATGCTAGACAAAGATCATTTCAAGGGTCATCATTTGGTGCCTTACTTAATGCTTATGTGTAAAATGAGTGATAAAAAAATTAATTGTAATTTGTCAGCCTCTGTGGTGTAGTGGTTGGGCAGGTTGACTAAAATCTCATACACCAACGAGGTTGCGGGTTCGATTCCCGCGAAAGAACAAATGTTTGCCTTAAAAAAGAGCGCAAGCATTTGTTTCATGTCTGGGTGTTGTGGGACCATGGTCCTCGTAGTTCCTAGTTCCCTAGATACAGGGAACCATAATTAGGCGCCAGGATCTATGTATGCGATCGTTGGGCGTATAAAAAAAATCTCTTTGTCTTATAAGCACACACTATCGTCTCTAAAATGTTGTGTTCCTTACCCTATGGTTATCTGGAAGAGATCACTGCTTAGCGATAAGACCGCCTATAGTACTTATAGAAAATTATGTATTACCAACTGTAATTCTGTTTTCTTTTTTTTTAAGTGCAGTGTTATATATGTATCTATAAATGATGTCCTATTTATTCTTGTGATTTATTTTCCCGTGTGGGAATCAAACCGACGACATCGTTTTTTCGTGATATACCGGCCCGCTAAACCACTACACAATTTCGTCTTGTTCAAAACTACATAATAAATCAAAACGAGAACTTTCATTTTAATAATAAAACTTTTTCTTCTGTTTGTGTCAATCTAATCGAAATCAGAACCTTTCTTTTCGCAGGAAACATAAAAACTCTTCCCATGGAGATTAAATTAATTATAGAAAAAGAATCTGCCTATGTCAAGAGGGTGCGACGATGCAGAGACGTACTCTAGATGTTTCGATATTCACTATAAAAATATTGAAAGACTTTATTTTGTCGATGGCTATTTGCTTAGCAGCTTAAGTTAAACTCAAATTACTTATTAGTCTTATTAGAAAGAAAGAAAGAAAGAAAGAAAGAAAGAAAGAAAATTTATTCCAGACATCACACAACATTACACTGAACATACTAAAATAAAGACAAAACAAAGACAATAAAAACAATGCAGTGAAATGTTGCATGATGTCAGGAAAAGGTTCCGACTCAGCATACGCTAAGGTATCTTAAGTAGGTACCTTAGCATCTGATTTTCAGTCGAAACCCTTCCCATGAGATCACGAACAATCAGACGAAGATGATAAACAAACATTAAAATTGAATAAAAAACCAACATAAAACACAACAAATATATATATATTAAAACTATTATTCTATTGGTGAATTGTTAAATGGACTGTAACTGCATAATAAATTATTCGTATTATTGTTTTGTGACTAAAATTTAAATAAAAATAAAAAATGTAATAATTTCTAACATAAACTTACATTTCGATTGAAATACTAATAAATAGGGACTAAACTGTGACTGCATGTTAATATAATATAGATTAAATAATACAATTAATAATGTTGCGTACCCAGAATAGGGTTGATTGTACAGGAACGAATTTATAAATCTGTAACACCCATAAAACCTACAATCTAGTAACAATAAACATTTCATTTAATTTCATTTTATATCATAAAATCTGAAGTGCTTTTTTAATTTTAAATTTATAAATATTTTCATTTATTTATTTTCTATTTTATTATATTTAGGCACAATACCAGAAAGGGTGGCGTGATGGAGAGGAGGCCTATACTTACCAGTGGGATAAAAAGGGCTGAAAAAGAAAAAAAGAAGATGTTTGGAATGATATGGGGGTGACGTTTGCCCAGCAGTGGGACACAATAAAAAAAATAGACAACCTCTTGTTATGATACGTGTCACAAAATGCCACTCATGGTAGTTCCTTAATTGTTTTTTTTTAATAAGCATATAAACTTTAGTAATTTTTACTATTCTCACTGACTTTTTTCACCAAGAGAAAAATATATGACAATTTATTTATTTATTTTAGTCCAGATTGCTGCACTTACAGTTTTAACCAAACCATGCAGCAAGCTAAACACATAACAAAAAGAAAATTGTAATAATGCACTTAAAAACTGGAGTATATTTACTCTACAGAACACATTAGGCCCATGCGTTACAAATTCCCATCATTACTTGTAACTTTTACCGTGAAAGCATCATGACAGTAATTATCTAGTTACCTTATTGTCTCTAATCACAATGAGATAATTAAAAATCAATTAATTAACATATTTCTCATCATTAATCAAGGCATATGAAATCAAATTATTAAATTACTCAATCATTTGTAATAATACAACTAAAGAATGCAACATCGTGATTACAAATTGTAATTATTATTATTTTTATCTAAAATAGGTAAAGAAATTTTCTGAATATAACAAACATTCATAAAAATTTAACGAAATCAATTATTATACCAAAAACTTGCCTATACGTAACTTTTACGCAATAATTTGCAAAGCTTCTTCAAAATCAGTCCAGCCATTTCGCCTTCATTGAATCAACTTCCTTACATCCAAACACATAAAATTCAACATTAACATCTAAAGCATTGTATATTTAAGAACAATTGTATTACATCGTAGACAATTCAGTCATTTCATAATCTCATTCATTATCATCACCAATCGACATAACAATAACAATAGATGATTCAAGAAATTTAGTGGCATTATATCACCAAAACCACCTGACTCCGTACCTGCGCCTGCGCCGGTGGAGATAGTTGAGGTGCAACGCGCACGATCCCCGGTTCAGTGTTCGCTCAGACTTTGCCGTGAAAGCACGTCTCCAACTTGAACCTACAAGTTATTTATGTTAAGTTCTCAACTAAGTGTTATGATGAACCATTTTTGCCTCGCGGAAAATGTGATTCAGTCAACGAGGCATAGTTTCTGAATTTCGGTTTGAGTTTTTTTTGGATTTTTTGTGTTTTTGATTGAACTAAAAAGGTGTAGTTTTTGGAATTCTTGAGGAGAGTTTTCAAAGGTAAGATTTTGAACTGTTTTCACTGTAAATATTAATAATTGTAGAAAAAAACCCTGCTCTTTTATTATATAGATAAATAAAAAAAAATATTATATTTTATATAAAATCATATATGTATAAAAATAAAAAACGATCACATATATAGATCCTGATCCGTAACTAGGATTCTCTATATTTTGGGAGCTAGGAACTACGAGGACCATGGTCCCACAACACCCGAACACAAAACAAATGCTTCCTCTTTATTTTGTGCACAAGTAAACATTTGCCCCGTCGCGGGAATCGAACCCGGAACTTCAGTGGAATATGAGATTTGACTTAACCTGCCCAACCACTACACCACAGAGACTGACATCACATACAATACAATCACACTTTATTGCATAGCGCAAACATAATTACATGAGAAAAATATAAATCTTAACTAGGGTATTACAGTTGGCGGTCTTATCGCATAAAGCAATATCTTACAGACAACCGTTGGATGGATTGGACAAATGTTAAAATATTACATCTTAGTAAAAAAACAAGCTATATAAAACGGAAATAGAAGCGGTTTTATCGCGGACCGATTTCTCATAGTCACTATAAAACCTAACAATAAAGTTATACCTACATTTAATTGCTGGATTACTGATTCTTAATAAAATACATCTCGCGTGGTACTTCACTAACCAATAAACCAATCATAGAAGCTTATTATTTATTTATTATTATCATGCTAGTTGTAGCTTGTAACAATTTATTTTATTCTGCCATAGACTTTCATTAAATGTTATGTTATTAAGAAACTATGTTATTTTGTTGTAATAATCTTGTAACTTGGCAAATTAATCAATCTCGTATGCGGGAGGCCGTCAGGGTAGGTACTACAGTTTTGTCAGTTATTCTGCCACCAAGCAGTAGTGCGCAAGCGTTACTGTGTTCCGATTTGAAGGGCATTGTGGCCAGCGAAATTACTAGGCATATGAGACTTAAAATCTGATGTCTCGGGGTGATGAGCGCAATGCAGTGCTTTTTATGGTGTTAAACGTTTTGACACAGCAATTGTTATGGCCAGGCGTGGCGCTTACCATCAGGCGAACGACTTGCTCCTCTCATCACCCAATAACATAAAAAAAATTTGGTTGGCGTACTTTTGTATTTTATTATTTTTTTATTTATTATCATTTATCACATACTAGCTGATAACCGTGACTTCGATTTCATTTATATAAATAAATACGCCCCACGATCACAAACATAGAACATATTGTTATAAGAACAGTTCCTTAGGGAACTGTTCTTTTTCTGCGTTGAAAGTATGTCCTATTCCATCAAGTACCTACTTATATTTTTTTTATCTGTACAGTAGAGTTCGCGTGATTGATTAACAAACATCCATCCATCCTCACAAACTTTCGCATTTATAATTCTAGCCGCGCCAACAAACATCCATCCATTCTCACAAACTTTCGCTTTTAAAACATTATTAGGACATGATAATCTACAAAACCAGTCTCCCCGATGGTTCACCGAACATCATCCCGAAACACGACTAGGTCGCTTGACGGCATGGGCCAACTTGTATATTTAGTCCATGGTATTATATTGTTAAGAGCGATTGTGGCTCAGTGGGAGCTCGTGCGACTTTCGATCCGACGCACCCGAGTTCGAATCCCGCTGCCCCGCACCACTGACTGTCTTAAGTTATGTGCGGATTTAACACTCGCTCTAAAGACGGTGAAGGAAAACATTGTGAGGAAACCGGCATGTCCAAGAATTTTTCACTAAAAAAAGTCAAGGACATGTGTCATCCACCAACCCGCACTGGGCCAGAGCGTGGTGGATTATGGCCCATTCTCTCTCTATGAGAGAAGGCCCGTGTCCCAGCAGTGGGAACGTGATGGGTTGATGATGATGATGATGAATCTACAAAACTACTATCAATTTAATTTTTTTTTTATTTATTACTTATCAAATGACTTTCGTCTATGAAGTAGTTTTACTTTCCAAATTTGTGCCAGATTTTAAGAACTTTTGTTAAATTTAACTTTAACTTAGCATATTTTGAACAATGGAGCTTTTCACTATATATTTATTTGCATAAGTGTTGAGAAAATCTCAACAAACACACCTAGTTGCATATTTTTTATAAAAATGCATATGCTTACATTCATAAAGCTGGAAGTATGTTTGTTTGTACTCAATTTACGCCAACACGGCTGAACCGATTTGGGTGAAATTTTTCACGTAGTTTGAACTTTGTATTATAACAGATAATACTTTTATTTGCAAAAATAATACAATTTTCCTTTGGAAAACCAATTTGTGAAAAGCTTTTTTTGTATGTTTGTTACGCGATTACTCCACCAATTATGAATTGATGTTGATGATTTTTGTTTACTTCAAAGGTGGTCCCACATAAATGTTATTGAAATTGATTCAGCATTTTTTGAAAAAAATAACGAAAACAAAATATAAGTTTAGTCTGCTGGCCTATATTTTGGCCAAAGGATAAGCATTGCCATTCAACGTGGCAATGCTGCCAGCATTTTGGGAACGTTGCCCACTGGTAGTGGTTTATCAGATTAGATTAGTTATTAGTATTTTTAATTTGTTTTGTTTGTGTTTTTTTTTAATTATCTGTGTGTTTCAATAAATGTACTAAGTATTTTTAATTTGTTTTTGTTTGTGTTTTTTAATTATCTGTGTGTTTCAATAAAAACTATAGTTTACTTTTGAAGTCGGTTCTTGTTTTTTCTAAATTTTTTTTTTTACGCTTAATAGATCCATGTTTGGCCACTATCACTGTTTGGCTATTATTCGAAAGCTTTCGACGCGTTTATCCTCACCATTAATATACTATTCGAATAATTATCGCATATTGTTAGTAATTATTTCTCGATATTTATTAATGGTCATTACTTTTCGAAAGTATGCAATTTGTGTCTGATACGGTCGTCTCATCAGAAATTATAAGTGACATGATGTTTCTGAAATTGTACCTACTTGTAATTATAGCTTCACCATCTTTAGCTTGATATGACGCCGCATCCAAATCGGCTCACCCGTTTAAGAGCTACGGTGCCACAGACAGACACACATAGTGTTCAAACTTATAACGCTCCTCTTTGCGTCGGGGGTTAAAAAGAGTAGTAAACAGTTTTGATATAAAGTCAAAGCTCTTTTGTTTTTTTATCGATTATATCTCGCTTGATGTTAAGCGACGATGTGGCCGAAGATGGAGTAAATAGATCTTAAAATAACCGGCCTAGTGCGAGTCGGACTCGCGCACGAAAGGTTCCATACCATCATCACTATCACTTCACTATCACTATCACTACATAGTATAAAACAAAGTCGCTTTCTCTGTCCCTATATCCCTATGTATGCTTAAATATTTAAAACTACGCAACGGATTTTGATGCGGTTTTTTTTAATAGATAGAGTGATTGAAGAGGAAGGTTTATATGTATAATAACCGTGCAGAAGCCGGGGCGGGTCGCTAGTTATCTAAAAAAACGGCAAAAAAGTTACGTTTGTCGTATGGGAGCCCCCTTAAATATTTATTTTATTCGGTGTTTTGGTATTTCTTGTTATAGCGGCAACAGACATACATCATCCGTGATAGTTTTAACTGTCACGGTTCATGAGGTACAACCTCGTTACAGATGGACAGACAGACAGCGGAGTCTTAGTAAAAGGGTTCCGTTTTACCATTTGGGTACGGAACCTTAAAAAGACGCCAGTTGAGCGATTGCTCAGAATCGTATCTTTAATAGTAATCCCTCATCATCCTTTGACGTTCCCACTGCTAAGACACAGGCCTCTCACAGGGAGAGCGTATGGGTCATAATCCACCATGCTGGCTCAGTGCGCGTTGGATAATGTCACACGTCCTAGAATTTTGCGATTCTTTGATGTGCTTGTTTATTTACGATGTTTTCGTTCACCGTTTTTAGAGCGAATGGTCATAGCTTAACAGGATTCAGGATTTCGGATTTTTCAACGTCTTAAGTATTGTACATTCTTAAACAATTACAAAAAAAAATAGAGCCCGTAACAAAGAGTCCGTAGATTACTAGCTGCGCGTAGCCTATGTCATATTCAAGGGCCAAATGTACCTATCAAATTTGATCCAAATCCATTCAATAGTTTTTGCATGATTGATTAAAACATCCATCAATCCATTCAATATTCATCCATCCATCCAGCCTCACAAACTTTGGCATGTAGGTATAAGTTTAGTAGGTTTAGTAGATAGTTATCGACTCGTACGATAATAGTCTTCAAAATAATGCAATCGATATATAAAATGTGTGAATCAATGTTTGTGTGTTATGTGAATAGTTTTCGTGTTGAAAAAAGAAAACTCAAATTACAACAAAATCATTTTCTTTTAAATATTTTGGAAAATTATTTCTAATTTATACGTCATTATTTAGCGTCATGTTTTAGCTTTCCAACGATATATCACATGCATGATATAATTATAGGAGAAATGAAACTCTATCGTTTTTCTAAGCTAAGTCGTAATAAAAAATGCGGTATATAAGGATGGGTGACATAATAGGGTCGCGGTTTTCCGGAGGTTCGACGTTCTAAGGGTTATATAAATAATCACTTCGTATTTTTTTAATAAATATGTATATATTTAATAATAAATATGTTTATGAGTTTAATATTGTATATAAGAAAAGGTATATAATGTTTTTATCTAGTAAATAACATATAATCTTAAATAAAGAAAGCCCTAACAACAACCTTCCTTGTACGACACGTGTTTTGCCGTCTGCACGAGGCATCATCAGGACTCGCCGAACGCTAGAACAAGAGCACCCGGTTCTATATTTTCATTGCGTTTCAGTTTTGAGATGAATTTCCGCAACATCACGCCTGATTCCATAACATTAAAATTGACAGCATTATCTGACAATCAATTCTCAATCACTCCCATTATCACTTCTACACTCAATATGTCATCGACCCACCACTTTCGCTCAAACCAAGAAAGTTGTCAACGAGTATGCTAAACAGACTTACCTAATCTGTACCCGGAACCGATCCAACTAATATGGTATTTGAGTATTTGATGATCAGTGGGCGTGGTACGTAGTACTCGATACTAGTAATACGTGGTATTATATAAAGTGCTCTAATTTGGAAGTAATTGACGTTACATAAATGTAATTATTGATACAGTTATAATTATAAGTAACAGGTATTTGTACCAGTTTTTTGAGTGCTAATTTGAATATTGTTGTGTTTGGTGTGTTTGATTGCTTTTTTATGATAGGTGCGTGAATAGCTTTCAATCACCTGATGGTAAGTGGTCGAAACTTTACTGTGCACAATATGTAACACGCAGAAGTGATTAAACGAACTATGGACATAAATACTAGTTGGTTTCAATCGCGTTTTTCTCGTTTTCCGTGGAAATTTCGATTAATTGCAATACCCATTTTTGCTATTTTTATTTAACCCGTAATTTTAGTGTAAAATCCCCATTTTTGCTATTTGTTATTTATCCCGAAATTTTAGTGTAAAATCCTCATTTTTACTATTTTTATTTAACCCGTAACTTTAGTGTAAAATCAAGAGTTACGAGAAAGTGTGTAATTGTTTTGTATATAAATTATTGAGGGTAAAACCCTTGAATGCAGCTAGTAAAAATAAAACTTACTTGAACAAGGGTAGAGTGAATAGGTATCTTCTAATTCTATGTGCTCCATCTTCGGCCGCATCTTCGCTTAAGATCAGGAGAGATGGTGGTCAAACGGAGATTTATAATAAAAAAATAATGTATTTTAGAACTAAAAAACCGACATCAATTCTGATACATCTTCGAAGTCCAAGGTCATATATTGATAAAATTTATATGGGACCAGCTTGTAGCTATACTGAACCCAACGTATACGCGTTTATAAAGACGGAGAATTGAGTTAACAGATATAAATAATAATTTTTTAGAAAAAACAAAAAACGACTTAAGACTAAACTTATATTGTTTGTTTTTGTTGATTTTTTAAAAATGTGCTGAATAAATTTTGATAACATTTATATGACAGCACCTTATCATCTACCAAACAAAAAAATAATCATCAAATCAATTCATAATTACCGGAGTAATCGCGTAACAAACATACAAAAAAAATTAAAAGAACTTACCGTCGAATTGAGATCCTTTTGAAGTCGGTTAAAAAATACAATCGTATTGAGAACCCGAGAGAGAAAATCTTCTTGAAGTCGGTTAAAAAAAATAAAAACTTGGCAGGAAATGATGCAAAATCGAAACCATCAATGATCAGTTCTCGTATTACCAAGTGAAATTGTCCCGATCTAGATGCAGCGTGCGCGACGCGGAAAGCACCGGTCGATGTACGGACGGAATGCGCATGTTTCCATTGTTACACGGGATTTTATCGGAGATTTTACGTCATAGCTATTTAGATGTAAAATCTGAAATTCAATTGTTAATAATAATAGTTAATAATTGCTAAACGATCAGTTTGAACAAGGAAATTACTGATGATGAGAAAGACTGATGAGAAAGATCATCTTCCACGGTTAGTAGGTAAATATCATATCTACTTAATATTCTTTGCGATATATCAACCTAAGTAATTAAATTTACAAACTTCGTACATGCCCAATGCCGCACGTGTTGCAATTAGCTTTAAGCCTTTTTTATATATAAGTGTTAATTTTTTGTTGAGAGAATAAAAATTCTTTTACTTAATATACAACTTTGTTATGGGCAAATATTACATCGATATATATATTTTTATTAAATTATTTATATCAGATAGTAATATCCATATTTCAAATTATATCAAAATAAATTAATCATTAAAGTGAAACTAATCTACATTATAAAATAAATTAAATTAAATTAAAAATATCCAAAAAAAAAATTACATCACAATTAATCAATTACATCACATCGTCATCATCATTGATATGTTAGGTTTATTTTATAAAATGGAAATCTGTAAAGGCAAAGTCGAATCATACATTTATATGTAGATGTTTATTTTATTTCCTTATTCGCTAGACCTAGATATTCTTAATTAGAGGCCAGGTTCTATGTATTTTTAATGCCAAAATTGGCTTCATTTGACAATAACTCACCGGATAGTAAGTGTAGTTGCGTTAGAAGCTGGAACACGTTTGCCTTGTTTCATGTTTGTGCCTGTTCACTCTTGTCGAAAACCAGCATCGTCTAACTCGAACACCGATGCCGATCGGTCTCAGAAATATCTAAAGGTAATTCTGGAGTAATCTGTGGAGTTTTCTAACTATTATATTCAAAGTCCACGTCCCAATCCCAATCACAATCTCTAAAAATGATCGATATTGCATAGAAGGAAGCTAATGCTTTCTAAATTTGAAATTGAAACTGATCAGAATAGGTGTTCGAGTTGGACGATTCTACTTCAGGTTGTAGTTGGTTGTATTTTTTTATTTTTTTATTGGTAAATGGGCATACGTTTGACGACATCTCCCCTAATGGAAAGCGAAGATGCGGCCTAAGATGGAACACGCTTGCCCATGAGATGCCTATTCACTCTAGACTTAAAGAGACACAAGTTGTTGTATGTGATCGTAGTGCGTCATTTTTCGTACTCGTGTACACATGGTAAGTCTCGTATGCGGGAGGCCGTCTGGATAGGTACCATACCAGCTTTGCCAGTTATTCTGCCGCCAAGCAGTAGTGCGCAAGTATTACTGTGTTCCGGTTTGAATGGCATTGTATCCAGCGAAATTCCTGGGCATATATGAGGGTTAATAGCTGTCTCGAGTGATGAGCGCAATGCAGTCCTATACGCAGTGCTTTTATGGTATTAAAAATCCCTGTGTAGCACTACAAATGTTATGGGCAGGCGTTGCGCTTACCACCAAGCGACCGACATACTCACTCGTTCCATAAAAAAATTGTCGTCGACTTGTCTCAGTAACTCTACCGTAACGTGTGACAACGCGAACGTTCGCCCCAGTGTGCTAGATGCGCGCGATCGCGAATCGCACGCGATCAAGTTATTGTACTCCATCGTATTTACATTGGCCATACCGCGCCGGCTTGCACAAGGTGTTGCGAGGAATTTATTATGACCGTTAAAACGTTGCGCATTCAAATCTATCAGAGCAAGTGGCCGATGCGACGCGTGACCAAATTGTTGCAACTTGCAACCTATATAAAAAAGAGTCATTTCGGAGAGTGTGCGACGGAATTACATGAACTTATTCCGCCATCCCCATTCTATCACCGGACGACCAGGCGTATGGCAAGCCGTCATCAATTTATGGTTGACATCCTTACTGCTCGCACCAATCGCTTTGCTTCGAACTTCATAATGCGAACGGCCAAGGAGTGGAACTCTCTGCCGGCATCTGTGTTTCCGGATAGCTATAATCGGGGTGTCTTAAAGACAAGAGTGAACAGGTTTCTTCTAAGTGAGCGTGCTACATCTTCGACCGCATCGTCGCTTAACAACAGGTGAGATAGCGGTCAAACGCAAGCCTATAAATAATTTAAAAAAGGGTCTATAATATATCGGCGCCCCGGGGTTTCACTTGGTAGCGCTCGTAGCGTAGCTCGCCTAGCCGTTCGTAACACATCTTCTAGGTTAAGCAACGTTCCTAGCGGTCACAACTTGGATGGGTGACCATTTGCGACGTGACAAAGATGCATGGAACATTTCGCTTCTGCCAAGTAGCCAACTGCCACATAAGAAACATAATATTGTCAAAAACAAACATAAAATATTATAACAACAGTTCTAAAAACATGCCCCGCAGCAATTTCTTACCGTTCAGTATCTTCTGATTAGTGGTTCTTTTACCGATACGGTGCTAGAGTCATTGTAATAATTGACGTTCATAAGTGCGTCTGTGATGACAAAATGATTAAAGAACTGAACTGATTTGTGAGGTATTCACATCTGGGCCCCAATTTTCTACGACAACTTGGCGATTCCTTGCTTCGAAATCACGTCGATTCCTTCAAATCCTCCCAAATGCTGACCTTATAGTCATGTTTTTTTTATGTATTTGATTGACGAGAAAGCTGGTCGTTTGCCTGATGTTAAGCAATACGCCAGCCCATAACAATAACAGCACCACCCAGAACATTATTTTGTAAAATCCTGCGCGGCGCTGTACTGCGCTCGTCACCCTTAGACAATTAGCTGTTGAGTCTCATTATGCTACAATGCCCTTCAAGCCGGAACACAGTAATGCTCGCGCACTGCTTGGCGGCTGAATAACTGGCAAAGCGGTGGTACCCACCCAGACGGCCTCTCGCATACGAGAAACCTACCACCAGTACGCTTGTGTGACCCGTGTGTGCTTTATATATCTCCTTCCCGGACGCAAGCAGACCAATGAAACTGAGCTAGAAGTTTCAATACATATGTTTTTTTTCTCAGTGGAATCGTAGCAATCATGTGGATGCTTGCTACTTGGCCGATATAACAATAAAACAATTGACTATAGACGATTCAAATTCCGACAATACAAACAGTCAATAAACCTATTAAAAAAACAAACAGACGTAGACGGGGTGACAAGTGTTACCGCATTCACTTTTTAGAGTTCCCTTATTAGAAGGGAACCTTTTTTAGCTACTTGTGTACTGCAGCTAATTTCAAAATAAAAAAATGATTGAACATTGTCACCATAATGTTACACCTGGTTTATTATGCACAGGATGTGGAAAACGTGTTTTTTTTTTTAATTTTCTCTAAACCTTCACGGAACACGAGTTAAATTTATGGAAATCACACTGCTTTTTTATTGCAGATTAATAATTGCACCAAAAAATACGTGCGCGGGAGACGTTCTCAATAGAAGTGTATAAACGTCATTCATCAAAAAAATGGCGTTCGAGACGTAGATGTCCCTCGTCTTGACAGCTGTCACCTCCCTAGTCGAGTGCCATAGTCGATTCTACTGGCCGAAAATAAAAGGAAAGGGACTAGGGATGGCATTGGCGTAAACAAACGGTTTGATTTGATTGGTGGTCCTGGTGGGAAATAGGGTCGATTAAGACCTTGTTATTGTTTTTTTAACCATCTTTATTTAGAGATAACATGATTGTGCCATACTGTACCCTTTTTCAATCATCCAAAGCAGTTCTTAAATTCTTAAAAATGCACTCGTTTTTTCATAAGAACAAAACTTGTTTACTGCAAAGTTAGCTACCCTGAAAATCCCAAAATTTGCCACATTTATAACATAAATATTACTTCATTTCCGTAGGTCGTCAATTTTACTCTTTTTAGCGGATCCCCATACGATCTTGCAAATCAACTTCTCTTAGTACTGTCGATATTTTTTTTCTTTAATAAAACTAAAATATTATTTTATTTTAAAGTCTCGCCTTGAAATATCAAGATTGAAAGTATTTTTAATGTATTAATTAAAAAATTATTAAATACATTAGAGAAAAATTTAGAATATTTAATGAAGTTTAGTAGATAGGTACATAAATAATTGCATAAAATTAATAAAATAATATTTCATGGTTACGGAACCCTTGCCACAGGCGTGACCCACGCACTTGGCAAATCTTTTTCTTTCCTTATTATATTTATCTTAACTTTCGCTTGGAACCGGTTACCCAAACACCGTAGTCCGTAACTTTCTTTTCGGTTTCGGTTCGGTTTACGTTTACCATTGTCTTGTTTTACGGTAATAATTGAATTACGCAAACTTAAACGTAATTTTCGTGGTTTGTTTCACGGTGTTTGGTGTAGTGACTCGGGATTTTTCTATTACTTTCGGTAGTCGCAAACGGTAAGCTGGTAGTTTGTGGTAAGAAACAAGTGGTATGGCGGTTAACTATATAAAATTGAAGAACATGACTAATTTAAAACTTTACAATCGAATTATTTTGTTTTCAATTGAATGGTACTATCGCCGGTGAAACTACTGGTTTGAGCGTTGAAAGTTGGTGTCTTAGAGAGACAAGTAGGTATATTGAATGAATTAGCGCACGCTAGGCGAAAATCTCAAGATTGTAAATAATTAGGAAGAAAGAAAATTATATTTCCCGGGCAAGGATTAAATCTGCGCCTTTGGATCATGAGTGTCAGGATGACCTTATGCCACTGGGCCGAACATTCCGAACAACATTCCGAAGACGCAAGAGCGATCCCTGCCCGAGCAATATAATTTTTCTTCTTCTTAATTATTTAAAATCTTTAGTGGTTGGTTGTAGTTGTAGATCACTTCTGCTAGAGTCCGCCATGGGAAGTACCAAATATTCTGTCAAGCAGTAGTGCAAACATTATTAGAGGCATTTCTGGGCATTGTCGACAAGAGCTGTCTCAGGGTTGTCATCCTGACGCATAGCTCTTTTCCTGAGATGCAACGCACAAGATTCTGCAAAATAATTCTGATGTATCTTCGAAGTCTAAGGTCGGATACCGATGAAATTTATATGGGACCACCGGAGCTATACTGAACCCAATGAGAATTTTTCAAATCATTTTATAAATTACGAAGTTCTGAGGTACTCGGTGAACAACGGTAACCACTTATCATCAGGCGGGCAGTCTGCCTGTTTGCCGACATATTAAATAAATAAAAAAACAAAAAAAAACAAAGTAGGTGGCTCTGCATTAGTGGCAGGCGTGTTGCTTACCATCAGATAAACGACCTGTTCGACTGCTCTATTACATAAAAGAGACAAGCCTGCTGCGTACTTTAGTAAAAATCTTTAAAGTTTCCAATTGTATGACCAGGCGTGGCATTTATAGCCTGGACCTTGTCCAGCTTATTACCTCATTATACAAAAAATAACATTTTACTAATAACTAAAAACTTATCGAGCCAGTACCTTTTTATCCAAGAATGCGGCATCAGTCAGTGGAACCAACGAGGCGTTGCTTGGACCAATCCACAAAACCAGGGACCGAAATACCGGTAAACAAATGGATATCGATACCACATAATTAATTTGTAGTAAAAAACAAGAACCGACTTCAAAACTAAACTTACATATATTGTTTTCGTTATTTTTTTCAAAAAGTGCAGAATCAATTCCGTTAAAATTTACATGGGACCACCTCTGAAGTATGACCTACCAAACAAAAAAGAATCATCAAAATCAATTCGTAATTGGCGGATTAATCGCGTAACAAACATACAAAAAAAGCATACCGTTGAATTGAGAACCTTCTCCGTTTTTAAGTCGGTTAAAAAGTAACGTCAAAGTATCGATACCATAAATAAACATTAAAAGTATCGGTAAAAATGAAATACCGGTATTAGTAATGTAGGCGTCAATACTTCCTACGGAAAGAAGAGGAATAACTTTAATTGATTAATATGTCTTTCTTTCTGGCTACGGCACTAGCCGCCGCCGCATAGCTTATCTCGCTCGTAATTATAACGGTATTTGATAACTTCTTTTGTTTTAGCCTATTTCGTCCCTCTGCTGGGCAAAGGCCTCCCTTCCCTCTTTCCATTGCTATTAAGAGCCATTCCTTGTCGTAGGCGTTTAGGTGGTCGCGCCACCTACGGCGGGGCACGTGATCGTGTTGCTCCGGCTGGAACCCAATCTGTAAGAACTTTTTCCCGCAGCTGGTTAGGCATACAACATACGTGTCCAGCCCAGTCTCATTTTAACTGAGCGGCTTTCTGGGGATCGATACCTATATAATGGTATTTTATGAATTAACCGGTACAAACGCGCGAAGTATCGTTATTTTTTTATCGGTCCCTGCACAAAACTGCATAATAGTTGTTGGTACACATGGGAAGAGGGCAATCGTCGCTTGCCAATGTCCGCTCGGGGCGGAACAGTTGGGATCGATTCGAAGGATTTAGTTTCACTAAAGTGGATTGATTTCCTTTTCGAATTCCTGAAATTCCTTGCGAAATAAGTCTTTGGAGTAATGCATGTCAAAAAAGCAAAATGATTGACACAGCTACATTTTTCTTTAAATTTTTTCGTTTTTATATTATTCAATGTCTCAAATTTTTTTATCTAGGCCTTACAAACCATGCCTTTACAAAAAAATTCTCATAAAAAAGTTATTAAAGAGAATTACATAACAGTTTTTTTTAATTACTAAAACTAACTTATCTACTTGTTGATACTAACTTATCTACTTAGAGAATTATGTTATTAAAAAAAACGGTTATATTTATATACACAAGAAACTCAAATACAGAGAAATATATATATATATACACATATATATATATATAAATATATATATATAAATATATATATATATAAATTTAAGTTATTTTGTGTATATATTTAAGCAATTTGAGTTATTTTGTATATATATTAAAGTTAATTAAGCAATTCCGGTTTAGATTTAGATATTTCTCTGTATTTGAGTTTCTTGTGTATATAAATATAACCGTTTTTTTTAATAACATAATTCTCTAAGTAGATTTTTTTACAAAAAAATGATTTAAAAAAAATGTGACTAAATATTTATATTAGTTCAAGCATATATTATTATTATATACGGCACAATCTCCATAACGAAAAGTAAAAATGTAAATAATTTCAAAATACATATTCTAAAGTAGAGGAAGGCGTTTGGCTTCATTTCCTCGTAAATATTATCAAAATTACCATAAGCGTGTAATATGGTGAACGGAAATGACCTGAATTAGGGTAAATGCTTTAATATGTTAAAACCATAAGCATTTCCGATTAGTATATAAACTACTGGTCTCGTTTTGGTCTACCAAATAATTACGCACTAAACTGTTTTATGTTTACGCGTAATTTTTAATATTTATTATTATGAGGCGAAGTTAGTCAACCGACAGATAATGTTGAGAACGTGGCAGTAACATTGTTATTATTTACACACTAAATAAAAAAAACTATAAATCAAAAATAAAAATAACTATCAAAAACGTACTAATTTTCCCCAAAATTTATTTTAAGGACTATCATAGCTTTTAAGAATAATTTCTAACACTATGAGCAAATGTTCGCAATAAAGTTTTTATTATTATATATATTATTATTATGTCGCTCTTTCTCACGGGTTATACACCCGGTCCTTTGGAAGGCTTGCGCGGGGACATGAGTCCAACACGTAGAGGCCTTTTAGAGCATTCAATTTAGATATGTAATGGGCAACACTTATCGGGGACTGTCTCAAGTGCATCATTAAGAATATGCAATCAAAGACAGCCTCCGATAAGTGCGAGGACTATTATTGGAGATATGGAAATGACTTACGATTGGGCTGTTGAGGTGAATTTTTAATAGGTGATTTTTATTATTATTATTATTATTATAAAAATAAAAATCAAAAATATCAAATATATCAAAAATAAAATAAAATAATAAAAATAAAAAAATAAAAATCACTAAATCAAAAATAGATCGTAGAGTATAGATATAGTTATAATATGAGTACACCACCGTCTTTTGTCGTATCACGAATCCTCTCCATCCAAAAGTCGTCTGGAAGAGATTGCTTATTAGCGATAAGACCGCCCATTATACGAATCAAGTTTTTAAGTTCTATTTTTATTTGGTTTTGGTGTACAATAAAGCGTTATCAATCAATCAATCAATCAATCAATCAATAGACAACAGAATGATATTGACACGACTAACATCGGGCTTGTGCAACGCAACTGATCTGAATTTGCGAAAACATTTTCGACCGAAATAAATAAGTTTGTTCATATATAAACAAACATGACTTTATAATAATGAACTGTCTGTTGCCCGCGATTTCGTACGGGTTGTAAAGTAATCTAACCTGCAGCGCAAGTACGGTTCTTACCGATCGATATATTTGGCATTATAAAGATAACGTTTTGTTTGAATGACGTTTGGGATCGTCTATTTTGTCAGTTTAAGGGAATTTCTTTTTTATATTTTTTTATGTATAAACATTTTATTAATATTATATATACCTACTCGTATATATAAATAAAATTTTTTATTTGAAATCTGTTTTAAGGTTCCGTGCGCAAGGGGTAAAACGGGACCCTATTAAGACTCCGCTGTCCGTCCGTTTGTCTGTCTGTCCGTCTGTCCAGTATCTCATGAATTGTGATAGTTAGACAGTTGAAATTTTCACAGATGATGTATTTCTGTTGCCGCTATAGCAACAAAAATTAAAAAACAGAATGAAATAAATATTTAAGGGGGTTCATGCAACAGACATGATTTTTTTACCGGTTTCAAAGATTCGTATGCGAGTCCGACTCGCACTTGGCCACTCCTCAGAAGCAATTAAAAACTGCTGAGTCAACATAAAGGTCACGCCCAAGCTCATTGTGGAAATTGTAACCCACAATGGTGTGTAGGCAACGACCTTGCTAAAGTAGATGCTTATTATTAACAGAGAAGTTGATTACGGTTGTAAAGTGTGTCGGTGCGTAGGCACTCCGAATCTCTGATTGTGTTTATGTTTGTAATGCATTCTGACTCCCACACAACAATCAACAGTGGCACTGGCATAATATTAATAGTATAGATCAGCGGTCGGCAACCTTTCAGTAAGCAGGGGCCACAAGGTGGCAAAATCTAAAGAGTGACAGTGGCATAATATTAATGGTTCAGATCAGCGGTCGGCAACCTTTCAGCAGGCAGGGGCCACAAGGTGGCAAAATCTAAAGAGTGACAGTGGCATAATATGAATGGTATAGATCAGCGGTCGGCAACCTTTCAGCAGGCAGGGGCCACAAGGTGGCAAAGTCTAAAGAGTGACAGTGGCATAATATTAATGGTATAGATCAGCGGTCGGCAACCTTTCAGCAGGCAGGGGCCACAAGGTGGCAAAATCTAAAGAGTGACAGTGGCATAATATTAATGGTATAGATCAGCGGTCGGCAACCTTTCAGCAGGCAGGGGCCACAAGGTGGCAAAGTCTAAAGAGTGACAGTGGCATAATATTAATGGTATAGATCAGCGGTTGGCAACCTTTCAGCAGGCAGGGGCCACAAGGTGGCAAAATCTAAACAGTGACATTGGCATAACATTAATGGTATAGAATTATAGATAGATAGATTAACCTACCACATAGTGACAAGGACCTGATTTTTTTATGGAACAAAGTGATGTAATGAGCAAGTTGTTCACCTGATATTAAGCGCCATGCTAACCCATAACAATTGCAGTACCACCCAAAAGAATTAATACCATAAAAGCACTGCGTAGCACTACATTGCGCTCATCACCCCGAGACATCAGATATTAAGTCTCATATGCCCAGTAAGCCATTTTGCTGGCTACAATCCCCTTCAAACCGGAACACAGTAATGCTTGCGCACCACTGCTTGGCGGTTGAATAACTGGCAAAGCGGTGGTACCCACCCAGGCGGCCTCTTGCCTACGAGAAACCTACCACCAGTAAAAAAAACAGTAAAAGTGTACTTGTTTTTCATGTACTTCTTTTTAAGGTTTTTAACAATAAAGTGTTTATCAATCAATCAATCAATCAAAAGTTCTTTATTCAATTTTGTCGTCACAGACGCACTTATGAACGTCAATTATTACAATGACTCTACCACCGTATCGGAAAAAGAACCACTACTCAGAAGATACGGCAAGAAACTGAGGGGCATATTTTTTAGAACTTTTGTTACAATATTTTATGTTTGTTTTTGACAGAATTATTTTTCTTATGTGACAGTTGGCTACTTGGCAGAAGCGGAATGTTCCATGCATCTTTGTCTTCCATGTTATTACTAACTTTATAGTATGCTTTTTTCATTAGAATATTTTTCACCATAAATTTGAATCTACTTTCTGTGAGCTCCGTTATACATTTTGGAATTTTATTGTAAAAACGTACAAAATTGCCCATGAAGGACTTATTCGTTTTACTCAGTCTAAACCTAGGTACTGCAATTCTATCCTTATTTCTAGTGTTTATGTTGTGGTGGTCACTATTCACCTTGTATTTGTGCAGATTTTTACGAACATACATTATATTTTCATAAATATACAGAGAAGGTAAAGTTAATACATTAATTTGTTTTAAGACTTCTCTTAATGATTCGCGAGGACCCAACTCATAAAAAGCGCGAACCGCCCGCTTTTGTAAAATAAAAATTGCTTCTATATCCGCGGCAGACCCCCACAGCAAAATGTCATATGTCATTAAGCTGTGGAAGTATGCAAAGTAAACTAACCGAGCCGTAGCTACATCCGTTAATTGCCTAATTTTACTAACCGCGTATGCAGCAGAACTAAGCATTTATCTATCTGTGTGATGTGACCAGCCCATTGCCACTTCAGCTTGCTAATCCTATGGGCTATGTCGGTTACTACTTTGGTTCTATGTTGGCTTACCTCAATAATAATATTACTACATTATAATTTAATTCACACGTCTAATATTTTAAAATGGTGATTTAAATTATAATTTAAATCACCATTCTGAAAGCCCAGGTGACGAATCTATTGTTCACTGCATCGCGCGATCTCGCGTCATCGGTTGAGTCACAGGATGCCTACATCTGCGGCCGCTTTCAGGATAGTACTGGACCAGTGAAGGCAAATAGAACCAGCATACCTAGTGGGTATATAAATACTACTAGCGACCCGCCCCGGCTTCGCACGGTTATTATACATATAAACCTTCCTCTCCAATCACTCTATCTATTAAAAAAACCGCATCAAAATCCGTTGCGTAGTTTTAAAGATTTAAGCATACATAGGGACATAGGGATATAGAGACAGAGAAAGCGACTTTGTTTTATACTATGTAGTGATGAGGCTAGAACTCCACACTTGTGACCCCTCTGGCCGAGCTTGCCACAATTAATAAATCTGTTGTACGAACTCTGCCTTCTCACTCAACTCCCAAATACACAGGATAGTTAGGACCCCATCTATGTTGCATCACGCCGTGGTCATGGCCTTAAACCGACGTGATGCTGATATTTCGATATTTTATTTTCCAACCTTTGTTTCTAAAAACGCACAATCGGAAACATTTGGCAATCAAAACTGCGTGAGTAACAAAAGTAATTGATTTACGCAAATTCTTGCGTATTGCGCTATTACACCTTACAGACTTAACATTACTTCACATGATGTAGTTATTGTGCTCTACAAAGTAATTTACGTTAAGATGTGGAAAACCTGTCCGAATTAGGTTAACGTTACGTTTTGCGACATAACCTGAATCGAGGATGCGTTTAATTTATGGAAAGGAATTAAAGGTATACGCACATACATTGGCACCGCAATATTTTGCCACGCAATTCAATTAAAAGCGAATACCTCGTCAATTATTTGACAGCCTCTTTGGTGTAGTGGTTGGGCAGGTTGGCTCAAATCTCATACACCACTGAGGTTGCGGGTTCGATTCCCGCGACGAATCGGACAAATGTTTGTGTAAAGAAGAAAAAAAGGGCAAGCATTTGTTTCGTGTCTGGGTGTCGTGGGACCATGGTCCTCATACTTCCTGGTTCCCTAGATACCGGGAATCCTAGTTAGGGGCCAGGATCTATGTATGTGATGGTTGGGTGTATTTATTTATTTTTAATTAATTGCTTAAATATATACACAAAATAACTTAAATTTATATATATATATATACGGTTATAATATATACATACATATATATATATATATATATATCTTATTATATTTGATATATATTGTTCTTGATTTGTTTTTATATATCTTGTTATTATTTTGTTTGCACTACTTTCCAAAAACTCCACAGTACATAGGTTAACTGGAAGATAACGCTTACTAGCATTAAGTACTATCTATCTATCTATCAATGATATATTCGTAATATAAATTCGTAATAATAAATTCGTAAATGTTGCTTACGTCGAGTCCCTGGATACTATTCGTATCGTTTCTTAGGGTTTTTATTGAACTGAGTGATGATACCAGCAAGTCGGACGCCTGATGGTAAGCGCAACGCCTGCCCATAACAATTGCTATGTCACGCACAACTTTTAATACCATAATAAGTACTGCATAGCACTGCATTGCGCTCGCCACCCCGAGACATAAGTCTCATATGCCCAGTAATTTCACTGGCTACAATGCGCTTCAAACTGGAGCACAGTAATGTTTGTGCTCTACTGCTTGGCGACAGAATAACTGGCAAAGCTGCCATCACGTCATGCTATCACGTCGTCAACACAACAAAAAAACCGCGCGCAAATAGTTGATCTACTTCTTTCTTCCGTCGCTCCAAAATTATAATTAACATTTTAATTAATTAAAAACACTAGACCGAGCTTAAACTTACTTTTTTCAGACGATATGTTAATATCCTATTACGCTAGTTACAACGAAAGTGAAAGATGAATTTAATCAATTATGTAATTCCATTTTATTCTGTACTCATTAGCTTCGAATCCAATATCTTTTATCTTGTCAGCGGAATATTAATGGCGTTTTCTCTTTTACAGGTAACTATTTTACAAGAGTTTGCGCAGGCCTAGCGCACTCCGCACTGTAGGTACGAAGCTACAAATACATAGCCGGACACCGACGGCGGGTCGCGTCGTTACACGTGCCGCGTCAGAAGAGAGCTATGCGATAGAAAGAGAGGCGCTATGTACGTTAATATGACTGGTAGGTATGCAGCGCTACGCGAGCTGAATTGAATTTTATTGCTTCACAGCAAAAGTCGCTATTTGTATAAATTTCTTTGAGGAGTGATGCTTCTGTCCCTTATTATTCTGTGGTTTGCTTTTTTCGCTAATCGAGACATCTCCGTAAGTCTGTCACTATACAGAGAGAGTTTCGAAACAGGCCATGGCAACTAACCTCACAATTAATTTATATTTAAAAAAGGAGGTTCTCTATTTGATGTATTTTTTTGTTTGTTATAAAAAGTATAAAAAGTAAAAGATGATGCTTTGAATAGATCGACCCATTCCGTTGATAGACATAAAACAAGTCCAAATTCAAGAGTTCTTTATTTAATTTAGGCATCACAGACGCACTTATGAACGTCAATTATTACAATGACTCTAACCCCGTATCGAAAAAGAACCACTACTCAGAAGATACGGCAAGAAACTGAGGGGCATTTTTTAGAACTTTTATTACAATATGTTTTTTTACAATATTTTGTTTCTTATGCGCCAGTTGGCTGCTTGGCAGAAGCGGAATGTTCCATGCATCTTTATCTTCTATTTAATTACTAACTGTCAAATCCAATTATTTATTGCCAGAATGTAGCGTACAAAGATGATAAATAATAAAGATAATTCATCATATTTTAACATAACAATGGTGTGCAGTATAAACATAATTTCGAAAAATATGATCAAATTATTTTGTGTTAGTTTTACACATTCTGGTTTTATTCAAATAAAACTAACATAGGACTGTTTATTCGTTTTTTGTTTTAGTTTTTTTTTTTGTCATGAATTTTATTACATTTTTTATATATTATAAAGTTATTTTAGTTTAGAGTTATGAAATTATTTAAATGTATTATTACAATGACTCTACCACCGTATCGGAAAAAGAACCACTACCCAGAAGATACGACAAGAAACTGAGGGACATTTTTTAGAACTACAAATGTTAAAAATATTGTATGATAGCATTTTATGTTAAAATGCTAATAAAAATTATATAAAAACTCCGACACCAGTACAGTGACAGGATAAGGTATTACATTGAAATAATTGCGACACAGCAAAGGAAATCTCACGTCAAATCTACCTGCGTAGGCGCAAGGCTAGCCAGAACATGGAATACATTACCTAAATCAAGTTACCGGCAACTTTGTACTTAGATCTTGAAATAACTTTAAGCTTAATAAGATTGGAAGACTGGATTGCTACAAAAAATTCCATGGTTGTACATTTTATATAGAACCATAATTAATTTTTAGATAAAAAAAAACCGACTTCAATGTATCTTCGAAGTCCAAGGTCACATATCGATGAAATTTATATGGGACCACTTCGTAGCTATACTGAACCCGACGCAAAAAGAATTTTTCAAATCGGTTCATAAATGACGGAGTTCTGAGGTAAAAACCTAAAAAAATTAAAAAAATACAATCGAACAGAGAACCTCCTCCTTTTTTGAAATCGGTTAAAAACGTTGCTTCATTATCCTACTAATATCATAAAAGCGAATGTTTGTTCTCTTGATGACTGATTGATTTGATTCTCATCATCATCAGCCCATTACGTTCCCACTGGTGGGACACGGGTCTTTTGCCATAGAGAGAGTATGGGCCATAATCCACCACGCTGGCCAAGTGTGGGTTGATGGATGTCCTTGAATTTTTGTGATTAATTCTTAGACATGCCGGTTTCCTCACGACGTTTTCCTTGTGTTAAATCCGCACATAACTTAAGAAATTCAGTGGTGCGAGGCCAGTGAGATTCGAACTCTGGTGCGTCGGATCGAAAGTCGCACGTGCTCTCACTGAGCCATACTCCACTATAGAGCGAGTATGAGGGTGATTGAGTAATAATACTCAATTACGCAACAACTACTGAATGGGAATTAGGGAAAATATTGAATGCATTAGCGCATGCTAGGCGAAAATCCTAAGATTTTAAATAATTAAGAAGAAGAAAAATAATATTGCTTGGGCAGGGATCGAACCTACGTCTTTGGAATATCGTCCCGACGTAAGGCGTCAAAAAATCAAAATCTCTTTAATCATTTTGGCATCACAGACGCACTTATGAACGTCAAATTATCACAATGACTCTACCACCGTATCGGAAAAAGAACCACTCAGAAGATACGGCAAGAAACTGAGGGGCATTTTTTTTTAGAGATTTTGTTACAATTTTTTGGGATGTTACAATGTTGTGTTTCTTATGTACCAGTTGGTTACTTTGCAGAAGTGGAATGTTCCAAGCATCTTTGTCTTCTATGTAATTACGAACAGTGTAGTATGCTTTTCTCATTAGAACATTCTTAACGCGTAATTTGAATTTACTTTCTGAGAGCTCCGTTATACACTTTGGAATTTTATTATAAAAACGTACGCAGTTGCCCATAAAGGACTTATTCGTTTTAGTCAGTCTATACCTAGGTACAACAATCCTTCGTCGGGACGGTATTCCAAAGACACAGGTTCGATTGGGCCACCGAGCCTACTGCCCGAGCAATATCATTTTTCTTCTTCGTAATTATTTAAAATCTTGGGAATTAGATGTTTGGTATGTAGGTACTTTAGGTCCTGGAAGAGGACATAGGATACTTTTATCCTGAAAACCGTTTGTCCCGTCTTATTAATTTGGTAGTTACCACTTGGAATACCTTTTTCTTGGGTGGGCCAACCGCGGTGCTGGAGTTTTTAGACCGCCTGAAGGCCTTTGAAATGGCCTAACGACTGTTGTCCTGAAACAGCAGTGGGGACCGGCGGCAACCTCCGAAGCACGGTAGCCGTCAAATCTAAATACCGAATAAACAGTCACCCATCTAAGTAGTAACCGCAGCGAAAATTGCGTGACCTAGCAAATCTGCTACGAACTTGGCAAGATCCGCCATATGGGATATCAATTATCATTCCGCAGTAGAAGCGAAATCCGCCAAACAATAGTTCAACTATAAATTAATAATATACAAACTGTCTGTCACCACATAATGTACGATGACGGACGACGGACCATTGTGCGCAGATCCGTGTTAAGTCACTAGTCTGCAAATCGCCTCTCAGTAGTTAATGCAGTATTCATGTAGAGAAATCCCAGCTACATGTCTACATACTATTATAGAATACATAGCGGATGTTGCAGTATCCTAGATTTCTCAAGTGGCTATTTTGTTAAGACATAGTTTAAGCTATGAATGAGTCACTTTATGAAGCACGGGAGTTGGTAATAAAGGAAGGTTGGTAAGCTGCTTGTGTGTGCTGATGTTGAAAAAAACCTATGTGGTCAAGTGACTATTTCTTTTTATGTAACTAAATGACGAGACGCACTGGTCGTTTGCCTGATGGTAAGCAATACGCCAACCCATAACAATAACAGCACCACCCAGAACTTTGTTTTGCAAAATTTTGCGCGGCTCTGCACTGCGCTCGTCACCCTGAGACAAGTAGCTGTTGAGTCTCATAATGCCCAGTAATGTCGCTAGCTACAATGTCCTTTAAACCAGAACACAGTAATGCTCGCGCACTACTGCTTGGCGGCTGAATAACTGGTAAAGTTATTATTTTTTATATTATTATTTTTATATTTTATTATTATTATACTAATATTAATTTTAATTAATAAACTTTTACATTATTTAAAAAAAAGACGTGCGGCACTCGGAGACTGCCGCGGTAAAGCTATTGCATAGCATTCGGAGTGGGGGGTGTTAGGTTATTTTCGTTACGGAATTTCTGGATTCGGTCTCCACGCTAAGGCCCGCGATAGAAGCTATGCAATAGCTTAAAAATTATTAAAATACAGAAAATCGAGTAAAAGAACGTCTTTTTAATCAAATTAACACACTGCAAAATCTAACAAAATATAACTTGTAAAAGTAGGATAGGCTTAAAATAATTTATTAGGTTAATTAATAATACATTTAAATAATTCAATCGTAAAGTTTCACTTTCATTTAACTTTGACCGTGGCCGACCGTCTCTCCGCTACCGGTTGGTTTTTGATCGACGATCAAAACAAACCAATAGAAATGGAAAGGGGTATGACATAACATAATTGTTATTTTATGTATGCAGGGCTCGGTTTCTTTATTGGGTTTGATTACATTAATTTTGATTTCTACCTCAAGGGCTACATAATAAGCTATTGCACAAAATGCGTGTTTTGCCTGTTATTCTGCCGCCAAGCGGTAGTGCGCAAGCATTACTGTGTTCCAGTTTGATGGGCCATTGTAGCCAGCGAAATTATTGGGCGTTTTGAGACTTAAGAGCTAGTTGTTTCAGGATGACGAGCGCAGCCCAACCACTCCACCACAGCGTCGGCAGACTCTGTGGTGGTAGAGTGTGTAGAGGTTAGGCAGGTTGGCTCAAATCTCATACACCACTGAGGTTGCGGGTTCGTATCCCGCGGCGGGACAATTTTTTGTGAACAAAAAAAAAGCGCATGCATTTGTTGTGTTTTCAGGCTACAATGCCCTACAAACAATAACACAGTAATTAACAAAATATATTTATTTACTTTACGTGCACAAAAGGATGAATTTGTCTTGTAAAAGACATCAACGCGCGCTCTTTTTCAACCGACAAACCGACTTCAAAAAAAGGAGGAGGTTCTCAATTCGACAGTATGTTTTTTTTGTTTCTTACGCGATTACTCCGCCAATTACGAATTGATTTTGTTGTTTCTTTTTATTTTGGTAGGTCATACTTCAGAGGTGGTCCCATACAAATTTTATCAAAATTAATTCAGCACTTTTTGAAAAAATCAGCAATAACTAAAAATATTAAGTTTTAAAAGTAGTCTTATAGTCGTTTTTTTTTCTAAAAATTGATTGTTCTTATTTTTTAACTCTATATCTTCGTTTTCTATTCTTGTATCGATTACCAACAATTACTATAATAATACATAACATTTTTATTATACAAGTCCAACATTACGTTTTGGTCCACCGCAACGTGACAAGGTATGGAAAATTCATCCAGCATTGTGGGAGCGAGTGTGGCTCAGTGCGAGCGAGTGTGGCTCAGTGCGAGCGAGTGTGGCTCAGTGGGAGCTCGTGCGACTTTCGATCCGACGCACCCGAGTTCGAATCCCGCTGACCCCGCACCACTGACTTTCTTAAGCTATGTGCGGATTTAACACTCGCTCTAAAACGGTGAAGGAAAACATCGTGAGGAAACCAGCATGTCCAAGAATTTTTCACAAAAAGTCAAGGACATGTGACATTCACCAACCCGCACTGGGCCAGCGTGGTGGATTATGGCCCATTCTCTCTCTATGAGAGAAGGCCCGTGTCCCAGCAGTGGGAACGTGATGGGCTGATGATGATGATTGTGGGAGCAGGCTGCGAGCTCATTTCAAACGTCAAAAGAGCCATGAACCTCAA
The DNA here is from genome assembly GCA_951640565.1 of Petrophora chlorosata. Lineage (NCBI taxonomy): Eukaryota > Metazoa > Arthropoda > Insecta > Lepidoptera > Geometridae > Petrophora > Petrophora chlorosata. Next base: position 10,052,487 of record OX621212.1, read on the forward strand.
ATTGAGAACTACTAAAGGTCAACGCACCTGCCAAGACGTCGCGACCACGAAAATTAACCGCAGACTCTCAAGTCTAAAACTATTCTCCGATTTCATCTATACTAAAACTGTAGCATTGTCTGTCTGTATACTAAAACTGTAGAATTGAACATAATTAAGCATAAGTTTCTTTTTTTTTTTTAACACTTAATAGATCTGTGTTTGGCCACTATCTCGCCCGAAGTGAAGCGATGATGTGGCCTAAGATGGAGCACATAGATCTAGACAGAGACGGCAGTTGAGCGGCTGCTCAGACCAGTCTCCCCGATGGTTCACCAAACATCATCCCGAAACACGACTACGTCGCTTGACGGCATGGCTTTGTTCGGTGGGTGGTATTACAACCACGGCCAGAGCCTACCACTCCAAAGCGCGTAAGCGGGTTTCATCACGATGTTTTCCTTCACCGTTTTAGAGCGAGCGTACAAAATCTGCACTTAACTATAAGTCATTGGTGCAGGGTTAGTAAAAGTAATTAGAGCGAGTATGGTTCAGTGGGAGCACGTGTAACTTTTATCCGACGCACCCGAGTTCGAATCCCGCTGACCACTGACTTTTTTAAGTTATGTGCGGATTTTACACTTGCCAAAGAATTAACCAAAAAAATTCAAGGACATGTGACATCCACTAACGTGGAGGATTATGGCCCAAACTTTCTCTATAGGAGAAAGCCTGTGTCTTTATGCTCCTTGCCCGTGTCCCAGCAGTGGGAACGTGACGGGCTGATGATGGGTTAGAGTTGAAAATATCATTTTTAGATTGTCTGTTTGTTTGTTCCTTAAAACTCGAAAATTACTGAATGGATTTTGATGAGATCTTTGGGGTTCGGTAACTTAAATCACAACAAAAAATGAGATACATTACATCAAAAACGGTTAACGAAGATTCAGCTTGACGCGTTCTCATAATATATTGGGGAGATGTTGCTAATATAGTCGAAGAAAAAAGACAACTATGGACTTCTATATTGTTAAAGCGGGACTTTTTGGCGGGAAGTGAAAGGTGATAGAAAGAAAAGAAAGAAGAAAATACATTTATTCAAGACAGATCCACGCAACATTACATTAAACTATAATACTATACTACACATGACAAATAATACTATACTATACATACAACAGAAAAGATAACACAAGTCATCTTATACATCACTGATGTTGCGGGTTCGATTCCCGCGACGGGAGAAATGTTTGTGCACAGAAAAAAAAAGCGCATGCATTTGTTTCGTGTCTGGATGTTGTGGGACCGTGGTCCTCATAGTTCCTGGTTCCCTAGATACAAGGAATCCTAGTTAGGGGCCGGGATCTATGTATGTGATCGTTGGGCATTATTTATTAATTTATATATAATAAATACATAATATAATGTAGTAATGTAATATAGTTGTATTGTATATGATGTAGTTGTTTTTTGTTTTATTTTCCAAACAAGTGTTATTTCGGATGTGTAATATCGGTGGAATAAACCATTATGTGTTCGTAAACGTGCACATTGTAGGCAAATTAAACAAAAAAGAAAAAAAACATTGCTTTTTATGTTCTCCCAAAAAGTTCATGGAAAGCTTGAATAAAGTTCCACCATTTTATTGCAGCACTAAGAGAGGGTCCGGCTTGTTGCTGATGACCTTCATTCTCAACAAAACTATAATAAACGAAATATTAAACTATGAAATAGCAAACTACGTAAGACAAGGCGGTATCGTCCTAGAGACTTTAGCTTAGGGCGAAATTAAAAAAAAATTGGTCACGTGGACTTAGTTGCGGGAAAAGCTAGTATAGGCTAAAATAAGCTGTAGGTAGATGTCTAAAATAAATCGAATCAAAAGGTGAAAGTAATCTTGACCGGTCATTTCACGAGGTGAAGGCAAATATTTAGAATTTATAATCGGTTTATGTTTCGGATTGTTGTGAAAGTGCTATCGAATTTATAGTTGCGGTTGCTTAGAGTTTCATTTGATTTTACACTAATAATGTTTCTATTAACATAATAATAGCCGATACTCGCGACTCTGTCTGTGTATTCTGATGTGATGGTTACGGAATATGAAGGAGACGGTCCCGCGTTCGGAGAGGTCAGTAACGGGATCATGGGGATAGAAGCGAAAGCGTAATGGTCATAGGAATACAAAAGTTATTTGGATAGGAGCGGGACGAAAGCAGGAGCGGGACAGTAAAGGGTGGGAACGGGATCGGGGTAGGAGCGGAGTGGGGGCAGGAGTGGGATTGGGGTGGGTTGGAAAATTGTCGGAAACAGGTTAGATTACTTCACTACGTGAATGAAGTCGCGGGCAACAGCTAGTAAATTAATACGCCCAACGATCACACACATAGATCCTGGCCCCTAACTAGGATTTACTGTATCTAAGGAAACATTACTTTTACTTAAAGTCGGTTAAAAATACGTAAACATTTTTGATCAAAAGCAGCTCATAGAACCTTGACCTTGCAATTTTTTTTTTTCATTGGATTCATGAGAATTTCCCACGACACCCATATTTCATAACATTGCTTTCTAGTTACGTCATTTCGTTCGAAATCTTCTCGCGAATGCGTCAATGGATGCTCCTCATTACAATTCTGCCCACGTTTTTGTGACAATTGTAACTAAACAGGGGTTATGTCAGCAATAGTTTGTTGTGAATCTGGAATAGAGGATTGTTATTCAAATCATGGATTGTTTAGTTCAAACAAGTTGCTCTCGTTTTGTCAAGTTAATTATGTAGTGTAATGTTAAGGAAAAGTGAAATTTTGGTTTTGTTATACAACTGTAATATGTTTTTATTCTGCTTTTTAATCTTTAAAAGATTATACAGGCTGAAGATGCGTCATCACCTTTGATGTACAAAAAATATTGTTCTGAATATCTTCCAATTCCTTTGTTCCCTAGATACAGGGAATCCCAGCTATTTTTTTTACTGGTTATAGGCTTGCATTAGACCATATTGATAATATCTCACCTGGGCTCCAATTCACTATGACAACATGGCGATTCGTTGCTTCGAAATCACGTCGATTCGTTTATTAATAAACGACATTTCTATGACGCATTCATATATATGACGCGTCAAAGAATACTAATTTCGCAGGTATCGTTTATTAATGAAGGAATTGACGTTTCCTCGAAGCAAGGAATCGCCAAGTTGTCATAGTGAATTAGGACCCTGATGGTAAGCAATGATGTGGTCGAAGATGGAACACGCTCGCCTAGAAATTACCCGTGCACTCTCAGTTTGAAGACTCCCAAGTTGAATTTGTCAGGAAACACAGTCGATGGCAATGCGATCCACTCCTTGGCTGTTCGTATTATGAACGTTAGGGGCCAGGATCTATGTATGTGATCGTTGGGCGTATTTATTTATTTATTGCATATTATATTATATATATTACACATTACAATATTCTAGCACAAGGCAAAAAGATAATTCTATTAAGCGTTAAATATAAATCTGTTCTATGAAGCTACTTGAACGAAGGCCAACTTGCGTTGAAAGTAGAACAACTATAAACCGCGGTTGACTAACATTTCCGCCAATAAACTTCTATAAATTATAAAATGATTAAACCTTCGATAATAATACGCTATTAGATTAATAATATGCCTAGATTTATAATAGGAACAATGTTAATTGTTTGGTATTGCATAAGCGAGCGCGTTGAACTCTTTTATAAGAATAAGTTAAAGTTGTTTTATTTATTTCAGTTATTGATTATTGATATTTAATTTTTTTATTCATATAACATTAATAGTTCAAGTACATCGAAGAGGTAGTTAGGTGCATATATAGACTACATTTCGGGGAGTGTGCCCAAGACCTGAATCAGCTGATTCCTTCATCCCCATTCCATCTTAGGACCACTAGGCGCGGAGAGTCACTTCACCCTCATGTTGTGCACATACCACCAGTCCGCACAAAGTGCTTCGCTGACTCTTTCAATAGGGTCATTTTTAACAAAGTCGATCGTTTTATATTAATTTACATACTCAATATATTAAACATCATCAAAAAAAGGATAAAACCATCGCAGTAATTTTGTTTTTGGAGATTTTATAAGCTATTTTGTTTCTTTCATTGTTTTAATTTTCAAACATCTCTTCCAGATAACCTTAGCATGAACAGCATTACACAAAATCATTGCATTTAATCACTTGGCTACTATTTTGAAATTATTTACATTTTTTTTATATCAACCTATTGTGTCCCACTGCTGGGCAAAAGAATTATTTACATAAACTAATATAAAAATCATTTCGTTTTTAAACTATCATATAAACGTCCAAGACAAGCACATAAATAACTTTTTGACAAAATTACAACCTATCAGATAATCAGAAACTATTAAAAACCATTCATTTTAATATTAATTGGTTCATTAGTCTAAACGAAAGTTAGTTTAGAATTATTTAATCAAAACCAAATAAAATGCTAAATATTTATTGATAGAAATCTAATTTGCCTGCCATAGACAAACATCAAATTCTCCATGGGGTTAAATCGTTATAGAAAGTTAAAATTGCATAGAAAACTAGGGCCTTAATCAAATGTCAGACATCCCCTCCCTTTCTTTCACATTGAAAACGTAATGAGAAAGAAAGAGACGTAATTAGGGCTCCGTAAACCGAAACATCTAACATCGATTCAGAATTAACAACCGTGAAGAAAATGAGAAATCCGTTATTGTAATTCGGTTTACAGTTTTTAAACACGTGTATATAGATAGCAATGATATAGCTGTATATGTTTGTACACATGTTCATAATGTGAGACAGAAATACTTAACAAATTTGTTATCTTTAATCAGGCCTAGCGCACTCCGCACTGTAGGTACGAAGCTTACATACATAGCCGGACACCGACAGCGGGTCGCGCGTCGTTACACGTGCCGCGTCAGAAGAGATAAGAGCTTTGCGATAGAAAGAGAGGCCCTCTGTAGTTTAATATGACTGGTATAAGAGTCGCTATTTGTTTAAATTTCTTTGCGGAGTGATTCTTCAGTCCCTTAGTATTCTGTGCTTTAATCTAATAGGTTGTTGTTAGAATAATATAATATGTATGGGGGTAGATAGCAAATGTAAAATGAATTAAAATTAAAAATATATATAAATAAAAATCCCGCCACTTTTTAAAAATATACATATTTGATACTAAAAAAGGTATATTATGTATAAAAATTAATTAAGTAAATAATGTTAAGTAAATAAATAAAAAAAGGGCTATGTATATTTGTTGTTAGGGTTTTCTTTCTTTATTTATTTACTAAAATATTTTTTTACTCTTTTACTTCTTATTTACACCGCCGCGCCGACCTTTCACTCCATTAGTTCTTTCCATCAAAAGGTTGACAGGAAGAGATCGCTTTTAGCGAGAAGTCCACCCGTTGTGCTATAGTTTCTAAGTCTTTCCTGTACCTGCTTAATTTCTGGTTTGGTGTACAATAAAGCATTATTGTATTGTTAACCGACTTCAAAAAGAAGAAAATTCTCTGTTCGATTGTATTTTTTTTTACTTTTTTTTATTATATTGTCCCAGTTCTTAGTGGTATCCACAAACGCCCCATCGTCAACAAGCCTTCGTCATCTATAGAATCACAACGTCAATATATCATGTACGACAGTCCATTATGCGATGACTTTCATCGGCTTTCATATTGTAAATCACACGATGTGTCCGTTATGAAAAATGTCCCCAACCGTCAGTTTTCGCAATCACTTTCTCTCAGCTCCGAATATGGGCGTCGCCGTCGGTAGTTTTTTGGGAGGTGACTTCTGAAGATTTAATGGTGACTTTCGATGGGTTGCGAAAATAGATTTATGTAATGGTGATCTCGTGAGATTTATTAGTCTGTGGGATTCGTCCGCATTGTAGTTATATTGGAAACTAGTTGTGGCTCGCGGTTTCACCCGTGGTTTTCCAATGTCATACCAAATTTTATCAAAATCCATTCATTAATTTTTGCGTGACTAAGTAACAAACGTCCATCCATCCATCCTCACAAACATTCGCATTTATAATATATATAGGATAGGAGTTCTCAATGACCTGGTAATATAATGAATCGAACTTGGACTTCGAAGATACATCAGAATTGAAGTCGGTTTTTTTGTTACATTTTTTTTTACTGTTTATAAGCTTGCGTTTGACCACTATCTTACCTGATGGTAAGCGACGATGTGGTCGACGATGTAACACGCTTACCTAGAAGATACCTGTTCACTCTCGATTTGAAGACCCCCAGGTTGTAGTTGTCAGGAAACACAGACGTTGGCAATGCGTTCCACTCCTTGGCTGTTCGTAGGACGTGGCACCAAAACGCTTTGTTCGTACATAAAATATAATAATATTATTTATAAAAACAGTACTATATTTTTGTTTAAAATCATTGATGTGGATAATCACTGACATACGTCCTGCTTATTTCTGGACACTATCGTCTTTAAAATATTGTTTTTGTTACCCATATTATGGGAGGATTAGGGTTATGGCCTATACTCTCTCTATGAGAGAAGGCCCGTATCCCAGCATTGGGAACGTGATGGGCTGATGATGATGATGATGGGTTTCTGGAAGAGATCGCTGCTTAGAGGTAAGACTGCCTATCGTACTCAAAATAAGAAATGATGTATTACCAACTGTAATTCCTCTTTAAGTGCAGTAAATGATCGGGATGATGTTCGATGAACCATCGGGGAGACGGGTCTGAGCTGCTCAACTGCCGTCTCTCTCTAGATCTATGTGATCCATCTTAGGCCACATCATCGCTTCACATCAGGCGAGATAGTGGCCAAACATAGATCTATTAAGTGTAAAAAAAAAATGTTTTCTATTTAAGGTCATTTTTACAAGCTTTTATTTAACTTGCAATGTTTGGGTCAATCTTGCAAGTTAAATCAGAACCACTTCCTCTTATACTACGGAGTTAAAATTTTGCATACTTGTCAAAGTCCAATGACAATGCAATGTTATGGTGACAGCCAGCTGATCTGATGACGGAGACGGAAGGTAGGCAATGAAACTCCTAGACGGATAATCGTAAACTACTAGTGTTTAGGCTCATTTTAAACTGCTCGCGGTTCCGAATAAATTCTGAATTTGTTAAAAGCTTTCCTTGAAAGAAATATTTTTCAAAATAAGCCTTTTTTACTTTGAACAACAGCAAAGACGCTAGCAAAAGCCACTGCACTTGCACAAACACTTTTACACCATTGAGTAGGTACTCGTATAAATCACAACGAGTTTCAATGAAAGTGAAACCGACCGCGCCTTGCTTTTGTGAATAAGGTTTTATAACGACGTATAAAAGGTGTTTGTGGATCTATAGAAAAAATTAAATTGAAGTACCTCTCTGTAATTTCGAAATTATCCCGCGCCGAAGGAGCCGCCGGGGCAGATGCTGGTACAAGCTAAATCCGTAGGGCGAGCAAAACGTAATGATCACTTTAGGAGAAAACTAAATTCCGGTCCACTGTTATCCTACTTATCTTACTAATGGATGGAAGGATGGATGGACAGATGGATGGATGGATGTTTGTTACTACTGACTAAATACATTGGCATAAACTACAGACTGGTTTTGATGAAATTTGATATGTAGGTTCTTTAACTCCTGGAAAAGAACATAAGCTACTTTTTATATACTATCTATCTATCTGTACATATATGCTATATCTAAATTGCAGTCTTAGTTAAATATATTCGTATGAGTATTGCAATCCAACGGGGTAATACCGCCAGCATCTTGGGTACGCTGCCAACTGGTAGTGGGTTGGAGCATTTGAGCTATCTATATGCCTTTAATGGTCTATGGGTTGTCCAATTGCTTCTCCTTGTATGTAGTTAGTTTAGTTTTAGTAAGTAGAGTATAGTTTGTTTTCAGTCTTAAAGGCATATGCCCGTAAAACAAAAGTATATTCCAATATACATTCTACTCCAGCAGTAGGCTATATCGATGCTTTATTTTAGTAATTCTTTTCGCAGAACTTAAAGTCGCTCTTAAATGCCAAATACTGTCTCGAACGGTGTGTTGGGATTCGATTGGTGTCTACAAAAAGTGTTAACATAACATGTATTATTTATTTATTAGCTTCTCCTGGCGCTTCAGTAAAATGGTAGGACCACAGAATACAAAGGGACAAAAGCATCACTCCGCAAAGAATTTTAAACAAATAGCGATTCTTGCTATGCTGCAATAAAATTCAATTCAACTCGCGTAGCGTTAATATGACTGGTAGGTATGCAGATACCTATCAGTCATATTAACCTACAGAGCTTTACAGAGCTCTTTCTATAGCATAGCTCTTATCTCTTCTGATGCGGCACGTGTAACGACGCGCGACCCGCCGTTGGTGTCCGGCTATGTACTTGTAGCTTCGTACCTACAGTGTGGAGTGCGCTAGGCCTGGTAGAACTTACCATCAGGTGAGTATTCAAATGCAAATTAATTTTAATAAAGAAGTACACAAACTAGCTCCTTACTCTGTCTAGATTCTCGCGTTATTGATAAACTTTCTAAACAATCCAAATATTAAATATAAGTATTCACTTTACCTTCACGGAACTTCCTCTGCGCCAGTGAATGCCCTATTGCGCAACGGTGCAAGGTCAACACTTGAACTTGTGCGTGAGTCACAGACAAGACCTTTAATTTGGGCAATTTGGTTTATAATGGCCGAGATCTGAAGCAGATATAAGTCATTTTGAGAAACATGATGAAACATTAGATAGACATTTCATACTAACATCAGGCGGTGGTCAAACGTATGGAACAAGAAAGTGACAGAATAAAAAATAATCTAAAAGCCACGTTTTATGCGCCTTTAAAAGTTAGGTCGGCATTGCATACTTTAGAATGCATTGTCATCGAGTTGTGAAGAAGTTTCAGCCGGATAGCTTTTTTTTATGATTAAATGGGCTCACGTTTGACAACAACTCACCTGATGGTAAGCGTAGTTGCGGTCTAAGGTGGAGCGCGTTTGCCCATGAGGTGCCTATTCACTTTTGTCTTAAAGAGACCCAGGTTGTAATTGGAAGGAAATAAGTATTTTGGTAAAGAATTCCAGATAATTCGAGTGCTCGAAATTTGATTTGCAAGATTCCACCCGGAACGACAGACAGGCAGACAGACAAACAAGAAAGTGATATATAAAAAAGTGGTAATAAAAAACAAATTGCGCAGAACAATTATATTATTTACTAAAGCGGGGTTCTTATAGCTGAAGATATCGAGATAGGCAAGGCATTAAAAGGACATTCTAAAGATGAGGGTTCCAATTTCACTCAAGCGAATCATTTATCTTTTTTTTTACACACTTTATAGGTCTATGTTTGGCTACTATCTCGTCTGATGTGAAGCGATGATGTGGCTTAAGATGGAGCACATAGATCTAGAGAGAGGCGGCAGTTGAGCGGCTGCTCAGACCCGTCTCCCCGATGGTTCACCGAACATCATCCCGAAACACGACTAGGTCGCTTGACGGCATGGCTTTGTTCGGTGGGTGGTACAACTACGGCCAGAGCCTACCACTCCAAAGCGCGTAAGCGGGTTTCATCACGATGTTTTCCTTCACCGTTTTAGAGCGAGCGTTTTTATCTTCTTCTAACTCCAAAACTACACGGCCTTCAAAACGACTCTACATATCAATAAACATCAAACATCAAAAGTTAAAATTACCCAACATAGAGACACAATAATTTCTCCAGCAACAACACCATATTTCTCGCTCTATCGAAGATTATACAACGTTAACAATATTAAATCCATCCGAAGACAGTTTACGGTGACTACTTCCCGAGAAAGCAAAATACAGGATTTGTACCATCAGAAAGCGAACACCGTGACCACAGTACAGAACATACGCAGTAACTCTATTCAAAGAAACAATGAACTGCAAAGATTTACCTAACAATCAGACCCATTTACGTTTATACGCTCTCCTTAGGAAAAGCCTGTCTCTGATCAATGCTAACTTAGAAATTTGGTAGATACGACCGTATCTGACCGAATTCAACGAAACGAAACGATACGAATTCGTTTCATGACATAATTGTATTGCAATATGTATATGTATATTTAGAGCGAGTGTGGCTCAGCGGGAACTCGTGCGCCTTTCAATCCGACGCACCTGGGTTCGAATCCCGACTTGGCCCTGCACCAATGACTTATAGTTAAGTGCAGATTTTGTACGCTCGCTCTAAAACGGTGAAGGAAAACATCGTGATGAAACCCGCTTACGCGCTTTGGATTGGTAGGCTCTGGCCGTGGTTGTAATACCACCCACCGAACAAAGCCATGCAGTCGAGCGACCTAGTCGTGTTTCGGGATGATGTTCGGTGAACCATCGGGGAGACGGGTCTGAGCAGCCGCTCATTTGCCGTCTCTCTCTAGATCTATGTGCTTCATCTTAGGCCACATCATCGCTTCACATCAATCAATCAATTTTATTGAAATGTATAATATGTATAAATTGTAATATGTACATAATTATTATAGGAATGTTTCTCAACTGTTGTTTAGAAGTATTTACGTATAAAATAAAAATATCTATTCTGTATAAAATGGAACGAAGGATATGTATACATACATGTAAATAGCAAATATTATGTTATCATGCTAGTAAGAAACTAGTACTTACTGCGTAATCCTATTTTGGCCTTATAAACGAGAAATATTGTATTAACATTAATTAAATCAAATCAAATCAAATCAAAAGTTCTTTATTCAATTTTGTCGTCACATACGCACTTATGAACGTCAATTATTACAATGACTCTACCACCGTATCGGAAAAAGAACCACTACTCAGAAGATATGGCAAGAAACTGAGGGGCATAAGTTAGATACGCTGTCTGGATTGCATAAAAAAATAAAATAGAATTGCGTAAATGACATGAATTTATTTAGGCTTCTCTGCTTAAAACAAGTTATTATAAAAGTTTTACAGTTTTACGACTACAAATAACGTCTTGAACGAGGCTAATGTACCAAGTTAACATACTGTCCATATACCACCTGCGCCTGCGCAATAACCGGTCCCACAGACACACAGACATACATATTAAAAGACTTATTTAGTTAAGCATCGGACGACCACTCTCGCTTCCGGAAAAAGTGGATACGAAACCATATTGCACCGTTTTAGACAGTACATATGTAGATAAAGAATGTTATCGGGGCTAGATTGGATAGACGGTCGCTGGCCGTGTGACCGTTTGTATTTGGTAACTGGTAATATGGTGATGGCCAGTGTCGGTCAATGACTTGTGATTATATTTAAAAAAAAATCAATTTTTCAATTTTTTTTATTGCACAGCAAACAAAAATAATCATTACGTACATGAAAAAAACTTAAGAACTAAAGAACAATGGGCAGACTTATCGCTAGAAGCTATACCTTTAGACCTACCTTTTTACAAGCTTTTATTTAACGCAATGTTTGTTTGTTTGTTTGGGTCAAATCTTGCAATTGAATTAAAACCCCTTCCTCTTATCCTACGCAGTTGAAATTTCGCATACTTATCAAAGTCTGATGACAATGCAATATTATGGTGACGGACAGCTGATCTGATGATGAAGACAGAAGGTGTGTAATGGAACTCTTTGAAGGATAATCGTAAACTAGAAGTGTTTGGGCTCATTTTAATGTGCTTGCAGTTTCAATTAAGAATTTGTTAAAATCTTGAATTTTTTTTGAAAAACATATTTTTCAACAAAACAATAAATAAAACAATAATATATTTTCCGTTTTTTTTTATTATAAATTATATGCCTACGTTTGACCACCATCTCGCCTGATGTTAAGCGACGATGTGGCCGAAGATGGAGCACGTAGATCTAGAAGATACCTATTCACTCTGGCCTTGAAGATACCCAGATTGTAGTTATCAGGAAACAGAGAAGACGGCAATGAGTTCCATGAGTATTCTACCCACATGGGTTTTAAATTCGTTTTTATCCTACCAAACAAATTGAAAACGGTTATATTCATTTGCCTTTTTAACCGACTCAAAAAAAAAGAGGAGGTTCTCAATTCAATAGCATTTTTTATGTTTGTTACCTCAGAACTCCGTCATTTATAAACCGATTTGGAAATTTTACCGTTGCACTCAGTATAGCTACAAAGTGGTCCCATATAAATTTCATCGATATTCGACCTTGGACTCCGAAGGTACATCAGAATTGAAGACGGTTTTTTATAAAATGTATACTTTTCATTATATTTATTTATCACTACATAGTATAAAATAAAGTCGCTTTCTCTGTCCCTATATCCCTATGTATGCTTAAATCTTTAAAACTACGCAACGGATTTTGATGCGGTTTTTTTTTCATAGACAGAGTGATTGAAGAGGAAGGTTTATATGTATAATAACCGTGCGAAGCCGGGGCGGGTCGCTAGTTTATTATTATAAATTATTTGTTTTTATAAATTGTATATCTTTATTAAAATTTACGTTGATATGCTAATTTTTTTATTATTATTAAGTGACAATATCATTATTATCACTATTATTTATATTCTGACATATAATTGGCCCGCTACACGCTTTGGTTGTAGTACTGTAAGTGTAACAGGCACCTGCATTGAAATAAATAAATAAACCTCTCATATTTTAGTATAGATTTGCAAAAATATAAAAAGTTGTTAGTAAAATTTCGCGGTATCTGAGTGTTGACATAATTTTAGATGATATAACATTTCACCTCATTACCTGTTAAATTTCATTCCCATTTTGATCGCGGAAAGATTCTGCATAACTCTACTAGTTCACGTAGTCATACCGCATTCTTTAAACATGTTCGTCCTTAGAAGGATGAAACCAGCCTTAGTTCGTCCACATTGATCCAATTGGACTAGATTCATTGCATGCTGTCATTCACCACTTACACAATCTAAAAAAAAAAACTGTAGTATTACCCAATACCAACCCATTTTGGACATTCTCTTGACATCCTTATTAAAAAAAGGTTTTTTATGAAACTAAGTAATGAAACGAGCAATTCGTTCGCCTGTTGTTAAGCGCCACGCCTGCTCATAACAATTGCGATGTCACCCGGAACTTTTAATACCACAAAAAGCAATACACTGCGCTCATCCCCACGAGACATCAGATATTCTTCTTTTTCTTCGTGTCGATGGTCCATAATATGTTTTAATTTTATAATAATTTTATCCCAATAGTCCCTTTTATCCCGGCTATTGCTGCCCCAGGAGGAGTCTTGTAAAATGCAGGTGTTGGGGCACTGAGGCCAAGACAGTAAGTGCTGCATTGGTTGCGCTGGAGCACCCCAGTCACATCGTGACCCATCGGGGTCAATGTAGCCCCATTTTACTAGGCAGCGGCCCACTTGGGTCCGATATTAAGTATATATCAGGTACTAAGTCTAATATGCCCAGTAATTTCACTGGCTGCAATGCCCTTCAAACCGGAACCACAGTAATAGCGCTACTGCTTGGTTGCAGAATCACTGGCAAAGCTGTGGTTCCTACCCAGACGGCCTCCTGCATACGAAATCTTTGTAGCACTGTGGTATTACCCTGACTCACTCACCTAGTACGAGAACGTTGGTTTGCAATAGTATCTTTTCGCAATAAGCGAATTTGTCATAGGTGGAATTGGGAAAGAGATCTACACAATTTCAAAGCGTTTCTAAATATACTAAATGAATATTGCGTTTAAAATAAATAACTAATACTGATAGAAGGGAAACGAATTAAAAGATTAGTAATAATTCAGGAATAAATTCAGTTGTACTGATAGGCATTTTAGCCAAAAATCCTGGAGCATCTTGCTCCAGTGTCCATTATGCCCTAACACCTGCACTTTCGACGATCTAAGAATAGTAGTTACTTCTTGAGTTGCAGCGCAATGCCACAGTCTAGTAAATCATAGTAGACTATGACAATAGTTTGTACGACTTATACTTTAATACAGTTTTTGACGTCTTCCTAATTCTTCACTATCACTACATAGTATAAAACAAAGTCGCTTTCTCTGTCCCTATATCCCTATGTATGCTTAAATCTTTAAAACTACACAACGGATTTTGATGGGTTTTTTTTTATAGATAGAGTGATTGAAGAGGAAGGTTTATATGTACAATAACCGTGCGAAGCCGGGGCGGGTCGCTAGTTACTAATAAACCAAATCTTGCATATCATTCCGTTCTGGATTGGAACACCTTACCAGCGTCTCTGTTTCCCGATTCTTATATTTTAGGTGTCTTCAAGTCCCAAGTGAATCGGTATCTTCTAAGCAAGTCACTTTCCATCAGGTGAGACTGCAGTCAAATGCTTGCCTATCAGGTAATAATAAAAAATAAAATTCTTGTTGAATGTTGTACATTCCTTTCCCCTATTGAATATCAGACCAACGCCACGTTTCCTCCGAGACAGACAAGTTACAACACCGGTCACCGCAACAAATTGAACCGGTTCCCGTGTGGGCCGACCACTCTTCCTGTCATTGCATTTCACTGACTTTTTGTGGACCTAGCCGACACAGTGCAACCCGTTAGGGTAATCTTACGGGTTATATTTGGTCACGCATAAAGACAGTAAGAAATTTATGTTGACCTTTCAGTCCCCATCTCAAAGTCTCAACACCAAGCTTCTCAAATATGAAACAGCTACCGAGGTTTGTATAGGTATAAACATATATCCATTTTTATTCCTTATTTCTTCTCTATACTTAAAGAGACACAAGTTGTAGCGTCTTAATCCCAAACAGGTACAAGTTGTGTCTCTTTAAGCTTAGAGTAAATAGGCATGTCATCGGCAAGCGTGCTCCGACTTAGGCCACATCTTTGCTTTCCATCAGGTGAGATGTTGTCAAACGCATGCCATTTACCAATAAAAAAACACCATTTCAGTCACTCTCCCGGTCATCTTGCCCTTTAATCGAAGATAAAAAATCAACCCTTAACTACATAACAAATAAACGCTTCCGCTAAGTAGCCAACAGGCAAATAAGAAACATTATATATTTTGTATTAAACCAACAAATACTAGTGGTAGGTTTCTCGTATGCGAGAGGCCGTCTGGGTGGGTACCACCGCTTTGCCAGTTATTCAGCCGCCAAGCAGTAGTGCGCAAGCATTACTGTGTTCCGGTTTGAAGGACATTGTAGCCAATGAAATTACTGGGCATCATGAGACCCAACAGCTAGTTGTCTCAGGGTAAAGAGCACATTGCAGCGCCGCGCAGGATTTTGCAAAACAAAGTTCTGGGTGGTGCTGTTATTGTTATGGGCTGGCGTATTGCTTACCAGCAGGCAAACGACCAGCTTGTCTCGTCACGGTTACATTAAAAAAAAGCAATACGCCCGAAGATCACATTCCCTAACTAGGATTCCCTGTTTCTAGGGAACCAGGAACTACGAGGACCATGGTCTCACAAAACACCAAAACATGAAATAAATGCTTGCACATTTTTTCTGTGCTCAAACGTTTTGTGGGATCGAACCCGCAACCTCAGTGGTAAATGAGGTTTGAGCCAACCAGCCCAACTACTACCATAGAGACTGATTGTTACAAAAGTAAAAAAATACCCTCAGTTTGTTGCTGTATCTTCTAGGTTGCGGTGGAGTCTCTGTGATAAAGTGCGTCTGTTATGACTCAAGAGACTTTTTATTTAGTTTTTAACCGACTTCAAAAAAGGAAGAGGTTCTCTGTTCGATTGTATGTTTTTTTTTTGTTATATTTGTTACCTCAGAACTCCGTCATTTATGAACCGATTTGAAAAATTCTTTTTGCGTCGGGTTCAGTATAGCTACGAAGTGGTCCCATATAAATTTCATCGATATGTGACCTTGGATTTCGAAGATACATTGAAGTCGGTTTTTGTTTTTTTCTAAAAATTTATTATATTTTTATTTATTTTATTTATTTCAGGCAGTATTAATGTACAATAAAGTAAAATTAACATAGGCCCATAGAATATAAACCTTATAGACTAACATACATACAAAAATATAGCAATATAACTAAGTATTTTATACGCTACTAAAGAACACATAAGGAATTATTTTTGTAAGGATTTATTGCAAATGTTATGCAAACACTTTATCTCTATAGAAATCTTATCTCATAAAAAATAAAGGCGAACCGAAACAACTTTTCAAGACACGTTACACATTCACAAGTTATATCTTTGCTAAATGAGAAATGATCTAAATGCACTTTCTTAGAAAACCGTTAAATCGCAAAGGAAAATCGCAGTGTCATTCAAAAACGTGCATACTGTTACCAGGATATGGATAAAAAGTAGGGTAATATGCAGTTTCACACTGAAATATTGAGATAGAGAGAGGTGATTTGATAAATCACTGAAGATATTGATCAGAACATAGATTGAAGCCGCGCTTTGGACACTTACACCACAGAATACCTAATAGTACCCAGTACACAAGAAGTAATGGCACTTATTTAATGGAACTAATTGATGTGTCGAGCATGTCGTTCCCCTGATGGTAAGCACCACGCCTGCCCATAATAAGTGTCACTCAGAACTTTTAATACCATAAAAGCACTGCGTAGCACTGCATTGCGCTCATCACCCCGAGACATCACATATTAAGTCGCATATGTCCAATAATTTCGCTGGCTGTAACGC